>OY982554.1:11865718-13262935 GCA_963859965.1 Ceramica pisi
ACGTCTTATTGTACGACAACAACGATTGATCGTTATATTTGAACGGACAACGCTAGGGGCCCGATATGGACACACCGCGCGCAGAACCGTCATATGCGTGACGATAGAATCGAAACGCAATGTGGCATTTGTATTTTATACAGCCGGCCCTCAGACAGGAGTGGTCCTGGATGTGTCTCCACGGACCGCAATGTGCGTTCGAAATGTCGATGTTCAAATGTGTCCTGCAGTTCACACTATGACGCGCAGTTAACTGCGTTCTTCATCGACCCGCGAGCCAAGTGATCCACCGTCCAGGGTAATAGTTTAAAATCAATCAAACATATTAGCCACATGGATGATATAATTTCACGAATGTTACACAGATTAATATATAAAGATTTGTTGTTTAAATAAAAATAATAAAAACATTTATCCCACCGCGGTATGAGGGACGATTGTGTTCACGAACGCGTCCTGCGGTACTCGTGGTGCGGTTTTGTTTTACCAGTCTACGCACCGCTCTAGGACGCGACGCGAGTACGACGCGCGCAGCGCACAAGTCGCTCGCGCCCGAAGGGACGACAACGACGAGCGCGCGCGCGCGTTTCTATACTCTATAATTCGATTTGTTTTAGGATTGTATTTACGTTCACGCGCGTCGTGCACTTCTTGAGTACACGCTTAGCGTTACACGTTAATGATCCTTCCGCAGGTTCCCCTACGGAAACCTTGTTACGACTTTTACTTCCTCTAAATGATCAAGTTTGGTCAACTTCCCAGCAACGCCGACGGCCGTGAAGCCACCGCGTGTCGGTCCGAAGACCTCACTAAATCATTCAATCGGTAGTAGCGACGGGCGGTGTGTACAAAGGGCAGGGACGTAATCAACGCGAGCTTATGACTCGCGCTTACTAGGAATTCCTCGTTTATGGGGGATAATTGCAAACCCCAATCCCCAGCACGAAGGAGTTTCAGCGGGTTGCCCGGGCCTCTAGGCCAGGGAGAACATGCTGATTCCTTCAGTGTAGCGCGCGTGCGGCCCAGGACATCTAAGGGCATCACAGACCTGTTATTGCTCAATCTCGTGCGGCTCGAAGCCGCCGGTCCCTCTAAGAAGAATTTTAATACGTCGCCAGTGAGTTGCGTGACGGAGCCACGCACACCTATATGACGACGCCTATTTAGCAGGCTAGAGTCTCGTTCGTTACCGGAATTAACCAGACAAATCGCTCCACCAACTAAGAACGGCCATGCACCACCACCCACCGAATCAAGAAAGAGCTGTTAATCTGTCAATCCTTCCGGTGTCCGGGCCTGGTGAGATTTCCCGTGTTGAGTCAAATTAAGCCGCAGGCTCCACTCCTGGTGGTGCCCTTCCGTCAATTCCTTTAAGTTTCAGCTTTGCAACCATACTCCCCCCGGAGTCCAAAATCTTTGGTTTCCCGGAAGCTGCCCGCCGAGCCATTGTAGTAACGTCGGCGGATCGCTAGATGACATATTTACGGTTAGAACTAGGGCGGTATCTAATCGCCTTCGAACCTCTAACTTTCGTTCTTGATTGATGAAAACACCTTTGGCAAATGCTTTCGCTGATGTTCGTCTTGCGACGATCCAAGAATTTCACCTCTAACGTCGCAATACGAATGCCCCCAGTTATCCCTATTAATCATTACCTCGGAGTTCTGAAAACCAACAAAATAGAACCGAGATCATATTCTATTATTCCATGCACGAAATATTCAAGCAGCATTTTGAGCCCGCTTTGAGCACTCTAATTTGTTCAAAGTAAAATTGTCGGCCCACCTCGACACTCATTGAAGAGCACCGCGATAGGATTTTGATATTGAACCGACGTTTGACCGACGGCTCACCGACGATATGCTCCGCAGACGTGTCAGTATCACCGCGGATGCGGTGCACCGACAGCGCGGCGCACAAATGCAACTACGAGCTTTTTAACCGCAACAATTTTAGTATACGCTATTGGAGCTGGAATTACCGCGGCTGCTGGCACCAGACTTGCCCTCCAATTGTTCCTCGTTAAAATATTTAAAGTGTACTCATTCCGATTACGAGGCCTCGTAAGAGTCCCGTATCGTTATTTTTCGTCACTACCTCCCCGTGCCGGGAGTGGGTAATTTGCGCGCCTGCTGCCTTCCTTGGATGTGGTAGCCGTTTCTCAGGCTCCCTCTCCGGAATCGAACCCTGATTCCCCGTTACCCGTGACAACCATGGTAGTCGCAGAAACTACCATCGAAAGTTGATAAGGCAGACATTTGAAAGATGCGTCGCCGGTACTGGACCATGCGATCGGCAAAAGTTATCCAGATTCATCAAAATTAACGACTTCGGACGCGAGGCCCTCCGTCGATTGGTTTTGATCTAATAAAAGCACTCATCCCATCACTGGTCAGAGTTCTGATTGCATGTATTAGCTCTAGAATTACCACAGTTATCCAAGTAACTGAGTAAGATCTAAGGAACCAAAACTGATATATTGAGCCATTCGCGGTATCGCCTTAATACGGCTTGCACTGAGACATGCATGGCTTAATCTTTGAGACAAGCATATAACTACTGGCAGGATCAACCAGGGAGCTTCGATACAAGAGATCAACGGACAAGCGCGCGCCACGCACGCAAGGCGACGGTGGGCGCAAATGTCGCGTACAATCCTCATTCCCGAACGTTCGCGATCGTAGATGCGCGAACGCAGACGGGCGAGCTCTGTTTTTGTGTGTGTATATTATATAGAATAATATACGATTTCTGGGTCGCACGCGCGAACGTCTGAACGGATATATCTCAACCCGTCAGACGCGCTGCGCGTGCATGAGGGCGTTTGACGGCGTCCATATCTGTAAGGATACGAGACACAGTGAAAGCCCCAATTGGGAACGTTCGTAACGAGACGAGTTCACGTGTGTAAATTTTGCTAACACAATCGCGACATCATATACGATTCCGCCCGGAATCTATAGAGCGCCTCACACAATGATCATAAGAGAGCATACAACTCAATTGACGTGACGAACACTTTACGCGTCCGAGCGCCGGTAGCGTCACGCCGTTTCACACAATTTCATACAACGACCGTTACATTGTAAACGGACACGCATAAAATACGATCCGTCGGTCCACACAGTTCAACACAGCATCCAAAACGGAAACGGTTGCGGACCGGACACCGCGCAGCCCCCGCTCAGGTGGTGGTGGCAAAGCACACAGCACCGTTCGCGGCCGTCGTTCACGAATAATACACGTACTGGTAGTCTCCTTCTGGAGCGTTGCAAAATTACATTTATTCATTATAATCAAAACAACAAACTACAAGACACGTATAAAATATCACAAACAACACCACAGCCGCAACATTGCGCCCCGCCGTCCGTCACACGTTATTCCGTTTCGTCCGCCTCGCACACTCTTCTCTCTTCGTCACACGCGCGCTCCGTTCACAAAGCGGAACGTAGCGTCGCATGACAACTATGCGAGGCTCGAAAACGATGTCATCGGAGTGACATCGCACGTACAGGACATAGGCACGCTTCGAGCGGGAAGTGATCGATGGCTTGCGGGCCTCGAGACCCCGTACCCCCCCCCCCCACGTAACCGTGCGGCTGGACAGCCCACGGACCCCCGTTGACCCCCCCCCCCCCAGAATGGTCCGGAAGTACAATCATCGGAAGTCGTGTTCTCAGTCTGTTCACGCCTATGGGTAAGCGCAAGCCCCCAGCCCAGCCCCGAGCCAGAGTCCGTGACCCCGGGTCGACCCCCCCCCCCCCCCCCCCCCCGCCCCCCGCCCCCCGCGCCCCCTCTCACCGACAACCAAACAACCAGCCCACCACAGGACAGACCGCGAACACCCAAATTACAAATCCGCCATCCCCCCCCCCCAATGCCCCCCCCCCCCCCCCCCCCCCCGCGCGCGCGCGAGGCCCCGGGCCCCGGGACGCGTGGGCGGCTAGGGACAGTGGGAATCCGGTCGACCGATCAGGTCGCGTCGCCAGTTACAAGACGAGGCATCTGGCCAACTGAAGACGGTCACAGCTGCTGCCGCCGTTCAACCGCCGCCCCGGTCGCGGCCGGCGCACGAGTCCATGTACGTGGCTGTGGGCGAAAATGTTACGTGAGCGCACGTCGCTGTTCGTGTATTAAATTTGGTCCTCCGAGACGCGTCGATCGAAACAACACAAATAATCGTGTGATACATCGTGTGCACAGCCACCGTAGTTTGACGTTCGAAACGATAAGCGCGGAGTGAGTATTATGATCGTCGGTGACAATACACGCTTGCGCTGGCAGCGGCCACCGTCGGCGGTCCGCGACGTCGATCGGCCGACCGTCGTCGGTTCGTGTATTAAAAAAGGTGCCTGTTCGTGTATTAAATCCGAAGGTTTGTTCGCGCCGCGCGAGCGGCGCGGGCGCACGCGACCGAAATATATTTTTACACGTCACTACTGCGCGGTTCGAGAGAAAATGAATTTTTAGAACGAAAAAAATTTTGCGAAGTATCCTGTTCGTGTATTAAATTTCTCGAAACGAGTTCGTGTATTAAACGCGCTTGCACGAAACAACAACACTATGTACATCCATAACACCGTCACGTCCGAACATCACAGACACCGTTATTATAATAGTCTATCGTATACAACTCTATACACGATTACTATTTTCAGATTTTTTATTTGATTTTGAATCAGTTTTATTTGAATGATGACTATTATTTAAGGCGACAATAGTATTAGTTTCGGAAGGAGTATGGTTAGACTCCACTGATTCTAACCAGTCCGCTTTGCTGCTTAGAAATGAACAAAATTGTGTTAAAGTTGGTTCATCTTTAAACGTATTGTTTCTGTGTTCTTCCCAGTCCCGACTTGTTGTTAAATCTAATTTTTTAACCATGAAATCTATATAGATATAATAAAATCGTAGAGTTGCCGTGTCTGTACATTGAATATTTTCGCATAAAAAATACATAGAAATGTCAGAAAAATGACATAGAACACAAAAAGCAGTTTTTGAAATTCTTTTCTGTTTGTCTGTTTGTCTGTGCGTCTGTATGTCTGTGCGTTTGGAGGAGCATCACGCATAAACCACTGATTGGATTCAAAATTTAGGTACTTCGAAATATTAAGTGATAATCGGAGCAACATTTAGTGTTTATTTCATCAAAATCGACCCACAAAATCAAAAGATATCGAATTTTAAAGTTTACGAAGAAACTTCATCGAGCGCTAAAATAGGTTGTTTTCATTGAGACTTCAGATACTTGCAATGCCATCTATTGAGAAATTTTTTAATAAGAAATGTGTGAAAAGACCCCGAAACAATGTATTTTTGAGTTATTTTTTAATTCGGTTTAAAGAATTTTATTCTCATAAGAACAATACATAGGTTCACTTACAATGAGATACAAAGTAATTGTTTAAATTTAAATAAATACATTTTGCCTCTGATGCATGTTGGTGAAGTTATACAACACAAATATTATATAGGAAGTATGTTAATTGCTAACATTTAATATGCGGTATGACTACATTTCATAAACGTAATTTCTCAGTTTTAGTTTAAATCTGTTAATGTTATTACAATCTTTTACGTCATTTGGTAGGTCGTTAAACAGTTGTGCTCCTTCGAACAATATGGTTTTTTTACCGTAGTTTGTGCGAGCTTGTCTTCGTTGTAATTTATTTTTGTTTCTTAGGTTGTGTGATATTGTTTTTTTATGTAGTTGTAGCTTTGATTGTACGCTGTTTGTGGTGATTTTTTTTATAAGAATGCAGGTACCGTATGTGTATAGTTGTTTGAGATTTAATAATTTGGTTTTTTCAAATAGTGTTTTAGTTGGAGTAAGGTAGTGATAGTGGTATAATGTTTTTATAATCTTGTTCTGGGTTCGTTGTAAAGGAATTAGGATAGTTTTTGCGGCAGATCCCCATATTTCAATAAGGTACTCGAGATGTGATTTTACTAATGAGTTATAAATAATGGTTCGTATTTTCCGTGGAATACAATATGAGATTTTGCGTAATGATGCTAGTAATGACATTAATTTTGATTTTACATGGTCGATGTGCAGTTTCCATGTGAGTTTGTCGTCTACCCTCAGACCGAGATATTTTTCGTGGCTCGATCTTTTTATTATGTCATTGTTTATAATAAGAGGCGGGAAGTCTGATAATGGTTTGTTTTTTGCGGTGAAAATCATGTACGTTGTTTTGGACGTATTTATTGTAAGTAAATTGTATTTTAGCCACTCACTGAGTATACAAAGATCTTTTTGAGCATTTGTTATATTAGTATGGATAGATTTATCGAAATAGAATAAGCATGTATCGTCCGCGTATAAAGTTAGGTGACCCGTTAATCCTATCTTGTTTATGTTATTTATATAGATTAAGAAAAGTAACGAACTTAAAATTGAGCCTTGAGGACAGCCGTATGGTACGTTTTTTATGGAACTAGTGAGTAATTAAACACATAATGTTTATAATTATATGTTATTATATTATCATTATTTATCGTAACGTGTAAGCTTCTAAGTTTAAACTTATGAGTAGTTATGAGCATAAAGACAGTTCAGTTACGTTGTAGATCGATAGATGGCGTATGACGCGTTTTTCTGAATCGCGGTGTTAAGATTCTCCGCAGTAGCATAAGGTCAGCCCCATGTTTTATGTTGTTTAACTTGAAGACGTATAATGTTGAAATTATTAGCTATGGATTAATGGATTTGATTGAACTACTAGATTGTTTTTCGATTTACTGGGAGGAGAGGAGAGTCTCCTCCGGAGTCCGGAGTTACCTGTATCCATATGTAAACTGTTTTACTAACAGAAGAGATGAATATTTGGTATTATGTTTCAATGTGGCTAAACTATATCAGCCGAACACGTCGATCTTCAAGGTTAAGCAACGCTTGCCGAGGTCGGTCTGTGAATGGGTGACCATTATAACAACCTAGCCTTTTCCTTACTATATTGGCTCGGCTTCCAGACAAACCGGATTCAGCTGAATACCGGTATTTTACGTGGCGCGGCTGCCTACCAGACCTCCACAACTCATTCAATGCAAGATTTCAGTCAGATTTTACTGGCTTTTGACTATCCGTAACGACTGCCAAAGATCTACAAATGACAGCCGGGACCAAAGGCTTAACGTGCTTTCTGAGGCACGAAGGAAACTCGGAAATGACAAGGAGGGATCGTGTCAATAAAACTCGCTAGTTGTTTGCACACTGATGTATTCTCTCGAATCATGCGAGTCTATAATACGGACGCGGGGTGGGGATGGCGGGGCGCAACCCGCTTATACACACATACACAACATTCCTCCCCCTTAAGCTATGAACTACTTAACCTATCTACTTTAATTATTCTATCAGCTAATGTCTTATTCTATGGTTGTTTGTGATGGCTCGTCATCCTCGTCATCACTGATGTACTGGTCCGTCGTTGGTGTCGAGAAAACCGGACTGATTGCTCTTCGCCTTTGATTTATGGCGGCGGCGCGCGGCTGAGCCACTGAGGTATCCGGTGATGTTGCTCCTTGTCCGGAGTCCGTTACCGGCTCTCCTCCGCCTCCTGGCTGTGCGACGGGCTCGGGGTCTGTGCCGTGAGTGGTAGTTAACGGGGCCACATCTGGCACCATGTCCGTGTCCCAGGGCTGGTCGTCATTTGCTGTTGAGTTTAATCTCATTCTTATTTGATCTGTGTGCCTGGTTACTTCACATCGTAAATGTGGCACATATACCAAATACATGGTGTTGCCGATTTTCCTTCTTATGACTCCTTGGATCCAATACATTTTTTTATTGTTTTCATTTTTTGTTATCCACACTCTTTCGTTTTCTTTAAATTCTGCTCTGTGTACACCTCTGTAGTTTTTAGCCTGTAAGGACTGATTACGTTCGACGGTTCGAGATAAGTCTGTGGACGTTGGTGACGGCGCGACTGGGTTCAGTAGATCTAATCGGGAGCGCAACGGGCGTCCAAATATTATCTCCGCGGGTGACTCGTCAGTGGTACTATTTTTAGAGTTCCTGTAGTCGAATAAAAATTTTGCTATTTTCCCGTGAATAGTTTTTTTATTACACCCCTCTAAAATTAATGCTTTAAGCCCCTTTTTAACTATTTTTACGTAACTCTCTGCTTGTCCATTACTGGCCGGGTGATAAACTGGTGATAAGACGTGCCGAATGCCATTTAATTTACAAAAGTCCTTAAATTCAAAGGATGTAAAAGATGTACCGTTGTCACTCACTAACGTGTGCGGAACTCCAAAACGCGACATAAAATCACATAATTTTCCTATAACCGCCTTTGAATTATAAGTAGAGGACATATCGTAACATTCAACCCATTTACTGTATGCATCCACAACAATTAAAAACATGAAATCGTGATACGGGCCTAAAAAATCTATGTGAATTCGGTAAAACGGGTGTGGCGGCAACGGCCAAGGCGCGAGAGGGGAGTGCGGCGGTGCGGGGCGCAGCGTACAGCACACGCTGCAAGCCCCCGCTACTTGCTCTAGCGTTGCGTCTATTCCAGGAAACCACAGCCGCTTACGGGCCTCCGCCTTCATCTTCACAACCCCGAAATGTGAACTGTGCAGTTCCCTGCAAACGTTACTTATTAATGACGATGGAATAACGACTTTATGCCCGCGCATTAAGATACCATTTTCATATGAAAGCTGTGTCCGGCATTTGAAAAATGGTTTTAAGCCCGAGTCATCATTTACCCGCCTAGGCCATCCGTTTATAACATAACGCTTGATAATAGCTAGACTCGTGTCGAGCTCCGTCTCACGACGCAGGTCACTAAGTGTCACCGGTAGGTCTCCGTCAACTACAAAGTTCACGTAGGCCGCGCGATCAAAACATTTCGCGACGTCGCCGTCGTCGTCCTGCGCCTTCGATAATTTCTTATCTGCACACGCACGAGATAAATAATCCGCGCTGTTTTGTTTACTACTAATGTACTCAATGGTGTAATTATACGCAGCTAAAAATATTGCATATCTTTGCAGGCGGTTAGCTGATACTTCGGGGATGCCTTTGTGGGGCCCAAATATAGCTAACAGGGGTTTATGATCCGTTTGTAGCACGAAGGGTTCGGACCGACCATATAGGTATTGGTGAAATCGCCTTACCCCAAAAATTATCGCGGTTGCTTCCTTCTGTATTAGTGCATAATTTTTCTCCGCGCTCAACAGCGTCCGGGAAGCGAATGATACAGGCCTTTCCAACCCACCCTCACCTATTTGCGATAATACAGCCCCTAATCCTGTCGGCGAAGCGTCGACCGTTAATATTAACTTAGCGTTCGGATCGAAATGCGCTAATGTCTTATCGGATGCTAAGATGTTTTTTATTCGGTTGAACGCGTTATCGTGCTCTCGGGTCCATTCCCATTTTTTATTTTTATTCAGTAAGTTGTACAATGGACTTATTACGGATGACGCGTTCGGCACAAAGTTCCGATAATAATTCGTTAGACCCAGGAACGACTGTAGCTGTGAGACGTTTGTTGGCTTGGGTGCTTGCTTTATGGCCTTGACCTTATCGGGCGACTTCCTAATCCCATGTTTGTCAATGACATGCCCGAGATACGTAATCTCGTTTTTAAAAAATTCACACTTGCTTATCTGCAGAGTGAGTTCGGCCTTATCTAAGCGTTGTAGGACCGTTATGAGCCTCTGCATGTGCTGGTTTTTATTTGCACCTGTTATCAGGATGTCATCTAGTAGGAAGATAATGCCGTCTATTCCCGCGAGTATGCATTCCATTGCGCGTTGGAAAATAGCGGGTGCACTGGACAACCCAAAGACCAAACGAGTGTAATTAAAAAGTCCACGGTGAGTATTGATGCAAGTTAACCTCTGTGATTCTTCTTTTAATTTAAACTGATTGTACGCCATAGATAAATCTATTTTACTGAACTGTACGCCGCCGTGTAGTTTCGCCAGTAAGTCATTTACCGTCGGCAAGGGATACTGGTCGATTATCAATTGTTTATTTATTGTGACTGAGTAATCCGCGCATAGTCTGATGCTACCGTTCTTTTTCAATACTGGCACAATAGGCGACGCGTATTCTGAGTGTTCAACTGGCTTTAAAATACCTAGCGATAATAATCGATCGAGTTCTTTGTCTATTTTTTCTTTTAAAGCATATGGCACTGGTCTTGCTTTAAAAAATATCGGCTTTGCATCGGGTTGTAATCGTAATTCTATTTCATATTTGTTAAACGATCCGAGTTTTCCGGAGAAAACTTTTGGGAACAAGTTCGAGAGTTGTTTATCAATATCGGTTTTTGACTCGCCTACCGTTACTACTTCATCGAGTACGGCGTGTACAGGCAAAGGCGCCGCCGGCGCCAGCTCTAAGTCGAATTCCCGAATGAAATCGCGGCCTAGTAGCGGCGGTCCGCCTGCGCGAACTACGTACATATTCAGATTATGTGTTCGTCCTAGGTACGATATTGGTAATAAAACGACTCCGATCGTTTCGATATTTTCCCCCGTGTAACTAAATAACTTTTTGTTAGTGACTGACAACGGTAGTCGTTTAAAATACAAATTGTAGGTATTTTCTGATATTACGCTTACCGCCGAACCACTGTCGATTTCGAACTCCAAAGATAGACCACTGGCCATCACACATTCCGTCATAGGTTTCCCTTTTACGCACCTAATATTATAAAAACACTTACCGTCGTCGCCTCCATCGTCCACAGCACTTTCCTCCACGTATTTCACTTTGCCCTCGTTTGGGCACATTTTACGCAAATGGCCTTGATTACCGCACTTTTTACACTTGTACTTTTTGTAGCGACACTGATTAGACTTGTGGTTTGTAAAACCGCACACCGTACACTTCTCCTTCTTGGAAATGTTGTAGACGCTGTCCGGGCCCGCTGCGCCTGGCGCCGTGCCTGACGCTGCCAGCGACGAGGCCTGACGCGCGCACCGCACGCTTTCTGCCAAGTCGATGGCCTTCGCGAGGGTCAGCTCACGCTGGTCCTGCGCGAAGAGTTTGTCCCGTTCATGTCCTGACGCCATGCCCATGATAAATTTATCCAGCAAGGCTTCCTCCAAGTTCTTGAATGCGCAGTGAGTCGCTAATCCCCTAATCCTGGCCGCCCATTGAGTGTGACTTTCTCCTGGTCGTTGCGTTGCCGAATAGAAAATGGATTTTTCTGCAAACCCGAACCTTTTTGGTGTGAAATGGTCGTCGAGAAGTTTCACGATCGTCTCGTAGCCCAATTCTTGCACCTTGTTGGGTAATGCCAGGTCGCACGCAAGTTTGAACGTCGATTCGCTTAATGACGTTAATAGTATCGCCCTCCGTTTGATTGTTGCTTTGTCCGTTTCTGTGGTTATTTCGTTAGCAATAAACCACTGGTTTATACGTAACTTGAAGTTATTCCATTCTTGTGTCTGGTGATCAAAAGTGGAAAGAACGCCATAAGTCGTTCCCGTAGACATATTTCGCCGTAATATGAGTTCGCTCGTCGCCACGTGTTATGTACGGAAATGACAAGGAGGGATCGTGTCAATAAAACTCGCTAGTTGTTTGCACACTGATGTATTCTCTCGAATCATGCGAATCTATAATACGGACGCGGGGTGGGGATGGCGGGGCGCAACCCGCTTATACACACATACACAACAGTCAAGATGGTCACCCACCCACAGACCAACCTTCGCAAGCGTTGCTTAACCTTGAAGATCGATGCGTTCGTCTGTTATAGTTAAGCCTTGAAGATCGGCCCGTGGGGCTTTAGCCACGAGCTCCTCTATAATAAATCGATTCTATGAACCCAGTAAAACTTTTTTGATATTATAAAATCTTAAAACAAACTATATTTATCAGTGGTCTACGATCAGCAATATTGTCAGTAAAAATCGGAGAAAATGTGTTTCTTTTTGGACTGTTCTGGACGAAATTAAGAATCCACTTGATTCAGCACCTCTACCACCAGCAATCTATACTAATATTATAAAGCAGAAGAGTTTGTTTGTTTGGTTGAACGCGTTAATCTCAGGAACTACTGGTCCGATTTGAAAAAATCTTTCAGTGTTAGATAGCCCATTTATTGAGGAAGGTTATAGGCGGTGGGACTCAGGCCAGGTCCATCATGTTACAGTCTCGTCTGGCGCAGCAAGCACTGGCTCAGATCTGGGCGCTGGCGGACTTGGACTCCGATGGGAAGCTAGGTGAGTGAAATGGAGTGGGGCTCAGGCCAGGTCCATCATGTTACAGTCTCGTCTGGCGCAGCAAGCATTAGCTCAGATCTGGGCGCTGGCGGACTTGGACTCCGATGGGAAGCTAGGTGAGTGGAGTGGGACTCAGGCCAGGTCCATCATGTTACAGTCTCGTCTGGCGCAGCAAGCACTGGCTCAGATCTGGGCGCTGGCGGACTTGGATATATATATATATACAGGGTGTTAGGGGAACGCTTCCGAAGCCAGAACGTAGATTATATATAACGTAAATGCAAACGAATAACACTAACCTTTCGCTTTAAATTGGTTATTTTCAAAATTTTATAATTCGTAAACACGCAATGGAAACCGTACAAAACGTGAGGTCATGACACGCGCGCGACACCGCGCGCTTCGTACGGCGCGGCCGAGTCACGGGATTATACGGAATTCGCATACACCAGTTTCAAAATACATACCCCTAATAACAACATTTACAAAATTATGAATTTGTAGCCCACTGTTGAACATTAAAGCTGTCAGAGGCATTTTACATACCTGTCTAAATCCTTTGCGACCTTATGAGATTTGGCTCGAACTGCGCTCCATCCATTTCAATACAAAGCCTGGCCCGTCGCTGTGTCGACCCGTGAACACGAGGCATTAGTGTAGGATCCTCAACACATTCTGCACGTAGCCTATCAAAAACGCTCACTATTCTGTCCCGCATTTCATCAGCACTATCACATTCCCGATCAAACACTCTTTCTTTCACATACCCCCATAAAAAGAAGTCCAAAGGAGTTAAGTCGGGTGAACGAGCCGGCCAGGCGTGCGGCCCCAGCCTTCCGATCCAGCGGTCATCAAACAGCTCAGTGAGACGCTCGCGGACGGAGCGCGTAGTATGCGGTGGAGCGCCATCGTGCTGGAACCATGCTCGACGTAATTCAGCCAGCGATACATTATCTAGAATGTCGCCTAATTCTTGATTTATAAAATTAAGATATGCTGATCCATTGAGGCGCTGAGGTAGAAACACTGGTCCTAAAATTCGTCCATTAAAAATACCAGCCCATACATTGACGGACCATCGGATCTGATGGCCGGTTTCTTGAGTGGCGGACGGGTTCACGTCTGACCATAAATGAGC
The DNA here is from genome assembly GCA_963859965.1 of Ceramica pisi. NCBI lineage: Eukaryota > Metazoa > Arthropoda > Insecta > Lepidoptera > Noctuidae > Ceramica > Ceramica pisi. The sequence goes on from OY982554.1 coordinate 11,879,067, forward strand.
ATTCCTCCTGTTCCACATCCCGTTTCTCGTGAATGTAGACTCGTCCGTCCAGATAATGTGCTCAATGAAGCCAGGCGCACTTTTTTGTTGATCTAGCAGCCAACTACAGTACGCACGACGACGAACGTGATCGTTAGGTAGCAAAGCATGTACTTTGTGTATTTTGTAGGGCCGCATTCTGTTCCGGCGCAAGACTTTGTGAACTGTCCAGTGAGAAACTGTCGGTAAGCCCCGGCGCCGCAAAAATTTCGCCGCACTTCGTGTGCCCAGGCGAGGGTTTTGGCGAATCACACTTAAAATACGCTCCGCTGTCTGAACATTCAGTTGCTGTCCACCACCTGCCGCCGTCGGAACAATCGGACGATTTTCTAAGACTCGCTGAAAGGCTGCTGTTATCATGCGAGAATCAGACGGATGCCGGACGTTCGGAAATCTTTCTCGATAAATTCTCAACGCAAGAGAAGCATTGCCACGGGCTTCTCCTAAACACATCAACATGTTGCCGTATTCACGAGCACTGTACACGTATGCCTCGGGCATTGTTCGCACACAAGACAACAAAACAACACAACACAACAAAAATTAAAAACAGCACTTAAACGTAACAATAACAACTAAACACTAAAACGTAGTAATAACAGTTTATCACTAAAAACGTAACAATAACAACTAAAAACTAACAAAACAGTATTAAATCGGCTCAATGCCTATCGATCGATTACACGTAACGCAGGTTCGCTCATGAACAGAGTCGGATAGGAACTAACTAGATTACTAAGAACATCAAACAAGCCGCGGTCGCGAGAATGCGGCATAAACGATGCCGCCAGTCGATACCGCCGCGCGTACGCCGCCGACTCGGCGGCGCGGTGTCTTTTTGATGTTCAAAGATCAACAAATTACAGAGGAGAAAACGTTAGAAGATTAAATCAGAAACGAATTAATTTTAATTAAGTATTAGGAAATTGTACTGCTTTATTAGAAACTGTTTTTTCATTTTCTAAGTTTTAAATAAGGTTTAACGGGTTTCTTAGATTCAATTATTAAATTATCTACTTTAAATTGGTTTTGTTTACTTAGTAAATGAAGGATACAGCTATTGCAATAAACAAATGCGGGTCGTGTGACTCTAATTAGGTGCATCGATAAAATTCAAATTCAATTGATTCAAACTGTACACGACGCGATGATAATAATATTCTTTTGGTCAATCACAGCTAAAGTCGGTAATCTTTTACTTTATTTTCATTCACTTTCGATTACCGACTAACATATAAAACTGTTATGCACGACACGTCCCCTAAATGTCCGGAGTATCTCCTACGTATCTACACAAAAGACTTTTGACGCTTCTGTAATGTTTCTACATAGGTATTTATTTTGGCGGCACTTTTAAAAGGATGAATAAGGTCGCCGCCGCGCGCCGCGCATAGCCGTGGCTGCCTCTTTCTATCTCTCTCTCTCTCTCTCTCAAGTGAGGTGACCCGGGTTCAAAACTGGACCTAGGTATACCAATGAGTTTTGTGATTACCTTGATTATCAGAATTCGACCGAAGGTTATTAGTTCTTAGAGCACGTCGTGCAGAGTGCAGACTGTGACTGTTATCTCTGTACCTCGCTGGAATGCGATGCCCATATCGCTTGCCCCTACACCTGCCTACGTTAGCCGCGCGCCGCGCGCCTCGCATCGCGCGCCTCGCGTCGCGCGTGGTTACCTACCACCAGTACCACCCTACCACAGCCGATCGATTCTGTTGACATTTGACATCTCGCCGTGATCATTTAGGTGGAGTGAACGACAAGTGAGCTGTCATGCCATCATGTTTGTATGGTTTGACAGCTCACTTGTCGTTCACTTCGCCTAAGTGTTCACTTCGACATGTTTACAGAATCGCACTGCAGTACGATGAGCCTCTTCGTTGCTCCTTCGTTGATAAATAACGAAACGCGTAGGTATGTTTCGTTATTTTGGTAATTTTTGTATTATTATTGTTTTGTTGGAATAATGTGACCGTGATGTAGGTAGGTAAGACATTTCAATTTTGTTGCTATGCAAAATTTTAATAAACGAGTTAACAAGATTGCTTGTAAGTCAAGTCTTTGAACAATAACAAAATTGTACTTTCTTTCTAGGTAGGTATCCTAAGTATCTCTCTTCGATATGGCTATCAAGGTTAAGCCAATTAAAATGGATTTTTCTGATTTGTGAGCATAATTGGCGAACATTGGGATCAAAATTGTAACCCTGATTAAGGGGAAATCACAATGAACTTTGCATGAATGGAATCCGAAAGCAGGTACTTATCTCTGAACTAGTAGGTACGGTAGTAGTGAACTGAAAAAACATTTGCGGCAAACGATCGAGTAAAGTTTAGGAGGATAGAATTACAAGTCGTACGGCTATGTACGACTCAGCCAGCCGACGCGTCGCGACTGACGTCATCGCGTGGAGTTGGGGTCGTCGGCCGCCCGGCCGTCGGCGAGCGCGCGCGTACGTTGACCTGGAGCGCGTCAGCTGATATTTATTTACGAATACATTGCTTTTTAGAGTTGTAATGAAAAAAGATGAGTTTATTCACCAATTCTGGTTTCATTTAACTGTTCTTACAGCATAGTGTACGAAAAATGCTAAAATAAGAGGTAAAATTGCAAAAAAAAAATCTCCGATTTTTTGATGGTATCGTATCGAGAATCACTAGCCCTATTACCTGTCTTCGTTTTCGGAAGCGTTTCCCCAACACCCTGTATATATATATAATCACGCTGAGACAAATAGGAGCGGAGCAGTAATGGAAAATGTGACGCAGACGAAGTTGCGCGGGTCAGCTAGTCTTCTATATACATATAATAAAATCGTAGAGTTGCCGTGTCTGTACATTGAATATTTTCGCATAAAAAATACATAGAAATGTCAGAAAAATGACATGGAACACAAAAAAGCAGTTTTTGAAATTCTTTTCTGTTTGTCTGTTTGTCTGTAATTCTGTTTGTCTGTGCGTTTGGAGGAGCATCACGCATAAACCACGGATTGGATTCAAAATGTAGGTACTTTAAAATATTAAGTGATAAACGGAGTAACATTTAGCGTTTATTTCATCAAAATCGACCCACAAAATCAAAAGATATCGAATTTTAAAGTTTATGAAGAAACTTCATCAAGCGCTAAAATAGGTAGTTTTCATTTCATGAGACTCCAGATACTTGCAATGCCATCTATTGAGAAAAGTTGTAGTTACAAATCGAGCGCTAAAAGAGGTTGTTTGTGTTTTCATTGTAACTTCAAATACTTGCAATGCCATCTGTTGAGAAAAGTTTTAGTGTGTGAACAATTTGTGAAGAATCAAAGCAATGTATTTTTGAGTTATCTTTTAATTAAACTTAATATGTAGCAAAAATAAAGTGAACATGTTATTATCTTATCATTTATCGTAACGTATTAGCTTCTAAATTCGAACTGACGAGTACATTTTGATAGTTCAGTTTTACCTTGTAATAAAATGTTAAAACAGATTATAATTCATTCGGTAGTCGTTTTTGTTGATTTTGATTCAGGGTAGGTAGGTTTGATCAAAATCGATCCACAAAATCAAAAGATATTGACTTTTTTAGTTTAGTTGGAAACTGCCTACTATATTCTGATCAATCACAGCACCATCTATTGACTAAAATAAAATGCAAGAAACCATGAAAATAACGTTGATGAGTTATTTTTGAAACTTTTAATACCTACATTTATATTATAAGTATACTAGCTTCCTCCCGCGACTTCGTCTGCGTAGACTTTAGAACTGCCGCGCAACTTTTTGCCTCATTGTCTCATCCTTGGAATTGCATCTTCATGATTCAGGTATCCAGACATTGTGAGTCATTGCGGTGCCGCTGAAAGTAAGATTTCAGCCCCGAAATTACTTCGACATGTTTGTGATCTCCTGGTAGACCCTTGTGAATCTTAAGCGCTCATATTTGCAGCCTCGAAAATACTCCGACATGTTTTTGTTCTCCTGGTATTATTGATCCATGCCACTCATAATTCCTGCACGGAAAAAACTACATGTTTTTGGTCCCCTGGTACTTTTGAATCGCTTGCAATGAAAGCCATCTTCTTTCCAGTAAAAAAACCTACCCTAAATATTTTGAGTTGTTTCTGTTCCCTGGCTGGTCTCGAGAATCTATGGCACTCACAAATTCAGCCCCGAAAATACTTCGACATGTTTCTGCTCTCCTGGTACTTGTGAATTTTTAGCGCTCATATTTCCAGCCGAAAGTACTTCGACATGTTTTTTCTCCTGGACTATTGATCCAAGCCACTCATAACTCCTGCATGGAAAAACGACGACATGTTTTTGGTCGAACTAAAGCCCCAGAAAAACTTTGACATGTTTCTGATCTCCTAGTTATTTTGATTCTTTAGCGCTCATAATTCTGGCCCCTAAAATACCTCGACATGTTTCTGCTCTCCGGATACTTGTGAAGTTTCCAGTCCTGAAAAAACTTCGGCATGGTTCTGGTCTCCTGGTACTTGTGAATCTATAGCGCTCGTAATTCCGGCCCCGGAATGCCTCGACATGTTTTTTGCTGTCCTGGTACTTGTGAATCTATAGCGATCTCAATTTCCAGCCCTGAAAAACTTTGGCATGTTCCTGGTCTCCTGATACTTGTGAATCTATAGCGCTCATAATTCCAGTCCCAAAGAAACCTCGAGATGATTCTGCTCTCCTGGTACTTCTGAATCTGTAACGCTCGTTATTTCGGCCCCGGAATGCCTGGACATGTTTCTGCTCTCTTGGTACTTGTAAATCTATAGCGTTCTCAATTTCCAGCCCTGAAACACTTGTTCCTGGTCTCTTGGTACTTGTGAATCAATAGCGCTCATAATTATGGCAACGGAATACCTCGACATGTTTCTGCTCTCCTGGTACTTCTGAATCTGTAACGTTCGTTATTCCGGCCCCAGAATGCCTCAACATGTTTCTGCTCCCCTAGTACTTGTGAATCTACAGCGTTCTCAATTTCCAGCCCTGAAAAACTTCGGCATGTTCCTGGCCTCCTGGTGCTTGTAAATTAATAGCGCTCATAATTCCAACACCAAAGAACTTCGACATGTTCCTGCTCTCCTGGTATTTGTGAATCTGTAGCGCTCGTAATTATAGCCACGGAATACCTCGACATGTTTCTGCTCTCCTGTTACTTAAAAATCTATAGCGTTCACAATTTCCGGCCCCAAAAATACTTCGACATGTTTCTGTTCTCCTGGTACTTGTTAACCTCTAGAGTTCACTATTTTAGCCCGAAAATAAACTTCGACATGTTTCTGTTCTCTTGGATTTTTTTAAACTTAACCGTTCACAATTCCGGCACCCAATATAAATTAACATGTTCCTGTTCTCCTAGTACTAATGAAAATATAGCGTTCACAATTCTAGCGCGGAAAATGCTTCGAATCCGTCGAATACCTCGACATGTTTCTGCTCTCCTGGTACTTGTGAATCTGTAGCGCTCGGAATTCCAGTCCCGAAAATACTTCGACACGTTTCTGCTCCGCTAATAAAAAAAAATCTTGTCCAAAAATAATTTGACATGTTGCTGGTCTCCTGGTTCTTGTGAATCTTTTAGGACTCGTAACAAAATTCTAGCCGGGAATAAAAAAATGTTTTTCTGTTCTCCTGGTACTTTTGAATCTGAAGTACTAAGGCAGCAGCAACTTTGGACCTCCACTTCTTCCTCTGTCTCCATGAAGTCTTGTATGTTACCGGGATAAAAAGTAGCCTATGTGTTATTCCAGGATGTGACCTACATATGTGCCAAATTTCATCTAAATCCCTTCAGCCGTTTTTGCGTGATTGACGGACAAACATACAAACATGAACGCTTGCATTGAAAGCCAATCTATTTTCCAGCAAAAAAACTTCGTTCCAAAAAAAAACCTGACCAAAAATACTTTGACATATGTCTGCTCTCCTGGTACTCGAGAATCTTTGTCGCTCACAAATTCAGCGAAAATATTTCGACATGTTTATGCTCTCCTGGTACTTGTGAATCTGAAGTACTAAGGCAGCAGAAACGTCTGATTTCCACTTCCTCCTCCGCCACCATTAAGCTATGCCTTTTATCGGGATAAAAAGTAGCCTATGTGTTATTCCAGGATGTGAACTATATGTGTGCCAAACTTCATTCAAATCCCATCAGCCATTTTTGCGTGATTGACGAACAAACATACAAACATACAAACATACAAACTTTCACATTTATAATATTAGTAGGATTGTTATCTACACTAATATTATAAAGAGGAAAACTTTGTTTGTTTGTTTTTTAGGGTTCCGTACCTCAAAAGGTAAAAACGGAACCCTTATAGGATCACTTTGTTGTCCGTCTGTCTGTCTGTCTGTCTGTCTGTCAAGACCTTTTTTCTCAGGAACGCGTGGAGGTATCAAGCTGAAATTCATATCAAATACTCAAGTCTATGGTCTCTTGGAGCTGTGAAAAAATCAAACTTCTAAGTCAACGCGATCAAAAGATACTCCCGTTTATGCCGCAAATTTTCGACACTCGCAAGGGAATCAAAACCTACAGGGTACTTCCCGTGAACTCAGAATCTTGAAATTTGGTACGAAGCAACGTCTTATAACACAGATAAAGGAAAAATTGCGAAAAGCATAAATTTTTAGTTACATCATATAATAAAAATATTTTTAATAATTTTAAACTTATTACCCCTTTACTCATGAACGCGTAGTGGAATTATATTGAAATTCTTAACAAATACTCAAGTCTATAATATCTTTAAGCTGTAACAAAATCAAACTTCTACGTCAACGCAATCAAAAGATACAGCAATTAAAGCCGCATATTTTGAAACTCGCAACTACTCGCAAGGGAATCAAAACCTAAAGGATACTTCCAGACGACCTGGAATCTTGAAATTTGGCATGAAGCAACGTTATAAAGTACACATATAGGAAAAATTCCGAAAATCTTAAATTTTTAGTTACATCACATAGTATATTTTTTTTAATAATCATAAACTTACTAGCTGACCCAGCAAACGTTGTTCAGCGATTAAAAAAAAAAACAGATGTTGGCCGATTCTCAGACCTACCCGATATGCACACAAAATTTCATGCAAATCGGTTCAGCCGTTTCGGAGGAGTTTGGAAACAAACACCGCAACACGAGAATTTTATATAATAGACTTAAATAAAAATACCATAACTTTTACTTATATACCTACAGGTTTGTACGGAACCCTCGGTGCGCGAGTCTGACTCGCACTTGGCCGGTTTTTTTGTTTGTTTGTTTGTAATGAATAGGCTCAAAAACTACTGGACCGATTTTAAAAATTCTTTCACCATTCGAAAGCTACATTATCCACGAGTAACATAGGCTATATTTTATTTTGGAAAAAATAGGGTTCCGTAAGATATTTGGGTTTTTCGGACACAAGGTGTAAAAATCAACCAGAAAAGTTACTTATTTTGCGTACGCTGCCTAAACTATAAAAGATAGAACCATACATTGTTCTAATTAATTGTAGATCTTATAAATGTCTACAAAAAAGTCCGCGACACACTATACCTATCTATGTCGAGTGAGGCACAACAACCACTTTTTAATTTAAAAATCTTGTTTTTTTTTTGGACTACATTTAAACGCGTTTATTTTACTCATGCTATTAATCCTTATCAAAATAAAGTATTTCATCACTAAGTACAGTTTATGTAGATAATATTTGGTCTTTGAATGATTAAAATCGGACGTTTGGTTTTGAAGTTATGGCGAAATTAAAATATTACGATCTCTGCTGCACGGCCCGTTGCGAAGTGGACGTCACCAAGACGGGGGTGCGCGTGCGGGAGGGGAGTTTAGATCTATGAGTAAGGTACCCGCGCGGCTCAAACGCGATAAGCCTGGCTGGTGGCTTTAATTCTATATTAAGGCCTCACAGGCAAGTCCGGTTACGCAGAAGCCAATCTTCTCAGGTTGACCTGCGAGAGCCATAACAAAAAAAAAAAAAGCTCAAACGCGAGGTCGGCTCCCTACGCAGCGGTCGTGCGCGAAGTCTAATAATTTTCGTGCGATTTTTTTTAGATTTCGTTCTTAAAACTACACCTACGCAAAAGTTCTTCTCAGAGCTAAACAACAGTTCTTCTCAGAGCCAAACAACAGTACTTTTCAGGGTATAACCAACAGTTCTTTTCAGGGCTAACCAACAGTTCTTTTCAGAGCTAGAACACGCTTTTTCTTAAACATTTGAAAATGCCTAAGAGAGCCAGGTCTCAACTTACTAAACATAGTTCTCAAGCACGGGCAGCAAGAATACGCCGTATGGGAGAATCTTCACCTGACCGTTCACAACGCCTTGCTGAACAAAATCAGAGAAACTCTCAGGTACGCGCACGAGAGTCGAGTGTCGAACTCGAAAGTTCGCAACGCCTTGCACAACAAAATCTGAGAACCTCTGAGTTATAATAATATTATAAAGCAGAAGAGTTTGTTTGTTTGTTTGGTTGAGCACGCTAATCTCAGGAACGACTGGTCCGATTTGAAAAATTATTTCAGTGTTAGATAGCCTATTTATCGAGGAAGGCTATAGGCTATATTATATATATATCATTAAGCTAAGTCAAAAAGGAGCGCAGAATTAATGGAAAATGTGACGCAGACGAAGTTGCGCGGGTCAGCTAGTTATATAAATATATTGAATATTGAGTATTGAGAAAAATATACTTTGAATCTTGGAAATATCCCAAGAATAAGATAGGTACTACATACCTTCTCACGAAATAAATCGCCTTATGTGGGCTATATTTCAGACTATAATCTACCTCTGTGCTGAATTTCATCCAGATCCTTTCCGCCGTATTAGCGTGAGTAACAAAACCAGTCCAGTCATCGAAACTTTCGTATATTATATTAATAAAAAATAGAAGAAGATAAATAAGCTGGCATAGAATTTATCTATACTAATATTATAAAGCTGAAGAGTTTGGTTACTGGTTTAAATTGAAAAAATCTTTTAGTGTTGGATAGCCCATTTACCGAAGAAGGCTAGGTAACTGATATATACCATTTCGCGACGACCAATAGGAGCAGAGCAATCTATACTTATAATAAATCTGTAGAGAGGTCAATTCTGTACATGAAATATATTTCCAAAACTAGCTGACCCGCGCAACTTCGTCTGCGTCACATTTTCCATTACTGCTCCGCTCCTAGTTGTCTTAGCGTGATAATATATTGCCTATAACCTTCCTCGATAAATGGGCTATCTAACACTGAAATAATTTTTCAAATCGGACCAGTAGTTCCAGAGATTAGCGCGTTCAACCAAACAAACAAACTCTTCTGCTTTATAATATTAGTATAGATTGCATATACAAAATTTACGTTGAGTTACGTATCCTGATCTCTCCCTCGAATTAAGAATATAACTATGAAGAGGGTACCTAATGCAGGGCACTGCATCATCTCTATCGGTTGAAATGCCGACCAGCCCAGGTACCTAATCTCCTGGTACAAACTAATCTTGAATCAAAATCAACAAAACCGACTATCGAACGAATGGTGGTAAATCAAGTGGATTCTTAATTTCGTCCAGCACAGTCCAAAAAGAAACACATTTTCTCCGATTTTTACTGACGATATTGCTGATTGGTAGACCACTGATTAATTTAATTTGTTTTAACCTTTTTTATCAAAAAAGTTTTACTGGGTTCATAGAATCGCTTTATTATAGAGGAGCTCGTGGCTAAATTAAAACAGCCGCACGGGCCGATCTTCAAGGCTTTACTATAACAGACGAACGCATCGATCTTCAAGGTAAGCAACGCTTGCGAAGGTTGATCTGTGGATGGGTGACCATCTTAACATACCGAGTTTCCTTCGTGCCTCAGAAAGCACGTTAAGCCTTTGGTCCCGGCTGTCATTTGTAGATCTTTGGCAGTCGGTACGGATAGTCAGAAGCCAGTAAAATCTGACTGAAGTCTTGCATTGAATGAGTTGTGGAGGTCTGGTAGTAGGCAGCTGCTCCACGTAAAATACCGGTATTCATCTGAATCCGGTTTGTCTGGAAGCCGAGCCAATATAGTAAGGAAAAGACTAGGTTGTTATAATGGTCACCCATTCACAGACCGACCTCGGCAAGCGTTGCTTAACCTTGAAGATCGACGCGTTCTGCTTTTATAGTTTAGTCACATTGAAGCATAATACCAAAAATTCACCACTTCTGTTAGTAAAACAGTTTACTTATATACCTACAGGTAACAACTCTCCTGATCACTCATCCCAATAATTCGAAAAAAATCTAGTCATTCAATCAAAATATCAAACCCATACTCCCATCTGCCATAGCTATACCAATTAACTTCAAGATGTATTAAACAACTGTAAGATTTTTAACAAATAAACATGGGCCTGACAACATGCTTTTGCGGAGAATCTTAACACCGCGATTCAGAAAAACGCGTCATAAGTACAACGCCATCTATCGATCTACAACGTAACTGAACTGTCTCTATCCTTATAAGTTCGAACTTAGAAGCTTACACGTTACGATAAATAATGATAATCTAGTAAAATGTTCACTTTTTTTTTGCTATATTTTAAGTTTAATTAAAAAATAACTCAAAAATACATTGTTTCGGGGTCTTTTCACACATTACTTATTACAAATTTTCTCAATAGATGGCATTGCAAGTATATGGAGTCTCAATGAAAACAACCTATTTTAGCGCTCGATGTAGTTTCTTCGTAAACTTTAAAATTCGATATCTCTAGATTTTGTGGGTCGATTTTGATGAAATAAACACTAAATGTTACTCCTATTATCACTTAATATTTTGAAGTACTTATATTTTGAATCCAATCAGTGGTTTATGCGTGATGCTCCTCCAAACGCACAGACAAACAGAAACACAGACAAACAGACAAACAGAAAAGAATTTCAAAAACTGCTTTTTTGTGTTCTATGTAATTTTTCGGACATTTCTATGTATTTTTGATGCGAAAATATTAAATGTACAGACACGGCAACTCTACGATTTTATTATATGTATAGATAACTATCAGGGGGTGATTAGGGATCGATACTGATGCCAAAAATGCAATCAGTACAATTTTTGTCTGTCTGTCTGTCTGTCTGTCTGTCTGTCTGTCTGTCTGTCTGTCTGTCTGTATAACCGTTATAGAAACAAAAACTACTCGACGGATTTTAATGAAACTTGGTACAATTATTATTCGTACTCCTGAGCAGGTTATAGTATACTTTTCATCACGCTACAATCAATAGGAGCAGAGCAGTGAAGGGAAATGTTGGGAAAACGGGAGAAGTTACTCCATTTTTTAAGCTTCCGTCGCGTGTGCAACCTTAATGGTGAAAGCTACACAGAAATAATGTATGACGGAAATGTTCTCCTTAAAATTATATAAAAAATATCCAACGACAGCATATATCTATCTTTTATGATTGACGAACAATAACACGTGTAACTCCCGATAGCTTAGCAGTTCGAAGCTTTCTGATTGTATTTGTCTACTCTTACGTTTATAAAACTCTCAGTCATCCCTAATTAACATTAATAAAAGTTAACATTATTAACTGTTCCATAAAAAAAATACAAACATCCGAATTGTGAACCTCCTCCTTTTTGGAAAGTCGGTTAATAACTGTTCCATAAAAAAAGAATCATATAAATCGGAATATACTGAATCATGCTATAAGGATTATTTTTGTCATTTTTGTGGTCGCGAACGCACAGGCAGGCGGCTAGCTTGGCGCCTAGCGCTAGCCGAGGGGAAGATGGTTATAATTTCGCTTTACACCAAACGAGTAATATTATAAATGTGAAAGTTTGGTTGTTTGTTACTCAATCACGCCAGAACGGCTTAACGGATCTTAATGAAATTTAGAACAAAGATAGATTATAGTCTGGAATAGCACATAAGCTACTTTTCATCCCGGGAATATGTTCCCTAGGGATTACGCGGGCGAAGCCGCTGGCAGAAGCTAGTAATGAATAATGTGACGCAGACGAAGTTGCGCGGGTCAGCTAGTATATAATAATATCGTCCCAAAATTGAGTGGGCCTTTTTAAAGAAGTTAGTGCCCTGACATTTTTATTAATGTTATCTACAAGGTTTCTGATGGAAACACTTGACTCTTTTGTAATGGGTTCGACATTAAATAATGCTTGCAAATGGTTTTTCACTAGAAGCCGGTTGTTATTGTAACGTTCGCACAATAGGTCCCACGCAAGATTATAGTGATCGGCTTGAAAGTCAATGTTTTTAATAATTAAAGCCGCTTTTCCCTGGAGTGAAGCTCGCAGGTAGTGGAACTTGTTAATGTTATTTAAGCTAGAATTATCGTGACTCAATGATCCAAAGGTATCCCTAAACTCAAGCCAGCATTGGTAGTCCCCATCGAAGTGAGGCAAATCTATTTTTGGCAAACGAACAAAAGAAATCCTAAATTAAACATGTGCACCTGAGTCAGCGTCTCTGAAGCCCGCCTCCGACGCAGCACCGCTGGGCGAGACACTGAGCAGGCTGCGCGTGAGTGCCACCAGGTTGAAGAACTGGCGGTCAAAGTCCTCACGCTCAGCCAACGCAGGCGCGTCGTCATCGGAAAGTACGTCGATCTGTGTCTGTAAGGCATCAAATTCGGTGTGTAAGTTTTCGAACTTATTAAAACGCTCCTCCAAATCTAAACGTTGCAACTCAGATAATGCGGAACTACTTCTAACTAAATTTAAAGAGTAAATTATAAGCTGTAAATTGTAAGCTTCGATTTCATCGAACTACGCTTCTTTATTAAAGTTTTTAAATTGTCTGCCATTGTTAAGTTAAATAAACAGCTGGACGTACTGATACTAATGAGCTGAATAGATAAAAACTGCAAACAGCTGTGCGTTAGTGAAAGTGATCGAAAAATCAGTGTCAAGGCCAACGACTCAACACGTGTTGACAAAGTGCGAAATTGCTAATGACTATAAAAACATGCGTATTTCAATAAGCAGTTTTATAAAAAAAACACTATGAAGCGCTAGTATTGAAACACTGCATGAACACCGTTAGATTGGAAGATGAATCAGCGATTTTAGGCAAGAAAAAAGAAAGCAGAAAATTGACTAATTGGAACGGACTCACTTAAATACAGCAGTATACTCCCTGAGAATGACATCAGCTCCCACGATGACCATGCAGTCTGCCTCGGGAACGACTTCTTTGTTCTTCTTCGTGGTCGCACCGCGTGGTGCTCGCGAGCGGTCAAAGTTCGCGCAGGTGAACACGACGACCGACGATGCGACGTTGACGGCGTTAAATACGTTAAATACTGGTAGGTAATTACTGTCTCCGAAGGACCAATATGATTGGGCTCAGTAGGAATAAATAGAAAGAGTGGACTGTATTAAAATAGGTGTATTCAGAAAAGACAAGGAAATGCCCGTAGCGGAGCGCGTCTAGGAGCTGAGTGTGGTGGCGAGCGCGCCGCGGTCGCCGTGTCCCTGGTTCGGCACCAAGACCCCGCGCAGTCCCCGCGGTCGTCCATGACGCGCATATGTGATGCGCGGACACAGGTATTGCATTTTTATATAAATAACTAGCTTCTACCAGCGGCTTCGCTCGCGTGATCCCTAGGGAACATATTCCCGGGATGAAAAATAGCTTATGTGCTTTTCTATCTTTGTTCTAAATTTCATTGAGATCCGTTAAGCCGTTCTGGCGTGATTGAGTAACAAACATCCAAACTTTCACATTTAAAATATTACTCGTTTGGTGTAAAGCGAAATTATAACCATCTTCCCCTCGACATTATATTATAGGACTAGCTGACCCGCGCAACTTCGTCTGCGTCACATTTTCCATTACTGCTCCGCTCCTATTTGTCTTAGCGTGATGATATATAGCCTATAACCTTCCTCGATAAATGGGCTATCTAACACTGAAAGAATTTTTCAAATCGGTCCAGTAGTTCCTGAGATTAGCGCGTTCAACCAAACAAACAAACAAACAAACTCTTCTGCTTTATAATATTAGTGTAGACTAGCTGACCCGCGCAACTTCGTCTGCGTCACATTTTCCATTACTGTTCCGCTCCTATTTGTCTCAGCGTGATTATATATATATATATATATATATATATATACGCCTATAACCTTCCTCAATAAATGGGCTATCTAACACTGAAAGATTTTTTCAAATCGGACCAGTAGTTCCTGAGATTAACGCGTTCAACCAAACAAACAAACTCTTCTGCTTTATAATGTTAGTATAGATTGCTGGTGGTAGAGGTGCTGAATCAAGTGGATTCTTAATTTCGTCCAGAACAGTCCAAAAAGAAACACATTTTCTCCGATTTTTACTGACAATATTGCTGATCATAGACCACTGATAAATATAGTTTGTTTTAAGATTTTATAATATCAAAAAAGTTTTACTGGGTACATAGAATCGATTTATTATAGAGGAGCTCGTTCAAATCGGACCAGTAGTTCCTGAGATTAACGCGTTCAACCAAACAAACAAACTCTTCTGCTTTATAATATTAGTATAGATTGCATAATATACAAAATCTACGTTCAGTTACGTATCCTGATCTCTCTCTCGAATTAAGAATATAATTATGAAGAGGGTACCTAATGCAGGGCACTGTATCATCTCTATCGGTTGAAATGCCGACCAGCCCAGGTACCTAATCTCCTGGTACAAACTAATCTTGAATCAAAATCAACAAAACCAACTATCGAACGAATGGTGCTGAATCAAGTGGATTCTTAATTTCGTCCAGAACAGTCCAAAAAGAAACACATTTTCTCCGATTTTTACTGACAATATTGCTGATCGTAGACCACTGATAAATATAGTTTGTTTTAAGATTTTATAATATCAAAAAAGTTTTACTGGGTTCATAGAATCGATTTACTATAGAGGAGCTCGTGGCTAAAGCCGCACGGGCCGATCTTCAAGGCTAAACTATAACAGACGAACGCATCGATCTTCAAGGTAAAGCAACGCTTGCGAAGGTTGGTCTGTGGGTGGGTGACCATCTTGACATACCGAGTTTCCTTCGTGCCCCAGAAAGCACGTTAAGCCTTTGGTCCCGGCTGTCATTTGTAGATCTTTGGCAGTCGTTACGGATAGTCAAAAGCCAGTAAAATCTGACTGAAATCTTGCATTGAATGAGTTGTGGAGGTCTGGTAGGCAGCCGCGCCACGTAAAATACCGGTATTCAGCTGAATCCGGTTTGTCTGGAAGCCGAGCCAATATAGTAAGGAAAAGGCTAGGTTGTTATAATGGTCACCCATTCACAGACCGACCTCGGCAAGCGTTGCTTAACCTTGAAGATCGACGTGTTCGGCTGATATAGTTTAGCCACATTGAAACATAATACCAAATATTCATCTCTTCTGTTAGTAAAACAGTTTACTTATGGATACAGGTAACTCCGGACTCCGGAGGAGACTCTCCTCTCCTCCCAGTAAATCGAAAAACAATCTAGTAAATCAATCAAATCTATACTTCCATACTTCCAAGGTTAATAATTTCAACATTATACGTCTTCAAGTTAAACAACATAAAACATGGGGCTGACCTTATGCTACTGCGGAGAATCTTAACACCGCGATTCAGAAAAACGCGTCATAAGTACAACGCCATCTATCGATCTACAACGTAACTGAACTGTCTTTATGCTCATAACTACTCATAAGTTCAAACTTAGAAGCTTACACGTTACGATAAATAATGATAATATAATAACATATAATTATAAACATTTTGTGTTTAATTAAAAAATAACTCAAAAATACATTGTTTCGGGGTCTTTTCACACATTTCTTATTAAAAAATTTCTCAATAGATGGCATTGCAAGTATCTGAAGTCTCAATGAAAACAACCTATTTTAGCACTCGATGAAGTTTCTTCGTAAACTTTAAAATTCGATATCTTTTGATTTTGTGGGTCGATTTTGATGAAATAAACACTAAATGTTGCTCCGATTATCACTTAATATTTCGAAGTACCTAAATTTTGAATCCAATCAGTGGTTTATGCGTGATGCTCCTCCAAACGCACAGACATACAGACGCACAGACATACAGACGCACAGACAAACAGAAAAGAATTTCAAAAACTGCTTTTTTGTGTTCTATGTCATTTTTCTGACATTTCTTTGTATTTTTTATGCGAAAATATTCAATGTACAGACACGGCAACTCTACGATTTTATTATATGTATAGATATTGCAAACTGTCGTAAGCCGTTTTACGAAGCTACTCGCTAGCCTCTAGGCGCCAAGCAAGCCGCCTGCCTGTGCGTTCGCGACCTTATACCTACAAAAATAATCCTTATAGCATGATACAGTATTCACGCGCGATGGCTTATTATCAACGTATTTCATGTATAACTTTGGTGTTTCTATACCGATTTCTACAATACGATACTTTGCAATGGAACTCGGCTAAAAGTAACCCAGTTGCAACAAAATATAATCGAGACTCAAATTTTAACAGATTGCGGTGCAGGTGAAACCGTCTTTATTCCCAGAATTCCCATAATACCAAATAATTTTCCATTCCAATTTAAAAGAACGCAATTCCCAGTATCGGTGTCTTATGCAATGACAATTAATAAGGCTCAAGGGCAGACTTTTCGTATTGCTGGAGTAGATCTCGGTGTCAGTTGTTTCTCGCATGGTCAGTTGTACGTCGCTCTTTCCCGGGTTAGCAGTTCTAGAAATCTTTATGTTCACGTGCCGGACGGGTCAACTTCCAACATAGTTTACCCGGAAGCTTTGCGCTGAAGTATTTTGGTTCTATAGGTACTTAGGCCTCATGTGAACGTGATCTAAACAATATTACCAATAGGTACATTAACTTAATAACACACAAGGAGTTACACGCTGATGGAGTCGCGGGCACAGCTATTAAACAATAATATTGTGCGGTTCCGTATTGCGAAATTTTTCAACAGTATTGTGGATTGACCATTGACATATTATATTTCCCTACTAAAATACGAAAGTTAATTAATCTGCCTGTAGTGCCTGTTACATCAAAACCACTGAACCGTGAGGAAGGACATAGGCTACTTTTTTTTACGAAAAACGACAGAAACGCGGACGAAGTCGCGGGCAAAAGCTAGTATAATATATAATACTAGCTGACCCGCGCAACTTCGTCTGCGTCACATTTTCCATTACTGCTCCGCTCCTATTTGTGTTAGCGTGATGATATAGATATATATATATATATATATATACGCCTATAACCTTCCTCAATAAATGGGCTATCTAACACTGAAAGATTTTTTCAAATCGGACCAGTAGTTCCTGAGATTAGCGCGTTCAACCAAACAAAAAAACTCTTCTGCTTTATAATATTACTAGCTGTCTCCCGCGGCTTCGCTCCCGTCAACTTGCTACCCTGCAACTTTGATATTTTTTCTTTTATAAGAACCTAGTCTCCTGACAATAACAAACACAACAAAAAAGAATTAGCGAAATCGGTACAGCTGTTCTCGAGATTTGCGCTTAGCAACACATTCAGCGATTTTTTATATTATAGAGAGCTTCTGCCCGCGACTTCGTACGCGTTTCCGTGGGATAAAAAAAACTTTTTACAAAAAAATACAACCGACTTCCAAAAAAAAACACTACAAAGTAAAAAATAACTTTAATTTCGGAACTCGGTGTCAAAATACAAAGAAACTAACAAAAACACCGACTTCCGAAATTAAAGTTATTTTTTACTTTGTAGTGTTTTTTTTTGGAAGTCGGTTGTATTTTTTTGTAAAAAGTTTTTTATTTTTCACTTTTTAGTGGTACCCCATACCTAACAACCTCCTTTTTGAAGTCGGTTAATAATTATACAGAAGAAAATTCGCAAAAGAAGCTCACTTTAAGAAGTATTTATTAGTTTTTAGACTAGATGCTGATAATCCAGGCTGCAGCATCAGGCCAGACTTATGTCACAATTGCATTGAACTTAAAATTTAGTCCTGTTTAAAATGAGCCCAAACACGACTATGGTGCTGTAATTTCAAGGTTCGTACTTTTTCTGATGCTCCTGGCTTCAGCATCAGGTCTCTATGTACTTCGGTGTTCCTCATTAACAGTACGTTTATCCACACATCGAGCCCACGAATCACCCTTTTCAATGATCCTAAACACGATATATCTGCTGTTAGTTGTCGAAGAGTTAGGTACTCTGCAGCATCAGGTCATGACTTGATGATCATGAGACCAAATGTGGCAAATGCCCTATCAAACATCAAAACAATTTACTAAAACAATCCTTGCCTGTTCGAGTAACTTCTTACCTACTGTTAAGGAGTTGTACCTTCCATCATCAGCCCAGCTACCTGACATGGTAACAACCATACGCAAATACACAAGATACTTCATAATATATGCAAAAAATAATGAGTAAGCCTATAAAATTTGACGTTTGCCCTCGATTTCTCTAAGATCCCATCATCAGATCCTAATTTGGTGACAATGGGACCACCTCAGAACTATCTACTTTCGAACAAAAAAAGAATTTTGAAAATCCGTCGACAATTGGCGGAGTATTCGATGAACAAACATAGAAAAAAAAAAAAAAGCATACAAACATCCGAACATAGTACCTCCTCCTTTTTGTGAAGTCGGTAAAAAATAGCCTATGCGTTATTCCAGACCCTATTCTATTCCTGTTCCAAATTTCACCCCGATCCCTTCAGCCGTTTTGACGTGATTGAGTAACAAACATACACACAAACTCACTCACAAACTTTCGAATTTATAATACCGCTGCGTAGGGAGCCAGCCGACATGCCGACCTCGCATCTGAGCCGCGCGGGTACAACCTACGGGTACCTTACTCATAGATCTAAACTGTCCCGCAGGCGCACCCCCGCCTTGGTGACCCCCACTTCGCAACTCCGTGCAGCAGAAATCGTAATATTTTAATTTCGCCATTACTTCAAAACTAAACGTCCAATTTTAATCATTCAAAGACCAAATATTATCTACATAAACGGTACTTAGTGATGAAATAATTTATTTTGATAAGGATTAATAGTATGAGTAAAATAAACGTGATTAAATGTAGTCCAAAAAAAAAATAAAGTTTTTTAAAATAAAAAAATGGTTGTTGTGCCTCACTCGATATAGATAGGTATAGTGTGTCGCGGACTTTTTTGTAGATATTTATAAGATCTATAATTAATTAGAACATTTTATGGTTCTATATTTTATAGTTTAGGCAGCGTATGCAAAATAAGTAACTTTTCTGGTTGCTTTTTTACACCTTGTGTCCGAAAAACCCAAATATCTTACGGAACCCTATGTTTTTCCAAAATAAAATATACCCTATGTTACTCGTGGATAATTTGGCTTTCGAATGGTGAAAGAATTTTTAAAATCGGTCCAGTAGTTTTTGAGCCTATTCATTGCAAACAAACAAACAAACATACAAACAAAGTTTTCCTCTTTATAATATTAGTGTAGATATTAGTATAGATTGCATATACAAAATCTACGTTCAGTTACGTATCCTAATCTCTCTCTCGAATTAAGAATATAATTATGAAGAGGGTACCTAATGCAGGGCACTGTATCATCTCTATCGGTTGAAATGCCGACCAGCCCAGGTACCTAATCTCCTGGTACAAACTAATCTTGAATCAAAATCAACAAAACCAACTATGGAACGAATGGTGCTGAATCAAGTGGATTCTTAATTTCGTCCAGAACAGTCCAAAAAGAAACACATTTCCTCCGATTTTTACTGACAATATTGCTGATTGTAGACCTCTGATTTGTTTTAACATCTATACATATAATAAAATCGTAGAGTTGCCGTGTCTGTACATTGAATATTTTCGCATAAAAAATACATAGAAATGTCCGAAAAATGACATAGAACACAAAAAAGCAGTTTTTGAAATTCTTTTCTGTTTGTCTGTTTGTCTGTAATTCTGTTTGTCTGTGCGTTTGGAGGAGCATCACGCATAAACCACGGATTGGATTCAAAATATAAGTACTTCAAAATATTAAGTGATAATAGGAGTAACATTTAGTGTTTATTTCATCAAAATCGACCCACAAATTCAAAAGATATCGAATTTTAAAGTTTACGAAGAAACTACATCGAGCGCTAAAATAGGTTGTTTTCATTGAGACTCCAGATACTTGCAATGCCATCTATTGAGAAAATTTGTAATAAGTAATGTGTGAAAAGACCCCGAAACAATGTATTTTTGAGTTATTTTTTAGTTAAACTTAAAATATAGCAAAAAAAAAGTAAACATTTTATTATATTATCATTATTTATCGTAACGTGTAAGCTTCTAAGTTCGAACTTATGAGTATAGAGACAGTTCAGTTACGTTGTAGATCGATAGATGGCGTTGTACTTATGACGCGTTTTTCTGAATCGCGGTGTTAAGATTCTCCGCAAAAGCATGTTGTCAGGCCCATGTTTATTTGGTATAGCTATGGCAATGGCAGCTATGGAAGTATAGGATTGAATTACTAGATTTTTCTCGAACTAATGGGATGAGTGAGTAGACTTGGGTCGTACTTGCAAAATCGAGTACCAAGGCTTCCAGTACGTCTACCTTCACAAACCTGGGCTCGGGAAGTATTTTCTATGTGGATAGGAAATTGACCCATAACTTTCTAAGAATAAAGAGCACAATCACAATCGCGTTTTCAAATAAATACCTTCTTACGACGATTCGAGTTTCTACTTCTTTTTAATTTTCATCCAAAAGCCCTGTTGGAAGAAAAAATACTTGCATGGGAATTTTAACCCTGACCTATTTATTAAAAAGGAGTACAATCGCGTTTACAACTAAATACTTGCAAAGACAAACCATTAAGGTAAAAATACTTGCATACGAAATTGTTCCGTAGTTCGTTACAAATAAGGATCACAATCGCGTACACAAATTGAACATGATCGCATTTGCGAAAACTAACGCAGTTATTGAACTATTGAAGAATGTATTGAAAAACTACGTAGAATTAATGAATTTTGTAAATTAAATACCGCTAGGTAAGTAGCATAGTATTAAATTAAAAATGAACGAAACCATTCCTTCCTATTATGATTATTCAATGATTTTAGTAGCTGGCGTAGTTAAAAGGTTTCAATTCATTTTACGATTGTTATACACAGTTTTTACAGTACCTACCATCAATTTCAGTATCAAATTGCATAATATGTATTTGTTCCTTACTTACGTATATTTATACCTAACTTTCCAAGCGAGTCATCTTAACAGCAGGCTGTGGAAAGTATTTTTTTTTTTTAGGTATGGGAAATCATCCAATGACTCCTCCCGCTCTGGGTGTAGCGGGAGGGAGTGTCAGACTTCTACTGACTAAAACCCATCCATGTTCCTTCATTGCCCTTTGTGTTCCGGAGCCACGGGACGAGTAAGAACGATGTAGGTATTATTGGAAAGAGCGCGCGCTGCTCGAGACCAGAACGCGGCGGAAGCGAGTCGACGCGCGCGCGACGGCCGAAGCCACGTCACAATTCACGATTCGGCGAGACTCGGGCGAGCGTCGAGCCCCGAATGCCCCCGAAGGAGCGAGTTCAAGTAGCCGTATAGGTAGTACCTGGTGTACGTACTTGGAAGCAAATACCTGGTGTACAAACCTGGTCGCGTAAATACGTACCTAGCCTAGAGGACAGTTGTTACCTGTATCCATAAATAAACTGTTTTACTAACAGAAGTGGTGAATTTTTGGTATTATGCTTCAATGTGACTAAACTATAAAAGCAGAACGCGTCGATCTTCAAGGTTAAGCAACGCTTGCCGAGGTCGGTCTGTGAATGGGTGACCATTATAACAACCTAGCCTTTTCCTTACTATATTGGCTCGGCTTCCAGACAAACCGGATTCAGATGAATACGGTATTTTACGTGGAGCAGCTGCCTCCTACCAGACCTCCACAACTCATTCAATGCAAGACTTCAGACAGATTTTACTGGCTTCTGACTATCCGTAACGACTGCCAAAGATCTACAAATGACAGCCGGGACCAAAGGCTTAACGTGCTTTCTGAGGCACGAAGGAAACTCGGTATGTTAAGATGGTCACCCATCCACAGATCAACCTTCGCAAGCGTTGCTTACCTTGAAGATCGATGCGTTCGTCTGTTATAGTATATATCTCTATTATAGTAAAGCCTTGAAGATCGGCCCGTGCGGCTGTTTTAATTTAGCCACGAGCTCCTCTATAATAAAGCAATTCTATGAACCCAGTAAAACTTTTTTGATAAAAAAGGTTTAAAACAAATTAAATTAATCAGTGGTCTACAATCAGCAATATCGTCAGTAAAAATCGGAGAAAATGTGTTTCTTTTTGGACTGTGCTGGACGAAATTAAGAATCCACTTGATTTACCACCATTCGTTCGATAGTCGGTTTTGTTGATTTTGGTTCAAGATTAGTCTGTACCAGGAGATTAGGTACCTGGGCTGGTCGGCATTTCAACCGATAGAGATGATACAGTGCCCTGCATTAGGTACCCTCTTCATAATTATATTCTTTATTCGAGAGAGAGATCAGGATACGTAACTGAACGTAAATTTTGTATATAATATGCAATCTATACTAATCTATACTAATATTATAAAGCAGAATACTAATATTATAAAGCAGAAGAGTTTGTTTGTTTGTTTGTTTGTTTGGTTGAACGCGCTAATCTCAGGAATTACTGGTCCGATTTGAAAAATTATTTCAGTGTTAGATAGCCCATTTATCGAGGAAGGCTATAGGCTATACCGCGTGTATCTGACATCGACGCACAAACGATTTCCATGGGTCCAGGGCATGATTCTGGACACCCCAGTGTTGAAATTTTTCGTCGGTTCTTTTCTGATTTTTTTTAAGAGTACTACAAAGTATCCGCTCAGCTGAGCTGATATTATTTGTGGCTTTATTCAGATTGCTCTTTTTAGTGAAAGTAGTTATTTAATTATTTTTTGATTAAAAATCTCATTGGGTTAGGTCAGAATAACGATTATGAGCAGTCTAAAGTAAAAAAAACCCTTGAAAAAAATAAAAAAATGAGAAAAAAGCCGACGAAAAATTCTAAGTCTAGGGTGTCCAGAATCATGCCCCGGACCCATGGAAATCGTTTGTGCGTCGATGTCAGATACACGCGGTATATCATCACGCTAAGACCAATAGGAGCGGAGCAGTAATGAAACATGTTACGCAAACGACGTTGCACGGGTCAGCTAGTTTTATAATATCAAAAAAGTTTTACTGGGTTCATAGAATCGATTTATTATAGAGGAGCTCGTGGCTAAATTGAAACAGCCGCACGGGCCGTTCTTCAAGGCTAAACTATAACAGACGAACGCATCGATCTTCAAGGTTAAGCAACGCTTGCGAAGGTTGGTCTGTGGATGGGTGACCATCTTGACATACCGAGTTTCCTTCGTGCCTCAGAAAGCACGTTAAGCCTTTGGTCCCGGCTGTCATTTCTAGATCTTTAGCAGTCGTTACGGATAGTCAGAAGCCAGTAAAATCTGACTGAAATCTTGCATTGAATGAGTTGTGGAGGTCTGGTAGGCAGCCGCGCCACGTAAAATACCGGTATTCAGCTGAGCGCTGAGCGGTTTGTTTGGAAGCCGAGCCAATATACTAAGGAAAAGGCTAGGTTGTTATAATGGTCACCCATTCAAAGACCGACCTCGGCAAGCGTTGATTAACCTTGAAGATCGACGTGTTAGGCTGATATAGTTTAGCCACATTGAAATATAATACCAAATATTCACCTCTTCTGTTAGTAAAACAGTTGACTTATGGATACAGGTAACTCTCCGGAGGAGACTCTCCTCTCCTCAGTCTCCTACCAGGCTACCAGTAAATCGAAAAACAATCTAGTCATTCAATCAAATCCATACTTCCATAGCTATTATTTAATAATTTCATTTTAATTTCAATATATTTCAATATTAGTTATACGACTTCAAGTAAAACAACACTATAGAGGAATTCGCGGCGCCCCCGCAAGGGGGCGCGGCGGGCGGGCGTAGGCTAAGCCTTTTGTCCCGCGGGATCATATGTTCGTGCCCGTAAAAATACGGGCACGGCGTTGGATAGCCGATATAGGCGCGGCTGGTTTGGCTGCGCGACGGTAGGCGTCGCTGCAGCCATGGAGTGTAGTTGTCAATAGTGTCGGCAGAGGGCGCCACGGTACTGTCTCACAGTACCGTATCTTCACGACCCTACGGCGGTCTGTCCCCGCCAGGTGAGACCTCCGGTTGCCCGGAGGAGGCCCGGCGAGAGACGACCAGCGACGTAGGGCCGACTTTAGGGCGCTCCCTGCCGAGGATGCTGGTCCCCCGCCTGTCACGCTTCCAGAGCGAGCCGGTCACGCTCCAGGCTAAGGGACCGTCGTGTGGTGTGTATGAGCGGCATTGTACTGTGAGACACCGTCTCATGTAGCGAATGAAACGTGCGTCCGCGCCGCACGTTCATCGCGTTATGTGTATGCGCATGGAGAGTCGTGCTTGTGTGGGGTTTGGCGCGCAACTATGCCTATATTAACTTAGAACATAGCGCGCGCCGATTGCGTGTAGTGAGTGTGGAGTCTTTTTGTGGGAGAGAGTCGCGTGTCGGTGTCTGCGACTCACTCGGCGTCAAGTCCGGTGGGTTAGGAGGGGTCGCCAGTGTCCCGCACGAGGTCGCGCGGCAGGCGTCTCGCGTCAGGTGGCCGCGCGTGCCAGGGCGCTATCTGCTGGATGTGAGGCCAGGCAGAAGCGTCGGCGCGCGCGAACATAGCGGACGCGAGGCGGGCGCAAGTCATCCAGGCTCTCTATACTGAGGTCCCGCATGATAACGCTGTTCCTCACGAGGCGAGGGGCGGCAACAATTTTCCGCAGCGCGAGATTTTGCTGCGCGCGGAGAGTCTTCTTTTTGGACTCGCTCGTGAGGGCGAGCCAAGCTGGGGCGGCATAGGTGAGCAGCGGGCGGATGTACGTTTTATACACGCCCAACTTGACTCGCAGCGGGAGGCGGGACGAGAGCACTGGGTGAAGCAGAGCGCGGGCCGCTCTACCCTTCGCGACGACCTGGCGGACATGGCAACCCATGGTGAGCCGACGATCGATGGTGACCCCCAAGTACTTGACCTGGGGCGACCACGCGATGTCGACTCCTTGCAGTCGGAGAGGTGGTGGGAGGCGGGCGCCCCCGACGAGCAGCGCCTGAGTCTTACCCACGTTCACCGACATACGCCACTTCGACAGCCATTCGGGAAGCGTGTCTAGCGCGCGCTGCATTTTGACGGCCGCGTATCTCGCATTTAGCGAGGTAGAGACGTACGCGGCGTCGTCAGCGTACAGCGCGAGCGTGCATTCCTGCGTGGAAGGGATGTCGTCGGTGTAACATGAGTAGCAGAGCGGCGAGACGCAGCTGCCCTGCGGAACTCCGGCTGCTATGGGTCGGGGGCGTGACACGGCGCCGTCAAGTGCGGGGCGTCAAGTGCGGGGTGAGGTGTCGCAGCAGGAGTTGTTCAAACACCTTGGAGATGGTGGGTAGGAGCGTGATGGGCCGATAGCTCTCCGGCTTCAGCACGTTCTTGTTCGCCTTGGGCAGCATAATGACGCGCCCTTCCTTCCAACACCTTGGGAAGGCCCCCGTGCGCAGTATCCCCGTGAACAGGCGCGCCAAGGCCGCTACCATGCGGAATGGCAGGTGGCGCAGCACTGTGTTGGTGATACCGTCCGCCCCAGGGGCCTTTTTAGGCTTGGTCCTCAGGATGGCGCGTCTCACTGCGCCAGGCGAAAAGAAAATCGGTGCTTCTTCGGGAGCTATCGGCGACGAGAAGTACTCCTCAAGGTGCCTCTCGACTGCTGCGACATGATCGTGGTCGTCGGTTGGGTTCGGCTGGAATTGACGCTCCAGGTGCTCGGCGAAGATCTCCGCGCGGTCTGATGCGGCGTATCTAGGCGCCCCGTCGCTGTGTAGGAGCGGGCGCACCGGAGCTGGGGTCGTCGTGACTTGCCGGCACAGTCGGTGTATCGCTGGCCAGTCACCGTCGGTCGACTCTATGTAGGACTCCCAGCTCTCTGCGTTGTGCTCCTGGAGCTTGGCCCTCGTCTTTTCCGCAAGACGGTTTAACTTGCTCTTCATTGTCGGGCATTTCGTGATCAGCCACTGTTTGCGTAGGCGCCTAGTCTTGGCGACCATTTCGCGTAGCCGCTTGGCCACCGGCGAGCATGAGTCACGTGATAACGTCGAGCGCACAGGCGCCAAATATCAAAGCGCGCGCAGCTGCAAGCCAGATGTTTATGTTTACGTTAACCTTTTTTTAGTGGCCTCCTATTAGAGCTACCACTCAAGTGTATTGTTATTTGTATAGCTGAGAAACGGCTCCTTATAGTTACGTTAAGTGTATGATAACGGTTAGTTTCTATATTTTTTAACTAATTTGTAAACATTGAATATTGGTGAATAAAACACATTACGTGAACTTTGAACAGGAATAATTTAAAAAGTAAATCGATAACATATGTATTTTATGACTTGTATGGGTAGCTGGGTTATATCTAAAAACGATAAATAACAAACAACATACTCCACCGTACAAAAACATATATAAAAAAAAAAAAACTACCACCAAACATTAGCCATTTCCCGCCATTTTGCATTATTTACCTTCCGACCCACGGAACAAAAATTCTAATCATAACGTAAATTTCGTTTGTTTTGTTTATGTTTTGGCTGAAATCTATTGCCCAGTAAACATAAAATGCGATAATAATTACTTTTTAGTCTGAACAAGTAGCTAGACTTAATAATTAATCAATTACGATAGCGTTCTGACAACATGGACGCCTTGTGTAACAAGGGATAGGAAAATCATAAAAAAACATGCTAATACTTACCAACATGTTTATTTTCACTTGCACACACATTAATCACATCACAATGCACCCATAAAACATTACTTAACACTAATTCACTCACAAACAACATAATAAACAAGTTTATTCGACACTACGTCATCGCGCAACTCGCGTCATACCACAGACTGAATAAAACATTTAATTTCTTTCTAAAAATGGACTCGCCTGTGGCGTGTTTCGTATTTTTAGCATGTATGAAATGTCAATAAATCGAGTGGAAAAGAGCAAAAGGATTAAAATACCGTGTGTTAGACAGAAATGGACATAATTTGTGACGGGTCGCGATCAAACGTCAAAGAATACTACAGTCCCTTTGGTATTTTTACTCCAAAATTTTTTTTGAATACTATAGTCTCTTTCGTTCCTCAAGCGGGTAGGTGGCGCGGCAGGGGCCTGCGTAGCAAGCCCTGCGAGTGCGATAAGGTGGTAGTCGCCTCTTCGTAGGCGCGTTGGATGCAAACAGTGACCTCACTGGCCATCGCGTCCGCGTCTGCGGAGGTGGCTATGGGCCAAGTCGGTGTGGTGGTCTCCAGCGCTTCCTTGAAGGAGCTCCAGTCAGTCCTTCGACGTGGCGCTGGGGGAGAGAGTCGGGTCGGCATCTCGGAGAGGACGACGAGAACAGGTTGGTGATCCGACAGCATCTCGTCGTCCAGTACTTGCTGCGCGATCTGGCAATGTAGGCCCCTATGGACCATGATGTCCAGCACGTCCGGCATCCACCCCTGTCTGTCCGGGTAGTGCGTCGGGGTTTCTGGGCCGGACACCACGTATCCATGGGCCTCGGCGTCGGCTAAGAGTCGTCGACCCCCGCGTGTTGTGAGGCGGGAGTTCCACGCTGGATGCTTGCAATTAAGGTCGCCGGCAAGGATGGTTGGGTTTGGCGACCTTAGCATTAGGGCCCACAGCTCAACCACGTTGAAGGGAGCCGAGGGCGGGATGTAGGCCGCGTAGACGTCTAGGTCCTCGCCGGCGACATGCAGTTGCACACCCAGCGCGTAAAAAGTACTGAGTTGCGGCTTCGGTAGGGGCTGGTGGACGACTCTCCGCCTGACAAATATCGCCAGACCGCGATATGTGATGCCGGCGTCCGATCTCTCGTCCTGCCTGTAGCTGATGTAACCTGGGACCCGAAGTTGGTCCGCTGGTCCCAGGAGTGTTTCACTAATGAGCGCCACGTCGATGTCCTGTTCCTTGAGGAGGAGGCGGAAAGGAGCGACCTTGACTCGCAGGCCGCGGGCATTCCAGTGAATGATCCTCAACGGCTTAGCCACGGTAAAGCGTCAATAGAGCGGCCAAGCCGTCGAGGATCACCAGCTCCGCGTCCTGTCCCTGCCTGATGGCCTTAATGAGGTCCATCAGGAGTTTAATGGCGCAGGCGGTAAATTCCTTTTTACGCTCGCGCTCCTCGTCTGTTTGAGCGCGTTCGCGTTGTCGCTGCTGACTGAGGGCAGTGTAGGTGTCGTTTGGCCCTGCGGTCTCGGCTGCAGGGGCGGCCGTTCTGGCCTCTTGTGGCTGCGCCATCCTTGCTGACCTTTTTTGTGTGATGGAGTCAGCAGCGACGGCGGTGGCGGCTTGTGTCGACGCCTGCGCCTGGGATGGGGCAAGGTCGACCTGTGCTTCGGTAGTGTTGGTGGGGGGGGGTGTGGGCTTCTTTCCCTTTCTTCCTTTCCCCCCTCTCTTCCCTTTTTTCCGCCCCCCGGAGGTGGCAGCGTCTCTGTCTGTGGGCCCGTTTGCTGCCGCCATCAGCGTAGCGCTAGGCGCCTCGCGTTCCTCGGCGTTTACAGGCCTCTCGGTGGCTGAGGGCCGGCTCTGTTGCCGCGTGATGGCGACAGTGCCCGCTCTCTTGTTTCTTATCTCCTTTTGGTAGATGGGGCATTTGGTGTTGCACGCCGGGTGGTCGCCCGCGCAGTTGGCGCAGGTGGCCGGCTCCGAACGTGGGCGCGGGCAGTCCCTGGCGGCGTGGTTTTGCCCGCATCTGACGCATTTGAGCGGGCGGTGGCACTGGTGCGAACTGTGCCTAAATTGTTGGCACCGGTGACACTGGGCAGGCCCTTGCTTGCCCCTCCACGCCTCGATTTTGACACCACGCATACAAAGTAATTGCGTGATGTCGTAAACTTTCCTGAAATCAGGCGTCCTCTTCAGGACTGCATGGAAGATGCAGCCGGGTCGTCCTTCGCGCGCTTTAATATTGCGCACGTACTCCGGCTCCAGTCCATGCAGTCGGAGCTCCTCTTGTATCTCCTCCGGCGGCGTGTCCGCGGGCAGCCCGCGAATCGCCACCTTGACGCTGCGGTCGGCTGTCAGCGAATAGGCAAACCAGGCGAGACCGCTCTCCCTCTCCAAGTCGGTGAGATACCGCTGGATCACCCTGTACTCGCCCTCAGACTCGGGCAAGAACCGAACGCCGCCATGAAACGGGCGGGCATTCGGTGGGTGACCCAGCTTGGCATTCAACGCTCTGAAGTGAGCGGTCCAGTCTGGGAGCTTCTCCACAATCAGCGGCGGATAGCGGGGCGACTTCTTCTTGGTCGCGGGGGCTGCCGCGGACGGTTGCGTGCATCCGGCACTGGTGGCGCTAGCGTCGGTTGTCGCTGCAGGTGCGGGCGACGGTGGCGCCGCGTCGGCGATGACGGACCGCCCTTCCCCGCCTGGGCCGCGCGGTAGGCGCTGCGGCAGTGGCGAGTCGGGGCAGTAGCGTTTGGCCTCTTCGGCGGCCTCGTCGTCCGGGCTGCGTGGACGGCGTTGTGGCCTGGCCTCGAGCGCAAACTCGAAGCCAAAGCCTACGGCTTCAGTCAGGGTTTGTTGGTCGACATCCATGTTGCCAGTTCGCACGGGCGTGTCTATTGACACGTCGCGTCGACTGGCGGTGGAGCCCCTGGAGGAGGCCGACATGTCAGACCCCTGGCGGGACGAGCATGCCGACATCATGGCGGGGGAGTCCTGGGCGGCGACCCTCGGTGGCGTGGGTGAGAAAAAGATGTTTTGCTCTAACCTTCGGGACGGTGGTGGGCTTGATGGCGCAGACTGCGTCGCGCTCGCCAGCAAGCGGCGGGGAGCGGGCGACGCAGTGCGGCGAGCTGTGGCGGCATATGTCTGCCCGCCAGTTGTGGGGCGCTCTGCAGCGCGTGTAGGCGGCACGGCGGCAGCAGGCGCGTTAGGCACCGCGGCGTATTTGGCGGCTGTGGTAGGCGCAGGCCCGGTCGGCGCGCTTGCGCGCGCAGCAGGTTGCGCTTGTGCGTCGGGCTTCGGTGAAGGCCGCTCGGGCTGCGCCCCTTGGCGCGCAGGTGCGGCGGCGGTTGTGGCTGCGACTGGTGGCACCGCCTGTGGTACAGGTGGCACCGTCTGGCGGGCGGCTCTGGAACTTGCAGTTTTGGTCTGCGCCGCCGGCGGCGCCACTTGTCGTACAAGTGGTGCCGCCTGGCGGGCAGACGTAGAAACGCCCGTTGCATGCGCAGAGGGGCGCACTGCGGGGGCGGTGGCGCGCACTGCGTGGGCGCGGCTTGTCACGGCTGGCCCCGGTGCCTGGATGGGCACGGGGCGAAAAGCCGGAGGTCGGACCGGGACGGCTGGCTGCCGGCTCGACGGCGGCGCCGGCGAAACGCGCGCAGTCGCCGATGACGTCGGTGGGCCGGTGGTGGTCGTCCTGGAGGTTGATGGAGCGGCTGGTGGTGCACCGGGCGTCGCCTCCCCTACATGAGGGAGCGACAGCGTCCGGTCCCCCATCGGTCGGTCTGGTGGCGGGTTGGCGTCGTGCCCCAAAGAGCTACGACCGCCAGGTTTCTTCGGCGGCATGCTGTGGTGGGTGCCTCCGTGACCGCAACGGTGTGTTCCCACACCGGGCAGAGACGGGGCGGCCTCCCCTGTGTGCTCCCCCGAGTGCCAGTCGAGACTTACACCCGCGACAGCACACAAAGAAAACCGGGTTTAAAAGTTTAGCGGTCCGTACGGAAAGGGTCACGTGACACTCGCGCGCAGAATGTACCACGTGACTGGCACCAGGCGAATCCTAAAACAACACTACTCCGGGTCTTCTCGCTATTCCCCTAGGGGAACTGGAGGGAACTGGTCTACCTTTCTTGGTATTGCAGTGGTTCCATCGCCGCCTGTGTAGACAGGCGGGTCATTTGGTTGTGGCGTTGCCACGTGGAGTCGAGTCCGGGCGTCTAGTCCGGTGGGTGTTGTGCCGCTAGCGAGAGCTGCCCCCACCGGCAGCGTCCCCGTACGGGGAGCCTCCAGTGAGCGCTCTGCCAGCTAGCGGCAATGGGTTGGTGGGCTTCAGCTGGTTACGGTGAGGTCGAGCACGTCGGGGGGGAAAACTCCCGGCGTGCGCCCGTCAACCGTATTCAGCGAGCGGCGTCATGGTCCGGGTCGGATGAGGTTGCGGCGGGGATCAGGTCCCGCGGCAGCGGTCTATCCGGTGGGCGTCGATGGTAGGGAGCGAGCTCCCGCAGCTGGTGGAAGGACGAGGCCCTCGCGCGGCTGAACATCGTGGCGGTCAGGCGGCCGATGAAGTCGTCGAGGCTCTCCATGCGCAGGTCTCTTGCGATCACCGCGTTCTTCACGAACCTGGGGGCGTCTACGATGCTGCGTAGTGACAGCGACTGCTGCGCGCGCAGCCGGTTACGGTTGGACTCCGAAACCAGCGCGTACCACGCAGGGGCAGCGTAGGTGAGTCGGCTGCGAACATACGCCTTGTAGACGCCCAGCTTCGCTCGGAGCGGTAGGCGTGAAGACAGGACGGGACGCAGGAGAGCTCGAGCGGCACGAGTCTGATTCACGACGTTCTTGACGTGAGGGCCCATGGTGAGTTGTCGGTCGAGGGTCACGCCCAGGTACTTGACCTGGCGCGCCCAGTCGACGTGGCGTCCAAGCATCGAGAGACGAGGCGGGTGCTGACGTCTTCCGAAGGAGATGGCTTGGGTCTTCGCCACGTTGACCGACAGTCTCCAGTCTTCCAACCACGGCGGGAGTGCATCCAGTGCTCGCTGCATTTTGACCGCCGCGTGTGCAGGTGACAGCGAGGTCGTGACGTAGGCGGCGTCGTCAGCGTATAGCGCCAGCATGGCGTCACCACCGACGGGGATGTCATCTGTGTACCTGCAGTAGCACACAGGGGACAGGCAGGATCCTTGGGGTACGCCGGCACCGACGGAGCGTTCCGTAGACAGGACGCCTTCAACCACCACTTGAAAGCGTCTGTTCTCCAGGAAAGTGGCCACAGTCTTAACTATTCGACGAGGAGTAGTAGATGTGGACAACTTGTAGAGCAGGCCGGCGTGCCACACGCGGTCGAACGCCTTCTCCATGTCGAGCATTACCGCGACAGCGCCTTCCTTCTTGTTGAGGGCGACCGTCAGGTGATGCACCACTCTCGCGAGTTGGTGCGTCGTGGAGTGCTCGGCACGGAAGCCGAACTGTTCGTCGCGTGGCTGGATGTGTGGCGTCAGATGCAGCAGTAGAAGCTTCTCGAAGACTTTCGAGAGTGTCGACAGCAGCGTGATGGGCCGATAACTTTCGGGCTTCAGTATGTTCTTCCCGGGCTTAGGCAGCATAACGACTCTACCGAGTCTCCATGTTGTGGGGAAGTGGCTGGTGCGGAGGATGCCGTTGAATAACTGCGTCACTGTCGCGATTGCTCGTGGAGGTAGGTGACGCAGGGCTTCGTTGGTGATCCCATCGGGGCCTGGGGCCTTCCGCAGTGGTGTGCGGCGAATCATTCGCTGCACTAATCCCGGGGAGAGGACTACTGGGTCTTCCGTGGCGGTTATCGGCGCTTCGAAGTATGACTCCAAATGCTGCTGGATAGCTTCTACATGCTGGGTGTTGGAAGCTGGGTTTGGCTGGAACTGCCTCTCAAGGTGGTCCGCTAGGATCTCCGCTCGGTCCTCGGCTCGGTAACGAAGGGTTCCGTCACCGGCCATGAGGGGCCTAATCGGAGGGGGCTTCCTTGAGAGTTGGCGGCATAGGCGGTGGATGCCCGTCCAATCGTTTCCTGCTCACTCAATGGCGTGGTGCCAGGACTCGGTGTGCAGCGCCTCGAGTGCACTTGAGATCCTCTTCGCCAGAGCGTTGAGCTGGGTTTTCATGGACGGACATCGGGTGCGTTGCCAGGTGCGACGCAGCTTCCTCTTCCTGTCGACCATCGCCAGGATGTGGGGCGGTAGTTGGGGCGGCCTGCGCGTCGACGCTGAGTCTTGCTTCGATTCTCGAAGCGCTGCTGTGATGACAGCGCTGAGTTGTTCGGCGAGCGTATCGACATCAGCGTAGGTCTCGATGCGACGGTAGGGGGCGTGCTCCGACATGTGGCAGGCATAGGCGCGCCAATCCTGGCGGGGTCGTGGCAGGGATGGTACAGACCGGGCAGGGGTGCTCGCTAGTACCATTAGCACCGGTTGGTGGTCCGAGAGGACGTGGTCGTCCAAGACGTCAAGCGACGGTGTGGCGGTGAGGCCACGGACGAGTGCCAAGTCGATGACGTCTGGCATCTGCGCTGGGCTGTGTGGATAGTGCGTCGGCACTGTCGGTCCCAGCACCTCGAAGTGGTTGCGATCTGCATGGTTGAACAGGCGTCGTCCGTCTGGGCAGATGTAGGCTGAGTTCCACGCCGTGTGCTTCGCGTTGAAGTCACCCGCAACGACTGTCGCAAGTGGCGAGTCTAGCAGGATGCTGACGTCAGCCATAGCGAGTTTGTGCTGGGGTGGCTTGTAGAAAGCGAACACACGGGTGGGGACGCGGTTGGTGCAGATCTCCACACCGAGGGCGTAGGACGACTGAAGCGTCGGCAGTGGCAGCGGCTGGTGGACGATGTTCCTCTTGACTAGGACTGCTAGTCCCCTGTAAGCAGCCCCAGTGGGGGAAGTGTGGTCCTCTCGGTACGTGATGTACCCTGGCATCTTCAACTTGGTGCTGCTCCTGAGGTGCGTCTCATTTATGAGCGCTATGTCGACTTTGCGCTGAGTCAACAGCAATCTCAGGAGCCTGGTCTTCTCGGGGGTCAGTCCGAAGGCGTTCCAGTAAACAATGCGCACCTCACTTGCGGCCATGTGCGCAAAGTTCAGCAACGCATTGCAGGATGGCGGGGACTGGATCCCGCCCCTCCTGTATGGCCAGTAGCACCGAGTTGAGTGCTCCGATGGCCAGGGTGACTATGGGGTCAACGGACCCCTGCTTCGCCTTCGTCCCCCCTAGGGGGGCAGCGACCACAGGGGCTGTTGACCGTTTGGTCGTCTCCTCCGGTTTGTTCGGCGGCTGCGTGGTGGTCGCAGCGGCTTTGCTCCGGGGGCGGCGGCGTCCTTTGCCCCTCTTGGCCCCTCCCGTGCTGGTTCCCCCCTGAGCGGGGTTTGCAGCGGCCATGAGGGAAGCTGGGGCGTCGACCTCGGTGTCGTTCGCGGTGAGCGTCTTCTTGGAGGTGGTCTCAGCAGTGGTGGCGGCGACAGAGGTGCGCGCCACTGTTCCGGCCCGTTTGTTCCGCGCCTCCTTGCGGAATATCGGGCATGAGGTGTTGTTCGCCGTGTGCGCACCTCCGCAGTTGGCGCAGGTGGGCGGCGACTCCAGTGGGCGTGGGCAGTCTTTCGCGGCGTGCTCCTCGCCGCATCGCACACAAGCAAGTTGCCTGTGGCAGTTGTGCGAGGAGTGGCGGAATTGTTGGCAGCGATGGCACTGTGCAGGGCCCTTCTTCCCGCGCCACGCCTCTATGGTGATGCCGGGCATACATAGGAGTTCGGTCACCTGATATATGCCCGGTGTCAGGTCCGGGGTCCGTTGCAGCTGTACGTAAAATAGGCATCCGGGACGACCGGAGCGAGTTCGGATCGCGCGCGCATACTCGGGCACGTATCCGAGCTCCCGGAGGTCCGCTTCTATTTCTGCTGGTTCTGTGTTTGCTGGCAGGCCTCTGATCGCCACCTTCAGGCTCTGGTCAGCAGGCAAGGAGTAGCAGAACCAGGTGAGCCTGGTCTCCTTCTCCAGCTTTGTCAGGTACGATTGGACGGCGCGGTATTCAATCTCCGATTTGGGGATGAACCGGACGCCTTTTCCAAATGCGCGTCCGTTTGGTGCATGTCCAAGGATTCTCTTCAGTTCCTTAAAGTGTGACGGCCAGTCTGGCAGTACCTCCACCACAAGTGGCGGGTATCTGGCCGAGGTCTTGGGAGCGGGGGCGGTGCTGCTTCCATGAGTGGCGGCTTGAGCAGCGTCGGCAGTGGTAGCAGCGGCGACGCTGGAGGCGGCATTGGTGGATGCATTCGGGGAGGTGGTGGCAGGGGTGCGGTTGGAGCTACCCAGGCTGGTCCGCGGTGAGGGGCGGGGGAGGGCAGCTGCATTCGCATAAGACGCGGTACTTGATGTGCCCATGTCCATGGGCGAGGTTGTGGCACGGCCGGCAGGTGAGAAGGGCGGCGTAGTAAATACGGCCTGCCTTTTCTCCGTGGGTTGCGGGGGGGAGGGGAACCTCTCCGGGGCGATCTGCGTCGGTGGCGCGACGTAGCGCGGGTGGGGTCCTTCCTGCGCCGTAGTCGTGGCGCGGTGGGATGGCCGCTTTTCGCGTTGAGGTTGCGGCGCAGCAATGGTGGTGAGCGGCGGCGTGTTGAGCAGCGGCGTGAGCACGGGGGTGGTTGCTGGCACGTTGCGGTGCTGTTGTGGCCATTGGCCAAGGGCGCTAGACGTGGTGGGTGGTGGCGGCTGTACTGCGGTAAGCCGTGGGGGGTCCCCCTCTGTAGGGGTGGGCGTGGTGGCGAGTGGGCTGGCCGAGAAGAATTCTTCCCCTCCCAAGTCAAAGGTTCCGACTGGGGGAGGAGGGGGGGTGGCAGCGGGGCGAGTCGGGCGGGTCACGTGCTGCACGGAGATGAGGCGGTCGATGCCCGCCACAGCTGCCGCGCGCGAACGCCACACCGAACGTCTTCCTATCCCCGTAGTGTGCGGGGGGAGGGGGCGGGTTGGCCTCCTGGACGGAGGGTACGTTGGTGGCGGTGGTGGCATGATTCACCACCGCTTATTGGGTTAAAAACATAAGATAAGATGCGCGACGCGGATGGGCGCAGCGAGGGACTGACGGGCGCGGTCTCGACCGGCCCTCCTCGGCACACGGCACCCACCGACCCGGCCTCCGGGGCTTGCCGCTGGTGGCAGACCGGAGGACCGAAATCAGCAGGATACCGCGTGTGAACCCAAGAAGGAGCCGATGGACGCTTGTTGGTTTGGTAGTCCCTGCGCGCAAAATACTTCGCACGAAATAAAAAGGAGACCCGAGCGCTCTGCAACACGTCTGTACTGTGTGACAGTCGGCGAATCCCCTAAAACAACAGAAAACATGGGGCTGACCTCATGCTACTGCGGAGAATCTTAACACCGCGATTCAGAAAAACGCGTCATAAGTACAACGCCATCTATCGATCCACAACGTAACTGAACTGTCTTTATACTCATAACTACTCATAAGTTCAAACTTAGAAGCTTACACGTTACGATAAATAATGATAATAAGTATAATAAAATGTTCACTTTTATTGCTACATTTTCAGTTTAATTAAAAAATAACTCAAAAATACATTGTTTCGGGGTCTTTTCACACATTTCTTATTAAAAAAAATCTCAATAGATGGCATTGCAAGTATCTGCACCCTTATTCACAACCATTCGATTCGATTCCGTATCGAATCGAACGTCCAAGTTATCGAAAATGTCCTCCAAACGCAATTCACAGATCCGAAACCGAAACATTTTGACAGTTCAAATTCGATAAGAAGACTCGAATCTTTCCGACAGAATAAATAAACCATATTTCCAGCTTATTTCAGTGAAATAAAATACTGCAAACTTTTTAAACACTGCCTGAAGTAAGTAAATGATTTTTTATTAATGTATTGACCGTATTTCATCGATTTATACTCATTTACATAAAGTCAAAGTGTTTACGGAAATGTGATATTCGTTCAAGATTTTAGATAACATCTATACTTATAATAAATCTGTAGAGAGGTCAATTCTGTACATGAAATATATTTCCAAAATAACTATCAGGGGGTGATTAGGGATCGATACTGATGCCAAAAATGCAATCAGTAAATTTTTTGTCTGTCTGTCTGTCTGTCTGTCTGTCTGTCTGTCTGTATAACCGTTATAGAAACAAAAACTACTCGAAACTTGGTACAATTATTCTTCATACTCCTGAGCAGGTTATAGTATACTTTTCATCACGCTACAATTAATAAGAGCAGAGCAGTGAAGGGAAATGTTGGGAAAACGGGAGAAGTTACTCCATTTTTTAAGCTTCCGTCGCGTGTGCAACCTTAATGGTTAAAGCTACACAGAAATCATGTATGACGGAAATGTTCTCCTTAAAATTATGTAAAAAATATTCCACGACAGCATATTTCTATATTTTATGATTGACGCACAATAACACGTGTAACTCCCGACAGCTTAGCAGTTCGAAGCTTTCTGATTATATTTGTCTACTCTTACGTTTATAACACTCTCAGTCATCCCTAATTAAAAAAGTTAACATCGTTAACTATTCCATAAAAAATAATCATAGAAATTGGTATAGAAACTTCAAAGTTATACATGAAATACGCTAATAATAAGCCATCGCGCGTGAATACTGAATCATGCTTTATGGATTATTTTTGTCTAAGGTCGCGAACGCACAGGCAGGCAGCTTGCTTGGCGCCTAGAGGCTAGCGAGTCACCTAGCGAGTAGCTTCGTAAAACGAACATTCTCGAACGTTCGCGACCGCCCTAGCAGCTAGGCGCCAAGCGCGCAGTGCGGCCGGTCGCGAACGTTCGAGAATCGGTCGCGCCTGTGGTCGCTAATATTAAGATTATTATTACGCGTTATTTTAAGATTCCTTTTGTTATTATTTTATAAAATAGGTATAAGTTATTTTGGTAGTGTTTAATTAAATATTCGTTCAAACTACAAATTATTAATAGTTTACATTTTATTTCTTTTTAGGTGAAGTACGCATAGATTTTTAGATACCGATAGCTTTATAAGTTTTGGCTAATTTACGTTCACTTTTTTATAGGTATTAGTTTTATTTTCATTTGGTTTATAAAATTCTTCCGTTACTGAGTGAACGACTGACAGATAACGCAACAACACAACCAAGACTACTGACTGGTCGTATGAAGCTGCACATAGGGTCCTTGGGGAGTTTAGGGGAGCTCTAAGAGAGGATTTCCCGAAATTCCTAAGGGAACGGGAGAAAACGGGATATGCGCGTACGAAGTCGCGGGCAAAAGCTAGTACTTGTAATAATTTGGTATTTTGGTAGATGGAGTATGTGATTGTGCGAGCCAGAGACCGTCGATGTGCCGCAGAACAACAGAGGCAGGAGACGTTGTCTCTTCATAGAGCCTAGGATATGACGAATCCTTTTGCCGACCCGCGGTTTCAGTCCGTTTATAGGTTAACACCCGACATGGCCCTTAGCCTCATTGAAGAAATAAGGGCCTATTTCCCTGAAACGCACTCATCTGCCGTAAAAGGACTTGATAACTAATACTGGCATCACTACTAGGCGCCGCGAACAACACGACTGAATCCACTTTCTCTTTTATTGGCCGAAGAGAAGATTGCCGTCAAGTCAGACACTTTTTTTTACAAAAGTATAAATCCTGCTACACAAACCTTTCATAGCAAAATGTACCTGTGAGATCTCATGTACACCCAAGTCAAATCAAATTGTTTTCTAATAAAATA
Source organism: Ceramica pisi (assembly GCA_963859965.1). NCBI lineage: Eukaryota > Metazoa > Arthropoda > Insecta > Lepidoptera > Noctuidae > Ceramica > Ceramica pisi. Next base: position 11,917,696 of record OY982554.1, read on the forward strand.
AGTTACCTGCCATTATTTAATGACTGTATCTGTAATATTTATTTCTATCTATACTATTTTTCCTTTCTTTTGAATACAAAGCTTGAAGTTTGTGTGTCCATACTATAGAATTTTGACGATCAGTGAGCAAGCTAAAGGTAGAAATACCTACAAGGTAATGTGGGGGTACCTATTAGCTAGTTGATGAAAATAGACATTTTCCGCTTTGCCAGTTTGACAGACTGGTGTTTACAAAGCAGGTTTATTCGAATTAAAGTTTATTTTGGTTATTAATAAAATTATTTTGTATCGTTTGCTATATATTAGGCAACTAGCTGTATATTCCATATTTAAACGGAACAAAATATTCAAATAAACCAATTTTATTTACTACTTTAAATTTTCTACCACGATCATCTATTTACTACCATATTTTAGCGTTCCCCATAAACACAATGGATATATATATATCGGATAGAAAAAAAACATCCGTTCGGTTCAAACATCTGTGAACAGCTTTTTGACAGTTCTTCGACTCGGAAATGAGATTGTCGAATTCGGTTCCCTACCGACACGGAATCTAATCGAATGGTTGTGAATAAGGGGCCAGGAGTCTCAATGAACACAACCTATTTTAGCGCTCGATGAAGTTTCTTCGTAAACTTTAAAAGTCGATATCTTTTGATTTTGTGGGTCGATTTTGATGAAATAAACACTAATTGTTGCTCCGATTATCACTTAATATTTCGAAGTACCTAAATTTTGAATCCAATCAATGGTTTATGCGTGATGCTCCTCCAAACGCACAGACAAACAGACGCACAGACAAACAGACAAACAGAAAAGAATTTCAAAAGCTGCTTTTTTGTGTTCTATGTCATTTTTCTGACATTTCTATGTATTTTTTATGCGAAAATATTCAATGTACAGACACGGCAACTCTACGATTTTATTATATGTAAGACTAGCTGACCCGTGCAACGTCGTCTTTGTTACATTTTTCATTGCTGCTCCGCTCCTATTGGTCTTAGCGTGATGATATATAGCCTATAGCCTTCCTCGATAAATGGGCTATCTAACACTGAAAGAATTTTTCAAATCGGACCAGTAGTTCCTGAGATTAGCGCGTTCAACCAAACAAACAAACAAACAAACTCTTCTGCTTTATCTACACTATATATAATATTATAAAGAGGAAAACTTTGTTTGTTTGTTTGTTTTTTTGTTTGTTTGATTGTAATGAATAGGCTCAAAAACTACTGGACCGATTTTAAAAATTCTTTCACCATTCGAAAGCTACATGATCCACGAGTAACATAGGCTATATTTTATTTTGGAAAAAAATAGGGTTCCGTAAGATATTTGGGTTTTACGGACACAAGGTGTAAAAATCAACCAGAAAAGTTACTTATTTTGCGTACGCTGCCTAAACTATAAAAGATAGAACCATACATTGTTCTAATTAATTGTAGATCTTATAAATATCTACAAAAAAGTCCGCGACACACTATACCTATCTATGTCGAGGGAGGCACAACAACCATTTTTTTTATTTAAAAATCTTGATTTTTTTTGGACTACATTTAAACGCGTTTATTTAACTCATGCTATTAATCCTTATCAAAATAAACTATTTCATCACTAAGTACAGTTTATGTAGATAATATTTGGTCTTTGAATGATTAAATCGGACGTTTGGTTTTGAAGTTATGGCGAAATTAAAATATTACGATTTCTGCTGCACGGCCCGTTGCGAAGTGGACGTCACCAAGGCGGGGGTGCGCGTGCGGGAGGGGAGTTTAGATCTATGAGTAAGATGGTAAGTAAGGTAATACGGCTCCCTACGCAGCGGTCGTGCGCGAAGTCTAAATATTCTAAAGAGGAAAACTTTGTTTGTATGTTTGTTTGTTTGATTGTAATGAATAGGCTCAAAAACTACTGGACCGATTTTAAAAATTCTTGAATTAGCTCATATACCAAGAATACCCATGATCCCTACTGATTTGCCTATACCCTTCCAAAAGGCTCCAATTTCCAGTAAAAATTTCTTTCGCACTAACGATAAACAAATTCCAGGGCCAAACATTCAAATTAGTAGGAATTGATTTACGAAAAGAATGTTTTACGCATGGGCAACTTTTATCACGGGTCGGGGCTCCCGACCTTCAGTATATTTTGTTACCTACCTGAAAATAATTTAACGTCAAATGTTGTTTAAAGAGAAGCTCTACAATAATCGCTTTAGTTATCTATCCTAAAACAAAGGGTTGCACTCCTGGACTGCCGGCAGAAGTGAAAACTTAGTATTAATTACATTTAAATATTTTCATCATTAACAACTTTAACATCCACAGAAAGACAATCTGTGCAGCCTGCGGATAATGACTGCGTCGTCGATGTTAGTGTCGGTGTCTGTGAATTGACCTGGGAATCATTTTGCTGACTGTGTCTTTCCCGGGTAGGCTTTTGCAGCGGTAACCGACATCCACGCGGGCGGAGCCGCGGCCGACCGCTATTATTTATATTTCTTTTTTTAAATGTGTGAGAAAGATTAAGAATGACATTCATAATCTCTGATATTATATTCGTACTATTTCATTAAGTAAGTTATCCTACTCCTGCTATATGTATATTATTTAATATAATAAATGCGAAAGTTTGTGAGTGACTTTGTGTGTATTTTTGTTACTCAATCACGTCAAAACGGCTGAAGGGATCTGGGTGAAATTTGGAACAGGGATAGATTATGGTCTGAAATACACACATGGGCTATTTTTTATCCCACGGGAACGCGTACGAAGTCGCGGGCAGAAGCTAGTAATATTAGTATAGATAATATTATAAAGAGGTAAAATTTGTTTGTTTGTTTGATTGTAATGAATAGGCTCAAAAACTACTGGACCGATTTTAAAAATTCTTTCACCATTCAAAAGCTACATTATCCACGTGTAACATAGGCTATATTTTATTTTGGAAAAAATAGGGTTCCGTAAGATATTTGGGTTTTTCAGACACAAGGTGTAAAAATCAACCAGAAAAGTTACTTATTTTGCGTACGCTGCCTAAACTTTAAAAGATAGAACCATAAATTGTTTTTTGTTTTTTTACTCATGCTATTAATCCTTATCAAAATAAAGTATTTCATCACTAAGTACAGTTTATGTAGATAATATTTGTTTTTTTTTTTTGGTTTGAATGATTAAAATTGGACGTTTGGTTTTGAATTTATGGCGAAATTAAAATATTACGATTTCTGCTGCACGGCCCGTTGCGAAGTGGACGTCACCAAGGCGGGGGTGCGCGTACGGGAAGGGAGTTTAGATGTATGAGTAATGTAAAGTGTCCTCCACACTATTCCGAAGTTGCACGAGGTGAAGTGCTCTCCAAAGTTGACCGAAGTCCGAAGGTGTCCACACACTCGAGCAACTTCGCGAGGAGCTCAGTCGCCCGTTCCCCCCGTTCCCCTCACGATAGGCATAATGGATAACGTTCATGTGGCAACTGCCGTTGCAATGTGTACTCTTGCATGATAAAAATACGTGCGTATTTACCATAGTAAATACGCACGTATTTTTACTACTCGTTCAGCCATAGCTGACGCGAACCGAAGTGAGCCGAGTAGTGTGGACAGACGCTTCGTGTTCGAACTTCGAGTCCTTTGACTCGGGCGCAAAAACCGACAACAACTGGAAGTTGCCCGGGGCGAAGCGAAGTGCCCTTCTACACTATCGTATTCGCTCAACTTCGATCAACTTCCGGAATAGTGTGGAGGCTACTTAAGGTACACGCACGGCTCAGACTCGAGCACAGAGTACATTATACTATATACTGAAAGACGCGAGGTCGGCTCCCTACGCAGCGGTCGTGCGCGAAGTCTAATAATTTTTGTGCGATTTTTTTTAGATTTCGTTCTTAAAACTACACCTACGCAAAAGTTCTTCTCAGAGCTAAACAGTTCTTTTAAGAGCCAAACAACAGTTCTTTTCAGGGCTAACCAACAGTTATTTTCAGGGCTAACCAACAGTTCTTTTCAGGGCTAACCAACAGTTCTTTTCAGGGCTACACAACAGTTCTTTTCAGAGATAGAATATTACACGCTATTAACATTTTCTTAAACATTTGAAAATGCCTAAGAGAGCCAGGTCTCAACTTACTAAACATAGTTATCAAGCAAGGGCAGCAAGAATACACCGTATGGGAGAATCTTCACCTGAACGTTCACAACGCCTTGCTGAACAAAATCAGAGAAAATCTCAGGTACGCGCACGAGAGTCGAGTGTCGAACGTTCGCAACGCCTTGCACAACAAAATCTGAGAACCTCTGGGTTATAATATTATAAAGCAGAAGAGTTTGTTTGAGCACGCTAATCTCAGGAACTACTGGTCCGATTTGAAAAATTCTTTCAGTGTTTGCAGATAGCCCATTTATCGAGGAAGGCTATAGGCTATATATCATTAAGCTAAGTCAAAAAGGAGCGCAGACTTAATGGAAAATGTGACGCAGACGAAGTTGCGCGGGTCAGCTAGTTTTATTATATTATCATTATTTATCGTAACGTGTAAGCTTCTAAGTTCGAACTTATGAGTATAAAGACAGTTCAGTTACGTGTAGATCGATAGATGGCGTTGTACTTATGACACGTTTTTGTGAATCGCGGTGTTAAGAGTGTGTATTCCGTCCACTAGCGCCGCCAATCGTTTTTTATTAATTGTGGTAAATTTAAGACACGTAGATAAAAAACCGCTCTGTAGTGCACTAAAGAAATGTATCTATTATTTTTTGACAGCTATTTTTAATACATAACTCATGGCTAAATAGCCAAAACGGCAATTATTGCTAAAAGTGGCCACTTTTAGCAAAAATATCGACTTTGGTAACTATTTATGTTCTAAAGTACAAAGCATAACTCTCAAAACATAATAAATACATTTCTTCAGTGCACTACAGAGCGTTTTTTTATCTACGTGTCTTAAATTTACCACAAATAATAAAAAACGATTGGCGGCGCTAGTGGACGGAATACACGCTCTTAAGATTCTCCGCTTAGCTTCTAAGTTCGAACTTATGAGTTTAAAGTTAGTTCAGATACGTTGTAAATATATCGTATAGCTATGGAAGTATGGGTTTGAATGACTAGATTTTTTTTTCGAATTATTGGGAGGAGAGAGTTGGGAGACTTGGGTCGTACTTGCAAAATCGAGTACCAGGGCTTCCAGAACGTCTACCTTAAGAAAAAAGGGCTGAGGATACCTTCAAGTATTTTCTATATGGATAGGAAATTGACCCGTAACTTTCCAGGAATAAGGAGCACAATCGCGTTTTCAAATAAATACCTTCTTACGACGATTCAAGTTTCTACTTTGTACTTCTATTTCATCCAAAAGCCCTGTTGTAAGAAAAAATACTTGCATGGGAAATTGAACCCTGACCTTTTATTAATAAGGAGCACAATCGCGTTTACAAATAAATACTTGCAAAGACAAACCATTAAAGTAAAAATACTTGCATACGAAATTGTTCCGGACTGTTACAAATAAGGATCACAATCGCGTATACAATTATATACTTGCAAGGACACCACCGCTCAACACCCGGTGGCACGCCCGCGTGCCATAAACTGTTACAACCGTTAAAACCCGATGGCACGCCGGCGTGCCATGGCGAAAAACGCGGATTATTTAAAAACGCAAGGTCTTATTTCATGTGGCAAGGTTTACACACTCGCGGGATGATATTCTCGTTCAACTAAGCTATTCCAACTTTAAAAATATATGATGGTATCATTGAAATATTTTTTTAAAAAACAAACGCTTACTTTGTCTCTGGAACGTCGATGACGGGCGAATTTTTGTTTATACTTTGTTTGCATGTAAACTATTTGTAGTACGAATATTTATTTATGAATAGTTATTACATCGTTTTACATAAATGTTTGCACGAACTAGATCAAAATAATACTTTTTCGGCCATTGTAAAATTACGTGTGAATGTCAGTCGCCATTCTTGCCATTAAAATGATGAAATTGGTTTATTTTGTTGTATAATCAACGTTTATGTGAATAAATAGTCGTACAAGTAGTTATTACATAGTTTTGCACAATGTATTTACCATTTTACTTCATAATTTGACTTGTTTTGGCAAAGAATGTACCGTGAAAAACCGTTATTTTTTTTTAGGTGAATTCAGAGGTTTGTATCTTTGTTTTTTTTCATCAAAGTGAGTAAGTATTTATAGTTATATGAAATTATAGCTCAATGTTGTTTAGGTTTGATAAATATTACAATTCTGAAACCTAATATACTATGTGAAATTAGCTAATACAAAACACATCGCCTATTAGTTTTCTCTTCAAGGAAATCTTATCATTGTACAATTATAGTGGCATATTCTTACGACATATAGCTAGTTTTCAATCAATAAAGGATTATGTAATATCCTAGTAACATTTTTTTATTAGAAACTACTCAATATAACTAGGATGAGCGTTTACAAAGTCAAGCATTTTATTACGCAATTTCATAAAAACGGCTCGACGGCCGATGAAGTTTGATTATGAATATTATGAAAATTTTACATAGGACTGTCAAAAAAACGCTGTAATTAGATTATTTGTTTATTCATAATGTAATTTGCAAAATTTCGCATGGATTGATACAGTAGTTTTATAAGAAATCGATAGAACAAGAGAACAAACAATATTTCAGCCAGTTCTCCGTTATCAACATTTGTTTATAAATACCACTCTCATATTACAAGTATTGTATTCATTTTATAGCATGGTCCGTTTATTCAAGAACCAAAAACAGTTTACAGTTTAAGATAAGAGCCACTAGAAACGTAAGCAGACCATTTTTTTTGTTAGCAGTCGTAGCGTGACAGATGTTGACGTTTGACGCGCCAGGATTCAAGAGGTTAAAGTAAAAACCTACGAAATTATTCCGTAGGCTGTTACAATAAGGAGCATGATCGCATTTCCGAAAACTAACGCAGTTATTGAACTATTGAAGATTGTATTGAAAAACTACGTAGAATTTATGAATATGTAAATTAAATACCGCTACTGAGTCAGACCAGGTGGTAGGTAAGTAGCACGGTATTAAATTAATAATGCACGAAACCATTCCTTCCTACTTAAAAATAGGCTTAGGACTGTCAGCTGGGAAATGTAATATTAAACAAACAAACACACAAACACACTACAAAGTAAAAAATAACTTTAATTTCGGAAGTCGGTGTCAAAATACGAAGAAACTAACAAAAACACCTAAAAGTTTTTATTTTTCACTTTTTAGTGGTGCCCCACACCTAACAACACCACTGGGCGGAGCGGGATCAGTCATTTGCATTAGGTACATGTGCTGTTGCAAATAATCTAAACTCAGCAGCTTATTAAGCACAAGACACTCGTACATACTCGTATTGATTGGTAGGATGTTGACGCGGGCAAGGGGATCGGTCCGGTTTTGTCATTTGATGGTCCGTAAAAAATTTAAACAGTTTTTACAACACATTTTACGATTCGAACCTAATAAAAGTTACAATAAGTTTATTTGCAATATAACAATAAGAACGATTTCGATAAAATGGTCAGTCGAACGCTACTTCAGTTGTTGAGTAAGTCTTATTCATCTACTTCCAGATTATTACAGTACAACCATTTCCTACAAACGCCAATATAAGAAAGTCCCTGCAACTTGAGGCATTTTATTTTATTTTTTACTAGCTGACCCGCGCAACTTCGTCTGCGTCACATTATTCATTTTTGCTCCGCTCCTATTGGTCGGTAAATGGGCTATCCAACACTAAAAGATTTTTTCAATTCAAACCTGTAAAAAATAGCTCCTGAGAATAGCGCGTTTAACCAAACAAATTCTTCAGCTTTATAATATAAGTATAGATTAATTCTATGCCAGCTTATTTATCTTCTTCTATTTTTATTAATTAAGTATAATATGCGAAAGTTTGGATGACTGGACTGGTTTTGTTGCTCACGCTAATACGGCTGAAAAGATCTGGATGAAATTCAGCACGGAGGTAGATTGTAGTCTGAAATAGCACATTAAGGCGATTTTTTTCGTGAGTAGGTATGTAGTACCTATCTTGAGATATTTTCAAGATTCAAAGCATTTATTTTTTAAAGCAATATAAGTTTAATCGGCGACACTAATATAGATATCAAACCCATAGGGATACAAGCACGTGCAACTGACTATCTAACATTAAACGCCACACATGGTTTACTTCCTGCACACCGGATTCCCACTAGAATAGATAACTGTATAGACCACGCATTATTGAAAACAGACAAAATAGCCATGTTACTCGTGATTCAGTCGCACATAACCGATCACCTCCCTATCCTACTATCAGTCAGTAACACACGTCCACCAAGGATACCCGCCTACAAAATACCTAAAACTGATTACGCAAGTCTCAAAATAGATATTGATACACAAGATTTCTCGGAAGTATTAAACACAAAGAATCCTAACTTAGCATCGGACAATCTAACTAAAATATTACAAAACGCTACAGTGAGGCACACTAAGTTAGTAACGGTCCCTAAGAAAGTTCGCAATATTCGTCTCTGGATAACACCTGGCTTATTACGGTGCATACGTCACCGTGATAAACTCCACAAAAAAGCCCGAAAAGCGCCGGACAATCCCACAACACAAACTATATATAGACGGTATCGGAATTTTTGCAATGGCTTACTAAAACCACTTAAAAGGTTATATGAACAGAATGAACTGCGCAAAGCCAAAAGTAACCCGAAAACACTGTGGAACAAAATTAAAGAAATAACATACACTACCAAGACAAAATCTCCTCCCCTCGAATTGTTAAAAACAGCTCCTGATCAAGACGCGGCAGCTAACCAAGTCTGTAAATTCTTTGCTAGCATAGGTCAAAAGTTGGCATCTGCGTTTGCGACTTCGGCACAATCCCCCGAGCCACATAGCCAAACTAGCAAGTCATATTTGTTCTTCTACCCGTGGATAATGATGACGTAGCTTGTACTATCTCAAGCCTAAGACAAGACTGTGCCACAGGCTGGGACGGGATTTCCATGAAAATAATAAAATTATGTGAAAGGACACTTATACCACTAATCACCCATATTTGTAACTGTTCCATCGCCTCAGGTATATTCCCGGAAACTTTCAAAAAAGCCGTTGTTCACCCTATACACAAGGGTGGTAATAGAGACTGTGTAGACAACTATAGACCTATTGCTGTACTTCCACTGTTGTCTAAAATAATAGAAAAACTAATTAATAAGCAACTAGTAAATTACCTAAACAAACACAATATAATAGCAAATAATCAGTATGGCTTTAGAAAAGGCGTATCTACTGAAAACGCAGTATTAGACTTAACCAACTTTATAGCAAGGAAGTTAGATAATAAACAGAAATGCCTAGGTCTATTTCTGGACCTGACAAAGGCGTTCGACACAGTCTCTGTTCCCATCCTCCTCTCCAAGCTGGAGAGTATTGGTATACGCGGCATAGTACATAATCTTTTCGAGAGTTACCTAGTTAACAGAAAAACTTGTGTCAGAATAGGATCACACAATAGCGCTGAGGAAACTATGACTTACGGCGTGCCACAAGGCAGTGTCCTCGGCCCCACATTATTCTTAATTTATATCAATGATTTGTGTACCTTAACCTTACCAACTGCTAATATATTTACATACTAGCTGACCCGCGCAACTTCGTCTGCGTCACATTTTCCATTACTGCTCCGCTCCTATTTGTCTTAGCGTGATTATATATGATTATATACGCCTATAACCTTCCTCAATAAATGGGCTATCTAACACTGAAAGATTTTTTCAAATCGGACCAGTAGTTCCTGAGATTAGCGCGTTCAACAAAACAAACAAACTCTTCTGCTTTATAATATTAGTATAGATTGAATAATAAACAAAATCTACGTTCAGTTACGTATCCTGATCTCTCTCTCGAATTAAGAATATAATTATGAAGAGGATACCTAATGCAGGGCACTGTATCATCTCTATCGGTTGAAATGCCGACCAGCCCAGGTACCTAATCTCCTGGTACAAACTAATCTTGAATCAAAATCAACAAAACCAACTATCGAACGAATGGTGCTGAATCAAGTGGATTCTTAATTTCGTCCAGAACAGTCCAAAAAGAAACACATTTTCTCCGATTTTTACTGACAATATTGCTGATTGTAGACCACTGATTAATTTAGTTTGTTTTAACATTTTATAATATCAAAAAAGTTTTACTGGGTTCATAGAATCGATTTATTATAGAGGAGCTCGTGGCTAAATTGAAACAGCCGCACGGGCCGATCTTCAAGGCTAAATTACTATAACAGACGAACGCATCGATCTTCAAGGTTAAGCAACGTTTGCGAAGGTTGGTCTGTGGATGGGTGACCATCTCTTGACATACCGAGTTTCCTTCGTGCCTCAGAAAGCACGTTAAGCCTTTGGTCCCGGCTGTCATTTGTAGATCTTTGGCAGTCGTTACGGATAGTCAAAAGCCAGTAAAATCTGACTGAAATATTGCATTGAATGAGTTGTGGAGGTCTGAGGCCTTAGTGTGAGTTTTTTCGACTCACGTTCGAACGCGTTCGATTGCGAGCGCGTTAGAATTTAGTATAGGAATTTAGTTATAGTGCCACCTGGTGGTCACTCGTAGAATCTAATTTCCCATACTAAATTCTAACGCGCTCGCAATCGAACGCGTTCGAACGTGAGTCGAAAAAACTCACACTAAGGCTTCTGGTAGGCAGCCGCGCCACGTAAAATACCGGTATTCAGCTGAGTCCGGTTTATCTGGAAGCCGAGCCAATATAGTAAGGAAAAGGCTAGGTTGTTATAATGGTCACCCATTCACAGACCGAGCTCGGCAAGCGTTGCTTAACCTTGAAGATCGACGTGTTCGGTTGATATAGTTTAGCCACATTGAAATATAATACCAAATATTCACCTCTTCTGTTAGTAAAACAGTTTACTTATGGGTACAGGTAACTCTCCGGACTCCGGAGGAGACTCTCCTCTCCTCCCAGTAAATCGAAAAACAATCTAGTCATTCAATCAATTCCATAGTTCCATAGCTATTTATTTTATATTTTATATATAGGTATAATAATAATTTCAATATTATACGACTTCAAGTTAATCAACATAAAACATGGGGCTGACCTTATGCTACTGCGGAGAATCTTAACACCGCGATTCAGAAAAACGCGTCATAAGTACAACGCCATCTATCGATCTACAACGTAACTGAACTGTCTTTATACTCATAACTACTCATAAGTTCAAACTTAGAAGCTTACACGTTACGATAAATAATGATAATAATTATAATAAAATGTTCACTTTTTTTGCTACATATTACTTTAATTAAAAATTAACTCAAAAATACATTGTTTCGGGGTCTTTTCACAATTTCTTATTAACAAAATTCTCAATAGATGGCATTGCAAGTATCTGAAGTCTCAATGAAAACAACCTATTTTAGCGCTCGATGATGTTTCTTTGTAAACTTTAAAATTCGATATCTTTTGATTTTGTGGGTCGATTTTGATGAAATAAACACTAAATGTTGCTCCGATTATCACTTAATATTTCGAAGTACCTAAATTTTGAATCCAATCAGTGGTTTATGCGTGATGCTCCTCCAAACGCACAGACAAACAGACGCACAGACAAACAGAAAAGAATTTCAAAAACTGCTTTTTTGTGTTCTATGTCATTTTTCTGACATTTCTATGTATTTTTTATGCGAAAATATTCAATGTACAGACACGGCAACTCTACGATTTTATTATATGTATAGATGCCGATGACACTGCCGTTGTGGTATATGGTAAAAACTGGTCCGAAGTAAAAATAAACGCTGAGATATCCCTACAAATAGTGAAACAGTGGTTACACAGCAACCTACTAACACTAAACCTCCAGAAGACTAATTATATTCCCTTTTCGATTAACGCGAAAACGAAACCCCCAACACATATTCAATCCTAGCCCATGCTTGTCAGGACTCCACGACTTGCACCTGCCCATCTCTGCCTCAAACCACATCTGCTAAGTATCTAGGTATAATGGTTGATGATGGACTGAAATGGCATAGTCAGGTTGAAAATATCGCCGGCAAAATTAGAAAAACTATTCACCTTGTTAAATCGCTAAGGCACTCCGCTGATCCTGAGATTCTTAAAATGGTATACACTGCCCTCTGTCAGTCCGTCGCCAACTATTGCATCCTGGCATGGGGTGGCACCGCTAAAACTAAGTTCCTAGAAGTAGAGCGAGCACAAAGAGCTGTTAAAATTAAACTGTTAAATGTTTAAACTTTTCGCACAAAAAAGGTACAAAGGCGGACCTAATGCCTTATGTTTATACTCGTAGATAAGCTAGATAATTTGTGAAACGCGGGCGAAGCCACTGATTGGTAGAAATTGATGAAATAATTCACAATAAAGCCTCTCTGTAAACTATATTTGAAGTTAGATTAGGAATGTATGCATATAAATTAAGTGAATTGCTAATTCGGAAAAGAGTCACGTACGTACAGCTGACCGTGGGAAAAGCAACTCACAGTCAGATCTAGGCCAGCTACGGAAAGAGTTTGTCCTTGAGCTTTGTTTACAGTCATGGCGTAACATACGCTTACGGGAAATTTAACCCCTTTAAAACTAAATGAAAAGTTATTAGGAATTAGAGGAATCCGGGGTATAATAATCGGTGTACATACAAAAAAAAATATATATACCGTCCGAATTGCAACCTCCTCCTTTTTGAAGTCGGTTAAAAACGATATCTCCTGTGCCGCCTGAACCCTAAAAATCGAGTTGGCCCCCGGCCCTCAACTCGGTTGTGAAGGCTTAATGATAGGGTTCCGTTAGCCACCTTGGTACGGAACCCTACAATTCGCCTTGGCTGTCAAGTCGAAACGTCCGATTCTTCGCATCGCACGAATCAAAATTGATCGCCGAGACTCAAAATTGATCGCCGAGACTCAAATAGGGTTCCGTCACTGGTGAAGTTTAGGATAGCGGCTTCGAAGGACCTATTTAGCGGGAATTTAAATTATGCGGGAGTGAATGTTGGCACTGGTTTATCTAGGGACTTACTTGGAAGTTTTGGATGATCGCCTGGGACGATGGCTGACGCGACTGGAGAGCGCCGTGTTGAGGTCTTGCACGTGATTTCTTCCAGCACTACACTTGACGATTTTGATTGTCCACGTTGTGTCGGCCAACACTCACAGATTGTCATATACTACAAAAAACTTGCGTAAGCAGTCACCGTGACCACCTTTGGTACGGTACCCTATAATTAGTTCGTTACCTATCGTTGCTTCGCTCTAAACGGATTCAATCGCGGAGGCTTACTAAGTAGGGTCCCGTCTGCACCTTTAGTACGGAACCCTACAGGCCTAATCCGCAAGTTGGACCGTCCAAGGCTTCGCATCATAGAGTACTACTATAAGACTGCTTCGCATTTTCGCAACAACAGATCTACATACAAATCTAATATCTACGACTAGCTGACCCGCGCAACTTCGTCTGCGTCACATTTTCCATTACTGCTCCGCTCCTATTTGTCTTAGCGTGATGATATATAGCCTATAACCTTCCTCGATAAATGAGCTATCTAACACTGAAAGAATTTTTCAAATCGGACCAGTAGTTCCTGAGATTAGCGCGTTCAACCAAACAAACAAACAAACAAACAAACAAACAAACAAACAAACCTTTGGTATAATACACACAAAGTTAACAATGTTTAGTGGTAATGTTGCAGTCCACAGCTGATTTTTTCAGTAAACAAGCCTATTGTTTTTAGTAAAGTGTATATTATTATAATAGTTACACTTGGGGATGCTAAGTATCAATATTTTCCATACAATAGGCTGTTAGTCTATCAAGGACTTCCTGAAAAGACTGACAGCCGTCCATAGTGCGTATCACTTGAAATGCCTTTAAATCATCAGCATACATCAAGAATTTGGACTTTTTAAAACATTTCTTAATATCATTGATGTAAATAATGAATAACAGCGGCCCCAGAATAGAGCCCTGTGGGACTCCGGAAGTAATATTAACAGAGAGACTGATGACCATTGATCACAACCCTTTGTGACCGATTTTCGAGATACGACATAAACCAACGCAATAAATTTCCACGTATTCCATTGTAAGCAATCTTGCTCAGGAGAATCTCATGATGACTGAGACGTCAATAAAAGGCGGTGGTTAGCGACAAACTGTTTATTCGGACCACAGTACCCGACACTGTTTATTTTAACACCATATCTAAGTACCTACTTCGGTCGTCACATCTCTCCTCACTAAGCTTACAGGACAGTTATTTTAAACGTATGATACACAGTATAAGCAACGTTATCTAAAATATAAACTAAACTAACGTCTGCTAAATTAAACTTGTTTAAACTAATCTAATCTGAATTATTCAAGCGTTTAGCTCGATTGTAGGCACGCAGTGCTCGAGCCGATACACTAGGCGGTGTCGGTTCTGGTATAGGCGAACGCTTTTCTGACTCAGCTTTAGTTTCTGATGGCATATTCCCAACCTCACCGTCCCCGCCCGATGCATCCTCAAAACAATCATCGTCAGCGCCCTTATCGACCGAAGGTTCAGGATTATAAATAAATAAAATAATTTATTTGTACGGAACACAGGGATAGATAGTACATACATTATGTCTAATAAGTAGGTTGTACAACAGTGACAATATTCAAGGTCGAACGTCTGACTTCTAAACTAGACAATAAGCCTGTATCTTAGAAGCCATTGGTCCCCGAAATTACAATGACATACAATTATTTAAGCCATGCGCGCACCGGCGACCAGCGCGACATTACACCTCTCTTCTTCGCAATTGTGAAGTGCAGCAGAGAAAGATACACCGCCGCGGTGACAATAGTCACCAGCGCGCGCCTAGCCTTACACGTGCAAGTACTTTCTATGTTTAAACAAAAGGAAAGAAAAAAATAAAATAATAAGTAATATTAAAACAGAATGTTATGAATGTTATGTGCATACAGTATTTAGTAAATTAACAATTAATTTTCATTAGATTTTCAGTCTCATCATATGATAACTTTTGCAACCACTTGGTAAGAATATTCTTAACTTCATATTTTGTATAAACGTAAATTGTCAAAACTTTATTAATTTTATTATAAAGTCCCGAGCTTGTAGCAAGAAATTGGCGACTGGCGAATGCGGTACGACATTTAACAGTATCACAGACAGACAGGGAACTCTTTGCGTTTTAACAGGGCACTTGATGTTATAGGCAGCATGGAGTGCCTACGCAGAATGGCACGGAGAATAAAGAGCTGTCTAACATTCAAAACTTGCGCTTCGGAATAAAGTTCGGCCGTATTGAAATCTCTGCGTTTAAAATGCATTATCTTTAGGATAGCTCGTTGTGCACGTTCTACGGAAAGTATAGATGTTTTATAAGTTCCACCCCAGGCTAGTATGCAGTACGAGATTAGGGACTGACAAAGACTATATACTAATAACGAAATACTAGAAGCAATATTTCACGATCAGCAGAATGCCTAAGCTCCTTGAAGACATATATCAGTTTCCTGATCCGGGTGCATAAGGAATCTACATGGGATTGCCAGCTTAGCCTATAGTCAATGAAAATTGTGATTGTGAGTTTCTTCGTCTACCCCGCTCATTCAAGATAGAGAGTATCTGTTTTTTAACCGACTTCCCAAAAAGGAGGAGGTTATCAATTCGGTTGTATGTTGTTTTTTTTTTTTGTTACCTCATAACTCCGACAATTATGAACCGATTTGAAAAATTCTTGTTATATCTGAAAGGATATACTTGCAGATTAGTCCCATTTAAATCATATCAAAATCGGTTACGAACTTTGGATTTTAAATCGAAATAGCTGGAATTTGACTATTTAGATGATTCTTTGATAATCGAAATTGCGTATTTTGCTTTTCTGCGATTTTGTACTGGTGTTGTTAGGTGTGGGGCACCACTAAAAAGTGAAAAATAAAAAACTTTTTACAAAAAAATCCAACCGACTTCTAAAAAAAAAAACACTACAAAGTAAATTTAAAAAGTTTTGCATAATTTTAATAGGAGAGGAAGACTTCAAAACTACGAACGACTACCTTCAACTGACACTCGACATAAGAACGACATTACAAAAAGTAAACCATACGAACATAATAGTCTGCACACCGATATATAAGTATAATATCCACAACAATATGTATAATTGGAGAATAGAACACTTCAATAATTTACTGTACCTGGATATAATGTCTTAACAACATGCGTATCTCTTGGACTCTAACAAGAATCTGGCAAATGATTATTCAATGTTTAGCAAACAAACAGGTGTAATAAACAATTTTGGCATGCAGACAGTCTTCAAAGATATTGACGATTTTATTACTGGTGTTAAAAAATACGATTTTTTTATGAGTTTCGTTGATAAAACACCCAATGACGAACATATAGATACCCAGTTTTTTCTACGATAACTATATAAATATACTGCATCAAAACATTGCAGGATTGCTTCATAAATCTGACGCACTTTCCGTTTGTCTAGAAGAACTTATGGTGAAGAATATTAACATTGATGTAATTTGCATAACCGAGCATTTCATGATGGCGGGCTATGAACAATACCTATCAATTGCTAACTACGATCTAGCTACATGTTTCAGTAGAAGAGACGTTAAAAGAGGTGGAGCATGTATCTTGATAAAAAAAGGACATCATTGGAAGGAAATTCCCGAAGTTAGGAACTTAGCAATAAGTAGTACTTTTGAATGTTGTGCTATTGAACTTATCCATAATGACATCATTATAATCTGTGTTTATAGAGTTCCAAATGCAAATAATTTATGAACTTTCTTTGAGCGACTGTTTAAATTATGCCAGTTTATAACAAAGAAAAATAAACGAAATATTGTAATATGCGGTGACTTGAACATTGATACTTTGAAGCGTAATAATACAACGCTAGACCTAGAATGTCTTTTGCTTAACTTCAATTTTAAATTAGTAAGTAATCAGCCAACCAGACTATCCAGTAAAACATGTATATACCATTTTGCGCATAATTTAGGTAAAAAATGTAAATATGACGTATTTGATTTTGCTTTATCTGACCACACCTGCCAAATTCTCAAGTGCCCGGGGAAAAGGACATGTGTTTTAAAACATTGGTATGTTAAACGCCGCGACTATAATCAAGAAAATATGAATAAGTTCACGGAATGTCTACAAAATATTTCTTTTTCAGAAATATATAAACTTGATGATCCGAATGTAGCGTATAATCTATTTCTGGAGACATTTACCCTACTGTATAATTTATAACGTATAAAATTAAATGTACACAAGAGACCACAATGGGTATCGCGGGGAATTCAAACATGCAGTAAAAATAAAAGAACACTTCTGTGGCGTTACCGACTAGACCACAATGAGCAAAACAAACATGAATTTAAAAAATATACAGCATTATATAATTATATAAAATATTAAATTAACACAACGTGCTCAGAACAGTTATAAAATCAAATCATCATCTAACAAGTCGAAAGCTACATGGGAAATCATTAATCGAACAAAGATGAATTTGCCTAATAAAAACTCAATTGGAAAAATTAAAATTGGAAATAAAAAAATAACACACCCGAACGAGATAGCAAAAGCATTTAACAATTTTTTGTTGACAAGATAAACCCAATAAATAATAGAGGCGAACAAGGGACATCAAATATCTTAAAATCAAGTAATTCAATGTTTATGGCACCAAGTGATGAGAATGACATCAAAACCATTATTAAGTCATTAAAAAATACGAGTAGTGTAGGTAATGATGGAATTTCTACCAAAGTAATAAAGTATGTCTCAGACTCCATAAGTGGACATTTGAGCTACATTCTCAATCTATGCATAACACACGGTACGTATCCAACTAACCTAAAAACAACTGTGGTAAAACCATTATTTAAAAAAAATGATAAAGAATGCATGGAGTCTTATAGGCCTATTGCACTTGTTCCAATAACATCCAAGATATTTGAAAAATATGTTTATGCGCAGATTTATAAATACTTGGATAAACAAAACATTTTGACAGAGGAACAAAAAGGTTTTCGGAAAAGTAAAACTATCAATTTTGTCCATCTACGACTTTTTAAATAATGTTTATACTAATGTTGATAATAGAATACCTGTGTGCTCAATATATTGTGACATGACTCAGGCCTTTGACTATGTGGACCATAATATTTTATTAAGTAAACTGGATTCCTACGGCATTAGAGGTAATATCCTAAATTTAATAGAATCTTATTTGAAAAATAGGAAACAGTACGTGAAAATTTCTGAAATAGATTTTAAAACTAAATTTCAAAGAATTTACAGATCTAATCTCCGAACGCTTACATATGGTGTTCCCCAGGGCAGTGTTTTAGGGCCTCTTCTATTTATCTATCTATCTATACATATAATAAAATCGTAGAGTTGCCGTGTCTGTACATTGAATATTTTCGCATAAAAAATACATAGAAATGTCAGAAAAATTACATAGAACACAAAAAAGCAGTTTTTGAAATTCTTTTTTGTTTGTCTGTTTGTCTGTGCGTCTGTATGTCTGTGCGTTTGGAGGAGCATCACGCATAAACCACTGATTGGATTCAAAATTTAGGTACTTCGAAATATTAAGTGATAATCGGAGCAACATTTAGTGTTTATTTCATCAAAATCGACCTACAAAATCAAAAGATATCGAATTTTAAAGTTTACGAAGAAACTTCATCGAGCGGTAAAATAGGTTGTTTTCATTGAGACTTCAGATACTTGCAATGCCATCTATTGAGAAATTTTTTAATAAGAAATGTGTGAAAAGACCCCGAAACAATGTATTTTTGAGTTATTTTTTAATTAAACACATAATGTTTATAATTATATGTTATTATATTATCATTATTTATCGTAACGTGTAAGCTTCTAAGTTTGAACTTATGAGTAGTTATGAGCATAAAGACAGTTCAGTTACGTTGTAGATCGATAGATGGCGTTGTACTTATGACGCGTTTTTCTGAATCGCGGTGTTAAGATTCTCCGCAGTAGCATAAGGTCAGCCCCATGTTTTATGTTGTTTAACTTAGAGACGTATAATGTTGAAATTATTAGCTATGGAAGTATGGATTTGATTGAATTACTAGATAAACTATATCAGCCGAACACGTCGATCTTCAAGGTTAAGCAACGCTTGCCGAGGTCGGTCTGTGAATGGGTGACCATTATAACAACCTAGCCTTTTCCTTACTATATTGGCTCGGCTTCCAGACAAACTGGATTCAGCTGAATACCGGTATTTTACGTGGCGCGGCTGCCTACCAGACCTCCACAACTCATTCAATGCAAGATTTCAGTCAGATTTTACTGGCTTTTGACTATCCGTAACGACTGCCAAAGATCTACAAATGACAGCCGGGACCAAAGGCTTAACGTGCTTTCTGAGGCACGAAGGAAACTCGGTATGTCAAGATGGTCACCCACCCACAGACCAACCTTCGCAAGCGTTGCTTAACCTTGAAGATCGATGCGTTCGTCTGTTATAGTTTAGCCTTGAAGATCGGCCCGTGCGGCTTTAGCCACGAGCTCCTCTATAATAAATCGATTCTATGAACCCAGTAAAACTTTTTTGATATTATAAAATCTTAAAACAAACTATATTTATCAGTGGTCTACGATCAGCAATATTGTCAGTAAAAATCGGAGAAAATGTGTTTCTTTTTGGACTGTTCTGGACGAAATTAAGAATCCACTTGATTCAGCACCATTCGTTCGATAGTTGGTTTTGTTGATTTTGATTCAAGATTAGTTTGTACCAGGAGATTAGGTACCTGGGCTGGTCGGCATTTCAACCGATAGAGATGATACAGTGCCCTGCATTAGGTACCCTCTTCATAATTATATTCTTAATTCGAGAGAGAGATCAGGATACGTAACTGAACGTAGATTTTGTATATTATGCAATCTATACTAATATTATAAAGCAGAAGAGTTTGTTTGTTTGGTTGAACGCGTTAATCTCAGGAACTACTGGTCCGATTTGAACGAGCTCCTCTATAATAAATCGATTCTATGAACCCAGTAAAACTTTTTTGATATTATAAAATCTTAAAACAAACTATATTTATCAGTGGTCTACGATCAGCAATATTGTCAGTAAAAATCGGAGAAAATGTGTTTCTTTTTGGACTGTTCTGGACGAAATTAAGAATCCACTTGATTCAGCACCTCTACCACCAGCAATCTATACTAATATTATAAAGCAGAAGAGTTTGTTTGTTTGGTTGAACGCGTTAATCTCAGGAACTACTGGTCCGATTTGAAAAAATCTTTCAGTGTTAGATAGCCCATTTATTGAGGAAGGTTATAGGCGTATATATATATATATATATATATATATATATATATATATAATCACGCTGAGACAAATAGGAGTGGAGCAGTAATGGAAAATGTGACGCAGACGAAGTTGCGCGGGTCAGCTAGTACTTATAATAAATCTGTAGAGAGGTCAATTCTGTACATGAAATATATTTCCAAAATAACTATCAGGGGGTGATTAGGGATCGATACTGATGCCAAAAATGCAATCAGTACAATTTTTGTCTGTCTGTCTGTCGGTCTGTCTGTCTGTCTGTCTGTATAACCGTTATAGAAACAAAAACTACTCGACGGATTTTAATGAAACTTAGTACAATTATTATTCATACTCCTGAGCAGGTTATAGTATACTTTTCATCACGCTACAATCAATAGGAGCAGAGCAGTGAAGGGAAATGTAGGGAAAACGGAAGAAGTTACTCCATTTTTAAAGCTTCCGTCGCGTGTGCAACCTTAATGGTGAAAGCTACACAGAAATCATGTATGACGGAAATGTACTCCTTAAAATTATATAGACACTAGCTGTCCCGCGCAACTTCGTCTGCGTCGCATTTTTTATTAATGTTCGTAGCGTGATGTTTTAAAGTATCCTATCTTTTAAGTTGGATCAAATAACAGATAGTTACGAAGTTTGATCAAAATCGGTTAAGTAGTTTAGGAGTCCATTGAGGACAAACATTGTGACACGAGATTTATATATATTAAGATATGCTGTCGTTGGATATTTTCCAACGACAGCATATGTCTATCTTTTATGATTGACGAACAATAACACGTGTAACTCCCGATAGCTTAGCAGTTTGAAGCTTTCTGATTGTATTTGTCTACTCTGACGTTTATAAAACTGTCAGTCGTCCCTAATTAATATTAATAAAAGTTAACATTATTAACTATTCTATAAAAAAAGAATCATAGAAATCGGTATAGAAACACCAAAGTTATACATAAACGCTAATATTAAGCCATCGCGAGTGAATACTGAATCATGCTATAAGGATTATTTTTGTGTTCGCGAACTTTGGCGCCTAGAGGCTAGCGAGTAGCTTCGGAAAACGGCTTATGACAGTTTGCAATATCCTTTAATAATTATAATGTCGAGGGGAAGATGGTTATAATTTCGCTTTACACCAAACGAGTAATATTATAAATGTGAAAGTTTGGTTGTTTGTTACTCAATCACGCCAGAACGGCTTAACGGATTTTAATGAAATTTAGAATAAAGATAGATTATAGTCTGGAATAGCACATAAGCTACTTTTCATCCCGGGAATATGTTCCCTAGGGATCACGCGGGCGAAGCCGCTGGCAGAAGCTAGTAATCTATATAAATGACATGCCGAAAGTCACAAGTCACCCTATGTCATTATTTGCTGATGATAGCACGGTGACGATTAGTAGCACAAACGCCAAAACATACAACGACGAAATTACTAAGACAATAACCTCTATAGTACAATGGTTAGAAAATAATAATTTAAAAATAAATATTGAAAAGACAAAGTTAATGATGTTTAGCCAACGTTCAAACACAAATATGAATATATACCATGACAGCCAATGCATTAGGCAAGTAAACACAACAAAATTTCTAGGTTTAACAATTGACATTAAATTAGATTGGAAGGCACACACGGAGGAGCTAACCAAACGAATTAGTAAGTCTGCCTATGCCCTTTACAAACTTACCTCAGTGATGAGTGTGGAGGCTTTAGTCACAGCATACCATGGCTTGTGGGTTCTGTTCTGAGATATGGTGTTACATTTTGGGGAAAGTCAACCAACAAGGAATTAATCTTTAAAGCACAGAAAAAGTGCATCAGGATAATGTTTAGATTACAGGTCATAGATACGTGTAAACCGTTTTTTATTAAATTCAAAATATTGACTTTTCCATGCATGTATATTTTTGAGGTGGCTGTAATCGTCAAGACCAATCCTAAGCTGTTTAAAAAAATGTCAGAAATTAATAGCCGAAGTCGAAGGGATAACAGTAGCTTATGTGTTCTTACACACACGGCATTAATGCATAAAATTTTATTTTGCACTAGCTTCTGCCAGCGGCTTCGCCCGCGTGATCCCTAGGGAACATGTTCCCTAGATTAAAAGTAGCTTATGTGCTATTCCAGACTATAATCTATCTTTGTTATAAATTTCATTAAGATCCGTTAAGCCGTTCTGGCGTGATTGAGTAACAAACAACCAAACTTTCACATTTTCATTTTTTTTTTTCATTTTTTCTATTGATCGTAGCGTGATAAAAAGTATACTATAACCAGCTCAGGAGTATGAAAAATAATTATTCCAAGTTTCGTTAAAATCCGTCGAGTAGTTTTTGTTTCTATAACGGTTATACAGACAGACAGACAGACCGACAGACAGACAGACAAAAATTGTACTGATTGCATTTTTGGCATTAGTATCGATCCTTAATCACACCCTGATAGTTATTTTGGAAATATATTTCATGTACAGAATTGACCTCTCTACAGATTTATTATAAGTAGTATGGCTTCAGTGATATTTAACCACTTGCCACGGTCAATCAAAGAATTTTATTGAACGTTAGCTTATTTAAGAAACATCTAAAATCCTTACTGGTGACCAAAGCATATTACAGTATTTCTGAATTTTTAACAGAAAATAATCTTATCATTGAATGTTGACATGCTAATAAAATACAATTATCGTTTGATCTTGTTTACATAATAATTCTGTATATTGACATTCATCTATACCTATCTATCTATCTTCTATATCTATACTTAGCAGCAGAGGAGCAGAGCAGTGAAGGAAAATTTTGAAAAAATGGGAGAAGTTACTCCATTTTTTAAGTTTCCGTCGCGTGTGCAACCTTAATGGTTAAAGCTACACAGAAAACATGTATGACGTAAATGTTCTCCTTAAAATTATATAAAAAATATCCTACGACAGCGTATGTCTATCTTTTATGATAGACGCACAATAACACGTGTAACTCCCGATAGCTTAGCAGTTCGAAGCTTTCTGATTATATTTGTCTACTCTTACGTTTATAACACTCTCAGTCATCCCAAATTAAAAAAGTTAACATTATTAACTATTTAACTAAGGTTAAATAAGTTAAGGTTTACTATTCTATAAAAAATCATAGAAATCGGTATAGAAACACCAAAGTTATACATGAAATACGTTGATAATAAGCCATCGCGCGTGAATACTGAATCATGCTATAAGGATTATTTTTGTAGGTATAAGGTCGCGAACGCACAGGCAGGCGGCTTGCTTGGCGCCTAGAGGCTAGCGAGTAGCTTCGTAAAATTATAATTTAAATTGAATTTAGTATTGCATATTGACATTTGATCTGTATTTTGACATTAGAATGTTTGTATTGACATTAGTATTGGATAATCTTATTATTTGTTTTCAGGCGCTCTGACATTGTACTGAATTGACATTTACTTTTTTATTCTTATTTTTATTGACATTAATTTCTTTGCGATATTTTTTAATTCATTTGTATAAGGCAAACCTCAATTTTTTTATTGTCCAGACAATTGTACTAACAAAAATTTGTACGCCCTCTGGCATAACATAGCGCTCTCTTTATTAACAACTAGCGAACTGCGGGCGGCGTTTTGCGATTTAGTAATTTTATATTACTAAATCGCAAAACGCCGCCCGCACCGTCCATTCACGAACCGCATTAGAACATGCTTTGTAAGTACGGACGTTTTATCCATCCCATAGACGGCGTTGTGCAATTACGTCATTTTTCTGAATCGTGGTGTTAAGATTTTCCGCGGATTAATGACCCTCTCCAGTTATTATTTAACTTTTGTCGTTTGGTAGGTGAGTTGTACGTAGTTGGTCTATAAAATTGTTTTGGTTGCTCGGTTTCTCAAAACACAATTACAATATTACTTCGTTCTCATTCTTCGAGTTCGAAGCTGTGATATTTCTGTTTTTGGGATATCGTACAGTTTCAGTGATTGTTTATCATGCCTAAAAGGATATCACAACATCCCAGACATGAGACAAGAGCAGCTCGAGTACGCCGCACGGAAGAGCCTCTCGAGGAATAGAGAAAATATTTCGCAAGCACGCGCTGGGAAATCTAGCTCCGAGCGTCCACAGCGGCTTGCTAACCAATGCTAGAGAACATCGCAGGTCCGTGCTCGGGAATCTAGCGCTGAACGTGCACAGCGTCTCAGTGATTTAAAGCAGCATGTCTCTGCAACAAGGGACAGGGAGTCTAACGCTGAGCGCTCGCAGCAGCTCACTAGCCTAGCTATATACATATTATTATGCAATAAAAACAAAACCCTCCTTTTGGCCGTCAGGAAATAAATCATAGCAGTCAGTACTAACCGAACCACACTCATAATTTCATCACAAGTTAAAATGTTTACCGCCCAACGAAGTGGGCACGGGTCAGCTAGGTTTATCTTCGAAACTATTCAACCAATTGACATACTGTTGTGGGCAAATCGTATCTCTATGATGTTCTTGTGATCATAATAACATTTTTTTCGATAAGGTTTAATGTTTTGTTGTTTAAAAAATCGTCCAAAGATAAGTACGTCGAAAAATACTTTTTATAACACATAAAAGCTACTATATCTGCTAAAATATAAAAGATAGAAATATGGTGCCGCGAACTTTTTTGTAGAACTATTATAGGCAGACCAGGTTGCCATACATTGTTTTCAATTATATACAACTGTTAAGGCAGCGCACGCAAATAACTCTGTTGTAAGAGCTATTTTTTTCCGCCTGGATAGACAAAAATTGAGATAGTTCGGGTAATATGCATGATATCTTTATAATTTATAGCCTATAGCACTCACGAATAATGTAGCTTTCTACCAGTGAAACAATTTTTCAAATCGTACCAGTAGTTCCTGAGATTACCCCCTACATACAAACTTACAAACAATTTTACCTCTTTACAATATTAGTATAGACTAGCGACCCGCCCCGGCTACGCACGGGTGCTATGCTGATACTAAATACACTACAGACACAGTTATACTGTGCTACAGAAAACTGTTACCTCGCGTCTGAGCCGCGCGGGTACCTTACTCATAGATCCAAACTGGGTCCCGCACGCGCACCCCCGCCTTGGTGACGTCCACTTCGCAACGGGCCGTGCAGCAGAAATCGTAATATTTTAATTTCGCCATAACTTCGAAACCAAACGTCCGATTTTAATCATTCAAAGACCAAATATTATCTACATAAACTGTACTTAGTGATGAAATACTTTATTTTGATAAGGATTAATAGCATGAGTAAAATAAACGCGTTTAAATGTAGTCCAAAAAAAAATCAAGATTTTTAATTAAAAAAATGGTTGTTGTGCCTCACTCGACATAGATAAGTATAGTGTGTTGCGGACTTTTTTGTAGATATTTATAAGATCTACAATTAATTAGAACAATTTATGGTTCTATCTTTTATAGTTAAGGCAGCGTACGCAAAATAAGTAACTTTTCTGGTTGATTTTTACACCTTGTGTCCGAAAAACCCAAATATCTTACGGAACCCTATTTTTTTCAAAAATAAAATATAGCCTATGTTACTCGTGGATAATGTAGCTTTCGAATGGTGAAAGAATTTTTAAAATCGGTTCAGTAGTTTTTGAGCCTATTCATTACAATGAAACAAACAAACAAACAAACAAAGTTTTCCTCTTTATAATAATAAGATAGAAGATAGATATATATATATACTAGCTGACCCGTGCCCACTTCGTTGGGCGGTAAACATTTTAACTTCTGATGAAATGATGAGTGTGGTTCGGTTAGTACTGAGTGCTATGATTTATTTCCTGACTGCCAAAAGGAGGGTTTTGTTTTTATTGCATAAGTATGTAGCTAGGCTAGCGAGCCGCTGCGAGCGCTCAACGCTAGACTCCCTATCCCTTGTTGCAGAGACATGCTGCTTTAAATCACTGAGACGCTGTGCACGTTCAGCGCTAGATTCCCGAGCACGGACCTGCGATGTTCTCCAGCTTTGGTTAGCAAGCCGCTGTGAACGCTCGGAGCTAGATTTCCCAGCGCACACATTGCAACGGCAGTTGCCACATGAACGTTACCTATCCATTATGCATATCGTGAGGGGAACGGGGGGAACGGGCGACTGAGCTCCTCGCGAAGTTGCTCGAGTGTGTGGACACCTACTTCGGAATTCGGTCAACTTCGGAGAGCACTTCGCCTCGTGCAACTTCGGAATAGTGTGGAGGACACTTTATATTACTCATAGCTCCCGCACGCGCACCCCCGCCTTGGTGACGTCCACTTCGCAACGGGCCGTGCAGCAGAAATCGTAATATTTTAATTTCGCCATAACTTCAAAATCAAACGTCCGATTTTAATTATTTATAGACCAAATATTATCTACATAAACTGTACTTAGTGATGAAATACTTTATTTTGATAAGGATTAATAGCATGAGTAAAATAAACGCGTTTAAATGTAGTCCAAAAAAAAATCAAGATTTTTAAATATAAAAGTGGTTGTTGTGCCTCACTCGACATAGATAGGTATAGTGTGTCGCGGATTTTTTTGTAGATATTTATAAGATCTACAATTAATTAGAACAATTCATGGTTCTATCTTTTATAGTTAAGGCAGCGTACGCAAAATAAGTAACTTTTCTGGTTGATTTTTACACCTTGTGTCCGAAAAACCCAAATATATTACGGAACCCTATTTTTTTCCAAAATAAAATATAGCCTATGTTACTCGTGGATAATGTAGCTTTCGAATGGTGAAAGAATTTTTAAAATCGGTTCAGTAGTTTTTGAGCCTATTCATTACAATCAAACAAACAAACAAACAAACAAACAAAGTTTTCCTCTTTATAATAATAATAATAATAATAATAATACTAGCTGACCCGCGCAACTTCGTCTGCGTCACATTTTCCATTACTGCTCCGCTCCTATTTGTCTTAGCGTGATGATATATATATATAAACTGTAAATACTATAAACACTGAAAGATTTTTTCAAATCAGACCAGTAGTTCCTGAGATTAGCGCGTTCAACCAAACAAACAAACTCTTCTGCTTTATAATATTAAGTATAGATTGCATATACAAAATCTACGTTCAGTTACGTATCCTGATCTCTCTCTCGAATTAAGAATATAATTATGAAGAGGGTACCTAATGCAGGGCACTGTATCATCTCTATCGGTTGAAATGCCGACCAGCCCAGGTACCTAATCTCCTGGTACAAACTAATCTTGACTCAAAATCAACAAAACCAACTATGGAACGAATGGTGCTGAATCAAGTGGATTCTAAATTTCGTCCAGAACAGTCCAAAAAGAAACACATTTTCGCCGATTTTTACTGACAATATTGCTGATTGTATACAGACCACTGATTAATTTAATTTGTTTTAACATTTTATAATATCAAAAAAGTTTTACTGGGTTCATAGAATCGATTTATTATAGAGGAGCTCGTGGCTAAATTGAAACAGCCGCACGGGCCGATCTTCAAGGCTAAACTATAACAGACGAACGCATCGATCTTCAAGGTTAAGCAACGCTTGCGAAGGTTGGTCTGTGGATGGGTGACCATCTTGACATACCGAGTTTCCTTCGTGCCTCAGAAAGCACGTTAAGCCTTTGGTCCCGGCTGTCATTTGTAGATCTTTGGCAGTCGTTACGGATAGTCAGAAGCCAGTAAAATCTGACTGAAATCTTGTATTGAATGAGTTGTGGAGGTCTGGTAGGCAGCCGCGCCACCCAAAATACCGGTATTCAGCTGAATCCGGTTTGTTTGGAAGCCGAGCCAATATAGTAAGGAAAAGGCTAGGTTGTTATAATGGTCACCCATTCAAAGACCGACCTCGGCAAGCGTTGCTTAACCTTGAAGATCGACGTGTTCGGCTGATAACTGATATAGTTTAGCCACATTGAAACATAATACCAAATATTCACCTCTTCTGTTAGTAAAACAGTTTACTTATGGATACAGGTAACTCTCCGGAGGAAGGACACTCTCCTCTCCACAGTCTCCTCCTCCCAGTAAATCGAAAACCAATCTAGTCATTCAAACAAATCCTTACTTCCATAGCTATTTATATAATAATAATTTCATTTCATTTTCATTTCATTTCAATATTAAATACGATTTCAAGTTATTACACGACTACATAAAACATGGGGCTGACCTCATGCTACTGCGGAGAATCTTAACACCGCGATTCAGAAAAACGCGTCATAAGTACAACGCCATCTATCGATCTTCAACGTAACTGTGTCTTTATACTCATAACTACTCATAAGTTCAAACTTAGAAGCTTACACGTTACGATAAATAATGATAATGAGAAAATGTAAATTTTATGTATATAGAAATGAATAAACGGAATAATAATAATAACAATCAAACAAACAAACAAAGTTTTCCTCTTTATAATATAAATTATATACTAGCTGACCCGCGCAACTTCGTCTGCGTCACAGTTTTCATTATTGCTCCGCTCCTGTTTGTCTTAGCGTGATAATATATTATAGCCTTCCTAGATAAATGGGCTATATAACACTGAAAGAATTGATCAAATCGGACCAGTAGCAACCAAACAAACAAACAAACTCTTCTACTTTATAATACTAGTGTAGATTAGCATAGATGAAAAATATATAAATCAACTTTACTCAAATGGAGACATGGGCGAAGGTCATTCTTTCAAGGAACATCATTCAGAAAATTGACGTTACACGCCAGCGCCATCTATCGAATACTGCACGCAGTCAACAGCGTGCAAACTATACCTAGAGATTGATCTCTAGGTATAGTCCAGTGTAAGTTTGATAGATGGCGCTATTTCAATATTTTACTTCGGAAAGACTAATAATTATAATTTTATTAATTCACATTTTTTATTATAAGGTATGAACTGATTACGATGAAACAAAAAACTTAATATTACTACAATTTACGCACAGTTTATTGTTATGTATAAAAGTTACGTGAAGTAATAATGAGACTAAGTGCACATAACCCTAATTTTACTTCTGGAAAACTTTAAATTCAAATATCTTTGATAGACTGAACCGATTGCAATGAAACAAAAACTAAATGTTACTCCAAGTTACGCTCAATCCTTGTGTGTAAAATTTATCTACATTCCTTTCGCAGATTTTACGTGATGCCCGAACAAATAAACAGACAAACAGACACAAATACTAAAAATGCTGGAAATGGTTTCTATTGGTTGTTCTTTAACAGCCTAGCAATTTTTTTTGGATTTTGTTTTCATGTACAAAAACCACTTTTCTACAGTTTTATTATATGTATAGATAGAAGATATAGATATAGATAGATTAAGTGTAGATTAACTACTATAACTGTACCTATGTTAAACAAATGAATAAATGACTTATGACTTAAAAAATAACTTTAATTTCGGAAGTCGGTGTCAAAATACGAAGAAACTAACAAAAACACCGACTTCCGAAATTAAAGTTATTTTTTACTTTGTAGTGTTTTATTTTTAGAAGTCGGTTGTATTTTTTTGTAAAAAGTTGTATTATTTTTAAATGGGATAATTTGGTCGGCATGACGACGCCATTCTGCCCCGTCTCCCACAATAACATTGTATGATACGGGGCCAGTCTTTTTAACAACCGTAGCTTCGGTCCATTTGCCCCCCCTTGCTGTATAGTCGCGAGCTAAGACCGATTCCCCCACATCGAAATTCCTGTCAGTACCAGAGACGCGCTCGACTTGGCGCTCCTGCTTGGCGTGCACCGTGGCCGCTACGTCCGGCCGCAGCGCATCCAGTCGGCTACGGAGTCGCCGCCCTTGCAACGCTACTGCGGGTGATACCCCGGTTGTCGCGTGCTCACAATTGCGATATTGTAACAAGAATTTACACAGAGCTGCGTTAACGTCCTCATTTTCGTACAACGCTCTTTTGATCGCTTTTTTTTACTGTTTTAACAGCGTTTTCCGCTACGCCATTTCCCTGCGGCCTATAAGGAGCCGACGTTGTATGTTTAATACAGTTATTTTCACAGTAATCTTTAAATTCTTGAGATGAAAATGGTGGTCCGTTATCGGTCACGAGCTGTGATGGCAAGCCAAAACGTGCGAAAACACCTCTCAATACTTTAATTGTTGAAACTGCATTTGTGCTTTTCATTGGTAACGCCTCAATCCACTTTGAGTGTGCGTCTACAATAACTAAATATCGAACGCCCCCACAATCTGCAAAATCGGCATGTACACGCTGCCACGGGTACAGCGGAAACTCCCAGGGGTGTAACTGCGCATGCGGTGGTGCGTCGCGTACGGCATGCTTGCGGCGCATGATTTACATAATTCCTCTATATCCTTATCTAAATTCGCCCAATAAATATAGTTTCGTGATAAGCTTTTCATCTTATTTATACCTAAATGACCCTCGTGCACTTTATCCAAGATTTTCTTTTGTAAGGCATAAGGCACAACAATTCTGTATTTGGAAATGACACACCCCGGGTCTACCACTAAATCTTGTTTTCTAGAAAAATAAGCCTTTTCCGCATCACAGCTCGGGGCCGAAGGCCAGCCAAAAAGTACATAACCTTAAATCCTACTTAGTAACGTATCGCTTTCTGTCTCTTTTGCAACATCCTTATAACAAATAGGCTGCCTCAACTAGATTAAAATAATCCACGGTTTCTGCAGCCACAGAGCGAGGTTCCCGAGGTAACGGTAATCGTGATAAGGCATCAGCCGGACCGTTGTCCACCCATCGCACGTATTCTATACGGAAATCATATGCGGCTAGTCGTGCCGCCCATCTTTGCAAACGACTGGCAGCCGTTTGCGGAATTCCTCCCTTTTCCCCAAAAATATACGTCAGCAGCTGGTGATCAGTGCGCAATTTAAATCGCCTACCAAATAAGTACAGATGGTGTTTTGTGACACCGAAAATAATAGATAAAATTCTTTTTTTGTTCAAAAGTAGATAGTTCTGAGGTGGTCCCACTGTCACCAAGTTAGGATCTGATGATGGGATCTTAGAGAAATCGAAGGCAAACCTCAAATTTTATAGGCTTACTCATTATTTTTCGCATATATTATGAAGTAACTTGTGTATTTGCGTATGGTTGTCACCATCTCAGGTAGCTGGGCTGATGATGGAAGGTACAAATCCTTAACAGTAGGTAAGAAGTTACTCGAACAGGCAAGGATTGTTTTAGTAAATTGTTTTGATGTTTGATAGGGCATTTGCCACATTTGGTCTCATGATCATCAAGACATGACCTGATGCTGCAGAGTACCTAACTCCTCGACAACTAACAGCAGATATATCGTGTTTAGGCTCATTGAAAAGGGCTCGATGTGTGGATAGACGTACTGTTAATGAGGAACACTGAAGTACAAAGAGACCTGATGCTGAAGCCAGGAGCATCAGAAAAAGTACAAACCTTGAAATTACAGCACCATAGTCGTGTTTGGGCTCATTTTAAACAGGACTAAATTTTAAGTTCAATGCAATGTTGACATAAGTCTGGCCTGATGCAGCAGCCTGGATTATCAGTATCTAGTCTAAAAACTAATAAATACTTCTTAAAGTGAGCTTCTTTTGCGAATTTTCTTCTGTATAATTATTAACCGACTTCAAAAAGGAGGTTGTTAGGTATGGGGTACCACTAAAAAGTGAAAAATAAAAAACTTTTTACAAAAAAGTAGTCGGAAGTCGGTGTTTTTGTTAGTTCCTTCGTATTTTGACACCGACTTCCGAAATTAAAGTTATTTTTAACAGACTTCCCAAAAAGGAGGAGGTTATCAATTCGGTTGTATGTTTTTTTTTATGTTTGTTACCTCATAACTCCGACAATTATGAACCGATTTGAAAAATTCTTGTTTTATCTGAAAGGATATACTTGCAGATTGGTCCCATTTAAATCATGTCAAAATCGGTTGCGAACTTTGGATTTTAAATCGAAATACCTGGAATTTGACTATTTAGATGATTCTTTGATAATCGAAATTGCGTATTTTGCTTTTCTGAGATTTTGCAGTGGTGTTGTTAGGTGTGGGGCACCACTAAAAAGTGAAAAATAAAAAAACTTTTTACAAAAAATACAACCGACTTCCAAAAAAAAACACTACAAAGTAAAAAAACTTTTTGCAAAAAAATACAACCGACTTCCAAAAAAAAAAAAACACTACAAAGTAAAAAATAACTTTAATTTCGGAAGTCGGTGTTTTTGTTAGTTTCTTCGTATTTTGACACCGACTTCCGAAATTAAAGTTATTTTTTACTTTGTAGTGTTTTTTTTTTTTGGAAGTCGGTTGTATTTTTTTGCAAAAAGTTTTTTATTTTTCACTTTTTAGTGGTGCCCCACACCTAACAACACCATTGCAAAATCGCAGAAAAGCAAAATACGCAATTTCGATTATCAAAGAATCATCTAAATAGTCAAATTCCAGCTATTTCGATTTAAAATCCAAAGTTCGCAACCGATTTTGATATGATTTAAATGGGACCAATCTGCAAGTATATCCTTTCAGATAAAACAAGAATTTTTCAAATCGGTTCATAATTGTCGGAGTTATGAGGTAACAAACATAAAAAAAAAAAAAAAAAAAAAAAACATACAACCGAATTGATAACCTCCTCCTTTTTGGGAAGTCGGTTAAAAATAACTTTAATTTCGGAAGTCGGTGTCAAAATACGAAGAAAGTAAAAAAAACACCGACTTCCGAAATTAAAGTTATTTTTTACTTTGTAGTGTTTTTTTTTGGAAGTCGGTTGTATTTTTTTGTAAAAAGTTTTTTATTTAATAAATTATGCATCGGTTGCAGTAAAGTACTCAGATTCTGAATAAATCGCCCATAATAATTTACCAATCCAAGAAAACTTTTAAGTTGAGTTACGTTTTCCGGTCTCGGTGCGCTGGAAATGGCCTCTAGTTTCTCCGGATCAGGCCGCAAGCCATCTTTATTGATAACTAGCTTCTGCCAGCGGCTTCGCCCGCGTGATCCCTAGGGAACATATTCCCGGGATGAAAAGCTTATGTGCTATTCCAGACTATAATCTATCTTTGTTCTAAATTTCATTAAGATCCGTTAAACCGTTCTGGTGTGATTGAGGAACAAACAACCAAACTTTCACATTTATAATATTACTCGTTTGGTGTAAAGTGAAATTATAACCATCTTCCCCTCGACAGTATATTAAAGGATATTGAAAACTGTCGTAAGCTGTTTTACGAAGCTACTCGCTAGCCTCTAGGCGCCAAGCATGCCGCCTGCCTGTGCGTTCGCGACCTTATACAAAAATAATCCTTATAACTAGCATGATTCAGTATTCACGCGCGATGGCTTATTATTACCGTATTTCATGTATAACTTTGGTGTTTCCATACCGATTTCTATGTTTTTTTTTTGGAATAGTTAATAATGTTAACTTTTTTAATTAGGGATGACTGAGAGTGTTATAAACGTAAGAGTAGACAAATATAATCAGAAAGCTTCGAACTGCTAAGCTATCAGGAGTTACACGTGTTATTGTGCGTCAATCATAAAAGATAGACATATGCTGTTATAGGATATTTTTTATATAATTTTAAGGAGAACATTTCCGTCATACATGATTTCTGTGCAGCTTTAACCATTAAGGTTGCACACGTGACGGAAGCTTAAAAGATGGAGTAACTTCTCCCGTTTTCCCAACATTTCCCTTCACTGCTCTGCTCCTATTGATTGTAGCGTGATAAAAAGTATACTATAACCAGCTCAGGAGTATGAAAAATAATTGCACCAAGTTTCGTTAAAATCCGTCGAGTAGTTTTTGTTTCTATAACGGTTATACAGACAGACAGACAGACAGACAAAAAATTTACTGATTGCATTTTTAGCATCAGTATCGATCCCTAATCACCCCCTGATAGTTATTTTGGAAATATATTTCATGTACAGAATTGACCTCTCTACAGATTTATTATAAGTGTAGATATAGATTGACTTGAGAGGCGCCACGGCGTCCTCACCTTCCGCCTGACGCAGGTCCTCACCGGACATGGATGTTTCGGGAGGTTCCTGCACCGAATTCGGCGGGAGGAAACGCCCGGGTGTCACCACTGCGAGGATCGACCGGAGGACACGGTAGAGCACACTGTGCAGGTGTGCCCCGCTTGGGCGGCGCACCGCCGTGTCCTCGAAACGGCGATTGGCGGCGACCTCTCGCGTCCGGCCCTGGTCCAAGCCATGGTCCGGAGCGAGACGGAATGGGACGCCGTTGCCTCCTTCTGCGAAGCAGTCATGCTAGCGAAGGAGGTGGCGGAGCGGGAGAGGAGACCCTCTCGTCCCGGCCGCCGTGGTGGACGCCGCGGGCGTCGGGGGCCACCTGGTGACCTCCGGCCACCGTAGGCGCGGGCCTGTGGACGGCGAGCTATGGGTGGCTCGCCGTCCGTCCATCTAGACAGGCCGTGTCGACGGCGCGTTAGTGTTCCACGCGCGCCTCAAAGAGAGTCAGCAACACAGAGGGGCCCGAAAGGGCCGACGCCTGCCGGAGTCGCGGGATTATTCGCAAGAGACACCGTGGCTCCGGAACACAAAGGGCAATGAAGGAACATGGATGGGTTTTAGTCAGTAGAAGTCTGACACTCCCTCCCGCTACACCCAGAGCGGGAGGAGTCATTGGATGATTTCCCATCCCTAAAAAAAAAAAAAAAAAGTGTAGATATAGATAGAAGATAGATGAAGCCCAAATATTTAACACTGTCGTGTAAAAATCGACAATTACTTAACTTGACCGTAAGTCCCATATTACGTAACCTATGGAGTACAGCTCGCAGATTCTTTATATGTTCTACCTTATTTGAGCCGGACACACAAATATCATCTAAAAACACTACGCATCCGGGCACCCCGCGCAGGGTTTCCTCCATGATCTTTTGGAATTTCTCAGGGATACAGGATAAACCGTACGGTGTGCGTTTATAAACATAACTATGTACCCATGTGTGTTGTAATCGCCGTATACGGTTGGGAATCATCGGTTAAAAAATATTTTTCATACGCATGTCTTAGATCGATTTTTGTAAATTGCTCCCCGCCGCCGCTAAGATTTGCAAATAATTCTTCAATTCGCGTTAACGGATAATAATCCCGTTTTAATTTGGGATTGATAGTGACCTTGTAGTCACCACAAATGCGTATACTCCCATTTTCTTTGACAACAGGTACGATTGGAGTCCCGTAATCCGAATAATCTACGCGGTAGATGGTGCCATCTTTCTCTAACCGTTCCAATTCCCTTTCAAATCGTGCGCGGAGTGCCAGCGGCATAGGTCTCGCTCGCACATAAACCGGTTCGTTTTCTGCCAGCTGTAGTCGGATGGGCTGTTTACAAGTCCCTAAACTTCTCACTAAATACTTATTGCGTCATCGATTATCACATTGAGCTTTATTTGTGTAATTTTTAAAACGCGCATCCACTCTCGTCCCAATAGGGGTCGTGCACCGCCTTGTATGACGTAAAGACGCCATGCCGTCCCTTTGATTTTTCCTAAACAGACATCTACTTCAATGTAACCTAATGACTCAATTCGGGAGCCCGAATAACAACGTAACAATAAATTGTCCGCGACAATTTTCTTATGCGAAAACATCTTTTTGTACATTTCTTCACTTTTAGCCGAAATGCGGCTACCTGTGTCCACTTCACATTTAATGTTAATGTTATCAATCGTTACTATTGAATATAATATGGTTTGTTACCTCGAGCTGCAACTTCAATGTTAAACATACCGTCATCGGACTCCTCTTCGCTGACGTAATTTTGCCGAGCACCTTTGCCACGTGATTGTTTACACATCACCTTTAAATGACCTTTTTGACTGCACTCATCACAATTATAGTTTTTGAATCGGCATCTATCAGCCATGTGCGCCTTGCCGCAACGCCAACAAAATAGCGCGCGCGAGCTCGTGGGCCCCGCGCCACCGTTGCCTGGTCCTGCGCCTCCGCTGCCTGGTCCTGCGCCTCCGCTGCCTGGTCCTGCGCCTCCGCTGCTTGCCCCTGCGCCTGCGCCTGAAGCGCGCGTCTGGCGCCCGCGTGCGTGGTGCAGGCCCTCGCCCGCTACCCCTGTTGAGTCCGTCACTGTCACCACCACCGTGGTGCTGCCGCTCACCTCAGCATGCTTTTCTGCAGCTTCTAGAGCCAGGGCTAGCTCCACCGCCTCTTTGTAATGGATTTTCTTTTCTGCAAAGATTCTAGACCGCATCACGTCACTTGAGAAACCTGACACGAACTGGTCCCGCAAGTTTTCTTCTAGGGTTGAACATGAATTGCATTTGCCGAAGTTGCACGTCGTCGCGAGATGTTTTAATGCTTGTAAGTACTCAGTCAGCGACTCGCCGGCTCGTTGCCTTCGCAACCTGAACACGTGGCGCTCCGCGATCTCTGAACGTTGCGGCTCCAAATGTTCCGTTACCAACATTACCAGCTCGTCATAAGTTTTACTCTCTGGGAAACTGGGTGCACACAAATCACACATTAACGCTTAAGTTTCTTCACCGACCACAGTTATTAACATGGACACTTTCACGTCATCCTTAATATCATTTAACTTAATGTACTGGTTAACGTGGCGAACGTAAGCTGGCCACTGGTTGGAATTTAAATATGGTTCAATTTTTCCGATCGGCATTTTCTTGCACTCAACGTTCAATAATGTTTAAAAAATAATCACAGATCCCGTACTCGTCGCCAATGAGACGTCAATAAAAGGCGGTGATTAGCGACAAACTGTTTATTCGGGCCACAGTACCCGACACTGTTTACATTAACACCATATCTAAGTACTTCGGTCGTCACAATGACGACCTTGTCAAAAGCTTTTTTGAAATCTGTGTAGACTGCATCTATTTGCAATCGCCTATCAACATTTTCAAAAAGGTAATTATCAAATTGTAACAGGTTAGATGTCGTAGATCCGCGCTTAACAAACCCATGTTGTTCAGGAATAATAATATTATGCAGATGAGGGTAAATCTCGTTGTGAACAAGTCTCTCAAAAAGCTTTGACAAGGCTGGCAGAATTGAATTGGGTCTATATTGTTCGACGTCATGCCTCGAGCCACCCTTATGTATAGGGGTAATGTTAGCTCGCTTCCATACCACCGGGAATACACTTTCATGCAGACACATATTAAATAGGATATAGATTGGCTCACAAAATGAAAAGTAAACACAACAAGGAAGAAACTAGAAGACAATTTTAAAGATAGCAACAGAATATTATCGGAAATTATACTCTACCGGACTCACCTTAAAATACAACACAAACCTTGAAGACGAAACAGAAGAAATTCCTGACATTCTTGAAAGAGAAGTCCAGCATGCGATAGAAACACAGAAAAATGAGAAAGCACCTGGATCTAATCATATAACCAATGAGATGATGAAAGCTACATTGCCAGAAACAACAAAAACACTCACTAAACTGTTTAATCTTATCCTAAACACAGAATACATACCTTCACAGTGGACAATGAGCACTATAATACTCATTTTTAAGAAAGGAGATAGAGCAGAAATAGGAAATTATCGTCCAATAAGTCTTATGTCAAACATCTACAAGGTGTTCTCTAAAATAATATTGAAACGCATCACCAAAAAACTTGACGAATAGCAATCAAGAGAACAGGCTGGATTCCGATCAGGATTCGCAACAATAGATCACATACATGTGGTAAAACAGTTCATCGAAAAATGTCAAGAATATGATTATCCATTATACATGGCATTTGTAGACTACAATAAAGCATTTGACTGTCTGGAACATCAGTACATTTGGGAAGCCCTGAAAAGTCAAGGAATAGAAAATAAATACATAAGGTTAATAAGAAATGTATATTCTAACAGTAAAGCACGAATAAAACTAGAAGCGGAGGGGGAAATCTTCCCAATACACAGGGGAGTGAGGCAAGGAGACCCACTCTCACCAGGGATTTTTTCCTCCGTGCTAGAGGAAGTCATCAGAAAGATGAATTGGGACAATATAGGGATTAACATAAATGGAACACGTTTAAATCATTTGAGATTCGCAGATGACATAATACTTATAACAGATAACCCGGAAAGCCTTGCTTGAAAAACATGCTCCAAGATTTGTCATGTGAAAGCAAAAAAGTGGGACTAACAATAAATAAAACAAAGACCAAGATAATTACAAACAGATCCCAATTATGTGTCTCAATAGATGAGGAAGATATAGAATATGTTAATTCCTATATATACTTGGGCCAACTTATTGCCTTTAACAACCAAATGGGATCAGAGATAGAAAGACGGGTAGCCAATGCCTGGAAGAGATTTTGGTCCCTCAAAGAAGTGCTAAAAGGTAATCAATATAATGTTGCAATGAAAAGAAAAGTATACAACACATGCATACTACCAATTCTTACCTATGGATGCCAGACCTGGGCAAACACAAAAAAACAAAACCAACAATTAATTACATGCCAAAGAGCCATGGAGAGGAGCATACTGGGCTACACAAAAAGAGACAGAAAGAGAGTGCGAAGAAATAAGGAAAATTACGAAAATTGAAGATGTTATAGTCACCGCCTTCAGCAGGACATTGATCGTGTAGTTGAATGGAGTCGGGAAAACAAGCTGCAGTTCAATGCTTCGAAGTGTGTAACTGTGATATTCAGCCGTGCAAAATTACCACTACATTATGATTACAAATTGGGCGACGCGCCTATGAAAAGAGAGGAAGTAGTGCGAGATCTGGGCGTTCGTATGGATGCGCAGCTGAGATTCCGGGAGCATATCGTGAACGTTTGTAAAAAAGCATAAAAACGACTGGGATTCGTGCTTCGCAGAGCAGCAGCGTTCACGAATGTTAAGGCCATCTCGGCTTTGTACGATGCGCTTATTAGGAGCCAGTTGGAGGGTAATGCAGCTATATGGGCCCCACATGAGGCGAAATATAATATCATGTTGTAGCGCATACAAAATAAATATACGCGTTACATATACCTTAGGATGTATGGGGTATACCCCCTGTATCCCTTGATGTATCCAAACTTGTTTGTGTTAGGCATGGTTGGTTACAACAGGTTGGAGACGAGAAGGGGCCTTGCTTTGGCATCATATGTCCTTGGAGTGTTCTGGGATAACACAAACAATCCGGGTGTGTTACAGGAGATAGGTTTGTGCGTGCCGGATGGGTACGTGCAGCGTCGTAGACGGCCCGATTTGTTCGCACTGCCGCGCAGTCGCACCAAGCTAATGGCCAAGGCTCCGCTCTCGCGGACATTGCGCACACTAAACCTGGTTGCCAATAAAATTGATGTATTCTCTTGTTCACTGAGCGAGTTCGCAAAAGTTACTTTTCACATTTTATGTTATTACACTTAGTTGAATTTATACAGTCTACTGATTTTTAATGTATTTTATTATCATTAGTGTTTTTGTTATTAATGGTGTATAATTAAATTTTATAAAATTGATGAATTGAATGTATTGTTTTGTTTTTTTTTTTTTGTACTTATTGCTAATTGAATTTAATTGTAAGTACTATGTTTTATTGGTAACTGAAATTTATTGTTATTGCAATTAAATTTTCTCTGTTTTTCTACACTATCGCATTGGGTTTCTGTAATGGTAGCTGTATATGTCCGTAATAAATAAAAATAAAATAAAAAATAAACATCAGGATCACTTGACTTGACATTCCGGTACTGCGGACGGAATGCCTGACTTACTTTTACGGTTAGAAATATAGGACCAAAAATTTTTTATGTTACTAGAGAGACTATCTTCAACCGAGTTAATATAACTGGAATAACAGGTTTTACACAAATGTTTGAAGATAGACCTACATTCGGAGAAGTTGTTATAGTCTTTGATGTTGCTATATTTTTTCCATTTAATCCAAAGACGTTGCTTTTTTTTTTTAGATATTTTAATCAATAAATTGTGGCGTAAACCAGATTGGGAAGTCAAGCGATCTAGTCCTTACAGAGGGAACTAGTGACCTAATTATGTCATCCAACGTTCTTTAGAAAGCCTGATCAGCCTCTTCCGATGATAGACTTGTAGTGTGTGTCTTATTGTTTGTACTTACGCTCTCTATAAACTTAATCCTAGATAAATTAATACATAGCTGCATAGCCATAACTTGATTCCTAGGATCTTTTTAACTTGTATTTTCTAAGTTTTTCTGCAAATTAACTATCTTCAATGCTTTGTTTACATTTCTTGCCATGTCAGTTGGACAAGCCTAGTTTTCTTTTTAATTCTATTCTGAAGTTAGCTAGGTCTTTTAGGTCGCATATGAAATTGTTATCAGACATTCTTAAAGTCCATTTTTCTTTTCCATCAAATTCTAGAAACACTTCTCATATCAAATTCAAAATAACAGCGAGCCTTCATC
The DNA here is from genome assembly GCA_963859965.1 of Ceramica pisi. Lineage (NCBI taxonomy): Eukaryota > Metazoa > Arthropoda > Insecta > Lepidoptera > Noctuidae > Ceramica > Ceramica pisi. The sequence continues at coordinate 11,958,555 of OY982554.1, forward strand.
TGAGAGCCGTCGTAAAAAAATGGTCAGTCTACGTTTGGAGCTGAGATCAGCAACAAGTCGGGAAAAGTTTCTTAAGAGTAGGCTGAGAGGACAGTTTACCTCCTTGGAACCAGAGAAGTCGGCTTCTCTCTTTTATTAAGAGTAGACTTAGAGGACAGTTCTAAGTTTACCTCCTCGGAACCTGATAAGTCGGCCTCTCTCCTTGCCGCATTTAAAGGACACCTTGATGCCTGGGCTGAACGAGCCTGGGATGAAGACGTTTCTCGGCCCATCCTCTCCAGCCCTCTGAAGAGTAACGACCCTCCAGTCCTCCGGTTCTTCAACGAAGACTTCATTCTCATCTCACGTCCACTCATCCCTTTACATTCACCAGCCGTTCTGGTATAAGTTGTGTTTAATTCATTAAATCTATACTAGTATTTATTTGTCCTTTTTCCTTTTAGCACGCATTCCCCTCCTAGGTAGGAGAGTGCTATATGTGACCTCACATTCTACAGGCTCCCCCTGTAAAATGTAACGTTACAGACTGTCGAACAGCGCGGACCAATCGACCTCTTCCATGTGCTTGTTGATGAGGTCGTAATTAGCTTTACGGAAATTGGTTTTCTTTTCATCGTTTATGTAGATAGGCTAACAGGTGCGGTTATAACAAAAGGGGGTGATGGGGGTCGATTGGTAATAGCGGATCTTTAAGATGGCTAGGCGACCAGCGAGTGTTCGAGATAAATAGATCCAAGATCTTTCCTCCACTATTAAGCGTGTTGTTATATTGGTGAGCATCCAGCGAAGACATGAGATGCCAGGAAGGCCCCACAACCCGCCGCTATCGCGCTCCACGTGACGCTAGGTAGATAACAATCACCGACGATGTAGATATTCATGACATTAGGTGCATTTAAGGTGTCCTGCAGAAAGTCAAAATGAGATGTATAAACATCTAAACTAGTCCCCGGCGGGATGTACACTGCGCTGATGACATGTAACTATCTTTTGTTTATAATTTTTTCAAGGCAGTGCAACCATGAGGTGCTCAATACACGTCGAGGGATTAGAATGTGGGTTATTAAGAATATCCAGTGAGGCCGATTGAAGCTCACACAGTATTTCAATGAGCACTCCACCCCCATCTCGCTTTCCCGTAGCGTCACGATCGCGATCACAGCGGAACACAACGTAACGATGGTCAATAAACTCGCTGTTCGATATTTCTGGTACCAGCCAAGTCTTTGTCAATACTATGATGTCGTAAGTGGATGCCAGAATGTTCATGAGCAACGAGTGTAGCTTAGTCCTGATTCCCCTGCAGTTTTGGTAGTAAATTAACAAGATAACATTAAGAATATAAGTACGCTTGAAATTTTAAATTGTATTTAATTTGAGGCATGTTGTCATACTTTTCCTTTCGTTTAATACGTAATCTGTATTCGCGTGTTACCGAACGCTGACTAATTCAGTTTTTTTTTTTCATTTTTCGACAGCTTTATTAATAATTTACACCAAACAAATCGACGCCCGAAATCTCAATAAAACAAAGAATGTGTACAATCTGAAATGCATTGTAAATAACACGACAGAAAATAAATGTTCAGTTAAAGATAATGAAAGTATCAGAAACGATACAGCACTAATAAAGAAAACATATGCCGACTATGACCAGCAAAGCGATACAAATCTAGAATCAAAATATGATGTTTTGACAAGAAATAAATATAACCTTAAGAGTAATCATATAGATAACGAAGAATCTGACTCTGGAAAATCACACGGACAGCAAGAAAGCGACGAAAATATTAAAGTAGATACACCAGCAATAGTAACACCCACCAGGAGAGAACTAACTTCTTCAAATAATAGAAAACATTTTTCGAACGAAGACAAACGCAGTGAACATGCTCGTCACGTTAATTCAAATAACGGAATAATACAAGAAAGCGAATTAGAACTCGACCCAAATGACGGATTAACATCGCAGAACGATGCAGAAAAGAACTCCCCAACTGTTCAACGACATAAACTTATTTTGACAGGTAGACGTCACAAAAAAAAGATACGCACAACTCAAGCGATGACAGATAGATGGACTACTGACGTTGATGATAAAGAAATCGAAATGATAAGTAAAACGAAACACTGTGACTGTAAAAATTACAAATCAATCGAAAAGCTATCACGAGATGACGATATTTATATATTAAAACCCCGAGATGAAACTAAACCAGAGTCAAAACATGCCAAATATCGTCATAGTAAAAGTTTTAGAACATTCAAAAGATTACCAATACCAGATAAAGTTTCTAAATCAAAACATAGTGATCATATTGACACAATTTCCAAGGAAAATGAAATCTACAAGCTTGAACACCTCAAAGTTACAGAATCAATAGAACCAATAAAACAACAAGTAAAAAAGCTTTATTACAAACCTTTTAGTCATGATTTCCAAAGGAACAAACATCGTGATAATACGGTAAAACAAGTTATTGATAAAGTAAAATATATTCATACATCAAAAAATAAACACGATTTCGACAAAATTAAATCTAAAAAAGATAAAAACAAACCGACGTTGAATGGGAACAGAGACACACACACGGATGTACGCTACGGCGAATGCAGTAACAGTTCTGAAGATACTTTCAACGCCGCTGAAGCAGACACTCACGAACAGGAAACACTAGATTCAACCGAAGACCAACTTAATGATAACGACTCGAACCAACCAAGACTACCATTTTACATTTCATCAACAACACCAAAATACCTTCACAAACATACAAACAAACAAGATATGCTATTAAATCATCTAAATACAATTTTGAAAGGAAGCAGTGATATAAATGAAACGATTGATCGGTTGGCCTCATCAAAAATACTCGATTTCATCACGGCCAGGGTTGCTGATCACATGCTGAAGAATTTGCAGAAGAGTCAGGCGTTTAAGAATCTGAATAATTTTACAACGACACATGAGGAGGCAAAGAAGGTAGAACACATCGACATCTTATTCAAAAACGACGGCGAAATGATCATGATGAATCGGGAAAAGGTAAAGGAAAATAAGGAAATCCCAAATTTCACCCTCTTTCCGGGGCGGAGGGGTAAATAAAATCTGTCAGACACTGAAATATAATTATGACATTTAAAATGACTATAGTAATTTGTACAACAAGACAGCAAAATCGTTTTTTGCTGCGAGTGCTGATTTTGAATCCTGAGTGTGGCGTGTGAGTATGAATGAGCTGATGGTCTACAAACGGCTGATCAGGTCATGGTAATCTTACCATATTCTTTTAATATCATTGAAGTGATACGGTACCACCAAAATTCTAATCGATAGGACATATGGAAGGTAGTCAGATCATTTATTTTATCATCATAACAATGTTAATGTACCTACCTGTAATTACAACCTACATTTCTACACTAGTACATAACCTCAAAAAATAAAACTGGGTATAGCTTTTATGTCCCAAGTTCTAAAAATCTAAGATTTTAAATAGGGCTTTTCTATCGTATAAACTACCTATTAAAACAAACATGATCCCAAAACTCGAAAATTTACTAGCTGTACGAAACTCCCATACAAGCCAATTTAAGGTTCACAATTTTGGTCGTACTGGCTTGCACATAAAAGGTAGATATAATTATGCTGTCGCGGACTTTTGTTTAGATCCACCTAAGACAAAATAATCCTGCAATACATCATCTTTAAGTAACTCCATTGGTTTAGGCAGCAGCGCACGCCAAGATAGCTCTCAGATGGAAGATTTTTTTCCGACTTAATTGACACGTATCGTTATATTATTATTATTTCGTGAAAAGGTAACAAACATACATACACATACACATACATGCATCCTCACAAACTTTCGCATTTATAATATTAGTAGGATAGGATTAAAAAAAAACAACTTACTAGATCTCGTTCAAACCAATTATCGCTGGTAGTTTACATGGTTTTTAATGTACATCATATATTTTTTTTAGTTTTATCGTTCTCTTGTTTTAGAAGTTAGGGGGGGACGGACACATTTTACCACTTTGGAAGTGTCTCTCGCGCAAACTATTCAGTTTAGAAAAAAAATATATTAGAAACAATATCATTTTTAGGGTTCCGTAGCCAAATGGCAAAAACGGAACCCAGAATCGTAATGTCTGGCTGTCCGTCCGTATGTCACAGCCACTTTACTCCGAAACCTTAAGAGCTATGCACGGACCTGCGATGTTCTCCAGCTTTGGTTAGCAAGCCGCTGTGAACGCTCGGAGCCAGATTCCCCAGCGCGTGCTTGCGAAATATTTTCTCTATTCCTCGAGAGGCGCTAATGATTTTCAAAAGAGCAGACTCTTCCGTACGGCGTACTCGAGCTGCTCTTGTCTCATGTCTGGGATGTCTGACGGGAAAGTTGTGATTTCCTTTTAGGCATGATAAACAATCGCTGAAACTGTCCGATATCCCAAAAACAGAAATACCACAGCTTCGAACTCGAAGAATGAGAACGAAGTAGTATTTGTGTTTTAAGAAACCGAGCAACCAAACAATTTTAAAGACAAACAACGTTCAACCAACTACGTACAACTCACCAACCTAACGACAAAAGTTAAATAATACCTGGAGAGGGTCATTAATCCGCGGAAAATCTTAACACCACGATTCAGAAAAATGACGTAATTGCACAACGCCGTCTGTGGGTTAATGGATAAAGGTCGATTTATATCTACAGACATTGAGTGTGGCAGACACGTGCCGTGACAGACACCGACAGACACCATTTATTTATATGTAACGTATAGAAACGTGCCGTGACAGACATCCCGGATACCGACAGACACCGTCATCGGCGTCCGCTCTCACTGGCAGTTCCGATACTCTATTCACACTGCCCGGCAAGGAGCCACAGACACGTACAGACATGAACCGCGCAGACAAAATATTCTTTCCGAGAATACTGGCCGGGCACGACACGTGTCTGTAAGCGTCTGTACGGCCGTGTTACGATAGATATAAATACGTTAATAGTTACTGTATGGAAGAATATCATTTTGTCTGCCACGGCACGTGTCTGCCACACTCAATGTCTGTAGATATAAATCGACCATAAAACGTCCACTGACTCGACTGTTACACTTATGTTTTTTTCGAGTGTATGTTTGATGTCATATATCTTTGGCACACTGTAGCCTAACCCTGTGTCTTGATAGATTTTAGCTTGAAAGGTGTCGTTAGATTCGTCTAAATAGTGAGAATGATACTGGATAAGTATATAAAAATTAAAATATCTGAGCTTCAGTGCCATTTTAATGACTTCAGCTTTTTTTAACCTATCGAGTGGGGTACCAATATAAAGGGCTCAAGGAGACAATTTAAAAATGTAACTTATTAAATAAATGATTTTGTCAAAAAAATCCGATTGGTACAATATAAAATACAATTTAAAATATATATTTCTACTAAAATGTTTCACGCAGACGCATACGCAAAAGGAAGCGCGTTCTTATTTTAAAAACGCACACGTTTCGCCATTTGCAAATTCGCGCCATTTTCAATTACAGACGTCAAAGATACTTGCAACTTTTAATAATAATTAGAATATGTGTTCAAGCGAGGAATCAGATTTAAATATGGAATCTACTCCACCTGATATCTTGAATGAGGCGCCATTTGCAGAAAATGGTCTCTTGCCGGCAAAATCGCGAGAACGCTTTTTAATGATCTATCTATTATTATTACCTATAATAAATCTGTAGAGAGGTCGATCAATTCTGTACATGAAATATATTTCCAAAATAACTATCAGGGGGTGATAAGGGATCGATATTGATGCCAAAAATGCAATCAGTAAAATGTTTGTCTGTCTGTCTGTCTGTATAACCGTTATGGAAACAGAAACTACACGACGGATTTTAACGAAACTTGGTACAATTATTATTCATACTCCTGAAATGGTTATAATATACTTTTCATTACGCTAAAATCAATACGAGCAGAGCAGTGAAGGGAAATGTTGGGAAAACGGGAGAAGTTACTCCATTTTTTAAGCTTCCGTCGCGTGTGCAACCTTAATGGTTAAAGCTACACAGAAATCATGTACGACGGAAATGTTTACCTTAAAATTATATAAAAAATATCCCACGACAGCATATGTCTATCTTTTATGATTGACGCACAATAACACGTGTAACTCCCGATAGCTTAGCAGTTCGAAGCTTTCTGATTATATTTGTCTACTCTTACGTTTATAACACTCTCAGTCATCCCTAATTATAAAAGTTAACATTATTAACTATTCCATAAAAAAGAATCATTGCAAATCAGTATAGAAACACCAAAGTTATACATCAAATACGCTAATAATAAGCCATCGCGAGTGAATACCTAATCATGCTATAAGGATTATTTTTGTATAAGGTTGCGAACGCACAGGCAGGCGGCTAGCTTGGCGCCTAGAGGCTAGCGAGTAGCTTCGTAAAACGGCTTACGACAGTTTGCAATATCCCTTAATAATTATAATGTCGAGGGGAAGATGGTTATAATTTTGCTTTACACCAAACGATTATTATTATAAATGTGAAAGTTTGGTTGTTTGTTACTCAATCACGCCAGAACGGCTTAACGGATCTTAATGAAATTTAGAACGAAGATAGATTATAGTCTGGAATAGCCCATAAGCTACTTTTCATCCCGGGAATATGTTCCCTAGGGATCACGCGGGCGAAGCCGCTGGCAGAAGCTAGTTAACAATAATTTTTAATAGATAATGAAAAAGTTTGTTTATTTATCTATTTATTTAATGTGTCGAAGAACGTTGAAACGAAGTACAGTTTATATAGATAATATATTTGGTCTTTGAATGATTAAAATCGGACGTTTGGTTTTGAAGTTATGGCGAAATTAAAATATTACGATTTCTGCTGCACGGCCCGTTGCGAAGTGGACGTCACCAAGGCCCCCAGTGCGCGTGCGGGAGGAGAGTTTAGATCTATGAGTAAGGTACCGGCGCGGCTCAGCCGCGAGGTCGGCTCCCTACGCAGCGGTCTTGCGCGAAGTCTAATAATTTTCGTGCGATTTCCTTTAGATTTCGTTCTTAAAACTACACCTACGCAACAGTTCTTCTCAGAGCCAAACAACAGTTCTTTTCAGGGCTAACCAACAGTTCTTTCCAGGGCTAACCATCAGTTATTTTCAGGACTAATCAACAGTTCTTTTCAGGGCTACACAACAGTTCTTTTCAGAGCTAGAATATTACACGCATTTTTTTAAACATTTGAAAATGCCTAAGAGAGCCAGGTCTCACTACTTACTAAACATAGTTCTCAAGCACGGGCAGTAAGAATACGCCGTATGGGAGAATCTTCACCTGAACGTTCACAACGCCTTGCTGAACAAAATCAGAGAAACTGTCAGGTACGCGCACGCACAGTATAAATATGGACAGTACGGAAACTACCTACAAACGCTCGAAACGGCACACTCACACAAACATGCGCACCGACGAGACTTTTCGGTGCCCGTCGCGGTACGTACTCTCAGTAGTGAGTGCCGACTGCAGCCGGCCGCGTCAAGACGAGTTTAGCCCCGCGATCTTTTTTTTTTTTTTTTTTTTTTTTTATTTGGGACAAGCCCGCCACACATTCCCAACCACTGCAACTCCTGAAAGCCAGAATCAACAGTGGCGACCACCAGAAAAACGCCGAGTTAATGAAACCCGACGAGTCCCGGAGAAACGATTCAACTGTCTTGGATCCCGCAACGAAATTAATCAGAAGAGTACAGCGGAGGAGTAGGAAAAATAAATATAATTTCCACTTCCCTCCATATCAAGCAGGAGACAGATTAGAGCTAGGCCAATAGGCACCAAGGGACATATACAACTGGGTTAGGCCCAGTTGCCAAGCACCACGGATTATATATTAACATTTAAACTAATGGGTCCTAAATTGTGAGCTACTTTTGATTCCAGTAATAGGTATGGCAAAATCGCCTGAACGCACGGAAATTTGTTCTGGTTTCTACAAGGTCCGTATAGTAAACTACTCCAGATTTGACCTGAATACTATCTAACATAACATTACGTTCAGTCTGCCAAAGAATACACTCCCACAAGATGTGATGTGCGGATTGTTCGTATTCAAGGTCAGCTGTAGAGCATTGACATAAAGGTGAGGCCACAAGCCTAAAGGAAAATAATTTACTCTTAAAGTTGCCATGACCTGTGAGAAATTGGGCAACACAGTGATCCACCTCCAGCCATGTCTTCTCCAGCCGCTCACGAACGGATGGAAAAAACTGGTGGAGGTGTCGGCCCTTGATGGAATCTTCCCACCTACATTGCCATTCGCATAAAAGTGCCTCCCAGACGTCAGTCTGGGGTTTTAATAATCTAGAGATCTTAGCACGGTCGCGTTGCGGTAAAAACTCTGGGTCCGTGATCTTTCTAGCGTAGAAGTACATTGCAGCACGCCGCTGCACCTCAAGATCGACTGGGAGAACACCTGCCAGCACCGGTAAGGCTTCAGTACTAACCGTCCTATACGCCTTGCATAAGAATATCAAAGCCAAACGCTGGTTTTGAAGTAATTTACGTCGTACCGCCCCTATGGTGGCCCTATCGGCCCAGACAGGTGCCCCGTAGCACATACAACCCAAGTAAGTAGCCCCATATATAGTTTTTAGGGTTTGAAATGATAGACCCCAAGTAGCCTTTGATATTCTCGTCAAGGCGTAGAAGTTCTTTTTTGCTTTTTCTCCTACTGTTTTTATATGATCAATAAATGAAAAGTTTCTTTCTAGTAGCATACCGAGGTAGCACACGGATTCTTTCCTTTTAACGGGTACGTTATTAAATTTTATACTAGGCCAGGATTTAAGGTTTCCTTTTAAAAGAAGTTGATAGGTTTTATGCGGTGCAAAGGTCAGACGGTTTCGATCGCCCCACTGAGATATTAAACGTAGGCATGTGTCAGCCAAGTTCTCGAGTCCAGCCCGAGTACTTGCCTGAATGAGCAGCAAGCCATCGTCCGCGTAACCGGTTAATGAACAGCCGTACGGGAGCGGAAGCGCGAGGAAATCATCGTAGCCAAAATTCCATATATATGGACCGATAACTGAGCCCTGAGGACATCCCATGGTTAGAGACTTAGTAATGGAATGATGTCCAAGTTTGAGTTTCGCGGAGCCATTTAGAAAGTACGAACAAATCAGATTATAGATGTTTTTGTAGCAACCACGGGTTTTCATTTTAAGTAGTAACATCGGCCACCATGCGTTATCAAAAGCGCCAGAAATGTCGAGAAAGATTCCAACCACGTATTTATGTTCCGATGAGTTGACAATTTTACGGACAGATAGAGCCGCATCTACAGTGGATTTTCCAATAGTAAAACCGTATTGATTTTTATGAAATTTAGGTCCGTTCGGTAACAAGCGCGGAACAATCAGTCGCTCTAAAAGTTTTCCCAAAGATGGGAGTAGTGTTATGGGCCGGTATGACTTAGGGTCGTCCGAGGGCTTGTCGCCACTCTTTGGAATAATGCGTATAAAGCCTTGTCGCCATATTCGAGGAAAAATACCTTCCGCAATGCATCGGCTATATACTGATAAAATCGCATCGCTCGACGTTTTACACGCTTCTATAATCATTCTATTAGATATTTTATCTTCACCGGATGATTTGTTGAGAGGTAGTCTCTTGACAACGTTTATGAATTCGTCAGTGGACGGAAGGTCTGACTCTGGTGATTCAGGTGGTACCGCGGCCCACGCCCTGATCTGCTGATGGTATTCATTTTCATTTACTGATGAATCATCTGGTATAAGAGAATCAAGCAGAACATAAGTTGTTTCTTCAATGCCGGTGGTATGTGTATTATTTACTTTAATGTTCTGAACGTATGCAAGGTCGACCGATCTATTAGCCTTAAACTCGTGATACAAAGGAGACCACGGACCCTCCTTATCAAGTTTATCAACAATTTTCCGGAGTAAATTACCCTTAGATTTTTCAACCGATGCTCTGTAACGCGACTTGGCAACTCTAAAAGTACTTATGGCAAGATTAAAAACGTCTCCGGTAACATTACGTTTTTTAAGCTTATTAAGCTGTCTACGCGCTCTGCGATAGCTCTTACGTTGTTCAGCAAGGTAGTCACTCCACCAATCACATCTACGAATATTGGTCACAGATGCACGACCAATAGCAATGTCAGCACAGTAAGTGAAAGTGTCTGACATTATCTCAGCACTTTCCTCAGCTGACAGTCCATCGCGAGTGAAGTCTTTGGCATGACAAGCAAAAAGTGAGCTAAAGAATTCCCAATTCGCGCCTTTACTCTTATATCTAAAATTTCCAATTAAGTGTGAAGAACCTTGAGTAAGAATAGGAACAAAATCGTACACAATCAGGCGATGATCACTACAAGACGCGTCAGGAAGAACACGCCACCTATCCAAGCGTACGTCTGCACTAGAAAGTGTGACGTCAATACAAGATTCGCCCATTTGGCTACAAAAAGTAGGTGGTGCGTCTGGGGTGTTATGGATTGATAAGTTCATCTCAGCAATAAAATCCTCAACCGCACAACGTCGTTCGGAATCAGTGGCCCGAACTTTGCCATACCACAGGGAAGAAGATGCATTTACGTCAGCACCAACTATAACCTTGCAGCCCGCGAGCGACCGCAAGACGTGACGGAGATTATGTATATGAGGAGTGACAGGGTCAGAATACTGAAAGTAGCAGCTCACAACGTAAACCTTAAAGGTAGGCGATGACACTTCCGCCACGGCGCAATGGGGCGTCATGAGATTACGTATAGCTGTTACAGTAAAGCTCGAAGAACGCTCAACATAAATTCCGGCACGTGACTTGCTGTTCAGCTGGACCATCTTGTGACCCAAGCGCGCGTTTTGATACTGTTCCTGAACAAGTACTATATCTAGATTATAATCCACAATCAATTTATCCAGCTCAGATGTCGCCACCCTATCGTTATGAAGGTTTAATTGTCCTATGGTTAAACTATCCATTATTAATAATTAGTGTTTAGGATTAATTGTTCGAGTTTGAGTTTGTAGGTAGTACACTCTTGAGATCCGCAGCGATGATCACACGGTTTTTTAAAGCGTTTACACGCCACGCAAGTTGGTTTAAAATTTAAGTCGTCATTGTGCGGGCAATCTTTAGTTTCATGTGCCTCTGAACAATTAGCACAGGTAGGTTCTTTATTAACGCAGTGTTTTTTAACGTGACCAAACTGTTGACAATTTAAACAACGAACAACTTCGACATCATCAATAAAACGGCAGGTAGCCCAATCAATAAATAATTTATCCTTTGTAGACACTAAGTGCTTACGTACGGCAGGCTCTATTTCAATTCCGATCCATTTACGACCGTTATCTAACGTGCGCCTACGGATAATTTTTGTAGATTTTATAAAGTCATCCTCTTTTATTTGAAGCTCATCTTTGATATTTTGACGGAATAATGCAATCAAAAAAGAGCCATCTTCCATTGAAGATGGTACATCCTTAACCAACACTCGAGGGCGTCTACCTTTTGGTTTTTCTAGACGTAAACCAGCGGCCTTGATTGCTTCTACCGATTCCAATTTTTTTAGCTGATTTTCATTAGCGACGCGTAATACAACACCGGATTTCGCGGTTTTTTTCACGCCTACTATTTGGAAACCGTCATCACTAGGTTTAATTGCCTTCATAAGCGCTTGTTTTGTCGCGGACGAGGTGCTATAATCAGCTGATCGAGCCGCGGTCGGATAAGCCACCACACAAGGTAACGGTGGACGAGATTCCATAATCGCTGGCGCCACTTTTGGTAAACGTAGTTTCAACGAGTCCGCATATGAAATTTTACAATTGTTGTTACCGACAGGATTAGGATTGACAGCGTTAATCGACCTAACCTTTTCTAATTCGCGTTCCGTTCTGGCTAACTTCGTCTCGTTGCACGACGATTTTATTGCTAGCATAGAAACAATGCCCGTAATTCGCTGCGTCATGTCCATGATGGCAGATTTATTTGCAACGTTAATGCGCGACCCCTGATCATTGACCAAGCCGTTAATTTTAGACAGGTATGCCGACGCCTCGGAAACTAAGTCGCAATAATCAGTATTGCTCGCATTACTTATATTTAAAAAGGGTGAGGATCTTTCCACGGTTTCGGATGTTTGGTGAAGCCGTTTTGACCTGTCATCGGGTGAACTGTACGTTGGAGACAGTTCACTGAACAAGCGTTTAGAACTAGCGGAGGTTGCCACGGGCGACCTTTGGGTTTTAGTATTTCTACGAAATATTTCTCCGCCTCGATCCGGCGGATCATCGTTTGTTGACATCATCATTAACGGCGAAAAACACTAAATAAACGTATTAGGACGTGATTGAATGAAATAAAACAAAAACGAAACAGATAAATAACGATCGATAAAGTTATTTCGCGTTACCCACACAAAGAGAAAATAAATGAACTTACCGATGGCTGGAGAAATTGACTAATTACTAATAAATGAATAAACAAACACCTTTAAAAACTTACAAAACACGCACTTAAAACACTAAGGCACACCGGAAAGCAATTCACAAGCCTTAAAACAAACACGCAACGCGATTTCCGAATTTATAAAAACAGAGCGATATAATTGACACCGCACAGCGCACGAGTGGGGAGGGAAGTGATGATAGCCCCGCGATCTTTTTAAAAATGCCACGAATGTATTGCGTAGTATACGGCTGTTTGAACTCGGCTTCATCACAACCGGAGCTAACGTATTTTAAACTTCCTGCTAAATTTGAATGGTAAGAATCATTAATGATATTGTTATTATTATTATTTAGTTATCGAAGTATAATCCCGTGTGATCGATCAAAATGAATTGGTAAACTTCAAAACTATTAGGTACTACTACTTCTTGTAAATCCAAGATGGCGCCTGCTATAGGTATACATTTTTTCCTCATGGATGTCGTTTTCATGGTTTTCGAGGGTGTTGAACCCGATAGTGATGTCAAAACGTGAATCCAAGATGGCGGCTGCAATAGGTACCAATTTTTTCGTCATGGGTGTCGTTTCCATGGTTTTCGAGGGTGTAGAAGCCGATAGTGATGTCAAAACGTGAATCTAAGATGGCGGCTGCAATAGGTACCAATTTTTTCGTCACGGGTGTCATTTTCATGGTTTTTGAGGGTGTTGAAGCCGATAGTGATGTCAAAACGTGAATCCAAGATGGCGGCTGCAATAGGTACCAATTTTTTCGTCATGGGTGTCGTTTTCATGGTTTTCGAGGGTGTTGAAGTCGATAGCGCTGTCAAAACGTGAATCCAAGATGGCGGCTGCAATAGGTACCGTTTTTTTCGTCATGGGTGTCATCTTCACGGTTTTCGAGGGTGTTGAAGCCGATAGTGATGTCAAAACGTGAATCCAAGATGGCGGCTGCAAAGGTACCGAGCGCCCGAAACGTTTTCGTCCAACAGCGGCTTGCGTACGCTTCCGCCAAAACTTGTAAAAGGTTGCGTTGTAATGACAAAGTTAGTGCTACAAGTTGTTGTGTGTAAATTGTTTTCTGTGTTTAAAGTATCGTGTTTTGTTGAGATTAACCAACGCCATGAGATAACCTATTTAAATTGTATTTGTAGGCTAGTTATTCAAATTCGATTGATTGATCACTACAGAACAATAATGTAAAAAAAAAAATCATAAACATTAAAAGTGACAACGAGTGAGCGTAGGTAATTATATTCTCAACTAGGCTTAGTTTCCGTACTGTCCATATTTATACTGTGGCGCACGAGAGTCGAGTATCGAACGTTCGCAACGCCTTGCACAACAAAATCTGAGAACCTCTGACTCTGAGTTATCTTAATATATATAAATCTCGTGTCACAATGTTTGTCCTCAATGGACTCCTAAACCACTTAACCGATTATAATAAAATTCGCACACCATGTGCAGTTCGATCCAACTTGAGAGATAGGATAGTTTAAATCTAAATTTTTTGTTGCAATATTATTTAGGAGCGGAAAATGTGACGCAGACGAAGTTGCGCGGGACAGCTAGTAATATTATAAAGCAGAAGAGTTTGTTTGTTTGTTTGGTTGAGCACGCTAATCTCAGGAACTTTCAGTGTAAGATAGCCCATTTATCGAGGAAGGCTATAGGCTATTATCATTAAGCTAAGTTAAAAAGGAGCGCAGAATTAATGGAAAATGTGACGCAGACGAAGTTGCGCGGGTCAGCTAGTATATTATATACTAGTCGAAAATCGCAATCGAAGCGGTCGTTCAAAATTTTCACTCCATTACAAACGGGTGTTTTAGATGGTGTGTAAGTGTTTAATGTGGTTCCCTATCCATTTGCATAAAATTTTAAGACCTAATATAACTTAGCATAATTTTGTTTGCCATAATTATATTTTCGCATACTATAATTACGCATAACAGCTTACGCATCATTTTTTTAAGCATAATTTCTCTAACAATAATAATGATATTCTAAAGCATAACTTTAAGCTGTAGGAAACATGAAGCAAGCAAGCATACAGCATGCAAGCAAGCATGCAAGCAACCTAACCAAACTATTTCTGGGTGGTTTATAAAAAAATAACCACGAAGGGTATGGCGGGGTCGTTTGAGCAAGCGAAGCGAGCGAATAGACCTAGCCAAACCTTAAAATATTCTATGCATGGTTGATGGTGGGCTTGGTCGACCGAGCCCCGCTTCGCGGGGCTCCTACTTCTATGTGGTTTATAAAGGTTCCCTATCCATTTGCATAAAATTTTAAGACGTAATATAACTTAGCATAATTTTGTTTGGCTTAATATTTTCGCATAATACAATTACGTATAACAGCTTACGCATAATTTTTTAAGCATAATTTCTGTAACCGTAATAATGATTGAGCATAATATTCTAAAGCATGAATTTATTAAGCATGGCTAAATCCTAAAATATTCTATGGATGGTTGATGGTGGGCTTGGTCGACGGAGCCCCGCTTCGCGGGGCTCCTACTTCTATGTGGTTTATAAAAAAAATAACCACGAAGGGGTCTAACTATTCGCTCGCTTCGCTCGCTCACATGACCCCGCCATCCCCTTCTAACCTAACTTATCCGAGTCGGAGTGCCCTAAAGTCCCGATTGCATTCAGTTTCTCCTGATATAACAACCGTTACATACCCAATATCGATGGCAAATGATGTTATACTAATACTAACGTTATGCGAATAAAATTTATGCCAAAATAAATTAGTATTTAAGATGATTATGCCAACATAAAATGTATGCCGAAGTATTATTATGGCAAAACAAATTGTGCCAAAATCGTTATGCCGAAGTATATTAGGACAAAGAACTTTATGCGAAAAGAAGGGATCCCGTTTATAAAAAAATAACCACGAACGGGATGGCGGGGTATATTCGCTCGCTTCACTCGCTCACACGACCCCGCCATCCCCTTCTAACCTAACCTAACCTAACCTAGCCGAGTCGGAGTGCCCTAAAGTCCCGATTGCATCCAGTTTCTCCTGATATAACAACCGTTACATACCCAATGTTGATGGCTAATGATGTTATGGCATGTTCTAATAGTCATTAGGCCTACTAACGTTATGCGAATCAAATTTATGCCAAAACAAATTAGTCTTTAAGATGATTATGCCAACATAAAATGAATGCCTAAAAAAATTATGCTGAAGTATTATTATGCCAAAACAAATTGTGCCAAAATCGTAATGCCGAAGTATATTAGGACAATGAACATTATGCGAAAAGAAGGGATCCCGTTTAATGTTGTTGTATTTTTGTATTTTTACTTTACAATTGATCATTATTCTTATTACGTAATTGTAGGCTTTTCATAAAGAAGAATGCTCATTTTTTACCTGACGTATGTATAGAAATGAAATAAATCTTAAAATTCAGCTTATTGAATTGTATATTAGACTAGCTGTCCCCCGCGGCTTCGCTCCCGTCAACTAGCAACTTTTTTTACATTAAAACCTTCTCCTGAAAATATCAAACACAAGAATCGGGCTCACGCTCCGCCCGCGCACCGAATATTTTGTTGCGGAGTTATTTTAAAACCGATGATATCTCTCAAGATATTCATTGAAATTAAATAATGTCAATGGCAATTCTGTTCAAAATTAAATACTACGATGATTAACGTATTTATTTGGATAAGGATTAATACCATGTTAATAAAAGCTTCCTCGCAAATAATGCATCATTTTTGAACAAATTTGATTTCCATAAAAAGGGTTATAGTGAATTAGCCTTAAGGGATAGACATATTATGTTGTTGAGGACTTTTTTTTAGAACTTTTAAAGAGAAATAATTACGTGATACTTGATTTTTGCGTAACTTAAACTGTTTACGCAGCGCACGCAACGGAAGCTTTTTTCCCGCTTGCAACATTTCTTATTGATGCTCTATATATTATACTAGCTGACCCGCGCAACTTCGTCTGCGTCACATTTTCCATTACTGCTCCGCTCCTGTTTGTCTTAGCGTGATGATATATTATTTAACCTTCCTCAATAAATAGGCTAACACTGAAATAATTTTTCAAATCGGACCAGTAGTTCCTGAGATTAGCGCGTATAACCAAACAAACAAACAATCTCTTCTGCTTTATAATATTAGTATAGATTGCATATACAAAATTTACGTTCAGTTACGTATCCTGATCTCTCTCTCGAATCTATACATATAATAAAATCGTAGAGTTGCCGTGTCTGTACATTGAATATTTTCGCATAAAAAATACATAGAAATGTCAGAAAAATGACATAGAACACAAAAAAGCAGTTTTTGAAATTCTTTTCTGTTTGTCTGTTTGTCTGTGCGTCTGTATGTCTGTGCGTCTGTATGTCTGTGCGTTTGGAGGAGCATCACGCATAAACCACTGATTGGATTCAAAATTTAGGTACTTCGAAATATTAAGTGATAATCGGAGCAATATTTAGTGTTTATTTCATCAAAATCGACCCACAAAATCAAAAGATATCGAATTTTAAAGTTTACGAAGAAACTTCATCGAGCGCTAAAAAAGGTTGTTTTCATTGAGACTTCAGATACTTGCAATGCCATCTATTGAGAAATTTTTTAATAAGAAATGTGTGAAAAGACCCCGAAACAATGTATTTTTGAGTTATTTTTTAATTAAACACATAATGTTTATAATTATATGTTATTTTATTATCATTATTTATCGTAACGTGTAAGCTTCTAAGTTTGAACTTATGAGTAGTTATGAGCATAAAGACAGTTCAGTTACGTTGTAGATGGATAGATGGCGTTGTACTTATGACGCGTTTTTCTGAATCGCGGTGTTAAGATTCTCCGCAGTAGCATAAGGTCAGCCCCATGTTTTATGTTGTTTAACTTAGAGACGTATAATGTTGAAATTTTTAGCTATGGAATTATGGATTTGATTGAATTACTAGATTGTTTTTCGATTTACTGGGAGGAGAGGAGAGTCTCCTCCGGAGTCCGGAGTTACCTGTATCCATAATTCCATAAGTAAACTGTTTGTAACAGAAGAGATGAATATTTGGTATTATGTTTCAATGTGGCTAAACTATATCAGCCGAACACGTCGATCTTCAAGGTTAAGCAACGCTTGCCGAGGTCGGTCTGTGAATGGGTGACCATTATAACAACCTAGCCTTTTCCTTACTATATTGGCTCGGTTTCCAGACAAACCGGATTCAGCTGAATACCGGTATTTTACGTGGCGCGGCAGCCTACCAGACCTCCACAACTCATTCAATGCAAGATTTCAGTCAGATTTTACTGGCTTTTGACTATCCGTAACGACTGCCAAAGATCTACAAATGACAGCCGGGACCAAAGGCTTAACGTGCTTTCTGAGGCACGAAGGAAACTCGGTATGTCAAGATGGTCACCCACCCACAGACCAACCTTCGCAAGCGTTGCTTAACCTTGAAGATCGATGCGTTCGTCTGTTATAGTTTAGCCTTGAAAATCGGCCCGTGCGGCTTTAGCCACGAGCTCCTCTATAATAAATCGATTCTATGAACCCAGTAAAACTTTTTTGATATTATAAAATCTTAAAACAAACTATATTTATCAGTGGTCTACGATCAGCAATATTGTCAGTAAAAATCGGAGAAAATGTGTTTCTTTTTGGACTGTTCTGGACGAAATTAAGAATCCACTTGATTCAGCACCATTCGTTCGATAGTTGGTTTTGTTGATTTTGATTCAAGATTAGTTTGTACCAGGAGATTAGGTACCTGGGCTGGTCGGCATTTCAACCGATAGAGATGATACAGTGCCCTGCATTAGGTACCCTCTTCATAATTATATTCTTAATTCGAGAGAGAGATCAGGATACGTAACTGAACGTAGATTTTGTATATTATGCAATCTATACTAATATTATAAAGCAGAAGAGTTTGTTTGTTTGGTTGAACGCGTTAATCTCAGGAACTACTGGTCCGATTTGAACGAGCTCCTCTATAATAAATCGATTCTATGAACCCAGTAAAACTTTTTTGATATTATAAAATCTTAAAACAAACTATATTTATCAGTGGTCTACGATCAGCAATATTGTCAGTAAAAATCGGAGAAAATGTGTTTCTTTTTGGACTGTTCTGGACGAAATTAAGAATCCACTTGATTCAGCACCTCTACCACCAGCAATCTATACTAATATTATAAAGCAGAAGAGTTTGTTTGTTTGGTTGAACGCGTTAATCTCAGGAACTACTGGTCCGATTTGAAAAAATCTTTCAGTGTTAGATAGCCCATTTATTGAGGAAGGTTATAGGCGTATATATATATATATATATATATATATATATATATATATATATATATACTAGCTGACCCGTGCCCACTTCGTTGGGCGGTAAACATTTTAACTTGTGATGAAATTATGAGTGTGGTTCGGTTAGTACTGACTGCTATGATTTATTTCCTAACTGCCAAAAGGAGGGTTTTGTTTTTATTGCTATGTATGTCGCTAGGCCAGCGAGCCGCTGCGAGCGCTCAGCGTTAGACTCCCTGTCCCTTGTTGCAGAGCCATGCTGCTTTATATCACTGAGACGCTGTGCACGTTCAGCGCTAGATTCCCGAGCACGGACCTGCGATGTTCTCCAGCTTTGGTTAGCAAGCCGCTGTGAACGCTCGGAGCTAGATTTCCCAGCGAGTGCTTGCGAAATATTTTCTCTATTCCTCGAGAGGCTCTTCCGTACGGCGTACTCGAGCTGCTCTTGTCTCATGTCTGGGATGTCTGACGGGAAAGTTGTGATATCCTTTAAGGCATGATAAACAATCGCTGAAACTGTCCAATATCCCAAAAACAGAAATATCACAGCTTCGAACTCGAAGAATGAGAACGAAGTAATATTGTAATTGTGTTTTGAGAAACCGAGCAACCAAAACAATTTTAAAGACCTACAACATTCAATCAACTACGTACAACTTACCTACAAAACGACAAAAGTTAAATAATAACTGGAGAGGGTCATTAATCCGCGGAAAACCTTAACACCACGATTCAGAAAAATGACGTAATTGCACAACGCCGTCTATGGGTAATGGATAAAACGTCGTCCGTACAAAACATGTTCTAATGCGGTTCGTGAATGGACGGCGCGGGCGGCGTTTTGCGATTTAGTAATTTTATATTATCTTCGTAACTATTCAACCAATTGAGATACTCTTATGGGAAAATCGTATCTCTATGATGTTCTTGTGATCATAATAACATTTTTTTCGATAAGGTTTAATATTTTGTTGTTTAAAAAATCGTCCAAAGATAAGTACGTCGAAAAATACTTTTTTAACACATAAAAGCTACTATATCTGCTAAAATATAAAAGATAGAAATATGGTGCCGCGGACTTTTTTGTAGAACTATTATAGGCGGACCAGGTTGCCATACATTGTTTTCAATTATATACAACTGTTAAGGCAGCGCACGCAAATAACTCTGTTGTAAGAGCTATTTTTTTCCGCCTGGATGGACAAAAATTGAGATAGTTCGACTAATATGCATGATATCTTTATAATTTATAGCCTATAGCACTCACGGATAATGTAGCTTTCTACCAATGAAACAATTTTTCAAATCGGACCAGTAGTTCCTGAGATTACCCCCTACATACAAACTTACAAACTTACAAACTTACAAACTTACAAACAATTTTACCTCTTTATAATATTAGTATAGATATATAATCACGCTGAGACAAATAGGAGCGGAGCAGTAATGGAAAATGTGACGCAGACGAAGTTGCACGGGTCAGCTAGTTAAGAATATAATTATGAAGAGGGTACCTACCTAATGCAGGGCACTGTATCATCTCTATCGGTTGAAATGCCCAGGTACCTTATCTCCTGGTACAAACTAATCTTGAATCAAAATCAACAAAACCGACTTTCGAACGAATGGTAGTGAATCAAGTGGATTCTTAATTTCGTCCAGCACAGTCCAAAAAGAAACACATTTTCTCCGATTTTTACCTACTGACAATATTGCTGATTGTAGACCACTGAATAAAATCATTGAATAATCATAATAATAATATTATATTTTCCAGCTGACAGTCCTAAGCCTATTTTTAAGTATGAATGAATGATGCATTTATTTGCAAGAATATAGGTAAGTAGCTGACATAAGTTCTTAAAGTCTATAATTTTCACTATATTCGGCATTTCTGCCGTGCAAATATTTTACATGCAGTACACATTTAATAAATAAGTAGCATTAACATAAAGTACCTACAAGTGTCAATTTCATAATTTAAAGGAGATGGCAGTTTTTGGCATTACTGATTTTGGAAAGGTACAGAATTCAAAGCTATTTCAAAAATTAACGCTTATTTTTATGAGTTAATAGCCAGATTAACTTTATTTTGACAGTGGAAATAAAATCTCGTTAATAAGAGTAGATAACTTGATTTTATTTAACACAGAGGTGGTCTTTATTTCTAAAGCCATGGGATACGAGGCTTTTTAGCACTGTCATAACCATAATTATTTGATAGTTTTGTTTGTCATTGAAAAATATAAAAAAACAATAATCATTAAATTAATTTGCATAATGTTTTGACTGTGTATACATAATTAAAACAACTAAATCACAAAAAATAAATACAAAAAAAAACTATGCGAACAGTTTACAAGGACTTGATCCAGCATCCAGCAAAGAAATGTTTATTACTTATTGGCAACACTAAAACCCGCGTGTCACATTAATTGTTGGGACATTCCACTGAATACGTCAGTAGTCAGTGTGACATTCGCGATTGTTTGTTCACATTCGCTCGCTCCTTTGCTTTGTGCTGGTGTGAATGTTTTGTGCTTCCAAAGTTTTACGTGGATTTTTACAACGACCTGGCTTGCCTTTGGATTTCGAAGACTCCTACCTTTCTATACAACTGTTGCAAGACTTGGACCTCGACGTTTCCTGCCCTTGGCGCTCTATCTTGGACACTGATATTACTTAAGATAGTTTATGTTCATCTATCCTTTGTGTGTTTAACATTACGAGTCAACGTGATGTCAACCATGGACCGCTGCGTAAACTGTAGAATATCTACAAATCGTTGCAGTACGAGAACAACACATTCTTTGGAAGATGAATCCATTCTATCGGTCATTCGCTCCTGGATTGCTCCTGAGCCTGTAAGTTCATTTACTATGCACCTATTTTATGAAAGACTTCGATTGGTTTTTATAATTGAACCTTAATTCATTTTCTTTTAGGTGTGCAATCAGGATCGTCTATGTAACGCCTGTTGGGTACTTGTAAACAATTATTTAAATCAAGTACACACTACGCCTGAACCACATCCACCTTCTTGTACCCTTGGGCACCGACAGGTGTGTGTCAATTGTGGATCATCTACAGCACGTTCAAGAAATCACCAACTACGGACTGATTCGGACAGAGAACGAGGCATATATAATGTGGTTCGAGAATGGATACTACCCCGACAAGTAAGTTAACTGTAATATATTATTTTCAAACTTATTCATTAAGACATGCATAAATCCTGGGACATTACTCATACATCTGAAAACGAAGTAGCTGATATACTACATATACTTATTTGTTTGTAAATATAATACTTACTACTTTTTGAACTTTGGACATACATACTTATGAATAGTCTGGCTCTAATACCAGCTGGGAAAGTTGCATTTGCTGAGAAGAGCTTGCAATGAAGTCATCAATTAACTCTTTTCAAAACAAGCTTAGATACATTACAAAAAAATAACATTCTGATCTCAATGTCAAAAATTGGATGTCCCCGCAGTAATATATATAATATTATATTGACGCTTGTGATTATGCATCAATACATTTAGTATTATTAGTTTTCTTTTATAATGTGTTCACACTTATTTATAAAATCCACATGTGTGAGTATGTTTTACATAAATGTTTTATTGTTGCAGCTACGGACTACAAACAATGTCTGTCACCGTTGCTGGGTGAGAGCAGACAAAGCTTCTCGTCATTTTGTATCCAGGGCATCCACATCGTCAACTGGGCGCTCTCATCTTGACTCTGAAACTTCTGAAGGTACACTTGATAATGTATCCATGACCCATGACAGTCCTGAAAGACTGCCTCAACGTGATCCTGAAACTCCGCCTCAACCTAATGTTGAAATGGTGTCTGAAGCTAATGGAGATAATGAGCCTGCATCTGATTTTGAAGATCATCCCGAACCTGTTGTTGAAGATCAGCCTGAACCTAATCTTGTAATTCAGCCCATATCAAGAAGACAAGAGACAATTGTGTTGCCTGATTATATCAGAGCTGTAGACTCTGGGTCAAGGTGCATTATTGAAGGTTGTCAGGGTAGTGAAAGATTCAGGCTACCAGTTTCAACTAGAAAAATGCTGCTTTTACAGTTTAATTATTATGTACCAGTAAATAGTCGCGTGTGCAGTAACCATCTAAATACAGAAACATGGGACTTTCAAGCTGGTATTAGTGGTTATTCAAATGCATTTAATGCAACACATATACAAGATATGTTGAATTTAAAGAGCACTAATGTTAATGCATTAGATTTTTCAAATATAAATAATATAGAAGACCATCTTGTACGTCACTGGATTGGCTACACAAAAGATCAGTTCAATCAGTTATTACACGAAATACCTACCATAAATGAAATGCGAAGAGGTAAAACGGCTCTCGCTGCATTCTTAATGAAACTGAGGACAGGTGAACCCAATGAAAGGTTGGCATCACTATTTCAAATTCCAAGGAGAACTTTGGAGGTGTTGATGGCAAAGGTTCGAGAACTGTTGCTGTTGTTGTTCGTTCCAACTCACTTGGGAGTAGCACATATATCAAGAGAACAAATAATACAAAGAAATCTATTGATACCCCGTGGATTGTTTGGAGTTCAAAGTGATGGCCAGGAAAACCCTATAGTCATAGCTGATGGTTCATATTGCTACATACAAAAAAGTTGTAATTATCTTTATCAAAAAAATACTTACAGCTTACATAAATATCGAAATCTTGTTAAACCATTTATGTTAGTATGTT
The DNA here is from genome assembly GCA_963859965.1 of Ceramica pisi. Lineage (NCBI taxonomy): Eukaryota > Metazoa > Arthropoda > Insecta > Lepidoptera > Noctuidae > Ceramica > Ceramica pisi. Next base: position 11,982,115 of record OY982554.1, read on the forward strand.
CTGATGGTTATATTAAAGATGTTCTGGGCCCTTATCCAGCTACAACATCAGATGCAGCTATAATGCAAAGGGAATTTGAAAATGAAAATAGTTATTTACGCAGACATTTTCAAGAAGGTGATGCTTTTGTACTGGATAGGGGTTTCAGAGATGCCTTGCCCTTGCTGAATGCTTGTGGTTATAAAACCCATGTTCCAGCTTCATTACAGAGGGGTGAAACGCAACTATCGACACTAGCAGCAAACAAATCAAGGTCGGTTACTATTTCTAGATGGGTTGTAGAAGCAGTCAATGGTAGGTTTAAAAGAGATTTTAAATTGTTTAGGCAGGAATATTTTAACTTAGCCTCAAAACATGTTATGATTGATTTTAAAATAGCTGCTGCATTAATTAATCGCTTTCACCCTCCAATAACTGATAGAAGTGATGCCGGGGAAATCCTAAATATAATAAATGCGAACATGTTTGTAAACAATCTTTTGTCTGATTTTGTCAATGTTAATCAACTAAACAGAAGACGAGCTGATTTTGTAAGTGTTACTATTGAAAATGATAACCTAACAGATTTTCCTCGGCTATCATACAGTGAACTTATATTAATTTCTCTTGGAACATATCAAATAAAGCAATCTCGCTCCTATTATGGAGAGCACGTAAGGGCAAATGGCACCTATATTATAGAAGTATGCAGGGAGGTGGACAGGAGTCTACTGGAAGAGCTGTCAACATCAAACACATCTTGGATTTTACGGGGAAGAATAAGGTCTAGACATGTAGGAAGAAAAATATACTTTGTTTATATTTTGATTGACAGCTCTCTAAGTGGCCGGGAAGCTATAAAGCAATACTGTTGCAATTGCATTGTTGGACGAAGAACAGTAGGATGCTGTGCCCATATAATGTCAATCATCTGGTATTTGGCATGGGCACGGCATCAAGATAGCCTGTCTCCCCCTGCACCATTCTTAGATAATATATTGCTGATATATGATGATGACCATGATTAAAATATAATACCTACAATACTTATGAGTTTTTAATTTTACCGTAAATAATCCTGTTATCCTTAACAGGAGATTAAGTGAGCTTAGATTCTTAGATATGAGTCTCTTAAAAACTCTCCTGAGTTTCCTGTGACTGCCTACATAAAGCTGACGGAGTAGGTAGGTACACTTACCTAGACTGTCATTATGTAAATGATCAGTGTGTAGGTAAATCATAGAACTAAACAAACTTCAACAAGTAGTTTTCAAGTCATTAGAAAGCATAATTAGCAATATGTTATGTATACAATAAACATTTATGCGTTATGATAGAAATAGAGTTGAAAGACCCTATATGTACAACTTAGAATAATAACGCATAGAAACCTAGTACGAGTGCAAAAAGTGAGGCAACTAAAACTTAGCCTAATCCGTCGAACTTAGCCATCAGGCCGTCAGTACTCAATGTCACGTTCCGTCGAACACAGCTCGCGAGTAAATAATTGAAAATGACAGTTTGTTGCGTGAAAGGATGTTATAGCACATCAGGAAAACAAAAAAATGTGATAAAATAACATTTCACAAATAAGTACTCACATTCTATGCACTATTTTTTACGTAAATCGATAAATAAAACAAAATTCTAATAACCTAACTTGTCATAACACAGTGTTGCTATTTGTGAGGAAAAAATACCCACATTGCTTTCATTCATGTTTTTCATTTTTGTAATTTTAAAATACAATACTTACTGTTAATTCATATCAAACCCGATGTTTTAACATTGTTTATAACCCATAACCCATCAAGCATTCTAAACGCATTGAACAATATCTCATTCTTTATGCGATTTATTTTGAAATAAATTGAATTATACCTTCCGAAAAAATATGTCATATTACATGAAAAATCATGTTTACCTTTTCCAGTTCCCAACAACATAAAATACTTGCCTTGATAGCAAAATAGTAATGCGTCTTCCCATATTTTGTGGGTAACGGCTTAGTAATGGTATCACTGAAAGCTATATCTGTGTGCGTTAGAGGAACGTAGACACATTCGGCTCACGCACACAAAGAAAATGAAGTGGACACACGATTTTGCTCGGGTTTTGTTCTAGACGCGGCTTCTATGCGTTATTATTCTAAGATGTACAATCATTAACGCACTTAACCTCACTTTTACAAAAATTACGATTTCTCTTTAACCCTATTGTTTTAACGTTTTAATTTTTTTTTAATAATAGCTTATAATATTCCCTATCAAACCATGCCACTTTGATTTCTGTAGAAACTTAAAAAGTTTAATGCCAGCGTACTATGAACTTCTGCCATTCTCCTTTAGTAAATACAATTGTAAAGACTGGAATTATTTTTAATTTTATTAATTGCATAAAAAATTAATAAAATTTAAAATAATTCCAGTCTTTACAATTGTATTTCAATGATGTCATGTCAATAAAAATAATATGAATAACAAAAATGCTTAATTATTATTAATGTCAATATTTGGATGTCAAAGTAATTATAGTAAATAGGTACATAAGTTTTATAATTTATACTCAAAATATTCATTGATGGAATAAAAACATCTCTCACACAACCAGTTATATAGTTTTTTATTAAATTCTAAATCTGTAGCATTTCTAAGTTCTTCGGCTAAGTGGTTAAATATTTTCACCGCCATGGTATAACAATTTTTGTTGCATAATTTTAGTCTATTTCGTGGGACTATTAGTGGCTTTTGAGCTATTTTCCTCTTTGACTTAGCCTTTTCATCTTTTTCAAAAAGTGAGTAGTTATTTCTTACCAATTTGCAGGTTTCGTATAAGTATAGTGACGGTAGAGTGAGCAGCTTTTTCTTAATAAATACAGGCTTACAAGAGTCTGTCCACTTAAGATTAAAAATTGCTCTCACACATTTTTTTTGGGCTATGAATGCTCTCTGGACATCTGTTGAATTCCCCCATACAGTTATTCCATACCTTAAAATAGAACAAACATGGCTATGGTATACCAATAAGGCTGTTTGAATGTCTGTTAAATTTTTGATCCTTCTAAGTGCAAATACGAATTTGTTTATTTTCTTACAAACACTATCTATTTGAGCTTTCCAATTGCAATGCCTATCCATAACTATTCCTAAAAATTTGATACTATTAACTTCTTCTATGTCGTTATTATTATAATTTAAACGTAATTTGATTTCATTTTCCAATTTTTTTGCCATAATATAGGTTGTTATATTATGGCAAAAAAGTCATAAATTTAGTTTTAATTGTATTTATTTTTAAGTTATTCCTATCTAGCCAATTTATTCAATCTGTCAATGCTTTATTTGTAACTATTTTACTGTCATCTAAAGTTTTCTCTTTTGTCAACATGGTAGTATCACCTGCAAATAATATAGTATATTGGTTCGTGGAGTTGGGCAGTTCGTTTATATATATGACTAGCTGACCCGCGCAACTTCGTCTGCGTCACATTTTCCATTAATTCTGCGCTCCTTTTTGACTTAGCTTAATGATATATAGGTATATAATATAGCCTATAGCCTTCCTCGATAAATAGGCTATCTAACACTGAAATAATTTTTCAAATCGGACCAGTCGTTCCTGAGATTAGCGTGCTCAACCAAACAAACAAACAAACTCTTCTGCTTTATAATATTATTATAACTCAGAGGTTCTCAGATTTTGTTGTGCAAGGCGTTGCGAACTTTCGAGTTCGACACTCGACTCTCGTGCGCGTACCTGAGAGTTTCTCTGATTTTGTTCAGCAAGACGTTGTGAACGGTCAGGTGAAGATTCTCCCATACGGCGTATTCTTGCTGCCCGTGCTTGAGAACTATGTTTAGTAAGTTGAGACCTGGCTCTCTTAGGCATTTTCAAATGTTTAAGAAAACAGCGTGTTCTAGCTCTGAAAAGAACTGTTGGTTAGCCCTGAAAAGAACTGTTGGTTATACCCTGAAAAGTACTGTTGTTTGGCTCTGAGAAGAACTGTTGTTTAGCTCTGAGAAGAACTTTTGCGTAGGTGTAGTTTTAAGAACGAAATCTAAAAAAAATCGCACGAAAATTATTAGACTTCGCGCACGACCGCTGCGTAGGGAGCCGACCTCGCGTTTGAGCTTTTTTTTTTTGTTATGGCTCTCGCAGGTCAACCTGAGAAGATTGGCTTCTGCTTAACCGGACTTGCCTGTGAGGCCTTAATATAGAATTAAAGCCACCAGCCAGGCTTATCGCGTTTGAGCCGGGCGACTTCGCAACGGGCCGTGCAGCAGAGATCGTAATATTTTAATTTCGCCATAACTTCAAAACCAAACGTCCGATTTTAATCATTCAAAGACCAAATATTATCTACATAAACTGTACTTAGTGATGAAATACTTTATTTTGATAAGGATTAATAGCATGAGTAAAATAAACGCGTTTAAATGTAGTCCAAAAAAAAATCAAGATTTTTAAATTAGAAAGTGATTGTTGTGCCTCACTCGACATAGATAGGTATAGTGTGTCGCGGACTTTTTTGTAGATATTTATAAGATCTACAATTAATTAGAACAATGTATGGTTCTATCTTTTATAGTTTAGGCAGCGTACGCAAAATAAGTAACTTTTCTGGTTGATTTTTACACCTTGTGTCCGAAAAACCCAAATATCTTACGGAACCCTATTTTTTCCAAAATAAAATATAGCCTATGTTACTCGTGGATAATGTAGCTTTCGAATGGTGAAAGAATTTTTAAAATCGGTCCAGTAGTTTTTGAGCCTATTCATTACAATCAAACAAACAAACAAACAAAAAAACAAACAAAGTTTTCCTCTTTATAATATTATTATTATTATTATTAGTGTAGATAAACAATAAGGGTCCAAGGACGCTTCCTTGTGGTACACCCCAGTAGTTTGGTAAGTATGGTGGGCTAAAGGTTTTCTGGGTGTTAGTTTTGAAACACATTTTTTTTATCTCCGTGCATTGTTGTCGGCCCCTTAAGTAGCTTTCGAACCAATTATAAGCTACGCCACGTATTCCATATTGCTCAAGTTTACGCAATAAGGTTTCATGACATACCATATCAAACGCCTTACTCATATCCAGAAATACTGCTACTGGAATTTCTTTTTTATTGATAGCATCCATAATTTCTTTTACTAATTTAAAACATGCCACTGTTGTAGATTTTTGCTTTATGAAACCGTTCTGTTGACTACATAAAACATCATGTTTTTCTAAGAAATTTATAAGCCTTTTGCTCATATAAACATATCATAAAATCGTAGAGTTGCCGTGTCTATACATTGAATATTTTCGCATAAAAATACATAGAAATGTCAGAAAAATGACATAGAACACAAAAAAGCAGTTTTTGAAATTCTTTTCTGTTTGTCTGTTTGTCTGTTTGTCTGTGCGTTTGGAGGAGCATCACGCATAAACCACTGATTGGATTCAAAATTTAGGTACTTTGAAATATTAAGTGATAATCGGAGCAACATTTAGTGTTTATTTCATCAAAATCGACCCACAAAATCAAAAGATATCGAATTTTAAAGTTTACGAAGAAACTTCATCGAGCGCTAAAATAGGTTGTTATCATTGAGACTTCAGATACTTGCAATGCCATCTATTGAGAAAATTTTTAATAAGAAATGTGTGAAAAGACCTCGAAACAATGTATTTTTGAGTTATTTTTTAATTAAACTGAAAATGTAGCAATAAAAGTGAACATTTTATTATATTATCATTATTTATCGTAACGTGTAAGCTTCTAAGTTTGAACTTATGAGTAGTTATGAGTATAAAGACAGGTCAGTTACGTTTTAGATCGATAGATGGCGTTGTACTTATGACGCGTTTTTCTGAATCGCGGTGTTAAGATTCTCCGCAGTAGCATGAGGTCAGCCCCATGTTTTATGTTGTTTAACTTGAAGTCGTGCAATTAATATTGAAATTATTATTATTATACTAATTATTATTATTATATTAATTATATTAATAGCTGTGGACTATGGAAGTATGGATTGTTTTTCGATTTACTGGGAGGAGACTGAGGAGAGGAGAGTCTCCTCCGGAGAGTTACCTGTATCCATAAGTAAACTGTTTTACTAACAGAAGAGGTGAATATTTGATACTAGCTTCTGCCCGCGACTTCGTACGCGTTCCCGTGGGATAAAAAATAGCCTATGTGTTATTTCAGACCATAATCTATCCCTGTTCCAAATTTCACCCCGATCCCTTCAGCCGTTTTGACGTGATTGAGTAACAAACCTACACACAAACTCACTCGCAAACTTTTGCATTTATTATATTAAATAACAGCAGAAATCGTAATATTTTAATTTCGCCATAACTTCAAAACCAAACGTCCGATTTTAATCATTCAAAGACCAAATATTATCTACATAAACTGTACTTAGTGATGAAACTTTATTTTGATACGGATTAATAGCATGAGTAAAATAAACGCGTTTAAATGTAGTAAAAAAAAATCAAGATTTTTAAATAAAATAATGGTTGTTGTGCCTCACTCGACATAGATAGGACCAGTGTGTCGCGGACTTTTTTGTAGATATTTATAAGATCTACAATTAATTAGAACAATTTAGGGTTCTATCTTTTATAGTTTAGGCAGCGTGCGCAAAATAAGTAACTTTTCTGGTTGATTTTTACACCTTGTGTCTGAAAAACCCAAATATCTTACGGAACCCTATCTATTCCAAAATAAAATATAGCCTATGTTACTCGTGGATAATGTAGCTTTCAAATGGTGAAAGAATTTTTAAAATCGGTCCAGTAGTTTTTGAGCCTATTCATTACAATCAAACAAACAAACAAACAAACAAACAAACATACAATCAAAGTTTTCCTCTTTATATTATTAGTGTAGATATTGCAAACTGTCGTAAGGCGTTTTACGAAGCTACTCGCTAGCCTATCGCCATCGCCAAGCAAGCCGTCTGCCTGTGCGTTCGCGACATAGATCTGTTTTTTATATTTCTGTGGTTCGCGACCATGGCTTGTTATTAGCGTATTTCATGTATAACTTTGGTGTTTGTATACCGATTTCTATGACTCTTTTTATGGAATAGTTAATATAACTTTAGGGACGACTGAGAGTTTTATAAACGTAAGAGTAGACAAATATAATCAGAAAGCTTCGAACTGCTAAGCTATCGGGAGTTACACGTGTTATTGTTCGTCAAACATAAAAGATAGACATATGCTGTCGTTGGATATTTTTAATATAATTTTAAGGAGAACATTTCCGTCATACATGATTTCTGTGTAGCTTTCACCGTTACGGTTGCACACGCGACGGAAGCTTAAAAAATGGAGTAACTTCTCCCGTTTTCCCAACATTTCCCTTCACTGCTCTGCTCCTATTGATTGTAGCGTGATGAAAAGTATACTATAACCTGCTCAGGAGTATGAATAATAATTGTACCAAGTTTCGTTAAAATCCGTCGAGTAGTTTTTGTTTCTATAACGGTTATACAGACAGACAGACAGACAGACAGACAGACAGACAGACAGACAGACAGACAGACAAAAATTGTACTGATTGCATTTTTGGCATCAGTATCGATCCCTAATCACCCCCTGATAGTTATTTTGGAAATATATTTCATGTACAGAATTGACCTCTCTACAGATTTATTATAAGTACTAGCTTTTGCCCGCGACTTCGTCCGCGCTTCTGTCGTTTTTCGTAAAAAAAAGGAGCCTATAGTCCATCCTCACGATTCAGTGGTTTTGATGTTACAGGCAGATTAACTTTCGTATTTTAGTAGGGAAATATAATATGTCAATCTACAATACTGTTGAAAAATATCGCAATACGGAACCGCACAATATTATTGTTAATAGCTGTGCCCGCCACTCCGTCAGCGTATAACTCCTTGTGATCTAAACAATATTACTTCTTGTTAGTAGTAATATTGTTTAGATCACGTTCACATGAGGCTTAAGTACCTATAGAACGAAAATACTTCAGCGCAAAGCTTCCGGGTAAACTATGTTGAAAGTTGACGCGTCCGGCACGTGAACATAAAGATTTCTAGAACTGCTAACCCGGGAAAGAGCGACGTACAACTGACCATGCGAGAAACAACTGACACCGAGATCTACTCCAGCAATACGAAAAGTCTGCCCTTGAGCCTTATTAATTGACCGATACTGGGAATTGCGTTCTTTTAAATAGGAATGGAAAATTAATTGGTATTATGGGAGTTCTGGGAATAAAGACGGTTTCACCTGCACCGCAACCTGTTAAAATTTGAGTCTCGATTATATTTTGTTGCAACTGGGTTACTTTTAGCCGAGTTCCATTGTAAAGTTGTGGTGGTCTTAAATTTCGGAGCAGAATAATCGGAATGCCAATTTTTAAACAAATTTCGTGAGAAGGAAGTCCGGGCATATTTAAAGAATTTAAAAATTCTATCGGGTAATTAGTGGCTTCTTGTTCATCGACCAGCATGATTCAGTATTCACGCGCGATGGCTTATTATTAGCGTATTTCATGTATAACTTTGGTGTTTCTATACCGATTTCTATGATTATTTTTTATGGAATAGTTAATAATGCTAACTTTTTTAATTAACATTATTAACTATTCCATGAAAAAGAATGGGATGACTGAGAGTGTTGTAAACGTAAGAGTAGACATATATAATCAGAAAGCTTCGAACTGCTAAGCTATCGGGAGTTACACGTGTTATTGTGAGTCAATCATAAAAGATAGACATATGCTGTCATGGGATATTTTTTATATAATTTTAAGGAGAACATTTCCGTCGTACATGATTTCTGAGTAGCTTTAACCATTAAGGTTGCACACGCGACGGAAGCTTAAAAAATGGAGTAACTTCTCCCGTTTTCCCAACACTTCCCTTCACTGATCTGCTCCTATTGATTGTAGCGTGATGAAAAGTATACTATAACCAGCTCAGGAGTATGAAGAATAATTGTACCAAGTTTCGTTAAAATCCGTCCAGTAGTTTTTGTTTCTATAACGGTTATACAGACAGACAGACAGACAGACAGACCGACAGACAGACAGACAGACAAAAATTTTACTGATTGCATTTTTGGCATCAGTATCGATCCCTAATCGCCCCCTGATAGTTATTTTGGAAATATATTTCATGTACAGAATTGACCTCTCTACAGATTTATTATAAGTATACACGGTGTATCTGACATCGACGCACAAACGATTTCCATGGGTCCAGGGCATGATTCTGGACACCCCAGAGTTGGAATTTTTCATCGGCTTTTTTCTCATTTTTCCAGTTTTTTCAAGAGTTTTTTTTACTTTAGACTACTCATAATCGTTATTCTGACCTAACGCAATGAGATTTTTAATAAAAAAATAATTAATTAACTAGTTTCACTAAAAAGAGCAATGTAAATAAAACCACAAATAGGTATCAGCTCAGCTGTGCTAAAGTACAAACGAAAGGTCAACGCAATGCATAGTAGCTGCCCACACACTAACAAGTATGCATGTGTGTCACGCGTGTATGATTTGTTAAAAGCATGCCGCCTAAGACTGCATTCCAAAGAAAATGAAACGTATCACAGCAAAACGAAGTAGCCGATTTCCAACATTAACGTAATAGTTTAAGGTTGAAAATCGGTTACTTTGTTTTGTGTCGATAAAACCCATTTTCATATTGCGGCGGCAACACGTAGCGCGCGCTCTTTGACCTTTACCGACGAAACCGACGGACGCCAGAGACGTATTTGGGTGCAACCGGTAAAACGCTTTTTAATAAGCGTTTATGTGGAGTCACGATGATATCCGACCGAGAAAATAATCTTTTTTTTTTCTTACTATTAATAATTGCGTAAAACCATAATAATGCTTTGTTTTCTGTTTCCTTCTTCTTATGTTCTGATAAAATGTTTGTACATAAATTGTTAAATAAATAAATAAGTTAAAATAAGTAATGTTATGCTTATTACAATTGGATCTTGCTATACCCATTGTACGCTTTGATACAATTAATGTGACAGAATTTTAAATACGGCATCAACACGGGTGTTGAAACTTAATCATGACGATTGATGACCTTAATTTGTTTCTGTTTGGTTTTAAAAAAAAGTTCAGTTTTACAATACCAAAATTATTCGATAAAAAAACATTAATAAATTAAAAGCAAAAAAATGAATTTTCATACTATTATCATCGCAAGCCCGGCCCTGGCACTGTAGGTCCAATGTAGGTATCTGTCGGCGACCTCAAAGGATAGATCGAAAGAACATTTTTAATGAAATAATGATGGATTTTTGTCAGTTCCTTGTTGACGCTGATCGCGAACGAGTGCATTTTTTTTTGCAAAAATCGGTTTTCGAAACGTTAGAGAAGACAAATTTTGGTTTCTTTCTGTGAACTTGCGTGTTTTTGTGTGTCTTTGTGTTTCATTGAAAAATGTCATCTGGACTTAATGAGAACTTCAGTGCCCAAGAATACGGTAACATGCTGATGATGTGACGCTGCCTTAGGTACTGAATCATTCGGGAATCGGTGGATTGGGAGATTCGGCCGGGAGCCATGGCCAGCTCGCTCACCAGACTTGACCCCATTAGGTTTTTTTCTTTGGGGTTATGTCAAGGACAAGGTGTTTGTGTCAGCAGAGTGCGATTCCGCAGCCGAGAAGCGGAATTGCATAGTGAATGTGTTTGCGTCGCTGTGTGAGGAGTGTGCTCAGGCCTCAGCGTCAGGACCCAACGTTTCTGCCCCGTGTCCACGCTGAAACTCTGCGCCGCGCTCAGTGCTGGCGCCGGCCACTTCGATTCTTCGAACCCTATCTGATTAGGGGTGAGCGAGCCTAAGGTGAGTTCTAGGTAGTTACTCGTTAATACCTACTGCAAGCTTCTTTTTAGGATTCCGTACCCGAAGAGTAGGTAACCAATGGAACCTTATTACTAAGCCTCTGCTGTTCGGCCGCCGCGGCCGGTCCGTCTGTCTGTTAGTGGGCTGTATCTCAGGCATGGTATTTCTAACAAATAAAAAATAAAATTTACAGAGAGCTCCATTGGAAAGCTCGCATACAAGAAACGTGTTTTTTGTTTATGGTTATGGTACGGAACCCTTTGTGTGAGAGTCTAACTCGCACATCGCCGGCTTTGTTATCAATCCTTATCGGAGTCGTGTTCGTGATTATAAGAGACTAAGCAAGTCTCCTTAACTTCTGCATAATCATGTTAGTAGGTAGGTATTTTTGAGTGATTAAAATTATTTTATGTGATATTATTGCCGTCGGCGAAGGGTGATATTCGTAGGTATTTGGGTACATTCAAACTCAAAGAGAGTTAGGTAGTTCATTAGCTAGCTGCGTTACCGGATCTCGATGTACTTACAAGCTTATTTTTTGTAATCAATCTTTATCGGAGTCGTGATTTTAAAAGACTAAGCTTATGGCTCCTTCTTTTCTCTTAAGCTCTTCAAAAACAAGTTCTTAAGCATGTTTAAGAAGGATGTAATGCAGTGTTCCATTCAAGGTGACCTTGCTAGTTGCCATCCATTTAGACGATACCTAGATGCAATCCAAATTCAAACACATTTCGCTGATAGAAACATAGCTCAAGGTCAGCTTTTTTCTCTAACATTCTGCATTATTAAACATGTTCCTACCATCAGCAGGTAGGCACCGTAGTTATTTCTCAGTGATTAAGTAATTTCATGTGGCGATTCGTTCGTAGTTACCTACATACACACATACGCGCGCGGTGCGGCGCGGCGCGTCGCCGCGGCGGCGTCGCAGACCATGTACGTTTGTGTGCAAGACGTGAAGTAGGTATGTATTGCGTGCAACGCTCTCACGCGTTTGTATCGCGTTGTTCACAATACATTGCGCGCTCGAAAATGACAATTTCTGTAACCGTTCATTAGCGAGATTAATGACTTCCACAATTTGGTTAGTGGCATGAGATGTAGCCTTTTCCCGAAGTTTGCGTTACGATGTCAAATACGCCCTGTATAGATAGATTATGTTTCAATGTGGCTAAACTATATCAGCCGAACACGTCGATCTTCAAGGTTAAGCAACGCTTGCCGAGGTCGGTCTTTGAATGGGTGACCATTATAACAACCTAGCCTTTTCCTTACTATATGGGCTCGGCTTCCAAACAAACCGGATTCAGCTGAATACCGGTATTTTACGTGGCGCGGCTGCCTACCAGACCTCCACAACTCATTCAATGTAAGATTTCAGTCAGATTTTACTGGCTTCTGACTATCCGTAACGACTGCCAAAGATCTACAAATGACAGCCGGGACCAAAGGCTTAACGTGCTTTCTGAGGCACGAAGGAAACTCGGTATGTCAAGATGGTCACCCATCCACAGACCAACCTTCGCAAGCGTTGCTTAACCTTGAAGATCGGCCCGTGCGGCTGTTTCAATTTAGCCACGAGCTCCTCTATAATAAATCGATTCTATGAACCCAGTAAAACTTTTTTGATATTATAAAATGTTAAAACAAATTAAATTAATCAGTGGTCAACAATCAGCAATATTGTCAGTAAAAATCGGAGAAAATGTGTTTCTTTTTGGACTGTTCTGGACGAAATTAAGAATCCACTTGATTCAGCACCATTCGTTCCATAGTTGGTTTTGTTGATTGTGATTCAAGATTAGTTTGTACCTGGAGATTAAGTACCTGGGCTGGTCGGCATTTCAACCGATAGAGATGATACAGTGCCCTGCATTAGGTACCCTCTTCATAATTATATTCTTAATTCGAGAGAGAGATCAGGATACGTAACTGAACGTAGATTTTGTATATGCAATCTATACTAATATTATAAAGCAGAAGAGTTTGTTTGTTTGGTTGAACGCGCTAATCTCAGGAACTCCTGGTCCGATTTGAACAAATCTTTCAGTGTTAGATAGCCCATTTATTGAGGAAGGTTATAGGCGTATATATATATATATATATATATATCATCACGCTAAGACAAATAGGAGCGGAGCAGTAATGGAAAATGTGACGCAGACGAAGTTGCGCGGGTCAGCTAGTCTCAAATATTTTTGAAAGTATGGGAATCAAAGTAATGGGTCTATAATTATTTGTCTCAGACCTAGATCCTTTTTTGTGAAGGGGTTTCACTATAGAAAATTTTAAACTATCCGGGAATATACCCTTTTCCAAAGATAAATTATAATGTACGTCAAGGGTTTTGTTAAAGTTATTAAATTTTGTTTGATCATATTAGTACTAATGTTATCATATCCGACTGAGTTTGTATTTCGCAATTTCATAGCAGTCATAAATATTTCTGTACAAGTAGCTGGTTCTAGATAGATTGAGTTCAGAACCGTTTTTTTGCAAACGCTGTTATTTTTTTAATTTTGAGCATTTCCCTTTTTAGCAATGTTGACAAAGTAATTGTTAAAGTATGTTGCTATATCATTAACTTCTTTCAATATGTTTTCCCCATCCAAAATTTCTCTAATTTCATTGCTAGCATTGTTCTGTTTAAGTTTATCATTTATTATTTTCCATGTAGCTTTACATTTATTGTCTGATTTCTCTATGTAATTTTTATTATTATGCCTTTGCATCGTATTTACACATTGCCTTAGTTTTTTGCTATATTTTTTAAATTTTTGTTTATTGTAGGTAGTTTTATTTTTATAATAGATACTTTGTAGTTTCCTCTTTGTTTTAAATGCCTTCTTTAAACCTTTTGTGATCCATTTTGGGTTAAGAGCGCTAGATTTCATCTTAATTTTAATCAATGGGAAACAGCTCATAGAATAGACAAAGTTCATCGTGCAATAATGAAAAGGCTTTATTTACGTCCGTTTCCATGTATATTTCTGAAAATGATAGCTTACTAATATAGTAGTTAAATTTTTCTATATTTTCTTTAGTCAGGTCCCTTTTGTATGCAAATAGTAGGAAGGAATGGTTTCTTTCATTATTATTTTAGCGGTATTTAATTTACAAAATTCATAAATTCTACGTAGTTTTTAAATACAATCTTCAATAGTTCAATAACTGCGTTAGTTTTCGGAAATGCGATCATGCTCCTTATTTTAACAGCCAGCCTACTGAACAATTTCGTAGGTTTTTACTTTAATGGTTTCCTTGCAAGTATTTATTTGTATACGCGATTGTGATCCTTATTTGTAACAATCTACGGAACAATTTCGTATGCAAGTATTTTTACTTTAATGGTTTGTCTTTGCAAGTATTTATTTGTAAACGCGATTGTGCTCCTTATTTATAATAGGTCAGGGTTCAATTTCCCATGCAAGTATTTTTTCTTCCAACAGGGCTTTTTGATGAAATAGAAGTAGAAAGTAGAAACTTGAATCGTCGTAAGAAGGTATTTATTTGAAAACGCAATTGTGCTCCTTATTCCTAGAAAGTTACGGGTCAATTTCCTATCCATATACAAAATACGTGAAACTGGAAGCCCTGGTAGGTACTCGATTTTGCAAGTACGACCCAAGTCTACTCTCTACTCCCAATAATTTGAAAAAGAATGTACTCATTCAAACTCATACTTCCATAGTTATACCCAAAGACTATTAAATATACTCTATGGTTATACCATATATCTACAACGTTTCTGAACTGACTTAAAACTCATAAGTTCGAACTTAGAAGCTTAGCGGAGAATCTTAACACCGCGATTCACAAAAATGCGTCATAAGTATAACGCCATCTATCGATCTACAACGTAACTGAACTGTCTTTATACTCATAAGTTCGAACTTAGAAGCTTACACGTTACGATAAATAATGATAATAATATAATACAATTTTCACTTTTTTTGCTACATTTTAAGTTTAATTAAAAAAAAACTCAGAAATACATTATTTCAGGGTCTTTTCACACATTTCTTATTACAAATTTTCTCAAAAGATGGCTTTGCAAGTGTACGAGCATCGCCACATGATTTCTATTGTTTTAGTTTTTACCTGAACAAGCAGTTGCTAACTCACCGATGTATGTGTATTTGCTGACTAGGTTATTACGCCCGCCACAAGTCACCTACTTTTGGTATTATATAATTTATTGTTTTACCTAATAAATTGTCAATCATTATCGGACACAAAACAGTGAGTTTATTTTCCTGTACACATCCCGAGTGATTCGTCCAACTACAGAATACATCTCAGTGTGCGGAGCTAGTGCCCGTACATTTTTGGTCCTTCGCGCCGGATCGCCACTACTGGAGCAAACAGTCCTGGAAGTCGAGCAGGTACGAAGTGTTTTTACTTACGATAGCGAATCGGTTTGACTGGTCTTCCACAAGCGGATCGCCCCAGTCAGATTGAGAAGGCGTACAACATTGTACGAAGAGATTCCTTCGCACCCTGCGATCGCCACGGGAAACATCAACGTTTGGTGATTCGGGAATTACCTACAACGTCTCAGCAGTGAAGTCAACAGAGCTAACGTCCATCCACAACACGCATACATATCCGTGCAACAATTATGGACGCTAGACAATAAGAACTTCTCAAGCGGCAGGGAATCATCGCAGAGGGCATCCGGAAAATTGGTGTCAACTTCGGAAAGGATGGCCCTGACCGCAAAACCGCAACATACATCCGGGGCAGACTGGATACTCTCCAGGCGCACTGGAATGAGTTCGAAATGAATCATGGCGTTCTACAGGGCGCCATGGATCGGCCCGACATACAGGGTGTAAGGGACAGCCTTCCACAAATAAACAGGGTGCAATCAGCTCCTTATTTTGAATCATATTCCAGTGGAAATTTCCTCAGGTTTTTTTTTTTTTTCAATTTTTTATTTTTTTTGCTTCATTTCAATGTAAAGTTACATTATCCGTATGCAGAACTCCATTAATGTAAATAACACAGCTAAAATGAAAAAATAAAAAAAATAAAAAAAACAAAAAAAATCTCATGAACGACGCATGAAATCAGCTGTTAAAACGTAGCGCGGGCGCAGCTATCCTTTCGAAAGCTCGCTGCGCTGCCGTTCGCTGCGTGCGTTTTGCAGAGGTACCTAGCGAATGTAGCGATACATTGCGAGTGAGGTAATTAAACAAATCAGTTTTATTGGATTCCCATAAAGTTCCTGAAATAATTTCATGTACCGGTCAACTTAGTACGATATACTGAAATCACCCTATCAGTTTGAGGAGGGCTGTCCCTTACACCCGTTATACTACACTACAAAAGTGTACGACAGGGTCAAGGCGGACTACTCGAACATACAGCATAAGCTGCAAACATGGCCTACAAGCACTGCGGAACTCGCGAGTCCCCACGAAGAAGAGAACAAGAACACTGGAGTCCTGTCAAGATCGGACGAACTCAAAAGGCAACAAGCAACCCACTTCAGAGCCTTCTCCCGTTTCACCAGCAACTTGTGTACCGCTGACATTATTGAAAAATGGGAGATAGAAAGAAAGAAAGAAAGAAAGAAAGAAAGAAATGTTTTTATTTGGGACTCGCACAATACACATAAAGTACATTATGTACAAAAACTAACTATAAAAAAAAAAATATACAGAGACAGATAGAAAAATCCTAAACGCTAACACTAATTAATCTGTGCGAGGCCAAAAAGGTCCCTGTCTCAGCGTATGCTGCGATATTTAAATAAATCACTGACGTATTCAGTGAAATAAATATATATCACAGCGCTGGTATTACGACAGGGCCTGAAAGTGATGTCACGGATACACATACGGAACACATAACTATGATATAAATATAACAAATGGGAGATAGAATAAGATATAAATAATAATTAAATGTAACTACAAAATAAAATAATGATTACATATTAAAGTAAAATCACAGAGTAAAATTAAGCTCAATGGCCCAGTTACATTTGTCTCTGTCATAGACAAATGACATAGAACATGTTGATAGAAGACAAGCTCAGGATCCTCGAATCTCGCTGGAGGGCGATTGATGAAGTGCACTGGCAACTCGATAACATTCTCGTCGGTAGCGACGTAAACTACGAGCTTGAGTTCTCGCAGTATGAAGAAACGTACGACAACGCGAAGCGAAGCCTCAATCGCAAACTCAACCACGCTGTCCAACAACGGGACAGCGCGCCGAGGATCGAAATACCGATGTTCTCGGGTAATTACACACAATGGCCGACATTCCTCGATCTATATATCGCGGCTATTCACAACAACCCTTCCCTCTCGAAGGGGCAGAAGATGCAACACCTGAAAGGGAAGCTAAAAGGAGAGGCTGAGCGCCTTGTGCAACATCTGCCAGTTTCCGAAAGCAACTACGACTCCTGCTGGGAAATACTCCACCATAGGTACAATAACTTGCAGATGCTCTTCACTAAATAAATGCAAGTTTTGATGAGTCAACATACGATTCAACACCAAAACACATACGAGTTCAAGCGCCTACACGACACCGGTCTCGAAACCGTGCACGCGTTGCGTAACTTGGGCATCGACACGACAACATGGGACCCGATTTTGGTGATTAGATTAGATTAGATTTATTTTGTAAAACATGAGTACAGTAAATAGGTCTTATATACAGGGAAATTGAAAAAATACCCGAAACCTCTTAGGCAGTGAAAGTACACAATGATTATAAGCAACTTTTGTTTTGGTAAAACTCCGAAATCTCGAAAAAAATATCAGCTGTTTCATACAAAATGCAGTATTTAGCCAATGAAAATGTATGAAACAGCTGATATTTTTTTCGAGATTTCGGAGTTTTACCAAAACAAAAGTTGCTTATAATCATGTGTACTTTCACTGCCTAAGAGGTTTCGGGTATTTTTTCAATTTCCCTGTATAATGATGATGTTGCTACATGTTTTGCCATTTATGGCGTACAAAATCAGTGGAACAATCAGATAAAGTAATTCAATTAACAAAATAAATCAAGTTAAAATTATAAGTATAAAATCAAGTTTCAGTCAGAATTTCCATGTCAAAATATAAGTTGAATAATTACAATGTCAAAATTTAAGTTGAATAATTACAATATCAAAATTTAAGTTGAATAATTACAATGTCAAAATTTAAGTGGGATTAATATTACAATGTCAAAATAAAAATTATATTAAGGTCTATCTGTGGTACGTAGATCTCTTGCTCATTTCCTAATTCAATACTGCTTTGCATATTGTAGTGTGCATGAATCAGATGTTTTTCGCCGCGCATCATGCAACCAGTCGCTAAGGTAATTATGCCTGTATTTTGTAATGTCTGTGACGTAATTCCAGCAGGACAGAAAATGCGCATAGTGCATTCCTCGCATGTTGCGACTTATAATCATGTGTACTTTCACTGCCTAAGAGGTTTCGGGTATTTTTTCAATTTCCCTGTATAATGATGATGTTGCTACATGTTTTGCCATTTATGGCGTACAAAATCAGTGGAACAATCAGATAAAGTAATTCAATTAACAAAATAAATCAAGTTAAAATTATAAGTATAAAATCAAGTTTCAGTCAGAATTTCCATGTCAAAATATAAGTTGAATAATTACAATGTCAAAATTTAAGTTGAATAATTACAATATCAAAATTTAAGTTGAATAATTACAATGTCAAAATTTAAGTGGGATTAATATTACAATGTCAAAATAAAAATTATATTAAGGTCTATCTGTGGTACGTAGATCTCTTGCTCATTTCCTAATTCAATACTGCTTTGCATATTGTAGTGTGCATGAATCAGATGTTTTTCGCCGCGCATCATGCAACCAGTCGCTAAGGTAATTATGCCTGTATTTTGTAATGTCTGTGACGTAATTCCAGCAGGACAGAAAATGCGCATAGTGCATTCCTCGCAACACGTAAACAACCAAGCCCCCATGCTGTGTAGTTTTTTCCATTCATTGCTGCAACTTGATACCTCAGTGCGGCAGGTTGTTACTCCTCGATTGTTTATTATGTCTGCTTCGCACATTTTTGTGGCTTTTTTTATACCGTATATAGGTAAGTCAAGGTTGCACAGCAGCAGCTGATTTGTGTTTACTTGTGCGCATGATGAGAGGTGTTGTTGATCCAGTGGTATCATCATGTCCAGCTTCAAGTTAATGGCGATGTATTTAGTTGTTGGTATTATGTTAACCATGGAGGCTCCCTTTATGTTGCGGATTGGGATGACTTCCGTTAGTTCGTACTGTTCGTCTGCTATTAAAGGGATTTTTACTTCGAATATGATGTAATCTTCGGTTAGTTTTCCTTGCACACTTGCTAGTTTATACATTTCCCGGATACACTTGAACTTGTTTGCGCAGGAAAGAGATAATCCTTTTGGGACTTGTCCTGATATGATGTTCAACTGTTTTTCGAATGCATCTGGTTTCAGTAGGTGAGTGTCGACCTTGCCATGGCGAAGATCTGTAATTAGGCTGATCAACATGTCTTGTATTCTCCGCAAGTTTGCTACCATCATGTTTGCGGCGAGTGCAGTGGCAGTAAGGAAAGTTGCTTGCTCTTGTTCGGTTTTCAGTTGTTGCAGCGAGTCTCTGAGACTTTTGTTGATGACAATGAACTGTCGGTTCATTACTTGCTCGTTCCTCTTCAGGAGTTTATATTCTCCTTCGATTATGGAAGTATGTTGTTTGTACAGATTGTACAAGTGGTCTTCGTTGCTGTGGAGTAATTTGATGTCCGTGTTGTATTTTTTGGCGAATTTGTCATCAAGTACACCAAAGAGAGAGTTGGCAATGTTTCCAATTCCGTTTATGAGACCTCGCTTGCTGCGTATTCCGTGGTCGGATTGTAGTACTTCGTTGTAGTGTTTGAGTTCTGTGGATATAGTCAAGTACGCTATATTTCGTTGGCAAAGTCCGTGTAGTTGCTGGACATATTGCTCAACGGCAGAAATGCTTTTCCAGTAAGTCGACATGTTATAGTACACCACCAGTCTCCATTCGTCTTGTATTATCTGTAAGTCTGCGGCTTTGTCAAAGTATACAAGATGGGTCGGGTCTAGGGTTGTTACATTAACGAGTTGTGGCATGGCCGGTGTCACACACGTAACCATGAGTACTAGTAATGTGCTTAGGTACTTGAGGACATTACAGCTGGAAACACCCTTCAGTTCCTGTCTTGGGCTCATCCGACGTTGTCGTTGTGATGTTGATGTAGTCGCCTCTGGTTGTGTTGGTTTGTTTTCGGTGCTGGTCTCTGTTTCAATGGGTAACCTGGTCAATTTTGTTACGGGTCTTTTCATTATGCTGGATTTAGTTTTGAGCGTGACGACTCGTACTAATTTTTCAGGTCCAGGATGCGTCTCTATAACTCGCCCTAATAACCATCGGGCTGGGGCTACTTGTTCTTCCTTTATGAGGACGACGTCATCCACTGCAATGTTGCGTGTTGGGGTTTGCCATTTTCCTCGTAATTGTAATGTTTGTAGGTAATCTTTGGACCATTTCTTCCAAAATTCCTTGTACATGTTTTCTGTCAAGCGCCATCGTAAAGTTAACTGGCTGTTATCACCCTCTGACGTCATCGGGGGTGCCAGTACCGGTCCACCGACTAAAAAGTGGCCTGGTGTCAAGTAATCGATGTCGTCGAGGTCGTTTGTTAAAGCGACGAGTGACCTCGAGTTGAGACAGGCTTCAATTTGTACTAGCAAAGTCGTAAACTCTTCCTACGTAAGCTTTTGTTCACCAAGAACGCGTTTAAGGTGGTGTTTCATACTTTTGACTGCCGCTTCCCATAGTCCTCCCACTGTGGGCCAAGATGGTGCGTTAAAGTGCCATTCCATGCCAGTTTCGGAAGTGCTGTTGATAAGGTCGTCGTTAACTAGCAGCTGCTTTGCCTCCTGGCGTTCTTTGGCTAGTGATCTTGCTGCTCCAACAAAGTTTGTTCCGTTGTCACTGTAGATATGTTTTGGCGTTCCTCGTCGTGCGCATAGCCGCTTCAATGCCGCAAGGAATGTTACAGTGCTGAGATCTGACACTAGTTCCAGGTGGATAGCTTTTGTGCATAGACAAATGAAGATCGCGATGTAGGCCTTAACTGTTTTAATGCCGCGACCTTTGTTAGCCTTTATTTCAACGTGTCCCGTGAAATCCACGCCTGTTTGTGTGAATGGCCTTGAAGGTGTAACTCGAGGTGTAGGTAAGTCTGCCATTTGCTGATTGCTGCGTTGCGTTTTGTAGCGGTGGCAGGTGACACATTTGTTCTGTTGCTTCTTGATTGGTTTCATGCCGCCAAGTATCCAGTATTTGTTACGAAGGTGTCCCAAAGTAAGCCTGGCACCGCCGTGGAGAGTATTCTTGTGGGCTTGGTCAATCAGGAGTACTGATAGCTTGTGGTTGTTTGGTAATATTATTGGATGTTTTTGGGAGTTGTTTAAGTTAGCATGTTCAAGTCTTCCTCCCACTCGAAGAATGCCTTGTGCGTCTAGCATTGGGCTCAAACTCAACAGTTTGCTTGCAGCCCGTACCTTGTTATGTTTGTGTAGGTATGCTATTTCATCGCCAAAGGTATTGTTCTGTGTAGTTTTCACAAGCAGGTTTTGAGTCTGCACTATGTCTTCTGTAGTTAAGTGTGACTTGCGGTTGGCTCTTGTCACGCGAGTTGTTTATGAATCGTCTGATCCAGCTGATGACTCGGGTTGCAAAAGTCATTGAGCTGTATTTTTGCAGTAGTTGCTCGATGAGTGGCGCGTGCATTGTTTGTATTGCGCAAGTTTGACCTCGTTTCCTTTTCTCTTCGTTCGTGGTAAAAATACCTTGTTTGGGTATGTTGTTGTTTTGAAGCCAGGAAGGGCCTTTCCACCACAGTTTGTGACCTATCAAGTCTGATGGTGAGATTCCTCTGCTTGCGCAGTCCGCAGGATTTTCTTCGGACTTGACGTGGTTCCAGGAGTTGGGTGGAGTTATTTGTGTGATTTGTGTGAATCTGTTGGCCACGAAACTCTTCCAGCGCCCCACGTCTCCGTGTAGCCAGCCAAGCACCACCATGGAGTCTGTCCAGCAGTGTATGGTGAATGTCTGCGAGGTGATGGAGTTTTTAACTTTTTCGATCAGTCGAGATAGTAGTACTGCACCACATAACTCCAGTCGTGGCAGAGAAATAGGCGTTTTCTGTGGGGCTAATTTTGTTTTAGCCGCTACCAGCCTTATCGACTGTTGACCTTTCTTATCAGTGGTCTTGCAATATATGACACATGCGTAAGCCCGTTCTGATGAATCACAGTAGCCATGAAGTTCAAAGGGTTGTTGGGTGTCGCCAATCCAGCGTGGTTTGGTTATGTCGTGTATGTGTGCGAACTGATTGCGGAATTGTTCCCATTCTTGCTGTATCTTTGGTGGGAGTTCATCATCCCAGTTCGTTGTTGTTGACCAAGCATGTTGAAAAATTAGCTTGGCTTTCACTGTTACCGGTGATAGCCAGCCAAGTGGGTCGTATAGTTTCGATATATCCGACAGCAGTGTGCGTTTTGTGTTGACATCACGTTTATTGCAGAGTGTTATTTGTTTGTAAGTAAACTGATCCGTGCGCGGGTTCCAAGTAATACCTAGCGGCGTTTTGTTTGTGTCTGCGTCCTTGAAGTCGAACATTTTCTGGCTTATCAATTCATCTGATAAGCCTTCGAGTAGGCGCGTTTTGTTGCTAGCCCACTTTCGTAAGTTGAATCCACCGCCTTTCAGCATGGTTATAAGTTGACTTCGAGCTTTCTGTGCTGTTATGTAGTCATGACTTCCGCCGATTAAGTCGTCCATGTATAGCTGATTGGAGAGAATAGCCGCCGCCAAGGGGTACTTCGCGCCGTCATCCTTTACCAGTTGCCTTATGGTTCGCATTGCCAGAAAGGGAGCGAACTTGGTGCCATATGTTACTGTAGTCAGTTGTAACTCTTGTAACGGCTCTATGGCTGAATCCCTCCACACTATTTTTTGCAAGTGTTGGTCTTTTTCCTGAATACGTATTTGTCGGTAGAATTTCTCAACATCTGCTGTGTACAGGTATTCAAACGCCCTCCATCGTAGAATAATAGCTTCTAAGTCTTGTTGTAAGTTTGGCCCGCATTCCATCAGTTGGTTTAGACTGTGTCCCGAGCTAGTGGTTGCTGATGCATTAAAAACCACTCGGAGTTTGGTTGTCGTTGAATCGGGTCTCATTACTCCATGATGGGGCAGAAAACAGTTCGGCGTGTCCGGCTCGGTGCACTTTTTCATATGTTGTAGAGCTTTGTATTCGCCGATGAAAGCCTTGTAACTTGAAGCGAAGGTTTCGTTTCTAGTCAAGCGTTTTTCGAGCTGCTTGAATTGCGCGACTGCTTGAGGCTTTGATCGTCCTAAATTTTGCTCAAAGTTGGTCTTCATGGGGATTCTAACTTCGTATCGCCCATCTTTAAGTCTTTTAGTTGTTTCAGTGTACAGCCTCTCGCAGTACTCCTCCTCGACACTCATAGACTGGTCGTTTGATGTTATCTCTTCAATTTCCCAAAAGCGAGAGATATCGCTAGTGTCCACCACGACATGACAATTGAACGTATTCGTGTATCCAATTAGTACCCAGCCGAGCTTAGTTTGTTGTGCTATAGGTGCGTATATGTTCCCTCGAAGGATGTTGCTCATGACTATGTCGCCATATACTCCGGCATCAAGAAGAATGTCAATCGGCCCTGATAAGTTGAATTGTGGGTCGGCCAGGTTAATGTTTTCTATGTGAGGCCAATCTTGTTTTTCGAAGGAGTAGTTAGGCAGGTTGTTGAGTAGTTTAGCCATTACTAATGCTGGCGTTGAAAACTCGTAATCTCCATAAAGGGACTTGCAGTCCAACTGAACGGTCCCGTTGCTCTGGCTGGCAAAGGATCCGATCCCCGACACAGTTGCGTTTTGGTTGCGTCGCGGAAGGCCAAGTCGTTGCACAGCAGATTCTGTTATAAGGTTCAGTTTCAGCCTTGGTCTAGAAGACATCTGAGTACGGTGTAAGTTCCATCTGCGGCCTTTACTTTAAGCTGTACTGTAGCCAGTAGAACTTTGTTAAAATTTCCTGACACGTGATTGGTTTTTCGCTGCGTGTTGTTGTTCGTCACGTTGTCGGTCAGTCAGCTTGACGACAGAGTCGCTGACGTAGTATCACGGGCTAGGTCATGTAGCGTGGTGTGATGTATGCCGTTACACAATTTGCATCTTTTCTGCGAGTTGCATTTCTTTCCGTTGTGTGGATACATGCAGTTTTTGTAAATGTTCAATTGCTCAATTGTCCTAATTTTTATGTCTGGCATCATTTTTTGAAACTCTTTGCAGTGTAGCAAGATGTGGCTTGTTTTGCAAACTGGACAATTTCTGTCGGAGCTTGTATGGTTTGCCTTGGGGTGGCGTCTGTATCTGTTGTACGCATCCCTTTGCACTGTTGTCGTCGAGGCCCCTTTATTTGGGGAGACGTCGGCGTCTGTTTGTCTGTTGGGTTTATTTGTTTTCTTAACAACGGATTCGAGCGCCGTGAACTTTCCTTCGACGAACTGGATGAATTCCTTGAAGTCGGGAAGTCCTCTTGGATTTTCCCTCGCCTCCATGTAGTCCGAGTAGGTCTGAGTGTCCAGTTTCGCCGTCAGGATGTGCAACTAAAGTTATTAAATATGTAAAGGAAATTATAGCGCCTTTATTAGCACATATAATTAATCTCTGCATTTCTGATGGTTTATTCCCAAATAGCCTAAAAAAAGTTATCATTAAACCCCTCTATAAAAAAAACGATAAAGGTGATGTTCAAAACTATAGGCCTATCGCGAAAATTTCAGTTTTCTCAAAAATTATTGAGAAAGTAATCTATAATTCTATATATTCCTATTTCGAAAAATTCAAACTTTTTTGCAATGAACAAAAAGGCTTCAGAAAAGGTACAAATGTTAATATGGCTCTATTTGACCTGCTATCTAGTGTAATGTCGTCTGTAGATAAAGGTGATCCTGTTTGTGCCATACTAACAGACATGACAAAAGCGTTTGACTTCGTGGATCATAAGATTTTGCTTCAAAAATTACATGGGTATGGTATAAGAGGAAACGTCTTGAAACTCCTAGAATCATATTTGAGTGACCGATCTCAATGTACAGAAATCACTAGAATCTGTCCTATAACTAAATCAGAGCTAAAATATGTATCGAAACCAAGGTATGTAAAATATGGTGTGCCTCAAGTAGCGTACTGGGGCCACCGCTTTTCTTAATATACATTAATGATCTCCCGAAAGCTATAGATCATAAAATGGTCCTCTTTGCAGATGACAGCACGGCTATTGTAGATTGTACTGACTCTGATAAATATGAAGATGACATTAATAATTCTCTAAGTGACATTATAAATTGGCTTGAAAAAAATAATCTAGTAATTAATCTTAATAAAACAAAAGTTATTCATTTCCACCAGCGCCGTAAGCATCCACCAGTTAATATTGCCTACAATAACTGTATCATAGAAGAAGTTACAAATGCAAGATTCTTAGGTATAACTATGGATAATAAACTAACCTGGAAACCTCACTTAGAGGAAATCTGTAAGCGTTTAAGTAAATCTGCGTACCTATTATTCCGATTATCCAAGAAAGTAAATACTGACACATTATTAACGGCCTATCATGGACTGGTCGCTTCTATTTTGAGATAATGGTGTTGTTTTTTGGGGACAGTCAACTAATAGAGAACTTGTATTCAGGATGCAAAAAAAATGTATACGATCGATGTGTGGTCTAAGAACAACGGACAGTTGCGTTCCTTACTTTAGAAAATTAAAAATATTAACTTTTCCATCTCTGTATGTATTAGAAACTGGATTATTTGTAAAAGCTAATCAACAATTATTTCAGAAATTTTCAGCAGTTAAGAGAACTCCAATTCGTACCCAATATCATTTTTTTTTATGTCAACACAACTGTAAAACTGCTTTATTGAAAAATAGTTTCTTTGGGATTGCTCCAAATATTTATAATAAAATACCTGATAAAATAAAATGTATGCCTTTAAACAAATTTAAAAAGTCCCTTCAGGAATTATTACTTGAGAAGTGTTATTACAGCGTAGATGAATTTCTAAACGATATTTTGCTTGTGTAAAATCTAGAAATGGAATTTTAATTGTGACATTCTGAAAATTGAATTTAAATATTGACATTGCTATCTTTTTAACGAAATATTAACAAGCAATAGTACTATAACAAAAATGGAACTTGAAACCCATAAAGAACAACTAAAGAGTTTGAAGAGAAAAATTGAGCTGGTTAAAGAACAACAGGACATACAAATGGTTAATTCCGTGGAGGCGGAGCAACATCACTACGTCCTGTACGGCTGTATGAGAACCTGTGCAACAATACTCAGCATATGGGGATACGTCCAGAGTCGAGCACGCTGCCTTCGTCTACTTCATGGAAACAGAACAGCCACGCCGGCACACAAGGAGAAACACGATCAAGATCGATCTTGTCGATTGAGATGGTCCCAAGTCATACTCGAGGAGATCGTCCAACGGAAGGGCCAACAAATGCCGAACAAACAGATTTCCCGGAACTAGAAGAGGTCACTGGACATTTTCCTAACCGCAACAAGGTGGATCGCGAAACGTCGCCCTAATAATAGCTAGCCTTACATACTTTACTTACCTTTAAGATAATGCATTTTTACTTGTTATTTGTATTTTTATAGTCGGCAGGATGTACGAGCATCGCCACATGATTTCTATTGTTTTAGTTTTTACCTGAACAAGCAGTTGCTAACCCACCGATTTATGTGTATTTGCTGACTAGGTTATTACGCCCGCCACAAGTCACCTACTTTTGGTATTATATAATTTATTGTTTTACCTAATAAATTGTCAATAATTATCGGACACAAAACAGTGAGTTTATTTTCCTGTACACATCCCGAGTGATTCGTCCAACTACAGAATACATCTCAGTGTGCGGAGCTAGTGCCCGTACAGCAAGTATTTGAAGTCTCAATGAAAACAACCTATTTTAGCGCTCGATGAAGTTTCTTCGTAAACTTTAAAATTCGATATCTTTTGATTTTGTGGGTCGATTTTGATGAAATAAATACTAAATGTTACCCAAGTTATCACTTAATAATATATTTTGAAGTACCTAAATTTTGAATCCAATCAGTGGTTTATGCGTGATGCTCCTCCAAACGCACAGACAAACAGAAAAGAATTTCAAAAACTGCTTTTTTGTGTTCTATGTATTTTTTATGTGAAAATATTCAATGTACAGACACGACATGTATGTATAGATTATATTATATTTTACACACTGATACTTGACTTTATTCAACCCTGTTTCGAAGTTTTATACATTATCTTACGTTTTATTTAATCAATAAGTATTTTTTATTAGTCTTTGTATAATATAGGCTAATTAAAAATAACATAATAATTAAATAAAGTAATCACCCAGCATATATAATTGCGATCGCACGAGTGAAACGGATTTTTTTTTACATTTGACAGTTCTGCAATTGAAATCAGCGCACTCCTTTGTTGTTGCGCTTACGTCTTGTTGTGTACCGTGCCATTTTGTGTGTTTCTTCTTTTTATGACCCTGTTTCCGCCCTGGACCTGGATATCTTCCTCATCTGACGACCTTTGCTTACCATACCGTTGTTAATCTCTTGAAGATGCCGCCTATACCAAAAAGTCGACGTATACTTTGCATAAACTGCAACGTATTTTTTGGAGTTCGTGGCGTTAAAATCGTAAAACAACTGTTGGACATTTTTTTAAATCTTAAAAGGTAGGTAGTCTTTCTACTATACCTTATGACTATACATGTACTTTCAAAGTAGCTGTGACATACGGACGGATAGACAGACAGACAGACAGACAAACAGACAGACATGACGAATCTATAAGGGTTCCGTTTTTGCCATTTGGCTACGGAACCCTAAAAATAGGTACGTGTCCAATGTTTTCTGGAAATGTATCTGACGGATAAATTAAATTGTCCTTTCATTCACCGTATTCCTACACACGAAGTGTTCGTGTTGTGTTCGACACCCTTCTCGAGTGTTTATATGGTATGAAAAAAAAATACAACCGAATGTAGAACCTCCTCCTTTTTGGGAAGTCGGTTAATGTCAAGTATTTTGGCACAATTTATTTGTTTTAGACAAAAATATAAAAACATTAGGAAATAAAAATAAAACAATTTTTTTTTTCGTTTTGTTACTACTTTTCAAATGATTTATTTATTTATTAAACATGTGGTGTTTATATTAAATTGTGCACATAGATCAGAAATGATCACACGATCTTTAGTTTCTTTTTATAGATATAACAATTCTTTTATCATTCATTATAATTAATAAATGATAAATCAATTTCAGTTGATGGTACATGGAATGGAATGAAAGCCACACGAGTCGATCTTCAAGGTTAAGCAACATTAGTCATCAGAGATCATATTAACATGCCGAGACTTCTCCGTGCGAGAAAGTTCGTGAAGCCGGAGCTCCCAGCGGCCATTTGTAGATCTTTGACAGTCGTAACGGATTGTCAGAAGTCAGGAAATTTGACAGCAGTCTTACCAAGAAATGCCTTGTTGCATTACTCAGTAACTGGGTTGTGGAGGTCAGAGAGGCGGTCGCTCCACGTGAGATAGGTACTGGTACTCAGCTGAATGTGGCATAACGGGAGGCTCCCAATATGTAGGTATGTGTGTCGTTGGGACAAGGCAGGCAGATGATGATATGGCAAATGGAATTAAAAGAACGTCCGATCATATCTGATGTGTGCACTATTGCCAACACTGTAGGTGAGGCAGGCGGTGCGGCGGTGAGATTATTGTAAGTATTCTTATGATGACGAACTTTCGTCTAGTACTTCGGGCAGGACCTGTTTGCCGTACAACATCATAGTATCAATAGCCGGCTCGAAGATGCAGCGGGGATCTTCTGCAAAAATAATGTCGTTTAATTATAACATGTACGTAAGCCTGATAATAACAGCCATCCTAATCAGTGTCGGCCATGGCGGCTAACCTCAGCGGAGACTAGTCATCGGCGCGGGACAAATGCACAAGTGTGTGCACAAACACAGATGCAGTTCTTCAGCGCAAGCTTGTGTGAAGTGAACGAAGTGAGCTGTCAATCTATACAAACAAGATGGCGTGGCAGTTCACTTCAAGTGAGCTGTCAATCTATACAAACAAGATGGCGTGGCAGTCCACTTCAAGTGAGCTGCCGATCTATACAACCAAGATGGCGTGGCAGTTCACTTCAAGTGAGCTGTCAATCTATACAACCAAGATGGCGTGGCAGTTCACTTCAAGTCAGCTGTCAATCTATACAAACAAGATGGCGTGGCAGTTCACTTCAAGTGAGCTGTCAATCTATACAAACAAGATGGTGTGGCAGTTCACGTCAAGTGAGCTGTCAATCTATACAAACAAGATGGCATGGCAGTTCACTTCAAGTGAGCTGTCAATCTATACAAACAAGATGGTGTGGCAGTTCACTTCAAGTGAGCTGTCAATCTATACAAACAAGATGGCGTGGCAGTCCACTTCAAGTGAGCTGTCAATCTATACAAACAATATGGCGTGGCAGTTCACTTCAAGTGAGCTTTCAATCTATACAAACAAGATGGTGTGGCAGTTCACTTCAAGTGAGCTGTCAATCTACAGGGCGTATTTGACATCGTAACGCAAACTTCGGGAAAAGGCTACATCTCATGCCACTAACCAAATTGTGGAAGTCATTAATCTCGCTAATGAACGGTTACAGAAATTGTCATTTTCGAGCGCGCAATGTATTGTGAACAACGCGATACAAACGCGTGAGAGCGTTGCACGCAATACATACCTACTTCACGTCTTGCACACAAACGTACATGGTCTGCGACGCCGCCGCGGCGACGCGCCGCGCCGCACCGCGCGCGTATGTGTGTATGTAGGTAACTACGAATCGCCACATGAAATTACTTAATCACTGAGAAATAACTACGGTGGCCTACCTGCTGATGGTAGGAACATGTTTATGCAGAATGTTAGAGAAAAAAGCTGACCTTGAGCTATGTTTCTATCAGCGAAATGTGTTTGAATTTGGATTGCATCTAGGTATCGTCTAAATGGATGGCAACTAGCAAGGTCACCTTGAATGGAACACTGCATTACATCCTTCTTAAACATGCTTAAGAACTTGTTTTTGAAGAGCTTAAGAGAAAAGAAGGAGCCATAAGCTTAGTCTTTTAAAATCACGACTCCGATAAAGATTGATTACAAAAAATAAGCTTGTAAGTACATAGAGATCCGGTAACGCAGCTAGCTAATGAACTACCTAACTCTCTTTGAATGTACCTAAATACCTACGAATATCACCCTTCGCCGACGGCAATAATATCACATAAAATAATTTTAATCACTCAAAAATACCTACCTACTAACATGATTATGCAGAAGTTAAGGAGACTTGCTTAGTCTCTTATAATCACGAACACGACTCCGATAAGGATTGATAACAAAGCCGGCGATGTGCGAGTTAGACTCTCACACAAAGGGTTCCGTACCATAACCATAAACAAAAAACACGTTTCTTGTATGCGAGCTTTCCAATGGAGCTCTCTGTAAATTTTATTTTTTATTTGTTAGAAATACCATGCCTGAGATACAGCCCACTAACAGACAGTCGGACCGGCCGCGGCGGCCGAACAGCAGAGGCTTAGTAATAAGGTTCCATTGGTTACCTACTCTTCGGGTACGGAATCCTAAAAAGAAGCTTGCAGTAGGTATTAACGAGTAACTACCTAGAACTCACCTTAGGCTCGCTCACCCCTAATCAGATAGGGTTCGAAGAATCGAAGTGGCCGGCGCCAGCACTGAGCGCGGCGCAGAGTTTCAGCGTGGACACGGGGCAGAAACGTTGGGTCCTGACGCTGAGGCCTGAGCACACTCCTCACACAGCGACGCAAACACATTCACTATGCGATTCCGCTTCTCTGCTGCGGAATCGCACTCTGCTGACACAAACACCTTGTCCTTGACATAACCCCAAAGAAAAAAACCTAATGGGGTCAAGTCTGGTGAGCGAGCTGGCCATGGCTCCCGGCCGAATCTCCCAATCCACCGATTCCCGAATGATTCGGTACCTAAGGCAGCGTCACATCATCAGCATGTTACCGTATTCTTGGGCACTGAAGTTCTCATTAAGTCCAGATGACATTTTTTAATGAAACACAAAGACACACAAAAACACGCAAGTTCACAGAAAGAAACCAAAATTTGTCTTCTCTAACGTTTCGAAAACCGATTCTTGCAAAAAAAATGCACTCGTTCGCGATCAGCGTCAACAAGGAACTGACAAAAATCCATCATTATTTCATTAAAAATGTTCTTTCGATCTATCCTTTGAGGTCGCCGACAGATACCTACATTGGACCTACAGTGCCAGGGCCGGGCTTGCGATGATAATAGTATGAAAATTCATTTTTTTGCTTTCAATTTACTAATGTTTTTTTATCGAATAATTTTGGTATTGTAAAACTGAACTTTTTTTTAAAACCAAACAGAAACAAATTAGGGTCATCAATCGTCATGATTAAGTTTCAACACCCGTGTTGATGCCGTATTTAAAATTCTGTCACATTAATTGTATCAAAGCGTACAATGGGTATAGCAAGATCCAATTGTAATAAGCATAACATTACTTATTTTAACTTATTTATTTATTTAACAATTTATGTACAAACATTTTATCAGAACATAAGAAGAAGGAAACAGAAATCAAAGCATTATTATGGTTTTACGCAATTATTAATAGTAAGAGATTATTTTCTCGGTCGGATATCATCGTGACTCCACAACGCTTATTAAAAAGCGTTTTACCGGTTGCACCCAAATACGGCCCTGGCGTCCGTCGGTTTCGTCGGTAAAGGTCAAAGAGCGCGCGCTACGTGTTGCCGCCGCAATATGAAAATGGATTTTATCGACACAAAACAAAGTAACCGATTTTCAACCTTAATCTATTACGTTAATGTTGGAAATCGGCTACTTCGTTTTGCTGTGATACGTTTCATTTTCTTTGGAATGCAGTCTTAGGCGGCATGCTTTTAACAAATCATACACGCGTGACACACATGCATACTTGTTAGTGTGTGGGCAGCTACTATGCATTGCGTTGACCTTTCGTTTGTACTTTAGCACAGCTGAGCTGATACCTATTTGTGGTTTTATTTACATTGCTCTTTTTAGTGAAACTAGTTAATTAATTATTTTTTTATTAAAAATCTCATTGCGTTAGGTCAGAATAACGATTATGAGTAGTCTAAAGTAAAAAAAAACTCTTGAAAAAACTGGAAAAATGAGAAAAAAGCCGATGAAAAATTCCAACTCTGGGGTGTCCAGAATCATGCCCTGGACCCATGGAAATCGTTTGTGCGTCGATGTCAGATACACCGTGTATACAAACAAGATGGTGTGGCAGTTCACGTCAAGTGAGCTGTCAATCTATACAAACAAGATGGCATGGCAGTTCACTTCAAGTGAGCTGTCAATCTATACAAACAAGATGGCATGGCAGTTCACTTCAAGTGAGCTGTCAATCTATACAAACAAGATGGCGTGGCAGTTCACTTCAAGTGAGCTGTCAATCTATACAAACAAGATGGTGTGGCAGTTCACTTCAAGTGAGCTGTCAATCTATACAAACAATATGGCGTGGCAGTTCACTTCAAGTGAGCTTTCAATCTATACAAACAAGATGGTGTGGCAGTTCACTTCAAGTGAGCTGTCAATCTATACAAACAAGATGGTGTGGCAGTTCACTTCAAGTGAGCTCCACCTAAGTCTACTCGGTGAGATGTTGACAGAATCGACCGGCTGTATCCTAGGTACACCTTCTATCCTAGGTACATCTTCTATCCTAGGTACATCTTCTATCCTAGGTACACCTTCTATCCTAGGTACACCTTCTATCCTAGGTACATCTTCTATCCTAGGTCCACCTTCTATCCTAGGTACACCTTCTATCCTAGGTACATCTTCTATCCTAGGTACATCTTCTATCCTAGGTACACCTTCTATCCTAGGTACACCTTCTGTTATTTCAATGACCTCAAAGACTTGCCTAATCTGTGACAAGTACCAATATTGAATTGGGTTTCTGCACGAATGTAGTGTGTGATAACGAGCTAATCGACTAATTTCCTTCGTGTAATGAGTCTGTAGAACGAATTGCTTTTCTCGAGTTGATGACTGAGCCCAGCTGAACAGTAGCTTGCTCGGTTGATACAAAAGCTGAAGTGGCAATGGCCATTAATGAATGAACACATATTTGTTGTGCATTTAAGTAGATATTTTGCAAATCTCTACCGCATTGTGGTTAATTATATTTGATTCTGACGTTTTGTGTGCTATAAACAATAACATAGTTATAATTTTTTGATTCTTCAGTTTTGTATTAGTATGTTTGCTGGTGTCGTGGGTGCCAGGCTGAATATTTGAATAAATCTTGCTAAGTACTATTACGAATGCGAACGTTTTGATTTATGAATGAACTAGCTGACCCGCGCAACTTCGTCTGCGTCACATTTTCCATTATTGCTCCGCTCCTGTTTGTCTTAGCGTGATAATATATTATAGCCTTCCTCGATAAATGGGCTATATAACACTGAAAGAATTGATCAAATCGGACCAGTAGTTCCTGACATTAGCGCGTTCAACCAAACAAACAAACAAACTCTTCTACTTTATAATATTAGTATAGATTAGCATAGATGAAAAATAGATAAATCAACTTGACTCAAATGCAGACATGGGCGAAGGTCATTCTTTCAAAAAACATCATTCAGAAAATTGACATTACACGCCAACGCCATCTATCGAATATTGCACGCAGTCAACTGCGTGCAAACTATACCTAGAGATTGATCACTAGGTATAGTCCAGTCTAAGTTTGATAGATGGCGCTATTTCAATATTTTACTTCGGAAAGACTATAACAATATAATTTTATTAATTCACATTTTTTATAATAAGGTATGAACTGATTACGATGAAACAAAATACTTAATATTACTACAATTTACGCACAGTTTATTGTTATGTATAAAAGTTACGTGAAGTAATAATGAGACTAAGTGCACATAACCCTAATTTTACTACTGGAAAACTTTAAATTCAAATATCTTTTGATAGACTGAACCGATTGCATTGAAACAAAAACTAAATGTTACTCCAAGTTACGCTCAATCCTTTTACGTGATGCCCGAACAAATAAACAGATAAACAGACACAAATTCTAAAAATGCTGGAAATGGGTTCTATTGCTTGTTCTTTAACACCCTAGCTATTTTTTTTGGTTTTTTTTTTCATGTACAAAAACCACTTTTCTACAGTTTTATTATACAGTATGTCTACGACATATATGCAATAATTGAAACCACAAGTAACACTTGTCCACAGAAATATAAATAAATTGTTATAAATTTAAAAAAACGTAAATGAAAAAATTTAAGTTTTCAAACAAAATAAATATGAAAATAAATTTAGTAAAAGTAAATCACCCTATTTAGAAAACGTACCTTGACCTCGACTGACCTCGAGAAGTGCGGCAACAATGCTCGCGCGGCGGCGTTTTGATTTATCTTTGGCAATTGCGATGAAATTCACTATGGTTATTTTTCACGTTCTTTTTTACTTCGTGATAAGTTGATTACTGAACTAATCTACATAAATTCTGTCATAGCACAAGATGGATTAAAACTTAAATTTTCTCATGTTCAAAATGTCCACCACGTTTTTGAATGCACAAGTGACATCGCCGAACAATGTTGTCCCGAACCTTGCCCAACAAATTTCGACCAGGATCCGAGTGTTTATTTCACCGTAAAAAATAAGTACCTAGGTATGTACAAATAAAAATAAAAACACAATTTACACACACAAAAGTCAAGTACCTACTCAGTGTCTGTTTCACTGTAAGAAAATAATTAAACTAATACATACAAGTAAATAACAAAAATCACGTAAAACAATGCGTGTACTTAAGTACCTATCAAATCTTTGCGAAATGCACACACGCTATCCCGGAAGACTCGCGGTGAACTGACAATGCACCACTTACATCCGTACTGGCAAAAAATAAAAGTCATAGGTAAATAGGGTAAACAATGTAATAATTATCTTATATCGATACTTTTCTACAATTACTTATCTAATAAAGACTTAATACGCAATCAAGGCATTACAATACTAGTACTCTTGTGTAATAACCGTATTTAACAGTGAAGTGATAGTTAAATTTATTGGATTTTAAAATAAATTTAAATTTTTGTACGTTTCGACTTACGAAACTACCGTAGGTACTACCTAGATAGTGAGTAATGTAGAAAACGGGTGAGTACGTTTTTTTAATAGGATGTTTCTTCCTAAAATTTAAACATTACTACATTATTTTTTCTCTAAATCCACTCAATTATAATTTTTAATCAGAATAGGTAGGTAGGTACATAGTGGTGCTATAATAATTCTAAACTAACCATGTCCATTAAAAATAGAACATCTTTTTTGCTAACCGATCATTATTTATTTATTTATTTATTTATTTAACAATTTATGTACACACACACACACAAGTAGATAACAAAAAAAAAAGGAGACAGAAAATAGGTACAAAGGTGATGCTTATTTCTAATGAAATCTCTTCCAGCATACCTGCGAAAGGAGAGCCAAATAAAAGAGATGTAGACACGTGTGTAAAAGTAAAAAAAAAAAAAATAAAACAATAAACTTTAAATATAACATACAATACATAAATATTACAAAAAAAAATAATATATATATATAACGCTAATATATACTAAATAATATTTTAAGATAAATACAAATAAATATATACATACTTGCAACTATGACGGTACAGAAAGGTAGTGTTCTTTCACTCTTTTTTTAAAAACCGTAAGAGTTTTGCAGTCTCTAATAGCAGGCGGTAGTGAATTCCACAACCTAACCGCGTGCACAGTAAAGGAATAGGAGTAAAAATCAGTGGAGTGGGGAGAGGACTTAAGGAGGTTTCTAAGATGCGACCTGCAAGGCGCATCTGAGGGACGGGAAAAGGAGAAGCGTTCCCGCAGGTAGGAAGGCGTTTTAGGGTTGTGAAGGATGTTAAATAGCAA
The DNA here is from genome assembly GCA_963859965.1 of Ceramica pisi. Classification (NCBI taxonomy): domain Eukaryota; kingdom Metazoa; phylum Arthropoda; class Insecta; order Lepidoptera; family Noctuidae; genus Ceramica; species Ceramica pisi. The sequence goes on from OY982554.1 coordinate 12,018,158, forward strand.
ACACAATATCCGAGAGTTCCTGCGAAGTCGGACAGGGAGCCACTTGAGAACCTTGCGAAATTCAGAAACGTGGTCATATTTTTTGAGGTTGAACACAAAACGAATACAAATATTTTGCAAACGCTCAAGTTTATTTAATTGCTCCTCGGTGGCATCCAAATAACAGGCATCAGCGTAATCTATGATGGGCTGAATGAGAGTTTGGGCAAGGGAAATTTTGGTCTTCAAGGGCAAAAAACTCTGGAGACATTTCAGCGAGTGAAAAGTGTAGTGCACCTTCCGACTGACTTCGGCGATATGGTAAGTCCATGATAAGTAGGAGTCCATGATAACCCCCAGGTTTTTAGCCGACTGTGCGTATTCAATCTGAACTCCATTCAACCAGAGTGGAGACAGCGTTGCAATGTCCAGCCTGTTCCGCATGTACCTGCCACCGATAACCAAGGCCTGAGACTTCTTAGGGTTGATTTGCAGACCAAAGGACCGCGTCCACTCCCCAATTAGCATCAGGTCACGGTTTACGGCGGATACAGCGGCTTCCGCATCTTGCCTCAAAAAATGGTGGTAAAGCTGCAGGTCGTCGGCATAGAGATGAAAGTTAGAGGAGATAACTTTAGTGACTAGGTTAATAAAAATAGAAAAGAGAAGAGGAGAAAGGACGCCCCCTTGAGGCACGCCCGCAGTAAGAGAGCACCAATCCGAAGAAGATTCATCAAGACGCACCCGCTGCGAGCGGCCTCAACGATAGGAGTCGAACCAACTGATTAGGGAAGAAGAAAAGTTGAAAGATTTGAGTATCCCAAGAAGGATATCGAAATCAACAGAGTTGAAGGCACTGCTGAAATCCAGAAGAACAAGTAACGTCAGAGATTTGTGGTCCATGGCCCAACGGATGTCATCAGTAACCTTCAAAAGAGCAGTTACAGTGCTGTGACCAGGCCGAAAGCCGGATTGGAAAGGACTAAGAAGATCATTGCTAGAAAGAAACAGAGAAAGTTGCCGATGGACAATGTGCTCAAGAACTTTAGAAAGATAAGGAAGAATGGAAATTGGTCTGAAATCAGTGGAAGAGACCGGGTTAGGGATTTTAGGTAACGGGATAATATGGGCTTGCTTCCAAGCATCAGGAAATGTGCAAGAAAACAAGGAGAAGTTAAAAATGTGGGTCAAAACAGGAAGTATAGCAGGGAGAATAGGAGAGATCATTCTTGAGCATAGATTATCATTGCCAACAGCTGAAGAGGAGATAGCACACATAGACTTTTTGACATCATCTTCACTCACAGGACTGAAATCAAAAGAAGAACACTGCGGTAATGGCAAACAGGACAGTTTATTGAGAGTTGCTGATTTGACGTGTGGGTCCAAAGTAACAGGAGGATGAGAGAAATATTGGTTAAGAGCACACACGTCAATGTCATTGCTAGAAATAACAGATGACTTGCCAATACCAACAGTTTTCAGGAACTTCCAGATTTCAGAGGAGTTCCGGTTGTCAAGAGAATTATGAAAGTAGCGTCTTTTAGCATCTCTACACATACGACTGCAGCAATTACGCAGCTCTTTGTAAGAACTAAGGTTGTGCTCGGAAGGACAACGCTTGAGCCTCCTTTTGGCTCGATCTCTTCTGGCCATCGCATCCTTAATGGCTGGAGTGAGCCAGGGAGCCGGAACATACTTGACTTTAACCCGTCGCATGGGAGCGTGTCGATCATATAGGCTTAGAATTTTAAAGTTGAACATTTTTACCATATCGTTTATAGAGGAACTCTCGAAAACTTCTTTCCAAACAATGCCACCAGCATCACGCAGCAATGCCTCCAGGTCCATGCCCTTGTAGTTGCGTAGAAAAATATATTGTGGTTTGCGCTTAGGAGGTCGAATCTTGTAAGACAAAAATATTAAATCGTGATAGGAAAAACAGGCAGCAAGCTGACCGTGGACAGATACATTACTAGGTTTAGAAACAATCATAAGATCCAAAAGAGAAGGGGTGCAATTAGGGAAATGATGAGTAGCGGAGAGAGGCAGAATACTGAGGTTAAAAGAAGATAAGAGAGCTTGAAGTTTGTGAGTACGACTGTCATTTTTAAGAAGGCATGTGTTAAAATCACCCATCAAGACTACGTGATCATAAGCAGGACAGAAATCGCTTAAAATCGAATCAAAAGAATCAAAGTAGTCGATACTGAGGTTGGGACTATACATCACTCCGAGAAGCATTTTGGCATGGTTTAAAGATATTTCTATAAATAGATGCTCTGCTGACCCCGAGTAGGAAGACGGTGATACATTGATGATCTTATAGGGTATACCAGCACGCAAATACATGGCAACACCACCGCCGCCCTTCCCAGTTCTATCATTACGAATGAGAATAAAGCCAGGGAGGGCATAATGTACAGATAAGAGAGAAGGTTTCAGAAAGGACTCTGAGATCAGTAAAGCATCTAAATGGGCACTGTTAATGGACGCCAAAAGATCTGAGTAATGGCACGGAACACTCTGGGCATTGATGTGGGCTATATTGAGGTTATTGGGGTAATGAGTAAATAAGGAGGAAATTTGATCACCAAGGGCCAAAGGAGAAGAAGAAGCACTTGCCGCACTATGAAAACTGCTAGAAGAAGAAGAACAGGAGAAAAAGTCAACATCTAAATTACCATCGAACATAGTTGCAAATATACAAGATAAATAATTAATATAAGTATATAATATAAAAATAAATTGCTAAACACACTAGCTAAAAAACTAAAAACTTAATAAGTTTAACTAATAAAACCACCTGAACGCTGTAGATGGGAGAGATTTTTACAACATTCTCATTCATTCATCACATTCATTTTATTCTCTTCAAAAGACAATGAGAGAAAGCTGATAAAATTGTCGATAACTGTGTCCAACCCTACGCGTCGAGCGCGCGCGCAACCCGCTCCCCGCGCCCCTCCTCGCCAAAAGCCGAAGGCCTTTGAAAAGCCGACACACGCGTGCCGCGTCCTTTTGTACTAAGCCGACAAACGAACCGCGCCGCCGTGACTCGCAGTGTACACTTGCAGGTATTGTTGGAGTGTCTCAGTGAAAATGAATTTGAGTAAAAATAACAAAATAAAATTTCGGCCGTGACAGGTCAAGAACATTTCGCAAGGAGAAATTTCACGTACGAATGTAACGAAAAACAAACAACATTAAGATTTTTAATAGTCGGTCCTACAATGTTCCCTCTGGTTAGGGACAAAAGCCTCTTCTCTGTGAGATGGAGTGGCTTGCAATCCACTACGCGGGCATACGGGTTGGTAGAAATCACATGTCTTCGATTTTTTTTTCTAGGACATCTTTAAACTTGAAGTTTTCTTTCATTCACCGTTTTGAGAGCAGTGATGATAAATAAATTACACAATGAAAAGTGCTTGCCTGGTCTCACCCACGACCTTCAACTATTCGTAAGTCGGGGGCTTTACCACTGGGCCACAACAGCTTTGTTCTGTTTTCAATTAAAATGCAATACAAACACATTAAAGTCCCGCCTGTCGTTTAGGTGTACCGATTTCGCATTTTAGGTAAATAGGTAAAATGAGTACAACTGCGTAGGCGAATGATTGCACAGCGTGGCAACGTCGCTTTTCAATGTTCAAGGATTGAAGTTCATTGTACTATTAACCTACTGTTGCAATTCTACAGAGTGTTCAAATTTGCTTTAAATTAAAACTCGACTTTTTGACAAAACTACTGGACCGATTTCGTTACTTTTTTGTATAGCGTTATCAAATACCATAACTAGTATGTGGTTTCAAGGATTGCATATATGTCGTAGACATACGGTATGTCATAGATGTTTGTTACTCGATTACGTCAGGACCGCTGAAAGGTTCTGGATGTGGCACAGAGACAGATAGTCTGGAATAGCACATAGGTAGGCTACTGCGGCACGTTGGACTGATGATTTGAAAAAGCTGGCCGGCAGTGGCTGCATGCGGCCTGCTCTCGACCGGGATGGTTGGCGCTCTTCGGGGAGGCTTACGTTCAGCAGTGGACGGCAAGTGACTGATATGATAGGCTACTTAGTATCCGGCAGTATGTTCCCCAGGGACAGAGTGCGGCACGCACGTGGGCGGCACCGCTGGCCGCAGCTAGTACTATGCCTCTCACCGGATGTCTCCAGCAGACCCTTGTCTCGGCACCTGATGAACCGCAGCACCATATCTTCTTGTTCGGGCCCCCATATCCTGCCCTGCGGCTGCAAGTCTGGCTCCGAGAGGAACGGTGACGACTGCACGCAAGGGATGCGGGATATCATCTCCACTTCTGGAAACAAAAACCGGCCAAGTGCGAGTCGGACTCACGCATGAATGGTTCCGTATAATCGTACAAGATTTATGCTGTGTATTTTTTTGTTACAGCGACAACAGAGGTCTACCCGTTACGGTTAAAGATAATATACATCCCGCGGACAGACAGATGGACGGACGGACAGCGGAGGTTTAGTCAATATAGTCTCGTTGGATACGGAATCCTTATAAGATTTATTAGAAGGAAATCGCAACTCAAAAGTACCACTGGTAGTCGCCGCCCCTGTATCTTACTATACTACTATTATTAATGCGGCAGTTTGGATGGATGGATGGATGGACTGATGTGTGTTAGTCAATCACGACAGAATAGTTATTTTCAACACATTTGCTCAAAAAGTGCATTTATGAAGCCTGTTCACATTATTCGAACGTTAAAAGTTACGCACTATTCAAAATGGAGCGTGCGGTAAAATAGGCACTCTCACCTAAGTACCTATTTTACCACACGCTCCGTTTTATAGCAACGTGCGTATCTTTTACGGTTTTATTTTTAAATTCGATAAACAATAAATATGTATGTAGGCGTCAGCGACAGCTGAGCGATAGCGCCATCATCGTTTGGGTTCGGTGGTATCAGGATCATTGTAGAATAAAACACTGAATACAGTACCTACTAAGCTCTCTTTATTATCTGTGGCTGAGTGCTAGTACTTTACAAATAGACAGTCTCCCAAAACGCCCGCCCGTTACCACATCCCAGTGTTTTAGCTAGGGAGAAGATGTGGCCAACAAACTCCATAGCAACACACCTGTCTTTTGAGTTAGAAGAACTCGCATTTATAACATTATTAAAGAAGTCTGTTTAATTTAATTAAAATAGGTAAACCGACAGTTTCGTTCGGGACGAGTGTCCTAGTCGGTGTCTCGAGAAAAAAGTGCCCCCGGCAAAGTCCCGACTCTCCAATTTATACGTCTCTGTCCACGTGCCGCCATTACAACTGTCAACTGACGTCACGGCGTTTACCACTACCCACTACTACAATACTCAAATCAGCAAGTAATTATTAAATGATTTCTTTATCCACGACACGGCCAGAACTGACAATCACACGTCCTCGTGTGGTGGTGATAATATGGTACCTGTAACCAACGAAAACACAACTTAATAGTTGACTGCTGGCTCGGCCTACCTGACCAAGATCAAGATCATAAAATCATGAATTAAGAATTATAACTATACGGGTCCGGTCAAACGACCCTTCAGTTTTAATCTTCTGGTCCGGTCTCACGACCCTTCAGAATTATAACTACTGGTCCGGTCAAACGACCCTTCAGTTTTAATATTCTGGTCCGGTCTCACAACCCTTCAGAATTATAACTACTCGTCCGGTCCTACGACCCTTCAGAGTTATAACTACTGGTCCGGTCAAACGACCCTTCAGTTTTAATCTTCTGGTTCGGTCTCACGACCCTTCAGAATTATAACTACTGGTCCGGTCCTACGACCCTTCAGAGTTATAATCTCCTGGTCCGGTTATAACTAACCCTTCAGGATTATTACTGCTTGGTCCGGTCAAACCCTTCAAGCTCTTTTAATTATTTTTGTTTTCTTTTGTTTTCCTCCTTTTTTTTCTCATCAGTATTAAAACTGGAGACGATTGTGCTAGACTGGAATATCCCTTTAGCCAGTGCTAGACCGGATATCAGTCCCTATAGCCAAACATGCTAGACCGGATTGCAATCCCTTTAGCTGACTCATTGGACCGGATTTTCCCTTCAATGACTCTTTCGTACATTTTTTACTTCCTACATTTTTGGTTATGTTAATTCTCTCATTTTTTGTCCCACATTTTTTTTTTCCTACATTTTTGTTATGTTACTTCTCTCATTTTTTGTCCTACATTTTTTTCACTTTTTTTTCCTGTTTTTTTTTTCTTTTTAAACATTGCCCCAGCCCAGGAATCTATTCTGCACCGGGAGCGCGCTCACAAACACCCAAACTCACCCGCACTAACACTATCTATTTTGTTTTTTTTTCTGTTCGGGTCAAGCCCAACTTTATGCGCCAACCGTCTCGTGTCTATGTCGTGTCAATTTAAACTATTTCCGAATTTGCTAGTCTGGACTGAACTTGTCCCTGTAGCTTATAAAATCAATTGTTGGAGTTCATTTTTTTATTCTATGTATCAAAGTACTTGTCACAGCGTTAATTGGTTTAGGATTTAAAACCCTTCCGATGATGTATTACATTTTCTACTCAGTTACGACTTCAGTGCGGCCAAATAGCCATGATAATATGTTCTCTATTGTTCAGTGGAGGTACTCTCCTAATCGTCTTCTACGTTAAACTTGTTAGAAACACTACTGAGAGGAATCTTTGGTATGTGATCGTGGGTATACTTATACGTTATTTTACTATTTATGGATTTCAAAAGATAGCGACCGATATCAACTAATTCTAAAATTCTATCGACTCTCACTAACGGACTTTAGCATCCACATCGCTACACCAATAATAACGGTCTCGCAATTTTCCGAATTCTAAAAAGAAAAAAATAATAATAATCGAAACGCTCTACAAATAAGACCATTTTCTTTTTTAACGCACCGTGTTGCGAGCTCTACTCTACCGATTGCGTTTCGCGACGATTTGCCACCCTTAATCTCTACAGCAATTCTCTACTAACTCGTGTTACATGGAGCTATTCTTTATCTCCACTCTACTGACAAGTCAGTCACTCATTCAGGCTTCTGACAGTTCTAAAGCGGCTGTAAACTCTAATTGAACTAAATGCCACGTACCACTCCATCGAACAAATAAAACAACAGATCATCTTATTTCCAGTCGACAGCTATCTCATAGCTCAGCAAAACAATTGTTACACTCGCACTTCCTCATGGGAATGCCGAGTAAACCCTCTTTATTACACTACCTAGAGCTACCGTAACGATACCCTGATCTAGACTCTCCCGTCTATATGCCATCCAGAGCTACCGACGGATACCTTGGTACAGTCACCGACCCACAGAACTCAGAACCTGTCACACAAACTAAATTGTTGCCAACTCAACATCTACTTCATAACTTCACAACGTCAAGTGATACTTGGCATCGGGCATCTTCTTGACAAAGAGATTTTAAAATATACCGACCGGCAATCTATACACATCGGTGCTTACGAAAATAAGAACAACTTGCCTGCTAATTTTTGCGTCCTACGTTCCTGTGAAGAAGCTACGTTCACGAATTACTCTTCGTTATTATAAGAACATTGCGGTCACTGAATCAATCTTATTTTAATCTCACTAGGCTCGTATTACCTCACATACCTAGTAGGCAACCCAGTAGTGGAAAATGAAAAGTTTATTTAGAAATTATAAAAGCGTAGAATTATTATCTGTACCCGTCAATCAATGTCAATAAAATCAAGTAACTGTTCATAATCGCTTACTATTGAATTTGCTAACTGTTATTATGCAAGGAAAACTGTCGTTAACACGTTAACATAAACGCCTAGGTCTAACTTTTCACTAAAATTGAAAAAATCTAAGTCGAAACAAAACATGAACTTGTGGCAATGTTGCCTTACGATATCGGATTCAGAATTTCGCACTGAATATCATTTTGAAACTATTACCACCAATGGGAAACTGTAATTGCTATAGCTTCGTACTGAGTATATCAAAATTACCTAGCAATATCAATCTAACCACTGAAATTATTCGAAGATCTTTAAAGCTTTGAAAATCACAATTAAAATAAAATGGCAGCGGCTCACCGGGCACTTCAGTCTTCAGTCGGCCTTGAACGCTTCCAACTCCACAGATGTTGACATGATGTACGGCTACTGCAGCCTTCAAACTGCTTGCTGACCTTCGATCGGTCACGCTCAGAACTGCTCAGAAGTTGTAATTTCTCAGCTGCAATAGCTGCATGCAAACCTCTACCGCCATCTGCTGACTTCATCCACGGTGATACGATATCTGAAAACTGAAAAATACCACGAGAGTACAAGTCCAATCAAAGCTTTGACAGGAGTATAGGCTTCAGCTTAGCGTAGTAGCCTCAGTATCAAAATTAATTAGTATCAGAAACTAATCAGGACATTGGCACTAGCAAGAAAGTTTATGCCCAATAGTGGACTACTGCTCCTAAGATAACCCCACTGACCCAAAGTTGGGCTATACATGGTTGTAATGAATCAAAAATTGCATTTTCAATCTTAAATTTTTTTAATTGAACTGTTAGATTGGTACGGTCTTGTAACTATATCGCTCTAACGTCCAAAAATAGCTCTGAACAGGTACTGGACTATTATTTAAAACGCCTTTCTACCGATTACTAACGCTTAACTAGCAACACTTAAGCTATAGCGCCTGAACTATTTCTACACTAAAGCGATAGCGAACGTGAAAATAATAGCCATACTTTAGTATAGAGCAACAAAGCGACGAATCAATTAGCTAACATCGATTATGGCTTATCATGATACCATAGCCCTATGTAGTCGGTCTCCACAGCATAAAATGTTCCTAATGAACATTTTTATTTTTTTAAACAAATAGAAAAATGTTAACCAACTAGCACATCTAGCACATCAGCTTCACAGCAATAACGAAATGTTGTCATTTACTACCACCTACTAACTCACCAGATTAACGTGAAGATCCTCACACACATCATCACACTCCATGACCTGAGCAGCTGTTTTGAAGTTACTTGCCTCCGTTCCGGACTAGTTTTTCATTGTTCAGGTTGATGAGGGTAGCCACATAAAACTCGACGAGTAGGAATTTGACCTTGGAATGCTTCTTTAATTGGCCACACGATGAACTCTGATAGGTTATCTATCATAGGCACGTAGGCACGATGCTCTTCAGAGCCCGCACAACACTGCGTCCTCGACGAAACATAGCACCGCGGTGACGCACAATGACCGCACGTTGATCTTAGGTTTATTGGATCGATTTTCACGGCACACATCGAGTTTTAGGCGTCTGGATAAACACACGCGTTTCGAACACGAACCACAATTTTCACTATAACTGTCACTACGTATTTCACTAGCATTGCCACGAATCTTCATGTGGGCCACTTGAGTTGCATCGCACTTCTGATGTAGGCGTCAGCGACAGCTGAGCGATAGCGCCATCATCGTTTGGGTTCGGTGGTATCAGGATCATCTATACTAATATTATAAAGAGGTTACATTTGTTTGTAAGTTTGTATGTAGGGGGTAATCTCAGGAAGTACTGGTCCGATTTGAAAAATTGTTTCACTGGTAGAAAGCTACATTATTCGTGAGTGCTATAGGCTATTAATTAATTATAATAACTAATTATAAAGATATCATGCATATTAGTCGAACTATCTCAACTTTTGTCTATCCAGGCGGAAAAAAATAGCTCTTACAACAGAGTTATTTGCGTGCGCTGCCTTAACAGTTGTATTGAAAACAATGTATGGCAACCTGGTCCGCCTAGAATAGTTCTACAAAAAAGTACGCGGCACTATATTTCTATCTTTTGTATTTTAGCAGATATAGTAGCTTATATACGTGTTAAAAAAAATATTTTTCGACGTACTTATCTTTGGACGATTTTTAAACAAACAAAATATTAAACCTTATCGAATAAAATGTTATTATGATCACAAGAACATCATAGACATACGATTTGCCCAAAACAGTATGTCAATTGGTTGAATAGTTTCGAAGATAATATAAAATTACTAAATCGCAAAACGCCGCCCGCGACGTCCATTCACGAACCGCATTAGAACATGCTTTGTACGGACGTTTTATCCATTTACCCATAGACGGCGTTGTGCAATTGCGTCATTTTTCTGAATCGTGGTGTTAAGATTTTCCGCGGATTAATGACCCTCTCCAGTTATTATTTAACTTTTGTCGTTTGGTAGGTGAGTTGTACATAGTTTGTCTTTAAAATTGTTTTGGTTGCTCGCTTTCTCAAAACACAATTACAATATTACTTCGTTCTCATTCTTCGAGTTCGAAGCGGTGATATTTCTGTTTTTGGGATATCGGACAGTTTCAGCGATTTTTTATCATGCCTAAAAGGATATCACAACTTTCCCGTCAGACATCCCAGACATGAGACAAGAGCAGCTCGAGTACGCCGTACGGAAGAGCCTCTCGAGGAATAGAGAAAATATTTCGCAAGCACGCGCTGGGAAATCTAGCTTCGAGTGTTCACAGCGGCTTGCTAACCAAAGCTGGAGAACATCGCAGGTCCGTGCTCGGGAATCTAGCGCTGAACGTGCACAGCGTCTCAGTGATTTAAAGCAGCATGTCTCTGCAACAAGGGACAGGGAGTCTAACGCTGAGCGCTCGCAGCGGCTCGCTAGCCTAGCTTCGTACGTATTATTATGCAATAAAAACAAAACCCTCCTTTTGGCCGTCAGGATATAAATCACAGCAGTCAGTACTATAATAAATAATAAATTTATTCATTAAGAAGTATGTACATGGCACACAGAGTAGTCTTACACACTAAAAAATGGAAAACAGTACATTCAGTATAAAGTAGGTCATAGGACTCTCTTTCCTAAACTAGGCAGAAATTCTGTCTGTATCTTAGGAAAGAATATCCTGTTGTAGGAGGTCGTATTACGGTAACAAAATAAAAAACGGGAACTATATTTTCTATCACCAAAATTTATATTTGTTATCAAGTTGTATCACCTAATAAATAAATCTATCGCCACGAAATATTTTCGTTCTCAGATAAACAAAAATTGTTCCCAGGTATGAATAATTATCAAAGTTTTATTACTTAAATAATAGCTTTGTACTCAGAATGGTAGATCTGTCACCAAATAAATTGATTTATTAAAAGAAAAATGGTTAGGTTAGGTTAGAACTGTGACCTACGCACGACTCCATGATTTTAGGTGATTTATTGTGGAATTGATTTTATATTATTTGGTGACTTGATTTTGGTGACAAATCTACTATTTTGTGGGCAAACCCTATTATTTAGAAACACAAAACTAATTAAATTGGCGATAGCTTAAATGATACCCATAAAAAACTGGTACGTGCAGTAGGCGAACAAAGTAGGTACTTATGTTAAATAATTATGAGTATAATGTATGTGTGTATAGGTGTAAGTTTGTGTGCGTATGAGAGTGAGTATGTGTGTGTATGAGAGTGTGTATGTGTGTGTTAGGTTTTAAGGATATGGTAAGTGTAAGCATATCTCATTTAATGTGTTGTAGTTAGCAGCTCCTCGGTATCATTATATGTTAGTGTCTGAAGCCAGGAATTTAGTTTCTTCTTTACCTCACGATTAGTCAAGGCGTATATATTAAGAAGTTTGTGGGCTTTATTATATAGCCTAGCACTTAAATCATTAAACTGTCGTCTTACAAAGGCGGTCCTGCAAGAGACGGTAGGACATAACGGAAAACCACAGCGCCGCTGGCACAAAAGCTGCTTATTGTAGGAAATCATAGAGTGTTTGTATAGGATGGTTCTTAGGATATACAATTTCCGAACAGATAGGACATTACATTCTGTATATAGCATCGATGTGGGGTAGTCCCGTGGTTTAATAGTATATTTCATTACAAGTGCGGAAAGGCTGTCATTGAAAGAAAAGAAAGAAAGAAAGAAAAAGAGTTTATTTGCGAGTTCCGACAAATGTCTACCCGAGCCGAGGCGAAGACGAAGGCGAGGGTTGACAGTCGGAACAAGTTGCAATGACGGTTCCGCAGGTGTACTGAACGACTATTTTTAATACAGTTGCGAAAAAATTAAGCAATTTAATAAAATTTTTTGCAATTATACTGAGTTCCGGTGGTGTTAATTCAAAAAAAATAGGGTCGAAATTACTCATTTTGTGCAACAAACAACTAAACTGGCAAAGAAAATTTCTGGAAAATGGCGCCAACCGTAGAATATAAGAAGTATTTTTTTTCTTCACCCAGTTTGGTAGGCAAAGGAAACTATCCATAAAGCTTAGTCTTCAGTAGATTTTTTATTGATATGAAATGAAAATTAAATTTAATGAGATGAAATGAAATGAAATGAAACCTAACCTAACTCATTCAATTAAATCATTAAATCTGATATTGAAATAAATTAGTAATAAATTAGAAATATACGTATTTGTATGAATAACAAAAACTCTTTAGTAAAAACTTCATGGTTGGTTTTTCTTTTTAATAGGTAGACATTTATTTTGACAGTTGGGAAAGAGAACGCACGAGTTCGGGAAAGGTAAAAAAAAGGCACTAGTATGTAATAGCCCACATCCCGAACGCTATAAGTCCCTGCAATACACCACTGTATTAAAAAGTTTATTACTTTTAGCACAGCCCTTTGTGCTCTTTCAAGCTTTAATAGCTCTGTTTTATAAGTTCCCCCCCACACAGGGATACAGCACGTGAGAACTGATTGACACAGGGCCAAGTAAACCATACGGAGAGTATCTTTATCCGCTGAAAACCTCAGATTTTTAAAAATGTATATGAGTCTTCTGGTGCGAGATGTTATTGACTCTAATTGAGTGGTCCAGTCTAGTTATAACCGTAGTCCAGTCTAGTTATAATAGTACTAACCGAACCACACTCATAATTTCATCACAAGTTAAAATGTTTACCGCCCAACAAAGTGGGCACGGGTCAGCTAGTCTATACAAACAACAACAACAAACAAACCAGCTGCGTCACTACCTAAGCAGCAGAAAGGGGAAAAGAAAAACCGTCGCTGTGAAACCCTTCCAAGGAGTCCGACACAGCGCTGTCCAACGAAGCAAGAGTGTGATGAGGATGGCTTCACCAAAGTGCAGAAGAAGAAGAAGAAGCCTACTTGTCGCAATCAATGCGGTACTGGACTGACAGGACCAAATATGCTGTTACGGGCAGCGGTACCTACAACGTTGCTGTATGTGTCCCGACTACATCACTCCACGAAGGTTGAGGAGATCGTGGAGTACATGAAGGTGAAGACCAACTGGACCTTGAGGGTCGAAAAGTTGGAACCGCGTCACAACACCAACTTCAAGTCGTTTGTGGTGCGGGTTCCGACACAACATCTCGACAAGTTCCTAAAGGAAGAGTTTTGGCCGAAGGGTGTAGTCTACCGACGTTTTCAGGGCAGGCTATGTGACACCGCGCAGCGTAACACGACGCCGTCACTTCGTGTGTCTTAGTGTTTTCAAATTTTATATGAATTAGTTTATTTTTATATATTGTTGTAAATGTGTATTTTATTTTGTATGGGCTACTGTTGCCTGAAATAAAGGAATAATAATAAATAAATAAATAAATATACATATAATAAAATCGTAGAGTTGCCGTGTCTGTACATTCAATATTTTCGCATAAAAAATACATAGAAATGTCAGAAAAATGACATAGAACACAAAAAAGCAGTTTTTGAAATTCTTTTCTGTTTGTCTGTTTGTCTGTGCGTCTGTTTGTCTGTGCGTTTGGAGGAGCATCACGCATAAACCACTGATTGGATTCAAAATTTAGGTACTTCGAAATATGTGATAATCGGAGCAACATTTAGTGTTTATTTCATCAAAATCGACCCACAAAATCAAAAGATATCGAATTTTAAAGTTTACGAAGAAACTTCATCGAGCGCTAAAATAAGTTGTTTTCATTGAGACTTCAGATACTTGCAATGCCATCTATTGAGAAATTTTTTAGTAAGAAATGTGTGAAAAGACCTCGAAACAATGTATTTTTGAGTTATTTTTTAATTAAACTTAAAATGTGGCAAAAAAGTAAACATTTTACTATATTATCATTATTTATCGTAACGTGTAAGCTTCTAAGTTTGAACTTATGAGTAGTTATGAGTATAAAGACAGTTCAGTTACGTTGTAGATCGATAGATGGCGTTGTACTTATGACGCGTTTTTCTGAATCGCGGTGTTAAGATTCTCCGCAGTAGCATAAGGTCAGCCCCATGTTTTATGTAGAAGTCGTGGATTCGCCTGGTGCCAGTCACGTGACACGTTTTGCGCGCGAGCGTCACGTGACCCATTCCGTACGGACCGCCTTAGTGTTTTTAACCCGGTTTTCTTTGTGTGCTGTCGCGGGTGTAAGTTTCGACCGGCACCCGGGGGAGCACACAGGGGAGGCCGCCCCGTCTCTGCCCGGTGTGGAAACACACCGTTGCGGTCACGGAGGCACCCACCACAGCATGCCGCCGAAGAAACCTGGCGGTCGTAGCTCCTTGGGGCACGACGCCAACCCGCCACCAGACCGACCGATGGGGGACCGGACGCTGTCGCTCCCTCATGTAGGGGAGGCGACGCCCGGTGCACCACCAGCCGCTCCATCAACCTCCAGGACGACCACCGCCGGCCCACCGACGTCATCGGCGACTGCGCGCGTTTCGCCGGCGCCGCCGTCGAGCCGGCAGCCAGCCGTCCCGGTCCGACCTCCGGCTTTTCGCCCCGTGCCCATTCAGGCACCGGGGCCAGCCGTGACAAGCCGCGCCCACGCAGTGCGCGCCACCGCCCCCGCAGTGCGCCCCTCTGCGCATGCAACGGGCATTTCTACGTCTGCCCGCCAGGCGGCACCACTTGTACGACAGGTGGCGCCGCCGGTGGCGCAGACCAAAACTGCAAGTTCCAGAGCCGCCCGCCAGACGGTGCCACCTGTACCACAGGCGGTGCCACCAGTCGCAGCCACAACCGCCGCCGCACCTGCGCGCCAAGGGGCGCAGCCCGAGCGGCCCTCACCGAAGCCCGACGCACAAGCGCAACCTGCTGCGCGCGCAAGCGCGCCGACCGGGCCTGCGCCTACCACAGCCGCCAAATACGCCGCGGTGCCTAACGCGCCTGCTGCCGCCGTGCCGCCTACACGCGCTGCAGAGCGCCCCACAACTGGCGGGCAGACATATGCCGCCACAGCTCGCCGCACTGCGTCGCCCGCTCCCCGCCGCTTGCTGGCGAGCGCGACGCAGTCTGCACCAACCAGTCCACCACCATCCAGAAGGTTAGAGAGTTTCTTTTTCTCGCCTACACCACCGAGGGTCGCCGCCCAGGACTCCCCCGCCATGATGTCGGCATGCTCGTCCCGTCAGGGGTCTGACATGTCGGCCTCCTCCAGGGGCTCCACCGCCAGTCGACGCGACGTGTCAACAGACACGCCCGTGCGAGCTGGCGACATGGACGTCGACCATCAAACCCCGACTGAAGCCGTAGGTTTTGACTTCGAGTTCGCGCTCGAGGCCAGGCCACAACGTCGACCACGCAGCCCGGACGACGAGGCCACCGAAGAGGCCAAACGTTACTGCCCCGACCCGCCACTGCCGCAGCGCCTTCCGCGCGGCCCAGGCGGGGAAGGGCGGTCCGTCACCGCCGACGCGGCGCCACCGTCGCCCGCACCTGCAGCGACAACCGACACTAGCGCCACCAGTGCCGGATGCACGCAACCGTCCGCGGCAGCCCCCGCGACCAAGAAGAAGTCGCCCCGCTATCCGCCGCTGATTGTGGAGAAGCTCCCAGACTGGACCGCTCACTTCAGAGCGTTGAATGCCAAGCTGGGTCACCCACCGAATGCCCGCCCGTTTCATGGCGGCGTTCGGTTCTTGCCCGAGTCTGAGGGCGAGTACAGGGTGATCCAGCGGTATCTCACCGACTTGGAGAGGGAGAGCGGTCTCGCCTGGTTTGCCTATTCGCTGACAGCCGACCGCAGCGTCAAGGTGGCGATTCGCGGGCTGCCCGCGGACACGCCGCCGGAGGAGATACAAGAGGAGCTCCGACTGCATGGACTGGAGCCGGAGTACGTGCGCAATATTAAAGCGCGCGAAGGACGACCCGGCTGCATCTTCCATGCAGTCCTGAAGAGGACGCCTGATTTCAGGAAAGTTTACGACATCACGCAATTACTTTGTATGCGTGGTGTCAAAATCGAGGCGTGGAGGGGCAAGCAAGGGCCTGCCCAGTGTCACCGGTGCCAACAATTTAGGCACAGTTCGCACCAGTGCCACCGCCCGCTCAAATGCGTCAGATGCGGGCAAAACCACGCCGCCAGGGACTGCCCGCGCCCACGTTCGGAGCCGGCCACCTGCGCCAACTGCGCGGGCGACCACCCGGCGTGCAACACCAAATGCCCCATCTACCAAAAGGAGATAAGAAACAAGAGAGCGGGCACTGTCGCCATCACGCGGCAACAGAGCCGGCCCTCAGCCACCGAGAGGCCTGTAAACGCCGAGGAACGCGAGGCGCCTAGCGCTACGCTGATGGCGGCAGCAAACGGGCCCACAGATAGAGACGCTGCCACCTCCGGGGGGCGGAAAAAAGGGAAGAGAGGGGGGAAAGGAAGAAAGGGAAAGAAGCCCACACCCCCCCCCACCAACACTACCGAAGCACAGGTCGACCTTGCCCCATCCCAGGCGCAGGCGCCGACACAAGCCGCCACCGCCGTCGCTGCTGACTCCAACACACTAAAAAGGTCAGCAAGGATGGCGCAGCTACAAGAGGCCAGAACGGCCCCCCCTGCAGCCGAGACCGCAGGGCCAAACGACACCTACACTGCCCTCAGTCAGCAGCGACAACGCGAACGCGCTCCAACAGACGAGGAGCGCGAGCGTAAAAAGGAATTTACCGCCTGCGCCATTAAACTCCTGATGGACCTCATTAAGGCCATCAGGCAGGGACAGGACGCGGAGCTGGTGATCCTCGACGGCTTGGCCGCTCTACTGACGCTTTACCGTGGCTAAGTCGTTGAGGATCATTCACTGGAATGCCCGCGGCCTGCGAGTCAAGGTCGCTCCTTTCCGCCTCCTCCTCAAGGAACAGGACATCGACGTGGCGCTCATTAGTGAAACACTCCTGGGACCAGCGGACCATCTTCGGGTCCCAGGTTATATCAGCTACAGGCAGGACGAGAGATCGGACGCCGGCATTACATATCGCGGTCTGGCGATATTTGTCAGGCGGAGAGTCGTCCACCAGCCCCTACCGAAGCCGCAACTCAACACTTTTTACGCGCTGGGTGTGCAACTGCACGTCGCCGGCGAGGACCTAGACGTCTACGCGGCCTACATCCCGCCCTCGGCTCCCTTCAACGTGGTTGAGCTGAGGGCCCTAATGCTAAGGTCGCCAAACCCAACCATCCTTGCCGGCGACCTTAATTGCAAGCACCCAGCGTGGAACTCCCGCCTCACAACACGCGGGGGTCGACGACTCTTAGCCGACGCCGAGGCCCACGGTTACGTGGTGTCCGGCCCAGAAACCCCGACGCACTACCCGGACAGACAGGGGTGGATGCCGGACGTGCTGGACATCATGGTCCATAGGGGCCTACATTGCCAGATCGCGCAGCAAGTACTGGACGACGAGATGCTGTCGGATCACCAACCTGTTCTCGTCGTCCTCTCCGAGATGCCGACCCGACTCTCTCCCCCAGCGCCACGTCGAAGGACTGACTGGAGCTCCTTCAAGGAAGCGCTGGAGACCACCACACCGACTTGGCCCATAGCCACCTCCGCAGACGCGGACGCGATGGCCAGTGAGGTCACTGTTTGCATCCAACGCGCCTACGAAGAGGCGACTACCACCCTATCACACTCGCAGGGCTTGCTACGCAGGCCCCTGCCGCGCCACCTACGCGAAATGGTCGCCAAGACTAGGCGCCTACGCAAACAGTGGCTGATCACGAAATGCCCGACAATGAAGAGCGAGTTAAACCGTCTTGCGGAAAAGACGAGGGCCAAGCTCCAGGAGCACAACGCAGAGAGCTGGGAGTCCTACATAGAGTCGACCGACGGTGACTGGCCAGCGATACACCGACTGTGCCGGCAAGTCACGACGACCCCAGCTCCGGTGCGCCCGCTCCTACACAGCGACGGGGCGCCTAGATACGCCGCATCAGACCGCGCGGAGATCTTCGCCGAGCACCTGGAGCGTCAATTCCAGCCGAACCCAACCGACGACCACGATCATGTCGCAGCAGTCGAGAGGCACCTTGAGGAGTACTTCTCGTCGCCGATAGCTCCCGAAGAAGCACCGATTTTCTTTTCGCCTGGCGCAGTGAGACGCGCCATCCTGAGGACCAAGCCTAAAAAGGCCCCTGGGGCGGACGGTATCACCAACACAGTGCTGCGCCACCTGCCATTCCGCATGGTAGCGGCCTTGGCGCGCCTGTTCACGGGGATACTGCGCACGGGGGCCTTCCCAAGGTGTTGGAAGGAAGGGCGCGTCATTATGCTGCCCAAGGCGAACAAGAACGTGCTGAAGCCGGAGAGCTATCGGCCCATCACGCTCCTACCCACCATCTCCAAGGTGTTTGAACAACTCCTGCTGCGACACCTCACCCCGCACTTGACGCCCCGCCCGGAACAGTTTGGGTTCCGCTCGGAACACTCCACGACGCTCCAGCTGTCGAGAGTACTGCACCTGCTCACAGCGGCCCTAAACAAGAAGGAGTACGCAGTTGCAGTACTCCTCGATATGGAAAAGGCCTTTGATCGGGTCTGGCACGCCGGTCTGATATTCAAGATGTCGCTCTCCGACGCGCCCCGTCGCGTCATCAAGGTGGTCTCCTCCTTCCTCTCGGACAGGACTTTCAAGGTGGTGGTCGAAGGCGCCGTGTCACGCCCCCGACCCATAGCAGCCGGAGTTCCGCAGGGCAGCTGCGTCTCGCCGCTCTGCTACTCATGTTACACCGACGACATCCCTTCCACGCAGGAATGCACGCTCGCGCTGTACGCTGACGACGCCGCGTACGTCTCTACCTCGCTAAATGCGAGATACGCGGCCGTCAAAATGCAGCGCGCGCTAGACACGCTTCCCGAATGGCTGTCGAAGTGGCGTATGTCGGTGAACGTGGGTAAGACTCAGGCGCTGCTCGTCGGGGGCGCCCGCCTCCCACCACCTCTCCGACTGCAAGGAGTCGACATCGTGTGGTCGCCCCAGGTCAAGTACTTGGGGGTCACCATCGATCGTCGGCTCACCATGGGTAGCCATGTCCGCCAGGTCGTCGCGAAGGGTAGAGCGGCCCGCGCTCTGCTTCACCCAGTGCTCTCGTCCCGCCTCCCGCTGCGAGTCAAGTTGGGCGTGTATAAAACGTACATCCGCCCGCTGCTCACCTATGCCGCCCCAGCTTGGCTCGCCCTCACGAGCGAGTCCAAAAAGAAGACTCTCCGCGCGCAGCAAAATCTCGCGCTGCGGAAAATTGTTGCCGCCCCTCGCCTCGTGAGGAACAGCGTTATCATGCGGGACCTCAGTATAGAGAGCCTGGATGACTTCTGCGCCCGCCTCGCGTCCGCTATGTTCGCGCGCGCCGACGCTTCTGCCTGGCCTCACATCCAGCAGATAGCGCCCTGGCACGCGCGGCCACCTGACGCGAGACGCCTGCCGCGCGACCTCGTGCGGGACACTGGCGACCCCTCCTAACCCACCGGACTTGACGCCGAGTGAGTCGCAGACACCGACACGCGACTCTCTCCCACAAAAAGACTCCACACTCACTACTCGCAATCGGCGCGCGCTATGTTCTAAGTTAATATAGGCATAGTTGCGCGCCGAACCCCACACAAGCACGACTCTCCATGCGCATACACATAACGCGATGAACGTGCGGCGCGGACGCACGTTTCATTCGCTACATGAGACGGTGTCTCACAATACAATGCCGCTCATACACACCACACGACGGTCCCTTAGCCTGGAGCGTGACCGGCTCGCTCTGGAAGCGTGACAGGCGGGGGACCAGCATCCTCGGCAGGGAGCGCCCTAAAGTCGGCCCTACGTCGCTGGTCGTCTCTCGCCGGGCCTCCTCCGGGCAACCGGAGGTCTCACCTGGCGGGGACAGACCGCCGTAGGGTCGTGAAGATACGGTACTGTGAGACAGTACCGTGGCGCCCTCTGCCGACACTATTGACAACTACACTCCATGGCTGCAGCGACGCCTACCGTCGCGCAGCCAAACCAGCCGCGCCTATATCGGCCATCCAACGCCGTGCCCGTATTTTTACGGGCACGAACACCCGACACCGCGGGATAAAAGGCATAGCCTACGCCCGCCCGCCGCGCCCCCTTGCGGGGGCGCCGCGAATTCCTCTATAGTAGAAGTCGTATAATATTGATGTATAAATAGCTATGGAAGTATGGATTTGATTGAATGACTAGATTGTTTTTCGATTTACTGGGAGGAGAGGAGAGTCTCCTCCGGAGAGTTACCTGTATCCATAAGTAAACTGTTTTACTAACAGAAGAGGTGAATATTTGGTATTATGTTTCAATGTGGCTAAACTATATCAGCCGAACACGTCGATCTTCAAGGTTAAGCAACGCTTGCCGAGGTCGGTCTGTGAATGGGTGACCATTATAACAACCTAGCCTTTTCCTTACTATATTGGCTCGGCTTCCAAACAAACCGGATTCAGCTGAATACCGGTATTTTACGTGGCGCGGCTGCCTACCAGACCTCCACAACTCATTCAATGCAAGATTTCAGTCAGATTTTACTGGCTTTTGACTATCCGTAACGACTGCCAAAGATCTACAAATGACAGCCGGGACCAAAGGCTTAACGTACTTTCTGAGGCACGTAGGAAACTCGGTATGTCAAGATGGTCACCCATCCACAGACCAACCTTCGCAAGCGTTGCTTAACCTTGAAGATCGATGCGTTCGTCTGTTATAGTTTAGCCTTGAAGATCGGCCCGTGCGGCTGTTTCAATTTAGCCACGAGCTCCTCTATAATAAATCGATTCTATGAACCCAGTTAAAACAAACTAAATTAATCAGTTGTCTACAATCAGCAATATTGTCAGTAAAAATCGGAGAAAATGTGTTTCTTTTTGGACTGTTCTGGACGAAATTAAGAATCCACTTGATTCAGCACCATTCGTTCGATACTTAGTTGGTTTTTTTGATTTTGATTCAAGATTAGTTTGTACCAGGAGATTAGGTACCTGGGCTGGTCGGCATTTCAACCGATAGAGATGATACAGTGCCCTGCATTAGGTACCCTCTTCATAATTATATTCTTAATTCGAGAGAGAGATCAGCATACGTAACTGAACGTAGATTTTGTATATTATGCAATCTATACTAATATTATAAAGCAGAAGAGTTTGTTTGTTTGGTTGAACGCGCTAATCTCAGGAACTACTCGTCCGATTTGAAAAAATCTTTCAGTGTTAGATAGCCCATTTATTGAGGAAGGCTATAGGCGTATATAAATATATAATCACGCTAAGACAAATAGGAGCGGAGCAGTAATAGAAAATGTGATGCAGACGAAGTTGCACGGGTCAGCTAGTTGTAGAATAAAACACTGAATACAGTACTAAGCTCTCTTTATTAACTGTGGCTGAGTGCTAGTACTTTACAAATAGACAGTCCCCCAAAACGCCCGCCCGTTACCACATCCTAGTGTTTTGGCTAGGGAGAAGATGTGGCCAACAAACTCCATAGCAACACATCCTGGGGCCCGAGTCTGCTATTTTTATAAATTTGTCATTCCGACACGATCCCATTGTCATGCCATTGTCATTTTGCTAAAAGTTCGTAATCTGCTAAATTCATAATCGCACGGTCACTGGCACGTCAGTGGCCGGTCATTGGAACGTCAATGGTCTCATAAAAGAATTGCGGTAGGAATACCGTATTGCCATTATTATAAAACCGAGCTAAATAATAATAACCATCTAAATACTTTAAAACACTATTTTACCAACAATCACTGTGTCATGGGCCTTAGTAAACATCTAATTGTATTGTATCCCTCAACTCATGCGCACCTACCCGCAGTGTCGATCTAATGTATATCTAAGTAATGTCGTCGTGCACTTAGTTTTGTATGAACATATTTTCTACAACTAACTACCCCTTTGTTATTAAATACTAATGTTATTTGTTGTTATTTGTCCTAGTAACAAACTCACTGCGCCAATAGGCTTCATGTAATTTTAAGTTAAAATATTGTATTTTCTCTGTAAGTGATTGTAAATCTTTTGAGAAAATAAATGTCTAAAACCGTAAATTTGAGCATTTATTCATGCCAGATTCTATTTATATTTAGTTTTACATATTATTTATTAGTGTTATAAGCAATCTGAAGTAGTGAGAAGTTCGTAAATACTAAATCTGTCATTATGTACGAGATTACCATTCATATGGCTTTCTTTCAATGGCGTGTCAGTGATTGATCATTGGAATGTCATAATGACGCCATTATGATGCCATTATGTTAGTAGATTAACAAACTTGTCAAAATCAACCATTTTGAAATCAGTGATCGACCATTCTGACACTATTGTAATAGCAGACTCGGGCCCCTGTCTTTTGAGTTAGAAGAACTCGCATTTATAACATTATTAAAGAAGTCTGTTTAATTTAATTAAAATAGGTAAACCGACAGTTTCGTTCGGGGCGAGTGTCCTAGTCGGTGTCTCGAGCAAAAAGTGCCCCCGGAAAAGTCCCCACTCTCCAATTTATACGTCTCTTTCCACGTGCCGCCATTACAACTGTCAACTGACGTCACGGCGTTTACCACTACCCACTACTACAATACTCTAATCAGCAACTAATAATTAAATGATTTCTTTATCCACGACATGTACATATAGTTAATTTATGATCCAAGAGCGGTAAGGTGGTCTTTACAAACGAGTAGACAAATGTAAGCCCAAGACGAAGTCGAGGGTTTACCATAGTCACGAGTTTGTAAATACCAATATACGCTCGTGTGTAATACAACGTTTTTCGACACATTTTATAAATAGATAATTAAATAAACTTTTTTATTATCAAAGTCAAAGTCAAACATTTATTTCAATTAAACCATTTACAGGCACTTTTGAATTGTCAAGGTCGGTCGGTCCAAAAAAGATGAAGCTATTTGCACGTTCCAAAGCGTAGATCTCTATGGAGAAGAACGTGCAAGAAACTCCACGGACACTCTTTTCAAAATAATAAATTATTACAAAGTTTTGTTGACATCGTGTTGAAATTATACAAACATGTGAGAACAATGTGACGAGCATGATAAAGACGTCCGGAATAAGAAAGGAACAATTCAAAGAAATAATTAAAATAAATGAAAATAAACCATGGCAGCTGAGAAATGACCAGTCCCAACCGACGGCGCCATGACATGCGCTACGCCCATTAATTAATTAATTAATTAATTATGTTTTGCTATTTGAGTTAGTTTCTAATAAGTTAATATTGAACTCACCACATATTATTATTGTTTTATTGCTATCTATGAAAAATGATTGTTAATCATTTTTTAACACCCTTGCTCGTAAAGCTGATGTAATTCCACCGGTTTTAAATATGTAAAGCGGGTCATAAAAAACGCGTGTGTTACCAAAGCAAATAGTTAAGTTATAGTCCATACAAATTCCATAACAGTATCACAGTATGTATTATTTGCCATTTCAAATATGGAACTGATCGCCGCCGCACGACTCCAGCTGCTGAGAAGCGCGCTGTTGCTATTCAAATTTCGAACTAATCGCCGCGCGGCGCCAGTCAGTAGGCAGCGCTAGCGCGCTGTTAAAATGGCGGGAAAGCAACAGTGTGCATTCACAGATTGAGTTTATTTAAAATGTTTTTTTTTTCTGTTTCCTCGCAAATGTGTTAAAAAACGTCGTACGATATACGTGCGTATTGGTTATAACATGCTCGGCTCAATTACGCCCTCGCCTTCGGCTCGGTCTGAAATTCCTAACGCACTAATATCGTAATGTACTAAAATAGCGCTCTTGCGATTTTGGCGGCAAGAGACCATTTTCTGCAATTGGCACCTCATTTAAGATGTCAAGTGGAGTAGATTCCATAATTATTTATATCTGATTCCTCGCTTGAACACATATTGTAATTAATATTATAATTAATAGTCGCTACTATCTTTGACGTTTCTAATTGAAAATGGCGCGAATTTGCAAATGGGGAAACGTGTGTGTTTTTAAAATAAGATCGCGCTTCCGTTTGTGTCTGCGACTGCAAGAAAAATTTTAATAGAATTGTATATATCGTAAATATTGTATTATATATATTACTAGCTGACCCGCGCAACGTCGTCTGCGTCACATTTTCCATTATTGCTCCGCTCCTGTTTGTCTTAACGTGATAATATATTATAAACTATAAACTTGCTCGATATTAATGGGCTATATAACACTGAAAGAATTATTCAAATTGGACCAAACAAACTCTTCTGAAGTCTTCCTCTTTATAATATTAGTATAGATGAAAAATCAATTAATCAAAAAGCAGACATGGGCGAAAGTCATTCTTTCAATTTGACGTCACACGCCAACGCCATCTATCGAATTCTGCACGCAGTTGATCTCTAGGTATAGTCCAGTCTAAGTTTGATAGATGGCGCTATTCCAATATTTTACTTCGGAAAGACTCTTTTAATTATAATTTTATTAAATTCACATTTTTTTTATTATAAGGTATGAACTGATTACGATGAAACAAAAAACTTAATATTACTACAATTTACGCACAGTTTATTGTTATGTATAAAAGTTACGTGAAGTAATAATGAGACTAAGTGCACATAACCCTAATTTTACTTCTGGAAAACTTTAAATTCAAATATCTTTTGATAGACTGAACCGATTGCAATGAAACAAAAACTAAATGTTATTCCAAGTTACGCTCAATCCTTGTGTGTAAAAGTTATCTACATTGCTTTCGCAGATTTTACGTGATGCCCGAACAAATAAACAGACAAACAGACACAAATTCTAAAAATGCTGGAAATGGGTTTTATTGGTTGTTCTTTAACACCCTAGCTATTTTTTTTGGATTTTTTTGTCATGTATAAAAACCAATTTTCTACAGTTTATTATATGTATAGATAGATTGTACCGGTCAGATTTTTTTGAAAAAATCATTTATTTTTTTCCTAAATTTTAAAAAGTTACGAATTTGAAATGTCTCCTCGAGCCCTTTATATTGATACCCCACTCGATAGGTTAAAAAAAGTTGAAGTCATTAAAATGGCACCGAAGCACAGATATTTTATTTTTTATATACCTATCCGTATCATTCTCACTATTTAGACGAATGTAACGACACCTTTCAAGCTAAAATATATCAAGCCACAGGGTTAGGCTACAGAGTGTGCCAAAGAGATATACATCATACATAAATACACTCGAAAAAGTCATAAGTGTAACAGTCGGGTAATTAGAACTACATCTATTGTCTCATTTTTTCTTCAATATTAAAGTGCGACAAACCTTCTGAGCAAAAAGTTCTTCGCAAAAAAACGCTTCCAGAATGCTTCCGGAACGGGCGCAAACGGAAGCGTTTTGCTGACGGATGCAGACGGATTGAATTCTTACAATTATATTGTTTATGGACATTTAAAAAAATACCGTTAAGAATACGCACGGCGCCATACATCGGAGCGTGCGATAAAGTAGGCACTTAGGTGAGAGTACCTACTTTACCGCACGCTCCATTGTATGGTCCGTAATTTGAACTTTCGAACAATGTGTACAGACTTCGTAAATGCATTTTTTGAGCCAATGTGTCGAAAAAGTTTTAAACGTCCAACACGGTCGAGGATGAAAGGTACGGACTCAGACACTATTTTAAGAAAGGACGAGTCTTACTCTCCTCAGGATGCTTGCACCCATACATCCTCACGTGGCAGTCCCTAGTAGTTTATATACCTATCCGTATCATTCTCACTATTTAGACGAATGTAACGACACCTTTCAAGCTAAAATATATCAAGCCACAGGGTTAGGCTACAGAGTGTGCCAAAGAGATATACATCATACATAAATACACTCGAAAAAGTCATAAGTGTAACAGTCGGGTAATTAGAACTACATCTATTGTCTCATTTTTTCTTCAATATTAAAGTGCGACAAACCTTCTGAGCAAAAAGTTCTTCGCAAAAAAACGCTTCCAGAATGCTTCCGGAACGGGCGCAAACGGAAGCGTTTTGCTGACGGATGCAGACGGATTGAATTCTTACAATTATATTGTTTATGGACATTTAAAAAAATACCGTTAAGAATACGCACGGCGCCATACATCGGAGCGTGCGATAAAGTAGGCACTTAGGTGAGAGTACCTACTTTACCGCACGCTCCATTGTATGGTCCGTAATTTGAACTTTCGAACAATGTGTACAGACTTCGTAAATGCATTTTTTGAGCCAATGTGTCGAAAAAGTTTTAAACGTCCAACACGGTCGAGGATGAAAGGTACGGACTCAGACACTATTTTAAGAAAGGACGAGTCTTACTCTCCTCAGGATGCTTGCACCCATACATCCTCACGTGGCAGTCGCTGCTGAAGGTGCGGTATATCCCATGCTGGCACTTGGCGCACACCATGACGTCCCGCGAGGGGCACACTGTGGGGCAGGCTGCCGCGTACTGCTCCCAATCTGTGCAACAAAGATAATAATAATAATAATAAAGCCTAAAATTATAGACCTATCACGTGTTTACCGACGGTCTATAAAGTTCTTACATCCATTTTGAGAGCTACGATAAACCATCATATTGATAATAATTCTATTATGTCTGCCTCTCAAAATGGATGTAGGAACGGGTCCCGCGGTACTAAGGAGCTGCTCCTCATTGACATTGCCATTAGCCAACAGGTTCGTTGTTCCCGAAGGGATCTGTCGACATGCTGGATAGATTATAAGAAGGCCTACGACTCAGTGCCACATACATGGCTCATGAGGGTGCTAGAGCTGTATAAAGTTAATGCAGTTCTACGCACCTTCCTGATGTCGTGTATGGGGCAGTGGAGGACGGTCCTTCACTATCCAGGGTGTCGACAGACCCAGGTGAATAGCGACCCGATAAGGATCGAGCGTGGCATATTTCAGGGCGACAGTCTGAGTCCACTGTGGTTTTGTCTTGCCCTCAACCCTCTCAGTACATTGCTGGAGGGTTCGGGGCAAGGCTTCCGGTTGAGAAGAGGTGGTCAGGTCATATCGCACCTCCTTTACATGGATGACTTGAAACTATTTGCTCCTAACAACTTGCAACTGATGAAGCTACTGAAGGTAACAGAAAACTTCAGTACAAAAATTCCATCCTGATGGCGCCATCAGGATGGAATTTGGTGTGGATAAATGTGCGGTCATGCATGTAAAGCGAGGGGAGATTATGGAATCCGTGGGAACACAACTCTCGGATTCCATACACCTAAGGTCCCTCTCCTCAAACGAAACTTACAAGTATTTGGGTATGTCGGAAGCGTTAGGCATCAATGCTGCTGATATGAAACAATCGTTGAAGGAGCGCTTCTTTGGCCGCCTGAATAAAGTACTTAACAGTCTTTTATCAGGCGGAAACAAGGTGCGTGCCTTCAACGGTTGGGTCATGCCGGTGTTGATGTACTCTTTCGGCATACTCAAATGGACTCAGACAGAACTTGACGCCCTGGATAGAAGGGTACGCTCACTGCTTACCGCAAATCGGATGCATCACCCACGGTCATCGGTGATGAGGCTGTATATCCCGCGGAAGTGCGGGGGTCGTGGCTTCTTAAATGCTAAGACCCTGCACAACCGCGAGGTATGCAGCCTTAGGGAATACTTCCTAGAGGCCGACGTGGGTATGCATCGAGATGTGGTAGCTGTGGACAAAGGCCTTACCGCGCTCTCCTTGGCTAACGAGAACTGGCGCAAACCTGTGGTATTAGATACTAACGACCGCAGGGAAGTATGGCAGAGCAAGGAGCTTCACGGACGCTTTTATCGGGTCCTACATGGGCCCGATGTAGATTTTCTAGCGTCCGTAGCCTGGCTGCGTTTTGGTGACCTCTTTGGGGAAACCGAAGGTTTTGTCTGTGCGATCATGGACGAAGTTATGATGACGAACAACTACCGGAAATACATTGTGAAGGACGGTACGGTTGACATATGTCGGGCATGTCACCGACCCGGGGAATCCATCCGCCACATTATTTCCGGTTGTTCTAGTCTGGCTAACGGAGACTATTTGCACAGGCACAACCTTGTAGCCAGGATCATCCACCAGCAACTTGCTTTGAAGTACAATCTTGTGGAATCGGAAGTACCGTACTATAGGTATGTGCCCGACCCAGTTCTCGAAAATGGCAATTGCACGTTGTACTGGGATCGGTCTATCATCGCTGACAGGACTATTGTTGCCAATAAGCCTGACATAGTGGTGATAGACCGACTAGAGCGTCGCGCAATGATTGTTGATATAGCAGTCCATCATGACGAGAACCTCGTGAAGTCTGAGAAAGAGAAACAAAGTAAGTATCTTGACTTGGCTCGCGAGGTTGTCGACATGTGGGATGTGAACACAGCAGTCATTGTGCCGATAGTCGTGACGGCCAATGGCATTATTGCCAAGAGCCTCGACCAACACCTCAAGAGGCTCTCGTTGGGCAGCTGAATCAAGGGCTTGATCCAGAAAGCAGTACTCCTGGACACGGCGCGTATTGTGAGGAGGTTCCTCTCTCGGGAGCCCTGACCACCGGTAGCTTGGACCCTGTTCCCGATGCCGGTGGGCTACTATTTTTTATATTTTTAAATGTTGTTTTTTTTAGTTTTATACAAATATTTAAAAATGTAGAAAATATGTAAATACAATGAATAAATGGAATAATAATAATAATAATCTGTGGCCCGGCTGTCAACTTGACTGACGTATAAAAATTTTCACTTCATATTTTTGTACAATTTTATTGAAAATAAGCATCATAAAAATGTATTTCATAGCAAAACCACCAAGAAAAAAATAGAACAACATAGAAATGAATAAAGAAAACCTGAAAATGACAAATCTGATTACCCAAATATCAAAATAATATGCTGACAAGAAGCCGGGCACAAGCGAATAACACACGATCAACACCTTCGGGTTCGTCGCTCAGCTCCGCCTCGCAGCCGCCGGGACCTGCGCCAGCCGCGAGTCCAGAGACTCCGGTAGCTGCAGTTGCGTCGAGCTCGAGCGACGAATACTTCTCGCCGCCGACGACACCACCACCTGCGCGTTGGCGTGGACGAGGCCGACCACCGGCCAGCTTGGGACCTCGAGGCCCACCAGTCTCTGACAGGGTCCCCGCTATCGGTGGAAGTGTGCAGCGCATGCGATGGACGCAATCCATAAACGAACATGTCATGCGCTCATACTATGGGGCTACAGAGGGGGGAACTAACCTGACTGCGTACCGTGGTCGGATGCTCTCTCTGTTTCAGGTACTTGAGCCAGCTGTCAACGTTTCAGCCCAACGACTATCGGATCAGGTGCGGGTCATTCAGCGTAACCGTATGTTGGATGAAGCCGTACTTGATAGACTGCGTCTGGAATCACGGAATAGCCGTGTCTCACCAGCTTCGCCACCGGTCGCGGTGCAAATAATACAACCCAGTGTACGTGTTCCACCGCGACCCGACTGCGTCGGTGAAGATGATGATGGCGGGGCTATATCCGTGAGTACCCAGTGCAATGAGCGATTGAGGAGCGCTTTGGAGGATGCTTTCCGAGAGTATCGCTCCACACCACCAGAGCTTAGGCCTCGGCTACCTCGTTTGCCCATACACAAGAGAAATAGGGCGCTGATGTGTGCTCTAGATTCGCAACTAGCAAGTTATTTTGCTAGTAGCGAAGACCTCACCGATACTGTGCGGTATACTCGATCCTATACTGTGCTGCTGCAGCGGCATGTCGTGTAGCTCATGTCAAATTTCCTAACAGTGACAGAGTTACACGACCAGCCGTACCAGCTTGGCAGTGCAGGATCGAGCGTCGTATCGGTGAGGCTAGAGTACTCATTGGCAAACTTATCTGCTTCAGGGAGGGCAACACTCGCCGTAGAGTGATGCGCTTTGTGAGGCGGGCGTTTTCGGGGACTGACATCAGTCCCCGGGATTATCTGACCCGCGTCACAGAGCGTATCGACTTCCTGAAGCAGAAAATCTATGCATGGGCAAACCGTATACGTCGGTACAAGCGGCGAGTGGAACGATATACTCAGAATCGCACATTCCAAAGCAATGAGAGGTGGGTTTACAGGGCTTGGGAGCGACCGGACCAAGGTGTGACTGATACGCGCCTACCAGATGATGACGCCATGTGTTCATTCTGGCGCAGCATCTGGTCGGTGCCTGTCAGTCATACCGAGGGTGATTGGACTCGGGAGGTCGAACGCGCGTGCGATCCGATACCAGAAATGGGGGCAATTACCATCAGCCCCCAAGATGTAGCTTGTGCAGTCCGTCCGTTGCCTAACTGGAAATCTCCAGGACCGGACGGGCTGCACAACTTTTGGATAAAATGGTTTCAAGGATCGCACGCTCGCTTGGCATCTCAATTCCAGTCTGCTTTAGAGTCAGGGTCACTGCCCCAGTTCCTAACTACAGGAATAACCCACCTGCTCCATAAATGTGGTAGTACCGCGGAGCCTAAAAATTATAGACCGATCACGTGTTTACCGACGGTCTATAAAGTTCTTACATCCATTTTGAGAGCTAAGATAAACCATCATATTGATAGTAATTCTATTATGTCTGCCTCTCAAAATGGATGTAGGAACGGGTCCCGCGGTACTAAGGAGCTGCTCCTCATTGACATTGCCATTAGCCAACAGGTTCGTCGTTCCCGAAGGGATCTGTCGACATGCTGGATAGATTATAAGAAGGCCTATGACTCAGTGCCACATACATGGCTCATGAGGGTGCTGGAGCTGTATAAAGTTAATGCAGTTCTACGCACCTTCCTGATGTCGTGTATGGGGCAGTGGAGGACGGTCCTTCACTATCCAGGGTGTCGACAGACCCAGGTGAACAGCGACCCGATAAGGATCGAGCGTGGCATATTTCAGGGCGACAGTCTGAGTCCACTGTGGTTTTGTCTGGCCCTCAACCCTCTCAGTACATTGCTGGAGGGTTCGGGGCAAGGCTTCCGGTTGAGAAGAGGTGGTCAGGTCATATCGCACCTCCTTTACATGGATGACTTGAAACTATTTGCTCCTAACAACTTGCAACTGATGAAGCTACTGAAGGTAACAGAAAACTTCAGTAGCGCCATCAGGATGGAATTTGGTGTGGATAAATGTGCGGTCATGCATGTAAAGCGAGGGGAGATTATGGAATCCGTGGGAACACAACTCTCGGATTCCATACACCTAAGGTCCCTCTCCTCAACCGAAACTTACAAGTATTTGGGTATGTCGGAAGCATTAGGCATCAATGCTGCTGATATGAAACAATCGTTGAAGGAGCGCTTCTTTGGCCGCCTGAATAAAGTACTTAACAGTCTTTTATCAGGCGGAAACAAGGTGCGCGAGTTAAGGAACCCCAACCTACCAATATTAGCCTTGTCAGACAATAAGTATTTACTAGATTATTATTTCTCAATTTCCCCACTGCGCGATCAGCATTTATAATTATCTAGAACATGCGTCAATCTGATCACGCTGTGGATGTACTACGTTAGCAATTAAGTTAGTATATAAGATCAATATCTTGTTAGATGAATTCAATTACTGTTTCGCTGTAACTCTGTCGGAATAAAGTTATTTTTTAACACTTCCGTTGTCGCTTACTTAATTGGCGCAGCCGGTAGGATCTCTGTAGTCAGTTTGCCGTGTATACAATTCTACGTGGAGTAGCCGACGTCCGTGTCTACGGTTTAGCAGAGATAGCCGAACAAATAAATTCATTAAGGAGCCACTTCGAGTTACGGAAGAGGACCAGCCACAGCAGTAATTCAGGGAGCATGGAGCTAGCTGCGGAATTGTGAGTAAATCTTTTTCACCTTCCTCTCAGCTCTTCCATCTATATCCCAACCTTGTAATAGTCTATGTGTTTGTGTATTATTAGGGATTGGACAACGCCGTAATAATATTTGCATAGATTTTAAACGTACTAATATTTTAGAATAGTGATAGTTTAGTAGCACATTAGTGTGATTTTTTTTTTTCTCTCCGCGTTTGTTTCTTTCATAACTTTTCACAATGGAAAACGTAACCCGTGTCCCACAGGAATTGGTTAACATCATACCAATATTCAGCGGCGACACTAGAATGTTGCCTTTATTTATAAAAAAATGTGAATACATTTTGTCTACGTTCTTAGGAACCGCAGCCCAAAATGAATATTTATTTCATGTAGTAACTAGTAGGTTATCAGGCGAAGCAGCCAGTTTGGTAGGCGAAAGAGAAGCTATAGGTACGTGGGACGAGCTGAAGAAGTTGTTAAACCAACACTTCGGTGATCCACGCACAGAGGATTGTTTAGCAATGGAATTAGAATCGTGTAGAATAAATAAGGGTGAAAGTTATTTAGATTTTTGCCATAGAATACAGCGGATGAGAAGTGTTTTATTTGCTAAAATATCAGAAACTATCATTGATGAATCTCTACGTAAGGCAAAGCAAATCATTTATAGTAACAGAACTTTCTTGTTTAATTTACCGCCATTTTTAGTTAGATTAGTTCGTTTGCGCGACGTCACAACGTTAGAGGATGCATTAAAAATAGTTTTAGAAGAACAAAACTTCCAGGCAGTCTATGAGTCGAAAACAAACGACAGACGTAATTTTAGCAGAAATAACAGACCCAATTTGCCTAATAACCAAAATGCAATTGAATCTAATAATCAAAAGAAAGATTCACATAGCATATCAAGTACACATGTACCGAATAGTGCTACAAACAGCACATCTACACCGAACAATTCGCATCAGCCCAGACATTATAAACAACATAATAATATTCAAAGAAATCAAGACAATTTTAATCGTACAAACAACAATAATGCGTCACCGCAGTCAAGTAGGTCATTTGTTCCGATTGCACAACCGAACCAACAGTTCGCGGCACATGCACCGAGCACGCCGTCTTTTGCAGCGCAAGCATCTACGTCGGGTGCGAATACTGATGTCACCATGCGTACTGCAAGGTCACGACGTGTTAATTACATAAATAATTCTAATAATAATGAACAGAGTTCAAGTTATTCGTACAATGAGTGCCAAGAATTTTCTCCTGAAGAACCCGGGGCGGGAAATTTTTGCATAACGGCCTCTACCCTAGAGAACGAATAAAAATAAATTGTAATAAACGCTTAAATTTACCACATATAGTTATACCAGAATTAAAGGCAGTTTTTATGATAGATACGGGGAGTGTTAGATCGTTTATAAGCCCGTATATAGCGAATAAATATTTTAAAAATTATCTACAGTATGAACCCTTCGAAGTTGTTAGCACTCACGCATCGAGTGTTCATAGTGAAACGGCTATTATTCCATTACCGGTTACCTTTGGAAGTCAAGAGTTCCATAAGTTTTATGTCTATAGTGTCGACGATAGGTATGATGGGTTAATAGGTAGCAATTTGCTGAAGCAATTACAGGCAAAGATTAATATGGAAAATCAGATATTACATTTAAAAAATACTGATATTCCTATCATATATTCACCGCCTATGAGAGAGGTATATAATCTACCATCTCGTAGTGAACTTAGAGTAAGACTCCCAGTCAACTTACTGAACGGGGAAGCTGTGTTAGATTTTAAGCAATTTACGGAAGGGATTCGAATGCCCGCCGCATTAGTTACGTGTATTGAAGGCTATGCAACAACTGTTATTCAGAATTATAGCCATGAAAATAGAAAATTAGTAGTTACGGGACCTTTTCAAGTGGAACCATACATACAGGACCCATCTGTTAGTGTTAATTTCATAGATAATAATATAGAAGTGGATAGCTTGCTAACAGAGAATTTAGACAAATTGCAGTTAAATCATATGAATTCAGAAGAACGAACGGTTATGGAGGGACTTTGTAAAGAATACAAAGATATATTTTATTGTGAAAATATTCCGTTAACCTTCACAAATCAGGTTAAACATAGAATAAGAACAAAAAATGAAGACCCAATAAACATTAAGGCACATAGATTGCCACCTATTCAAACAAAAGAGATCAGTAGTCAAGTCGAGAAAATGTTAAGGGATAACATTATCCAGGAATCTCATTCTCCCTGGAGTGCTCCCGTACATTTAGTGCCGAAAAAATTAGACGCGTCAGGCCAACAAAAATGGAGGATGGTAGTTGACTATAGACGGCTCAATGAAATCACAATTGATGATAAATACCCTTTGCCCAACATTAACGATTTATTCGACATGCTAGGTAATAGTACATACTTTACGACCCTCGATTTAGCTAGCGGGTACCATCAATTAGAGGTTCAGGAGGAAGATAGAGCTAAAACTGCGTTTAGCACACCTTCAGGTCATTATGAATTTAACAGAATGCCGTTTGGGTTAAAGACCGCACCCGCAACTTTTCAGCGAGCGATGGATAACGTCTTACGAGGCCTTCAAGGCTTACATTGCTTGGTATATCTCGATGACGTCATTATTTTTTCTAAAAGCTTGCCTGAACATGTAGAAAAACTTAGGGCAGTTTTTGACCGCTTCCGTCAAACCAATTTAAAAGTTCAATTAGATAAGTCCCACTTTCTTAGAAAGGAAGTACTCTACCTAGGGCATACTATTACAAGTGAAGGTTTGAAACCAAATAATGATAAAATAGACGCTATTCTTAGGTATCCTATACCGGAAACGGTTACACAGATTAAAAGCTTTTTAGGACTAATCGGTTATTATAGGAAATTTATCAAAGATTTTGCCAAAATAACTAGACCATTAACAGCTTGTTTAAAGAAAGGTCGCAAAATTGTAATTAATGGGGAATATAAAGAATGTTTTGAGACATGTAAAAAGCTTTTAACAAATGCACCTTTGTTACAATTTCCTGACTTTAGTAAAACTTTTATTTTAACCACGGATGCATCCAATTTTGCGATTGGGGCTGTATTGTCACAAGGAACGATAGGCTCAGATAAGCCTGTAGCCTATGCTAGTAGAACCTTGAGTGACACAGAAGAAAAATATAGCACTATCGAGAAGGAACTTTTAGCCATAATATGGGCAGTTAAGCACTTTCGACCGTATTTGTATGGTAATAAGTTTACCATATTTACAGACCATAGACCATTAGCTTGGCTGTATTCATTGAAAGAGCCCAATAGTAAACTCACGCGATGGCGGTTAAGGTTAGAAGAGTACGATTTCGAAATAAAATATAAGAAAGGCCCTCAAAACACGAATGCAGATGCTTTATCTAGGATTAAGATTAATGCAATTGACGACGATTTAGATTCAATATTCGTAAATATAGGAGATAGGCAGGAACGTATACAAAAAATTATAGAAAGCGAATTGCAAGACCCCGAAACTCCAATAGAAACGATAGAACTTTCGGATTCTGATGATGGGGTCACTGCCAACTCAGTTTCAAATAGAGAACACGAAGGCATTCCTAGTTTAAACGAAGCTGTCGATACTAAACCAAAACAGATTTTAATTCATTCATGGTTTAAAAATAAATTAGACGTAAAAGATATTTCAAATAATAAACAAAAAATTCTCGAAGTTCACTTACCGACAAATAACGATATATTAGTTAAAGACTTTTTGAAAGAGTATATTGATCCAAAACATAAGTACTTTATATACTTCGAACACCCATCTTTTAGAAAAACTTTTTCAAACATGGTAATTAAGTTATTTAAAAAGGATTCAGTTAAGTTAACCGAGTGTACAGAAAGAGTTATAAATTTGACAGGATCTGAAGAAGATCAAAAAGAAGTTATTTTAAAATACCACGACGGGAAAACATGTCATAGAGGTATTAAAGAAACTTTAACCAAACTTAAAAGACATTATTGGTGGGCAAACATGAAAGAGACAGTCACGGCAATCATAAATGCTTGCGAAACATGTAAACGCATGAAATATGATAGAAAGCCGATTAAACCCCACATTCAGTTAACACAAACCCAGGATGCCCCTTTTCAGGAAGCTTTTATGGATTTATTATATATTGAAGGGAAATATTATTTAACTATAGTGGATGCATTTAGTAAGATAGCACAAGCCATAGAGGTACCGAATAGGAGTACACCAGAGATAGTTAGGGCATTGATTAAATATTTCAGCAGGTATGGTCTGCCTAGGAAAATTAGTTGCGATTCCGGTACAGAATTCAACAATACTTTGATTAAAGAAATGTTAAGCTTTTACAAAATTGAACTTCATATTGGGACGCCAAATAATCCCAGTTCAATGGCAATAGTAGAAAGGTTTCATTCTACCATTATTGAGATTTATCGTATAGCAAAATACGATAAAAGCGATTTAGATGCAGCATCAGTTATGACTTATGCCATCATGGCTTATAACAACACCATACATTCAGCAACAGATTTTACGCCTTTTGAACTAGTATTTGGTCACACTTATTCCGAAAATGTATTTAACGTGGATAGAGAGAAGAACTTAACTCAGAAATTATTGTTAGATCATAGAAAACGCCTTAAAATACTCTATGAATTCATAACAGAAAAATTAGAATCCGATAAAATTAAAATAATTAATAAAAAAGGTGGCGAAACGACACCGATACTCGAACCAGACGATAATATTTACATGAAAGACACTAGGATTAGAAAAGCTAAAGAAAAACCTCGATATGAAAAAGCGAAAGTAATAGGTGAAGTTGAAAGAAATATAGTCCCAGTAGAAGTAAAGGAAAGGAAAACTAGAGTAGCCTTAAAAAATGTAAAACGTCCTCCACAGATCGTGCCTGGTACTTCTGGTGCTAGTGGTGCCAACACTCACGCTGGACCTCCAAAACCTCGGTCAGAATCCGGGGATAGCAGCGATAAAGCGGGGAGTAGCAGTGAAGAGGAATAGTTATTGGACAATATACAAAATTGTAGATTTAGAATCATTACACTTACAAATAGATAATAATATTCGGGATTTTATTAACTTGAAAATTAAAATTAAGGAAAATAGTCTTAGTAACGAAACTATAGGAATAGAAAGCCAAATAGAATATCTTATTAAACTAACTAAGGATAGATTTTTTCAAATCTTACCTTTCCATTATAGAAACAAAAGAGCTTTGTTTAATCCATTAGGCTCACTTGTAAAAGCTATCACAGGAAATTTGGATGAAGACGATGCAATTAAATATGATAGAGAAATCCAAATGATACAGAACAAAGAGCATGTGGTCGAACGTAAAGTATCATCAATGCAAAAAGCTTTTGATAAATTAGTAAATGACTCTGAAATAATAAATTCAAATATTAAAAACTTGGGTTTACATACCAATGAAATGGAAAAATTAGTTGAACATGAGTTCAGGTTTAACAAACTTTTCCAAATATTAAATACTATGTATCAAATTTTAAATAACTTTCGAACCTGTTACGAAAACATACAAGAGATTGAAACGGCAATAGCCTTTAGCAAACTGAATACATTGCACCAATCCATTATAAATAGTACAGAATTATATAATACGTTAGAAGTCATTGCTAAACATGCTAGAACAATATACCCAGTAAACAAACATAATTTAATAAAATTAGAACGTAATATCATACTTAAATCATATATAAATAACAACAAGTTAGTTTTTGTTTTAGAAGTTCCCCTAATAAATAACGAAACATATAATTATTACAAGGTTATACCCATCCCTATATTGCATTCTCCAAATACCTTTACAATAATACCCAAATATCCTTACCTGATGGTGAATAGATTGAAATGCATGCCCGTGGTAAGCCCATGTACTGAGATTGAAAATGGAAAATTCCTTTGCGCTGAAACTAATTTAGCCCAGTTTCCAACCGAGACCTGCATTGAACAAATAATGCTGATGAAGAACAACTACAAAAACTGCATACAGAACCATATTGAAATAGAAAAAACTAAGATACAGAAAATAACCGACAACCAATGGTTGGTTTACTCAGAGGAAAATCTCATCATCACCGAGAATTGCAATACAGAAATCCTGAAGTACACTATCCTTGGGACCTACATCGTGACACCTGGCCAACAATGCGAGACACAAATAAGCGAAGTCATCATTGCCGCCACCACAAACACTACAGTTTCCAGTCTCCAGCTGCCATTGATCCAGATGCCAGACCTACAACAGGACATCCAGAGAAGATCAAAGAAAGTGGATCTAAGAAATGTGGACTTCAGTGATGTGAAAGAAGTGTTACAAAGTGCAAAATTTAGTGAAATAGACGATACGACACAAACAGTGACAATAGAAATTAGTATATGGACCATCTTAGAGTATGTGGTTATTGTAATAGCAATAGTTATCTTTATAATGTATAAATTTCAGTTCATAAACTTTTGTCGAAATTCTCCGAAACCGTCTGCGACACCTTCGGATAATTTCTCTCTTAGGGAGGGAGGAGTT
Source organism: Ceramica pisi (assembly GCA_963859965.1). NCBI lineage: Eukaryota > Metazoa > Arthropoda > Insecta > Lepidoptera > Noctuidae > Ceramica > Ceramica pisi. The sequence continues at coordinate 12,056,740 of OY982554.1, forward strand.
AAGGAACCCCAACCTACCAATATTAGCTTTGTCAGACAATAAGTATTTACTAGATTATTATTTCTCAATTTCCCCACTGCGCGATCAGCATTTATAATTATCTAGAACATGCGTCAATCTGATCACGCTGTGGATGTACTACGTTAGCAATTAAGTTAGTATTTAAGATCAATATCTTGTTAGATGAATTCAATTACTGTTTCGCTGTAACTCTGTCGGAATAAAGTTATTTTTTAACACTTCCGTTGTCGCTTACTTAATTCGCGCCTTCAACGGTTGGGTCATGCCGGTTTTGATGTACTCTTTCGGCATACTCAAATGGACTCAGACAGAACTTGACGCCCTGGATAGAAGGGTACGCTCACTGCTTACCGCAAATCGGATGCATCACCCACGGTCATCGGTGATGAGGCTGTATATCCCGCGGAAGTGCGGGGGTCGTGGCTTCTTAAATACTAAGACCCTGCACAACCGTGAGGTATGCAGCCTTAGGAAATACTTCCTAGAGGCCGACGTGGGTATGCATCGAGATGTGGTAGCGGTGGACAAAGGCCTTACCGCGCTCTCCTTGGCTAATGAGAACTGGCGCAAACCTGTGGTATTAGATACTAACGACCACAGGGAAGTATGGCAGAGCAAGGAGCTTCACGGACGCTTTTATCGGGTCCTACATGGGCCCGATGTAGACTTTTTAGCGTCCGTAGCCTGGCTGCGTTTTGGTGACCTCTTTGGGGAAACCGAAGGTTTTGTCTGTGCGATCATGGACGAAGTTATGATGACGAACAACTACCGGAAATACATTGTGAAGGACGGTACGGTTGACATATGTCGGGCATGTCACCGACCCGGGGAATCCATCCGCCACATTATTTCCGGTTGTTCTAGTCTGGCTAACGGAGACTATTTGCACAGGCACAACCTTGTAGCCAGGGTCATCCACCAGCAACTTGCTTTGAAGTACAATCTTGTGGAATCGGAAGTACCGTACTATAGGTATGTGCCCGACCCAGTTCTCGAAAATGGCAATTGCACGTTGTACTGGGATCGGTCTATCATCACTGACAGGACTATTGTTGCCAATAAGCCTGACATAGTGGTGATAGACCGACTAGAGCGTCGCGCAATGATTGTTGATATAGCAGTCCCTCATGACGAGAACCTCGTGAAGTCTGAGAAAGAGAAACAAAGTAAGTATCTTGACTTGGCTCGCGAGGTTGTCGACATGTGGGATGTGAACACAGCAGTCAATTGTGCCGATAGTCGTGACGGCCAATGGCATAATTGCCAAGAGCCTCGACCAACACCTCAAGAGGCTCTCGTTGGGCAGCTGGATCAAGGGCTTGATCCAGAAAGCAGTACTCCTGGACACGGCGCGTATTGTGAGGAGGTTCCTCTCTCGGGAGCCCTGACCACCGGTAGCTTGGACCCTGTTCCCGATGCCGGTGGGCTATTATTTTTTATAATTTAAAATGTTTTTTTATTAGTTTTATACAAATATTTAAAAATGTAGAAAATATGTATATAAAAATGAATAAACGCAATAATAATAATATCCTTGGACATTTCACACAACGCCATATAGTCCCAAGCTAAGCAACCTAATGCTTGTGTTATGGAAACGAGATGGCTGATTATAAACTACTTATATACATTTTTTTTTTGTTGTAAATACATACATATTATAGATAGAAAAACACCCAGACTCGGAACAAATACATGTAGGTCGTACAAATATTTGTTCCGTGCGGGAATCGAACCCGCGACATGCTACGCAGCAGTCAATCGCTCAACCACTGCGCCAACCGTGTCGTCATAAGATAGAGTTTCAACAAGAACCACGTCACAACTTTGTGACAATTTACTGACGTACAAGTGTGACCGTGCAGTTTCACGTTTGCACGTTTTTCTCCATAGAGATCTATAGAGGTAGGTACCTACTTATGTAGAACAGAGAGTCAAGTCCCGCATGCCTTCATTGACGACCTGTAGGCTAATTCACGTAACTAAATAAGTAAGTGCTGTTGCAGTGCAGTTGAAGTTAAGTTTCGATCAAAACAACGCTTTTGGTATTCTCTACCACTGTCAGACACGCTCGCGTCAAGTTCACGTCACGCGAGCGCAATAACGGCATTCTACTGTTGCGCGTCTTTGGTGCGGGTTTCGTTATTCTACTATTTGTTTGACATCCCAAAATGACAGATTATAAGTTTAAGTTAAACTTTTAATATTATAATAACGTCATATTCATTGAAATGTAATCGATTCTATTCAATTATTTAGTGAGTAATAATTTTTCTCTCCATCATAAGTAAATTTGGCTGTCGTGCATTTGACGTGCAGTTCACGCGCATCCTACGCGCAGTTCAAAGATTACAAGAATACCGTTTATCACTCAAACATAACGTACGTTACGTTACGTTTATTTTTTTTATTTTTATTGTAAACTAAACTGCAACTGCACCAAAACTTAATCGGCGCGGCGGCGCGTCATAAAATTACGTGAATTAGCCCTCAGTTGTTTTTGGTCAACACGTTTATATTCGGACTAAATGTACAAATCGCACGGTAAACACTGATACCGCGTAGTTCGCAGCTTGTCGTATAGATGGCGTTGCGGTTCTTTTTATTGCGATGTAGATTTGCTCCGTTGGCTTTTCTTTTGGCGGCATTGATGCTAAAGATCTACGTTTTGGAAAGTGCAAATAGCTTGATCTCTTGATCGAAAAGCAAAACATAAAAATCAGCTTGCCCTCACAGATCAGATACTGAACGGAGAGACAGTGTTCCAATTCCAACACAACTAGATAAACCATAGATATAATGCATCAAAAAAGTTTGTGATCACTTTGAAAAATCGAAAACTTTTTTGTTACAGTAGATTATATTGTAATTTCTTCTTCTTGTTAGATTCTTTATTTAAAAATATGTAATCTATAAACTTATAATAAATTTGTAGAGAGGTCAATTCTGTACATGAAATATATTTCCAAAATAACTATCAGGGGGTGATTAGGGATCGACACTGATGCCAAAAATGCAATCAGTACAATTTTTGTCTGTCTGTCTGTCTGTCTGTCTGTATAACCGTTATAGAAACAAAAACTACTCGACGGATTTTAACGAAACTTGGTAGAATTATTATTCATACTCCTGAGCAGGTTACAGTATACTTTTCATTACGCTACAATCAATAGGAGCAGAGCAGTGAAGGGAAATGTTGGGAAAACGGGAGAAGTTACTCCATTTTTTAAGCTTCCGTCGCGTGTGCAACCTTAATGGTGAAAGCTACACAGAAATCATGTATGACGGAAATGTTCTCCTTAAAATTATATAAAAAATATCCAACGACAGCATATGTCTATATTGACAGTCTTTTATGATTGACGAACAATAACACGTGTAACTCCCGATAGCTTAGCAGTTCGAAGCTTTCTGGTTATATTTGTCTACTCTTACGTTTATAACACTCTCAGTCATCCCTAATTTAAAAAGTTAACATTATTAACTATTCCATAAAAAAAGAATCATCGAAATCGGTATAGAAATTGGTATAGAAACACCAAAGTTATACATGAAATACGCTAATAATAACTCATCGCGCGTGAATACTGAATCATGCTATAAGGATTATTTTTGTAAAAGGTCGCGAACGCACAGGCAGGTGGCTAGCTTGGCGCCTAGAGGCTAGCGAGTAGCTTCGTAAAACGGCTTACGACAGTTTGCAATATCCTTTAATAATTATAATGTCGAGGGGAAGATGGTTATAATTTCGCTTTACACCAAACGAGTAACATTATAAATGTGAAAGTTTGGTTGTTTGTTACTCAATCACGCCAGAACGGCTTAACGGATCTTAATGAAATTTAAAACAATGATAGATTATGGTCTGGAATAGCATAATAAGCTACTTTTCACCCCGGGAATATGTTCCCTAGGGATCACGCGAGCGAAGCCGCTGGCAGAAGCTAGTCTATACTATATACTATATATATATAATATATATAATAGTAAATGCTCAGGTGAAATAAAGACGTAATTGCGTTTTCTGAAATAACAAATATTCTTTTATTCACATCTTTTTATACACAAGTTTTACTACAATTAACATATTATAAACAGAATAGCTTACCTGAAATAACAAAAACAACATTTAAAGCCTTTACTTCTAGTTTAAATAATATTATATTTCTATTTAAAATAAAGCAGGAGAATATTTTCCACGTTTTTTCTAAAGATCCCATAACCTCTCTTTTACCTTCTAAAATTTATCGTCGCTGTCATTCACGTCACACTGACAGCTAATACTTAATAGTTCCATAGATTATATTCTATAATAACTGCATAAACAATAGCGTAGATATGATATCCTTTACATCTCCCACCCTCGGAGAGAACAACATCACAATGATTGTTCGATCAAGAGCTACTCATTATTGGAGTTAACTTTGTAACATGGTAGAAGTTTGACTCCGCCTTCTTATATCCAGTATCAACTTCATAGATTGTATTTGAAATCTTCCTTAGGATTTTGTATGGTCCAATCCTTAATTCATCCATTTTCTTCCTATTTAACCGGTTCCTATTTTCTACATATACTCTATCACCTACTTTAAATTCATATTCTTTTCTTTTTAGGTCGTATATTTTTTTATTATAGTTGTGAGATTTTATTGAATTTTCAAATGCTAGTTCTCTGTCTTTTTTGAGGTCTTCTACTGTACATCTTGATTTCAATTCCAGTGGCAAGATATCCATTTTCTCTCCTTCCAGTAGATATTTTGGGGTAAACTTAGTAATTGTATGTTCTGTTTCGTTATATTTTTCTACACATTGTTGTGCAATAGTTGTCCATGCTGTTTTCTTGTTCCCTTCATTTATTTTACACCTTATCCTATTGACCAAAGTTTGGTTCAGCCTTTCATTAAGGCCATTTGAAAATGGCGCGTCCACAGCAGTGAATACCATTGTTATGTTTTTCTTTTTCAAGAAGTCTTTAAATTCTTTGGAATTTATGCCAGGATATTGGTCTGTTAATAGCATATCTATATTATTGCTCTGTGTCACTTTTTCTATCAGCTTGATGAAATCACTGGAGTTTTGATTTTTTGATGTCAAAATGTATGCATATCGTGTAAAGTGATCAACCAAGAGATGTAAGTATTTTTTTGTAGACCTTGATCCTCCAAAGCCTCCAATTGTGTCAATGGATACAATTTCAAAAGGGTGTGTTGCTGGGCCTAAATGGGACATTAATCCAAATTTTGGATTCCTTCTTGATTTGTTTTTTAAACAAATATCACATTCATCACAGAGTTTCTTAATATTTGTGATGATATTCTTTGCTGTATAGAAAGGAGTTATTTTATTTATCATTTGGGTTCTCCCAATGTGGTTATAGGTATTGTGGACATTTTTAATTAGTGTTTTGCTAAATGCTTCTGATAGTATAATTTTTTTCCTTCTGTTATTCTTTTTGTAATAAATGTTATTTTCCATTATAAACTTTGATTTTCCGTCTTGTATATTTATATTTGTGTCTTGGTCTTTTTTTATATCTTCTATGTTTATTAAGTTAACAACTTTCAAAAAATCTTCAGTATTGTCATTCGGTTCTAAGACTGGATTTCTACTTAAGCAGTCCGCTTCTTGATTTGACTGTCCTGGGTTATATTTTATCTTAAAATTGTATTGGGATAAGTAATATGTCAAATCGCCCAGTTCCTCATCAGTTCTAGACTTGATGTTAAGATTTTCTAGTGGTTTATGATCTGTATATACTATAAAATCTTTATTCATAAGCCAGTGTTGCCAATATTTTACAGCTTCCTTAATTGCCAAGCATTCCAAATATATTGCCTTTTTTTTCTTTTGGGTGTTGGTCAATTTTTTTGAAAAATAAGCTACAGGTTTATTTATTCCGTTTTCATCTTCCTGTTTTAACACAGCTCCCACACCTAGAATGCTGGCATCAGTGTATATTTTTATTGGTTGTCCTGGGTCTAATATTTTTAGAATTGGTTTCGAGCATAGTAAATACTTTATTTTATCAAATGATTTTTGGCATTCTTTGGTCCATATAAATTTAACATCTTTCCGTAAAAGATTGTGTAAAGGTTCCAGGATAATTGCATTGTGTGGTATAAATTTATGATAAAAATTTACTTTTCCCAGGAACTGGCGTATATTTTTTTTTGTTTCTGGAATGGGGAAGTTCCTGACAGCCGTTAAATAATCTTTGATAGGTGTAACTGAATTTTTTCCTATTATATGTCCCAAATACTTGGCATGATTGTTTGCAAAAGTGCATTTCGAGAATTTCAGTCTAAATCCTTCTGTTAATATTGCGTCAAGTAGTTTTGATATATGTGTTATGTGTTCCTCGAAAGTTATAGAAAAAACCAAGATATCATCTATGAAATTTACTGCAAAATCTGAGAGATTATATTTTCTTATTATATTTCTCAATATTCTTTGGAAAATAGCTGGTGCCGTCTTTAAACCAAATGGGAGGCATGTCCATTGATAATGGCCTTCTTGCGTGACGAAAGCTGTCTTATATCTATCTTGTATTCTCAGTGGAATGGACCAAAATGCTGAGTTTATATCAAAAGTAGAATAATACTCACAGTTTACAGTCTTTACGATCAAGTCTTCAATCAACGGGAACGGCTGTGATTGAGGGACAACAATTTTATTCAATTCTCGGAAATCAATACACAGTCTTGATCTTTTCCCATCTTCTTTCTTGTATGCTAAGGTGACCGGAGCAGCAAAAGGGCTGTATGATTCCTCGATTAAGTTTTTCTTCAATAGTTTTGATATTTGATTCTCAATTTCTTTTCTATCATCAGTTGTGCATCTGTACGGGCGCTTGTAGCAATATTGATCTACTGTCAAGTCTATGTGAGCTTCATAACCTCGTACTGTACCAACGTCGTATTTGTCCTTAGCGAAAACTGGTTTGTATTTTTCTATTAATTTATCAATTTCAGTTTGTTTACATAAATCTAGGTGGTTTACTGAAATTTCAAATTCATTTAAATTAATATGTTCATTGAAGTTTATTTCACATTGGTTTAAACAGTTAATTTCTTGTTTCCGTACCTCAGAGCTTAGAATCACATCTTGTTCATTTTTGTCACCTAGTACATCAGGAATTCCGACATGCAAAATATTTGTTTCTGAGTGTTTATTTTTATTATCCTTTTCATTTTTGATTTTATTCTCTTTATTTGAATTATTACATTGTATGATATTCAATTTTTCATTTTGTATTAATCTGAATTCTTTGATACAATCCAAACCAATGAGAAAATCATAGTGAAAATTTTCATTATCTATCACAAAAATATTCATTTCTTTTTCAATGTCATATATTTTTATTTTTAATGTTACCATACCTTTTGTTTTCTTATCACCATTAATAGTTTTCAAGTTTGCTGTTTGTTTATTAAATGTGTCTTCTTCTTTTATTTGTATTTTCAATAACTTTGCATTAATTAATGATACATTTGAACCCGAATCATAAATTGCAAACTTTTAAAGTGTCATTTAATAATAACTTTATTTTTATTAATGGTGATACTTCTAGTTTTTTGGATTTTCCTTATTAAGTTCAACTTCTAATTCTGAGTTATTCACACTTTTCACAACATATTTTTGATTCTTCGCATTGAACCAGCAGTTTTCCTCAGGATGAAAACGTTTTCCTTTTTTCTCATTTACACAAATTTGGCATGGTTTTTTTTCTTCATTTTTTTTTGTTTTTATGTCAGTGTGCGTGTAGTTCTTTTTTTCATATTTGTTCTTCCCAACAAGATGTTCTAATTTGCCTATCTCATTATAGAGATCTTCAGTTTGTTCTAATGTCTCTCGGTCAATTTTTCCAATGTTTTATTTGAGCTTTCAGTTAATGATTTTGGATCATTTAAGTTCTCATTAATCTCTTCAAGGTAAAAATCCTGAAACTGTATATTTTGTTCTTCATCTAAATATACCGTTGATATCTCATCAGTTAAAGTTATCCATATTTTCCTTGTTTGATATCTTTTATTCAATGTTTTTTTTATCTTGGCATAGTTAGATGTATTTGTTATAAGTTTGTGTAAGTTTGCAGGTTGATATTCGGCCGGTATGCCAAAAGTTTTGCCATCAGGTGTTCCAATTGAGGTTATGCAAATAATGTTTGATTTTCCATCTGCTGATGTTTTCACACAAAAATCAAATCTTAACTTCTCCATATTTGTTGTATATTTATTGCGGAAAATGTTGTTTTATAATAGTAAATGCTCAGGTGAAATAAAGACGTAATTGCGTTTTCTGAAATAACAAATATTCTTTTATTCACATCTTTTTATACACAAGTTTTACTACAATTAACATATTATAAACAGAATAGCTTACCTGAAATAACAAAAACAACATTTAAAGCCTTTACTTCTAGTTTAAATAATATTATATTTCTATTTAAAATAAAGCAGGAGAATATTTTCCACGTTTTTTCTAAAGATCCCATAACCTCTCTTTTACCTTCTAAAATTTATCGTCGCTGTCATTCACGTCACACTGACAGCTAATACTTAATAGTTCCATAGATTATATTCTATAATAACTGCATAAACAATAGCGTAGATATGATATCCTTTACATATATATATTATATATCTATACTAATATTATAAAGCAGAAGAGTTTGTTTGTTTGTTTGGTTGAACGCGCTAATCTCAGGAACTACTGGTCCGATTTGAAAAATTCTTTCAGTGTTAGATAGCCCATTTATCGAGGAAGGCTATAGGCTATATATCATCACGCTAAGACCAATAGGAGCGGAGCAGTAATGAAAAATGTAACGCAGACGACGTTGCACGGGTCAGCTAGTATAATATTATAAAGCAGAAGAGTTTGTTTGTTTGTTTGTTTGGTTGAACGCGCTAATCTCAGGAACTACTGGTCCGATTTGAAAAATTCTTTTAGTGTTAGATAGCCCATTAATCGAGGAAGGCTATAGGCTATAATTATATCATCACGCTAAGACAAATAGGAGCGGAGCAGTAATGGAAAATGTGACGCAGACGACGTTGCGTGGGTCAGCTAGTTAGAATATAAAACAATAAAACAGGTCAATTGTTTTTCCATATAAAAAGGCTTTCAGTCCTAGCTTACGCTCATTCAGAATTCAAATTTAGTCAATTTTAACGGATTTAAAATACTTTTTCGTGGAAAGTTGTAATTGAAAAATGCCAAGAGGATTATCAGAAGTTTTACGAGCTAGAATAGTAACTTTGAGGGAAGAAGGATACTAACACCACGAGAGAAATAGCACGCAGAGATAGGTACTAGGTATATATCCCAATCCTGTGTCGTGACCACGTTGCAGAGGACCACGGGATGAGTTATTCAGCTGACCGACCCCGCAATGGTCGCCCAACTGTTTGGACTACTGCCTAAAAGCGCTATTAGTAGATTGCTGGCAGCCCGTGACCCAACAATCATAGCTACTAAAATAAAAGCAGAAGTTCGGGCCGCCTCTGAGCTTGAAGTTAGCGCACTCAGACCATTCGGAATTGCTTGCAGCAGGCAGGATTACGAGCACGGAGGTCTTGGCAAGCGCCTCGGAATTCCCGGCAACGTCAACGACGGAGATTGCTAGGCTTCGGCATAATGAAGAAGATGACGAAAAAAACATTTGGCAAAACTTTCTCTTCGTTGACGAATCGCGAATAAGCACTCATCCCGAAAACTGACGTGTCCGTATCTGGAGAAGACCAGGAAACCTTGAAAGGCAAAGAACTGCCACTGAAACAGTTCAGCAAGGCCCTTCCCTTCCTTTTGGGGTGGTATTATGATTGGAGCTAGAACGCCTTTGATCCCGTATCGAGGCTTCACGACAGCAGACATGTGTTACAAAGCAGTTGCTATTGATGGAAATATAAGCTTAAACCCAATAGAAAACGCGTTGGATGCTCTTAAGCGAGCTATTTAGAACCATCAGCCACGTCCGACACAGTGTCAGAGCTCAGGGAAGCCGCTATTCAAGAACAATAACCGACCACTGCGGGGTCGGTCACCTGAATAACTCATCCCGTGGTACCTCTGCAACGTGGTCACGACACAGGATTGGGATATATACCTAGTATCTCTGCGTGCTATTTCTCTCGTGGTGTTAGTATCCTTCTTCCCTCAAAGATACTATTCTAGCTCGTAAAACTTCTGATAATCCTCTTGGCATTTTTCAATTAAGTACAATATATCTTGAATATTATAAACCTTTTATTAATAAATTGTCGTTTAAGTTTGGTGAAACAGTCTTTTTCGTTCTATAAATTCCTGTTACAATTACATTCAGATTAATGACTCAATTTCAAACAGGGTTTTTCTATTTAAAGAAAACACAACAAAGAATTATCTTCTATCTATATCTATCTTCTATATCTATACTTATAATAAATCTGTAGAGAGGTCAATTCTGTACATGAAATATATTTCCAAAATAACTATCAGGGGGTGATTAGGGATCGATACTGATGCCAAAAATGCAATCAGTACAATTTTTGTCTGTCTGTATGTCTGTCTGTCTGTCTGTATAACCGTTATAGAAACAAAAACTACTCGACGGATTTTAACGAAACTTGGTACAATTATTATTCATACTCCTGAGCAGGTTATAGTATACTTTTCATCACGCTACAATCAAGAGAAAATATGAAAAAAAATATATAAAAAAATGTGAAAGTTTGGTTGTTTATTACTCAATCACGCCAGAACGGCTGTTGCGTCGTTAACTTCATTTTGTATATTTAAGTAGCTGCGTGAGAATCATTAAGTTAGTCGCTAATAAACACCATTGAAGACAGACGCATTTGTGATTTTCTAACAAGTTTCCCGTACACACTAAAGTAAACCTTAACAACACCATCATATGGTCGATATCTCGCCGGATCATAAACCAGTTACCTGAGTGCACGTGTTGACGGGTCGGCTCGCGAGAACAATAGGACACCGCATTCCTGAGCGATAAGGATTTGTTACGATGACTACTACAAAAGAACCAAAGGAACTTTTAAATATATTGGAAGATACTGCTTCATTATTGCAAAAAACTCAAGTTAATCTCAAGAAATGCTCGAAATCACGATTAACTAAAGGTTATATTGAGACCCGTATTAAGGCGATAGAAGATTATTGGTTTACTTTCAAAGACGCTCATCAGTCATTAGTAAAAATTACGCCGAAGGAACAAAAGGCAATATTACCATATTTTGTTAATGAGGAGTTTTATATTTATGAAGACTTGTATCTTATTTTGTTGGCTGATTTACGTGACATGTTGAATGCACAAAACACAATAGCGCCTTCGACATCATCGCAAGATAATTCTAGTTTCGCGACGATTCCTGATCAACAAAATACGCTCGTGAGGTTACCTAGAATACAGCTACCATCTTTTAGTGGAAAATATGAAGAATGGCCTACGTTTCAAGATTTGTTTACATCGTTAGTGCATACGAACACAACTATTAGTGACGTACAAAAGTTACATTATTTGAAGTGTAGTGTTACTGGAGAAGCAGATACCTTATTGAAACATATTCAGGTAACACAGCAAAATTATGAACAAGCATGGGACATTTTAAAAACTAGATATGGAAACAAACGATTAATTGTGAATTCCGTTTTGAAACAGTTAGTCTATCAAAAGAAAATGAGTTCTCAGTCACCTAATCTAATTAAATGTTTATTGGACACCACGACAGATTGTTTAAACAACCTTCAAAATTTAAATATATGTTTAGATTCATGGGATCCTATAATCATTTTTCTGGTTGTTCAGAAATTGGACCCTGAGTCACACAAGGGTTGGGAACAATACTCATATAAAGAAGATGACGACGACTTACCCAAATGGAACGATCTGAAAAGGTTTCTTCAATCTACATACCGAACACTAGAGCTTGTATCACCAGGAACTCAAAATAAAGCAACAAAAGAGCGTGCTGTTCATGTTTCCAGTACATCATCGCCACCGTCAGGAAAAACATGTGTTCTATGCAACGAAAACCACACGTTATGCCACTGTAAAGAATTCACAAAACTGCAAACTATTGAACGAGTCAATTACGTAAAAACGAAGAACCTATGCTACAATTGTTTAATACCAGGACATTCAGCAAGAAAATGTAGACTACCAGTGTCCTGTCGTATATGCAAAAGGCGACACCATAGTCTTCTACATCTCAACAAAGAACCTGAGACTTCGGTACAAGAGATCTCCACGCAACCGAAGACTGCTCAAAACAATGTAGAAGAACAAAAAGAAGTCACTGTCAATACAACGGTCGCCTCACACCACAGTACTAGACAAGGCATCGCATTATTAGCTACGGCAACAGTGATAGTACGAAACGAGCAAAATCACACTGTTGTACTACGCGCATTAGTGGACCAAGGTTCGCAGATAGCACTTATAAGTGAAAAAGCGACTCAAATGCTCAATCTAGCCAAACGATCAACGAGAGGAAGTATCATTGGAGTGGGTTCAACGAAGACAAATGTAAACCACGTGGTAAAGCTGCAAATCGGTTCCCGCTGGAACACAGACTTCAAGATAGATATCGAAGCATTCGTTATGTCGAAACAACTTACCACTAAACTCCCTCCTCAAACAATTACTGCTGATAACTGGCCACATCTAGAAGGACTCAACCTGGCTGACTCGAACTACGACACACCAGGCCCCATAGATTTACTTCTAGGTGTCAAACAATACTCTCAAATCGTACAAGAAAAACTTATTAAGGGTCCACCAGGTACACCATGTGCACAAAAAACATACCTTGGATGGATTCTCTTCGGTGAAATAAATACAAAGACACAAGACGATTCTGCTCTTGTTCTTCATCACCAAGTAGATATGGATGTCATGCTTAAATCTCTGTGGGAAATAGACTCAGACAACAAAAGAAAACTAACAAAAGAAGAAAAAATGTGTGAAACAATTTATGAAGAAACACACACACGGACAGAAGAAGGGAGATACATGGTAAAGTTACCTTTGAAAACACCACAGCCAAAATGCCTAGAAGGAAACACAAAAGAAATAGCCAAGAACAGACTTCTACAATTGGAAAGAAAATTCAGAAGAACACCGCACCTGAAAGAAAACTACAAGGAAGTAATGAAGGAATACTTAAACTATATGGAAGAAATACCTGAAAGGGAAGTCATAAATGAAAGGGTTGTGTACTTACCTCACCATGCCGTCGTCCGAGAAGATAAAGAAACATCGAAGACTCGCGTGGTTTTTGACGCATCGGCGAAGGGTTCAAATCAAGTCTCGCTCAACGACGAGTTGATGGTTGGTCCTCAGCTTCAGGAAGATCTCAGAAATATTATCATGAGATGGAGAATGAAACGCGTTTGTTACGCCAGCGATGTAACAAAAATGTACCTGCAAATATGTGTTTACCCAGAAGACGCCAATAAGTATCAGCGTATTCTGTGGCGAGAAGAAGAACATGACAGCATAAAGGAATATCGCTTGCTTCGAGTTACATTTGGAACAGCATCAGCACCTTATCTCGCGGTGAAAACACTCCATCAAGTGGCTGATGATGAGGGACAAAATTACCCAAATGCAGTCAAAATCATCAAAGAAAATTTCCTCGTTGACGATTTGTTAGCTGGTGAAGATACAACAGAGCAAGCCATAACATCTGCAAAGGAAGTATCTCACATATTGAAGAAGGGTGGATTCACTCTCTCGAAGTGGTCATCTAACTGTCCGCAATTTATGAAATCTATTGACACAGACAAACGAAGTTCCGTCGCACACCTAGAGATAAACAATATGGACGGCGCTGTAAAAACACTAGGTTTGATTTGGAATTTGAGAAGAGACCAATTTCAGTACCAGTGGAAACTACCAACAACATCCATCAAAATTACAAAAAGGACAATCTTGTCAGACGTACAAAGATTATTCGATCCGTTGGGATGGATTGCCCCAAGTATAGTGATGGCTAAGGTGTTAATACAAAAACTGTGGCTAGAAAAAGTCGATTGGGATGACATAATAAGCCCTGAACTACAAGAAGAATGGATGGCTATTCGTGAAGAATTCAGAAATGTAAACAACATTAATATTGATCGATGGCTAGGAACCTACAGCACAGAAATAAAAAATGTACAAATACATGGGTTCAGCGATGCATCCATGTCAGCTTTTGCAGCTGTTGCATACATAAGAATCGAATCTCAAGACGGCCATATTACAACAAAACTATTAGCAGCAAGGACAAGACTCGCGCCATTAAAAACTGTATCGTTACCACGTTTAGAGTTGTCTGGATCACTACTTCTTTCACGGTTATTGAATCAAATAGGCCAAGCTATGAGAATATCAACAGCACAAATGTTTGCATGGACCGATTCTACAATCGTTATTGCATGGCTGTCTGGGGAGCCATATAGATGGAAAACATTTGTAGCCAATCGAGTCGCAGAAATCACTGAAAACCTCAACAACAACCAATGGTACCACGTTGCATCAGAAGATAATCCTGCAGACATTGCGTCGAGAGGCATGTTAATTGCTGAACTGAAACAATCGGAGTTATGGTGGAAAGGTCCAAAATGGTTATCTGAAAGGAAAATAATATTAAAACAGCCTGATGTAGTCGTCACTGACCTGGAAAAGAAAAAGGATAAAATACAAATAAATACTAAAATTCAAGATGAAGACAAACATAATTTCACAGCAAAGTTTAAGCAATTTGATAACTTACAAGAATTACTGAAAGTGATAACATATTGTCGAAGATTTATTAATTACATAAAAGACACTTACGAAAATTGCAGAAGTTTAACAACAGAAGAATTAAATACAGCATTGATGAAATGTGTTAAACTAGTACAAAGGGAAGAATTTACCGATGAAATTAACAGATTAAAAATTAATAAAAATGTGAAGAAAAATAGTAACATAAAAACACTTACCCCATACTTAGACCAAGATGGTATCCTCAGGGTGGGCGGTCGTCTTCGACATGCAAGGTTAGACGAAAAGAGTAAACACCCTATAATATTAGGACATGACAACAATTTAACTCCCTTACTCATAGCAGACGCTCATAATCAAACATTGCACGGTGGTGTGCAGTTAATGTTGTGCTTTTTACGCTCTAAATATTGGATTATTCGAGCTAAGGGATTAATAAAAAACTTCAACCGTAAATGTTTAGTGTGTGCAAAGCAAAGAGCTAGTGCACGAACTCAGATCATGGGAGATCTTCCAAAGGAAAGAGTAACCCCTACAAGAGCCTTTCTACACAGCGGCGTGGATTATGCCGGTCCATTTCACATATTAATGTCAAGGGGAAGAGGGATGAAAACTCAGAAAGCGTACATTGCTTTATTTGTTTGCATGTCTACAAAAGCCATACACCTTGAATTGGTTGGAGATCTCACATCAGAAGGATTTATTGCTGCATACAAACGTTTTGTATCAAGAAGAGGTAAATGCAGTCACATCTGGAGCGACCAAGGGAGAAACTTTGTTGGTGCAGAAAAGGATTTAGCCACAGCATGGCAAGAAGCTAATTTGAATTTTGAGAAAGACATTGCACATAAGCTGGCTTTAGAAGGCACACAGTGGCATTTTATACCAGCTTACAGTCCTAACTTTGGAGGCCTCTGGGAGGCTGGTGTAAAGTCCCTGAAAACTCATCTAAAACGCGTGTTGACAACAAATCTCACGTTCGAAGAAATGACAACAATACTGTGCCAAATCGAGGCATGTCTTAATTCAAGACCTCTATGTCCTATTGATGACTCAGATGCAGACTCTATAGAACCCCTTACGCCTGGTCATTTTTTGATACATGAAGCCCCAATCGTCGTGCCCTCTCCAGATTTTACAAACACGAAGATTCATAACCTAACACGATGGCAATATACTCAAAAGCTCGTAGCCGACATCTGGCGACGATGGCAAAACGAATATTTGACAAGTCTACAACAGCGTCCTTTCTGGCATAAGAAGAAACAGGAATTCTCAGTTGGTGATATAGTGCTAATCAAAACTGATGGAATACCGGCAGGAAAATGGTTACTAGGCCGAATTGTAGACAAGCACCCCGGTCATGATGGACTCACACGAGTGTATAGCGTTAAATCTGGCAATAGCATTGTAAAGAGATCAGTCACAAAACTTCGTCCCCTACCGGTAGACACTAACTAGTAGATTTTGTCAAACAACTTTGTTTTAATTTTGCATGCAGGCATTATGATGTCTATTCGTATTCTTTACAATTGAACTTCATTGCAAATTACGCTGTTACGATGATTTATGTTTGAATTTGGATATTGGAAACGTTACATACTGCTTATCAAGTTTAAATTTTCAATATGTATACAGTCCACTAAGCATCATATAAAGGGCCTCTTTGTCCCTTTGGTGGGCGGTATGTTGCGTCGTTAACTTCATTTTGTATATTTAAGTAGCTGCGTGAGAATCATTAAGTTAGTCGCTAATAAACACCATTGAAGACAGACGCATTTGTGATTTTCTAACAAGTTTCCCGTACACACTAAAGTAAACCTTAACAACATCATCAACGGCTTAACGGATCTTAATGAAATTTAGAACAAAGATAGATTATAGTCTGGAATAGCACATAAGCTACTTTTAATCCCGGGAACGTGTTCCCTAGGGATCACGCGGGCGAAGCCGCTGGCAGAAGCTAGTCTATACTAAAATTCTAAAGAGGTAACATTTGTTTGAAGTTTGTATGGAGGGGGTAATCTCAGGAACTACTGGCCCGATTTGAAAAATTCTTTCAGTATTAGATAGCCCATCTATCAAGGAAGGACATAGGCTACATATCATTACGCTAAGACTAAAAGGAGCCGAGCATTAATGGGAAATGTGACGCAGACGATTTTGCGTGGGTCAGCTAGTTCTTGATAAAGTTAAATAAAAAATAATAGGTACTGTAATGAGTTTTAAGGAAGTATTTATACTTTATTCAATTGCTATCCACAAGCGATAGATGGCGCTAGTGATAACACGTGCTTTTATATATCCGTTGTAGACTTTAATTATATTAGTTACTAGCTTCTGCCAGCGGCTTCGCCCGCGTGATCCCTAGGGAACATATTCCCGGGATGAAAAGTAGCTTATGTGCTATTCCAAACTATAATCTATCTTTGTTCTAAATTTCATTAAGATCCGTTAAGCCGTTCTGGCGTGATTGAGTAACAAACAACCAAACTTTCACATTTATTATATTACTCGTTTGGTGTAAAGCGAAATTATAACCATCTTCCCCTCGACATTATAATTATTAAAGGATATTGCAAACTGTCGTAAGCCGTTTTCCGAAGCTACTCGCTAGCCTTTTTTTTTTTTTTTTTTTTTTAGGGATGGGAAATCATCCAATGACTCCTCCCGCTCTGGGTGTAGCGGGAGGGAGTGTCAGACTTCTACTGACTAAAACCCATCCATGTTCCTTCATTGCCCTTTGTGTTCCGGAGCCACGGTGTCTCTTGCGAATAATCCCGCGACTCCGGCAGGCGTCGGCCCTTTCGGGCCCCTCTGTGTTGCTGACTCTCTTTGAGGCGCGCGTGGAACACTAACGCGCCGTCGACACGGCCTGTCTAGATGGACGGACGGCGAGCCACCCATAGCTCGCCGTCCACAGGCCCGCGCCTACGGTGGCCGGAGGTCACCAGGTGGCCCCCGACGCCCGCGGCGTCCACCACGGCGGCCGGGACGAGAGGGTCTCCTCTCCCGCTCCGCCACCTCCTTCGCTAGCATGACTGCTTCGCAGAAGGAGGCAACGGCGTCCCATTCCGTCTCGCTCCGGACCATGGCTTGGACCAGGGCCGGACGCGAGAGGTCGCCGCCAATCGCCGTTTCGAGGACACGGCGGTGCGCCGCCCAAGCGGGGCACACCTGCACAGTGTGCTCTACCGTGTCCTCCGGTCGATCCTCGCAGTGGTGACACCCGGGCGTTTCCTCCCGCCGAATTCGGTGCAGGAACCTCCCGAAACATCCATGTCCGGTGAGGACCTGCGTCAGGCGGAAGGTGAGGACGCCGTGGCGCCTCTCAAGCCACTCCTCAAAGAGGGGACTTATCGCCGCTATTGTGGCGTGCCCTGCGCTGGGTTGCGATAGTCGTCGTCTCCATGACGCCATGAGATCGCGCCGGAAGTCCGTCCGCTGCGCGACAATTTGCCGCGTCAGCGGAGTTTCCCCCCGGCTTAGTACCTCCGCGCGCCAATCATGCAGGCGCGCGAGGACCACCGCCTCCAGATCCCATGGCGGCAAGCTACTCGCTAGCCTCTAGGCGCCAATTAAGCTAGCCGCCTGCCTGTGCGTTCGCGACCACAAAAATAATCCTTATAGCATGATTCAGTATTCACGCGCGATGGCTTATTATTAGCGTTTTTCATGTATAACTTTGGTGTTTCTATACCGATTTCTAGGATTCTTTTTTATGGAATAGTTAATAATGTTAACTTTTATTAATGTTAATTAGGGACGACTGAGAGTTTTATAAACGTAAGAGTAGACAAATACAATCAGAAAGCTTCGAACTGCTAAGCTATCGGGAGTTACACGTGTTATTGTTCGTCAATCATAAAAGATAGACATATGCTGTCGTTGGATATTTTTTATATAATTTTAAGGAGAACATTTCCGTCATACATGATTTCTGTGTAGCTTTCACCATTAAGGTTGCACACGCGACGGAAGCTTAAAAAATGGAGTAACTTCTCCCGTTTTCCCAACATTTCCCTTCACTGCTCTGCTCCGGAGTATGAAGAATAATTGTACCAAGTTTCATTAGAATCCGTTGAGTAGTTTTTGTTTCTATAACGGTTATACAGACAGACAGACAGACAAAAAATTTACTGATTGCATTTTTAGCATCAGTATCGATCCCTAATCACCCCCTGATAGTTATTTTGGAAATATATTTCATGTACAGAATTGACCTCTCTACAGATTTATCTATACTTATAATAAATCTGTAGAGAGGTCAATTCTGTACATGAAATATATTTCCAAAATAACTATCAGGGGGTGATTAGGGATCGATACTGATGCCAAAAATGCAATCAGTACAATTTTTGTCTGTCTGTCTGTCTGTCTGTCTGTCTGTCTGTCTGTCTGTCTGTATAACCGTTATAGAAACAAAAACTACTCGACGGATTTTAATGAAACTTGGTACAATTATTATTCATACTCCTGAGCAGGTTATAGTATACTTTTCATCACGCTACAATCAATAGCAGCAGAGCAGTGAAGGGAAATGTTGGGAAAACGGGAGAAGTTACTCCATTTTTTAAGCTTTCGTCACGTGTGCAACCTTAACGGTGAAAGCTACACAGAAATCATGTATGACGGAAATGTTCTCCTTAAAATTATATAAAAAATATCCAACGACAGCATATGTCTATATTTTATGTTTGACGAACAATAACACGTGTAACTCCCGATAGCTTAGCAGTTCGAAGCTTTCTGATTACATTTGTCTATTCTTACGTTTATAAAACTGTCAGTCGTCCCTAATTAAATCTCTCTATACCTATAATAAATCTGTAGAGAGGTCAATTCTGTACATGAAATATATTTCCAAAATAACTATCAGGGGGTAATTAGGGATCAATACTGATGCCAAAAATGCAATCAGTAATTTTTTTGTCTGTCTGTCTGTCTGTCTGTCTGTCTGTATAACCGTTATAGAAACAAAAACTACTCGACGGATTTTAACGAAACTTGGTACAATTATTATTCATACTCCTGAGCAGGTTATAGTATACTTTTCATCACGCTACAATCAACAGAAAAAAATGAAAAAAAAAAAAGTGAAAATGTGAAAGTTTGGTTGTTTGTTACTCAATCACGCCAGAACGGCTTAACGGATCTTAATGAAATTTAGAACAAAGATAGATTATAGTCTGGAATAGCACATAAGCTACTTTTAATCCCGGGAACATGTTCCCTAGGGATCACGCGGGCGAAGCCGCTGGCAGAAGCTAGTTATAAGTATAGAAGATAGATTATTTATAGGCATATAAGTTTATGAAATCGTTTTATATAATTCCTAAATAGTTTTTAATAAATTACAATGTTTATTTTCAGTTAATTTATAAACTCTAATATTTAAGTAAGTCAATTGATGACACATACTGTTTCCTTAGCTCTGATTGGTCGGTCGGTCAGCTGAGTGTTCACTAACATTGTAGTGGGGAACATTCAGTTGGACACAGTGAGTTTTAGACGGAGTCAGCAACCGATCAGTGTTCCACTTGTTAAACCTAATACTATAAGTAGATATTAAAGTATGATATTGTGTTGAATAAAGTTAATAAAATATTTATTTATGAAACTGAGCCTGGAGTGTATGATTTCATCACATTTCAGAAGTGGAATTTGCCTGCAAAAGTCCACAAGTTACAGTGATTACAGGAAAGTTAGGTTATGGGTACTTGAAGTAAAAGTTTGAGAATAATAGTTATTTAGTTAGTACTCTCACCTAAGTACCTACTTTACCGCACGCTCCGATGTATGGCGCCGTGCGTATTCTTTACGGTATTTTTTTAAATTTCCATAAACAATATAATTATAAGAATTCAATCCGTCTGCATCCGTCAGCCAAAAATGCTTCCGTTTGCGTCCGTTCCGAAAGCGTTCCATACGTGTTTTTTTTTGGGAAAATTTTTTTGCTCAGAAGGTTTGTCGCACTTTAATATTGAAGAAAAAATGAGACAATAGATGTAGTTCTAATTACCCGACTGTTACACTTACCTATGTTTTTTTCGAGTGTACCTATGTTTGATGTCCTATTTCTTTGGCACAATGTAGCCTAACCCTGTGTCTTGATAGATTTTAGCTTGAAAGGTGTCGTTAGATTCGTCTAAATAGTGAGAATGATACTGAATAGGTATATAAAAATTAAAATATCTGAGCTTCAGTGCCATTTTAATGGCTTCAGCTTTTTTAACCTATCGAGTGGGGTATCAATATAAAGGGCTCAAGGAGACAATTTAAAAATGTAACTTATTAAATAAATGATTTTGTCAAAAAAATCCGATTGGTACAATATGTAATACAATTTACAATTTATATAATTCTACTAAAATGTTTTACGCAGACGCATACGCAAAAGGAAGCGCGTTCTTATTTTAAAAACGCACACGTTTCCCCATTTGCAAATTCGCGCCATTTTCAATTACAGAGGACGTCAAAGATAGTTGCGACTTTTAATAATAATTTGAATATGTGTTCAAGCGAGGAATCAGATTTAAATATGGAATCTACTCCACCTGATATCTTGAATGAGGCGCCAATTGCAGAAAATGGTCTCTTGCCGCCAAAATCGCGAGAACGCTATTTAATGATTAACAATATTTTTTATTAAATAATGAAAAAGTTTGTTTAATTATCTATTTATATAATGTGTCGAAAAACGTTGTATGACACACGAGCGGATATTGGTCTTTACAAACTTTTTCAAAACGCTCTTGTATCATAATAGTTATTTATGATACAAGAGCGGTAAGTTGGTCTTTACAAACGAGTAGACAAATGTAAGCCCGAGACGAAGTCGAGGGTTTACCATAGTCACGAGTTTGTAAAGACCAATATCCGCTCGTGTGCATTACAACGTTTTTCGACACATTATATAAATAGATAATAAAACAAACGTTTTCATTATATCTATTAAAAAATATTGTTAATCATTAAAAAGCGTTCTCGTGATTTTGGCGGCAAGAGACCATTTTCTGCAATTGGCGCCTCATTCAAGATGTCAGGTGGAGTAGATTCCATACTTATATCTGATTCCTCGCTTGAACACATATTTTAATTAATATTATAATTAAAAGTCGCAACTATCTTTGACGTTTCTGATTGAAAATGGCGCGAATTTGCAAATGAGGAGTGTGTGTTTGGAATAGTGTGTAGAGTTTTTAAAATAAGAACGCGCTTCCGTTTGCGTCTGCGTGAAAAATTTTAGTAGAATTATAAAGTTAAAATATATTTATTATATTAAATTGTAATTGTACCAATCGGATTTTTTTGACAAAATCATTTATTTAATAAGTTACATTTTTTAAATTGTCTCCTCGAGCCTTTATATTGATACCCCACTCGATAGGTTAAAAAAGCTGAAGTCATTAAAATGGCACCGAAGCTCAGATATTTTAATTTTTATATACCTATCCAGTATCATTCTCACTATTAGACGAATTTAACGACACCTTTCAGCTAAAATCTATGAAGCCACAGGGTTAGGCTACAGTGTGCCAAAGAAATATGACATCATACATAAATACACTTGAAAAAAATATAAGTGTAACAGTCGGGTAATTAGAACTACATCTATTGTCTCATTTTTTCTTCAATACTAAAGTGCGACAAACTTTCTGAGCAAAAAGTTCTTTGCAAAAAAAAACGCGTATGGATCGCTTCCGGAACGGACGCAGACGGAAGCATTTTTGGCTGACGGATTGATTCTTATAATTATATTGTTTATGGACATTAAAAAAATACCGTAAAGAATACGCACGGCACCATACATCGGAGCGTGCGGTAAAGTAGGTACTTAGGTGAGAGTACCTACTTTACCGCACGCTCCATTGTATGGTCCGTAATTTTGAACTTTCGAACAATGTATACAGGCTTCGTAAATGCATTTTATGAGCAAATGTGTCGAAAAAGTGTTTTAACGTGTTTCAAGCATGTGTGCTGGAAATATTTGAGCCATATTATGTGCTATTCTAACCAAGTGTGTTAGTAATATTTTTGCCAAGTGTGCTAGTCATATTTTAGACAGAAGTACAAGTGACATTTTAGCTAAGTGTGATAAAATAAAGCGTGTGCTAGTAATATTTCAAACAGGTGTGCTAGTGATATTTTAGCCAAGTGTGCTATGATATTTTAGCTAAGTGTGCTATGATATTTTAGCCAAGCGTGCTATGATATTTTAGCCAAGTGTGCTATGATATTGTAGGTGGCAGGCGTGTGTGATGAAGAATGTAGCAATAGTGAGAAGAGATGAATGAAAGTCCAAAGTACACCAGAAGAAGAAAGAAAGTTTATTTCACAGGTAGTTTACACACACAAGAGTTCCACTTAGAAGAAGAAGAAGGAGTGGTAGAATATATGGATAGATTTAGACAGATGAAGAAAGCAAGCAAGTACAGTCGGATTTAAGCGGCGCGGCGGAGCTATGTGATTTTGTAAGCTTATGATCGCAAGCGGCTCAAAACACGTACTGGCGCTGCGTGGCCCATCGCGCCACACCATACCTGCGCGAGCGCAAGGCAACTATAGTGCCGTCCCGCTCGCGCGGCACGTAGAACAATAGACGCGTCATCGCTTCGCCGGCCAGCTGATAAGAAACTATCTACTAATACAAAATATCGGATTGTAATGTTTGTTTGTAAAATGTTAGAAACACAAAATTATTTAATTTAGATTTTGATTCTGTATAATACTAGGTGTTCGGTTATTTGTAAATATGTATATAAAATATTTTGATCCTAATTTTTTACAATATATAATTTATGTATTTTATAATTAAAACATTAAGTAGGTCACTACAATATTTTAGCCAAGTGTGCTATGATATTTTAGCTAAGTTTGCTGAAATAAAGCTAAATGTGCCAAGGAACGGCCAAGTGTGCCAAGGAACGGCCAAGTGTGCCAAGGAACGGCCAAGTGTGCCAAGGAACGGCCAAGTGTGCCAAAGATACGGCCAGGTGTGCCTAGTACGGACAAAGCTATCCCCATGAACGTAAGTAAAGCATCAATTAAACTACTTATGATAATGATATGGCTAAGTATGTCACAGATATAAAAAATTTGGGCCTCTAACATTTGATATTAACGAATTGAACAGTTTAATTTGTTGATAATGGTTGTATTGTAGATTATTTTTAAATTTTCCTTTCCCTGATGTTTTGATGTGATTTTTGTTTTTTTTTATTAAAAAAAAAATCTTTTATAGTTTATGGAGATTAAATTTAGACTGCAGCATATCTTATACAAACTTTGAGTAATGAGTTATAAGACTAGTCGCTACTAAATTTGGTGAATATTTTTAACAAACTATTCTTGTATTTTATTTTGAGGCAATGGACCCTGATGGTGCCAGAACTCCAGACGAAGAACCGCCAGTTCCATTAAGCGAACGGGGTGTGAGCAATACAGACACAAGAAGGAAGAAACGTGCAAATAAAGGATCTAAGAGGAAGCACAGGAGGTCTACTTCAACCTCATCTTCAAGCACGTCAACTGCTGCTGAAACGCCACCGCGACGCAAGAAGCAGAAAAAGACTTCCGGTTGGTCAAAAAAGGAGGTACTGAGTCTTTTGAATGTTTTTCAGAGAGAGAATCGTAATAATTCGCATAGTTTAAACAATAACCATCTAAACAATGTTATACCGGAGTTCAATCCCTCCAGTAAATCTCAGAGTATCGAAAGCTGGGTTAGGAAGGTTAATGAATGTTCTTTAATATACGAATGGGATGAGAAGCAAACCATACATTTTGCTCTACAAAAACTTGTTGGGATTGCTAAAAAATGGTTTGAAGCCCTACCAAGTGTAGTATTTAGTTGGGCAGAGTGGCAAAATAAATTAAAGAAAGCTTTTCCAAGTGAGCAGAATTATGGTCGGCTTCTGGAAGAAATGTTAGCTCGTACGACTCGAAATAATGAAAACGTATGTGAATACTTTTACGACAAATTAATGCTTATACATAGATGTGACATTAGTGGTAAAAGAGCGGTAGATTGTTTAACTCGCGGTATTTATGATAAAACTATTAGGAATGGAGCTCAAGCACTAAATAGTAGTGAGCCGGAGGACTTGTTGCATTTGCTCAGCTCTCAGCGTACCGTATCGGAAACAGCCCCCACAAATAGAAAGCGTCATGATCATGCCGCGCCATCAACTTCAAATGATAGCTTAATTACTTTTTTTAACTGTCGGAGTAAAGGACACCCTTATTTCAAATGTTCCAAACCTCTTGTTAAGTGTTTAAAGTGTCACAGAGTGGGTCATAATAACGAAAATTGCAAACTAACTCCGCTTAATCCACGTAATAAATCTAAGTCAATTGATAACGTAGAACGTTTAACTCTAGCTATTTCTACATGCAATGACGGCAATAAAAAGTTTTTCAAACAAGTAGAAGCAAATAATAAAATTTTCATTGGGTATATAGATTTTGGCAGCGAGTGTAGTCTCATGCGTGAATCGGATGCAAATAGTCAAAACCCCACAATGACTGTCTCAGAACTACCAGTAATTAAGGGTTTCGGTAACTCTGCAGTGACGCCGATATACAGTACTTTTATAAACCTTAAAATTGATGAAATTGAGTCAAATGTAGAAGTATTAGTTGTTTATGACGAGTTTATGCAAACTCCTCTTATAATTGGCCAAAATTTTACTGAGTTACCATCGGTAGCTGTTTATAAAGATAATAGTACGTTATTCTTCTACAAAAGCCCTGAGGTTCGTGATGACACTAGTAATTTAAACCTTTTAAAAATACTTTATCGAACCAAATTCATCTGGGGAGAACAAAATCCGAATTAGTCGAAGTCTCTACTGCAGACTCATCTTATTCTGGGGATGTTTATATAGAGGGCTATAATAATCACAAACCTGGCCAAGAAAATAATTTACATCAAGGTACTTACCGTATTAACTTAGGTAAATGTAACCTTATTCTATCAAACCTTTCTAACCAAACCCTATACTTGCCCAAAAACACTATAATTGCCAGAGCCCTACCTTTCAATGAAAAGAAAATTTTAAGCACAAATAAAATCTCAAAAGATATTAATGATCTAGTTCCTCTCACAAAAACTGAAATCAAAGTCGGTTCACAGTAGGTTGATGATAAAACAAAAGACAAACTTTATGATTTATTGCAATCGTATCGTGATTGTTTTGCATTCAATTTGAGCGAAATAGGTTGTAATTAGTCTGTTGAAATGAAGATAGACTTGCTTGACGAAAGACCAGTCGTTTATAGACCATATCGCTTATCACACTTTGAGAGGGGACAGTTACGGGAAATTATTGACGACCTACTGCAAAATGACATAATACAGGAATCTGACTCTAACTATGCTAGCCCTATTGTGATTATTAAAGAGAAAACGGGAGAACAACGTCTTTGCGTTGATTACCGATCCTTAAACAACAAAACAAAAAAATATTGTTTCCCTCTGCCGACCAGATAACTAATCTCAGCGGTAATTTATTTATTTATTTATTAAAACTTTATGCACAAGTAATAACACTGTACAAAGGCGGACTTAATGCCATAGGCATTTCAATCGGTAATCGATTTTTCACTTCGTTAGACCGCTTCAGGATATTATCAAGTGCCGATGGCCAAAGAAAGTCATCCCCTAACTGCTTTTGTGACACCCGATGGGTATTACGAATTTAAAAGAATGCCTTTTGGATTGGCTAACGCACCAGCAGTATTCCAAAGAGTTATAAATCACATGCTGGGTGCACGGCGCCACGAATCTGCTCTGGCTTATTTAGATGATATTCTAGTCCCTTCACTTGATTTAGAGGAAGGTTTTCGAAGGCTTGAGAAAATCTTAAAGCTATTACGAGAAAATAATCTTACCCTTAAACTTTCGGAATGCCGTTTCTTTGACACTGTGATTAATTATCTGGATTATGAAATATCAGCTGACGGTATAAGACCAAATGAAACTAAAATTCTAGCGGTAAAAGAATTCCCTATTCCTCGCAATGTTCATGAGGTTCGTCAATTTTTGGGATTAGCTGGCTATTTTAGAAAATTTGTAAAAGGTTTTGGGGAAATTGCGAGACCACTTACCAATTTATTAAAAAGGGAAATACATTTACTTGGACAGAAGATCAATTTCAATCGTTTTCTACATTAAAAGAAAGTTTAATAAACAGACCCATTTTAGCCTTGTACAAATAAGTATTTAAATAAATAAATAAATAAATAAACAATCCTAAACTTGATACAGAGTTGCACACAGATGCTAGTGCCTTAGGTGTAGGGGGGATACTAGTACAATGGCAACTAAATCCTCGCGTTCTTAAGCCTGTTGCTTACTTCAGTAGACAAACAACGCCTGAGGAGCGCCACTTGCATTCATATGAACTTGAAATATTGGCCATTGTTTGCTCACTTAAAAAGTTTCGGGTTTATCTATTAGGATTAAACTTTAAAATAGTCACGGACTGTAATGCGCTCTGAACGGCACTGATTAAACGAGACCTTATACCACGCATAGCAAGAAGGTGGCTCCAAATTAGTGAGTTCACTTTCACTATTGAATATAGACCTGGGACGCGTATGGCACATGTCGATGCATTAAGCCGCAATACTATATTGCCTTCTGATACTCATAAAGAGTCTTCAGTTTCCGTTTATAGTCTTGAGACGGATAATTGGTTGTTAACGTTACAAATATCGGACCCAGATATTTCGCGTATCTTCAAAACCCTCAGGCCTGATTCGGACGAACAATCTAAAGATATCAAGAAAAATTTTGTATTATAAAATCATAGGGTATATAGACGTGTTGGCGATGATACACGTCTGGTTGTCCCTCGCAGTGCTCGTTGGCAAATATGCCGTTATAATCATGACGATGTAGGGCATTTGGGAATTTCAAAAACAACTGAGCGAATTCAGTCAGTGTTTTGGTTTCCGAAAATGCGGAGATTTATAAAGAAATATGTTAAGTCGTGTATTCAGTGTGCTTATAATAAAGATTCTGCTTCTGGACAAAAGACTGGACAATTGTATCCCATAGAGAAGGTAGGCATCCCGTTCCATACAATTCACATAGACCATCTTGGCCCATTTGTAAAGAGCAAGAACGGCAGTGCCTACATCCTCACTATAGTTGATGGCTTTACAAAATACTTATTTGCTAAAGCAGTGAAAGACACAAAAACCAGGACTGCAGTAAAAGTTCTTGAAAACATTTTATGACTTTGGTTTACCTTCTCGCATAATATCTGATCGCGGTACTTCTTTTACTTCAGCTTCTTTTAAGAGTTTTTGCGACAGTCACGGTATAAAACATGTTCTCAATCTCAACGCTATAGCTTGTCCTAGAGCAAACGGTCAAGCCGAAAGGTATAACCAAAGTATATTGAATGCCTTAGCCAAACATAACGATGGCGATGACGAACGCAACTGGGACAACCATCTTGGGAAATTCAATGGGGTATAAACAATTCCGTTAATTCCTCTACTAAAAAGACTGCTACAGAGGCTCTTTTCGGCATCAGGTTTATAGATAGTCTCAATAATAAATTGAATGTTGGAGCTGACGCTATACCAGACACCTTGCAAAACTTAAGAGACGAGGTCAGTTCCAATATTCGTGTTAGTCAAGAAAAACAAAAAGTTACTTATGATGCCGGTAGACTGCCCCTGCTGCAACCTATAATGTAGGTGATTTAATAAAAATCACTAGAACTAATTTTAATAACAAGGGTAATAGCACTAAACTTCTTTCAAAATTCATAGGTCCTTACAAAATTACAGAAGTTTTGGGCCATGACCGCTATAAAATTGCTGAAATTCCAGGTTTTAGCAAACGGAGGAATACATTTAAAAGCGTAGTTTCCACTGACCGTATAAGACCTTGGATAAATTTAGGTTCTTCTGATCATAATAGTTCAATAAATGATGATGGCAGCTCATCTGGTACTGATAATTATAATAATGTTGACGATGATGATGATCACAAACCTTGAACCAGACAAAGATCATCGATAAGCCGAATGTACTTAATTTTATTTCAAATTAAAATCAACTTCTTATTTAATCTATACTAATATTATAAAGAGGTAAAATTGTTTGTAAGTTTGTAAGTTTGTAAGTTTGTAAGTTTGTAAGTTTGTAAGTTTGTAAGTTTGTAAGTTTGTAAGTTTGTAAGTTTGTAAGTTTGTATGTAGGGGGTAATCTCAGGAACTACTGGTCCGATTTGAAAAATTCTTTCAGTGTTAGATAGCCCATTTATTGAGGAATGCTATAGGCTATAAATTATAAAGATATCATGCATATTAGCCGAACTATCTCAATTTTTGTCTATCCCGGCGGAAAAAAATAGCTCTTACAACAGAGTTATTTGCGTGCGCTGCCTTAACAGTTGTATATAATTGAAAACAATGTATGGCAACCTGGTCCGCTTTGAAAAGTTCTACAAAAAAGTCCGCGGCACCATATTTCTATCTTTTATATTTTAGCAGATATAGTAGCTTTTATGTGTTAAAAAAAGTATTTTTCGATGTACTTATCTTTGAACGATTTTTTAAACAACCAAATATTAATCCTTATCGAAAAAAATGTTATAATGATCACAAGAACATCATAGAGATACGATTTGCCCAAAACAGTATGTCAATTGGTTGAATGGTTTCGAAGATAATATAAAATTACTAAATCGCAAAACGCCGCCCGCGCCGTCCATTCACGAACCGCATTAGAACATGCTTTGTGCAATTACGTAATTTTTCTGAATCGTGGTGTTAAGATTTTCCGCTGATTAATGACCCTCTCCAGTTATTATTTAACTTTTGTCGTTAGGTACGTGAGTTGTACGTAGTTGGTTGAATGTTGGTTGAATGTTGTTGGTCTATTGTTTTGGTTGCTCGGTTTCTCAAAACACAATTACAATATTACTTAGTTCTCATTCTTCGAGTTCGAAGCCTGCTGTGATATTTGTTTTTGGGATATCGGACAGTTTCAGCGATTGTTTATCATGCCTAAAAGGAAATCTCAACTTTCCCGTCAGACATCCCAGACATGAGACAAGAGCAGCTCGAGTACGCCGTACGGCAGAGTCTGCTCTTGATAATCATCTGCGCCTCTCGAGGAATAGAGAAAATATTTCGCAAGCATGCGCTGGGAAATCTAGCTCCGAGCGTTCACAGCGGCTTGCTAACCAAAGCTGGAGAAAATCGCAGGTCCGTGCTCGGGAATCTAGCGCTGAACGTGCACAGCGTCTCAGTGATTTAAAGCAGCATGTCTCTGCAACAAGGGACAGGGAGTCTAGCGCTGAGCGCTCGCAGCGGCTCGCTAGCCTAGCTACATACATAATGCAATAAAAACAAAACCCTCCTTTTGGCAGTCAGGAAATAAATCATAGCACTCAGTACTAACCGAACCACACTCATCATTTCATCAGAAGTTAAAATGTTTACCGCCCAACGAAGTGGGCACGGGTCAGCTAGTTAATAATATTTTGTTTACCGTCATCATCATACTTGACCTACCGTTGATTGTTTGGTTTTTAAATGTAAGTATAAATAATTAAGAAAAAAAAAATACATATAAAAATAAAAACGTGCGTCAGGCGATCGCACGATGTCGGATGGCCGAATGTAATGATTTTTAAGGAAGTATTTATACTTTATTCAATTGCTATTCACAAGCGATAGATGGCGCTAGTGATAACACGTGCTTTTATATATCCGTTGTAGACTTTAATTATATTAGTTATTATTTATAGGTATATAAGTTTATGAAATCGTTTTATACAATTCCTAAATCGTGTTTAATAAATTACAATGTTTATTTTCAGTTAATTTATAAACTCTAATATTTAAGTAAGTCAATTGATGACACATACTGTTTCCTTAGCTCTGATTGGTCGGTCGGTCAGCTGAGTGTTCACTAACATTGTAGTGGGGAACATTCAGTTGGACACAGTGAGTTTTAGACGGAGTCAGTCTGCTTTGAAGCGTTGTACAGTGTTCCACTTGTATTTTAAACCTAATACTATAAGTAGATATTAAAGTATGATATTGTGTTGAACAAAGTTAATAAAATAGTTATTTATGAAACTGAGTCTGAAGTGTATGATTTCATCACAGTACTATGCTTACGCTAGTGATTACAAACTATTTTTGATGTGTGTAGATACGCTAGGATGGCAGGAGACACCCAGTGAGAAGTGCCTCACCAAGCTAAAGTAGGTACACAGCCAGGTTAATTGACATCGGACAGAGAAATGGCTCATTGTTGTGTAGGTACCTACTGCAGATAGCCATGATGCGAAAATTAACAAAATATCCGTGAAGATAACCGTCTTCTTATACAGAAGCCGATTCTTACATGTAGGTAGGTACGATAAATTGAATTAAATCATACATAAGTTGCAGGGACCGACTTAAAATGGCGTATTACATGGGAAATGTTATGGAGTTTGATCGTATTTAATA
This sequence comes from Ceramica pisi, assembly GCA_963859965.1. Taxonomy (NCBI): domain Eukaryota; kingdom Metazoa; phylum Arthropoda; class Insecta; order Lepidoptera; family Noctuidae; genus Ceramica; species Ceramica pisi. Next base: position 12,088,006 of record OY982554.1, read on the forward strand.
AATGTCATTTTAGTTTGAAGAGGCGGTTAGGGCAAGTTTCATTCGTTTGCGAATAATAATCGAAATAGAACATACCAACTTCCAACGGATCCGCTGTAAGAAAACAACATTAATTAAAGTAGGTAAAGAGTTTTACACTGAACGCCTGCGTTATGTCGTCTTCTATCAGCCAGAGTCAGCTGAGTTAGATAAAGGGTCATCAAAACATGCGGTAGGAAACATTAAAATTCATAGGAAACAATCATCTTGTTTTTTTAACCGACTTCCCAAAAAGGAGGAGGTTATCAATTTATTCGGTTGTATGTTTTTTTTTAACCGACTTCCCAAAAAGGAGGAGGTTATCAATTCGGTTGAATGTTTTTTTTTTATGTTTGTTACCTCATAACTCCGACAATTTTTTGTTTTATCTGAAAGGATATATACTTGCAGATTGGTCCCATTTAAATCATATCAAAATCGGTTACGAACTTTGGATTTTAAATCGAAATAGCTGGAATTTGACTATTTAGATGATTCTTTGATAATCGAAATTGCGTATTTTGCTTTTCTGCGATTTTGTTGTGGTGTTTTTAGGTGTGGGGCACCACTAAAAAGTGAAAAATAAAAAACTTTTTACAAAAAAATACAACCGCCTTCTAAAAAAAAAACTACAAAGTAAAAAATAACTTTAATTTCGGAAGTCGGTGTTTTTGTTAGTTTCTTCGTATTTTGACAAACAAGTAAGTACGCAGGCTAGAATATAGACAAAGTGTCTTATTCTAGCCATGTCATTCTATCAGCGAGTACGATCCAAAACATAAATGATATTTAACAAGTGTTTCGAGAGCTTTTGTCAATCTCCCAATCCCATATATTTTTGACGAAATAATGTCACTTATTTGAATCCTCCAACAAAGTAACACATACCTTTGAAATACTGCTTGACAGCTTCCTCTGAGAACAACGGGAAGCCTGGTCGCGCATTCTTCGTAATGTGTAATTGTAGTGTCATAATATTAGAATCTGACAACAAGTAACACAGTTTGTGAAGAAGTAGGTAATAAAACATGACAATATAGGGTAGTCAGTGTAAATTATGTTTTTTTTTTTGCAAAGGCAAACGCCCAGAAAATGCCTGAAATAGACAAAAACTACTGAAAGTCCTTAATTCTATTTAGAATAAAATATGTATTTAGAAATATTTCTCAAGTTTGTATACCCAGGGTGAAAATATACCGATAATTAAAATATTTACTTTGACATCCGTCATAGTCATTCTTAATTTGTAATGGCGGTCAGTGTCAAACGTTATAAAATAAATAATTTTATAGAATTATTGCACAGTTATCATTCATTTAATATTATTCGACCTATTTATACCGTAAATCTAATTAAAATAGTATTTGCGTGTCAATATTAATTAAAACAAAAAAACTCGAATTATAAAACGTATCGTAGGCTGTATGCATCACATGTCCTTTGCCTTATTGACAGTTTGACATGAATGCATTTTTATTTTTTCGAATTGAATTACCGATTCATGGTTTTGCGTTTGCGACTCGAGTTAATTATAACGACGACTGTGGCTATTTTTTAAGGATTTTGATTTTACTTCTGCACACGTTACCCATTTTTGTTACGACTTAGATTTGACCCGCCTAAATGACGACGGACCTGAACCTGCTTTAAATACGATTCTGCTATTGTTTTGGAATTGTGGACCATGTAGGTACATTTAAAAATGGATTGAATCGTACACTGTTTCTAGCTATCTCGATATTGCAACGATGAGACGTAATCTCATATCAGTGCAAACTGATGAACTTGTGTGAATGATGTGTGTATGATGAAGAAGTGACGTTGTTTAATACAGGCATAGATAACATCACTGTAGCTGTAAGTATTGAGATTCCCTTGTTCTCTTGCCTATGTACATATTATTGAGCCCATACTATGTCAATAATATGGTACTTACCATGGGCTCGGTACCAATCCAATATTTATCCTCCTGCAGAGTTCCATGATGACTATTAGTGGTTTATAATGATGATTATAACATTTAAATGCTGTTTTGTTGTTTAATTATTGCATATTAATCCTTAACCTTGACTTAACCTATATTTTAGAAAAAATGCTTGTAACTGGCTTCTCCCGAGGTTTTTGATAATTATTGAAATTGTAATGGGTTCCCTACGATTTTCAGTGCAATTTGGCGTATATTTCATTGTTGTTCGTTTCAGGCATTTTTTTGTATGGCTGATGGGCATTCCCCTTTAATAACTCTTACACATATTTTTTTTTTATTTCCAAAAAATCGGAGAAGCGACAGCTCGGTAGGTAACCATTAAGGTTTAACTCACACATAAAGAGCGTCGAAGCGCAGCGCGGTTTCAGTGTCATATGAATTTTAACTTGATTTTCATTACAATAACACTTATTATAGCATGAGAAACTCGAACGAGTCGCGCGGATGCCCGCGGTGCCGCGGAAATTCCGGTGAATTCCATAAACGGAGCCGCGCGACTGCGCGAGAAGGCCCGGGAAGTCCCAAGAATGCTCGAGAAGTCGCGAAAGGCCGCTGGCAATATCCCGCACCTCGCGCCCGCTCCCCGCGCGCGTCCGTTGCGCGCGAGCATTCACATTCATTACTTGCAGTGCAACGAATACAGAAGTGAAGGAAATGGATATATTTTTTATCCTACTCACCTGAGGCAGACTGATAGTCTTTCTTCCTCAGGCAGACTAATAGAAGGCGCGCAGAGTCCCGCGACTTCTCGAGCAGTCGGGGGAATCCGCGCGCCTTCTCTACCGAGCGGGTCGCTGCGCTTCGCCGCCCTTCGCCGCTCTTTCGGTGTGAGTTGACCCTTAGTTTTGGCCTCTACTTAACTGCACTTCACTTGAGATTGTTCCGATGTTGCTTCTCAGGGTAGAATGGCTTGGAGAATTCGGCCTCATCTAGTTAATGACCAAAAAGTACATAGAAGTGTTATTTACAACAATTATAAACTAAGTATTTCCAAAAAAATAATATGAATAAGCCACGCACCGCACCGAAGGCTCTCAACGATTCAAATTCATTCGTTATTCCAAAATGCCGAGTGAAACACATGAGACGTGGCGCCGCTTCCAATTCTAAAGCGAGACTGATAACTTAAGTTCAGTCGCGACTCGCAGGTCGCGGCGCGACTGTGTCACACTGTGTAGTCGATGGTATGCAATCAATAGCTCGCAATACAAATTGAGCGATTGGTCGACTGTTATCTACAGAGTGCAGGTTTTGTAATCTCAATACATGTGTATAAACTTTTGACGCACAGTAAAACAATTGTTCAACTTAAGGTACGTGTGAGTATGTGCTAGGACTTGCATGGTACCTATATCTATCTACTTTGTTAGTTGTTGCGTTTTATAGAAAACTTAAAGACAGCAGACAAAACCTTTTGGATCCAGTTGATAATTCTCTTCTTCAACTACGGTGACTTGATGACCGGCTATGCCTGAAAACATTTAACTAAAACGTTAAAAGACCAATTTGACTACAATAATGGTAAATTCCTGCAAAACTCTATAGTAAGGGGAGGATCCTCCGAGTAGACGGATGTTGTGTCCGGTGGCCAACTACGGCAGCAACGACAACAACCATCCGGCGATGGTTGTTGTCGTGTCATGTTTAAATCACGCCGTTCTTGGGATACCGCGTTGTACCTACGATTTGTGTGACGACAGAGGGCCTGGCAGAAATGTTTTTGACGTTGATATATACCTATTAAAGTAACGTAATATTGTATTGTAACTCAGTTACTCGTGGCGCACTAATAAATTTAATTAAAATTGGATTCTACATTCATAATTTCCTTTGATACAAATTGTATTCGCATAAAATTACATCTTAAATGTAAATACTAAGTATGGGGTTGTAGAAGTCAGCCACGACATTGTTGGGAAGAGGCTCAGCAGATCGATATGTATCACAGATCTGTACAAGTCTCACTGTAGTAGTGCTGATTGTGCACTCGGTGATTAGCCAGCGCTTAGATACTCGCCTAGATACGGACTCCTCACGCGGCCAAATAGTTGCCTTCTCCGACCGATTGCTCCATCTCTTTTGCTTACCTTTTGCAATTCGTTTCTGCTCAGAATGTTCAAAATCAGAGTCTGTCTCGGTGCTGAAATAGTACCCGAGAGACTGCCTGGCGTGTTTCCCGAGCCCCTTCGGAATTTCGTTTTCATGCTGCATTTGTCCATGTTTGGTTTCATTTCTACGCTGCACACGTCCATGGGTCCTGGTTTCGTTTATACGCATCATTTGTCTATGGTCTCCAGTTTCATGTTTACGCTGCATTCGTTTGAGGGCCTGCGAGTGGCTCTTACGCCCTCTCTTGCGGTTTATTTTCGGAAGTTTAATTTTCTGATCTTTGCCTGTGGATGGTAAACAAAGCAGATTAATAAATTAATATATATAATATAATTATTGTATATAATAAATAATAAATTAATCGCCGAGGGATCTGTGTCTTATATCACGATCGAGCGTAACAAAGGCTAGGCCCGTGCGGTGACCGCGGCGTCATCTCGCTGAACCCTTGAACCTCTGCGGCTGAGGCTGCAGACGAGTGGCATGCTGTCAGCGCGAGTCGAGCGTGGTGAGGGCGGTGGAGGCTGTCGACATGTCACGTGGTCTGCCTCTTACATTTTGTAAATTCGACAGTCACATTCGCTACTTAGTTTATGTAACCTTAATGTATCACATTGCACAACATCACACTGAGAGGGACGCTTGTTGACACCGACACGTCGTGCATCCGCCTAGATTCTCGTATTTCCTTTCTCTTCTCTTTTTGTTTGACACCAGTGACATGCTATATTATAATAATACGTATTTGTCTTTATTAACATAGTATTAAGTAAGTACCTACCTACTACTAATCCTATCGTTATCGAGTTTACGTTTATAATTTTGTAAGTATGCACGCCAGTTCTATAACAATAAGTAAAATGATTCCTTTGCTCTTTCTTTAAACACTTACTAATTTCTTGTTTGACTGCTTTACGTATTTTCGACTCGGCGGATGGCTTGGAGAATATGGCTGTTCTCTTGTGGCGAGAATGCGCTGTGCCTAGTAGAGATCATTGTTATAAATTAATCATTAAACGTTTAACAAAATGATCGCTATACCTGAAAACCGGACATTGTGTCCACTCATGACAATACAACTACTTTTAATGTCGGACTAACTGTGTACTGCGAAAAAATAAAACTGCTCAGTAGGTTCATATTTTCGAGTTGAACAACTAAAATCGATCACACTATTAATTAACTATAAGCATGATTAATAGTGTGATCGATTTCAGTGTTGGTTCCAAAGTAGAAGTTGTTCATAATAATGAGTATGAGCCGTTTTCAGAGGAAGATCGCAAGGCACGTGGTTGACAACCGTTAGGTACCAAAGATATGGAACGGGCACTGCAGAACACGGACAGCCCACAGGCAAAGGGTTCTGACGCCGGCAAACTGGTTGACAGTCGCGACGAGCTAAGGGGACGTTGTGAGCGGTCTCGAGGCTATGCCACCTGTCCACGGGTGTGACGCCCGTCGGTGGTTTACGTCGGCGTTTTATCGTATAGCTAGTTCGGAAGCGCCTGTATATTCAGCATTCACAATTATTCAGCGTTCCCGCTAGTAACAATAATGTTTCTGAAAACAATCCGTTGTCCAGAATGTGCAATGAATATAATGCAATATGTTCGAAGTTAGACTTGTTTTTTGAAGGTTTTAACGAATTTAGAAATTCTCTGTATAAATTGAAATTGTAATTACAACAGAACAATTTAGTAACATTTCTTGACTGTCACTATTGTCACTAATGAAGCATGATTATAATTGAACGCTGTGTACAGTAATAATTGGGCTTCAGATTTATGTAGGTACTGTGTATTGTCATAGTTGTGCTGACTTGTCGTAGTCTGTCACTGAACTTATTAAAATAAATAAATAAATATAATTAATAGCAACGCACGCTCGTGTGTATGATTGCATATTGTCTTTCTGCAGGCGTGCAACGGCACCGCATCTTCACGACACCTCGGTCAGGCCCTGCCAGTTGACACCTGCAGTGCATGGAGGAGGCCGGCGAGGGACCACTAGCGATGAAGGTGACTTCGACGAGCCTGCAGTAGGTAACGCCTGCGAACGACGATGAGGACCGGCGCCAAGTAAGAGCATCCTCATCGTATTGCCGCGTCTCCGCGTGCACTCAGTATGACGCGTCTGTTACTCACCCTTCTCCTCTTTATGTTTCTTAGCTGTCAGTACAGCGTGCTGGCCACAAAACTTCAACGGAACAATTTTACCTTCCACGTCTAAAATGAAATTAAGATAAGAGAGGATTTAACAAAGAACATTAGGTAATGTTTTAGTAAATTACATTTTAACTCGATCTGACCGACATAGAGTCGGACTGGTGTTGAGGCTTACAGCGATTACGAAACAGTCATATGTACTACCTACCTGTAGGAGGCGGTGCTCACTAGCTCCTAAAGCGTCCTCCAGACTACTCGTGAAGTTGCACGAGGCGAAGTGCTCTCTGAAGTTGACCGAAGTCCGAAGTACGTGTCCACACACTCGAGCAACTTCGCGAGGAGCTCAGTCGCCCGTACCCCTCACAATAGGCATCATGGACAGCGTCCATGTGGCAACTGCCGTTGCAATGTGTACTCTCGCGTAATAAAAATACGTACGTATTTACTATGGCTCGACGCGAACCGAGGTGATTCGAATTAAGCCAAGTAGTGTGGTCAGCTTCGTGTTCGAACTTCGTGACACTTCGAGTCCTTTGACTTGAAACCGACACCGACTGAAAGTTACCCGAAGCGAGGCGAAGTTGCACGAGGCGAAGCGAAGTACGAGGCGGCTTGTGCACTGGCCGGATCTCCGCCCTGGGACCTGGAGGCAAAAGTCCTCGCGTCACTACATCGGTGGCGTGAGGACGCGCAGGCGCGTGGCGAGCGGCTGATGCAGCGACACATTGAGCTGCGTCGGTCGCAGCTGCGCGAGGCTCTAGTGGCGGAATGGCGGAACAGGCTCTCACGCCCTTCCGCCGGCCTCGTCACTATCGAGGCCATCCGGCCAGTGCTCGACCTTTGGCTCGGGAGAAGGCACGGCTCTCTGTCTTTTCGTGTGACGCAGGTCCTCTCAGGGCATGGCTGCTTTGGGAGGTTCCTGTGTCGTATAGGCAGGGAGCCAGACGCTCGGTGTCACCACTGCGTCGACTGTCGGGAGGACACGGCGCGGCATACGCTGGCAGAATGTGCCGCTTGGGAGGGGCCGCGCCGTGCCCTCATCTCTGTGGTAGGCAGTGACCTCTCGCTGCCGACTGTAGTCCGTGCTATGGTCGACGGCGAGGAGTCCTGGGACGCGGTGGTCTCCTTCTGCGAAACAGTTATCGCGCAGAAGGAGGCTGCGGAAAGGGAGAGGGAGATTTCAACCGCTCTTCCAGCCCACAGCAGGCGCACCGGGCGTCGAAGGAGGGCATATGCTGCCCTCTCCCGACTCCCCTAACTGGGTCCAGGGGCGGCAGACTTGGGGACGTCTGTCGCCCCGCATACATCTAGACCCGAGGCGGCGGCGCGTGGTGTTCCCGTGCGCCCCTCTCTGACGTCGCGGGGGGAGTAAAACACCTCACTCTCCCCGCTGACCCGAGGTGGCCCGCAGAAGCGGGCTGGCACCAGCCGGGGATTACGGAAGTCTAATCAGTTCCCGCGATCCCCGGCGCAGGTGAAAGATGGAACACCGGGGTGGTTTTAGTCAGTAAGAGTCTGACAGACCCCTCCGCCCGCCCCAGGGTGGAGGACATCCATGAGGATTTCCCCCCGTAAAAAAAAAAAAAAAAAGGCGAAGCGAAGTGCCCCTTACTATCGTATTCGCTCAACTTCGATCAACTTCGCGATTAGTCTGGACGACGCTTTATACTTCTATACATTCAATGGGCGTACCTAAGTACAGCTAGGGAATTCCATCCGGAGCCTGTGTTCCCTGATAGCTACAACCTTTTAAGTCAAAGAGTGAATAGGTTACCTACTTCTTGGCAAGCGAGCTCCATCTTCGATCACATCATCACTTTTCACCAAGTCAAATGGGATTGAGGTCGAACACGAGCTAGTAGCTCGTGTTCGACCAAACAATAAAATGCAAGACTCAACCTCCATCCGACCGCGTTCAGAACATTTCCTTCGGATAAATCCCGGAACTCAAATTCACTGAATTGCATGAAACAAACGCTAAATCCCTTCCTATGTTAGGCGCCAGTTTTTGCAATAATGGACATTGATCTTTCTCTTCGGGTAACTATGAACTATGAGATTCATAGAAACCCGGATAATATATATAATATTGTTTTTTTTTTTTTTTTTTTTTTTATTGATAGGCGTACGTTTAACCGCTATCTCACCTGATTTAACCCATTCACTCTTGACTTAAAGACTCCCCGGTTGTAGCTATCAGGAAACACAGACTCAGGCAGGGAATTCCACTCCATAGCTGTACGCACAATGAATGTATTCCCAAAACGTTTTGAGCGTATAGGTGGGATGTCCACCATGTACCGGTGGCACATCGCCGTACGTCTTGTAGTCCGATGGTGGAACGGGCTTGGCGGAATTAAGTTATGCAATTCCGTCGCAAACTCCCCAAAATGTAACCGACAGAAAACCGACAGGCCAGCAACTCGGCGCCGATGCTCAAGACTTTGGAGCTTCGATTCGACGAGCTTATCATCGCCGATGATCCTCTTATATTCTATCTATAAATAAATTAGGAATGGTTGTTAATTTCTAGTACCTAGACTAGAAAATTTAAGTGATCTCGAATAACCTCGACAGATATAGATTCAGGACACTATGTTATTTTCCGATTTTGGAATTAAGAATGTTAGAAAACGTAGGTGGCCGCTATAACACGTTCATCTGGCGCCCATCTTAACTAAGTATTACATTAGATACAACCTTACCATCATGACACTTCAAGTATTCCAGTTCGCATTTGTTCGCAACGATCATATGGAACGTCAGACTCAAGTCATGTCGCCACATTCGCACGCATTGAGGGTCTTCTACCGAGGGGCATTTTATCTTTTTACAATTTTCATTCATTTTTGGAGCAATTAATTTTCTTTGAAGCTTTGAAATAGCCTTTTCGCACGTTATTATTTGGATTACTGAAAAAACAATCAATTGTGTAGGGATACAGGATACACTTCAGTTGACGGATCCCACCAGGGTCAGTGCCTGCCAGGGCTGCGAAATTTTTCGAAACAGTTACTGCGGCCATGGATCGCAAAGGGCACTTGGAGGAACACGGGTGGGTCCCATCCACAGAAATAAAATCGTCTCACGTATGTATAGAGGCTCACCACAACGTACTAGCTATCTTCTATACATATAATAAAATCGTAGAGTTGCCGTGTCTGTACATTGAATATTTTCGCATTAAAAATACATAGAAATGTCAGAAAAATTACATAGAACACAAAAAAGCAGTTTTTGAAATTCTTTTCTGTTTGTCTGTTTGTCTGTGCGTCTGTTGGTCTGTGCGTTTGGAGGAGCATCACGCAAAAACCACTGATTGGATTCAAAATTTAGGTACTTTGAAATATCAAGTGATAATCGGAGCAACATCTAGTGTTTATTTCATCAAAATCGACCCACAAAATCAAAAGATATCGAAATTTAAAGTTTACGAAGAAACTTCATCGAGCGCTAAAATAGGTTGTTATCATTGAGACTTCAGATACTTGCAATGCCATCTATTGAGAAAATTTTAATAAGAAATGTGTGAAAAGACCCCGAAACAATGTATTTTTGAGTTATTTTTTAATTAAACTGAAAATGTAGCAATAAAAGTGAACATTTTATTATATTATCATTATTTATCGTAACGTAAGCTTCTAAGTTTGAACTTATGAGTAGTTATGAGTATAAAGACAGGTCAGTTACGTTGTAGATCGATAGATGGCGTTGTACTTATGACGCGTTTTTCTGAATCGCGGTGTTAAGATTCTCCGCAGTAGCATGAGGTCAGCCCCATGTTTTATGTTGTTTAACTTGAAGTCGTGTAATTAATATTGAAATGGACTATGGAATTGATATGGATTTGTATGGATTGTTTTTCGATTTACTGGGAGGAGACTGAGGAGAGGAGTCTCCTCCGGAGAGTTACCTGTATCCATAAGTAAACTGTTTTACTAACAGAAGAGGTGAATATTTGGTATTAAGTTTCAATGTGGCTAAACTATATCAGCCGAACACGTCGATCTTCAAGGTTAAGCAACGCTTGCCGAGGTCGGTCTTTGAATGGGTGACCATTATAACAACCTAGCCTTTTCCTTACTATATTGGCTCGGCTTCCAAACAAACCGGATTCAGCTGAATACCGGTATTTTACGTGGCGCGGCTGCCTACCAGACCTCCACAACTCATTCAATGCAAGATTTCAGTCAGATTTTACTGGCTTCTGACTATCCGTAACGACAGCCAAAGATCTACAAATGACAGCCGGGACCAAAGGCTTAACGCGCTTTCTGAGGCACGAAGGAAACTCGGTATGTCAAGATGGTCACCCATCCACAGACCAACCTTCGCAAGCGTTGCTTAACCTTGAAGATCGATGCGTTCGTCTGTTATAGTTTAGCCTTGAAGATCGGCCCGTGCGGCTTTAGCCACGAGCTCCTCTATAATAAATCGATTCTATGAACCCAGTAAAACTTTGATATTATAAAATGTTAAAACAAATTAAATTAATCAGTGGTCTACAATCAGCAATATTGTCAGTAAAAATCGGAGAAAATGTGTTTCTTTTTGGACTGTTCTGGACGAAATTCAGCACCATTCGTTCCATAGTTGGTTTTGTTTGTTGATTTTGATTCAAGATTAGTTTGTACCAGGAGATGAGGTACCTGGGCTGGTCGGCATTTCAACCGATAGAGATGATACAGTGCCCTGCATTAGGTACCCTCTTCATAATTATATTCTTAATTCGAGAGAGAGATCAGGATACGTAACTGAACGTAGATTTTGTATATGCAATCTATACTAATATTATAAAGCAGAAGAGTTTGTTTGTTTGGTTGAACGCGCTAATCTCAGGAACTACTGGTCCGATTTGAAAAAATCTTTCAGTGTTAGATAGCCTATTTATTGAGGAAGATTATAGGCATATATATATAATTATATATATATATATATATATCATCACGCTAAGACAAATAGGAGCGGAGCAGTAATGGAAAATGTGACGCAGACGAAGTTGCGCGGGTCAGCTAGTACCTACATAATAGTAGATCCTGTATGAGTAGAGTAAGGAGGATTCTTTTTGTTTGCAGTCACTTCGCCCCGTAGATATTAGACTTCCCCATAGGGAACGCCACGACGATGACTGCCATCTAGTGTTGCAAGTTCGCAACTTTTTCCGTATAAATATGACATTGACATTTTGGACTGGATCCCGTCAACTCAAGCTACTTAGGTAGGTACTACGTAAGACGGGGTGAATAGAAACAAAACTTTGAATGGTATTTTCACTTCAACGCCACATTATGTATTGGTTTCTACAAAAATATCAGTATTTTAAAAAACCGGCCAAGTGCGAGTCGGACCCGCGCACCGAGGGTTCCCTACAAACCTGTAGGTATATATTATAAGCAAAAGTTGCGATTTACGATTTATGACGTATTAAAAAAAAACTACTTATTAGATCTCGTTCAAACCAATTTTCGCTGGTAGTTTTCATATATTTTTTTTAGATTTATCATTCTCTTATTTTAGAAGTTACCGGGGGGGACACATTTTACCACTTTTGAAGTGTCTCTCTCGCAAACTGTTCAATTTAGAAAAAAATGATGCTAGAAACTTAATTACCATTTTCGAAGACCTATCCATAGATACCTACCACACGCATGAGTTTCATGAAAAAAAATTTTTCGAGTTTCAGTTCTAAGTATGCGGAAACCCAAAATGTATTGTTTTTTGTGTGAAAATCTTAATGAGGTTCACAGAATACATCTACTTACCAAGTTTCAACAGCATAGTTCTTATAGTTTCGGAGAAAAGTGGCTGTGACATACTGACGGACAGACGGACAGACATGAAGAATCTATAAGGTTCCGTTTTTGCCATTTGGCTACGGAACCCTAAAAACGAATATTGATTTAAAATTTGCAGTCCTTAAATGCTGCAAGCAGAATTTAAATAAAGTGAAGAACCACTTCAATGTTTTGTTTCTCACACCCCCTACGTACCTATGACAATGATACAAACGCAGACTTTCATGTTGAGTTGAGTTCTATTATTTAATTCTTCAGTTGCGACTATCAGAATAGAATGAATTATTTCATGCGTCTCGCGTTTCTTGATTCGGATATTAAATATTCTATTTCATTGTTATTTTTACGATCGAATCGTAATTACAGAAGTCAGAGTTCTATGAAATTAATAGTAGGTACCTAAAATTTTCAGTCAAGGATTGCCTTGAGGCGGCATTGGCGGCGCCACGCGAGCCAGTGCGGCTAGGGTTGCCAACTTCTTCTTTTTGAAGCATGACTGTTGAGCGTGGATCCCCGGTTCGATGCCCATGTCGAGCTAAGTGTGTTCGTTGTGACAGCTTGGAGTTTGGAAGATGGAGATAGAGGTGCACCCCGTGCTTGTGCGCATGTTCACCCGTGTATTGCAGCAGACCTCCCTCCGTCGTGACGGATTGTCGTCCCATGAGAGTGCCTACGAGGCCGTGAGAGGGATGGAAGAGGGAGTGCACCGATGTTTGCACAATTTTTTTTAGTTTGCCTGGGATGTACCCGGAGGGCGGTGGGGAGTGTCGTGCTCACTCAAGTCTGAATTGGTGGCGCATGTATTTCATTAGGTATTTGGTTCCATCAGCTGGGACTGGTCGCATATCTTTACTGCGCAAGTTTATTTTATTTTTTTAACTGTTCACAGCCACGCGTTTGACCACTATCTTAACTTCATATGTCATGTCATCTGACACTTTCGACACTCCATATTTCGACAAATTCGAATGTTTGATTGATGTGTCCGAGCAATCCTTCCTTTTACGTTTATCATCGTAAAAGAATATCCATGGGCGGCGTTCACGTCGTTCGGGAAGAGAAGAGAATCAAATGATGATGAACCTCGCGTCGGATGGAGGAAGTGGAAAAAGTCCTAGAAGACAGAAGGCTACAGACACCGCACGGCACACAGAAAGAATAAGCTTTTTTTTTTAGTACTAGCTGACCCGCGCAACTCAATATCTATACTTACTAATATTATAAAGCAGAAGAGTTTGTTTGTTTGGTTGAACGCGCTAATCTCAGGAACTACTGGTCCGATTTGAAAAATTATTTCAGTGTTAGATAGCCCATTTATCGAGGAAGGCTATAGGTTAGGTTATATATGTCATCACGCTAAGACAAATAGGAGCGGAGCATTAATGGAAAATGTGACGCAAACGAAGTTGCGCGGGTCAGCTAGTTAGTATAGATAATGACTGAACTTTTCTACTTGAACATTCAGTATGAATGAGGTAAGTACAAGACACCGAAATTTCTTTACGCTGCTCAGCGCACCGGTGCACACATCGGGTTTCCAAATCTGAAATAAATAATGCTGTTTCATTCAGCTCCATCCACCATACTGTCCTGATTTGACCAAACATAGTTATTTTATTTATTCTTAGAATACTTACTACAGCTACTTTTTGAAAAGTATAAAGGAAGATTAAAATTATAAAGCAATAAAATACTCGTTTCAGGCTTATCCTTTATTTACAATCTATTTTGGTCATATCGTGAACTGTTGGACCTTACTACACAGAGGACGCCGGGCGCCGGTCATTGGACAAACGTTTTGCAAGGCGATGTCAGACTATCGAATTTGTCGGATTATAGAGTAATGCCACAGACATCCTATAGTCCAGTTGTCTACACTAATATTATAAAGAGGAAAACTTTGTTTGTTTGTTTGTTTGTTTGTTTGATTGTAATGAATAGGCTCAAAAACTACTGGACCGATTTTAAAAATTCTTTCACCATTCAAAAGCTACATTATCCACGAGTAACATAGGCTATATTTTATTTTGGAAAAAAATAGGGTTCCTTAAGACATTTGGGTTTTTCGGACACAAGGTGTAAAAATCAACCTGAAAAGTTACTTATTTTGCGTACGCTGCCTAAATTATAAAAGATAGAACCATAAATTGTTCTAATTAATTGTAGATCTTATAAATATCTACAAAAAAGTCCGCGACACACTATACCTATCTATGTCGAGTGAGGCACAACAACCATTTTTTTATTTAAAAATCTTGATTTTTTTCGGACTACATTGAAACGCGTTTATTTTACTCATGCTATTAATCCTTATCAAAATATAGTATTTCATCACTAAGTACAGTTTATGTAGATAATATTTGGTATTTTACTGATTAAAATCGGACGTTTGGTTTTGAAGTTATGGCGAAATTAAAATATTACGATTTCTGCTGCACGGCCCGTTGCGAAGTGGACGTCACCAAGGCGGGGGTGCGCGTGCGGGAGGGGAGTTTAGATCTATGAGTAAGGTACACGGCTCAGACGAGTCAGACGTAGCTTGCTACATATTAGTCATCTGTGGACGCGAGGTCAGCTCCCTACGCAGCGGTCGTGCGCGAAGTCTAATAATTTTCATGCGATTTTTTTTAGATTTCGTTCTTAAAACTACACCTACGCAAAAGTTCTTCTCAGAGCCAAACAACAGTTCTTTTCAGGGCTAACCAACAGTTCTTTTCAAGGCTAACCAACAGTTCTTTTCAGGGCTACACAACAGTTCTTTTCAGAGCTAGAATATTACACGCTATTAACATTTTCTTAAACATTTGAAACTGCCTAAGAGAGCCAGGTCTCAAGTTACTAAACATAGTTCTCAAGCACGGGCAGCAAGAATACGCCGTATGGGAGAATCTTCACCTGAACGTTCACAACGCCTTGCTGAACAAAATCAGAGAAACTCAGGTACGCGCACGAGAGTCGAGTGTCGAACGTTCGCAACGCCTTGCACAACAAAATCTGAGAACCTCTGAGTTATAATATTATAAAGCAGAAGAGTTTGCTTGTTTGGTTCAGCACGCTAATCTCAGGAACTACTGGTCCAATTTGAAAAATTCTTTCAGTGTTAGATAGCCCTTTATCGGGGAAGGCTATAGGCTATATATCATTAAGCTAAGTCAAAAAGGAGCGCAGAATTAATGGAAAATGTGACGAAGACGAAGTTGCACGGGTCAGCTAGTTGTTTATAAAGTGTATTTATTTATTTATTTTTATTTATTTACTAGCTTCTGCCAGCGGCTTCGCCCGCGTGATCCCTAGGGAACATGTTCTCGGGATTAAAAGTAACTTATGTGCTATTCCAGACTACAATCTATCTTTTTTCTAAATTTCATTAAGATCCGTTAAGCCGTTCTGGCGTGATTGAGTAACAAACAACCAAACTTTCACATTTTCATTTTTTTTTTTCCTTTTTTCTCTTGATTGTAGCGTGATGAAAAGTATACTATAACCTGCTCAGGAGTATGAATAATAATTGTGCCAAGTTTCGTTAAAATCCGTCGAGTAGTTTTTGTTTCTATAACGGTTATACAGACAGACAGACAGACAGACAGACAAAAATTGTACTGATTTCATTTTTGGCATCAGTATCGATCCCTAATCACCCCCTGATAGTTATTTTGGAAATATATTTAATGTACAGAATTGACCTCTCTACAGATTTATTATAAGTACTAGCTTCTGCCCGCGACTTCGTACGCGTTCCCGTAGGATAAAATAGCCTTTGTGTTATTTCAGACCATAATCTATCCCTGTTCCAAATTTCACCCCGATCCCTTCAGCCGTTTTGACGTGATTGAGTAACAAACCTACACACAAACTCACAAACTTTCGCATTTATTATATTCAATAACAGCAAAAATCGTAATATTTTAATTTCGCCATAACTTCAAAACCAAACGTCCGATTTTAATAATTCAAAGACCAAATATTATCTACATAAACTGTACTTAGTGATGAAATACTTTATTTTGATACGGATTAATAGCATAAGTAAAATAAACGCGTTTAAATGTAGTAAAAAAAATCAAGATTTTTAAACAGTGTGTCGCGGACTTTTTTGTAGATATTTATAAGATCAACAATTAATTAGAACAATTTATGGTTCTATCTTTTATAGTTTAGGCAGCGTACGCAAAATAAGTAACTTTTCTGGTTGATTTTTACACCTTGTGTCCGAAAATCCCAAATATCTTACGGAACCCTATTCTTTCCAAAATAAAATATAGCCTATGTTACTCGTGGATAATGTAGCTTTCAAATGGTGAAAGAATATTTAAAATCGGTCCGGTAGTTTTTGAGCCTATTCATTACAATCAAACAAACAAACATACAGAAAAAGTTTTCCTCTTTATATTATTAGTGTAGATATTGCAAACTGTCGTAAGGCGTTTTACGAAGCTACTCGCTAGCCTATAATGCGTTCGCGACCATGGCTTATTATTAGCGTACTTCATGTATAACTTTGGTGTTTCTATACCGATTTCTATGACTCTTTTTATGGAATCTATTCTATACATATAATAAAATCGTAGAGTTGCCCTGTCTGTACATTGAATATTTTCGCATAAAAAATACATAGAAATATCAGAAAAATGACATAGAACCCAAAAAAGCAGTTTTTGAAATTCTTTTCTGTTTGTCTGTTTGTCTGTAATTCTGTTTGTCTGTGCGTTTGGAGGAGCATCACGCATAAACCACGGATTGGATTCAAAATGTAGGTACTTTAAAATATTAAGTGATAAACGGAGTAACATTTAGTGTTTATTTCATCAAAATCGACCCACAAAATCAAAAGATATCGAATTTTAAAGTTTATGAAGAAACTTCATCGAGCGCTAAAATAGGTAGTTTTCATTGAGACTCCAGATACTTGCAATGCCATCTATTGAGAAAAGTTGTAGTTACAAATCGAGCGCTAAAAGAGGTTGTTTGTAGTTTTCATTGTAACTTCAAATACTTGCAATGCCATCTGTGCACAACGAAAACACAGACGAGCTTTTAGAAAACGTTTATTCAGTTTTGCAAATTAGGTACAGAAAATCGCGTGCGCAAAGAAAAAACGGGCGTGCGCATTGCTTCGCGTTTGGTGGAAGACTGGCGGGGGCGGGGGCCCACTGTGTGACAAGCATGTCAGCGTGTCCCGCCCTTTTTGACTTAAATACTATTGAGCTAAACCTATTGAGTGCGTTTTATTATAAAACTATTGAGCGCGTCGCTAACATTCCCCACCCTAGTGCTGTCTCAGCACTCATCAACTAGAGTGATAGGTGCGACGCGTGCCGCAGAGCGGCGCCATGTCCGGGAGCCCACCTTCACTTCCACGAGCCTGATACGACCGTCCTTACCTGGGAACACCTCGGTGATAAGTCCCTTTGACCACGAACTGCGGGGAGAATTTGGGTCCACAACCAATACTAGGCCGCCCACTCGTAGTGGTGGCTGCTCTGTTTTCCACTTTCGCCTCGGTAGAAGGTCAGGTAGAATTTCTTTTACCCACCTGTGCCAAAACATGTCGGCCAACCGTTGACTCGTACGCCAATGCCTGCGTAAGTACAGGTCAGAACTGTCAAACGCTCCGACTACAGGTAAGTTCGACGATGTACCCAGCAAGAAATGGTTGGGGGTGAGGGATTCTACGCCCTCCGGGTCTACCGAAACGTGCATCAAGGGACGACTGTTTACTATATTTTCAACTTCTGCTAGAAGTGTACTCAACACTTCTTCCCTTGGTGCCCGCTCGAGCAAAACAACTTTTAGCGACGACTTGATGCTGCGAATCAGTCGCTCCCATGCCCCACCCCAATGGGGACTGGCGGGAGGGATGAAATTCCAGTCCATCCCGTTGTTGACACCTACATCCTTCAGTACTTCTTGATCCAGGTCCTGCATAGACCGTTGGAGTTCCTTTTCAGCGCCTTTTAGATTTGTACCATTGTCGGAGTACAAGTGACGTGGCCAGCCACGCCTCGCTGCCATTCGACGTACTGCCATGATCAATGAGTCCGTCGTGAGTGAAGCAACAATCTCAACGTGAATAGCGCGTACCGTCAAACATGTAAAAAGGACACCGTACCTTTTTTCTCTGCGTCTGCCGACTGTTACCTCCATGGGTCCAAACAAGTCTAACCCACAGTGAGAGAAAGGTCGTTGATGATGTGCCACGCGAGACTGAGGTAAGTCACCCATGCGAGGAACTAGCGGCCTGCACTTCTTGATACGGCACAGCATACATTGCGACACTACAGTCTTCACGGTAGGTCTAAGTCTTACTAACCAATATTTTTCCCTAAGCAAGTTGACTACTGTTTCCTGATTTCCATGAGCCGCCTTCACGTGGTAGTGCCGAACTATCAGTCGAGCCACAGGGTGTCGACCATCCAATATCACAGGCCTCTTTACCTCCATGGCGACATCCGCAGCTGCATCAATCCGACCGCCCACGCGCAGCAGGCCATGCTTGTCTAAAAATGGTGAGAGAGTAAGTATCCGACTATTTTTCGATAAAGCCTTACCATTGCTTATCGCAGCTAAATCTTGAGCAAACGACTCCGTTTGTGCGTGTTTTAATAGCTGCCGCTCTGCACGCTCCATCATATGCACAGTATAGCCGCCGCTGGGAAGACCTTTCATCCTGTCAATAAATTTGAAGACAGCGGCTGACGCCCGTAGAAGGCGCAGCCAAGAAGAAAATCTAACCGGATCTGGAACCGGCGAATAAGCTAATTGTTCATGAACAACAGCTGTTAGCTCCTCACACGCTGTGTTAATTTCCGGCTGAATGACATCCTTAGGCCATGACGCGTCATCAGAGTACAGGAAAGTTGGACCGGTTAGCCACTCCGAGTACAAAGCAGGATTGAAAGTTTCCCGTGTAGCTAAGTCAGCCACGTTAAGCTTCGTAGGAACGTATCTCCATTCGTCAATACGTGTCAACTCGTCAATCTCCCCAAGACGATTCGCTTCAAACGCTTTATAGGTACGCGTATTGTTCCGAATCCAATGGAGAACCGTAGTTGAGTCACACCAAAAGAATCGACGTACTGGAGATAATCTATGTTCCTTACCAATAGTGTTAGCTAGTCTTGCCGCTAACAATGCCGCTTGAAGCTCGCATCTAGGTACTGTCATAGGTTTCACAGGCACCACTCTGCACTTACTCGCAATAAAAGAAACATGTATTTTACCCTGCGCTTCCCAGCGCCAATATGCTACCGTACATAATGCTTTAGTGGATGCGTCACTAAGTACGTGCAATTGTAAGTTGCTATATGTACATACAGACTCGCTTGCAGCCGAACTCGTAGCACCGCTATCGGTCGCTACGTGTTCGTAGCCCGTAGCACTGTTATCGGTCGCTGCATGCTCGTAGCCCGTAGTACAAGGCTGCGTAGAACGTGCACTGTGAGATGCGAGCCGCGCATGTGGCGGCGGCGGGGCAGTGAGTACTTCTGTCTCGCTTGCGCTCGCTACTCTCGTAGCGCATGCAGTCATCGCGTGGCACCTTGGAATTCGTATTGTACTGATAACGTTAATTAGGTCAATCCATTTCACCCACCTTTCGTAAATATTATCAGGAACATTATCGTCCCATCCAATATTCAGGCGCCAGGTATCCTGAAGCAGGATTTTACCCTGAATAGTGAAGGGGGCGAGAAATCCCAAGACATCAAAAATAGACATTATAACCCTTAACATAATTCTTTTTGTGGGTCGTTCGTTGCCCTGAGTGATGTCTTTTGGGATGCGCTTTAGTGACACGTCGAATCGGAGCGTATCATCTCCAGGAAACCAAATAAGTCCCAATGTTCGCTCACCTCCATATTGCTGACCGACCTTGAACTTTACTGCAGCAGAACCTAAGGTCTCTTTTGGTATGCTGTTTAAAACCGCGACGCTATTGCTCGTCCAGTTTCGGATTTCAAACCCACCGGCCCTGTGAATGTCACTGATATTACTCACCATATCGATAGCAGTACTTTCGTCCGGCAAACTATCTATGTAGTCATCCATATAATGTGAATGGTAAATAGCATCGACTGCGGTCGGCAGGGAAGTCTCATAACGACGTGCGTTTTTGTTCTTAATGAATTGAGCTACAAATGGTGAACAATTAGCTCCAAAAATTAAGGAGGTCATGACATACGTTTTGATGTTTTCTGTAGGGCTGCTTCTCCACAGAAACCTTAGTGCGTGCTGATCCTCGGCGTGAATTTTAACCCTCAGAAACATGTCCCTTATGTCACCTGTTACTGCGATTTTATTTTCCCTGAAGCGCAGCATTATACCAAGTAGCGATGACAAAAGGTCAGGTCCTGTGAGTAAATAGTCATTAAGGCAGGAACCATCTACCTTACCTGCAGCGTCGAAGACCAGCCGAAGCTTGCTTTTGTTTGGGTTGTCAACACCGAAGTGTGGTAGGTACCACGTATTCGATGTGACGTCATTTTTCACTAGTTCCCGCGCGTAATCATTTTCTAACAAATGATGAACGCGTTCCTCATACCTTTTAGCGAATCCTTTATCCTTTCCCATTTTCCTTTCGATACCTTTCAACCTTCTGAGTGCGTTGGGGCGCGAGTCTGGCATCATGCGACCTGACTCCTTCCAAGGTAAGCTAACATGCCAGCGTCCGTCAACGAGCACCGCTGATCGCTCCAGCTGATCGATGGCGCGCAAATTGTCAACATTCTGGCGCGGCTTGCCGGATACACCCATGGCATCCAATGCAAACGAACGTCGAACCTCATCATGGATTTCTTGAAGTAGACTATCTTGCGATGAAATTTCACTTACCTCTTCGTTCTCCGTGATAGTCAAGGCGGCTTCAGCGTAGGCGGAGTGAGCGCCGGCGGCGGCCCGGGCTGCGGCGCGACCCCGCGCCACGCGCACTTTACCATGTACACACCAACCTAGGGGGGTGAGTGTAGCGGACGGCTCGTTTACACTACCTAACTTTATTTTCAAAGGTACAATTAAGTTGTAATTGTCTTGACCAATTAATATATCAGGTTTTGAATCTGAGGTACACAATTTATCTTTAATATTCATTAGGTGAGAATACTTATTGCAATCTATAACAGATAATTTTTGAATAGGCAGACTCAATTCGTTTACACAGCGCATTCTTATATTATTATGTAACACATTATCATAACCAGCAATGTCCATATTTACAACCGTAGATTCGCATACCATCGCGTCATTAGTCCACGCTCCGCGCACGGATAGCGTTTCGCGGCGGCCGCGCAGCCCGACGCGCTCGGCGAGCCCCGCACTTATCAGCGACACACTCGATCCGTCATCGAGTAGCGCGGTGGCGTTTACGATACCGTTAGGGCCGTGCACACGGATAGGTAAAACTTTTAATAACACTTTATTGTCACATTTGTCACTCGCGTTAATGTACGTTATCGTTTCTGTAGACGCGGTAGGCTCGGTTCGTTGCACGTCAGCTGACATCGTAGTACTCGAAGTTGACGCGTTGTTGTTCTCAGCGCTGCTGGTCAGCACACGTTGTTTGGTCGTAGAATAATGCAGGAGACGATGATGTTCCTCTTTACAGCCGTCCTTATCGCACACGGGAGCTGAACACGTTTTTCTATCGTGTTTGGATATTAAACACTTGTAGCACAGGCCGTGTTTCTTCACAAATTGCCACCGTACTTTACGTAGTGCTTTCTTAAATTGTTTGCAATCACTGATATTATGTACCGCTACGCGGCAAAACAAACAATTAGCGTTACGTTCAGATTCGTCTTGAACTAACACAGTCTGTGTGCGCGTAGTATTTGTCTTATTCTTCAGATGCTGGTCACTTCTAAAGGTAGTAAAAATACTTGCAGTGGTGGATATCTTTACAGCTTCTTCATACAAAAAATCAGATAAAATAACCAACCTTGGTTTCTTCCCTTCGGTGATCATTTTATAGCTGTAGTCAGACCACTTGGAGATAAGCACTGCGGGAAGCTTGGACAGAATGATTGAAACGATATTGACACTATGTAGGTACTCCTCGCGTCCGACCGCTCGCACTGCTTCCACTACATTTTGCACTTTCACAGAAAACGCGACGATATCTTTATGATATTCCTGTTGTAGCGATTGAAGCTTCTTAATGTCTTGAAGTATTCTGGAGATAATGCAGTCGGGGTTACCAAACCGTAGCTCCAATGTCGACATCACTTTGTCAGGCGACGTGGCGCTGATGAACAATGCGGAGACTGCATCTTTTGCTTGTCCGCGTAGGCATTTTCGAAGCCTCCATAAGTTTTCTTTTGGCGTGAAATTACACAACGCCGACGACTCATCGTAGGCTTGTTTGAATTGAAGCCAATCCAACTGGTCACCCGAGAATTCAGGTAAATCTCTTGGTGTGCTCATACGGCTGAGCAAACTAGCTTGAGGCACGTTGTTTGCACAGTTAGTAGAAATATCCTTCAAAGCACTTGCCAACATATGAACCGCGTTGTTAAGCACAGTAACGGAGTCGCCGGGTGGCTGCAGTGGCGGGGACGCTGCGGTGGGCAGGCGGCCGGCCACGTGCTCAGCGCAAAGCGACGGTACTCGTGCGTGCACTTCACCCGTTATAATTCCTATCTCGGGGGCTTGCTGCTCCAATAGGGGTTCTTTGTGGTTACTTTGATGGATCACCCAATCCTCCAGTTCGTTGCGAGGAAGTTCCTTCCCATCAATTAGCGAACTGTATTCCAACTGTTCTTCCTCGGCGTCGAGTACTGCCAATTGGGCATCCAGGTTCTGATCAATGAGCGCCATCTGAATAGCAGCTTTTTGTTTCGCGGCTTCCAGCTGCAGCAGTTTTTTCTTGCTATCTTTTGCAGATTTGTTCGATGACGCAACAGATTTAACCGACGGCGTTTTCGCGACGTGAGGCAGCGGTTCCGACTTTATGCTACTACCCGGCACATCGGAAAACAAACGTTGCGACACAATACGTTCGCGTTGCTCAGATTGAGTGTTTTCTGCATTTTTATTTTCTTGCAAAACACGTTGCTCCTGCAGCATTTTTGCTCGCCGTGTTTTTACGCCTGGAGTGTGGATCATTGTAGATCAGGCTCGAAGACCACTTTGTGCACAACGAAAACACAGACGAGCTTTTAGAAAAATGTTTATTCAGTTTTGCAAATTAGGTACAGAAAATCGCGTGCGCAAAGAAAAAACGGGCGTGCGCATTGCTTCGCGTTTGGTGGCAGACTGGCGGGGGCGGGGGCCCACTGTGTGACAAGCATGTCAGCGTGTCCCGCCCTTTTTGACTTAAATACTATTGAGCTAAACCTATTGAGTGCGTTTTATTATAAAACTATTGAGCGCGTCGCTAACACCATCTGTTGAGAAAAGTTTTAGTGTGTGAACAATTTGTGAAGAATCAAAGCAATGTGTTTTTGAGTTATCTTTTAATTAAACTTAATATGTAGCAAAAGTAAAGTGAACATGTTATTATCTTATCATTTATCGAAATGAGCTTCTAAATTCGAACTGACGAGTACATTTTGATAGTTCAGTTTTACGTTGTTATAAAATGTTAAAACAGATTATAATTCGTTCTATAGTCGTTTTTGTTGATTTTGATGCAAGGTAGGTAGGTTTGATCAAAATTGATCCAGAAAATAAAAGATATTGAATTTTTTAGTTTAGTTGGAAACTGGCTACTATATTCTGATCAATCACAGCACCATCTATTGACTAAAATAAAATGCACGAAACCATGAAAATAACGTTGATGAGTTATTTATGAAACTTTTGATACCTACGTGACAAAATAAAAGTGAACGTTTTAATACCTTACATTATTTATCGTTACATCTTATTTAACGTCTTCCGCAGCCAAATATTTTGCCAGTTTACTTTACGACAAGGGCGATAGATGGCGTTGCTCATGTGACGCGTTTTTCTGAATCGCGGTGTTAAGATTTTCCACTGGGGAACGACCCTCATACGATTTTTGAACTACGTAAGGATTTGATAGTAGTCCAAGTTCGGTGCTGAAGGGGGTTCTAACAGTCTCTGCTAGGGTCGAATTTCTCAAAACTGATTTATTGTGGTCCGTTATCATATATTAGTAGTTCAGTCGTGAACTTTTTTGGTTGTTGCGAAGCCTTGGACGGTCAACTTGCGGATCAGGCCTGTTGGGTTCCGTAATAAAGGTGCAGACGAGACCCTACTTAGTAAGCCTCCGCGATTGAATCAATTTAGAGCGAAGCAACGAACGGTTCGATTTACGATTAACTTGAAATAAATGTTTGAATGGCGTTATACTATGGGGAAACAGTACACACGCACCTACACTCTTCACGCTGCAAAAACGACTGATTAGAATACTAGCTAACGTAGAAGACAGACAGCTGCAAACCACATTTCCAAGAACATAAACTTTTAACCCTTCCCTCTATATATATCTTGGAAATGTGCAAATTCATAAGAAACAACCAACAATTATACACTACACGAGAAGACATACACACTAAATTTACACTACGACACAAAAATAGGTTAAACCTACCCGGTTCTAAGCTGAAAATACGCTCAACAAGCGCTTTAGTAAAGTCAATAAAAATTTACAATAAATTACCTGAAACAATTACAAATGAAAAAAAATATACAACATTTGTCAATAAATTGAAACATCTTCTAATTTTAAAATGTTACTATACTGTTAACGAGTATCTAAGTGAAAATGTGAAATAGGTAAATAATAAATTTATGTACTAATAGAAAATTCATAAATGTAATAAATAAAATAGCCCACTATCCAATTTTGCTGTGCCCGTCAGGGTCCACAATGATCCAAAGCAATGTATTGTAATATATTATAAGTACGTACCACCCTTTTTTTTTTTAGGGATGGGAAATCAACCATTGACTCCTCCCGCTCTGGGTGTAGCGGGAGGGAGTGTCAGACTTCTACTGACTAAAACCCATCCATGTTCCTTCATTGCCCTTTGTGTTCCGGAGCCACGGTGTCTCTTGCAAATAATCCCGCGACTCCGGCAGGCGTCGGCCCTTTCGGGCCCCTCTGTGTGCTGACTGTCTTTGAGGCGCGCGTGGAACACTAACGCGCCGTCGACACGGCCTATCGTCACTAGACGGACGGACGGCGAGCCACCCATAGCACGCCGTCCACAGGCCCGCGCCTACGGTGGCCGGAGGTCACCAGGTGGTGGCCCCCGACGCCCGCGGCGTCTACCACGGCGGCCGGGACGAGAGGGTCTCCTCTCCCTCTCCGCCACCTTCTTCGCTAGCATGACTGCTTCGCAGAAGGAGGGAGTACCTACCACCCTAAGCTCACATTGTGGAATGCAATAAATATATTGAATATTGAGAAATATATACTTTGAATCTTGGAAATATCCCAAGAATAAGATAGGTACTACATACCTTCTCACGAAATAAATCGCCTTATGTGGGCTATATTTCAGACTATAATCTACCTCTGTGCTGAATTTCATCCAGATCCTTTTAGCCGTATTAGCGTGAGTAACAAAACCAGTCCAGTCATCGAAACTTTCGTATATTATATTAATAAAAAATAGAAGAAGATAAATAAGCTGGCATAGAATTTATATTTTTTTTTTTTTTTTTAATCTTTATTTTAAGGGACTTTTGAACTCAGTTCATGTCAGCCCCATCATAAACTTATCTTGCATAACAAACAAAAAAACTAAGCTATACAAAAATTTTAAATATTAACTAACGAGTAAATCAATTTAGCTTCTCGGGACAAAGGTCGAGATCGATTCGGTCGGTCGATTTATCTATTTATACTAATATTATAAAGCTGAAGAGTTGGTTTGGTTAAGCGCGCTATTCTCAGGAGTTACTGGTTTGAATTGAAAAAATCTTTTAGTGTTGGATAGCCCATTTACCGAAGAAGGCTAGGTAACTGATATATACCATTTCGCGACGACCAATAGGAGCGGAGCAATAATGAATAATTTGACGCAGACGAAGTTGCGCGGGTCAGCTAGTAGTTAATATAACTTTAATTAGGGACGACTGACAGTTTTATAAACGTAAGAATAGACAAATGTAATCAGAAAGCTTCGAACTGCTAAGCTATCGGGAGTTACACGTGTTATTGTTCGTCAAACATAAAATATAGACATATGCTATCGTTGGATATTTTTTATATAATTTTAAGGAGAACATTTCCGTCATACATGATTTCTGTGTAGCTTTCACCGTTAAGGTTGCACACGTGACGAAAGCTTAAAAAATGGAGTAACTTCTCCCGTTTTCCCAACATTTCCCTTCACTGCTCTGCTCCTATTGATTGTAGCGTGATGAAAAGTATACTATAACCTGCTCAGGAGTATGAATAATAATTGTACCAAGTTTCATTAAAATCCGTCGAGTAGTTTTTGTTTCTATAACGGTTATACAGACAGACAGACAGACAGACAGACAGACAGACAGACAGACAGACAAAAATTGTACTGATTGCATTTTTGGCATCAGTATCGATCCCTAATCACCCCCTGATAGTTACTTTGGAAATATATTTCATGTACAGAATTGACCCCTCTACAGATTTATTATAAGTACTAGCTTCTGCCAGCGGCTTCGCCCGCGTGATCCCTAGGGAACATGTTCCCGGGATTAAAAGTAGCTTATGTGCTATTCCAGACTATAATCTATCTTTGTTCTAAATTTCATTAAGATCCGTTAAGCCGTTCTGGCGTGATTGAGTAACAAACAACCAAACTTTCACATTTTCACTTTTTTTTTTTTCATTTTTTTCTGTTGATTGTAGCGTGATGAAAAGTATACTATAACCTGCTCAGGAGTATGAATAATAATTGTACCAAGTTTCGTTAAAATCCGTCGAGTAGTTTTTGTTTCTATAACGGTTATACAGACAGACAGACAGACAGACAGACAGACAAAAAAATTACTGATTGCATTTTTGGCATCAGTATTGATCCCTAATTACCCCCTGATAGTTATTTTGGAAATATATTTCATGTACAGAATTGACCTCTCTACAGATTTATTATAGGTATAGAGAGATTTAATTAGGGACGACTGAC
This sequence comes from Ceramica pisi, assembly GCA_963859965.1. NCBI lineage: Eukaryota > Metazoa > Arthropoda > Insecta > Lepidoptera > Noctuidae > Ceramica > Ceramica pisi. Next base: position 12,115,160 of record OY982554.1, read on the forward strand.
AGTTTTATAAACGTAAGAATAGACAAATGTAATCAGAAAGCTTCGAACTGCTAAGCTATCGGGAGTTACACGTGTTATTGTTCGTCAAACATAAAATATAGACATATGCTGTCGTTGGATATTTTTTATATAATTTTAAGGAGAACATTTCCGTCATACATGATTTCTGTGTAGCTTTCACCGTTAAGGTTGCACACGTGACGAAAGCTTAAAAAATGGAGTAACTTCTCCCGTTTTCCCAACATTTCCCTTCACTGCTCTGCTGCTATTGATTGTAGCGTGATGAAAAGTATACTATAACCTGCTCAGGAGTATGAATAATAATTGTACCAAGTTTCATTAAAATCCGTCGAGTAGTTTTTGTTTCTATAACGGTTATACAGACAGACAGACAGACAGACAGACAGACAGACAGACAGACAGACAAAAATTGTACTGATTGCATTTTTGGCATCAGTATCGATCCCTAATCACCCCCTGATAGTTATTTTGGAAATATATTTCATGTACAGAATTGACCTCTCTACAGATTTATTATAAGTATAGATAGATAGATAGATAGATAGATAGAAGATACACCAACAGCTTATTTACAAAATTAATTATATAACATGTAATGTCAAGGGTCCTGTGTAAATAAGCCACTTACAGGCATGCACACGGAACAGAAAAAACAGTGGAAGTGCAAAGTAGGCGTGGCACGCGTGCCGATGTTATGCGTAGCTACGCAACCCCAACCCAGTTGTGTTCCAACAACGCGACGAACCGATAGTCTCGCTGACTCTTGAAATAAATTTATAATGTCTGAACCATGCCGTTTCCATTTTGGATTACAAAAATGATAGTAGAAGAATAAAAAAAAAAACACTATACAAAGTAAAAAATAAGTTTAATTTCGGAACTCGGTGTCAAAATACGAAGAAACTAACGAAAACACCGACTTCCGAAATTAAACTTATTTTTTACTTTGTAGTGTTTTTTTTTTGGAAGTCGGTTGTATTTTTTTGTAAAAAGTTTTTTATTTTTCACTTTTCAGTGGTACCCCATAAACCCCGTTAATAATTATACAGAAGAAAATTCGCAAATGAAGCTCACTTTAAGAAGTATTTATTAGTTTTTAGACTAGATGCTGATAATCCAGGCTGCAGCATCAGGCCAGACTTATGTCAACATTGCATTGAACTTAAAATTTAGTCCTGTTTAAAATGAGCCCAAACACGACTATGATGCTGTAATTTCAAGGTTTGTACTTTTTCTGATGCTCCTGGCTTCAGCATCAGGTCTCTATGTACTTCGGTGTTCCTCATTAACAGTACGTTTATCCACACATCGAGCCCTTTTCAATGACCCTAAACATGATATATCTGCTGTTAGTTGTCGAGGAGTTAGGTACTCTGCAGCATCAGGTCATGACTTGATGACCATGAGACCAAATGTGGCAAATGCCCTATCAAACATCAAAACAATTTACTAAAACAATCCTTGCCTGTTCGAGTAACTTCTTACCTACTGTTAAGGAATTGTACCTTCAATCATCAGCCCAGCTACCTGAGATGGTGACAACCATACGCAAATACACAAGTTACTTCATAATATACTAGCTGACCCGCTCAACTTCGTCTGCCTCACATTTTCCATTACTGCTCCGCTCCTATTTGTCTTAGCGTGATGTTACATAGCCTATAGCCTTCCTCGATAAATGAGCTATCTAACACTGAAAGAATTTTTCAAATCAGACCAGCAGTTCCTGAGATTAGCGCGTTCAACCAAACAAACAAACTCTTCTGCTTTATAATATTAGTATAGATGCGAAAAATAATGAGTAAGCCTATAAAATTTGAGGTTTGCCCTCGATTTCTCTAAGATCCCATCATCAGATCCTAACTTGGTGACAGTGGGACCACCTCAGAACTATCTACTTTCGAACAAAAAAATAATTTTGAAAATCCGTCGACAATTGGCGGAGTATTCGATGAACAAACATAGAAAAAGAAAAAAAAAAAACTTACAATCATCCGAACATAGTACCTCCTCCTTTTTGTGAAGTCGAATCATCCGAACATAGTACCTCCTCCTTTTTGTGAAGTCGGTAATAAAAATGGAGGTGTTTCATGCCATCGGAAAGTACCTACGATTTTATTTGTTTTCTAATAAAATCTTAGCATATTAAATATTCTAAAAACTTAAATTCAAGTCTATTTAAAATCAACCTTTTCCCACTAGCACAGAGTTTATTTTGCATCGATTCAGTAGTAACTGATTCGTTCTCGAAAGTTTTTCGTTACTCAAATAGTGATGTAGTCGGGTGGGATACTGTGGATGGATATCGATTAAAGAACATGTTTTTGTAGTTCGTCTAGATATTTTATTGAAATTACTAATTTTATTGAATTTATTTAGTTGTGTTTATTTATTGAAGTAAATAAGATTTTTTTATTATTTGAATAATATATGATTGTGTACCCAACTAAGTAATAAAATACTATCGTAGGCCACTTTGCATAGAGAATTCTCGAACTAAAGTGTAAGCAACTCCCTTTTATTGACGGCAGCCGAGTAAGCTACTACAGTCATGATTAGGGCATGCAAAACCGGTTTTCCGGTTTTGCGCAAAACCGGAAATCGGCCAAAATTTAACGATTTTTGAAAACCGGTTTCGAGAGCCAAAACCGGAGCTCAGCTCCGGTTTTCCCATTATTGAGTAACATTAACATTTTTATTTTTATCAACATTTTTTTCGAACACTCAAAAAATAATTAATTTTTAGGCATCAAATGTATCCGAACCGAACACAGCCTGCATCCACCCACTTACACGCCTCCCTCCACTACCCCCGCACTCCGCACCCGTAACCCGCCAGCCTGCGCCTGCGTTGTTGCAGTAATACCCTTACCGGGAGTGCAAGTGCGTGTCCGCCGCCCTCGCCTGCGACGCTAGGACAAAATGTGAGTATTTACTTGGTTATTAATCTATACTTATAATAAATCTGTAGAGAGGTCAATTCTGTACATGAAATATATTTCCAAAATAACTATCAGGGGGTGATTAGGGATCGATACTGATGCCAAAAATGCAATCAGTACAATTTTTGTCTGTCTGTCTGTCTGTCTGTCTGTCTGTCTGTCTGTCTGTCTGTCTGTCTGTATAACCGTTATAGAAACAAAAACTACTCGACGGATTTTAACGAAACTTGGTACAATTATTATTCATACTCCTGAGCAGGTTATAGTATACTTTTCATCACGCTACAATCAATAGGAGCAGAGCAGTGAAGGGAAATGTTGGGAAAACGGGAGAAGTTACTCCATTTTTTAAGCTTCCGTCGCGTGTGCAACCGTAACGGTGAAAGCTACACAGAAATCATGTATGACGGAAATGTTCTCCTTAAAATTATATTAAAAATATCCAACGACAGCATATGTCTATCTTTTATGTTTGACGAACAATAACACGTGTAACTCCCGATAGCTTAGCAGTTCGAAGCTTTCTGATTATATTTGTCTACTCTTACGTTTATAAAACTCTCAGTCGTCCCTAATTAAAGTTATATTAACTATTCCATAAAAAGAGTCATAGAAATCGGTATAGAAACACCAAAGTTATACATGAAATACGCTAATAACAAGCCATGGTCGCGAACCACAGAAATATAAAAAACAGATCTATGTCGCGAACGCACAGGCAGACGGCTTGCTTGGCGATGGCGATAGGCTAGCGAGTAGCTTCGTAAAACGCCTTACGACAGTTTGCAATATCTACACTAATAATATAAAGAGGAAAACTTTGATTGTATGTTTGTTTGTTTGTTTGATTGTAATGAATAGGCTCAAAAACTACTGGACCGATTTTAAAAATTCTTTCACCATTTGAAAGCTACATTATCCACGAGTAACATAGGCTATATTTTATTTTGGAATAAATAGGGTTCCGTAAGATATTTGGGGTTTTCAGACACAAGGTGTAAAAATCAACCAGAAAAGTTACTTATTTTGCGCACGCTGCCTAAACTATAAAAGATAAAACCATAAATTGTTCTAATTAATTGTAGATCTTATAAATATCTACAAAAAAGTCCGCGACACACTGGTCCTATCTATGTCGAGTGAGGCACAACAACCATTATTTTATTTAAAAATCTTGATTTTTTTTTACTACATTTAAACGCGTTTATTTTACTCATGCTATTAATCCGTATCAAAATAAAGTTTCATCACTAAGTACAGTTTATGTAGATAATATTTGGTCTTTGAATGATTAAAATCGGACGTTTGGTTTTGAAGTTATGGCGAAATTAAAATATTACGATTTCTGCTGTTATTTAATACTAGCTGACCCGCGCAACTTCGTCTGCGTCACATTTTCCATTACTGCTCCGCTCCTATTTGTCTCAGCGTGATTATATATATATACAGGGAAATTGAAAAAATACCCGAAACCTCTTAGGCAGTGAAAGTACACATGATTATAAGCAACTTTTGTTTTGGTAAAACTCCGAAATCTCGAAAAAAATATCAGCTGTTTCATACAAAATGCAGTATTTAGCCAATGAAAATGTATGAAACAGCTGATATATTTTTCGAGATTTCGGAGTTTTACCAAAACAAAAGTTGCTTATAATCATGCGTACTTTCACTGCCTAAGAGGTTTCGGGTATTTTTTCAATTTCCCTGTATATATATATATATATACGCCTATAACCTTCCTCAATAAATGGGCTATCTAACACTGAAAGATTTTTTCAAATCGGACCAGTAGTTCCTGAGATTAACGCGTTCAACCAAACAAACAAACTCTTCTGCTTTATAATATTAGTATAGATTGCTGGTGGTAGAGGTGCTGAATCAAGTGGATTCTTAATTTCGTCCAGAACAGTCCAAAAAGAAACACATTTTCTCCGATTTTTACTGACAATATTGCTGATCGTAGACCACTGATAAATATAGTTTGTTTTAAGATTTTATAATATCAAAAAAGTTTTACTGGATTCATAGAATCGATTTATTATAGAGGAGCTCGTTCAAATCGGACCAGTAGTTCCTGAGATTAACGCGTTCAACCAAACAAACAAACTCTTCTGCTTTATAATATTAGTATAGATTGCATAATATACAAAATCTACGTTCAGTTACGTATCCTGATCTCTCTCTCGAATTAAGAATATAATTATGAAGAGGGTACCTAATGCAGGGCACTGTATCATCTCTATCGGTTGAAATGCCGACCAGCCCAGGTACCTAATCTCCTGGTACAAACTAATCTTGAATCAAAATCAACAAAACCAACTATCGAACGAATGGTGCTGAATCAAGTGGATTCTTAATTTCGTCCAGAACAGTCCAAAAAGAAACACATTTTCTCCGATTTTTACTGACAATATTGCTGATCGTAGACCACTGATAAATATAGTTTGTTTTAAGATTTTATAATATCAAAAAAGTTTTACTGGGTTCATAGAATCGATTTATTATAGAGGAGCTCGTTCAAATCGGACCAGTAGTTCCTGAGATTAACGCGTTCAACCAAACAAACAAACTCTTCTGCTTTATAATATTAGTATAGATTGCATAATATACAAAATCTACGTTCAGTTACGTATCCTGATCTCTCTCTCGAATTAAGAATATAATTATGAAGAGGGTACCTAATGCAGGGCACTGTATCATCTCTATCGGTTGAAATGCCGACCAGCCCAGGTACCTAATCTCCTGGTACAAACTAATCTTGAATCAAAATCAACAAAACCAACTATCGAACGAATGGTGCTGAATCAAGTGGATTCTTAATTTCGTCCAGAACAGTCCAAAAAGAAACACATTTTCTCCGATTTTTACTGACAATATTGCTGATCGTAGACCACTGATAAATATAGTTTGTTTTAAGATTTTATAATATCAAAAAAGTTTTACTGGGTTCATAGAATCGATTTATTATAGAGGAGCTCGTGGCTAAAGCCGCACGGGCCGATCTTCAAGGCTAAACTATAACAGACGAACGCATCGATCTTCAAGGTTAAGCAACGCTTGCGATGGTTGGTCTGTGGGTGGGTGACCATCTTGACATACCGAGTTTCCTTCGTGCCTCAGAAAGCACGTTAAGCCTTTGGTCCCGGCTGTCATTTGTAGATCTTTGGCAGTCGTTACGGATAGTCAAAAGCCAGTAAAATCTGACTGAAATCTTGCATTGAATGAGTTGTGGAGGTCTGGTAGGCAGCCGCGCCACGTAAAATACCGGTATTCAGCTGAATCCGGTTTGTCTGGAAGCCGAGCCAATATAGTAAGGAAAAGGCTAGGTTGTTATAATGGTCACCCATTCACAGACCGACCTCGGCAAGCGTTGCTTAACCTTGAAGATCGACGTGTTCGGCTGATATAGTTTAGCCACATTGAAACATAATACCAAATATTCATCTCTTCTGTTAGTAAAACAGTTTACTTATGGATACAGGTAACTCCGGACTCCGGAGGAGACTCTCCTCTCCTCCCAGTAAATCGAAAAACAATCTAGTAATTCAATCAAATCCATAATTCCATTCCATAGCTAATAATTTCAACATTATTCGTCTTTAAGTCAAACAACACACTCCGGGTCTTCTCGCTATTCCCCTAGGGGAACTGGAGGGAACTGGTCTACCTTTCCTGGTATTGCAGTGGTTCCATCGCCGCCTGTGTAGACAGGCGGGTCATTTGGTTGTGGCGTTGCCACGTGGGGTCAAGTCCGGGCGTCAAGTCCGGTGGGTGTTGTACCGCTAGCGAGAGCTGCCCCCACCGGCAGCGTCCCCGTACGGGGAGCCTCCAGTGAGCGCTCTACCAGCCAGCGGTAATGGGTTGGTGGGCTTCGGCTGGATACGGTGAGGTCGAGCACGTCGGGGGGGACTCCCGGCGTGCGCCCGTCAACCGTATTCAGCGAGCGGCGTCATGGTCCGGGTCGGGTGAGGTTGCGGCGGGGATCAAGTCCCGCGGCAGCGGTCTATCCGGTGGGCGTCGGTGGTAGGGAGCTAACTCCCGCTGCTGGTGGAAGGACGAGGCCCTCGCGCGGCTGAACATCGTGGCGGTCAGGCAGCCGATGAAGTCGTCGAGGCTCTCCATGCGCAGGTCTCTTGCGATCACCGCGTTCTTCACGAACCTGGGGGCGTCTACGATGCTGCGTAGTGACAGCGACTGCTGCGCGCGCAGCCGGTTACGGTTGGACTCCGAAACCAGCGCGTACCACGCAGGGGCAGCGTAAGTGAGTCGGCTGCGAACATACGCCTTGTAGACGCCCAGCTTCGCTCGGAGCGGTAGGCGTGAAGACAGGACGGGACGCAGGAGAGCTCGAGCGGCACGAGTCTGATTCACGACGTTCTTGACGTGAGGGCCCATGGTGAGTTGTCGGTCGAGGGTCACGCCCAGGTACTTGACCTGGCGCGCCCAGTCGACATGGCGTCCAAGCATCGAGAGACGAGGCGGGTGCTGACGTCTTCCGAAGGAGATGGCTTGGGTCTTCGCCACGTTGACCGACAGTCTCCAGTCTTCCAACCACGGCGGGAGTGCATCCAGTGCTCGCTGCATTTTGACCGCCGCGTGTGCAGGTGACAGCGAGGTCGTGACGTAGGCGGCGTCGTCAGCGTATAGCGCCAGCATGGCGTCACCACCGACGGGGATGTCATCTGTGTACCTGCAGTAGCACACAGGGGACAGGCAGGATCCTTGGGGTACGCCGGCACCGACGGAGCGTTCCGTAGACAGGACGCCTTCAACCACCACTTGAAAGCGTCTGTTCTCCAGGAAAGTGGCCACAGTCTTAACTATTCGACGAGGAGTAGTAGATGTGGACAACTTGTAGAGCAGGCCGGCGTGCCACACGCGGTCGAACGCCTTCTCCATGTCGAGCATTACCGCGACAGCGCCTTCCTTCTTGTTGAGGGCGACCGTCAGGTGATGCACCACTCTCGCGAGTTGGTGCGTCGTGGAGTGCTCGGCACGGAAGCCGAACTGTTCGTCGCGTGGCTGGATGTGTGGCGTCAGATGCAGCAGTAGAAGCTTCTCGAAGACTTTCGAGAGTGTCGACAGCAGCGTGATGGGCCGATAACTTTCGGGCTTCAGTATGTTCTTCCCGGGCTTAGGCAGCATAACGACTCTACCGAGTCTCCATGTTGTGGGGAAGTGGCTGGTGCGGAGGATGCCGTTGAATAACTGCGTCACTGTCGCGATTGCTCGTGGAGGTAGGTGACGCAGGGCTTCGTTGGTGATCCCATCGGGGCCTGGGGCCTTCCGCAGTGGTGTGCGGCGAATCATTCGCTGCACTAATCCCGGGGAGAGGACTACTGGGTCTTCCGTGGCGGTTATCGGCGCTTCGAAGTATGACTCCAAATGCTGCTGGATAGCTTCTACATGCTGGGTGTTGGAAGCTGGATTCGGCTGGAACTGCCTCTCAAGGTGGTCCGCTAGGATCTCCGCTCGGTCCTCGGCTCGGTAACGAAGGGTTCCGTCACCGGCCATGAGGGGCCTAATCGGAGGGGGCTTCCTTGAGAGTTGGCGGCATAGGCGGTGGATGCCCGTCCAATCGTTTCCTGCTCGCTCGATGGCGTGGTGCCAGGACTCGGTGTGCAGCGCCTCGAGTGCACTTGAGATCCTCTTCGCCAGAGCGTTGAGCTGGGTTTTCATGGACGGACATCGGGTGCGTTGCCAGGTGCGACGCAGCTTCCTCTTCCTGTCGACCATCGCCAGGATGTGGGGCGGTAGTTGGGGCGGCCTGCGCGTCGACGCTGAGTCTTGCTTCGATTCTCGAAGCGCTGCTGTGATGACAGCGCTGAGTTGTTCGGCGAGCGTATCGACATCAGCGTAGGTCTCGATGCGGCGGTAGGGGGCGTGCTCCGACATGTGGCAGGCATAGGCGCGCCAATCCTGGCGGGGTCGTGGCAGGGATGGTACAGACCGAGCAGGGGTGCTCGCTAGTACCATTAGCACCGGTTGGTGGTCCGAGAGGACGTGGTCGTCCAAGACGTCAAGCGACGGTGTGGCGGTGAGGCCACGGACGAGTGCCAAGTCGATGACGTCTGGCATCTGCGCTGGGCTGTGTGGATAGTGCGTCGGCACTGTCGGTCCTAGCACCTCGAAGTGGTTGCGATCTGCATGGTTGAGCAGGCGTCGTCCGTCTGGGCAGATGTAAGCTGAGTTCCACGCCGTGTGCTTCGCGTTGAAGTCACCCGCAACGACTGTCGCAAGTGGCGAGTCTAGCAGGATGCTGACGTCAGCCATGGCTTGTAGAAAGCGAACACACGGGTGGGGACGCGGTTGGTGCAGATCTCAACACCGAGGGCGTAGGACGACTGAAGCGTCGGCAGTGGCAGCGGCTGGTGGACGATGTTCCTCTTGACTAGGACTGCTAGTCCCCTGTAAGCAGCCCCAGTGGGGGAGGTGTGGTCCTCTCGGTACGTGGTGTACCCTGGCATCTTCAACTTGGTGCTGCTCCTGAGGTGCGTCTCATTTATGAGCGGTATGTCGACTTTGCGCTGTGTCAACAACAATCTCAGGAGCCTGGTCTTCTCGGGGGTCAGTCCGAAGGCGTTCCAGTAAACAATGCGCACCTCACTTGCGGCCATGTGCGCAAAGTTCAGCAACGCATTGCAGGATGGCGGGGACTGGATCCCGCCCTTCCTGTATGGCCAGTAGCACCGAGTTGAGTGCTCCGATGGCCAGGGTAACTATGGGGTCAACGGACCCCTGCTTCGCCTTCGTCCCCCCTAGGGGGGCAGCGACCACAGGGGCTGTTGACCGTTTGGTCGTCTCCTCCGGTTTGTTCGGCGGCTGCGTGGTGGTCGCAGCGGCTTTGCTCCGGGGGCGGCGGCGTCCTTTGCCCCTCTTGGCCCCTCCCGTGCTGGTTCCCCCCTGAGCGGGGTTTGCAGCGGCCATGAGGGAAGCTGGGGCGTCGACCTCGATGTCGTTCGCGGTGGGCGTCTTCTTTGAGGTGGTCTCAACAGTGGTGGCGGCGGCAGAAGTGCGCGCCACTGTTCCGGCCCGTTTGTTCCGCGCCTCCTTGCGGAATATCGGGCACGAGGTGTTGTTCGCCGTGTGCGCACCTCCGCAGTTTGCACAGGTGGGCGGCGACTCCAGTGGGCGTGGGCAGTCTTTCGCGGCGTGCTCCTCGCCGCATCGCACACAAGCAAGTTGCCGGTGGCAGTTATGCGAGGAGTGACGGAACTGCTGGCATCGGTGGCATTGTGCCGGGCCCTTCTTCCCGCGCCATGCCTCAATGGTGATGCCGGGCATACACAGGAGTTCAGTCACCTGGTATATGCCCGGCGTCAGGTCCGGGGTTCTTTGTAGCTGCGCGTAGAAAAGGCAGCCGGGGCGGCCGGAACGGGTTCGGATCGCGCGCACGTATTCGGGTACGAATCCGAGCTCCCGGAGGTCCGCCTCGATGTCCGCTGGCTCTGTGTTCGCTGGCAGGCCTCGGATCGCCACTTTCAGGCTCTGGTCAGCGGGCAGGGAGTAGCAGAACCAGGTGAGCCTGGTCTCCTTCTCCAGCTTCGTTAAGTATGCTTGGACGGCTCGGTACTCCTTCTCCGTCTTGGGAATAAAGCGGACGCCTTTCCCGAATGCGCGTCCGTTCGGTGCGTGTCCCAGGATCTTTTTAAGTTCCCGGAAGTGTGTCGGCCAGTCTGGCAGCACCTCCACCACAAGTGGCGGGTATCTGGCAGAGGTCTTGGGAGCGGGGGCGGTACTGCTTCCTTGTGTGGCGGCTTGAGCATCGTCGGCAGAGGTAGCGGCGGCGACGCTGGAGGCAGCATTGGTGGTTGCATAAGGGGAGGTGGCGGCAGGGGTGCGGTTGGAGCTACCCAGGTTGGTCCGCGGTGAGGGGCGGGGGAGGGCAGCTGCGTTCGCGTAGGACGCGGTAGTTGCTGTGCCCATGTCCATGGGCGAGGTTGTGGCACGGCCGGCAGGTGAAAAGGGCGGCGTAGTGAAAACGGCCTGCCTCTTCTCTGTAGGTTGCGGGGGGGAGGGGAATCTCTCCGGGGCGATCTGAGTCGGTGGCGCGACGTAGCGCGGGTGGATTCCTTCCTGCGTCGTAGTCGTGGCACGCTGGGATGGACGCTTTTCTCGTTGAGGTTGCGGCGCAGCGATGGTGGTGAGCGGCGGCGTGGTGAGCAGCGGCGAGGGCACGCGGGTGGTTGCTGGCACGCTGCGTTGGTGTTGCGGCCATTGGCCGAGGGCGCTGGACGTGGAGGATGGTGGCGGCTGTACTGCGGTAAGCCTTGGGGGGTCACCCTCTGTAGGGGTGGGCGTGGTGGCGAGTGGGCTGGCCGAGAAGAATTCCTCCCCTCCCAAGTCAAAGGTTCCGACTGGGGGAGGGGGGGGGGGTGGCAGCGGGGCGAGTCGGGCGGGTCACGTGCTGCACGGAGATGAGGCGGTCGATGCCCGCCACAGCTGCCGCGCGCGAACGCCACACCGAACGTCTTCCTATCCCCGTAGTGTGCGGGGGGAGGGGGCGGGTTGGCCTCCTGGACGGAGGGTACGTTGGTGGCGGTGGTGGCATGATTCACCACCGCTTAGCAGTTAAAAACATATGGTGCGCGACGCGGATGGGCGCAGCGAGGGACTGACGGGCGCGGTCTCGACCGGCCCTCCTCGGCACACGGCACCCACCGACCCGGCCTCCGGGGCTTGCCGCTGGTGGCAGACCGGAGGACCGAAATCAGCAGGATACCGCGTGTGAACCCAAGAAGGAGCCGATGGACGCTTGTTGGTTTGGTAGTCCCTGCGCGCAAAATACTTCGCACGAAATAAAAAGGAGACCCGAGCGCTCTGCAACACGTCTGTACTGTGTGACAGTCGGCGAATCCAAGTCAAACAACATAAAACATGGGGCTGACCTTATGCTACTGCGGAGAATCTTAACACCGCGATTCAGAAAAACGCGTCATAAGTACAACGCCATCTATCGATCTACAACGTAACTGAACTGTATTTATGCTCTTAGCTACTCATAAGTTCAAACTTAGAAGCTTACACGTTACGATAAATAATGATAATACATTATGTGTTTAATTAAAAAATAACTCAAAAATACATTGTTTCGGGGTCTTTTCACACATTTCTTATTAAAAAATTTCTCAATAGATGGCATTGCAAGTATCTGAAGTCTCAATGAAAACAACCTATTTTAGCGCTCGATGAAGTTTCTTCGTAAACTTTAAAATTCGATATCTTTTGATTTTGTGGGTCGATTTTGATGAAATAAACACTAAATGTTGCTCCGATTATCACTTAATATTTCGAAGTACCTAAATTTTGAATCCAATCAGTGGTTTATGCGTGATGCTCCTCCAAACGCACAGACATACAGACGCACAGACATACAGACGCACAGACAAACAGAAAAGAATTTCAAAAACTGCTTTTTTGTGTTCTATGTAATTTTTCTGACATTTCTATGTATTTTTTATGCGAAAATATTCAATGTACAGACACGGCAACTCTACGATTTTATTATATGTATAGATAATAAATGCAAAAGTTTGCGAGTGAGTTTGTGTGTAGGTTTGTTACTCAATCACGTCAAAACGGCTGAAGGGATCGGGGTGAAATTTGGAACAGGGATAGATTATGGTCTGAAATAACACATAGGCTATTTTACGGGAACGCGTACGAAGTCGCGGGCAGAAGCTAGTTTATTATATTTTGTGTCTTTTAATGTACATTTATGTTGAGCTCGTGGATGAAACGACACGAAGGGCGCAATTACATACAGTAGTTGCTGCGTTAGCTCGAATTATATTACATTATGGACATTATGGTTCACCACTTGTGACAGCAAGCAAGATTTAATTAAAACTTGTGTTTTATTATTCGTGTTATATAGATAATTTTATAACTGACAAAAGTCTTTGATTCGGTTCTGTTCTGAGCCGTTTGGATTGTCGTTCTATCGAATCCCGTTCAAAGAATACGTGAATACCTATTTTGGGTAGGACTTATAGGACGACCGAACGACAATTAAACGTCAACGATATTTGTCTTGTTTAATTTACGTAAATCAAGGTACAGGTGTAATTGCGCCATAACGTAAGAGTAGAACTCTTGTGCCAATTTTTCCAAGTCTTAGAGAAAATGATTTTTACAGATTTAATATATATAAAAATCAATTTCTCTAAAAATCTTAATTTGTTAATGTTTACGTTATTACTATTAATAATAATGTTTACGTTATTATAATATTTCCTGTATTAGTAATAAAGTAAACATTAACCAAAGTGACAGATGATTAATTGTAATTCGTCTTCAAAGTTACAAAAATGTTGTTTTTTTTGGTAATTGTGGGTGGCTGTGTTTAATATTTGAAGATGCTGATTGTGTTTTCTGTTTAAAATATATTATTTTTGATAGCAGACTTAATAGGTACAAAAGATACCAAAAACTTACTTGTTGTTGATTTGATCTCAGTTAATTAATCTTTATAGTATTATAAGTTCATTGTTATCTGTACAATTATTATGGTTTGGATTAAAAAGAAAATGTATCATACTATTTGTTTTATTTGTAGACGTGGGTATTTAAAAAAAATGGTGTTTCTTTTTAAATTATACTACATTCGATTTTTTTTGCTAAAACCGGACCTAGCTCCGGTTTTCGGTTTTGGTCCCAAAAAAACGATGTTCAAAACCGGTTTTGATGACTTTCCGGTTTTGCATGCCCTAGTCATGATTTTGTATGACTTGTGCTGTGGAAAAAAATACTGGCCAAGTGCGATTTGGACGCGTGCAAAGGATTCCGAACGAATTTCTTTTTTGTAACAAGTTATTTTAACACTAGAGACTTTTTATAGGTTTTCCTGTTATTTGTAGGGTAGGGCTATTATCTGCATTTTTTTTCAAAATTTTGCGTTCAGTAGTTTCGGAGATAAGGGGTCGGAATGGTAGGTAATGTTTGGTCTATATAATTTCTTGAATAAGTTCTACACATTTTTTTTTTAAATCATTCACAATAAGTCCTTTCATTTGATATGTCACACGATACAGTTAAAAAACTAGTAGTGCTAGTGTACATTTTTAGTTTGACCCACAAAAGTTACCCCCGTACTCAAAAATTATTATACAGTATGTCTACGACATATATGCAATAATTGAAACCACAAGTAACACTTGTCCACAGAAGTATAAATAAATTGTTATAAATTTAAAAAAACGTAAATGAAAAAAATTTAGTTTTCAAACAAAATAAATATGAAAATAAATTTAGTAAAAGTAAATCACCCTATTTAGAAAACGTACCTTGACCTCGACTGACCTCGAGAAGTGCGGCAACAATGCTCGCGCGGCGGCGGCGGCGTTTTGATTTATCTTTGGCAATTGCGATGAAATTCACTATGGTTATTTTTCACCCGTTCTTTTTTACTTCGTGATAAGTTGATTACTGAACTAATCTAAATAAATTCTGTCATAGCACAAGATGGATTAAAACTTAAATTTTCTCATGTTCAAAATGTCCACCACGTTTTTGAATGCACAAGTGACATAGCCGAACAATGTTGTCCCGAACCTTGCCCAACAAATTTCGACCAGGATCCGAGTGTTTATTTCACCGTAAAAAATAAGTACCTAGGTATGTACAAATAAAATTAAAAACACAATTTACACACACAAAAGTCAAGTACCTACTCAGTGTCTATTTCACTGTAAGAAAATAATTAAACTAATACATACAAGTAAATAACAAAAATCACGTAAAACAATACGTGTACTTAAGTACCTATCAAATCTTTGCGAAATGCACACACGCTATCCCGGAAGACTCGCGGTGAACTGACAAAGCGGTAACCACTTACATCCGTACTGGCAAAAAATAAAAGGCATAGGTAAATAGGGTAAACAATGTAATAATTATCTTTTATCGATACTTTTCTACAATTACTTATCTAATAAAGACTTAATACGCAATCAAGGCATTACAATACTAGTACTTTTGTGTAATAACCGTATTTAACAGTGAAGTGATTGTTAAATTTATTGGACTTTTAAAATAAATTTTAATTTTTGTACGTTTCGACTTACGAAACTACCGTAGGTACTACCTAGATAGTGAGTAATGTAGAAAACGGGTGAGTACTTTTTTAATAGGATGTTTCTTCCTAAAATGTAAACATTATTACATTATTTTTTATCTCTAAATCCACTCAATTATAATTTTTAATCAGAATAGGTAGGTAGGTACATAGTGGTGCTATAATAATTCTAAACTAACCATGTCCATTAAAAATAGAACATCTTTTTTGCTAACCGATCATTATTCTCTTCAAAAGACAATGAGAGAAAGCTGATAAAATTGTCGATAACTGTGTCCAACCCTACGCGTCGAGCGCGCGCGCAACCCGCTCCCCGCGCCCCTCCTCGCCAAAAGCCGAAGGCCTTTGAAAAAGCCGACACACGCGTGCCGCGTCCTTTTGTACTAAGCCGACAAACGAACCGCGCCGCCGTGACCTGCCGAGTACACTTGCAGGTATTGTTGGAGTGTCTCAGTGAAAATGAATTTGAGTAAAAATAACAAAATAAAATTTCGGCCGTGACAGGTCAAGAACATTTTACAAGGAGAAATTTCACGTACGAATGTAACGAAAAACAAACAACATTAAGATTTTTAATAGTCGGTCCTACAATGTTCCCTCTGGTTAGGGACAAAAGCCTCTTCTCTGTGAGATGGAGTGGGTTGCAATCCACTACGCGGGCATACGGGTTGGTAGAAATCACACGTCTTCGATTTTTTTTCTAGGACATCTTTGAACTTGAAGTTTTCTTTCATTCACCGTTTTGAGAGCAGTGATGATAAATAAATTACACAGTGAAAAGTGCTTGCCTGTACCCTTATTCACAACCATTCGATTCGATTCCGTATCGAATCGAACGTCTAAGTTATCGAAGATGTCCTCCAAACGCAATTCACAGATCCGAAACCGAAACATTTTGACAGTTCAAATTCGATAAGAAGACTCGAATCTTTCCGACAGCTGTTTGCTATCGGGAGTCGTATCGAAAGAAATTAAAACGATCAAATAAACCATATTTCCAGCTTATTTCAGTGAAATAAAAATACTGTAAACTTTTTAAACACTGCCTGAAGTAAGTAAATGAATTTTAATTAATGTATTGACCGTATTTCATCGATTTATACTTATTTACATAAAGTCAAAGTGTTTACGGAGATGTGATATTTGTTCAAGATTTTAGATAACATACTCGTAATTTGGTATTTTGGTAGATGGAGTATGTGATTGTGCGAGCCAGAGACCGTCGATGTGCCGCAGAACAACAGAGGCAGGAGACGTTGTCTCTTCATAGAGCCTAGGATATGACGAATCCTTTTGCCGACCCGCGGTTTCAGTCCGTTTATAGGTTAACACCCGACATGGCCCTTAGCCTCATTGAAGAAATAAGGGCCTATTTGCCTGAAACGCACTCATCTGCCGTAAAAGGACTTGATTAATACTGGCATCACTACTAGGCGCCGCGAACAACACGACTGAATCCACTTTCTCTTTTATTGGCCGAAGAGAAGATTGCCGTCAAGTCAGACAGTTTTTTTTTTACAAAAGTATAAATCCTGCTACACCAACCTTTCATAGCAAAATGTACCTGTGAGATCTCATGGACACCCAAGTCAAATCAATTAATTGTTTTCTAATAAAATAAGTTACCTGCCATTATTTAATGACTGTATCTGTAATATTTATTTCTATCTATACTATTTTTCCATTCTTTTGAATACAAAACTTGAAGTTTGTGTGTCCATACTATAGAATTTTGACGATCAGTGAGTAAGCTAAAGGTAGAAATACAAGGTAATTTGGGGGTACCTAGCTTAGCTAGTTGATGAAAATAGTTCTAAAGTTTTAAAAGTTAACACTTTTTCCGCTTTGCCAGTTTGACAGACTGCTGTTTACAAAGCAGGTTTATTCGACACTAGCTGACCCGCGCAACTTCGTTTGCGTCACATTTTCCATTACTGCTCCGCTCCTATTTGTCTTAGCGTGATGATATATAGCCTATAACCTTCCTCAATAAATGGGCTATCTAACACTGGAAGAATTTTTCAAATCGGACCAGTAGTTCCTGAGATTACCCCCTACATACAAACTTACAAACAAATTTTACCTCTTTATAATATTAGTATAGATAAAGTTTATTTTGGTTAATAATAAAATTATTTTGTATCGTTTGCTATCTATTAGGCAACTAGCTGTATATTCCATATTTAAACGGAACAAAATATTCAAATAAACCAATTTTATTTACTACTTTAAATTTTCTACCACGATCATCTATTTACTACCATTTTTTAGCGTTCCCCATAAACACAATGGTCTATCGGATAGAAAAAAACACATCCGTTCGGATCTGTGAATAGCGTTTTGACAGTTCTTCGACTCGGAAATGAGATTGTCGAATTCGGTTCCCTACCGACACGGAATCGAATCGAATGGTTGTGAATAAGGGGCCTGGTCTCACCCACGACCTTCAACTATGCCACAACAGCTTTGTTCTGTTTTCAATTGAAATGCAATACAAACACATTAAAGTCCCGCCTGTCGTTTAGGTGTACCGAGTTCGCATTTTAGGTAAATAGGTAAAATGAGTACAACTGCGTAGGCGAATGATTGCACAGCGTGGCAACGTCGCTTTTCAATGTTCAAGGATTGAAGTTCATTGTACTATTAACCTACTGTTGCAATTCTACAGAGTGTTCAAATTTGCTTTAAATTAAAACTCGACTTTTTGACAAAACTACTGGACCGATTTCGTTACTTTTTTGTATAGCGTTATCAAATACCATAACTAGTATGTGGTTTCAAGGATTGCATATATGTCGTAGACATACGGTATACGTAACGCATCCGTGTTTGGATCACAGAAATCTATTCGTCTACCAAATTTGAACAGAATCGGTCCCGTAGATCCGGAAAAAACTGGAAGTGACAGACTGGCAGACAGATACCAGAGTGATCCTATAAGGGTTCCGCTTCCTACGGATGTCGGAACCCTAAAAATTGTCATTTTTATTGATTTTAATGTATTATAAGGTATATTGATATAAATAAAACAATTAATATAATGGTTTGTATTTTTGTTTCTATCTACTTTTATATAGTAAACTGGGAATGTTTCGCTCACGCTGATTTCAAAATAGAATTAACTTAAATTACAAGGCAAAACTAGACTAATCCATTTTAAATGCGATAGCTTATTTGATAACGATTCCAACAACATAAGTTTCATATACGAGTATAGCTCCCATACAAAACTGCAAATCACGAATCACATTTTATGGAATTAATTTTGAAAAAAGTTATCCTATTTATCGATTTCGACATAGGTTCATGTGCCACAGCCCTGATCGAGTGGCAACTTTTTGTATCCCACATAGACTAATGAAGCGAATCTCAACCTTATTGCCCAGAGCTTTAAGTTTATAATTGCAACTATTGAAAATACCGCCATCTATGGTCTAGTAGCGGAATTTACTCGTAAATTCAACTTGCAATGATTTCAGAAAACGAAACGCCATGAGTACTTTTTGCCTTAAAGCAAAATAAATCGTAGGTGTAAGACCGAAGGTACATTTTAAAATATAGGTTCTGTGACTTATGCTTGTTTTGAACAATATGGAAACAACCAATCAAACGTGTCCTTTATATGTGGTGGATAATATATGATTATCGGTTTACTTGTGTGAGTTTGGCGACACAGGTTCCGATACAAAATTCGTCGTATAGCACTTCCACTTTTTTTTCTGTTCCGTGGGCATGCACAACTTTCACATTAATATTACATACATATTACAACATAAATTCATTTAGCAATAATAGTAAAAAAACTTTTTACAAAAAAATACAACCGACTTCCAAAAAAAAACACTACAAAGTAAAAAATAACTTTAATTTCGGAACTCGGTGTCAAAATACAAAGAAACTAACAAAAACACCGACTTCCGAAATTAAAGTTATTTTTTACTTTGTAGTGTTTTTTTTTGGAAGTCGGTTGTATTTTTTTGTAAAAAGTTTTTTATTTTTCACTTTTTAGTGGTACCCCATACCTAACAACCTCCTTTTTGAAGTCGGTTAATAATTATACAGAAGAAAATTCGCAAAAGAAGCTCACTTTAAGAAGTATTTATTAGTTTTTAGACTAGATGCTGATAATCCAGGCTGCAGCATCAGGCCAGACTTATGTCACAATTGCATTGAACTTAAAATTTAGTCCTGTTTAAAATGAGCCCAAACACGACTATGGTGCTGTAATTTCAAGGTTCGTACTTTTTCTGATGCTCCTGGCTTCAGCATCAGGTCTCTATGTACTTCGGTGTTCCTCATTAACAGTACGTTTATCCACACATCGAGCCCACGAATCACCCTTTTCAATGATCCTAAACACGATATATCTGCTGTTAGTTGTCGAAGAGTTAGGTACTCTGCAGCATCAGGTCATGACTTGATGATCATGAGACCAAATGTGGCAAATGCCCTATCAAACATCAAAACAATTTACTAAAACAATCCTTGCCTGTTCGAGTAACTTCTTACCTACTGTTAAGGAGTTGTACCTTCCATCATCAGCCCAGCTACCTGACATGGTAACAACCATACGCAAATACACAAGATACTTCATAATATATGCAAAAAATAATGAGTAAGCCTATAAAATTTGAGGTTTGCCCTCGATTTCTCTAAGATCCCATCATCAGATCCTAATTTGGTGACAATGGGACCACCTCAGAACTATCTACTTTCGAACAAAAAAAGAATTTTGAAAATCCGTCGACAATTGGCGGAGTATTCGATGAACAAACATAGAAAAAAAAAAAAAAAAGCATACAAACATCCGAACATAGTACCTCCTCCTTTTTGTGAAGTCGGTAAAAAAAAAAAAATTCATTAACAAATTGAAAGTACTTAATTAAATTTATCTGTAAAACATAAAGATAAATATTATAAGTAATTGAATTATAAAATTAAAATTAAATTAATTGGACTACACAACAATGTTCATTAAAAAAAAAAATTGCTATTCAATTAAAAATTTATCAATTAATTAATATGAAACTTAAAAAAAACCTTAAAATAAAATGTACAAAAATGAAGTTTGAATATATGATAAATTAATTAAATAGGATCTTGAACTGACAAATATAAAAACAGAAAAGGGCCTACGGATCATCAATCTGACTTCATTATAAGGTGATTAAACACACGGCATCGCGAACCGCTGCGGTAGGCGGTGAAGCGGATCTCATGTCGCATTGGACTCTAATAAATCCGTTGATGCTAAACACACGTGCCTTACCGCGCGGGGCACCGCTACGAAATCCGCGCCGTGTGATAATCGCCTAATCGACTTAAATTGGGTTAGAGAGTCTGAGATGTCGATGCTGTCTTGGCTGCTAGAGGAGATCGCATTATACGTGTTCATCATTCTGTTTAGGGGGGCGGCACGACCGAGGTTAGTGCGACAACTTCTGGCTGCAAATGTTCTACATATTCTCACCGATCTGTAGTGCGATTCACTAACGCAGAACATCTTTAAAACCAAGAAATCATCGTTGAAACATCTGATGTGGCATATATTTATCAGATGTTTCAACGATGATTTCTTGGTTGTAAAGATGTTCTGCCTTAGTGAATCGCACTACTGACCATGCCCCGGCGGGGTACCTCAAAGTTTATTTGTTCAAGCAGATCGGGTGTACCTACATGTTATGCTATTGACAATTTTATACAGTAGAACCATGTTAGCCAAAGTTCTACGTTCTTGTAGAGAAGGCAGTTTGAATTTGAAGTGTCGCATACGTTGCGGGCTTGCGGGTAGTCGGCTCTGTAAGGACAGCTGTGGTCTTTGAATCTTAGGTATCGAGTGAATTTACGTTACGTAGGTACTAGTAAAATACTTTCGATACGGTTTGTGTGGACATTTTAAATTGGGTTCCAGACCGGGGATGCATAATCCAACGTGCTACGGACAAGACAGTTATACAGTGTATTTAGGGCGATCGCGCTTTTAAATTCCATACAGGTTCTCTTAATAAATCCCGTCATTTTAGCCGCTTTTGCAATAATGCTGTCGAAGTGTGGATTAAGTGTATCTTGCAATCCGAAGTTCCTGAGATTAGCGCGTTCAACCTAAAACAATACTAGTTACCAGTTCCATTATTTTGGAAACATGAAACAAATAAAAAAAACCGGCTAAGTGCGAGTCGGACTCGCGCACTGAGGGTTCCGTAAGCAGAAGTTGCGATTTACGATTTATGACGTATTAAAAAACACTACTTACTAGATCTCGTTCAAACCAATTTTCGCTGGTAGTTTACATGGTAATGTACATCATATATATTTTTTTAGTTTTATCATTCCTTTATTTTAGAAGTTAAGGAGGGGGGGGGCGCATTTTTCCACTTTGGAAGTGTCTGTCGCGCAAACTATTCAGTTTAGAAAAAAATGATCTTAGAATTTAGAAACCTCAATATCATTTTTGAAGACCTATCCATAGATACCCCACACGTCCCATACGTCCCATACGATGAAAAAATTTTTTTTGAGATTCAGTTCTAAGTATGGGGACCCCCAAAATGTATTGTTTATTTTTCTTTTTTATGTGAAAATCTTTATGCGGTTCAAAAATTACATCTACTTACCAAATTTCAACAGCATAGTTCTTATAGTTTCGGAGAAAAATGGCTGTGACATACGGACGGACGGACAGACAGACATGACGAATCTATAAGGGTTCCGTTTTTGCCATTTGGCTACGGAACCCAAAAAACATACTAAACAAAGCTAAGAGTTCTCACAGAGTGTATACGAATGTCTTGTAAAAGTCCCTTTACGATTAAAACTGCACTGACGAATATCACAGTCTTACCTAAATTTTCACAAATGTTTGCTATATAAACATGTCTTGCTAAATTCCCTTTAACACTAATACTGCGATGGTATATGGCACACTTCTAATGTTTTACTCTTATTTATTTCATACTTTCTCGTAAAACATCGCTGGCAGACAATTACACTTGTATGATTTTTTTACTGTGTACACGATTATGACTTTTTAAATTACCCTTTTGGCTAAAACTGCGGGGACAAACATCACACTTGTAAGGTTTTTCGCCAGTGTGCGTACGTGTGTGAGTTGTTAAATGTGACGTTTTTCTAAAACGACGCTGACATATATTACATTTGTAAGGTTTTTCACCCGTGTGCGTACGAATGTGTTTTATTAAATCCGACTTATTATTGCAACAATGCTGACATACATCACATTTGTAAGGTTTTTCACCAGTGTGCGTACGAATATGATATATTAAATTACCCTTCATACTAAAACTATGCTGACAGACATCACATTTGTAAGGTTTTTCACCTGTGTGTACAAGATTATGTTTTGTAAAATTACCCGTTGTGCTAAAACTGCGTTGACATATGTCACATTTATAAGGTTTTTCACCAGTGTGCGTACGAATATGTCTTTTTAAACTACCCTTCTCACTAAAACATTGCTGACAGACTTCACATTTGTAAGGTTTTTCACCGGTGTGTACACGAATATGTTTTGCAAGATTACCCTTAATATTAAAACTGCTTTGACATATTTCACACTTGTAAGGTTTTTCACCAGTATGCGCACGAATATGATAAGTTAAGTTTTCCTTTCTCGTAAAAAACCGCTGGCAGAGATCACACTTGTAACGTTTTCCACCAGTGTGCATACGAATATGGCTTGTTAATTTATCTTCGCTCATAAAACATTGCTGGCAGACATCACACTTGTAAGGTTTTTCAACAGTGTGTACACGTCTATGTTTATTTAAATTACCCTTTTGACTAAAACTGCGGGGACAAACATCACACTTATAAGGCTTTTCACCAGTGTGCGTCCGAATGTGAGCTGTTAAATGTGACGTTTTTCTAAAACAACGCTGACAAATATCACATTCGAAAGTAGTTTCTTGAACACATAGTCTTGGATGCCTGTTTATATCATCACTTTCAATATATTTGCTAGATCTTTTACATTTCCTTTCGTCGTTGTTACTATTGTTACGACAATTTCCATCTAAACTACTAGTTAAAGGATCTTTGAATTTCGTAACAGTTGTTAACGTACAGTTCTGAGGGTTCTGGATGACTGTCGTGTCTGATTGTTCATATTCCTTTTGCTCCTCTGTAATGTCATCTTCTAGTTTTGTTCTTCGTTGGTGTAGTTTTGGTTTCTTCGCGGTAGGCACACCTGTGATGATTAAGAATTTGTTATTCTGTTTATCCGAATTAGTACAAACTACAGTACCTACGATTACTTTTTCTTTGCCGCTCCGAAATTAGCTTTTAGTGACGACCGCGCAGATCCCATCGCTTAAAAAAGTGTTACGTTCGTAGAATATTTTTCTGATTTATACGTTTTGTATTATTAACAAGTAAGAAACACAGCCAGTAACAATAACAAGGTCACAAAGTAACACAACAAACATATACACCACAAAAACACACAAAACACAAATTAAACAGTAAGAAAAACAAAAATAAATATTTTAAAACAATAACACTTTTCGTATCAACAGTCGTATCGTATTGCATTGAGTAAGCGGGACACAAGTATGCATCGAACGTATACGAGGGACTGAGACTGCATACGCGACCTACCCGCGCATGCGCTGTTCTTGTCAAATTGTCATTCTGCGCAATCACTTGCGACGTACTTCGCATAGGCAAAGATAAAATAATCGTACTGTAATACACATCTACAATGATGACTAGGTACTATTTATAACACTGTTTACAAGAAAAATGCGAACATCTGAGTAGGAGGATGATGTGGAGACTGACTCTTTATCAATACACGGCGCCATTTTAGTAGTCTTACACCAAGAGCCTACTTCATCTATTCAATGACTACTTCACACTTCTACACATTCATTAAACAAAGTGAAATTTATGATTACCTACCTATTTAATTTATTTAAAAAATGAAAATACTATTCATTGTCATGATGTACTTTGAAACATCCAGGAGCGAGCGCAGTCAGAGCCTCGTGTTCCAAGGACGGCGCGGAATCGAACGATTTTTCATTATTCTAATGCATTATTTATTTTGGTTGTACCTATTACCTACTTTTATGAAATATTTTATACGAATAATGGCACCCATATATATATACTAGCTGACCCGCGCAACTTCGTCTGCGTCACATTATTCATGAATAATATTGCCAAAAAATTAAAAAAAAAATTAGGGGTGGACTACCCCTAACATTTAGGGGGATGAAAAATAGATGTTGGCCGATTCTCATAGATACCGGATAAGCACAAAAAAATTCATCAAAATCGGTCAAGCCGTTTCGGAGGAGTATGGCAACGAAAACTGTGACACGAGAATTTTATATATTAGACTTATAAGAAGAAGAAGAAAGAAGATGTCACCTGAAAATTGCTTGCTAATTGTTCTAAATCTTTACTAGATTATGATTTCTCGTTACTCGTCTCTCTTAACATGATAGCCTGCACTTGGGTCCCACTGCTGGGCAAAGGCCTCCCCTTTCCTCTGAGCAATCTCGGGTCCAGCTGCGCCGCGGTGGACCTCCACGACGACGTCCTCCCTCAGGCGATCTTCGCCCACTTCTCCGAGTGCATTCGCGCGACGTGGCCAGCCCACTCTCACTTAAGCTTGGCTTCTGGTTTCTCGATATAATATGAAAAAATTTTTGCTTACAATTAATCCCATCCAAATTCAATAGTTCCCAATTTGTCCGTGATTTATTAAGAAAAAACTTTTTACAAAAGAATAAAACCGACTTCTAAAAAAACTTTTTACAAAAAAATACAACCGACTTCCTAAAAAAAAACACTACAAAGTAAAAAATAACTTTCATTTTTTTATTTTTCACTTTTAAGTGGTGCCCCACACCTAACAACACCACTGCAAAATCGCAGAAAAGCAAAATACGCAATTTCGATTACCAAAGAATCATCTAAATAGTCAAATTCCAGCTATTTCGATTTATAATCCAAAGTTCGTAACTGATTTTGATATGATTTAAATGGGACCAATCTGCAAGTATATCCTTTCAGATAAAACAAAAATTTTTCAAATCGGTTCATAATTGTCGGAGTTATGAGGTAACAAACATAAAAAAAAAAACATACAACCGAATTGATAACCTCCTCCTTTTTGGGAAGCCGGTTAAAAAAAAACACTAAAAAGTAAAAAATAACTTTAATTTCGGAAGTCGGTGTTTTTGTTAGTTTCTTCGTATTTTGACACCGACTTCCGAAATTTTTAGTTGTTTTTAGTGGTGCCCCACACCTAACAACACCACTACAAAATCGCAGAAAAGCAAAATACGCAATTTCGATTAACAAATAATCATCTAAATAGTCAAATTCCAGCTATTTCGATTTAAAATCCAAAGTTCGTACCTAATTGATTTTGATATGATTTAAATGGGACCAATCTGCAAGTATATCCTTTCAGATAAAACAAAAAAAAATCAAATCGGTTCATAATTGTCGGAGTTATAAGGTAACAAACGTAAAAAAAAAAACATACAACCGAATTGATAACCTCCTCCTTTTTGGGAAGTCGGTTAAAAATATTTTACTATTTCATGAGATATTTTACGTTGCAATTTTCCGGTGACATTTATAAAATTCTTTCGTTACTGATGAGTCATCTGCCTAGCCTTTTCCCAACTATATTGGCGTCGGCTTCCAGTCAAACCGGATTCAGCTGAATACCAGTATTTTACGTGGAGCGGCTGCCTACCAGACCTCCACAACCCATCAACTGGGTAACACGGTACTCCTTGACAAGGACTGGTGTCAGATTTTCTGGCTTCTGACTATTTTTAACGACTGCCAGTAGTCTCCAAATGACAGCCGGGACCAACAGCTTAACGTGCTTTCCGAGGCACGGAGGAAACTCGGTATGTTAAGATCACCCATCCACAGACCAAGCTCGGCAAGCGTTGCTTAACCTTGAAGATCGACCTGTGCGGCTGTTATTATTTAGCCACGAGCTCCTTTTCGTTACTGATGAGTGACTTACGGAAACGCAGCGGGAACGGTACCTACGGCTTTTGTCAGATCACAAAGAATAATATTTACAATTTTAATTTTATTATTTGATGTTATGGCGGCAATAGATACCTATAGGTACACACTCTTTGGTTTGAACTGTTTACCTATTACGGTCTTGAGATACAGCCCGCTGACAGACAGACGGACCGCTAGGCCGTAGTAATAGGGTTCCGTTAGTTACCCTACATGGAACCCTAAACAAGTTTTAACAACAATCTCGTGTGATATTTCAAATTAAAAGATCTCTTCATTCTGAAGTTATTAATGAACATATCAGAACACATACCTACTTACTTTAGTTTCATTGGCAGATAACCTTGGTACTTTAATCAAAGAAAATATTAGGATTCCAAGGAAAAAATATGAAAATACATTATCACGCAGATGGAACCTAGGTTTTCAAAGACACATTTAATTTCACCAGTGTGCGGTGATTTAAATAAGTCTTAAAAGGCAGTCGTCAAACTGTGGGCTAATTCACGTACCTAAATAAGTGCAGTTGAAGTTAAGTTTCGATCAAAACAACGCTTTTCGTATTTTCTACCGCTGTCAGACACGCTCGCGTCAAGTTCGCGTCACGCGAGCGCAATAACGGCATTCTACTGTTGCGCGTCTTTTCATCTTTTGGGCGTACTTCGGAACGCAACATGATCGGTATTCTACTATTTGTTTAACGTCCCAAAATGACAGCTTGTAAAATTAAGTTTGAGTTTTAAAATTCATATTCATTGAATTTTAATAAAATCTATTCGATTATTTAGTGAGTAAAATTTTTTCTCTCTACCGTCAGTAAGTTTGCTGTCGTGCAGTTGACGTGCAGTTCACGCGCAGTTAAAAAATTACAAGAATACTGTTTATCACTCAAACTTAAACTTAACTGCAACTGCACTAAAAACAACTGCAATAAAGCATTCTGATTCTGATTCACTATAACTTAATCGGCGCGTCATAAAATTACGTGAATTAGCCCTCTGATTTTGGTAAGTGCGATTTGTCAATCAACGGTAAGTTCCTGCTCATATTAACTAATACTAACGTTGCTCTTCACTGGCTCTCCGTTTGTTTTTCGATACTTGATGTTCCTCCACTTCAGTTTTAAACTCCATTAAAGAATCATCTTCTGAATCTGACTCAGAATTCTGTGCTGGTATAACTCCTACATCAGAAAATCTATTTTCTTGATTTTCTATGTCTAGCTCTGTAAGTAAACAAAACAGAAAAGAGTGAATCATTTCTAAAATGGGAAATTTAATTTTTGGAACCAAGGTTCCTTATCGCGCGTTGCGAAAGGGGGCTAGACGGAAAAATTTCAGACGAAAAGTTGGCACGACACTTTTTGCTATAGTAAGCTATTGTAAGCCGTGCGGCGTGCGCATGTTTCTCTGTCTGTCTCTCTCTCCCTCTCTCTTATAGAAAGCAAGCCAGTATTCAAAGTCAGAAGTCAAAGTCAAAGTCAGAAGTCAAAGTCAGAAGTCAGAAGTCAAAGTCAGAAGTCAAAGTCAGAAGTCAAAGTCAGAAGTCAAAGTCAGAAGTCAAAGTCAGAAGTCAAAGTCAGAAGTCAAAGTCAGAAGTCAAAGTCAGAAGTCAAAGTCAGAAGTCAAAGTCAGAAGTCAAAGTCAGAAGTCAAAGTCAGAAGTCAAAGTCAGAAGTCAAAGTCAGAAGTCAAAGTCAGAAGTCAAAGTCAGAAGTCAAAGTCAGAAGTCAAAGTCAGAAGTCAAAGTCAGAAGTCAAAGTCAGAAGTCAAAGTCAGAAGTCAAAGTCAGAAGTCAAAGTCAGAAGTCAAAGTCAGAAGTCAAAGTCAGAAGTCAAAGTCAGAAGTCAAAGTCAGAAGTCAGAAGTCAGAAGTCAAAGTCAGAAGTCAAAGTCAGAAGTCAAAGTCAGAAGTCAAAGTCAGAAGTCAAAGTCAGAAGTCAAAGTCAAAGTCAGAAGTCAGAAGTCAAAGTCAAAAGTCAAAATTAGAAGTCAAAGACAGAAGTCAAAGTCAGAAGTCAAAGTGAGAAGTCAAAGTTTGAAGTCAAAGTCAGAAGTCAGTCAGAAGTCAAAGTCAGAAGTCAAAGTCAGAAGTCAAAGTCAGAAGTCAAAGTCAGGAGTCAAAGTCACAAGTCAAAGTCACAAGTCAAAGTCACAAGTCAAAGTCACAAGTCAAAGTCACAAGTCAAAGTCAGAATTTAAAGTCAGAAGTCAAAGTCACAAGTCAAAGTCACAAGTCAAAGTCACAAGTCGAAGTCAAAGTCAGATGTCAAAGTCAGAAGCCAAAGTCAGGAGTCAAAGTCAGAAGTCAAAGTCAGAAGTCAAAGTCAGAAGTCGAAGTCAGAAGTCAAAGGGCTCCACTTCGTATTACAAACTTTCGGTTTGGAGCTTGATTATTTTTTTGGGTAGAGTACTCTTCTTGTAGAACACTATCACAAAGTCACATAGCGCGCAAACACATAGTTTCAGAGAAAAAAAATCCTAAAAACTCAATTATTTCTAACTTATTTACGAAAAAATGACATATTTTGCCACAGATAACTTAAAAAAATCGGTCCAAGGTCGTTTCGTTTTACGGTCAGACTAAGTGACCACTCATTTAAAAGTTTTTTTTTATTGAATATTATAGTTTTTGACTTTATTTTATTTTTAAATAGTTGCGCAAGTATTATGTTTTCAAATAAAAAGCAAATAATAGACTTAATTAAATAAAATAAAAAAGTATTTTAGCGATTGTGGGTAACGAAACGTAATTAGAATATTATGATGTATGCGACGTTTACGTTTGACAGTTAAATCTTTTTTTTTTCTATTACTACCTATAACCTACATACACTACATAATAACCAACGCACAGAATTACACACATACATTAAGAAGTGGGTAACATTTCGAAGGACTCAAAATGCAAGAGCAAGCGGAGCGAGCTCTGGACTTGGGGGCACCCCGACTCGGATAGGTTAGGTTAGAAGGGGATGGCGGGGTCGAGTGAGCGAGCGAAGCGAGCGAATAGACCCCGCCATCCCCTTCGAGGTTATTTTTTTATAAACCACTCAGAAGTAGGAGCCCCGCACAGCGGGGCTCCGTCGACATTTTCTTTCAAATTAACATTTTTGAGAGGTTCGAGTATGACCTTGAGTATATTCTTGACGTTGGAGTTTAGAGGGCAATATTCTACGATTTTAGGCATATTTTGACCTTGAAGTGTTTGACCTTGACATTTACGGGTTTGACCTTGACCTTGAAGATGCCCCTGACCTTAATTTGGATTAAAAGCTTATATAGAGTCGCCACGTAATCTTTCCCACCCTTAATACTCCCACTATCCCACCAATCCCGAAAGAAAGTTTTGGCGATTTTTTTCTCAGCCCCTATGGATTTGCGCGTTTTGGGAATTTCAAATTTACTATAGAAAAGGTATATTCTACCGAAAAAAAAATACCTACTATAAAAAACCGAAAGTTTGTAAAACGAAGTGCTTCCAGTCAAAGTCCGAAGTCAGTCAGAAGTCAAAGTCAGAAGTCAAAGTCAAAGTCAGAAGTCAAAGTCAGAAGTCAATGTCAGAAGTCAGTCAGAAGTCAAAGTCAGAAGTCAAAGTCAGAAGTCAAAGTCAGAAGTCAAAGTCAGAAGTCAAAGTCAGAAGTCAAAGTCAGAAGTCAAAGTCAGAAGTCAGAAGTCAAAGTCAGAAGTCAAAGTCAGCAGTCAAAGTCAGGAGTCAAAGTCAGGAGTCAAAGTAAGAAGTCAAAGTCAGTATCGAAATTCATAGGATATTAGATACTAATGTGTTTTTGTTGAGTGTATACAGGTTTTTTGTACATAATAAATTAAAGGAACTTCGTTCCATTCGGGTGTCCCTTGACACCTCTCAAGTTTTTTTTTTTAAACTTTGCCCCACACTGGGAATTTCTCCTGTATCATGGGTGCTTTTCTGTAGGCCATACAAATCTTTTTTTCGTGCGGGAATCGAACCCACGAGCAGCAGCCGATCGCTAAACCACTGCGCCAACCGTGCCGTCATGAATGAATGAGAATGGTTTTTCGCTGACTGCATTATTCGATGAACTACAAACTCTTACGATGCAAAAGGAATAAGGATATTCAAACAATCTCAGTCTTACTACAAAAAAGGATTTAAACAATGGTCTAATACGTGTTTAGCTAAACACTGTTCAATACCAAGTTTTAATGCGTGCCTTACTAGACAACGTCGATCACATAAAATTTTTTTGCTCTTGTACACAGCAAATCATTAGTTTTTGGGGTGTATGCGGTACAGAGAGTAAAGTCCCGCAAATCCCCATTGATAAGGAGGATCCTCCGCCCAGGCGGTTGTTGTGCCTGGGGGGCTACTGCCCGATAGTTCATATTCGGGTGGATGTATATGTTCAAATCGCATGGTAAACTCTGCATGCGCGATTTAGGTTTTTTTAGTTCGCCGCCAGTTGGATAGATGGCGTCGCGGTTCTTTTTGCTGCGATGCAGATTTGTTTCGTTGATTTTTCTTGTGGCGGCATTGATGCCGCTACAAGTTCATCGGTACAATGGTACCGAATAGAAACCGAAACCGGACCCGAACCGAACCGAACCGAACCCGAACCGAACCGAATGGTACCGTTAGTGATGGTATAGAATGCTATGCAGATAGCTTACATACAAGTAATTGCATACTTTTTTGTGATGGATTAATTTTATATAATGTTTTTAACACTTAAATAAAATGAAGTTAAGGTATTTTTTGTAATTCATGTAATTAAATTATATCAGTCAATTTTACTATTTTGGCGCAAAACAGTGTAGAAACAAAACAAACGGTAAATTCCAATGATTTTTTTTTTTTTTTCTTTATATTTATGGCAACTGAGCCGGTTCCGACTATTCTGCCAGTGTCACGTGGTGACGGTAGCACAGAGAGGCAGTCCGTCAAACTTTCCGTTTTACTCGTGGTAGGTGTTAGTGTAGCTGAAACGAACACATGGGTTAGTAAAACATATAATCTAATTTACAAGCACACTACAACACTACTAGTTTATACTATTTACAGACTATTTACACACACGTTACGCACTAATTAAAATTTTAAGTCATTCTCGTTAATGAATGTGGCCAAAATGTTGATTAGTTTAGGGGAGAAGTGGGAAAGGAGGGTATGAAAGTTGGTTGGGAGGGGAATGTTAAGTTTGGAAATTTTATTATATAGGTCAAAGGATTTATTATTTAGGGAGCAACAGAAGAAAATATGGTCTAAAGTACCATCCGCAAGGCCGCACTCGCACAGGGAATTATCCCGGACGTGGATTTTGTTCAGGAACACAGGGCTACAACAATGTCCGAGTCGGAGTCTACAGAGGGACGAAACAGTTCTCTTCGACAATTTAGGATATTTAAAAAACCAAGGCCTACGCTGGATTTCAGGCTGTATGGCAGCGTAGTAGAGGCCCTTGGTTTTAGAAGTCGTCTTCCATGTTTCAGTCCACGAGTTAAATAACTTGGGTTTGGCACCATTCCGCAAATCGTAGTTATGCGCTACGTAGTGCTTTTGATCAACCGGATTCGATGTGGCATACTTTGCTAACGAATCAGCGCACTCATTGCCAACAATACCCGAGTGACCGAGGATCCAGGTTATCTCGATGTCCAAGCCGTTTTGGGAGCAATCAAATAACAAGTTCTTTATATCTATAATGATTTGACTATTAATTTTACTGTGAAGTTGATTTTGTTTAAGGGCCTGAACGCTACTACGGGAATCTGAGAAAATTACTGACCTTGTTATCTGATGAGATTTAATATAGTGTATGGCTTCTAAAATACCAATACACTCTCCTGTAAAGACTGATGCTTCTGGTGGGCATTGAAAAAGTAAAGCTATTTTGGAATTTTGGAAATAAACTGCCACACCAGTACTTTCGGTTTCAGAGAATTTTGAAGCATCCGTGAAAAAGAAATTCCATCCTTCCCAATAACGTTTGACAGCTGACTCAAAGTCATGTCTAGCGTCTTGAGAATTCCTAGATAAACCTAATCCCAAAACGACTTTTGGTTCGAAATGAATCGCCTCGTATGCGGCGGAGAAGACCGGAAGAGTAGGGTATTGGCAAATAGGCGCGGAGAGTTGTTTAAGCTCTCTGTACCTATTTAACAATAGGGGAACCACTTTATGGTTCCAATAGGAAGAATTATTAAAGGAAAGGTCAATTAGTTCTAAAATTGGGATCAAGGGATGGGATGAGAGGGAAAATACCTTAGTTAGGAAGCGATCTGCCAAATACTGTCTCCTAAGGTGTAGGGGTGGGTCTGCACATTCCACTTGCAGCGCATTTATGGGAGATGATTTCATAGCCCCAACGACAATTCTTAGGCATTTGGACTGTATGCTATCTAATTGTTTAAGCGCTTCTTTGTTACAGGGCTCAAGAAGGTAGCTGCAGTAATCCATAGCACTTCTGGTCAGCGCATTATAGACCAGTTTAAGGGTGTAGGGGTGAGCTCCCCACCATACCCCAGCCAAAGCCTTAAGGACCGACACAGAACGTTCACATTTTTTGACCGTGTTGTTGATGTGATCGACCCCAGACAGTCTTGAGTCTAGAGTTACTCCCAGAAACCTGGCCTTATCTTCGACTGGAATGCTTTGACCATTAATGTTAATATCTATTGGAGGTACAGAACGCTTGCGTGTAAAAATGACAGCTTTACTCTTTGGAGCACTTAAAGACAAACCATTGTCAAGTAGCCATTGGTTTAATGAGGCCAGAGAGACATTCATCGAAAAAGCGGCATCCTGAATGGAATTGCCACAGACCATTAGTGCAATGTCGTCAGCATACTGAAGGATTTTACAGTTGAAATTAAGGCAAGAGGGCAGGTTAGCTGTATAGATGTTATATAGTGGGGGACTAAGAACTGATCCTTGGGGTAGTCCTTTCCAGACCGATCTTTGTTCAGAGTCACCCCCTGGTATTCTTAATTGAATGGTGCGATTGGTAAAAATGCTACCAATGATGCGACAAATCCTCGCCGGGACTCTCAGCTCGTGCAGCTTTTGCCTGAGATTAGGGAGGAGAACTGAATCATAGGCAGCTGATATATCCAGGAAGACAGCAACCACAGACTCGTTCCTGCTAAGGGCCAGCCGGACCTGTGACGTGAGGATACCCACACTATCAGCTGTGCCCAGACCTTTCCTAAAGCCGAATTGAGTCGTTGGGAGCAGTTTCCTGTTTTCCACCAACCACACTAATCGGTTTTTAACAAGGTGTTCTAAAAGTTTGATGAGTATGGACGATAAGGCAATAGGTCTGTATGAGCAATGATCATTAGGATCTTTGCCTGGTTTTAGAATCGGAATGACAACTTGAACCTTCCACTCTGTGGGAATGTAGCCAGAAGTAAAACAGAAATTAGCCAGGTACAGGTAATATTTGTGGGTTTTTGGACCAGCTTTAGAAATAAAGGAGTACGGGAATCCATCCACTCCCGGTGCGGAGTCCTTGACGTGGGATAGCACAGTTTTTAGCTCCTCCAAGTTAAATGGCATGTTCATTGGTTCGTCAATGTTGTCTGTGTCATAAATATCAACACTGGTTTCCTCAACACCTGGGACATAAGCTGGAGCGATTTTTGAGAAAAACTGGTATCCCAGCTCTTCCGTGAGGTTGTTAGAGGAGGCAGGTGCTAAACTGCTCCTAAAACGTTTCACCTTTCGCCAAACCATCGAAACCGGGGTGGACGGACTCAGCGAACTACAGTATTTTGACCAACCTTCGCGTTTTTTCCGTTTTAGGAATTTCCTGGACTTGGCTAGTATCTGTTTGAAGGCAATGAGATTATCCAGGTTCATATTGCCGTTGACTGTCTTTTCGGCCTCATTCCTGGCCCTGACCATGTTAGTGCATTCCCTATCCCACCATGGCGGGGAGGGAAGTTTACCAGAATGGGGTTTTTTGGATGGGAAACAATCATCAGCAGTGGAGAGAATGGTGGAAGAGAAGGACAAGAAACAATCCTGGGCGTTATCCCTGTCAACTTCTGGAAGGGAAGATATTCTTAGGTCCAGAATTTTAGCATATAAATCCCAGTCTGCTGAATTTAGTTGGTGTTTTAAAAGAGGGGAGGAAACCTTAAAAGGAATATTTTTGGAAGGAAACTCAATTATGATGGGGTAGTGATCACTTCCATAGGTCATATCCAAGCGACGCCAAATGAGAAGACTAGCTATATTGGATGAACAGAATGCTAAGTCAACACAGCTAATATTCTGACCAGGTGCAGATCTACGTGTAGCACTACCATCGTTGATGAGACAAAGATTGAGTTCATCCAATATATCAAGTAAGCCAATGCCAAAGTTATCGCAAGTATCTGATCCCCAACGATAATGGTGACAGTTAAAATCACCCAGAACAAGTATTGGACCGCTAACACTACATAATAAATTCCTAATTATTGAAAGATATTCTAGATGTGGGTGCGCAATATAAAAAGAAAAAATATTTATACCCTCAGCCTTCACAGCAACAACATTTATGTCATCGCCAACAAAGGTTAGAGGAATCTGAGAGAATGATACCTTGCTATTGATGAGCAAGGCACATCCTCCGTATCCATCAGATCTATCATGACGTACACTGGTAAAACACGGCAACCTGAAATTGCTTCCAGGTAAGAGCCATGTCTCAGCAATGCCGCAGATTGATGGTTTAAACTTATTAATTAAAAAAGAAAGATCAGGCTTTCTGGGAGTAATACTCCTCACGTTCCACTGGAGAAATGTCAGGGGATGGAATGTTATGGATATAATTTAGAATAGTGGTCAATTTTGATGCAACGTGGTCAGGTATAGCTTGGGATGGGTTTGCAAGAGCAGACATTAGCATGTCAGTAATTAAATTTAAAATATTGGTTGAGGTATCCTGTCTGTGAAGCATTGGCTCTGGAGCTTCCATTGGAAGGGCACAGCCGTTCTTTGATGGGGAAAAGGAGTAATTTTGAGTGAGGTTCAGGTGAGCTTGTCTATCATAACCGGGTGAAAGGGAGATATGGGGTTTGGGTTTCAAAAATACCGTTTTACGGTATGATTTTTGGGTTACTGGGATGGGACTTGAGGACTGGGATTGCGAATTATTTGCAGTAACTTTGTTCCGTGGGAAAGACTTGGAGACTTCAGCATATGATCTGGAAACAGGTGGGAAGACCCGACTTGCCTCCGCATACGAAATCGATTTCTCCGCCATCAGAGCTTTGATACTCTTCTGTCGGCCCAATTCAGGACAAGCACTGTCATTTGCGAAATGGTTGCCACTACACGAAACACTCAAACACTCACACGAGACTCAATTCACGGGTGACTTCACATCCATCGCCTGGATGATCTTCACCACACTTAAAACATCTAGGTTTCGATCTGCAAAGTGTGCGTGTATGGCCAAAGCGGCAACAATGATAACATTGAACCGTTGGGTAAGTGTACCGCTCAACTGGGAGAGCCGAGTAGAAACTGTACACACGTTTAGGTAGGAATTGTCCGTCAAAAGTTAACACAACAGTCTGTGTGGGTCTCCACTCTGTCACACCAGAAGAGGACACCTTTCGGTTCATCCTTCTGGCCTTGATAACAGAGCCACATCCCTCAGGAACCTGGATATTTTTAATGATTTCCTCTTCTGACCACTCAACTGGTATATCCCTAACAATGCCCATTCTTGTTATGTTGTATTGTGGAATGGCAGCCATGTAATTGTGTTGGGAAAGAATTTTATTGTTAAGAAAACTATTTGCATCCTGGTGCGACTTGAACTCAACTGACACACGATTTCTGCCTAAACGTTTGATCCCACCGAGATGTACGTTATTCACGTTATTTATCGTCAAAAACATACCAAACTTGATAGGTTGTAGCACAGTGCCTGAAGTTTGTTCGTCTTTGAGCGAAACATTCACAATGTATGGTGGATTATCTCTTGCTGTATAAGAAAGCCTGCCTAAAATATTTTTCGCAATCTTGGGTTTAACATTGGAAGAAACCAGGGGCGAACTAGCGGCCCTCTTGCGATTAGGGGTATCCGTATCCATAATAGGGTCCTGTTGTGTTATTTCGATGTCATGGGGGAGGGTAATTGTTAGTCCGGGGGAGAGATCAAATAATTCATCAGGGGGGTCAGGATCAGGGGGCTTTTTCGAGTTCATCTTGAATTATTGTTAAAAAGAAGGACACTTACAACAAAAAACAAACCTTACACCAAGAACACAGACACAGAGAACACTTTCGATCGAGTTTTAAACCAGAAAAGATCACAAAAATCGAAAATATTCGTAGCACTGACAAAAGCACGTGTTTAGCCTTCACCACTACCAACGAAAAAAAAAAAAAAAAAACAATTCCAATGATGATGATGACCGGAACGCTGTGTAATGTCAATTTGACACTCGTATTGCCTGTCACTGTCATTATCTGTCACTAACATGACTTAAACACTAACTAACAGTTAGTTATCAGTAGGTACCTATACTACCTATTCGTTTCTTGTTGTGTTGTATTGTAAAATGTATTGTGCTTTTTAACGCAAAATAAATATATTAATCAATCAAACATGGAAGTATGGAAGGAGAATTTTAGTCCTAAAACTAAAACAAATCGTTTGCGTGGTGAAAACTGGACCCAGGAAGAAAAGGTAAGCATCATAGTTGTTAATAAATACCACGCGATTCTTTGCGGAAATGTTTGGTGCATGATACGGGGAAAATCCATTCAGGATCTGCTTCTCGAAATAATGCGGAAGTCCGCACCTATTGTGGAAAATAAACTAATGGACACCAATACAATTAAATTATTAGACGAAAAAAATTGGAGTGGGTGAATATTCAAAACATAAACAATCTGTTAAAATTCATAAAAAATGAATTAAAAGTGTTAACTGATCTGAAGGTGAAAAGAATGAACAAAACGAGAGGTAATATTAAGTACCTACTAAACTTTGCCTAGGTTAGGTACGTAATTCATATTATACATTTTATCATCATGATTCGTCTGGCTAGCCTTTTCCCAACTCAATTGGGGTCGGATTTCAGTCAAACTGGTTTCAGCTGAATACTGGTATTTTATGTGGAGCGGCTGCCTACCAGACCTCCACAACCCATTAACTGGGTAACACGGTATTCCTTGGCAAGACCCGTGTCAGATTTTCTGGCTTCTGACTATCCCTATCGACTGCCAAAAATCTCCAAATGACAGCTTGGACCAACTGCTTAGCGTGCTTTCCGAGGCACGGAGGAAACTCGGTATATTAAGATGGTTACCCCTCCACAGACCAACCTCGGCAAGCGTTGCTTAACCTTGAAGATTGAGATGTCGACTGTTATTATTAATTATTATTTATATAATTGTTGCAGATTGATAAAGACTCTGTAAACATACAACAAAATGAAATGGAAGTGTTAAATGATCTACAGGTGAAAAGAACAGACAAAACACAAGCAAGAAAAAATATGTAAGTACATAAACAGTTTTTAACAAGATATTAAGCATGACTTGCGTATTTATAAATGTTTTCTTGCATATTATTAATTAAGATCACATTTATTACAGTACCAGCAAGGCAGTGCTACTTGAAAGCAGCGACTGATCAAGAGTTCTGACCGCCCTAGGCTAATTATGAGGACGCGCCCTCGCCAGGTCTATTACGGACGGCCTAAAAAGTAGTGTGTAGAGTAGTAGTGTGAAAATTTTAACATGGTTTATAATACCTACAATAGTTTTCAGATCGATTTGCAAGCGAATTAAAGTTGTCCTCTAATCTGCATGACATTCAACCTTAAGGTGGCAAACCATTTTTTTTTATGCTGACCGTACATAAAGGCAGCCTGCTGGGGTCGCGGGATTTTCTAAACAGGATACCGTGGCCCCAGAACGTAAAGGGCATCCGAAGGAACACGGGTGGATTTTAGCCAGTAAAAGTCTGACAGTCCCTTCCGCCCCACCCAGGGCGGGAGGACTCATTTGATGATTTTACCATCCCAAAAAAAAAAAAAAAACTAAAAAAATATCTAAATTTATTGTTAAAATCAGGGACTCTCAAGCGCATTTAGTTTGTGTTGTCTCGGTCTAGTTGAAATATGTAGGGTAGATGCAATGATAGACTAGATTAGTGCATGCGAAGACACGATTTCAGCGCGCCCCCCCCGATCCTCGCGCCCTAGGCTGCAGCCTAATTAGCCTAAGGGTTAATCAGGCCCTGCTTGAAAGTAATATTAAAATTGAAAAACGGGCTACGGAAATGATGGAAAAAGAACACAGCTTACAAATGAAATACCACCAGCAAGAATTAGCCCATCAGCAAATGCGACATAAGCTGGAGGTAGATTTATATCTCCTAGATAAGGAAAAAAAACAATTAGAAATAGAGCTATTAAAAAAAAAACTCAATGAAGAATAATAAAAATCAATCAATGTTTATTATAGGTACAAGTTTATATTAGAAGTATGATGATTTTACTAATTAAAGTGTTGATTAATGAAATATTGTCTTATTGTGGCACCCCTAACTGTAGCTCTCTGAGTCTGTGATCTCAACAGTCTATGGCTCCAATCACTGTGGGGAAATGACATTATGCTTCTGAATCCTCTCATGGTTTCCTGTTGTTCCTCTAGTGTTGTCGGCATGCTAATAAAAAACCGGCCAAGTGCGAGTCGGACTCGCGCACCGTGGGTTCCGTACAAACCAGTAGGTAGGTATAAGCAGAAGTTGCGATTTCTGATGTATTAAAAAAAAACACTTACTAGATCTCATTCAAACCAATTTTCGCTGGTAGTTTACATGGTAATGTACATCATATATTTTTTTTTAGTTTTATCGGTCTCTTATTTTAGAAGTTAAGGGGTAGGGCACACATTTTACCCATATTTTTTTTTTCCATAGATAGGTCATACATATGGGATGTTGAAAAATTTTTTTCGAGTTTCAGTTCTATGTATGGGGACCTCCAAAATTTTTAGTTTTTTTTTCTATTTTTGTGTGAAAATCTTTATGCGGTTCACGGAATACATTTAATTACCAAATTGCAACAGCATAGTTCTTATAGTTTTGGAGAAAAGTGGCTGTGACATACGGACGGACAGACAGAAAGACGGACAGACATGACCAATCTATAAGGGTTCCGTTATTGCCATTTGGCTACGGAACCCTAATAAATGGGCTTTTCTAGCCAGTGCTTCTGCGACATTTCTCGCGATTTTACTGATAGATTGCTGAGAAATTCCTTGCATGTCCCCACTTTCATCTTCGATCTGAAACATAGCTACAGATTTATAGCATAGGTACTTAGGTATTTGTTTACTTATAGCAAAAATTATGATTCAACCAATCTTACCTAACTACGAGCCCAATGGCGTAAAGCACAGGCTACTGGAATGGCTGGTATTATGGTATTACCACGAGAACCCTTAGGAAGATAGTCTACAACTACATCCAATATTTTAATAGCAAAAGCTTTGCTGAATCTTTATTTTTTTTAAATTGCATGTCGTCATATTGTTCGAACGGATTAATTGTCACGGTTTATAGTATTGTCACGAAAAGTTTCCATGTATTCGACATCCAATTTGTTGATAAAGTTTGCAGAATCTAGAAAATCCATTCTACACGAGTTAACAGCATCTATAACAGTGGTTCTGTCACAAAATTTTGAGGTTACACACTTGCAAAACCAGGGTGTTCCAGTGTTTAATTTAAAAACGTGTTGAAAGCTTGTCTATCTCTAAACAATCATAAAACGCAGTTTGGTGGTAATACTTTTTTCAAACACATGCTCAACAGATGTTTAACTTTTTTGTAGTAAGACTGTGTCTATAAATAACTGTTTGTCTACACTACTCCTAGCACAGTACACTAACCCTCAACCAAGTGCAAGTCGAACTCCCACACGAAGGGTTACCAACCATTATCTACAAAACCGGCAAAAAAGTCAGGTCTGTTGTATGGGAGCCCCCTTAAATATTTATTTTATTCTGTTTTTTTGGTATTTGTTGTTATAGCGGCAACAGAAATACATCTGTGAAAATTTCAACTGTCTTGCTATTGTGGTTCTTGAGATACAGCTTAGTGACAGACAGACAGACACACAGTGAAGTCTTAGTAATAGGGTCCCATTTTTACCCTTTGGGTACGGAACATAAATATTGACTCACTATCCTATGAACTTGACTTAAAACTAACTGCATTTGTGACTTTGCAATCATATACTAAAAGTTTTTACTTATTATTGTAATGGTTTATAGGATGGATGGGCAGGTTTTTCCTAACTATGGAACCCTTCACTGCGCTTGGCCTGACATGCAGTTGGGCAGTTTTATGCTTGCAACTTACCATCACTTTGATGTTCTTCCTTTGGCTCAATATTATCATCTAGTCTCTCACATACAGCTGGTAATTCCTCTTTGATAGCAACACTTTGGGCTCAACTTCGTTTTAGCAACTGTGGGTTTGGAGCTTGATTATTTTTTTGGGTAGAGTACTCTTCTTGTAGAACACTATCACAAAGTTTTATAGCGCGCAACCACACCGTTATAAAGAAAAAAATTCCTAAAAATTCAATTTTCTCTAACCTATTTAAGAAAAAATGACATAATTTGCCACAGATAACTTAAAAAAATCGGTCCAATGTCGTTTCGTTTTACGGTCAGACTAAGTGACCACACATTTAAATGTTTTTTTTTTATTGAATATTATAGTTTTTTACATTATTTTATTTTTAAATAGTTGCGCAAGTATTGCGTTTTCAAATAAAAAGCAAATAATAAAATTAATTAAATAAAAAAAATAAAAAAAAAATCGTGATTGTGGGTAACGAAACGTAATATTAAATTTTGCAGACTTCCTCGTAGAATTTGCATGGAGACGTCGGATTGCCATTAACCATCTGGATCCTTTTGAGGAACTGATGAAATGTGTACTTTATGTATATAAAATACAATAAATGATTTTGTAATTTTTTTTTCTATTACAACCTATATACCTACATACACTACATAATAACCAACGCACAGAATTACACACCTACATTTAAGAAGTGGGTAACATTTCGAAGGACTCAAAATGCAAGAGCGAGCGGAGCGAGCTCTGTACTTGGGGGCACCCCGACTCGGATAGGTTAGGTTAGAAGGGGATGGCGGGGTCGAGTGAGCGAGCGAAGCGAGCGAATAGACCCCGCCATCCCCTTCGAGGTTATTTTTTTATAAACCACTCAGAAGTAGGAGCCCCGCGCAGCGGGGCTCCGTCGACATTTTCTTTCAAATTAACATTTTTGAGAGGTCGAGTATGACCTTGAGTATATTCTTGACGTTGGAGTTTGATAGAGGGCAATATTCTACGATTTTAGGCATATTTTGACCTTGAAGTGTTTGACCTCGACCTTTTCGAGTTTGACCTTGACCTTGAAGATGCCCAGGGGCATCTTCACCTTAATTTAGATTAAAATCTTAAATAGAGTCGCCACGTAATCTTCCCCACCCTTAATACTCCCACTATCCCACCAATCCCTGAACAAAGTTTTGGCGATTTTTTTTTCAGCCCCTATGGTTTTGCGCGTTTTGGTACTTTCAAATTTACTATAGAAAAGATGCATTCTACCCAAAAAAAAATACCTACTATAAAAAACGGCAGTTAGCTAATCCGAAGTCCTTCCACACTTTGTGTTTGACAGTGATCAACTATACTTATGAGCTCAATTGGTGTTTGAATCCAACCATAACAAAACTCCGGGTGGTCTTGATTATTTATCAGATTTGGCTGTAAAAGATAACCATAGCTTTTAATGGGTGACCATTACGTTACTAGAATATTTACATCTGTTGGAAGGAAACCTCACCTCATAATGATCATTTATTATCTGAGCGAATAGCTCTTCAGCTTTCAGACATTTTCTCTGGAATTGGTAGCATTGCTTTAGTTTAGTGCAGCAGAAGTAACAAGCGAGTATTGGTCTGCTGTCCTCAGTTAAAAACTGCAACAAAACATGAGTTAGGTACCTACACAATTTTGTTTTAATGATTGAATTACATTCAAACACTATTGTAAGACTGTACAAGAAGTCTGAAAGTGGCACCACGGAGAAATATGGGCATTTCATGCAGAGGAATGTGGAACACACATAGAGGAGAGTTTGCTGAGTGGGGCAGAGTGAGGACATACGGATTAATAGTAAGTTGTCAACTTACCGGATTGTCAGTTAGCTTCTCATATAGTTCACGCAAGTTCCTGTTTACAACTACATACATACGAACATTCCCCGCTAAACATAGCCTGCACATTGGCAGTTTTTCCATTTTTACTCAAAATGACTGTCAGTGTAAACAAACAAACTAAGTGTCTGTCTGTAGACAACATAGAGTACTACTTTAATACTGTAGTCAATAAAAAGTTTAAAACTTGGTCTAGTCAGCGTTGCCAACAACAACTGATCAAATTCCCTGAAAATCCAAGTCAAATTCCCTGAAAATCATGCCTAAACGTAATTTTTATTGATTATTGAATTGAAACATGTTGTCAAGTTACAAGTATTAGGTACTTATAGAAAATGAACCTGTTAATATTCATTTTCACACTTTCTCATATTTTGTAGCGATCGTTTTTCTCGGTGGGTTTAACATGGCATTCACGACCGGTTTCGAAAAAAAAAATCATCAATATTCTGAAAAACAATCAAATAATGTTGTTTTTGCAAGTGTTCAGATTTCCTGATGAAGTAATTTGACTTGGACCTAACTATCGATATTTAAAAGGCACCATTATTTATTAGGTACTAGCACATCGCCAGCACCGTGACTTCGTGCGGGTTTA
Organism: Ceramica pisi; assembly: GCA_963859965.1. NCBI lineage: Eukaryota > Metazoa > Arthropoda > Insecta > Lepidoptera > Noctuidae > Ceramica > Ceramica pisi. The sequence goes on from OY982554.1 coordinate 12,158,050, forward strand.
GTATCGCAATTGCAATTTTTGTAGGGAACTATTTATTTTCTAATTATAAATACACGGTGTATCTGACATCGACGCACAAACGATTTCCATGGGTCCAGGGCATGATTCTGGACACCCCAGAGTTGGAATTTTTCATCGGCTTTTTTCTCATTTTTCCAGTTTTTTCAAGAGTTTTTTTTACTTTAGACTGCTCATAATCGTTATTCTGACCTAACGCAATGAGATTTTTAATAAAAAAATAATTAATTAACTAGTTTCACTAAAAAGAGCAATGTAAATAAAACCACAAATAGGTATCAGCTCAGCTGTGCTAAAGTACAAACGAAAGGTCAACGCAATGCATAGTAGCTGCCCACACTAACAAGTATGCATGTGTGTCACGCGTGTATGATTTGTTAAAAGCATGCCGCCTAAGACTGCATTCCAAAGAAAATGAAACGTATCACAGCAAAACGAAGTAGCCGATTTCCAACATTAACGTAATAGATTAAGGTTGAAAATCGGTTACTTTGTTTTGTGTCGATAAAACCCATTTTCATATTGCGGCGGCAACACGTAGCGCGCGCTCTTTGACCTTTACCTACCGACGAAACCGACGGACGCCAGGGCCGTATTTGGGTGCAACCGGTAAAACGCTTTTTAATAAGCGTTTATGTGGAGTCACGATGATATCCGACCGAGAAAATAATCTTTTTTTTTTCTTACTATTAATAATTGCGTAAAACCATAATAATGCTTTGTTTTCTGTTTCCTTCTTCTTAAGTTCTGATAAAATGTTTGTACATAAATTGTTAAATAAATAAATAAGTTAAAATAAGTAATGTTATGCTTATTACAATTGGATCTTGCTATACCCATTGTACGCTTTGATACAATTAATGTGACAGAATTTTAAATACGGCATCAACACGGGTGTTGAAACTTAATCATGACGATTGATGACCCTAATTTGTTTCTGTTTGGTTTTTAAAAAAAGTTCAGTTTTACAATACCAAAATTATTCGATAAAAAAACATTAATAAATTAAAAGCAAAAAAATGAATTTTCATACTATTATCATCGCAAGCCCGGCCCTGGCACTGTAGGCCCAATGTAGGTATCTGTCGGCGACCTCAAAGGATAGATCGAAAGAACATTTTTAATGAAATAATGATGGATTTTTGTCAGTTCCTTGTTGACGCTGATCGCGAACGAGTGCATTTTTTTTTGCAAAAATCGGTTTTCGAAACGTTAGAGAAGACAAATTTTGGTTTCTTTCTGTGAACTTGCGTGTTTTTGTGTGTCTTTGTGTTTCATTGAAAAATGTCATCTGGACTTAATGAGAACTTAAGTTCCCAAGAATACGGTAACATGCTGATGATGTGACGCTGCCTTAGGTACCGAATCATTCGGGAATCGGTGGATTGGGAGATTCGGCCGGGAGCCATGGCCAGCTCGCTCACCAGACTTGACCCCATTAGGTTTTTTTCTTTGGGGTTATGTCAAGGACAAGGTGTTTGTGTCAGCAGAGTGCGATTCCGCAGCCGAGAAGCGGAATCGCATAGTGAATGTGTTTGCGTCGCTGTGTGAGGAGTGTGCTCAGGCCTCAGCGTCAGGACCCAACGTTTCTGCCCCGTGTCCACGCTGAAACTCTGCGCCGCGCTCAGTGCTGGCGCCGGCCACTTCGATTCTTCGAACCCTATCTGATTAGGGGTGAGCGAGCCTAAGGTGAGTTCTAGGTAGTTACTCGTTAATACCTACTGCAAGCTTCTTTTTAGGATTCCGTACCCGAAGACTAGGTAACCAATGGAACCTTATTATTACTAAGCCTCTGCTGTTCGGCCGCCGCGGCCGGTCCGTCTGTCTGTTAGTGGGCTGTATCTCAGGCATGGTATTTCTAACAAATAAAAAATAAAATTTACAGAGAGCTCCATTGGAAAGCTCGCATACAAGAAACGTGTTTTTTGTTTATGGTTATGGTACGGAACCCTTTGTGTGAGAGTCTAACTCGCACATCGCCGGCTTTGTTATCAATCCTTATCGGAGTCGTGTTCGTGATTATAAGAGACTAAGCAAGTCTCCTTATCTTCTGCATAATCATGTTAGTAGGTAGGTATTTTTGAGTGATTAAAATTATTTTATGTGATATTATTGCCGTCGGCGAAGGGTGATATTCGTAGGTATTTAGGTACATTCAAAGAGAGTTAGGTAGTTCATTAGCTAGCTGCGTTACCGGATCTCGATGTACTTACAAGCTTATTTTTTGTAATCAATCTTTATCGGAGTCGTGATTTTAAAAGACTAAGCTTATGGCTCCTTCTTTTCTCTTAAGCTCTTCAAAAACAAGTTCTTAAGCATGTTTAAGAAAGATGTAATGCAGTGTTCCATTCAAGGTGACCTTGCTAGTTGCCATCCATTTAGACGATACCTAGATGCAATCCAAATTCAAACACATTTCGCTGATAGAAACATAGCTCAAGGTCAGCTTTTTTCTCTAACATTCTGCATAAACATGTTCCTACCATCAGCAGGTAGGCACCGTAGTTATTTCTCAGTGATTAAGTAATTTCATGTGGCGATTCGTAGTTACCTACATACACACATACGCGCGCGGTGCGGCGCGGCGCGTCGCCGCGGCGGCGTCGCAGGCCATGTACGTTTGTGTGCAAGACGTGAAGTAGGTATGTATTGCGTGCAACGCTCTCACGCGTTTGTATCGCGTTGTTCACAATACATTGCGCGCTCGAAAATGACAATTACTGTAACCGTTCATTAGCGAGATTAATGACTTCCACAATTTGGTTAGTGGCATGAGATGTAGCCTTTTCCCGAAGTTTGCGTTACGATGTCAAATACGCCCTGTATAGCCTATGACACTAATAACGTAGCTTTTTATTGGAAAAAGAATTTTCAAAATGGTTTTAGTGGATACAGAGATAAGATAAACCCTTACAACCTCACAAACTAAACCTCATTATAATATGAGCATGTAGCAACTTGATATTCCCCGCAGTGTGGAGAATTCTCGATAAGCTGGCAATGCTAAATTTGACATTTCAAAATGGAACATGTTATTTTTTAAACTCGCTACTGAGGCTTTTAAGCCAAATTTTTAGTTAAAAAAAAAAATATATATATATTACATGGGTGATAGACGGGCGAGCAAGTACGCGGACTCATGGCTCAACGACCTTTTTTCAAGACGTGAGAAAAAAAGATCGTCGGGCCATAAGTCCGCGTACTTGTTCGCCCGTCTATTACCCACTTAAGAATGTGTATGTTACACAATGTAGGTAATGTTTGTGTCGCGGTCGTCTATGTTTGCATCCCGAAGTAAAAGCGGGCAAATAGAAAAGTGCGATTCGGACTCGCGCACGATGAATTTGCAGGTACCATTTTCCATAAAAACGGCAAAGAAATCAAGTTTGTTGTATGGGAGCCCCCCGGACTTTTAAATATTTTTTTTTATCATAAATATTCATTTTTCTCTCTCCGATCATTCGTTTAGAATTTTCCTGCAAGAAAAACGTTACCTACCCCAGCAAGAATCGTTTTTTTTTTCGTTTTTTACCAAAACGACAGGGGGCACCCATTTTTTATGTGGGGGCACATTTACAGCCACGGAACAGAAAAACGTGTTTACAGCAGAGAAGGAACAAACTATACGTTCTACCCATATAACTCTAGGAGATACTTTCTTGCTGGGGTAACGTACACCGATTTACCTATTTAGGTCATTTTCCGTCAAGCATCCGATCAAATCAAAATGTGCGGACCAGAGATAAAGTTAAAAAGAGTCTTTTTTTAAATCTGAAAGTGGGCATTTGGGCAAAGAAAAATCAGATACGCGTCCCGTGGTGGGACCACGGTACTCGTATCCTGATTTTAAAAATTCGTTATAATTTTGGTGTTCTCTCAGCAAGATAGGTACACTTAATTAGCTATCATCTTTCCACACTATACATATGTATGGTTGCTTAAAAACTCTGAGTCAAAGTAGTTTTCATTTGAAAGGATGTTGCTACGCATACGCATCCATATATCGTTCGCCTAAGAACCAACAGAAACGTGAATTTACTTTCTTTGTTCGAAATTTATGCATTTATTCTCTGAAAATTTGAAAAAATCCAGAAATGCTTTTGGATGTTGTAGGCCATTAAAAACAGCAAATTGACTAAGATCCCAAAGCTGCCAGACCTCCCTTATTTTCTCACTAACAAAATGTTTAGTACAATGTTAGTATGTTTTATTAAATACACGCAGACGTGGTAATTTAGGCCGACGGCCGATTTCCAGGTATCAGGTGCCAAAGCCAATAAATCACTTTTTTAAGTCTGGGTACTGATTTTTATTATGTTTTACAGTACGAGTGACATCCATCACAAGGCTATAATTTGCCGACGGCCAATTTTATTTTCATAAAGAAAATAAAATTGGCCGTCGGCCCAAGCTAGCAGGTATGCGTACCTATGTTAAAAGTACCTACATAAATATTATAACTATTCTATCTGTTCGCGCCGTTGCATTGGCGCTCTTTTTATTTTAGGTATAGTTTTCATTCTACCCGCTTTTACTTTGTATTTTGATTTCGCTGCTTGGTTTCGCACTGAGCTCAAATAAACGACCGACACCGCCACCGCTGGGTCGTGTCCGTGCCGCAGGTGCCGCTCCATTTATCCAGTATCAATAATTTTGGATTTAACCGCTTTGTGGTCGTTTCGCGCCGTGCACGACCCTCACGTCGTCATAACATCAAGAAGACCGAGAAGGGCGCATCAAGGTCGCAGCAGCGTTGGCACGTGGAGCGAGGCCCTGAACCGGACCGCCCGCCGCGCCGTGGTGCTAAGGTTAGTCAATTGTTTTCTTTCCTTAGTTGCGAGACCAGCAGCTTTTCTCAATCTTATGTTCTGTGCCTTTTTTCTGTTTTTTTTTTTTATTTACCAATGGCTTCTGTTTAACTTACCACCAGATATAGTAACATTTAGCAGTCAAAAATAGTAAATGATCTCCAAAATTAAACCCGCATTTTAATGTAAACTTATAACCAAAGTTATAACATCTTGCTATCCTATGCAAACCAACTCCAAAAAAAAATATTCTAACCCAAAAATAGTTAAAATGATACGCAAAAAAATAACATCTCGTTATCCGATTAAACCAAATGATTCACCAACAATAGAAGGATCTGGCTAATGGTCATGGTTCTAACCTAACCTAACCTAACCCACATGTTTCACCAGCCATAGAGGGGATCTGACGCAGACACGTTACTAAGTATAGAATTTGAATATCATACTAACTGAATATTTGCTCGCTAAGATTTGGTGATCATTTACTAAAGGACATTGCTCATCGCCCATACATCGTTCGCCTCAGAACCAACAGAGACGTGAATTTACTATCTGTGTTTTAAATATATGTTCGACTAAAACTAAATTAAAATTACGGACACTTGCCAGAATTGTAAAATATCTAAAATGATTTCGGATTTTGAGGTTATAAAACATACCAAACAATAGAAACATACCAAATGGACTAAGATCCCAGAGCTGCCAGACTTTTTAACTCACCAAAAAATGTATAGAGTAGTGTTACTATGTTCTTCTAACATACGAAAGCGTGGTAAGTTAGGTCGACGGCCGATTCCCTGGTATCAGGTGCCAAATACATTAGGTACATCAAAGTGTCAAGTGTCATTTCATCGACTGTCAGTGTCAATAGTGTTCTTGTCATACAGCGCTTTAATCGCTTTACTCTTTTTGTAGGTAACTAAAAATCTTACAGCGCTGAGAGTGCTTTGTTTCATCTACCTATACTTACTATATAATATTATAAAGAGGTAAAATTTGTTTGTAAGTTTGTAAGTTTGTAAGTTTGTATGTAGGGGGTAATCTCAGGAACTACGGTCTACGGTCCGATTTGAAAAATTCTTTCAGTGTTAGATAGCCCATTTATCGAGGAAGGTTATCTATACATATAATAAAATCGTAGAGTTGCCGTGTCTGTACATTGAATATTTTCGCATAAAAAATACATAGAAATGTCAGAAAAATGACATAGAACACAAAAAGCAAGTTTTTGAAATTCTTTTCTGTTTGTCTGTGCGTCTGTTTGTCTGTGCGTCTGTTTGTCTGTGCGTTTGGAGGAGCATCACGCATAAACCACTGATTGGATTCAAAATTTAGGTACTTCAAAATATTAAGTGATAATCTGAGTAACATTTAGTGTTTATTTCATCAAAATCGACCCACAAAATCAAAAGATATCGAATTTTAAAGTTTACGAAGAAACTTCATCGAGCGCTAAAATAGGTTGTTTTCATTGAGACTCCAGATACTTGCAATGCCATCTATTGAGAAAAGTTGTAGTTACAAATCGAGCGCTAAAAGAGGTTGTTTGTTGTTTTCATTGTGACTTCAGAGATACTTGCAGTGCCATCTGTTGAGAAAAGTTTTAGTGTGTGAACAAGTTGTAAAGAATCAAAGCAATGTTTTTCGAGTTATCTTTGAAGTAAATAAAATTTAATATGTAGCAAAAGTAAAGTGAACATGTTATTATCTTATCATTTATCGTAACGTGTGAGCTTTGACAGTTCAATACGTTGTTTACGTTGTTATAAATTGTTAAAACAAATTATACTTAATTCGTTCGATAGTCGTTTTTGTTTATTTTGATTTAAGGTAGGTAGGTTTGATCAAAATCGATCCACAAAATCAAAAGATATTGTTTTTTTTAGTTTAGTTGGTAACTGCCTACTATATTCTGATCAATCACAGCGCCATCTATTGAGTAAAATAAAATAGCCAAATATTTTGTCAGTTTACTTTACGACATGGTCGATAGATGGCGTTGCTCATGTGACGCGTTTTTCTTAATCACACGATTTTTGAACAATGTTGGAGTTAGGTAGTGGTTTAGGTTCGGTATTGAATAGATTGTAATAGTCTCTGCTAGGGTCGAAATTTCCAAAACTCTGATTTATTGTGGTTCGTTCGTCCGTTATCGTAGATATAATTAGATTTGTAGATCTGTTGTTGTACCCTACGGTCCAACTTGCGGATTAGGCCTGTAGGGTTCCGTACTAAAGGTGCAGACGGGACCCTACTTAGTAAACCTCCGCGATTGAATCCGTTTAGAGCGAAGCAACGATAGGTAACGAACTTAATAATTATAGGGTACCGTACCAAAGGTGGTCACGGTGTCGGAACCCTATTTGAGTCTCGGTGATCAATTTAGATTCGTGCGATGCGAAGAATCGGACGGTTCGACTTGCGAAGCCAAGGCGAATTGTAGGGTTCCGTACCAAGGTGGGTAACGGAACCCTATCATTAAGCCTTCACAACCGAGTCGAGAACAAACGAGTTGGTCTAAAATTCGTCCGGGGACTAACTGGATTTTTAGGGTTCAGGCGGCACAGGAGATATCGTTTTTAACCGACTTCAAAAAGGAGAAGGTTACAATTCGGACGGTATATATATAATATATATTTTTTGTATGTACACCGATTATTATACCCCGGATTCCTCTAATTCCTAATAACTATTCATTTAGTTTTAAACGGGTTAAATTTCCCGTAAGCTTATGTTAGGCCATGACTGTATACAAAGCTCAAGGACAAACTCTTTCCGTAGCAGGCCTAGATCTGACTGTGAGTTGCTTTTCCCACGGTCAGCTGTACGTACGTGACTCTTTTCCGAATTAGCAATTCACTTAATTTATATGCATACATTCCTAATCTAACTTCAAATATAGTTTACAGAGAGGCTTTAATGTGAATTTTTTCATCAGTTTCTACCAATCAGTGGCTTCGCCCGCGTTTCACAAATTATCTAACTTATCTACGAGTATGTACATATAAGGCATTAAGTCCGCCTTTGTACCTTTTTTGTGCGAAAAGTTGAAATAAATAAATAGATATTTAAATTGTTTGACGTATACTTTATTTTTACTTTATATTGTGTTCAGAAGCAACAAGGACAACCTAGCCAGTATTTTTGTAATACATAACATAATACAAAAGAGTGGCCGTGGAGTTTCTTGCACATTATTTTTCGAGATCTACTTACGCTTTAAAATTTGGAAATATCTTCATGTTTTTGACAGACGGTTTATTTGAAATAAATGTTTGAAATAAATGCTTTGAATCTTGAAAATATCTCAAGATAGGTACTACATACCTACTCACGAAAAAATTCTACAGGCTACACGCTTCAGACTATAATCTACCTCCGTGCTGAATTTCATCCAGATCTTTTCAGCCGTATTAGCATGAGTAACAAAACCAGTCCAGTCATCCAAACTTTCGCATATTATACTTAATTAATGAAAAATAGAAGACGATAAATAAGCTGGCATAGAATTAATCTATAGGTACTTCTTCTTATATTATAAAGCTGAAGAATTTGTTTGGTTAAACGCGCTATTCTCAGGAGCTATTTTTTACAGGTTTGAATTGAAAAAATCTTTTAGGGCGGGTTGTTTCAACTACACTTAACGCACGCGTAAACGTTAAAAATGGTGCTAACTATAGTTAAATAAAAAAATTGGGTTGTTTCACAAAATGTCAGCGTTAACGCACGTTAAATATAACGTTTACGTTAACAGATGGTCTGAGCACTGGTTAACGTAAGTTTAAATGCGTCAAATAGAACAATATTGTGAAATTTCTTTTTAATTCCTCAATACCAGTTCTTCTGATGATAAAAATAAGTGGTGAAATGAAAAAAAAAAGCTATTTAGGTAGGACTCGTGACAATAACTTAGCTATTGGGATGAGCAGGAATTTATACCAGAATGTTTTGAAACAACGCTTCTTATTTAACGAACGTCAAACATCGTCCGTAATCGTAACTTTTTGACGTACGTATGTTACGTTAACCAACTGTTTGATACAACCCGCCCTTAGTGTTGGATAGCCCATTTACCGACCAATAAGAGCGGAGCAAAAATGAATAATGTGACGCAAACGAAGTTGCGCGGGTCAGCTAGTCTATACTAATATTATAAAGAGGTAAAATTGTTTGTAAGTTTGTAAGTTTGTAAGTTTGTATGTAGGGGGTAATCTCAGGAACTACTGGTCCGATTTGCTATAGGCTACATATTATAAAGATATCTATACATATAATAAAATCGTAGAGTCGCCGTGTCTGTACATTGAACATTTTGGCATAAAAAATACATAGAAATGTCAGAAAAATGACATAGAACACAAAAAAGCAGTTTTTGAAATTCTTTTCTGTTTGTCTGTTTGTCTGTTTGTCTGTGCGTTTGGAGGAGCATCACGCATAAACCACTGATTGGATTCAAAATTTAGGTACTTCAAAATATTAAGTGATAAACTGAGTAACATTTAGTGTTTATTTCATCAAAATCGACCCACAAAATCAAAAGATATCGAATTTTAAAGTTTACGAAGAAACTTCATCGAGCGCTAAAATAGCTTCTTATATTAACATTGAGACTTCAGATACTTGCAATGCCATCTATTGAGAAAAGTTGTATTTACAAATCGCGCGCTAAAAGAGATTGTTTGTTGTTTTCATTGTGCTTCAGATACTTGCAATGCCATCTGTTGAGAAAAGTTTTAGTGTGTGAACAATTTGTGAAGAATCAAAGCAATGTTTTTTGAGTTATCTTTTAATTAAATAAAATTTAATTTGTAGGAAAAGTAAAGTGAAACTTAAGAAACTTCATCGAGCGCTAAAATAGGTTGTTTTCATTATGACTCCAGATACTTGCAATGCCATCTATTGAGAAAAGTTGTAGTTACAAATCGAGCGCTAAAAGAGGTTATTTGTTGTTTTCATTGTGACTACAGATACTTGCAAGGCCATCTGTTGAGAAAAGTTTTAGTGTGTGAACAATTTGTGAAGAATCAAACCAATATTTTTTGAGTTATCTTTTAATTAAATAAAATTTATTATGTAGCAAAAGTAAAATGAACATGTCATTATCTTATCATTTAGCGTAACGTGTGAGCTTTGACAGTTCAATTACGTTGTTATAAAATGTTAAAACAAAATATATTCGTTCGATAGTCGTTTTTGTTTTTGTTGATTTTGATTCAAGGTAGGTAGGTTTGATCAAAATCGATCCACAAAATCAAAAGATATTGTTTTTTTTTTAGTTTAGTTGGAAACTGCCTACTATATTCTGATCAATTACAGCGCCATCTATTGAGTAAAATAAAATGCACGAAAGCATGAAAATAACATTGATGAGTTATTTATGAAACTTAATACCTACGCGACAAAATAATAGTGAACATTTTAATACCTTACGTTATTTATCGTTAAATCTTATTTAATTAACGTCTTCCGCAGTCAAATATTTTTTCAGTTTACGACATGGTCGATAGATGGCGTTGCTCATGTGACGCGTTTTTCTGAATCGCGGTGTTAAGATTTTCCACTGGGGAACGACCCTCACACGATTTTTGAACATTGTTGGAGTAGGGTAGTGGTCTAGGGTCGGAATTAAAAAGGTTGTAACAGTCTAAGCTAGGGTCGAATTTCTCAAAACTTATTGTGGTGAGGTCCGTCCGTCCGGTATAGTAGATTTGTAGTTCTGTTGTTGCGAAGCCTTGGACGGTTCAACTTGCGGAACAGGCCTGTAGGGTTCCGTACTATAGGTGCGGACGGGACCCTACTTAATAAGCCTCCGCAATAGGGAATATGCACGAAAAAAGTATTTATGATCTGAACAGTTTATCTAAAAGTATGCGAAAATATAATACTAACTGTGAAATTGGAATCTAAATTGCTCGAAAAACGAACGAGATACAATTATTTTAAACAAATATATCTGTCCCTCTCGCGAAAACGCTTTTTTCTATGGCAGCTGTATAGTCATCGTGTTATTTGACGTCACATTACGTATCGGACTGCTCTTTCTAACTGTAGTCTTTGAAGCTTTATAACTTAATAAATGATGAAGGTATTTAAAAAATAATTTCAGGATTGTTTACTAGACCTAATAAGTATTTTATCTTGGAAATAAAAAAATTGCATGCATATTCCCTATTGAGTCCGTTTAGAGCGAAGCAACGAACGGTTTCACAAATTATCTAGCTTATCTATATAGATAAGGCATTAAGTCCGCCTCTGTACCTTTTTTGTGCGAAAAGTTTAAATAAATAAATAGATGACGTAGGTACTTTCTTTTTACTTATCATTGTGTTCACGTATAGAAGCAACAAGGACAACCTAACCAGTATTTTTTTTGTAATACATAAACTTAATATTTAAAAAGAGTGGCCGTGGAGTTTCTTGCACGTTATTTTTCGAGATCTACTTACGCTTTAAAATTTGCAGATATCTTCATGTTTTTGACAGACCTAGACGACATTTGAAATAAATGTTTGAAGTAAATGCTTTGAATCTTGAAAATATCCCAAGATAGGTACTACATACCTACTCACGAAAAAAATTGCCTTATGTAGTATTTCAGACTATAATCTACCTCTGTGCTGAATTTCATCCAGATCCTTTCAGCCGTATAAGCGTGAGTAATAAAACCAGTCCAGTCATCCAAACTTTCGCATATTATAATTAATAAAAAATAGAAGAAGATAAATAAGCTGGCATAGAATTAATCTATACCAATATTATAAAGCTGAAGAGTTTGTTTGGTTAAACGCGCTATTCTCAGGAGCTACTGGTTTGAATTGAAATCATTTAGTGTTGGATAGCCCATTTACCGACCAATAGGAGCGGAGCAAAAATGAATAATGTGACGCAGACGAAGTTGCGCGGGTCAGCTAGTCATGCATATTAGCCAAACTATCTCAATTTTTGTCTATCCAGGCGGAAAAAAATAGCTCTTACAACAGAGTTATTTGCGTGCGCTGCCTTAACAGTTGTATATAATTGATAACAATGTATGGCAACCTGGTCCGCTTTGAATAGTTCTACAAAAAAGTCCGCGGCACCATATTTCTATCTTTTATATTTTAGCAGATATAGTAGCTTTTATGTGTTAAAAAAAGTATTTTTCGATGTACTTATCTTTGAACGATTTTTTAAACAACAAAATATTAAACCTTATCGAAAACAATGTTATGATGATCATAAGAACATCATAGAGATACGATTTGCTCAAAACAGTATGTCAATTGGTTGAATAGTTTCGAAGATAATATAAAATTACTAAATCGCAAAACGCCGCCCGCGCCGTCCATTCACGAACCGCATTAGAACATGCTTTGTGCAATTACGTAATTTTTCTGAATCGTGGTGTTATGATTTTCCGCGGATTAATGACCCTCTCCAGTTATTATTTAACTTTTGTCGTTAGGTAGGTGAGTTGTACGTAGTTGGTTGAATGTTGTTGGTCTATTGTTTTGGTTGCTCGGTTTCTCAAAACACAATTACAATATTACTTCGTTCTCGTTCTTCGAGTTCGAAGCCTGCTGTGATATTTCTGTTTTTGGGATATCGGACAATTTCAGCGATTGTTTATCATGCCTAAAAGGAAATCTCAACTTTTCCGTCAGACATCCCAGACATGAGACAAAAGCAGCTCGAGTACGCCGTACGGCAGAGTCTGCTCTTGATAATCATCTGCGCCTCTCGAGGAATAGAGAAAATATTTCGCAAGCACGCGCTGGGAAATCTAGCTCCGAGCGTTCATAGCGGCTTGCTAACCAAAGCTGGAGAACATCGCAGGTCCGTGCTCGGGAATCTAGCGCTGAACGTGCACAGCGTCTCAGTGATTTAAAGCAGCATGTCTCTTCAACAAGGGATAGGGAGTCTAGCGCTGAGCGCTCGCAGCGGCTCGCTAGCCTAGCTACATACATCTTATAATATGACTAACTCAACAACGCCTGGACCAATTTGGCCAATTCTTTTTTTGTTGTGTTTGTGTTTATCAACAGGAGAAGGTTTTTATGTAAAAAAAAGTTGCCAGTTAAATACCCTTGGACATTTCCTCCTTGAAAATAAGTTGACGGGAGCGAAGCCGCGGGGGACAGCTAGTATGCAATAAAAACAAAACCCTCCTTTTGGCAGCCAGGAAATAAATCATAGCACTCAATACTAACCGAACCACACTCATCATTTCATCAGAAGTTAAAATGTTTACCGCCCAACGAAGTGGGCAGGGGTCAGCTAGTAGGCTATATATCATCACGCTAAGACAAATAGGAGCGGAGCATTCATGGAAAATGTGACGCAAACGAAGTTGCGCGGGTCAGCTAGTTTTAAAATAATGGCGCCGGGTTATAAAACCTAAGTGAGTTACTTTTTAAAATGGTTTCGTAATTAAAAAGTGTCCGTTCTATTCCAATCAGTAAAATGTAATTTAAAAAAAAAACTAGGAATAATAGTAAAGGTTTCGCATGTGTTGATTCATAGGCCACTTTTTACCATGTCCTTTGGTGGTCGAATACAATTTAAAGTGGAGTCGTGACTAAAATAGCTGGTACTATTGTATTTTTAGACTTTATTTTTCTGGTGTTAAGTAGATATTTTTGGTTACATACAAAACTAAGGGTATCAAAGCATTTTATGGTGGTCGTTATATTTATCCCCTTTAACAATTTATGTACACACATGTAAATACCTATATAAAAAAAAAAAGGAAACAGAAAAGTAGGTACAAAGGTGATGCTTATTTCTTAAGAAATCTCTTCCAGCATACCTGCGAAAGGAGAACCAAATAAAAGAGATGTAGACATCGTGTGTAAAAGTTAAAAATAAAACTATAAATCCTACTAATATAATAAATGTGAAAGTTTGTATGTTTGTTCGTCAATCACGCAAAAATGGCTGATGGGATTTTAATGAAATTTGGCACACATATAGTTGACATCCTGGAATAACACATAGGCTACTTTTTATCCCGATAAAAGGCATAGCTTAATGGCGGCGGAGGAGGAAGTGGAAATCAGACGTTTCTGCTGCCTTAGTACTTCAGATTCACAATTACCAGGAGAGCATAAACATGTCGAAATATTTTCGGGTCTGAATTTGTGAGCGCCAAAGATTCTCGAGTACCAGTAGAGCAGACATAATATGTCAAAGTATTTTTGGTCAGGTTTTTTTTTGCTGGAAAATAGATTGGCTTTCATTGCAAGCGTTCATGTTTGTAGGTTTGGATGTTTGTCCGTCAATCACGCAAAAACGGCTGAAGGGATTTAGATGAAATTTGGCACATATGTAGGTCACATCCTGAAATAACACATAGGCTACTTTCTATCCCGGTGACATACATGACTTAATGGAGACAGAGGAAGAAGTGGAAGTACAAAGTTTCTAATACCTTAGTACTTCAGATTCAAAAGTACCAGGAGAACAGAAACATGTCGAAATTTTTTACCGGGCTTAGCCGGGCTAGAATTGTATTAAGATTCACAAGTACCAGGAGACCAGCAACATGTCAAATTATTTTTGGGCAAGTTTTTTTTTTATTAGTAGAGCAGAAACTTTTCGAAGTATTTTCGGGACTGGAATTCCGAGCGCTACAGATTCATCAGGAGAGCAGAAACATATCGAGGTATTCCGGGGCCGGAATTACGAGCGCTACAGTTTCACAAGTACCAGGAGAGCAGAAACATGTCGACGTATTTCGCCAGAAAATTACGAGCGCTACAGATAGATTAAAATACCAGGAGAGAAATATCTGAAAGTTTTTAAGTTGCTGGAATTATGAGCGCTATACATTCACAAGTACCTACCAGAAACATGACGAACGAAGTTTTTTCAGGGCTGGAAATTGTAAATGCTATAGTTTCACAAGTACCAGGATGCAGAAACATTTCGAGATGTTTTCGGTGCTGTAATTGTGAGCGATAAAGATTTACCTACAAGTACTAATAAGTAATTAGTAGGATAGTAGGACTTTAAGAGTAGTTCAGTTTTTCTTGAAATTGAGATAATTTTTATTATTATTCCATTTATTTCTTTTTTTGTACATATATTTTACATTTTTAAATATTTCTATAAAACTAATAAAAAAACATTTAAAAATATAAAAATAGTAGCCCACCGGCATCGGGAACAGGGTCCAAGCTACCGGTGGTCAGGGCTCCCGAGAGAGGAACCTCCTAACAATACGCGCCGTGTCCAGGAGTACTGCTTTCTGGATCAAGCCCTTGATCCAGCTGCCCAACGAGAGCCTCTTGAGGTGTTGGTCGAGGCTCTTGGCAATAATGCCATTGGCCGTCACGACTATCGGCACAATGACTACTGTGTTCACATCCCACATGTCGACAACCTCGCGAGCCAAGTCAAGATACTTACTTTGTTTCTCTTTCTCAGACTTCACGAGGTTCTCGTCATGAGGGACTGCTATATCAACAATCATTGCGCGACGCTCTAGTCGGTCTATCACCACCATGTCAGGCTTATTGGCAACAATAGTCCTGTCAGTGATGATAGACCGATCCCAGTACAACGTGCAATTGCCATTTTCGAGAACTGGGTCGGGCACATACCTATAGTACGGTACTTCCGATTCCACAAGATTGTATCTCAGAGCAAGTTGCTGGTGGATGATCCTGGCTACAAGGTTGTGCCTGTGCAAATAGTCTCCGTTAGCCAGACTAGAACAACCGGAAATAATGTGGCGGATGGATTCCCCGGGTCGGTGACATGCCCGACATATGTCAACCGTACCGTCCTTCACAATGTATTTCCGGTAGTTGTTCGTCATCATAACTTCGTCCATGATCGCACAGACAAAACCTTCGGTTTCCCCAAAGAGGTCACCAAAACGCAGCCAGGCTACGGACGCTAAAAAGTCTACATCGGGCCCATGTAGGACCCGATAAAAGCGTCCGTGAAGCTCCTTGCTCTGCCATACCTCCCTGCGGTCGTTAGTATCTAATACCACAGATTTGCGCCAGTTCTCGTTAGCCAAGGAGAGCGCGGTAAGGCCTTTGTCCACCGCTACCACATCCCGATGCATACCCACGTCGGCCTCTAGGAAGTATTCCCTAAGGCTGCATACCTCGCGGTTGTGCAGGGTCTTAGCATTTAAGAAGCCACGACCCCCGCACTTCCGCGGGATATACAGCCTCATCACCGATGACCGTGGGTGATGCATCCGATTTGCGGTAAGCAGTGAGCGTACCCTTCTATCCAGGGCGTCAAGTTCTGTCTGAGTCCATTTGAGTATGCCGAAAGAGTACATCAAAACCGGAATGACCCAACCGTTGAAGGCACGCACCTTGTTTCCGCCTGATAAAAGACTGTTAAGTACTTTATTCAGGCGGCCAAAGAAGCGCTCCTTCAACGATTGTTTCATATCAGCAGCATTGATGCCTAACGCTTCCGACATACCCAAATACTTGTAAGTTTCGGTTGAGGAGAGGGACCTTAGGTGTATGGAATCCGAGAGTTGTGTTCCCACGGATTCTATAATCTCCCCTCGCTTTACATGCATGACCGCACATTTATCCACACCAAATTCCATCCTGATGGCGCTACTGAAGTTTTCTGTCACCTTCAGTAGCTTCATCAGTTGCAAGTTGTTAGGAGCAAATAGTTTCAAGTCATCCATGTAAAGGAGGTGCGATATGACCTGACCACCTCTTCTCAACCGGAAGCCTTGCCCCGAACCCTCCAGCAATGTACTGAGAGGGTTGAGGGCCAGACAAAACCACAGTGGACTCAGACTGTCGCCCTGAAATATGCCACGCTCGATCCTTATCGGGTCGCTGTTCACCTGGGTCTGTCGACACCCTGGATAGTGAAGGACCGTCCTCCACTGCCCCATACACGACATCAGGAAGGTGCGTAGAACTGCATTAACTTTATACAGCTCCAGCACCCTCATGAGCCATGTATGTGGCACTGAGTCGTAGGCCTTCTTATAATCTATCCAGCATGTCGACAGATCCCTTCGCGAACGACGAACCTGCTGGCTAATGGCAATGTCAATGAGGAGCAGCTCCTTAGTACCGCGGGACCCGTTCCTACATCCATTCTGAGAGGCAGACATAATTGAATTACTATCAATATGATGGTTTATCTTAGCTCTCAAAATGGATGTAAGAACTTTATAGACCGTCGGTAAACACGTGATCGGTCTATAATTTTTAGGCTCCGCGGTACTACCTGATTTATGGAGCAGGTGGGTTATTCCTGTAGTTAGGAACTGGGGCAGCGACCCCTGACTCTAAGGCAGACTGGAATTGAGATGCCAAGCGAGCGTGCGATCCTTTAAACCATTTTACCCAAAAGTTGTGCAGCCCGTCCGGTCCTGGAGATTTCCAGTTAGGCAACGGACGGACTGCACAAGCTACATCTTGGGGGCTGATAGTAATTGCCCCCATTTCTGGTATCGGATCGCACGCGCGTTCGACTTCCCGAGTCCAGTCGCCCTCGGTATGATTGACAGGCACCGACCAGATGCTGCGCCAGAATGAACACATCGCGTCATCATCCGGTAGGCGCGTATCAGTCACACCTTGGTCAGGTCGCTCCCAAGCCCTATAAACCCACCTCTCATTGCTTTGGAATGTGCGATTCTGAGTGTATCGTTCCACTCGCCGCTTGTACCGACGTATACGGTTTGCCCATGCATAGATTTTCTGCTTCAGGAAGTCGATACGCTCTGTGACGCGGGACAGATAATCCCGAGGACTGATGTCAGTCCCCGAAAACGCCCGCCTCACAAAGCGCATCACTCTACGGCGAGTGTTGCCCTCCCTGAAGCAGATAAGTTTGCCGATGAGTGCTCTAGCCTCACCGATACGACGCTCGATTCTGCACTGCCAAGCTGGTACGGTTGGTCGTGTAACTCTGTCACTGTTAGGAAATTTGACATGAGCTACACGACATGCCGCTGCAGCCGCGCAGTACAAGATCGAGTGTGTATCGGCGAGGTCTTCGCTGCTAGCAAAATAACTTGCTAGTTGCGAATCTAGAGCACACACCAGCGCCCTATTTTTCTTATGCATGGGCAAACGAGGTAGCCGAGGCCTAAGCTCTGGCGGTGTGGAGCGATACTCTCGAAAAGCATCCTCCAAAGCACTCCTCAATTGCTCATTGCATTGGGTACTCACGGATATAGCCGCGCCATCATCATCCTCACCGACATGGTTGGGTCGCGGTGAAACACTAGCACTGGCTTGTATTTGCACCGCGGCCGGTGGCGAAGCATGTGTGACGCGGCTGTTCCGTGATTCCAGACGCAGTCTATCGAGTACGACGTCATCCAACATACGGTTACGCTGGATGACCCGCACCTGATCCGATAGTCGTTGGGCTGAAACGTTGACAGCTGGTTCAAGTACCTGAAACAGAGAGAGCATCCGACCACGGTACGCAGTCAGGTTAGTTCCCCCCTCTGTAGCCCCATAGTATGAGCGCATGACATTTTCGTTTATGGATTGTGTCCATCGCATGCGCTGCACACTTCCACCGATAGCGGGGACCCTGTCAGAGACCGGTGGGCCTCGAGGTCCCAAGCTGGCCGGTGGTCGGCCTCGTCCGCGCCGACGCGCAGGTGGTGGTGTCGTCGGCGGCGAGAAGTATTCGTCGCTCGAGCTCGACGCAACTGCAGCTACCGGAATCTCTGGACTCGCGGCTGGCGCAGGTCCCGGCGGCTGCGAGGCGGAGCTGAGCGACGAACCCGAAGGTGTTGGTCGTGTGTTCTTTTCTCGGGCCCGGCTTCTTGTCAACATTTGTTTTTCATGTTTGAGATGTTGTCGTTTTTCCAAAAAATATCGTTTCCAGGGTTAGTTTTTGTTATTCTATTTTTTTCTTGGTGGTTTGGTGGTTTTATTCATTTTTATGATGGTTATTTTCAATAAAATAAAGAAAAATTACGGAGAGAAAAAATTTCACGTCAGTGAAGTTGACAGCCGGACCACAGATTATTATTATTATTCCTTTATTTCAGGCAACAGTAGCCCATACAAAATAAAATACACCTTTACAACAAAATATAAAAATAAACTAATACATATAACATATGAAAAACTAAGACACACGAAGTGACGGCGTCGTGTTACGCTGCGCGGTGTCACATAGCCTGCCACGAAAACGTCGGTAGACTACACCCTTCGGCCAAAACTCTTCCGGAACTTGTCGAGATGTTGTGTCGGAACCCGCACCACAAACGACTTGAAGTTGGTGTTGTGACGCGTTTCCAACTTCTCGACCCTCAGGGTCCAGTTGGTCTTCACCTTCATGTACTCCACGATCTCCTCAACCTTCGTGGAGTGATGTAGTCGGGACACATACAGCAACGTTGTAGGTACCGCTGCCCGTAACAGCATACTTGGTCCTGCCAGTCCAGTACCGCATTGATTGCGACAAGTAGGCTTCTTCTTCTTCTTCTGCACTTTGGTGAAGCCATCCTCATCACACTCTTGCTTCATTGGACAGCGCTGTGTCGGACTCTTTGGAAGGGTTTCACAGCGACGGTTTTTGTTTTCCCCTTTCTGCTGCTTAGGTAGTGACGCAGCTGGATTGTTTGCAGCAGCAATTGCGGCGTAAGCTAGTTTAGGGGTCGACGTAGCTACGAGTGTCGTACGAGATAAGACGAGATGAGATGAGATGAGATGAGATGAGATGAGATGAGATGAGATGAGATGAGATGGGATGACATGGGATGAGATGAGATGAGATTTTTCTCACCACAATCCTACTATATTAAAAAAACCTGTCCAAGTACTTTCGAAGCGGGAAATATGAGCGCTAAAGATTCACAAGTAACAGGAGAGCAGAAACATGTCGAAGTATTTTCGGGGCTGAATTTGTGAGTGTCAAAGATTCTCGAGTACCAGCAGAGTAGAAACATGTCAAACTATTTAGGGTAGTTTTTTTTTCTGGAAAATAGATGACTTTCATTGCAAGCAATTCAAAACTACCAGGATAACAAAAACATGTTGGAGTATTTCTGAGGCTGGAAATATGAGCGCTAAAGATGCATAAGTACCTATCAGGAGACCAGACACAATCATGTTTAAGTATTTTTGAGGAAGATTTTTTTTACCAGGTGTACAGAAACATGTCGAAGTTTTTACTGTGCTGGAATTGTGAACACTATATGACTCACAAGTACCAGGAGAGAAGAAACATATCCAAATAGTTTTGGGGCTGGTATTGTGCGCGCTAAAGTTTCACAAGTACCAGGAGACCACACACATCAAAGTATTTCCGGGGCTTTAATTGCAAGCGGTTTGGTAACCAGAAACATATCGAAGTATTTCTGACTCTATAATAGTGAACAATTAGGATTTAAAAGATACCAGGAGAACAGAAACATGTTGAAGTAATTCAATTGCGAGCGGTTTGGTAACCAGAAACATATCCGAAGTATTTCTGACTCTATAATAGTGAACAATTAGGATTTAAAAGATACCAGGAGAACAGAAACATGTTGAAGTAATTCAATTGCGAGCGGTTTGGTAACCAGAAACATATCTATCGAAGTAGTTCTGACTCTGTAATGGTGAACAATTAGGATTTAAAAGATACCAGGAGAACAGAAACATGTTGAAGTAATATTGAAGCTAAAAATATGAGCGCCAAAGATTTACAATAGGTACCTGGAAACATGTTGAAATTTTTTCGGTGCTGAAATTGTGAGCAGTTAGGATTCAAAAGTAACAGGAGAACAGGAACATGGCGAAGTTTTTTCCGGGCTGGAAATATGAGAGCTAAAGATTTACAATTACCAGGAGACCAGAAACATGTCGCAATATTTTCGGGCCTAGAATTGTGAGAGGTTAGGATTTAAAAGTGCCGGGGGGGAGACCAAAAACTTGTCAAAGTATTGCCAAGGCTGGAATTATGAGCGCTACGACCAGAATCGTGAGCGCTAAAAATTCACAAGTACCTTCCAGGGGACCACAAATATGTCGAAGTAATTTTGGGACTCACTATCTGGATACCAGAATCATGAAGATGCAATTACAAGAATGACAATATGAGGCAATTAAGTTGCACACCAGTTCTAAAGTCAACGCAGACGAAGTCGCGGGAAGAAGCTAGTATAACATACAATACATAAATATTGCCTATATAAATATGACGCTAATATATACTAAATAATATAAAAAATAATAATAAATAAAAGTGTTCTTTCACACTTCTTTTAAAAAGTGTAAGAGTTTTGCAGTCCCTGATATCAGGTGGTAGTGCATTCCACAACCTAACCGCGTGCACAGTAAAGGAGTAGGAGTAAAAAACAGTGGAGTGGGGAGGGGACTTAAGGAGGTTTCTAAGATGCGTCCTGCAAGGCGCATCTGAGGGGCGGGAAAAGGAGAAGCGTTCCCGCAGGTAGGAAGGCGTTTTAGGGTTGTGAAGGATGTTAAATAGCAAAAACAATATCCGAGAGTTCCTGCGAAGTCGGATAGGGAGCCACTTGAGAACCTTGCGAAATTCAGAAACATGTTCGTATTTTTTGAGGTTGAACACAAAACGAATACAGATGTTTTGCAAACGCTCAAGTTTATTTAATTGCTCCTCGGTGGCATCTTTGGATGCCACCGAGGAGCAATTAACAGGCGTCAGCGTAGTCTATGATGGGCTGAATGAGAGTTTGAGCAAGGGAAATTTTGGTCTTCAAGGGCAAAAAAGCTCTGGAGACATTTCAGCGAGTGAAAAGTGTAGTGCACCTTCCGACTGACTTTAGCAATATGGTTAGTCCACGATAAGTAGGAGTCCATAATAACCCCCAGGTTTTTGGCCGACTGTGCGTATTCGATTTGAACTCCATTCAACCAGAGTGGAGACAGCGTCGCAATGTCCAGCCTGTTCCGCATGTACCTGCCGCCGATAATCAAGGCCTGAGATTTCTTAGGGTTGATTTGTAGACCAAAGGAATGCGACCACTCCCCAATTAGCATTAGGTCACGGTTCACGGCGGCCACAGCAGCTTCCGCATCTTGCCTCAAAAAATGGTGGTAGAGCTGCAGGTCGTTGGCATAGAGATGGAAGTTAGAGGAGATAACTTTAGTGACTAAGTTAATAAAAATAGAAAAGAGGAGAAGAGAGAGGACGCCACCTTGAGGCACACCCGCAGTAAGAGAACACCAATCCGAAGAAGATTCATCAAGACGCACCCGCTGCGAGCGGCCTCGAAGATAGGAGTTGTTGGAGCGCCTGATTGATTCGTCGGAGCAGCGAGCGACAATGCGTCCTGTTTTAGTTTTAAGTTTTTTGATATAATTATTGCGTATTCATTACTGCTTGTGTCATTGTCTAATTAGTACACATTTTATTAAGCACCCCAAATTCTCCTCGTTTTATTGTGCCCAAGTCCTGGTTGCTCCCGTACATGGTCCATTGTCGAGCCGGATTGTAGTATTCATAAAGTTAATTCGAAGATTAATGAAATCAGCGATATTTACGACGGAAATAATTTACCTGGACTTGAGAGGTTATACGCCGGTGCCGCCAGCGTGGAATTTGGATTGAGTACATATTATTTCACGGTGTTAAGTTTCATATTGGATAATATCGTCACCCAACACTCGTACAGGTTGTATTTAACTTTAATTATAAGTTGTAAAAGGTTAGTGCATTTTAACTTATATTCATATAAATTATGTTCATTGAGTAGGTACCTCCTTGCATTTTGAATGGTTTCGTTGTTTTTGTATGCTACGCGTACAATTAGCAACAATTGTTATTATATAATACTTTAAAGTATAGTAGGAATAATCACTACATTTATATAATTTGTATTGTTGCATTAAAACGATAACTATTCAGTTAAGTGTTAGTTGATGCGTAGGTAGGTATTCATAAGCCATAGTTTATTCTGATTGTGTTAGATATTATTTCCAATTATTGACTAAAGTGTCAGTTAACTAAACCGTAGTGTACTTCAGATTTGGTGTTTACTTATATCCTAATTAATATAACTTATGGATTAGTTATTGAGGAATTTATATACCAAAAAAATTGTACGTTCACATTAGTAATCAGTTTATGTAAACTTTACTATATACTTATTATATACGTGTGAATACTTTACTGTACTATAAGTAGTACTACATAGGTTTATTTAGATACTAGCTTCTGCCAGCGGCTTCGCCCGCGTGATCCTTAGGGAACATGTTCCCGGGATTAAAAGTAGCTTATGTGCTATTTTAGACTATAATCTATCTTTGTTCTAAATTTCATCAAGATCCGTTAAGCCGTTCTGGCGTGATTGAGTAACAAACAACCTAACTTTCACATTTATTTTTTTTTCATTTTTTCTATTGATTGTAGCGTGATGAAAAGTATACTATAACCTGCTCAGGAGTATGAATAATAATCGTACCAAGTTTCGTTAAAATCCGTCGAGTAGTTTTTGTTTCTATAACGGTTATACAGACAGACAGACAGACAGACAGACAGACAGACAGACAGACAGACAAAAATTGTACAGATTGCATTTTTGGCATGAGTATCGATCCCTAATCACCCCCTGATAGTTATTTTGGAAATATATTTCATGTACAGAATTGACCTCTCTACAGATTTATTATAAGTATAGATATAGATTTACATTAAAGATTATATCTAATTACATCGTTACACCACATTAAAATCAACCGTTTAACTTATTAGCTAGTAGCTACATAACTTCTGTTTAAGTATATAAACGTATTGTTACTGTATACATTTCAGGTCGACAACACTCGAGTCCCAGTATGTCCGAGGAAAAGGAATTGATAAAAAAGCGAGGCAGTTATAAGGGTCGCTTAACTATATTCATCAGTTACCTGGACGCAATGACTGAAGAGAAACTAAGTAGTTGTGATGTCACGGAATTACAGCTGCGCATGGGCAAACTTGAGTCGTTGTACGAACAATACGATGAGGTACAGTTGCGGTTAGAATGTACGGTTGATGACGCGAAAGCCCAGTTGTCTGAGCGTTGTGAGTTCGAAAAATTGTACTTTAAGTCATTGTCGAGGGCACAACAGTTACTGAGTAAATTTAATAAAGAAAATGATTCTGTTTGTGATAAAGGTACTCGTGGTAGTGTTTATAAACATAATATTAAGTTGCCTACCATACAACTTCCGAAATTTAATGGATTATATACCAATTGGTTGGAGTTTCGTGACACCTTTACTAGCCTCATCCATAATAATGACGAGATAGATGAAATCAACAAATTTCATTATTTACGTGCTTCTTTGGAAGGATCTGCTGCTGTGGTTGTTCAATCAATTGAGTTTTCCGCTAGCAACTATGATGTGGCTTGGAATTTAATTTGCGATCGTTTTAATAATAAAAGATTACTGGTTCAGAAGCACTTGTCAGCATTATGTAATACTAGCTGACCCGCGCAACTTCGTCTGCGTCACATTTTCCATTACTGCTCCGCTCCTATTTGTCTCAGCGTGATTATATATATACTAGCTTCTGCCCGCGACTTCGTACGCGTTCCCGTGGGATAAAATAGCCTTTGTGTTATTTCAGACCATAATCTATCCCTGTTCCAAATTTCACCCCGATCCCTTCAGCCGTTTTGACGTGATTGAGTAACAAACCTACACACAAACTCACAAACTTTCGCATTTATTATATTAAATAACAGCAGAAATCGTAATATTTTAATTTCGCCATAACTTCAAAACCAAATGTCCGATTTTAATCATTCAAAGACCAAATATTATCTACATAAACTGTACTTAGTGATGAAATACATTATTTTGATACGGATTAATAGCATAAGTAAAATAAACGCGTTTAAATGTAGTAAAAAAAAATCAAGATATTTAAATAAAAAAATGGTTGTTGTGCCTCACTCGACATAGATAGGTACAGTGTGTTGCGGACTTTTTTGTAGATATTTATAAGATCTACAATTAATTAGAACAATTTATGGTTCTATCTTTTATAGTTTAGGCAGCGTACGCAAAATAAGTAACTTTTCTGGTTGATTTTTACACCTTGTGTCCGAAAAACCCTATCTTACGGAACCCTATTTTTTCCAAAATAAAATATAGCCTATGTTACTCGTGGATAATGTAGCTTTCAAAAATGGTGAAAGAATATTTAAAATCGGTCCAATAGTTTTTGTCTGTATGTTTGTTTGTTTGATTGTAATGAATACATTACAATCAAACAAACAAACATACAGACAAAGTTTTCCTCTTTATATTATTAGTGTAGATATTGCAAACTGTCGTAAGGCGTTTTACGAAGCTACTCGCTAGCCTATAATGCGGTCGCGACCATGGCTTATTATTAGCGTATTTCATGTATAACTTTGGTGTTTCTATACCCATTTCTATGACTCTTTTTATAACTTTAATTAGGGACGACTGACAGTTTTATAAACGTAAGAGTAGACAAATATAATCAGAAAGCTTCGAACTGCTAAGCTATCGGGAGTTACACGTGTTATTGTGCGTCAATCATAAAAGATAGACATATTATGCTGTCGTTTGACATTTTTTATATAATTTTAAGAAGAACATTTCCGTCATACATGATTTCTGTGTAGCTTTCACCGTTAAGGTTGCACACGTGACGGAAGCTTAAAAAATGGAGTAACTTCTCCCGTTTTCCCAACATTTCCCTTCACTGCTCTGCTCCTATTGATTATAGCGTGATGAAAAGTATACTATAACCTGCTCAGGAGTATGAATAATAATTGTACCAAGTTTCGTTAAAATCCGTCGAGTAGTTTTTGTTTCTATAACGGTTATACAGACAGACAGACAGACAGACAGACAGACAGACAAAAATTGTACTGATTGCATTTTTGGCATCAGTATCGATCCCTAATCACCCCCTGATAGTTATTTTGGAAATATATTTCATGTACAGAATTGACCTCTCTACAGATTTATTATAAGTATAGAAGATATACGCCTATAACCTTCCTCAATAAATGGGCTATCTAACACTGAAAGATTTTTTCAAATCGGACCAGTAGTTCCTGAGATTAACGCGTTCAACCAAACAAACAAACTCTTCTGCTTTATAATATTAGTATAGATTGCATAATATACAAAATCTACGTTCAGTTACGTATCCTGATCTCTCTCTCGAATTAAGAATATAATTATGAAGAGGGTACCTAATGCAGGGCACTGTATCATCTCTATCGGTTGAAATGCCGACCAGCCCAGGTACCTAATCTCCTGGTACAAACTAATCTTGAATCAAAATCAACAAAACCAACTATCGAACGAATGGTGCTGAATCAAGTGGATTCTTAATTTCGTCCAGAACAGTCCAAAAAGAAACACATTTTCTCCGATTTTTACTGACAATATTGCTGATCGTAGACCACTGATAAATATAGTTTGTTTTAAGATTTTATAATATCAAAAAAGTTTTACTGGGTTCATAGAATCGATTTATTATAGAGGAGCTCGTGGCTAAAGCCGCACGGGCCGATCTTCAAGGCTAAACTATAACAGACGAACGCATCGATCTTCAAGGTTAAGCAACGCTTGCGAAGGTTGGTCTGTGGGTGGGTGACCATCTTGACATACCGAGTTTCCTTCGTGCCTCAGAAAGCACGTTAAGCCTTTGGTCCCGGCTGTCATTTGTAGATCTTTGGCAGTCGTTACGGATAGTCAAAAGCCAGTAAAATCTGACTGAAATCTTGCATTGAATGAGTTGTGGAGGTCTGGTAGGCAGCCGCGCCACGTAAAATACCGGTATTCAGCTGAATCCGGTTTGTCTGGAAGCCGAGCCAATATAGTAAGGAAAAGGCTAGGTTGTTATAATGGTCACCCATTCACAGACCGACCTCGGCAAGCGTTGCTTAACCTTGAAGATCGACGTGTTCGGCTGATATAGTTTAGTTAGCCACATTGAAACATAATACCAAATATTCATCTCTTCTGTTAGTAAAACAGTTTACTTATGGATACAGGTAACTCCGGACTCCGGAGGAGACTCTCCTCTCCTCCCAGTAAATCGAAAAACAATCTAGTAATTCAATCAAATCCATACTTCCATCCATAGCTAATAATTTCAACATTATACGTCTTTATCTTTAAATTAAACAACATAAAACATGGGGCTGACCTTATGCTACTGCGGAGAATCTTAACACCGCGATTCAGAAAAACGCGTCATAAGTACAACGCCATCTATCGATCTACAACGTAACTGAACTGTCTTTATGCTCATAACTACTCATAAGTTCAAACTTAGAAGCTTACACGTTACGATAAATAATGATAATATAATAACATATATAAACATTATGTGTTTAATTAAAAAATAACTCAAAAATACATTGTTTCGGGGTCTTTTCACACATTTCTTATTAAAAAATTTCTCAATAGATGGCATTGCAAGTATCTGAAGTCTCAATGAAAACAACCTATTTTAGCGCTCGATGAAGTTTCTTCGTAAACTTTAAAATTCGATATCTTTTGATTTTGTGGGTCGATTTTGATGAAATAAACACTAAATGTTGCTCCGATTATCACTTAATATTTCGAAGTACCTAAATTTTGAATCCAATCAGTGGTTTATGCGTGATGCTCCTCCAAACGCACAGACATACAGACGCACAGACATACAGACGCACAGACAAACAGAAAAGAATTTCAAAAACCGCTTTTTTGTGTTCTATGTCATTTTTCTGACATTTCTATGTATTTTTTATGCGAAAATATTCAATGTACAGACACGGCAACTCTACGATTTTATTATATGTATAGATAGATAGAAATTATCACAAAGGAATCCTCAGCCGCTTTGAAAGGTTTGATAGACGTATTAAATAAAAACTTACGAGCCTTAGAATCGTTAGGTGAACCAGTCAAGCAGTGGGATACTTTGTTGATATATTTAGTTACTCGTAAGTTGGATCAAAGGTCTTATCGCGAATGGGAGGAATTTATAGGTCATATTGACAAAGACAGCAAGATTACTTTCGATGAATTCCTCCAATTTATTCGCACACGCGCTGAATTAGTTGAAACCCTAGAAATACCAAGACACAACGTGTCAGGTGTCGCTAAATCAGGTTCCACGAGTAAAATTAAATCTATGGTGACGACACAACATTCTAATAATGTAAGCACAAATGAATCTGTCACGAAACTATGTCCCAACTGCAAAGGTGACCATAGTCTATATAATTGCTCACAGTTCCTTTCGTTGAGTAACGAGGCTCGCCGCAAATTAATGCCTAGTTTTAAATTGTGTTACAATTGTTTTCGTCCGGGTCACTTCTCCAACAACTGTAAAAAGCCGGGTTGTAAGTTATGCAAGCGAAGGCATAACATTTTACTTCATACTTCAGACACTAGTGGTAATCGTAGTGATAATACAACATCGTCTCCGTCAACGTCTGCGTCGCCCGCGCACGCCGCTAGCACTGACGCCAACGCTAATAACGTAGCTTTGTCTGCGAACATTTCACCTTCTTATCGCGACAGTAGGAAGGAGCGTGGAGTGTTGTTGTCAACAGCTTTAGTTAAAGTATTTGATCATAATGATCGTGAACATATTGTGCGAGCGACACTCGATAGTGGTAGTACATCATGCTTTATGACGGAGCGACTATGTAAACGACTTAAATTAGATACAATTCCGATAGATGGCTCAATCTATGGCATAAATAACGCGACCTCTCGCGTAGGCAATACTTGTCACGTAAAGCTGACGTCACTCAACAACAGTTATGTTGCAAAGTTGTTTTGTTTTGTTTTGCCATTAATAACGAATGAAATGCCATGCCGTGAATTAGATTTATCTAACCTGAATATTCCTACTGATATTTGTCTGGCAGACCCTACCTTTTACAAGCCGTCCGATGTAGATCTTTTAATTGGTGCTGATCTATTCTGGGACCTGTTAGGTTCGCAAAGAGTAAAGCTAGGGGTTGGGAAGCCAGTGTTATTTGAAACCAGGTTAGGCTGGATCATCTCTGGTCCCATTTTATATAATAATCATAAATTAAGTAACAGTGTAAGTTGTCACTTTGCTAAAACTAGTTCCTGTCATGATCATGACTCAAAATTTAGTCGTGATGAGTTGACTCGATTTTGGAACCTTGAAGAGGTTACCTCGCAGCAGTCTAATTATTTGCCAGAAGAAAAGTTATGTGAGGAGCATTTTATTAAAACCACGACTCGGTTAGAAGACGGTCGTTTTTGTGTCCGTATACCAATGAAGCAGAACCTTTCTGTTCTAGGTGACTCATTTCATAGGGCTTCAAAATGTTTATATTCCCTAGAACGCAGACTTACGGCTAAGCCTGATTTTAGTAAATTGTATCACGAGTTTATGGCAGAATATGAGTCGTTAGGTCATATGACTGTAAACAAGGAACTAGATTTAAATGCCTATTACATACCTCATCACGGGGTACTACGCGAATGTAGTACCACTACCAAACTACGTGTAGTGTTCAATGCTAGTTGCCCTACTACATCAGGAGTATCCTTGAATGATTTACAGATGGTGGGTCCTACGGTTCAGGACGACCTCTTGTCTATACTTCTTCGGTTTCGACAGTATAAGTATGTCTTGGCAGCCGATGTTGAAAAGATGTATAGACAGATAGTAGTCCATCCATCTGATAGGCACTTGCAACAGGTAGTTTGGCGTGAAGACACGTGCAGTCCTGTCAAGGTATTTAAACTGAACACCGTCACATACGGTACGGCGAGTGCGCCGTTTCTAGCGACGCGCTGCCTTAAACAATTAGGTATTGAGTGCACTGATGATAAAATTGCCACCATCATTAAGCATGATTTTTACGTAGATGACCTGCTCACTGGTGGCAATGATTTAAATGAAGTAATTGCAATTCGTAACGAAGTCACCAATGCACTCAGATCAGCTTGCATGCCACTTCGAAAGTGGAAGTCGAACGAACCTGTTTTAGTCTCAGGGACTTGTCAGTCATCCCTAGATTTAGGTATGGGACCTAGTGAGCCCAATAAACTGTTGGGGCTTAACTGGTTTGCTGACTCTGACGAATTAGGTTTCTTGATTAGTTCTGAGATGCCTTCTAATGGCAGTACCAAGCGTGATTTGCTTTCAGCAATTGCACGCATTTATGACCCTTTAGGTCTTTTATCTCCTTTTGTAGTGACCATGAAAATGTTGTTGCAAAGAATGTGGTTGGACAACCTTTCATGGGACGAACCTTTGACTCTGGAACTCAACACAACTTTTATAGCTATTGCTAAAAATCTCCCTCTTCTAAATAACTTGCGTATCCCACGTTTTGTTATGTTCGATTCGTACCATACGTTAGAACTTCATGTATTCACGGATGCAAGTGAGCGCGCGTACGGTGCATGTGCCTATGTCCGTAGTGTCCGCAGTGATGGTGAATGCATGGTTCACTTGTTGATAGGAAAAAGTCGTGTGGCGCCGATTAAACCTACCACGATTCCGAGGTTGGAACTGTGTGGTGCCGTAGTGGGAGCTCGCGTGTGTGAGAAGGTGGTCAAATCACTTCGAGTAAAGTTCGATCGGGTTTACTGTTGGACAGACTCGACCATTGTGTTGGGATGGTTACAAATGTTGCCCTCGAAACTTCAGCCATTTGTACGCAATCGCGTTGCTGAAATTTTAGATAACACAGGAAACTGTACATGGCGTCATGTCCCTACTGCCAAGAACCCAGCAGATCTCATATCTCGTGGCGTGGATATTGATGCTCTGCAAGGTTTACATCTGTGGTGGTGTGGCCCCGACTTCTTGAAAGAAGATCAGTCCAAATGGCCATCTCAACTTAAACGTTTAGAATTCGAGACATTGCCCGAAACGCGACCTCAAGTTTCATTGAGCGCTATTGTAGAAGGTAGTTCTTGCAATTTATTTATAGATTTTAAGCGTTTCTCTAACTATTTAAGACTTGTTCGGTCCGTAGCATATGTGTTGAGATTTATTAGAATTTGTAGAAAACTTCCTGTAATTAGTAACTTTTTATCAGAAGAAGAACTACAGGAAGCATTAAATGTTATTAGTTTAAGATGTCAAATCGATTCGTTTCCAGAGCACAAATTACTTGCAAACAAACAAAGTTTACCTTCAAAAAGCGCCCTTCTCAAATTTAATGTTTATTTAGATAGTAATAATATAATGCGTGTCGGAGGACGCTTAGAGAATTCTGACTTCTCATATAATAAAAAACACCCTATAATTTTACAGTCCACACATATATTTACAAAGCTATTGTTTAATTTTGAGCACAAAAGATTGATGCACGCAGGCCCACAGTTATTATTAGCGTCGATAAGGGAATCGTATTGGCCTATAGGCGGCCGAAATTTAGCTAAGGCTTGCTATCGAAACTGTGTGCGCTGTTGTCGCATGAAGGGTAACGTAGTTACTCCCTTAATGGGGAACTTGCCTCAGCAGCGTCTCCATCCGGGAGGCTACCCCTTCGAAAGTGTTGGCGTAGACTATGCCGGCCCTATCATGTGTGCCAGTCGGCAAGGCCGTGGTTGTAGACTAGTAAAGGTGTACGTGGCGATATTTATTTGCTTCACCACTAAGGCTATTCATTTGGAGCTAGTAGGTGACCTTACTAGTAACAAATACTTATTGGCTTTGTATAGGTTTATTTCGCGAAGGGGAAAACCCGTTAACATTTATTCCGACAACGGTACCTCATTCGTTGGAGCGTACAACGATTTATCTAAATTTTTAAAATCAAATTGCGATTCCTTAGGTGAAAGTTTGGCAAATGATGGAGTTAAGATGCACTTTATCCCCGCCTATACTCCTCACTTTGGCGGACTCTGGGAAGCGGGTGTTAAGTCGACCAAATACCATTTAAAGCGAGTGTTGGGAAATTGTAATCTCACGTTCGAAGAGCTTAACACCACGCTGATCCAAATTGAGGCGATTCTAAACTCTCGTCCATTGACGCCGCTGTCCGCTGATCCTGCTGACCTTACACCTCTGACTCCAGGACACTTTCTCGTCGGTCGATCGCTTACTTCACTGCCACAGCGAGATATGCAGGAACACTCCATTCATCATTTAACTCGTTTCCAAAGGATCGAGCAACTCCGCCAGCATTTCTGGGTTCGGTGGAGTAAGGAGTTTGTTTCTGAGTTGCAACAGAGAACAAAATGGCGTTCCTGTAAAGATGCATTGAAGCTGGATTCCTTGGTAGTGATCAAAGAGGACAACCTGGGGGTAGGTTACTCCTACCTCAAGTGGAAGCTAGGTAGAATTGTCGCCGTCCATCCAGGATCAGACGGCATCGTTCGTGTGGCTGACATCCGGACTACTGCTGGAGTAATACGACGAGCCTTCAACAGAATTTGCCCATTACCCGTCTCGTCTGATGCTTGTTGAAAGAGAATCTTTCAACGTCCGGGGGCATGTTGGAGCGCCTGATTGATTCGTCGGAGCAGCGAGCGACAATGCGTCCTGTTTTAGTTTTAAGTTTTTTGATATAATTATTGCGTATTCATTACTGCTTGTGTCATTGTCTAATTAGTACACATTTTATTAAGCACCCCAAATTCTCCTCGTTTTATTGTGCCCAAGTCCTGGTTGCTCCCGTACAGGAGTCGAACCATTTGATTAAGGAAGAAGACAAGTTGAAAGATTTGAGTATCCCAAGAAGGATATCGAAATCAACAGAATTGAAAGCACTGCTGAAATCGAGAAGTACAAGTAGCGTCAGAGATTTGTGGTCCATGGCCCAACGGATGTCATCAGTAACCTTCAAAAGAGCAGTTATAGTGCTGTTCTTAATAAAACATATGGAGATAGGTACAACCACTAGTCAGCTAGTACCCACCCGCGCTCACATTTTTTTTGGCCTTTCGGACCGCACGTTACATTCTTTTTCGACCCTAAAGCCCTAATTATCACATATGTTTTTCTGAAAATATCCCGCTATTTGTTTTTCTGCTTGTTTCAAAACTATTTTTTTTCTTACCGCTTAGTTACGAAGGTAATTTACATACTGTAATTACCTACCTCCTACCCGCTTTATTTTATCTTTATCTTTTATTCGTGTTTCATTTTTAACCGACTTCCCAAAAAGGAGGAGGTTATCAATTCGTTTTTTTTTTATGTTTGTTACCTCATAACTCCGACAATTTTGAACCGATTTGAAAAATTCTTGTTTTAT
Source organism: Ceramica pisi (assembly GCA_963859965.1). Taxonomy (NCBI): domain Eukaryota; kingdom Metazoa; phylum Arthropoda; class Insecta; order Lepidoptera; family Noctuidae; genus Ceramica; species Ceramica pisi. The sequence goes on from OY982554.1 coordinate 12,191,020, forward strand.
CTGAAAGGATATACTTGCAGATTGGTCCCATTTAAATCATATCAAAATAGGTTACGAACTTTGGATTTTAAATCGAAATACCTGGAATTTGACTATTTAGATGATTCTTTGATAATCGAAATTGCGTATTTTGCTTTTCTGCGATTTTACAGTGGTGTTGTTAGGTGTGGGGCACCACTAAAAAGTGAAAAATAAAAAAAACTTTTTACAAAAAATACAACCGACTTCCAAAAAAAAAAGCACTACAAAGTAAAAAATTTCGGAAGTCGGTGTCAAAATACGAAGAAAGTAATAAAAACACCGACTTCCGAAATTAAAGTTATTTTTTACTTTGTAGTGTTTTTTTTTTTGGAAGTCGGTTGTATTTTTGTAAAAAGTTTTTTATTTACTCTGTAGTGTTTTTTTTTTTGGAAGTCGGTTGTATTTTTTTGTAAAAAGTTTTTCATTCCTTTTAGTAAGTACCTAAACGCATTTATGTTGCACTTTTTGTAGAAAGTTATAAGCTAATTATAGACGAAGCGTAGGTAAGAACGTGTTATCGCCGGCCGTTCCCAGCGTTCCTTTGTCCTCGAAGTTGTCTATGTTGCAGTCAGTAACGCTGTTTCGGGTATTTTTAGGGTTCCGTAGCCAAATGGCAAAAACGGAACCCCTAAAGATTCGTCATGTCTGTCCGTCTGTTCTGTTCGTCCGTATGTCACAGCCACTTTTCTCCGAAACTATAAGAACTATGCTGTTATTTGGTAAATAGATGTATTCCGTGAACCGCATAAAGATTTTCACACAAAAATAGAAATAAAACAATTTTTTTTTTTCATCAAACCCGTACGTGTATGACCTATCTATGGATAGGTCTGCAAACATGATATTGAGGTTTCTTATATCCTTTTTTTCTAAACTGAATAGTTTGCGCGAGAGTGTACTTCCAAAGTGGTAAAAAGTGTCCCCCCCCCCCCCCTTAACTTCTAAAATAAGAGAATGATAAAAGTAAAAAAAATATATGATGTACCTACATTACCATTTAAACTACCAGCGAAAATTGGTTTGAACGAGATCTAGTAAGTAGTTTTTTTTTTTTTATAATAGGTCATAAATCGTAAATCGCAACTTCTGATTATAATAATACCTACTGGTTTGTACGTAACCCTCGGTGCGCGAGTCCGATTCGCACTTGGCCGGTTTTTTGAACTTAAGGTCAGGGTGGCATATTCCGTCTATGGGGCGTAACCGTCTACTTGAAATTATGCTCGTTATAGTCGATTTGTAGCGTTTGTAGGAGGGTCGGTAAAACATCATTACTTTTAACTTCAAATAAAATTCCCTAGATGGCGTTAAACGCTATAAAAATGGATAAAACCGTCTTCAAAGTTCAGTTGCCTTTTTGTGAAATGCGAGTGTCCTACGCAGCTGTATTTTCGAAGGTAAGTTTAAAATTATGAAACCTACAGTATCGAATGAATTCAATATACATAGTGTAGGGTCCTAGTAAAGGTTTCGTGGATTATTTTGTAAGATAACGCTACAAATGATTAGATTATTCAACGTAACAAATTTGTGACCTCGAAATCCATAAGTGCATAATTCCGTCTATTTTGAATGGGGCTAAATCGTCATATGACGAATTCGCCCCATTTCTGAGATCGTAAACCTTTTTTGTCCCAACTTTTTTAAAGAGAATCAATCAATATTCAGCATATGTACTTACTTTGAGTTCAAAGAAAGTTCATCCGAAAATGAATAGATCTTCTAATATATAAAATTCTATGAGAATCGGCCAACATCTATTTTTCATCCCCCTAAATGTTAGGGGTAGTCCACCCCTCAATTTATTTTTTATTTTTTAGACAAAATTTTTAATTTCTATTTTTTTATGATACAACATACAAAAATACATAAAATCCTCAATTTTCACCCTTCTACGATCAACCCTTATTTTTAATAGCGATATTATTATTGAACTAGCTTCTGCCAGCGGCTTCGCCCGCGTGATCCCTAGGGAACATATTCCCGGGATGAAAAGTAGCTTATGTGCTATTCCAGACTATAATCTATCTTTGTTCTAAATTTCATTAAGATCCGTTAAGCCGTTCTGGCGTGATTGAGTAACAAACAACCAAACTTTCACATTTATAATATTACTCGTTTGGTGTAAAGCGAAATTATAACCATCTTCCCCTCGACATTATAATTATTATAGGATATTGCAAACTGTCGTAAGCCGTTTTCCGAAGCTACTCGCTAGCCTCTAGGCGCCAAGCTAGCCGCCTGCCTGTGCGTTCGCGACCACAAAAATAATCCTTCTAGCATGATTCAGTATTCACGCGCGATGGCTTATTATTAGCGTTTTTCATGTATAACTTTGGTGTTTCTATACCGATTTCTATGATTCTTTTTTTATGGAATAGTTAATAATGTCAACTTTTATTAATGTTAATTAGGGACGACTGAGAGTTTTATAAACGTAAGAGTAGACAAATACAATCAGAAAGCTTCAAACTGCTAAGCTATCGGGAGTTACGTGTTATTGTTCGTCAATCATAAAAGATAGACATATGCTGTCGTTGGATATTTTTTATATAATTTTAAGGAGAACATTTCCGTCATACATGATTTCTGTGTAGCTTTCACCATTAAGGTTGAACACGCGACGGAAGCTTAAAAAATGGAGTAACTTCTCCCGTTTTCCCAACATTTCCCTTCACTGCTCTGCTCCTATTGATTGTAGCGTGATGAAAAGTATACTATAACCTGCTCAGGAGTATGAATAATTAATAACAAATAAAAATAATAATTGTACCAAGTTTCATTAAAATCCGTCGAGTAGTTTTTGTTTCTATAACGGTTATACAGACAGACAGACAGACCGACAGACAGACAAAAATTGTACTGATTGCAGTTTTGGCATCAGTATCGATCCCTAATCACCCCCTGATAATTATTTTGGAAATATATTTCATGTACAGAGTTGACCTCTCTACAGATTTATTATAAGTACTAGCTTTTGCCCGCGACTTCGTGCGCGCATATCCCGTTTCTTGCTGTTCCCGTAAGAATTTCGCAAAATTCCCTATTAGTGCTCTGTCACACTCTTCATTGAACCTACTAGCTAAATTGACGACACGGTTGGCGCAGTGGTTGAGCGATTGACTGCTGCGCAGCATGTCGCGGGTTCGATTCCCGCACGGAAAAAATATTTGTACGACCTACATGTATTTGTTCCGAGTCTGGGTGTTTTTCTATCTTCTATCTATCTTCTATATCTATACTTATAATAAATCTGTAGAGAGGTCAATTCTGTACATGAAATATATTTCCAAAAGAACTATCAGGGGGTGATTAGGGATTGATACTGATGCCAAAAATGCAATCAGTGCAATTTTTGTCTGTCTGTCTGTCTGTCTGTCTGTCTGTCTGTCTGTATAACCGTTATAGAAACAAAAACTACTCGACGGATTTTAATGAAACTTGGTACAATTATTATTCATACTCCTGAGCAGGTTAAAGTATACTTTTCATCACGCTACAATCAATAGGAGCAGAGCAGTGAAGGGAAATGTTGGGAAAACGGGAGAAGTTACTCCATTTTTTAAGTTTCCGTCGCGTGTGCAACCTTAATGGTGAAAGCTACACAGAAATCATGTATGACGGAAATGTTCTCCTTAAAATTATATAAAAAATATCCAACGACAGCATAATTATGTCTATCTTTTATGATTGACGAACAATAACACGTGTAACTCCCGATAGCTTAGCAGTTCGAAGCTTTCTGATTGTATTTGTCTACTTTTACGTTTATAAAACTCTCAGTCGTCCCTAATTTACATTAATAAAAGTTAACATTATTAACTATTCCATAAAAAGAGAATCATAGAAATCGGAATATACTGAATCATGCTTTAAGGATTATTTTTGTCATTTTTGTGGTCGCGAACGCACAGGCGCCTGGCTAGCTTGGCGCCTAGCGCTAGCGCTAGGCTAGCGAGTAGCTTCGGAAAACGGCTTACGACAGTTTGCAATATCCTTTAATAATTATAATTTCGAGAGGAAGATGGTTATAATTTTGCTTTACACCAAACGAGTCATATTATAAATGTGAAAGTTTGGTTGTTTGTTGCTCAATCATGCCAGAACGGCTTAACGGATCTTAATGAAATTTAAAACAAATATAGATTATAGTCTGGAATAGCACATAAGCTACTTTTCATCCCGGGAATATGTTCCCTAGGGATAACGCGGGCGAAGCCGCTGGCAGAAGCTAGTACTTATAATAAATCTGTAGAGAGGTCAATTCTGTACATGAAATATATTTCCAAAATAACTATAAGGAGGTGATTAGGGATCGATACTGATGCCAAAAATGCAATCAGTACAATTTTTGTCTGTCTGTCTGTCGGTCTGTCGGTCTGTCTGTCTGTCTGTATAACCGTTATAGAAACAAAAACTACTCGACGGATTTTAATGAAACTTGGTACAATTATTATTCATACTCCTGAGCAGGTTATAGTATACTTTTCATCACGCTACAATCAATAGGAGCAGAGCAGTGAAGGGAAATGTTGGGAAAACGGGAGAAGTTACTCCATTTTTTAAGCTTCCGTCGCGTGTGCAACCTTATTGGTGAAAGCTACACAGAAATCATGTATGACGGAAATGTTCTCCTTAAAATTATATAAAAAATAACCAACGACAGCATATGTCTATCTTTTATGATTGATAAACAATAACACTTGTAACTCCCGATAGCTTAGCAGTTCGAAGCTTTCTGATTGTATTTGTCTACTCTTACGTTTATAAAACTCTCAGTCGTCCCAAATTAACATCCATCGCGAGTGAATACTGAATCATGCTATAGGGATTATTTTTGTATAAGGTCGCGAACGCACAGGCAGGCGGCTAGCTTGGCGCCTAGAGGCTAGCGAGTAGCTTTGGAAAACGGCTTACGACAGTTTGCAATATCCTTTAATAATTATAATGTCGAGGGGAAGATGGTTATAATTTCGCTTTACACCAAAGGAGTAATATTATAAATGTGAAAGTTTGGTTATTTGTTACTCAATCACGCCAGAACGGCTTAACGGATCTTAATGAAATTTAGAACTAAGATAGATTATAGTCTGGAATAGCACATAAGCTTATTTTCATCCCGAGAATATGTTCCCTAGGGATCACGCGGGCGAAGCCGCTGGCAGAAGCTAGTCTATAATATGTATGTATTTACAAAAAAAAAAGTATATAAGTAGTTTATCAGCCATCTCGTTACCATAACACAAGCATTAGGTTGCTTAGCTTGGGACTATATGGCGTTGTGTGAAATGTCCAAGGATATTATTATTATTACTAGCTTTTCTGCCCGCGACTTCGTTCGCGTGAAATTTTGAAATCGCAACGCATCGCCTGCCTCTAGGCGACTTAGGGATGACTGAGAGTGTTATAAATAAGAGTAGACAAATATAATCAGAAAGCTTCGAACTGCTAAGCTATCGGGAGTTACACGTGTTATTGTGCGTCAATCATAAAAGATAGACATATGCTGTCGTGGGATATTTTTTATATAATTTTAAGGAGAATATATCCGTCATACCTGATTTCTGTGTAACTTAAACCATTAAGGTTGCACACGCGACGGAAGCTTAAAAAATGGAGTAACTTCTCCCGTTTTCCTAACATTTCCCTTCACTGCTCTGCTCCTATTGATTGTAGCGTGATGAAAAGTATACTATAACCAGCTCAGGAGTATGAACAATAATTATACCAAGTTTCGTTAAAATCCGTCGAGTAGTTTTTGTTTCTATAACGGTTATACAGACAGACAGACAGACAGACAAAAATATTACTGATTGCATTTTTGGCATCAGTATCGATCCCTAATCACCCACTGATAGTTCTTTTGGAAATACATTTTCATGTACAGAATTGACCTCTCTACAGATTTATTATAAGTACTAGCTTCTGCCAGCGGCTTCGCCCGCATGATCCCTAGGGAACATATTCCCGGGATGAAAAATAGCTTATGTGCTATTCCAGACTATAATCTATCTTTGTTCTAAATTTCATTAAGATCCGTTAAGCCGTTCTGGCGTGATTGAGTAACAAACAACCAAACTTTCACATTTATAATATTACTCGTTTGGTTTAAAGCGAAATTATAACCATCTTCCCCTCGACATTATAATTATTAAAGGATATTGCAAACTGTCGTAAGCCGTTTTCCGAAGCTACTCGCTAGCCTCTAGGCGCCAAGCTAGCCGCCTGCCTGTGCGTTCGCGACCACAAAAATAATCCTTATAGCATGATTCAGTATTCACGCGCGATGGCTTGTTATTAGCGTTTTTCATGTATAACTTTGGTGTTTCTATACCGATTTCTATGATTCTTTTTTTATGGAATAGTTAATAATGTTAACTTTTATTAATGTTAATTAGGGACGACTGAGAGTTTTATAAACTTAAGAGTAGACAAATACAATCAGAAAGCTTCGAACTGCTAAGCTATCGGGAGTTACACGTGTTATTGTTCGTCAATCACTAAAGATAGACATATGCTGTCGTTGGATATTTTTTATATAATTTTAAGGAGAACATTTCCGTCATACATGATTTCTGTGTAGCTTTCACCATTAAGGTTGCACAAGCGACGGAAGCTTAAAAAATGGAGTAACTTCTCCCGTTTTCCCAACATTTCCCTTCACTGCTCTGCTCCTATTGATTGTAGCGTGATGAAAAGTATACTATAACCTGCTCAGGAGTATGAATAATAATTGTACCAAGTTTCATTAAAATCCGTCTAGCAGTTTTTGTTTCTATAACGGTTATACAGACAGACAGACAGACAGACAGACAGACAAAAATTGTACTGATTGCATTTTTGGCATCAGTATCGATCCCTAATCACCCCCTGATAGTTATTTTGGAAATATATTTCATGTACAGAATAGACCTCTCTACAGATTTATTATAAGTATAGATAGAATAGATATAGATAGATAGATGATTATTTTTTTATGGAATAGTTATTATGTTTACTTTTATTAATGTTAATTAGGGACGACTGAGAGTTTTATAAACGTAAGAGTAGACAAATACAATCAGAAAGCTTCGAACTGCTAAGCTATCGGGAGTTACACGTGTTATTGTTCGTCAATCATAAAAGATAGGGATATGCGTTCGTTGGATATTTTTTATATAATTTTATGGAGAACATTTCCGTCATACATGATTTCTGTGTACTTCTGTAGCTTTCACCATTAAGGTTGCACACGCGACGGAAGCTTAAAAAATGGAGTAACTTCTCCCGTTTTCCCAACATTTCCCTTCACTGCTCTGCTCCTATTGATTGTAGCGTGATTAAAAGTATACTTTAACCTGCTCAGGAGTATGAATAACTAGCTGACCCGTGCAACGTCGTCTGCGTAACATTTTTCATTACTGCTCCGCTCCTATTGGTCTTAGCGTGATGATATATAGCCTATAGCCTTCCTCGATAAATGGGCTATCCAACACTGAAATATTTTTTCAAATCGGACCAGTAGTTCCTGAGATTGGCGCGTTCAACCAAACAAACAAACAAACAAACTCTTCTGCTTTATAATATTAAGTACTAGCTTCTGCCAGCGGCTTCGCCCGCGTGGTCCCTAGGGAATATATTCCCGGGATGAAAAGTAGTTTATGTGCTATTCCAGACTATAATCTATCTTTGTTCTAAATTTCATTAAGATCCGTTAAGCCGTTCTGGCGTGATTGAGTAACAAACAACCAAACTTGCACATTTATAATATTACTCGTTTGGTGTAAAGCGAAATTATAACCATCTTCCCCTTGACATTATAATTATTAAAGGATATTGCAAACTGTCGTAAGCCGTTTTCCGAAGCTACTCGCTAGCCTCTAGGCGCCAAGCTAGCCGCCTGCCTGTGCGTTCGCGACCACAAAAATAATCCATAAAGCATGATTCAGTATTCACGCGCGATGGCTTATTATTAGCGTTTTTCATGTATAACTTTGGTGTTTCTATACCGATTTCTATGATTATTTTTTTATGGAATAGTTAATAATGCTAACTTTTAATAATGTTAATTAGGGACGACTGAGAGTTTTATAAACGTAAGAGTAGACAAATACAATCAGAAAGCTTCGAACTGCTAAGCTATCGGGAGTTACACGTGTAATTGTTCGTCAATCATAAAAGATAGACATATGCTGTCGTTGGATATTTTTTATATAATTTTAAGGAGAACATTTCCGTCATACATGATTTCTGTGTAGATTTCACCATTAAGGTTGCACACGCGACGGAAGCTTAAAAAATGGAGTAACTTCTCCCGTTTTCCTAACATTTCCCTTCACTGCTCTGCTCCTATTGATTGTAGCGTGATGAAAAGTATACTATAGCCTGCTCAAGAGTATGAATAATAATTGTACCAAGTTTCATTAAAATCCGTCGAGTAGTTTTAATTTCTATAACGGTTATACAGACAGACAGACAGACAGACAGACAGACCGACAGACAGACAGACAAAAATTGTACTGATTGCATTTTTGGCATCAGTATCGATCCCTAATCACCCCCTGATAGTTATTTTGGAAATATATTTCATGTACAGAATTGACCTCTCTACAGATTTATTATAAGTATAGATAAATAGATAATTGAACCAAGTTTCATTAAAATCCGTCGAGTAGTTTTTGTTTCTATAACGGTTATACAGACAGACAGACAGACAGACAGACCGACAGACAGAAAGACAAAAATTGTACTGATTGCATTTTTGGCATCAGTATCGATCCCTAATCACCCCCTGATAGTTATTTTGGAAATATATTTCATGTACAGAATTGACCTCTCTACAGATTTATTATAAGTTTACAGAATCGCACTGCTGAATGTATATTAAATTTAGAATGGAGAAGATAGCTTTCCTTGGAATAGCACTTAGTCATTAGGCTACTATTTATAATGTACTTAATCATGTGTAAGGTCATAGAAACAGCTAGTAGAATATAATCCAATAACAATTTTATTTTATTTCTTATTACTTTTCTACTTCAGTGTACTCAGGCACAACACGTGTGAACCGGTAAGTGAGTAAAGAAGGTCATCGATATGTATGAATCCGTCGCTTTTTAGTAGTCATTCAAATTTGGTCGGATAACCAGCCGTTGATTACATATTTTGGTTTTTTGTTAATATTTACTTAATGCGAAACATTCCAAGCTGAATATTTTCACCATATATTTTTGACTAAAGGCACAAGATTTTGGTTTACACCTACACATCTGGGATTGAGCCGGCTCCTTGTATTTCGTCAAAATTATGACACCATTGTTATTATTATTATTATATACTTTATTGTACACCTCATAACAAGACTGACTGACTGTCTGTGTTGTCTGACTGTTTTGACTTTTAGCAAGATTATTCAAAAACGCATGCATGAACAGTTTTGAAACTTTGTATGGTTATTATTAGCGTCAAGAAGGACCGAATACAGTTTTCAGCGAACTTATACCTTGTCTCATTTAGGCGCTGCAATGTTTTTTCGGGTTTTCATAAAACCGCGATAACTTGAAAACTATAAATATTTTCTTTAATCTAATTTGGGGCACATAGGGGCACACATTAAGAGCTACCCGTGTATGTTTATTCTACATGGGCACATGCAATGGTTTTAGAGATATACGATTCATCAAAACGTTCCTCCAGCAGGAAATGCAATATCTCCTAAATCTGAAGGGGCACAGATTTTATTTTTGGGGGCACATTTTGGCACACATGTAAGCTCTCTGGCCATGCACAATTTTTCTCTCTCCGATCATTCGTTTAGAATTTTCCTGCTAGAAAAACGTTACCCCAGCAGGAATCGTTTTTTCCGTTTTTTTACAAAACGACAGGGGGCACACATTTTTTATGTGGGGGCACATTTACACCAGATAAGGCACCAACGATACGTTCCACTCATTTAACTCTAGGAAAATCTTTCTTGCTGGGGTAACGTACACGATTTTCTCCACAACGGCTGCGTGCACAATTTTTTTTTTTACCATGCACAATTATACAACGTCATACACTAAATATCTGCATAATTAAAATCTTTAAATTCAACAACATTCCGCTGCGCGAACGCACACGAAGAAATCGGCCTATACGCTCTCTAGTGGTTATATACTCTATGCCCCACACGTATGGGTTTGATGAAAAAAAAATGATCAGAGTTTCAGTTTTAAGTATGGGGACCCCCAAAATTTATTGTTATTTTTCTATTTTTGTGTGAAAATCTTAATGCGGTTCACAGAATACATCTACTTACCAAGTTTCAACAGCATAGTTCTTATAGTTTCGGAGAAAAGTGGCTGTGACATACGGACGGACGGACAGACTGAAACCGAAAACAAAACGGAACCCTGATAGATTCTATGAGGGTTCCGTTTTGTTTTCGGTTTCAGTCTATAAGGGTCTATAAGGGTTCCGTTTTTTCCGATTTGAAAAATTCTTGTTTTATCTGAAAGGATATACTTGCAGATTGGTCCCATTCAAATCATATCAAAATCGGTTACGAACATTGGATTTTAAATCGAAATAGCTGGAATTTGACTATTTAGATGATTCTTTGAAAATCGAAATTGCGGTTTTTGCTTTTCTGCGATTTTGCAGTGGTGTTGTTAGGTGTGGGGCACCACTAAAAGGTGAAAAATAACAAACTTCATCCTGGTAAACGAATTCCAGCCATTTCGATTTAAAATCCAAAGATCGTAACCGACTTTGATAAAATTTAAATGGGACCAATCTGCAAGTATATCTTTTTAGATAAAACAAGAATTTTTCAAATCGGTTCATAATTGTTTGAGTTCTGAGGTAACAAACATAAAAAAAATACAACCGAATTGAGAACCTCCTCCGTTTTGGGAAGTCGGTTAAAAATAACTTTAATTTCGGAAGCCTGTGTAAAAAACTTTTTACAAAAAAATACAACCGACTAATTCCAAAAAACATGTTACCTCATAACTCCGACAGTTATGAACCGATTTGAAAAAAAATTGTTTTATCTGAAAGGATATACTTGCAGATTGGTCCCATTTAAATCATATTAAAATCGGTTACGAACTTTGGATTTTAAATCGAAATAGCTGGAATTTTGACTATTTAGATGATTCTTTGATAATCGAAATTGCGTATTTTGCTTTTCTGCGATATTGCAGTGGTGTTGTTAGGTGTGGGGCACCACTAAAAAGTGAAAAATAAAAAACTTTTCACAAAAAAATACAACCGACTTCCAAAAAAAAAACTACAAAGTAAAAAATAACAATTTCGGAAGTCGGTGTCAAAATACGAAGAAACTAAAAAAACACTGACTTCCGAAATTAAAGTTATTTTTTTCTTTGTATTTTTTTTTGAAAGTCGGTTGTATTTTTTGTAAAAAGTTTTTTTTGTAAAAAGTTTATTTTTCAATTTAAAAAAAAATAAAAATCTAAAATCAAAATCCAAACTTCGAAACCGATTTAGGTAAAATTTAAACGGGACCAATCTGCAAGCATATTCTTTCAGATAAAACAAGATTTTTTCAAATCGGTTCATAATTGACGGAGTTATGAGGTAACAAACATAAGAAAAAAAACGTTCAACCGAATTGAGAACCTCCTCCTTTTTGGAAAGTCGGTTAAAAATCAAGTTACTGTTCATGATCGTTTACTATTGAACTAGCTGACCCGCGCAACTCCGTCTGCGTCACATTTTCCATTATTGCTCCGCTCCTGTTTGTCTTGATAATATATTATAGCCTATAACCTTCCTCGATAAATGGGCTATATAACACTGAAAGAATTGATCAAATCGGACCAGTAGTTCCTGACATTAGCGCGTTCAACCAAACGAACTCTTCTACTTTATAATAATATAGTATAGATTAGCATAGATGAAAAATAGATAAATCAACTTGACTCAAATGCAGACATGGGCGAAGGTCATTCTTTCAAGGAACATCTTAACACCGCGTTTCAGAAAATTGACGTCACACGCCAACGCCATCTATCGAATACTGCACGCAGTTGATCTCTAGGTATAGTCCAGTCTAAGTTTGATAGATGGCACTATTTCAATATTTTACTTCGGAAAGACTATAATAATTATAATTTTATTAATTCACATTTTTTATTATAAGGTATGAACAACTACAATTTACGCACAGTTTATTATATATACGTGAAGTAATAATGAGACTAAGTGCACATAACCCTAATTTTACTTCTGGAAAACTTTAAATTCAAATATCTTTTGATAGACTGAACCGATTGCAATGAAACAAAAACTAAATGTTACTCCAAGTTACGCTCAATCCTTGTGTGTAAAAGTTATCTACATTGCTTTCGCAAATTTTACGTGATGCCCGAACAAATAAACAGACAAACAGACACAAATTCTAAAAATGCTGGAAATGGGTTCTATTGGTTGTTCTTTAACACCCTAGCTATTTCTTTTGGATTTTTTTTTCATGTACAAAAACAACTTTTCTAGTTTTATTTTATGTATAGATAGATTTGCTTAACTGTTATTTATTATGCAAGGAACTGTCGCTAACACGTTAACACAAACGCCTATGCCTAACTTTTAACTAAAATCGAAAAGATCTTACTTAGATCTTTTCGATTTTAGTCGAAACGAAACATGACCTTGAGGCAATTTTGCCATACAATATCTGATTCAGAAGTTCGCACATTTTGAATTTATTACCGCAAACGCGCAAGTCTGTAATTACTAGGTATAGCTTCCTACTAAGTAGGTAGGTATAGCAAAGTAAGTTACAATCCCAAAACGTTACCGCAGCAAAATCTTACTCAAGAACAAAATAACACACACAAATTTTGCTATTTACAAACATTTATTACACAACAAAAGCTCAAATTCATGTATTTGGTTCTGGGATGAAAGGAATTTTTGAAAAAAGATTTTGCTAGGGTAACGTTTCCAACGTTACTCCAGCAAGATCTGTTTTTCTCAAATAACTTTAAAACTACAATTCACACAAATTTTGCTATTAGTAAACAAATTGCAAATACACTAATTGTTACAGTCATACGTCTCTAAGGCACAACATTGTGCTAGGCAAGGCACACGATGCCGTCGGCTTCTGTCGGTAGGCGCGGATCAAGTCCGTTGACGTCCGCGGACGGCGTGCACTTCTCAAACTCAAGCATTTATTTCAATTTAACCGTTTATAATTATGCACTTTTGAATTGTCAAGATCAGTCGGTTCAAAAATATGAAGTTATTTGCACGTTTCAAAGCATAGATATCTATGGAGAAGAACGTGCCAGAAGGTTCTTGCACGTTCTTCTCCATAGATTCTCCATAGTGTCCGTGGAACTCCACGCACACTTTTAAAAATAATAATTTGTTATAAAGTTTTGTTTACATCGTGTCGAAATTATACATACATGTGAGAACGATGTAAAAGACTAGCACGATAAAAGCGTCCGGAATAAAAAATTAACAATTCAAAGAAATAATTAAAATAAACCATGGCAGCTGAGAACTTACTAGTCCCAACCGACGGCGCCCGTTCACGAAAATTACGCATGCGCCAGGCGCATTCGTCTCAACCATTTGCAGACGCTACCATCAGCTAGGCTTTTGAGTGAGCATGACACTCCCAACCGCCAGGGTAATTGAGTCTATAAAATGCAAATACTTATTTACAAATTTTGCTACTATTGATTTATATAATAAACAACAATAGATAAGTGTAGTGTGAGTTAAATTAAATGCCATAAAAGACATCAATATTTACGGTAAATATAATTAACACAAACATTTTTAACAAGTTTGACTTTGTCTACTACATCTTAGATTATCATACGAAGCAGGACCAGCCAGCTAGTCATAAATTTTTTCATAATTATAGTTATTTACAAAGTGTGCTTATTTATAACATTTTGGTTTTAAATTTTCTTTCATTTAAATCTAATATGTCACAAGGTATTTTGTTTTAAAATTTAATACAGTACCCCATGAAAGATGTTCGTACTTTGGATATCGGTCCAAAGATCAAATCAAATCAAAAATCAAATCAATTTATGCATATTTTAAACAGTATAATAGTCACAAAAAGATAATATAAGTATAGTAAAGATCTTACAAAAGTTAATGGCTATCTTAAATCTAGATTATGGCTAAAATTAACTACAAGATATCTTAAAATATATTCAAATTCAAAATTCAACCTAAAGTACCGTAGCGACCTATCCGAACTAGGTTTATTTAAACCTGTGTTTCAGGCCAACACTTCATCGCAATTTAAATTGGTCATGTAAATACGTAAACCAATTTATTAATAGATCTTAATCGACTATAAAAATAAGCAAACTTTACAAAGATGAATAGAAACTTTCAAAATTAACCAAAATAAATAATTATGAAGTAACTTATCTAACAATTTATCATACTAACTATCAATTCTTCTGACTTCTATAAATTTTTCTGTGTCAATGTACTTAATTAATTCAGTTTCGATAAATATTCCGCAAGCGTAGAACTACATATTTTATAATTTAAACTATATATTTTGAGTAACTTGTTGAGCTTTTTATATAGGTAAGGTTAAGGTCCTATAAACACAAAAAATATGTGCAAAAGCATGTTTGGTTTGAGACTTAATACAAACCAAATTATCTTTTCGTCTCTTGCCTGAAGGTACTCATTCATAAGGAAGTTCATTGTGCTGATGCAGTATGATGTTTAGAATAGTTAATTGACGTACCTACTGTTAGCTGGATACAGACATAGCGAGGCGCCGCGCACGCCTCGCAACGCACACGCTTGGATGTAAATTTGCCTGGGCAGTCATGCCTCGTGTCGAAATCCAAGCAAGCGCGGGTATTGCGGGTAAACGGCGGGAGTAACTATGACTCTCCGATTTTATGACGGAGCTAGTTACTCGCGTTTGTGGATGTGTACCCTCTTGGCTGCTGCTATCAGCTGATTGGGATAGCGCAGTTCACAAGATTCAAGGGTTCAGGTGGAACGTCAACAACATCTGGCGTTGCTTGGATCAACTCCTATCCTTGGCCTGCTCGTGGCACCGTTGCCTAGCCAACAAGGGGGGGAGGGGGGCGACTCACCAACGGCGGACTGGATAGCTAGGACAGTTCACCAAAAATGGCATCTCATGGTGGGTAGGCCCTTCGGACGTAAGTGGGATGTCGCGCATGTACCACCCCGTATTCACCAGTAAATGGTACAGGGGTACGGTGAGCCTGGAGACCCCGGTCACGAGATCTGACTGGGGGGCGCAAACATATGCTGCAAGCATGTGATCCAGGACTGGCTCTAGGGGAGGTTCCCAGAGTAGCCCCGATGGGGGTCTACGGACCCCAAATCTAGCAGCTCACAAGGTTGGGGCGTACGAGAGCTGTGGGTGAACCAGCGGCAGGGCTAGCCCCCCTGTCACAACGGTTTATAGGTTCGCTTTCGATAATACAAAGGAAATGTATGGCCGGACCTGCGGCCTCCCACAGGAGCCGGAGGCGTCGACCCTTAAACCGATAAGTCCGACTGCTCGATCTCCGCCTCGTTCGGGTTATAGCCTACGCGGACGACGTCACGATCGTGATCGAGGCACCGAGTCGGGCGGCGATTGAGCGTAACTCTCAGTCGTCGCTGGAGGCGGTGTCCGCTTGGGGGAAGCGGAAACGCCTAGCATTTTCAACAGGGAAGTCACAATCCCTTACCCTTAAGGGTAAATTTAAACGTCCCCCTACCATCCGCATGGACGGTGCCTCGATCGCGCATGTGACTAGTGCCAGATTGCTGGGCGTTGTAATAGATGAAGCAGGCTCCTACGTGCCGCATGCTAGTTTGGCCGGCCAGCGGGCCGTGAACGCCTTCGGGAAGATGTCGAGGATCTCGGCGTCTTCCTGGGGTATCAGATACCGGGCCCTAAAGGTCCTGTTTGTAGGGACCTATGTGGCAATTTTAACCTATGCTGCGGCCATATGGTGGCGGAGTTCAGAAAGATATGCAGTGCGGAGTGCGCTGCTCCGCACGCAACGCCCGCCCACTTATGCTACTAACAAAGGCCTACAGGTCGGTAAGCACTGCTGCACTGCCAGTGCTGGCGGGGGTGCTTCCGGCCGACTTAGAGGTATGTCGTGCGGGACGAGTCGCGCAGGAGTGTTCCGGGTTGGTCGGTAGGGAGCGCAAAGAGGCGATAAGGTTAGTGAGGGCGGAGGTCATGGTCCGATGGCAGGAGCGATGGCAGTTTTCCAATGACGGAAGGGAGCTGTACTCGTTCTTCACAGAGGTGACGGATCGGGTGTCTTTTGGTTGGGTGGAGCCAGACTACGTTGTCTCTCAGATTCTCACGGGTCATGGGAGCTTCAGGAGCCGGCTACACAAAAGTGCCACTGTGGTCAGGCGGATGAGACTCGAGACCATGTTCTGTGGGACTGTGAGCTTTACGCGAATGAACGGGAGGACATGCTGTCGAATTGGAGCCGTAATACGGTCGGCCCCATCTTCCACCGGCAGAGGGTTGACAGTCCAGAGGGCTTCCAAAGGCTGAAGTCATTTGCTCACAGATGGCACATCCGGAGGAAGGACATGGAGCCGCGGTAGGGTCTGCTGGGTACCGTACGGACGGCTAGTCGCCGCAACTTCAACTGGACTGTCGGAACTGAGAGGTGGAAGACTGTATAGAAAAGGCCTGCTCGGATGCGAAGCACGTTCTGTGCCGTCGTTTGCCGTAGAGGGGGGGAACTGACATTAAGAGGAGGGGAATTGAGCCTGGTTACGTAATGGTCCGTATGCCGCAAGGCGGGAAGGACCATTGGCGCGAGGAAAGGGATTGTCCCTATCTACTTCGTCGTCGGACATGGTAGAGAACGGACGTGTGCTCGACCGCTCCACAATCTTTTTTGTGATTGGTCGGCGCCAAATCTAGGTCCCTCCTTGTTTCGCACGTACAATGTTACACTACGGCCCGCGGCCATATTGGTTTTAGAGCGAGATCGCGAGTAAATCAGGCGGAGCCTAGTGACGTACCCCCCCCCGCGTGTGGTTGATTGACGAGAGTGACGTTTGTGTGACAGTGACAGACGCGACAGTGACGTTTTTAGTTATTTATTTATTAGGGACAAAAAAACAGTTACATGTTAAGGCGATACAATAAGAATCTTAAGATTAAGTAAGTAGTTAAACATATAACCCACACTATTGCCCACAGATTAATCAAATCTGTTATAGTCTTACGTTTGGTTTAGTTTTAGTTACTTTTGCATATAGGATGCTTTAGGGTACGATAGTTGTAAGAATAAGTGTTGTGACATTGACATTTGTGACTTCTAGCTTTAGTTATTGTGTTGTGTGTTGCTGCTTGTGGATTTTCTCCCCGATATCGGGGTAAGTACCTTACATTATTTTTACAACGTGGTCCAGTGGTTTTGGACCTTAAACTATTTAAAGTCTGATTAAAACACGAACGGGATCATGCACGTCTGACCGGTGTGTGATCGTATAATATTGAATTGGGTATAAGCCCTTACAATGGCGGAGGACGACGCAGCGCGTCGCCAGCTGCAGCTAGTAGAAGACGAAATGGAGCGAAAAGCAGAGGAGCTGAGGATACTGTCGGAGTTGAGGTTGGAGAATATGGAGGTGGCGTTCACTCCAAGAGCGTTCTTGCAGCGCACCCCGCCTCAGCGCTTCCCGCTTCACACCTATGGACAGGCCAGTGCAATTGTCGCCTGCAGGGCTGTTTGCCACGGAGGAGGATCCCATTCCAGGCAGCAAGAGGTTGCTCTCCTCGCCGGAGGAGGTGCAAGAGGCGGTAAGGCGTCGCTTGGGTGCCGTACGGAAGCCGGTGCGCGCGGCGCGGCGGCCGTGAAGTGCCGCCAATTGGGGGCTTACTCACGAGCGGACCTGCTGCGCAGCGGGAGGAGCAGCCTACCAAAAAGGTCCCGAACACTACGTCAGAGCCTGATTCGTTAACTGTGGCACCAGTTGAAGCCCTGGCAGGCATAGCCACCGCTTCAACCAAGGGAATCATGGAGGCAGTTCGCTCCAAGAGCTCTAAACTCAATAAGGAAGAGATAGCGGCAATAGGGGTGCACACGGACAGACTGGAGGCGGTGGTGATGCACCTCACCTTTCGACTTGCAGTCGCGGAAGGACGTGCAGAGGCAGCCGAAAGGACGCCGGGACCGCCCACAATGGCGCACGCAGCTACTGGACCAGTGTCTTACGCCTCGGCGCTGAAACTTTCAACCGCAAAGGAACCCTTGTCGGCGATATTTAGCTGCACGGCAGGGCAACGGCAGGCACTACTGCAAAAAGGGAGGGTTTATGTTGGTTGGCAGGCAGTCGAAGTAACAGATTACGTAGACGTCACCCGCTGCAACAAATGCCAGCAATATGGGCACCCGGAGCGCTACTGTAAAGTGAAGGACGTCACCTGCGCGCGCTGCGCAACATGCAAGCGGCTAGGGAAGAAGGGGGCGACGGAGCACAAGACGGCCTCCCGGGACTGCCCCGCGAGACAGTATGCGGAACTACGGAGTGTCAACATGACCAATTATGCATAGGTCCGCAATAATCAAGATCGGCCAGCTTAATCTCGCCGGGTCCACCATCGCCACGAGGGAGCTGCCTGCGGTGTGTCGGGAAAGGGGCTTAGACGTCGTGCTCGTCCAGGAGCACTATCCGCACGCCGACCTAGTAACGCAGCACAGCGGCGCAGCCAAGGCAGGCATTTACATACACAGGAGCAACACGGCCTGCGCAGTGCTGCAGCATCTCACCACTGACCACTGCCTGGTGGCTCACCTGGACGAGTGCGACCTACATGTGGTCTCCGCATATTTTCAGTTCGGGGAGGCCATCGACCGGCACCTGCACCACCGGGAGGGAGTCATGAATACATTGCGGAGAAAGCGCGTGCTGGTGTGTGCGGACGTAAACGCCCACTCGCCTATGTGGCACAGTGAGCCGCGATACTACATAGGTCGCGGCCACAACAATGAGTACAGGCGGGTGGCGCTAGAAAGCTTCGTTGCAGCGCACCAACTCACGGTGCATAATGTGGAGGGCCAACCGTTTACTTTCAGTGGCCCAAACGGCGAATCAAACATTGACGTCACGCTGGCCACCAAGAGCGTCATGGTTAGCAACTGGGCCGTTGAGGAGAATGCCAGTAGTAGTGACCACCGGCTGATCTCCTTCCAGGTGGTCAAAACAGTCCCTAGAGGATGCCACGGCGTTGGGCCAGTTGAAGAGTCGGTGCGCTTTCGGGATCGGGGGGTGGACTGGCTGGCAATCCACGCGCGTATGGGAAGGCTTGACTTTGGCAAGCCAGCGTCCTTTTGTCTGCAAGGAGTTTACTAGGATCACTGTGGACACGGCGCGTCTGTGCCTTGGAGAGAAAGATCCACCAAAGGACGCAGGGTATGAATGGTGGAATCCGGAGCTAGTGAAGCTTCGGAAGGCCAATAATAAGGCGAGGGGTAAATGGCAGGGAGCGAGAAAGGTTGGGGGGGCGTTCCTCACGCAGACGTGAGGAACGCCTGAGAGAAGAGTTCCAACAGCTGAGAGCGAGATATAGAAAGGCAATGGAGGGGGCGGAGCTTGACCATTTTAAAAAACTTGCAGACTCGGGGAACAGTGACCCATGGGGACTAGCCTACCGGGCTGCAAGCGGCAGGCTGAGGACACCCTCCCGTGTCATCAATGGCACCAAACTGGCGGAGGGTTTTGCTACCTCAGTGGGGGATGCGGCGACCGGACTCCTGCGGGCTCTATGCCCGGATGACGATCCGTCACGGGACACGCCCTACCACAGGCAGATCCGTGTCGCTGCCTCCCTCACCCCGTCAGGTCAGGCTGCGCCTCCTCTGTCGCGTGACAGTTTGGGAGGAATAATTAGGAGCTTACCCAATACGGCTCCGGGATTGGACGGTATTAGTGCGCGGATCGTTCAGAATGTGTGGAGTGTCGTTCCCGCAGAATTGCGGTGTACGGCAAATGTGTCTGATGGTGTGTTTCCGGATGTATGGAAGGCGGGCCGGCTTCTCGTGCTGCCGAAGGGTAACGGTAAGCCTCTCACCAACCCTAAAGCCTACAGGCCGATCACGCTGCTTCCTGTGCTTGGAAAAATTTTGGAACGCGTAATTTTATAGAGTGCTCCGACGATCGGCAACCAGATCTCTGCCTCCCAGCACGGGTTTTCTCCGGGAAAGTCAACCGTCACGGCGCTCAACGATATCATGAGCACTGTGAGGGAGGGCTCGGGCAAGTATGTGCAGGCCATATTCCTGGACATCTCGGGCGCCTTCGACAACGCCTGGTGGCCGATGATTCTGACGAAAGTCAAGCGGGGAGGGTGTCTGCCCAACATCTTTAAGATGCTGACGGATTACTTTGTCCGCCGACGAGTCGGTCTCTTTATCGGTGGCCGGGTGGAGTGGAAGGTGTCCACCATGGGCTGCCCGCAGGGGTCTGTCCTTGGCCCGGCTCTGTGGAACCTGCTACTGGACGACTTGCTTCGACTGCCATTACCCAGGGGCGTCCGAATGGTTGCCTACGCGGATGACGTGACGATCTTGATCGAGGCCCAGTCTCGGAAAGACATCGAGACGGCTGCCAAGGTGTCGCTAGACATGGTCGCGGCGTGGGGTAACAGGAACCGGCTGGAGTTCTCCCCAACTAAGTCTGCCATGATGACTATGAGGGTAAAGCTCCAGCGGCCACCCACTGTAAGGCTTGCCGGGGACTCGGTCAGGAGCGTCACCTCGGCGATGGTTCTGGGTGTGGTACTCGACACAAGTCTGGCCTTTGCGCAGCATGCGTTGTCGATAGGGGAACGTGCGGCCAAGTGCTTTGGGAAGATGTCCCGAGTGTCGGCATCGTCCTGGAGCATTCGATATCCCGGACTCCGCATACTCTATAAGGGCACTTTCGTAGCCACGGTAACGTATGCGGCTGCTTGTTGGTACAAACGAGCGACGCTCCACGTTGTTCGCAGCGTGCTGCTCCGGTGCCAGAGACCAAGCCTGTTACTGCTGACGAAGGCGTACAGGTCCACTAGTACGGCTGCGCTGGCAGTGTTGGGTGGTGTTCTCCCGGCGGACCTGGAGGTGATCCGTGCAGGGAGGTTTGATGAGGAGCGCCAGGCCGCGTCCGTAGCGCAGGAGGAGCCTATCGTACGCAGACGAGAGCTGGTACGGCGTAAGCGTGGGATTTGGAATGAGGTGATGGATGCGTGGCAAAAGAGATGGACACGTCCGAGACTATCTTGGATGTGAATGGAGCCCGCAGTGGTCCTACAATAGTGGGTCAGGGAGTTCGACAGGGAGACCCGTTGTCGCCGTTGTTGTTCAACATGGCGGTTGGATGCGATTTTAGCGGCCTTACCGAGGGGAGTTGGCTATAGGTTAGAGGGCGAGAATGTCTCGGCCCTGGCTTATGCTGACGACCTAGTCCTGCTTGCAGGTTCAAAGGTGGGCATGCAGTCCTCCATCGAATGTGTTTGGCACACCGGAAGGATGATGGGTCTTTTTATCAGCCATGCTAAAAGCGCTGTGCTATCGATGGTGCCCGATGGGAAGCGTAAGAAGGTGCACTATTTGACCGGTCACACCTTTAAGGTGGGAAAACGGTGGTTGCGCCAAGTCTCTTGCGTTGAACGTTGGCGCTATCTCGGAGTGGACTTCAAGGCGTCTGGATGAGTGACGTTAGAGCATGATGTCAAAGAGGCCTTAAACAACATCTCTAAGGCCCCCCTTAAGCCGCAGCAGCGGCTCGATATTGTAAGGGTTCACCTGATTCCCAGATTCCTGCACGGTCTCGTGTTGGGTATAATCACGGAGGACAGGTTGAGAATGCTCGACGTCCAGATCCGGAGGGCGGTACGGACTTGGCTTAGGCTTCCAAAGGATGTGCCTGTCGGGTACTTCCACGCAGCGACCACGGACGGTGGCTTAGCGATCCCATCGCTGAGAACTTGTGTGCCGGACCTCATTCGTAAGAGGTTCGGCCGCTTGGACTCATCGCAATGGCCAGTGGCTAAAGCCGCCGCCAGATCCGATAGGATCCGAAGGAAGCTGCAGTGGGCCGATAGGTTACTCCGAAATTTCACAGATGAAAATCCCAAGTCTGGTGACCGAACAACGGCAATGTTTTGGCGTGAAGCCCTGCATGCTACCGTGGATGGACGGGAGTTGAGGGAGTGTCCCCGGGTTCCTGCGTCCACGAAGTGGTTGCGGGAACGCAGCATGCAGCATACTGGCCGGGACTTCGTGCAGTTCGTGCACACTCATATAAACGCGCTCCCGTCGCGAGTACCTACGCAATACAAGGGGGCGCAGGACCGGTGTGGAGTCGGAGTTGAACTGCCGTGCAGGTTGCATGGTAAGGGAGACAACGGCACACACCATCCAGCAGTGTCACAGAACACACGGCGGCCGTATTGAACGCCATAACTGTGTTGCGGACGTTGTTAGCGTCGCCATGACCAACAAGGGGTGGACGGTTGTGAAGGAGCCGAAGGTCAGGACCGCATTGGGTCTCAGAAAGCCCGACATTATCGCCTCCAGGAATGGTGTGGGGGTTATTGTAGATGCACAGGTGGTCTCGGGCCAGCGATCACTCGATGAGCTCCATCGTGAGAAGCGTAATAAGTACGGTAATCACGAGGAGCTTGTCGAGAAGGTTGCTGGTATACTAGGACTGCCTTGTAAGCAGAGCGTCCACTCGACTTCCTGTACTGTTTCCTGGAGGGGCGTATGGAGCCTAGCCTCATATAGCCAGCACCAGTTGGCCAGATGCCTCGTCTTGTAACTGGCGACGCGACCTGATCGGTCGACCGGATTCCCACTGTCCCTAGTGGACTTCGCGTTCGACTGCGGTAGCGGACGGTCGCGTTGTGGTGCGCTCTGGATATTAAATAATTATTTATTTATTTATTTGATTTGCGGGGAGCCCGGTAGCGTTCTTTCAGCAGCAATTTTCAGTGCTTAATTAATACACGAACTGTATTGATGATAGTGAATATTGATGGTGATTTAATGCAATATTTTGCCTATTATTTTGTGTGGTGAGGAACGTGGCTTGTTCAGTGTTGTTTTTGAGCTATTTACTGTGCATTCCGCTGAAATTCAGTGTTCCGCCCGTAACCGCCCATCAGCCTGGATTAAGGTACTGTTGTATTATTTGTTTTTAAGCTTAGATTGTAGTTTTGTGCAAGGAAAACCTGCCTATTTGAGGTTAGGTGCACGTGGTGCAAAGTTTTTTTTTTTTCTTTTAGGTTAGGAATCCGTGGTTGTACACCTCCAAGGAGTTGTCAATCACGCGATTAACCATATTATAGGGGCTAATTTTAATTTGAT
This sequence comes from Ceramica pisi, assembly GCA_963859965.1. Classification (NCBI taxonomy): domain Eukaryota; kingdom Metazoa; phylum Arthropoda; class Insecta; order Lepidoptera; family Noctuidae; genus Ceramica; species Ceramica pisi. The sequence goes on from OY982554.1 coordinate 12,214,380, forward strand.
ACTACTTGTATCATAGCTAGGTTTGACAAATTCTTCGTCGGACCTCGTGTTTTGAGGTTGGGAGCACGTGCTAGGCTGTCGCTGTCATTTGGCACCTGTCAATAATTGTTGGCATCTGTCAGTGTCAGTTGACGTCTGCCGTCGGCTTAAGCTGCCACTGTCATTTGACAGCTGTCAGTATTGTTTGGCATCTGTCGGTGTCAGTGTCAGTTGACGTCTGCCGTCAGTTGGTGGTGTTGCCAGCCCATATATAGATTAAGGATAGGGTAGGAAAGCTAGTGTTGCAAGTGGTGGAAATTTTTATTTTTTGGTAGTTTTTAGAGGAAATTAAATTTAGTTCTAGTCAGTTAATAGGGTGTGATAAGTATATCGAATAAGATTAATTAATAGTATTTAGAGAGTTATCCGGGAACTAGTTACCAGTATCTAGGAAGTAGAAATGGACGATGATGATGGGGAGTCGTTCCAGCGGATCATTGATGCGGAGATGGCTAAGAGGGAGGAGGAGCTAAGGTGCTTGGAGGAGATCCGGGAAGGGAGTGGGTTCGCGCCCAGGAACTCCCTGATGCGAACTCCTCCAGGTGGATTTGCTGCGGCGGCCGGGTCTGTTCCTCCCATTAGGGAGGAATGCCTGCCACCGGCTTCTCCTCAACGCACCCCCCCGGAGTTGGCGGCAGTTTTCGGAAAGCGGCCCTTAAGTTCTCCTCAAGAGTCCCAGGGACCAATGAGGAGGAAGAAGACTTCACAGAGGGAGCAGGTGCCCCCCATCAGTGGCATCCTGTCTGCACAGACGGGTTGCGCGGTACATGAGGGGTCATCCTCTCCGGATGCTGGCTCGCTTCCGGAGGCCTCTAGCACGCCGGTGGAGGGGACAGGACTGCCCGGGATGAGCAAGACTCAGCTCATTGAGGAGGTCTACCAGGCGGTGAAGGGGATCAGTGGGGTGGCCAATGCCACCAACAAACTCAACATGGCTGATAAGGGGCTGATCGCCGGTTTCAGCCAAGATATTCTGGCGGTGGTAGCGGCCCTAAACGTCAGGCTGGCGGAGGCGGAGCATGAAGTCGCAGCCATGAAGCTGAAAGTGGCTTCAATGGAGCTGCGGCAGGCAAGCGCTTCAGGCTCTGCCTCCGGCAGACTAGCGGCGGGGGAGGGGCGAGTTGGCTCGATGGATTACGCAGCCATCCTCAAGCTGCCGAATGGGAGATCGAGGGTGGCAGTGGAGCAACGCGGGCCGGCGGTGCTCGTCTACCCCAATTCCGAGGGTATTAAATCGTCGGAGGAGACCCTCAAGGAGCTGAGGGAAAAGGTGCGGCCCGCCCAGAGCGGGATACAGGTGGAGGGCGTGAGGCGGGTGGGCAACGCGGGCGTCGTCGTGCAAACGGCGTCGACCGCTGCGGCCCAAAAACTGAAAGAGGCTACTCCACCGACACTGAGGACTGCTGATCCGAAGGCTCGAAGACCACTGGTGGCTCTTCGGAACCTTAGTGGAAATCCAGAGGCAGAGGAAGTCTTGGCCGACCTCCACAGGGTGAACCTGGCGGAGGACCCATCCTGGCCTCTGGACAAGGTCCGGCGGGAGGCTCGATTCGCCTTCAAGAAGGGTAGGCGCGGGGGACGAACCACCACCGTGGTGTTTGAGGTCTCCGCCTCATTGCGGGACAAGTTGTTAGGCCTAGGAAGGGTATACGTGGGGTAGGACGCAGTGGAGGTCTGCGACTACATGCGGGTGACCTGCTGCCTGAAATGCCAGCAGTATGGGCATCCTGAAAAGCACTGCAGAGCAGCCAGTATGGTATGCAGCCGCTGCGGGGAGTGCGGGCACAAGGCGCAGGAATGCCAGTCGACGACTGAGTGCTGCGCTACGTGCAAGCGCTTCAAGCGACCGGAGGCCAATAGCCACAAGACGGCAGCTATGGATTGTCCCGCACGCGCGTACGCGGAAAAGCAGGCCATTAACATGACGCAGTATGGCTGAAGACGCGCACGCTCTAAGGGTGGGGCAGCTAAATCTTCAGGGTTCAGAGGCCGCGACAACAGAGTTGCCAGTGATCGCAAGATCACTAGGCCTAGACCTGGTACTAGTCCAGGAGCAATATTGCCAGACTAGGACTATTCAGTTCGGGTCGGAATCAAAGGCAGGCATTCTGGTGGTGAATCCCGGGATTGCTGTCACATTCCTGGGGCACCTCAGCAACGACCACTGTGCGGTGGCGCATGTGAGTTGCCCGAACTCGGCGGGTGAATTGTTTGTCATGTCAGTCTACTGCCAGTACAGCCATGACATTGCGGTGCACCTACACCAGCTTAATCAAGTTCTGGACAAGGTGGCAGGAAGGCCTGTGCTGGTGGGGATTGACAGCAACGCTCACTCGCCACTATGGCACTGTGAACGGAGGCAATACACAGGAAGGGGTCCAGACACGGAGTACAGGCGGTCGCAGATGGAGGGGTTGATCCTGGGACGTGGTCTCATCATCCACAATGTGGAGGGTCAACCGCCCACTTTCAGCGGACCAAATGGCCAGTCCAACGTGGACCTAACCCTGACGACGAGGAGCCTTTCGGTGTCTCGCTGGACGGTGTACGAGGGGGTTAGCCTTAGTGACCATCAGCTAATCACCTTCGATACGGATATCGGCACTGCACAGTCAGGAGGTCATGCTGGGGAGGGGCAAAGGGGTGTCACGTCTGTGTCCTTCCGCGAGAAAGGAGTAGACTATGAGCGATTCCGCACGGTGCTCCATAATAAGATGGGTAGGCTTCAAGTGTGGAAGCCGGCACAAGAAATCTGCTCACAGTACTCGGAACTTCTCACCTGCGCTGCGGAAGCCTGCTTGGGCAAGCGTGGGAGGAGGGACACTGGCGGCTATGAATGGTGGACAAGCGATCTGGACGTACTGCGGCACAAAGTGTACGGTGCCAGACGAGCGTGGCAGAAATCGCGCAGGGCTAGGGATGGCAGAGAGGAGGCAAGGCTTGAGACACTGCGCGCGTCTAGGAAATCCTATAAGACCGCTATGCGCGAGGCAGAGGTGGCCTTTTTCCGAAACATCGCGGAGACGGGGAATGATGACCCCTGGGGGCTCGCGTACAGAGCCGCATCAGGCAGAGTGTGCCCCCCCGCGAATGTCATGAGTGGTATCCGCCTGGCGCAGGGGCACTCTATGACTGCAAAGGAAACTGCAACGGGCCTGCTCGCTGCCCTGTGCCCGGACGACGACTCCAACGTGGACAAGGAATATCATCGTCAAGTTCGCGTGGCGGCGGCGTTCGCCCCTACGGGGCGTGACTCTGACCCACCCAGCGGTGAGGCGCTCGAGCGAATCGTCAGGGATCTGCCAAATACAGCTCCCGGCTTGGACGGGATCACGGCCCGAATAGTCAAGCATGCCTGGAAAGTGAGCGCTGCAGAAATGCTGCTCATGTACACGGCGTGCATAAGAGAGGGCGTCTTCCCGGATATCTGGAAAACTGGCCGGCTAGTCGTTTTGCCAAAGGGCAATGATCGGCCTCTCTCGGACCCAAAGGCGTATAGACCGGTGACCCTTCTCCCGATATTGGGTAAGGTACTGGAACGCCTAATCATCACGTGTGCTCCTTGCCTGTACCGGCCATATTTCAGAGAACCAACATGGTTTTTCGAGGGGTAAGTCGACGGTCACAGCGCTTAATGCGGTCCTGGACCGGGTGGCGAACTCCTCGGAGAACTATGTTCATTTAGTATTACTCGACATATCGGGGGCCTTCGATAACGCCTGGTGGCCCATGATATTGACTAAGGCCAAGCAGAGCGGATGTCCGCCAAATATCTACAGAATACTGATAAGTTATTTTACGGCAAGGCGTGTTGGTCTTTTCATGGGCGACCAGGCGGTGTGGAAGCAGGCCACTATGGGTTGCCCCCAGGGGTCGGTACTTGGACCAACTCTCTGGAACCTCCTGCTAGATGACATCCTGAGGCTACCTTGGCCAGAGGGCGTTAGGGCTATAGCCTACGCGGACGACGTCACGATCGTGATTGAGGCACCGAGTCGGGCGGCGATTGAGCGTAAGGCTCAGTCGTCGCTGGAGGCGGTGTCCGCTTGGGGGAAGCGGAACCGCCTAGCATTTTCAACAGGGAAGTCACAGTCCCTTACCCTTAAAGGTAAATTTAAACGTCCCCCTACCATCCGCATGGACGGTGCCTCGATCGCGCATGTGACCAGTGCCAGACTGCTGGGCGTTGTAATAGATGAAGCAGGCTCCTACGTGCCGCATGCTAGTTTGGCCGGCCAGCGGGCCGTGAACGCCTTCGGGAAGATGTCGAGGATCTCGGCGTCTTCCTGGGGTATCAGATACCGAGCCCTAAAGGTCCTGTTTGCAGGGACCTATGTGGCAATTTTGACCTATGCTGCGGCCGTATGGTGGCGGAGTTCAGAAAGATATGCAGTGCGGAGTGCGCTGCTCCGCACGCAACACCCGGCACTTATGCTGCTAACAAAGGCCTACAGGTCGGTGAGCACTGCTGCACTTCCAGTGCTGGCGGGGGTGCTTCCGGCTGACTTAGAGGTATGTCGTGCGGGACGAGTCGCGCAGGAGTGTTCCGGGTTGGTCGGTAGGGAGCGCAAAGAAGCGATAAGGTTAGTGAGAGCGGAGGTCATGGTCCGATGGCAGGAGCGATGGCAGTTTTCCAATGACGGAAGGGAGCTGTACTCGTTCTTCACAGAGGTGACGGATCGGGTGTCTTTTGGTTGGGTGGAGCCAGACTACGTTGTCTCTCAGATTCTCACGGGTCATGGGAGCTTCAGAAGCCGGCTACACAAAATGTCACTTAGTGACACGGCCGAGTGCCACTGTGGTCAGGCGGATGAGACTCGGGACCATGTTCTGTGGGACTGTGAGCTGTACGCGAATGAACGGGACGACATGCTGTCGAATTGGAGCCGAAATACGGTAGGCCCAATCTTCCACCGGCAGTTGGTTGACAGTCCAGAGGGCTTCCAAAGGCTGAAGTCATTTGCTCACAGATGGCACAGCCGGAGGAAGGACATGGAGCCGCGGTAGGGTCTGCTGGGTACCGTACGGACGGCTAGACGACGCAACTTCAACTGGACTGTCGGAACTGAGAGGTGGCAGACTGTATAGAAAAGGTCTGCTCGGATGCGAAGCACGTTCTGTGCCGTCGTTTGCCCCAGAGGGGGGGAACTTACATATTAAGAGGAGGGGAATGGAGCCTGGATACGCAATGGTCCGTATGCCGCAAGGCGGGAATGACCATTGGCGCGAGGAGGGGGATTGTCCCTAGTGGCCCCGTCAGGTCAGGCTGCGCCTCCTCTGTCGCGTGACAGTTTGGGAGGAATAATTAGGAGCTTACCCAATACGGCTCCGGGATTGGACGGTATTAGTGCGCGGATCGTTCAGAATGTGTGGAGTGTCGTTCCCGCAGAAGTGACTGCGGTGTACGGCAAGTGTGTCTCCGATGGTGTGTTTCCGGATGTATGGAAGGCGGGCCGGCTTCTCGTGCTGCCGAAGGGTAACGGTAAGCCTCTCACCGACCCTAAAGCCTACAGGCCGATCACGCTGCTTCCTGTGCTTGGAAAAATTTTGGAACGCGTAATTTTAAAGTGTGCTCCGACGATCGGCAACCAGATCTCTGCCTCCCAGCACGGGTTTTCTCCGGGAAAGTCAACCGTCACGGCGCTCAACGATATCATGAGCACTGTGAGGGAGGGCTCGGGCAAGTATGTGCAGGCCATATTCCTGGACATCTCGGGCGCCTTCGACAACGCCTGGTGGCCGATGATTCTGACGAAAGTCAAGCGGGGAGGGTGTCCGCCCAACATCTTTAAGATGCTGACGGATTACTTTGTCCGCCGACGAGTCGGTCTCTTTATCGGTGGCCGGGTGGAGTGGAAGGTGTCCACCATGGGCTGCCCGCAGGTGTCTGTCCTTGGACCGGCTCTGTGGAACCTGCTACTGGACGACCTGCTTCGACTGCCATTACCCAGGGGCGTCCGAATGGTTGCCTACGCGGATGACGTGACGATTTTGATCGAGGCCCAGTCTCGGAAAGACATCGAGACGGCTGCCAAGGTGTCGCTAGACATGGTCGCGGCGTGGGGTAACAGGAACCGGCTGGAGTTCTCCCCAACTAAGTCTGCCATGATGTATGAGGGGAAAGCTCCAGCGGCCTCCCACTGTAAGGCTTGCCGGGGACTCAGTCGGGAGCGTCACCTCGACGATGGTTCTGGGTGTGGTACTCGACACAAGTCTGTCCTTTGCGCAGCATGCGTTGTCGATAGGGGAACGTGCGGCCAAGTGCTTTGGGAAGATGTCCCGAGTGTCGGCATCGTCCTGGGGCATTCGATATCCCGGACTCCGCATACTCTATAAGGGCACTTTCGTAGCCACGGTAACGTATGCGGCTGCTTGTTGGTACAAACGAGCGACGCTCCACGTTGTTCGCAGCGTGCTGCTCCGGTGCCAGAGACCAAGCCTGATACTGCTGACGAAGGCGTACAGGTCTACCAGTACGGCTGCGCTGGCAGTGTTGGGTGGTGTTCTCCCGGCGGACCTGGAGGTGATCCGTGCAGGGAGGTTTGATGAGGAGCGCCAGGCCGCGTCCGTGGCACAGGAGGAGCCTATCGCACGCAGACGAGAGCTGGCACGACGTAAGCGTGGGGTTTGGAATGAGGTGATGGATGCATGGCAAAAGAGATGGACGGATGAGGAGAAAGGACGGGAGCTATACCGTTTCTTCCCGGACGTGGCGGCTCGACTCAGCTTCAACTGGGTCGTGCCAGACTACCAGCTCTCCCAAATTCTCACGGGACATGGGTGCTTCAGGAAAAGATTGCATGATATGAAGCTATGTGAGGAGAGTGTATGCTACTGTGGTATGGAAGAGGAGGACCTGCATCATGCACTGTGGGTCTGCCCCCTATATGCAGAAGACAGGCGAAAGATGATGGACGGGATTGTGTGTGTTGAGGCGGGTCCGGTTTACTACCCCGATCTTGTGAGCTCACCGGCGAACTTTGAGCGGCTACGGGAGTTCGCGCACGGGTGGCATGCTGCTCGTAGCGCGCTAGAGTTGGAGGAAAGGAGCGGAGGAGAGCACAACAGGAGCAGTTGAATCAACACGAGTGACAACGATCATGGAAATAGCTGGCGACGACGAAGAACATCTGTTTGTAGTGTGGTTTCGTAACACGCCCAGATGGGAGAGTGTTTATGGGACACATGATGGCTAATTTGTAGGGATCAAGAAGCGCCTGCGGACCTTAAAATAAGATGGCCAAGGGTGCTATGTCCGCAGCCGCCCCAAGATTCGGCCCGTATAACAATATGTTGGTCGGGCCATGGGAAGGTTGGAGGGAGTGTCCCTAGTGGCTACTTCGCTGCCAACGTTCGTGGTGAGCGGACGTGTGTCAAGTTGCTCCGCGATCTTGGCTGCGATTGGCCAGTGGTGAATATCGGTCCCTCCTGCTCTCGCTTGCGTCTAATTGCATTACGGCCCGCGGCCATATTGCCATTGGAAAGAGACCGCGCGTAGCTCGGGCGGAGCCTATTGACAGTTCCCCCCCGCGAGTGTGAGTAGTGCATTGTGCGATAGTGACGTTTGTGGTGACATTGACACTTTAGTTATAAGTGTCAAGTTGTGCGACAGTGACGTTTTAGTGACATTGACACTTCAGTGTCAAGCTTGCGTTTAGTTGGTGATAGAGACACGTTTGGTTTTCGGTGCGACAGTGACGTTTGGTTTTGTGCAGTGACACTCTAGCTTTAAGTTCGCAAAAAAAAAGGGGGAAATAAGAGGACCACAAAAGAAAAAGAAAAAAAAGCCGGAAAAAAAAAGGAAGAAAGTGAAAGGTTAGTTGTAATTAGCTTTTGTTTATTTTTTTTATTTTTTTATTTTTTTTTATTTGATTTAGTTTTAGTTTTAGTTTTAAAAGATGTCCACCATAATGTAAATAGGGAAGGGTACGTGCTTAGGGTATGGACACTAAGTTAGTATCTAAGTGTGTTCGTGTAACAAACGGACTTTGAAGTTTTTATCAATTAATACACGAACAAGGTGCGTGTGCCTGGCACGCTTGAGTGTCATGGCAGGCAACGAGCCTGAGCGCCGCCAGATGGAGCTGCTCGAGGCCGAGATGGAGCGGCGAGCTGAAGAGTTGCGGGTCCTTTCCGAGATGAGGATGGAGGCTGGCTTCACACCACGGACCTCCATTGCGCCCCGCAGGGATTTAGCACACCAATGGGTGAGGTGCAGGTGGCGTCACCGGATACAGATGGGAGTCAGCTGCCCTTGGCAGGCGAGAAACGCCTGCTAAGCTCGCCGGAAGAAGTACAAGAAGTATTACGTCGTAGTGTGGGCAGGAGAGCGGCGCGCGTTGACGTGCCGCCAATTGGCGGCCTGCTGTCGCGGCCATAGCGGAGCAGCAACTGCGTGCACAGGACTTCGCATCATCCTCGGCCTCACCGGTGCAGGGCCAGACCTCGCACTCATCTGCGGCGCGTAGTTTTGCGAATGCACTCAGGCTGGGGAAGGGCCAGGAACCGGTGCCCATAGCCCGCCCTCCCGGTCCCTCCGTCGTCATTTACCCAGCGGAGGACCAGAGGGAGGCCATGAAGACGGCGGAAGACACGCGGCGGACACGGTTGGGAGCCGTACGCCCGGAACAGTTAGGGCTGCAAATTGCGGCCGTGAGAAAGGTTGGGAACGCGGGAGTGGTCGTCCAGACGACCTCGACGGCGGCGGCTGCTGCCCTTAGGAAGGCGGTCCCCGCGACACTACGTACCACCGAGCCGGCGGAGCGACAGCCGCTCATTGCCCTTACTGGCATCGACAAGGAAGCCACCCTGGAGACGGTGCTGGACGATATCAAGGAACAGAACCTCCAGGACAACGAAGAGTGGCCCAGGGAAAGAATTGAAAAGGAGCTTCGCCTACTTTTCAAGCGGAACCGGCATGGCAACCGAACCAGGTAGGTGTGCCAAGCCACCTAGGACCTTCGGCGCACGCTCATCACTAAAGGGCGTATATACATCGGATGGGACGTCGTCGAGGTCACGGACCACGTCGCTGTAACGTGCTGCAGCAAGTGCCAACTTTATGGGCACCCCGAGAAATATTGTCGGGCCAAGACAATGGTCTGCGGCAACTGTGGCGAGGAAGGCCACAGGAGCACGGAGTGCCAATCCACTACAACGGCCTGCGCAACGTGCAAGCGGTTCGGCAGGAAGGGTGCCCAAACGCACCGTACCGCGTCCCGCGACTGCCCAGCCAGGGCGCACGCAGAACGCAACGCGGTAAGCCAAACTAATTACTATGGCTAGACTTCAGATAGGGCAAATAAACCTACAGGGCTCGGCGATGGCCACCGCTGAGCTGCCACGAATCGCGCAGGAGGAGAACCTGGACGTTATTCTCGTGCAGGAACCGTATGCAGCACTCCAGGGATCGGTTGCCATGCACGGACAGCTCCTGCTGGCTGAGGGTCCTAGCCCCAAGGCTGGAATATTTCTGGCGCGGCTGGACGCATCTTGCGCGGTGCTGCGTCACTTGGGCAGCTCGCACTGCTTTGTCTGCCACATAGCCTGTGGGAAGACAACGCTGCACGTCGTCAGCGCGTACTTCCAGTACTCTGAGGACATCGCCCCACACTTGGAACATCTAACCAGAGTACTGGACGCATTACAGGGACAACACGTGCTGATTGGTGCCGACACAAACGTGCACTCGCCGCTGTGGCACTCGCTGCCACGGCATTACACCGGGCGCGGACCGGTGATCGTTCACAGAAGAGAGGAGATGGAGGGCTTCCTGTTGGCCCACAACCTCACCATCCACAACGCGGCCGGCAATCCACCGACATTTGCCACGGCCAACGGGGAGTCCAATATTGACGTAACGTGCTCGACCAGGGGGTGCGTAGTAGAAGAGTGGCGGGTGCACGAGGGTGCAAGCTGCAGCGACCACCGGCTCATCACCTTCAGGCTGTGTGGCACGCGGGATCGGGGACGAGAGCCCGCTCCTGCTGCGGAGCCGTCGGTGGTGCCGAGGAGGTTTCGGGAGCGTGGGGTGGACTGGGACCACTTCCAGGTAAGGATCCACGAGCGAGTGGGTAGTATTGACTGGTCGAAGTCTGCAAGTGCTGTATGCCAGGAGTTCACGCGAATTATCGCGTGGACGGCGAGTGAATGTTTGGGCACATGTGGGGATGGTAAGAAAGCGAAGGGATATGAGTGGTGGTCTCCAGCATTGGAGGCCTGGCGTAAAAGGCACAACAAGGCGAGGAAAGTGTGGCAAGACGCAAGGAAGGCAGGAGGGCACCTGGAAGAGAATGCGCGACAGGCGTTTCATGTGTGTCGCAGTAAATATAGGGCATCGATGGAGAAGGCGCAGCTGGATTTCTTCCGCAAGCTTGCTGAGTCGGGGAATCAGGACCCTTGGGGCCTGGCATATCGCGCCGCTAGTGGCAGGTTTCGACCGCCATCGAATGTTATCAATGGCATCAGGCTTGCGGAGGGATTCGCCGTGGATGTTGACGCCGCCATGCGCGGCCTCGTACGGGCCCTTTGCCCTGACGATGACTCGTCCCATGACACCGTGTACCACAGGCAGGTGCGCCTGGCGGCGGCTTGCATCCCCTCGGGCCGAGATGCGCCTCCTCCGTCGGTTCGGGATCTGGAGAAAATAGTCAAGGAACTACCTAACACGGCCCCGGGAATCGATGGGATAACGGTGGGCATAGTCAGGCATGTGTGGCGGGCGGCAGGTGCCGAACTGACACACATGTTTGGCATGTGCGTTGCCGAGGGGATCTTCCCCGATGCGTGGAAGGACGGTAGGCTCATAGTGTTGCCTAAAGGCAATGACAAGCCCTTTACCGATCCTAAAGCGTATCGGCCCATCACCCTGCTCCCTGTCCAGGGCAAAATTCTGGAGCGCGTAATTCTACTGTCGGCGCCTTCGATCTCTCGCGGAGTGTCTTCGTCCCAGCACGGGTTTTCTCGGGGCAGATCTACGCTGACGGCCCTGAATGAGATGGTGAACACGGTCCAGAGTAGTTGCTCCAAGTATGTCCAGGCCATCTTCCTGGACATATCTGGTGCATTCGACAATGCATGGTGGCCCATGATCCTGCTCAAGGCGAAGGGTGGAGGTTGCCCGCCAAACATCTATCGGATGCTGGCGGCGTACTTCTCCAACCGCCGAGTTGGCCTCTTCGCCGGGAGCAGGGTCGTGTGGAAGACATCAACTATGGGTTGCCCGCAGGGCTCTGTAGTGGGTCCACCACTATGGAACCTTCTTCTGGACGACTTGCTTCGGTTGCCATACCCGAACGGCGTTAAGGTGGTAGCGTACGCTGACGACGTAACGGTCCTCATCGAGTCGGACTCTCGAGCAGGCATAGAGGCATCGGCCTCGTGCGCCATGGCGCTGATAAGCGGATGGGGGTCGCGCAATAGGCTGGGCTTCTCCCCATCAGAGTCGTGTTCCATGACTCTGAGGGGGGGCTTGTCCAGGCGCCCACCAACGGTTCGACTCGATGGGGTCTCGGTCAGGAGTGTGCGCTCCACCAGGGTGCTGGGCGTGGTGATCGACGCGAGCCTATTGTTCAGGGAACACGCTCTGTCGATCGGTGAGCGCGCTGCAGCAGGGCTGGGCAAAATGTTGCGCGTCTCCGCCTCCTCCTGGGGTACCCGGTACAGAGCCCTTAAGGTTCTGTACAAAGGAATTTACGTCGCGACTGTGACCTATGCGGCGGGATGTTGGTGGCGGCGCGTGAACACGCATACGATCAGGTCGACACTACTCAGAACGCAGAGACCGGCCCTCATACTTCTGACTAAGGCATACAGGTCCGTCAGCACGGCAGCACTCTCCGTCTTGGCGGGTGTGCTGCCGGCGGACCTCGAGGTGGCCCGTGCTGGGATGATTGATGACATCAGGCATCTCCCGCGAGATGCCTTCAGGACAGGGAGAAGGGTCATCATGGACGAGGCTGTAGCCAAATGGCAGCAGCGATGGGAAACGGAGGACAAGGGTAGGGAATTGCATCGGTTCTTCCCGGACGTGGCGGCAAGGCTCAAGGCGACTTGGGTCGAGCCAGACTACCAAGTCTCGCAGATCCTGACGGGGCATGGATGTTTTCGGAAGAGACTGTGTGAGATGAAGCTTTGCGAGGTTAGTGTGTGTTACTGCGGCGAAGAGGATGAATGCCTGGACCACGTTCTGTGGCGATGTCCTCTGTATGAGGAGCAGCGGCGTACGATGATGGATGGGATCACGCATCTGGGGGTGGGACCGATCTACTACGGCGACCTCGTCGCCTCTGAGGCCAACTTCCGGCGACTGAGAGACTTTTCGCATCAGTGGCATAAGATTAGGAGCGGGCTCGAAATGTAAGGACAGACAGACTGACGGGTACGGACAGGCAGCGAAGCTGTGTTGTGGTGTCGCGACCCATGAGCGGGGTCACAAACAGATATGCCGCCCCAGAAAGGGGGGAAAGGCAACGGGGGACAGGACGAGAATTTGTAAAGGAGTCAAGAAGCGGCTGCGGTGATAGCACTGCCCATCTTATGGGCGGTCTATGTCCGCAGTCGTCTCCTTGAGTTTCGGCCCATATGACATGATGTCGGTGGGGCCATGGGTGGTTGGTGGGATGTCCCTAGTGGCTGACTGGCCGACTGGCGTTGACTTCGCTGCCAACGTTCGTGGTGAGCGGACGTGTGTCGAGTTGCTCCGCGATCTTGGCTGCGATTGGACGGTGTCGAAACTCGGTCCCTCCTGCTCTCGCTAGTGCCTAATTGCATTACGGCCCGCGGCCATATTGCTATTAGAGAGAGACCGCGCGAAGCTCGGGCGGAGCCTATTGACAGCTCCCCCCCGCGAGTGAGTGAGCAGTGCGTTGTGCGACAGTGACGTTTGTAGTGACATTGGCACTTTAGTTTTAAGTGTCAAGTTGTGCGACAGTGACGTTTTAGTGATATTGACACTTCAGTTGACAGTGTCAGGCTTTCGTTAAGTTGGTGATAGAGACACGTTTGGTTTTTGGTGCGACAGTGACGTTTGGTTTTGTGCAGTGACACTTTAGCTTGTAAGTTCGCAAAAAAAAAGGGGGAAGTAAGAGGACCAGTAAAGAAAAAAAGAAAAGGGAAAAAAAAAGTTAAAGGTTAGTTTATTATTGGCTTTTGATTAATTTAATTTAATTTTAGTTTTAAAAGATGTCCAGCATAACATAAATAGGGAAGGGTACGAGCTTAGGTTACAGACACTAAGTTAGATTTTAAGTGTGTTCGTGCATCAAACGGACTTGGAAGTTTTTATTATATTCAATTAATACACGAACAAGGTGCGTGTGCCTGGCACGCTTGCGTGTCATGGCGGGCAACGAGCCTGAGCGCCTCCAGATGGAGCTGCTCGAGGCCGAGATGGAGCGGCGAGCCGAGGAGCTGCGGGTCCTCTCCGAAATGAGGATGGAGGCTGGCTTCACACCACGGACCTCCATTGCGCGAACGCCCCCGCAGGGATTTAGTACGCCTATGGGTGAGGTGCAGATGGCGTTATCAGATACGGACGGGAGTCAGCTTCCCTTAGCAGGCGACAAACGCCTGCTAAGCTCGCCAGGAGAGGTCCAGGAGGTTTTACGTCGTCGTGTGGGCAGGAGAGCGGCGCGTGTGGACGTGCCGCCGATTGGCGGCCTGCTGTCGCGGCCTCTGGCGGCACCGCCGTCACCCCCCCCCCCCCTAGTGTTCAAGAACAGGAGCAGGAGCAGCGGACGGAAACGGATGAGCTCGCATCGGCGCCAGTATCGACACTGGCTGGATTGGCCTCTGCGTCGACAAGGGGCATTGCAGAGACAGTTCGGGCAAAGACGTCGAAGATAAACAAGAACGAGATCGCAGCCATCGGCGTGCACACGGAGCGGCTGGCTGCGTTAGTTATGCACCTTAGTCTCCGAGTCGCGGCAGCCGAAAACCGTGCTGCCATAGCGGAGCAGCAACTGCGTGCACAGGGCTTCGCATCATCTTCGGCTTAACCAGTGGAGGGCCAGACCTCGCACGCACCAGCAGCGCGAAGCTTCGCGAATGCACTTAGGCTGGGGAAGGGATAGGAACCGGTGCCCATAGCCCGCCCTCCCGGCCCCTCTGTCGTCATTTACCCAGCGGAGGACCAGAGCGAGGCCTTGAAGACGGCGGAAGACACGCGGCGGACACTACTGGGAGCCGTACGCCCGGGTCAGCTTGGGCTGCAAATTGCGGCCGTGAGAAAGGTCGGGAACGCGGGGCTGGTCGTCCAGACGACCTCGACGGCGGCGGCTGATGCACTTAGGAAGGCGGTCCCTGCGACCCTGCGTACTACCGAGCCGGCGGAGCGACAACCGCTCATTGCCCTTACCGGTAAAGATAAGGAAGCAACCCTGGAGACGGTGCTGGATGATATAAAGGAGCAGAATCTCCAGGACAGCGAAGAGTGGCCCAGGGAACGACTCGAAAAGGAGCTTCGCCTATTATTCAAGCGTAACCGGCATGGCAATCGAACCAGGTGGGTGTGCCAAGCCACACAGGACCTTCGGCGCCTATACATTGGATGGGATGTCGTCGAGGTCACGGACCACGTCGCCGTAACATGCTGCAGTAAGTGTCAGCTTTATGGGCACCCGGAAAAGTATTGTCGGGCCAAGTCTATGGTCTGTGGCAACTGTGGCGAGGAAGGCCACAGGAGCGCGGAGTGCCAAACAAAAACAACGGCCGAGAGAGGACGCCAGGACCGCCCACAATGACGCACGCCAGTACTGGACCGGTGTCTTACGCCTCGGCGCTGAAACTGTCCAGTGCCAAGGAACCCCTGAAGATGGAGGCGGCGCCTGGGCCAATGCTTGCATTCTACCGAGCCGAGGAGAACAGCTCACTAAAAACGGCGGCAGAGACAAAAGCAGAGTTGAAAAAGACCATTAATCCAGCCAAGTTGTGGATACAGATCTCTAAAGTGCGCAAGGTGGGAAACGCAGGGGTAATTATGCAGACAACTGACAAGGATTCTGATAATAGACTCCGAGCGGCGGTCCCGACTACGCTTCGGGTGTCTGAGCCAAAGCGCAGGCAGCCATAGTATGCCTTAACAGGCTGGATGGGGACCCGTCCTTTGAGGAAATTTTGGAAGCGGTCCATGAGCAGAATTTTAGAGACATCGACGACTGGCCACTCGAACGGATAAAGAAGGAGGCAACGGGGCTTTTTAAAAAGAATAGGTCTCGCGGCCGCGGCGCTGCGCCTGCAACATCAGCGATATTTAACTGCACGGCAGAGCTACGACAGGCACTGCTGCAAAAAGGGCGGGTCTATGTTGGCTGACAGGCAGTGGAGGTAACAGACTACGTGGACGTCACCTGCTGCAATAAATGCCAGCAGTATGGGCACCCGGAGCGCTACTGCAAGGCAAAAGAGATCACTTGCGCGCGCTGCGGCGCAGCTGGACACCGCGGTGAGGACTGCAAAGCGGTTGCGTCGTGCTGCGCAACGTGCAAGCGGCTAGGGAAGAAGGGGCGACGGAGCACAAGACTGCCTCCCGGGACTGCCCGGCGAGACAGTATGCGGAGATGAGGAGTGTCAACATGACCAATTGTGCCTAGGTCCGCAACAATCAGAATCGGCCATCTTAATCTCGCCGGGTCCACCATCGCCACGAGGGAGCTGCCTACGGTGTGTCGGGAACGGGGCTCGGACGTCGTGCTCGTCCAGGAGCAGTATCCGCACGCGGACTTCATCACACAGCACAGCGGCGCAGCTAAGGCAGGCCTATACATACACAGGAGCAACACGGCCTGCGCAGTGCTGCAACATCTCACCACTGACCACTGCCTGGTGGCTCACCTGGACGAGTGCGACCTACATGTGGTCTCCGCATATTTTCAGTTCGGGGAGGCCATCGACCGGCACCTGCACCACCTGGAGGGAGTAATGAATGCACTGCGGGGAAAGCGAGTGCTGGTGTGTGCGGACGTAAACGCCCACTCGCCTATGTGGCACAGTGAGCCGCGCCACTACATCGGTCGCGGCCACAACTCGGAGTACAGGCGGGTGGCGCTAGAAAGCTTCATTACAGCACACCGACTTACGGTGCATAATGTGGAGGTGCAACCGTTCACTTTCAGTGGCCCGAACGGCGAATCTAACATTGACGTCACGCTGGCTACCAAGAGCGACATAGTTGGCTGCTGTCGGCGCCCTCCATCACTCGCGGAGTGTCCTCGTCTCAGCACGGGTTTTCTTAGGGCAAATCAACGCTGACGGCTCTGAATGAGATGGTGAACACAGTCCAGAGTAGTTGCTCCAAGTATGTCTAGGCCATTTTCCTGGACATATCTGGAGCATTCGACAATGCATGGTGGCCCATGATCCTGCTCAAGGCGAAGGGTCGGGGCTGCCTACACACTAAAACAGAGCTCGCCCGTCTGCGTTCGCGGGGTACGTCTTACTAAATTACTCTTTTCAAGAAAACTACGTTGACAAAATATCACATTTGAAAGTTTTCTCACCAGTGTGGGTAAAAGTATATAATAATACTATACAAACTGTAACAAGCGTACAATTAAATTTTTAAATCAGTACCGCCAAGTGGAACCAATGGTTCCACTTCGGGCTCGAGAGGTACTACGCTGACAATATCACATTTGAAAGGTTTCTCGCCAGTGTGTAGATACGAATATGATATAATACATTACTTTAATATTAAAAATACGTTTACAAACGTCGCATTCGAAATGTTTTACATTGACACACTCTTCGATACCTTTTTATTTTTTTTTACTGGCAATACCTATGATATTTAAAATTTAATATCTGTTAATGTAGTGCCCTCATATCGCATCAACACGTCCGACCGCGGCGGCGCGCGGCCGTGTACTGAGGCGCGTCCAGTCCAAGCAGCTGCGACCACTGGGGCCGGCACACATGCCGTACGCCACCTTCGACGGCGCGGGGACTCGTCTGGCGGATCGGTCGACGAGAGAACATCGCGGGATCAGGCTAGTCACTGAGCGCGCGCATTTTTTTTTTTTTTCGGACGGAGTCTGCTGTACCGCACCAACAGTGCGTGCGCAGGCCGTTCGGATGTTTATAATATGACGGCGCCGCGCGCTTCCTTCAAGTCAACAGGAGCAAATATACATCGCGGGCGCACCCCGTTTGGTCGATTAGCAGCTATAACCACTACGTACCAAGTACTCAAAAATTTTATAAGTATTTCAAAAATAAATGTAACCAATATTCGTATCAGCATTTGAGTTTCATTTCCACTCCCAACAAGATATCCATCCCTACACTATTATTACGGAAACTTGTACTTAAAGCAGTATTATTTATGCCGCCACAAACTCCATCTTGTGGTTGGACGTATGATTTTGAGATTTCGTAATTATTTCCGAGACAGACGATAATCTTCGATGGTATTCGTTTTTCTTTTGGTTTTGATCTTCGCGTATCCAGTAGCTTCCTATCAACGGGCGTCCCTGTAAAATAATGAAATAAGTACGAATTAATATTAACAGAAAGTAACGTGCTCTTCAAGCACTCCACCATAGGTACTATGATGGATGACGCATCGTTTCGGATCGCGGTCTGTCTCCGCTTGGGCGCACCTTGTGTTGCTCCGCATCGGTGTCATTGCGGAGTTGCTTTCGACAGCCTCGGGCACCATGGCCTTTCCTGCTGCAAGAGCGCAGGCCGCATAGCGCGACATGCTAGCGTCAACGATATTATTCGTAGGGCTCTTGTCACCGCCGGCGTACCGGCAGTATTAGAACCTAGTGGCTTGGTACGTGACGATGGGAAGAGACCAGATGGTATGACGTTGGTGCCGTGGAAGATGGGTAGGCCTTTGGTGTGGGATGCAACATGTGTCGACACCCTTGCGCCATCACATGTTCCAAGTACGGTGGGCTGTGCCAGCGCTACCGCTGCGGCTGCTGAGGCCCTCAAGCGGCGCAAATAAAAATAAAAAACATAAGTCCACATCTCTAGCCATCTTTTCACTTCTGAAAGTAGTATTGAACAATATTAACAACAAACAGCTAACGACAGGGCTATTCTTTGATATGTCAAAGGCATTTGATCTGGTTACACATGACATTTTATTACAAAAACTAGAGGCGATCGGTATTAGAGGACTGCCACTTCAGTGGATATCATCGTACAAAAAATATCAGCTGTTTCATACATTTTCATTGGCTAAATACTGCATTTTGTATGAAACAGCTGATATTTTTTTCGAGATTTCGGAGTTTTACCAAAACAAAAGTTGCTTATAATCATGTGTACTTTCACTGCCTAAGAGGTTTCGGGTATTTTTTCAATTTCCCTGTATACAATTTAATCAATCTTATAATAATACATTTAATTTTAAAATGGACATACCGAAAATTATGCAAGTGACGCAAACTAAGTTTTTGGGAGTAGTGATTGACGAACATTTAGACTGGAAAGCACAAGTTGATGCTGTATGTAATAAAATAAATAAATTTGTCTATGCTCTGAGACAAATAAAAAAGGTCACTAATCTAAAAACGGCTGTGATGTCATACCGCGCATATGTTGAGTCCTCACTACGGTATGGACTTGTGATGTGGGGAAATAGTACTGACCACAATAGAGCATTTGTCGCCCAGAAAAAATGTTTACGAGCTCTATACGAGATTCCATCTGACGAATCATGTCAACCTATATTTAAAGAGCTTGGTTTGCTACCGTTACCTTCTTTATATATATATGAAGCATGCATGTTCGTTCAAAAACACAAAGAACTATTTAAAACAGCAGAGGAAGTAAGCTCTCGAAGCAGGCGAGACCAATACAGACTTGTGCTGGATGTACTGCCTCGATTAGTGAAATATGATAAAAACTGTCTTGCAATGTGTGTACGAATCTATAATAAATTGCCAAAAATGTTTAAATTGTTAAATTATACGTTATTTAAAACCCAATTAGATAAATGACTTAATAATAATAATTTCTATAGTATTCATGAATTTTTTAATAAGTAATCAATGTAATGTATTTTTATTAATATTTAATTTTTAATAATATTTCAATGACATAATGTATTTTTAGTAAGTAAGTTTGCACGCTTATTTTTTAGCAAAACATGTTTGATCTACATAATATTCCAATAACACCTTGTATACCATGTTTTAAGCAAATTAAAATATCTTATCTTATCTTAAATACTGTAACCTTATCGGTAATTACAGTTTTGAGTCGTTTGGGGTCGAAACGCTTGGGTCATGGGGTCCGAGTGCGCGTCTCCTTTTATGGAAATATCTCGTCGACTAATCGACACTTTGCGTGACCAGAGGGCTGGCTCGTTCTTTGCTCAAAGGCCCGGTTTCCACCGCAAGCGGAACGGACCCACTTCGTTACCGACTTCGTTATATATCTATACATATAATAAAATCGTAGAGTTGCCGTGTCTGTACATTGAATATTTTCGCATAAAAAATACATAGAAATGTCAGAAAAATGACATGAATACAAAAATGCAGTTTTTGAAATTCTTTTCTGTTTGTCTGTGCGTCTGTTTGTCTGTGCGTTTGGAGGAGCATCACGCATAAACCACTGATTGGATTCAAAATTTAGGTACTTCGAAATATTAAGTGATAATCGGAGCAACATTTAGTGTTTATTTCATCAAAATCGACCCACAACATCAAAAGATATCGAATTTTAAAGTTGGTTTACGAAGAAACATCATCGAGCGCTAAAATAGGTTGTTAACATTGAGACTTCAGATGCTTGCAATGCCATCTATTGAGAAAATTTTTAATAAGAAATGTGCGAAAAGACCCCGAAACAATGTATTTTTGAGTTTTTTTTTTAATTAAACTGAAAATGTAGCAATAAAAGTGAACACTTTATTATATTATCATTATTTATCGTAACGTGTAAGCTTCTAAGTTTGAACTTATGAGTAGTTATGAGTATTATAAAGACAGTTCAGTTACGTTGTAGATCGATAGATGGCGTTGTACTTATGACGCGTTTTTCTGAATCGCGGTGTTAAGATTCTCCGCAGTAGCATGAGGTCAGCACCATGTTTTAATTGAAGTCGTATGGATTCGCCGACTGTCGCATTGCACAGACGTGTTCCAGAGCGCTCGGGTCTCCTTGTTTTATCTCGTTTTATTTTGCGCGCAGGGACTACTTAGCAACAAGCGTCCATCGGCTCCTTCTTGGGTCTACACGCGGTATCCTGCTGATTTCGGTCCTCCGGTCTGCCACCAGCGGCAAGCCCCGGAGGCCGGGTTGGTGGGTGCCGTGTGCCGAGGAGGGCCGGTCGAGACCGCGCCCGTCAGTCCCTCGCTGCGCCCATCCGCGTCGCGCATCATATGTTTTTAACCCGTTAAGCGGTGGTGAATCATGCCACCACCGCCACCAACGTACCCTCCGTCCAGGAGGCCAACTCGCCCCCTCCCCCCGCACACTACGGGGATAGGAAGACGTTCGGTGTGGCGTTCGCGCGCGGCAGCTGTGGCGGGCATCGACCGCCTCATCTCCGTGCAGCACGTGACCCGCCCGACTCGCCCCGCTGCCACCCCCCCCCCTCCCCCAGTCGGAACCTTTGACTTGGGAGTGGAGGAATTCTTCTCGGCCAGCCCACTCGCCACCACGCCCACCCCTACAGAGGGTGACCCTCCACGGCTTACCGCAGTACAGCCGCCACCATCCTCCACGTCCAGCGCCCTCGGCCAATGGCCGCAACACCAACGCAGCGTGCCAGCAACCACCCGCGTGCCCACGCCGCTGCTCACCACGCCGCCGCTCACCACCATCGCTGCGCCGCAACCTCAAAGAGAAAAGCGTCCATCCCAACGCGCCACGACTACGACTACGACGCAGGAAGGACCCCACCCGCGCTACGTCGCGCCACCGACTCAGATCGCCCCGGAGAGATTCCCCTCCCCCCCGCAACCTACAGAGAAGAGGCAGGCTATATTTACTACGCCGCCCTTCTCACCTGCCGGCCGTGCCACAACCTCGCCCATGGACATGGGCACATCAACTACCGCGTCCTATGCGAACGCAGCTGCCCTCCCCCGCCCCTCACCGCGGACCAACCTGGGTAGCTCCAACCGCACCCCTGCCGCCACCTCCCCTTATGCAACCACCAATGCTGCCTCCAGCGTCGCCGCCGCTACCACTGCCGACGATGCTCAAGCCGCCACACAAGGAAGTAGTACCGCCCCCGCTCCCAAGACCTCTGCCAGATACCCGCCACTTGTGGTGGAGGTGCTGCCAGACTGGCCGACACACTTCCGGGAACTTAAAAAGATCCTGGGACACGCACCGAACGGACGCGCATTCGGGAAAGGCGTCCGCTTTATTCCCAAGACGGAGAAGGAGTACCGAGCCGTCCAAGCATACCTCACGAAGCTGGAGAAGGAGACCAGGCTCACCTGGTTCTGCTACTCCCTGCCCGCTGACCAGAGCCACGCAGCACCACGCAGCCGCCGAACAAACCGGAGGAGACGACCAAACGGTCAACAGCCCCTGTGGTCGCTGCCCCCCTAGGGGGGACGAAGGCGAAGCAGGGGTCCGTTGACCCCATAGTTACCCTGGCCATCGGAGCACTCAACTCGGTGCTACTGGCCATACAGGAGGGGCGGGATCCAGTCCCCGCCATCCTGCAATGCGTTGCTGAACTTTGCGCACATGGCCGCAAGTGAGGTGCGCATTGTTTACTGGAACGCCTTCGGACTGACCCCCGAGAAGACCAGGCTCCTGACATTGTTGTTGACACAGCGCAAAGTCGACATAGCGCTCATAAATGAGACGCACCTCAGGAGCAGCACCAAGTTGAAGATGCCAGGGTACACCACGTACCGAGAGGACCACACCTCCCCCACTGGGGCTGCTTACAGGGGACTAGCAGTCCTAGTCAAGAGGAACATCGTCCACCAGCCGCTGCCACTGCCGACGCTTCAGTCGTCCTACGCCCTCGGTGTTGAGATCTGCACCAACCGCGTCCCCACCCGTGTGTTCGCTTTCTACAAGCCACCCCAGCACAAACTCGCTATGGCTGACGCATCCTGCTAGACTCGCCACTTGCGACAGTCGTTGCGGGTGACTTCAACGCGAAGCACACGGCGTGGAACTCAGCTTACATCTGCCCAGACGGACGACGCCTGTTCAACCATGCAGATCGCAACCACTTCGAGGTGCTAGGACCGACAGTGCCGACGCACTATCCACACAGCCCAGCGCAGATGCCAGACGTCATCGACTTGGCACTCGTCCGTGGCCTCACCGCCACACCGTCGCTTGACGTCTTGGACGAACACGTCCTCTCGGACCACCAGCCGGTGCTAATGGTACTAGCGAGCACCCCTGCTCGGTCTGTACCACCCCTGCCGCGACCCCGCCAGGATTGGCGCGCCTATGCCTGCCACATGTCGGAGCACGCCCCCTACCGCCGCATCGAGACCTACGCTGACGTCGACACGCTCGCTGAACAACTCGGCGCTGACATCACAGCAGCGCTTCGAGAATCGAAGCAAGACTCAGCGTCGGCGCGCAGGCCGCCCCAACTACCGCCCCACATCCTGGCGATGGTCGACAGGAAAAGGAAGCTGCGTCGCAACTGGCAACGCACCCGTTGTCCGTCCATGAAAACTCAGCTCAACGCTCTGACGAAGAGGATCTCGAGTGCACTCGAGGCGCTGCACACCGAGTCCTGGCACCACGCCATCGAGCGAGCGGGAGACGATTGGACGGGCATCCACCGCCTATGCCGCCAACTCTCAAGGAAGCCCCCTCCGATTAGGCCCCTCATGGCCGGTGACGGAACCCTTCGTTACCAGTCATTATGCTGCCTAAGCCCGGGAAGAACATACTGAAGCCCGAAAGTTATCGGCCCATCACGCTGCTGTCGACACTCTCGAAAGTCTTCGAGAAGCTTCTACTGCTGCACCTGACGCCACACATCCAGCCACGCGACGAACAGTTCGGTTTCCGTGCCGGGCACTCCACGACGCACCAACTCGCGAGAGTGGTGCATCATCTGACGGTCGCCCTCAACAAGAAAGAGGGTGCCGTCGCGGTAATGCTCGACATGGAGAAGGCGTTCGACCGCGTGTGGCACGCCGGCCTGCTCTACAAGTTGTCCACGTCTACTACTCCTCGCCGAATAGTCAAGACTGTGGCCACCTTCCTGGAGAACAGACGCTTTCAAGTGGTGGTTGAAGGCGTCCTGTCTACGGTACGCTCCGTCGGTGCCGGCGTGCCCCAAGGATCCTGCCTGTCCCCTGTGTGCTACTGCAGGTACACAGACGACATACCCGTCGGTGGCGACGCCATGCTGGCGCTATACGCCGACGACGCCGCCTACATCACGACCTCGCTGTCACCTGCACATGCGGCGGTCAAAATGCAGCGAGCACTGGATGCACTCCCGCCGTGGTTGGAAGACTGGAGACTGTCGGTCAACGTGGCGAAGACCCAAGCCATCTCCTTCGGAAGACGTCAGCACCCGCCTCGTCTCTCGATACTTGGACGCCACGTCGACTGGGCGCGCCAGGTCAAGTACCTGGGCGTGACCCTCGACCGACAACTCACCATGGGCCCTCACGTCAAGAACGTCGTGAATCAGACTCGTGCCGCTCGAGCTCTCCTGCGTCCCGTCCTTTCTTCACGCCTACCGCTCCGAGCGAAGCTGGGCGTCTACAAGGCGTATGTTCGCAGCCGACTCACTTACGCTGCCCCTGCGTGGTACGCGCTGGTTTCGGAGTCCAACCGTAACCGGCTGCGCGCGCAGCAGTCGCTGTCACTACGCAGCATCGTAGACGCCCCCAGGTTCGTGAAGAACGCGGTGATCGCAAGAGACCTGCGCATGGAGAGCCTCGACGACTTCATCGGCCGCCTGACCGCCACGATGTTCAGCCGCGCGAAGGCCTCGACCTTCCACCAGCTGCGGGAGCTAGCTCCCTACCACCGACGCCCACCGGATAGACCGCTGCCGCGGGACTTGATCCCCGCCGCAACCTCATCCAACCCGGACCATGACGCCGCTCGCTGAATACGGTTGACGGGCGCACGCCGGGAGTCCCCCCCGACGTGCTCGACCTCACCATATCCAGCCGAAGCCCACCAACCCATTGCCGCTGGCTGGTAGAGCGCTCACTGGAGGCTCCCCGCACGGGGACGCTGCCGGTGGGGGCAGCTCTCGCTAGCGGTACAACACCCACCGGACTTGACGCCCGGACTTGACTCCACGTGGCAACGCCACAACCAAATGTCTACACAGGCGGCGATGGAACCAACTGTAATACCATAAAAGGTAGATCAGTTCCCTCCTGTTCCTCTAGGGGAATAGTGAGAAGACCCGGAGTTTGAATTCGTATAATGAAGTTAATGTTGAAATTGTTATATAAAAATAGCTATGGCAGTATGGATTTGATTGAATGACTAGACTGTTTTTCAATTTACTGGGAGGAGAGGAGTCTCCTCCGGAGAGTTCTATATCAGCCGAACACGTCGATCTTCAAGGTTAAGCAACGCTTGCCGAGGTCGGTCTTTGAATGGGTGACCATTATAACAACCTAGCCTTTTCCTTACTATATTTGCTCGGCTTCCAAATAAACCGGATTCAGTTGAATACCGGTATCTTACGTGGCGCGGCTGCCTACCAGACCTCCACAACTCATTCAATGCAAGATTTCAGTCAGATTTTACTGGCTTCTGACTATCCGTAACGACTGCCAAAGATCTACAAATGACAGCCGGGACCAAAGGCTTAACGTGCTTTCTGAGGCACGAAGGAAACTCGGTATGTCAAGATGGTCACCCATCCACAGACCAACCTTCGCAAGCGTTGCTTAACCTTGAAGATCGATGCGTTCGTCTGTTATAGTTTAGCCATGAAGATCGGCCCGTGCGGCTGTTTCAATTTAGCCACGAGCTCCTCTATAATAAATCGATTCCATGAACCCAGTAAAACTTTTTTGATATTATAAAATGTTAAACAAATTAAATTAATCAGTGGTCTACAATCAGCAATATTGTCAGTAAAAATCGGAGAAAATGTGTTTCTTTTTGGACTGTTCTGGACGAAATTAAGAATCCACTTGATTCAGCACCATTCGTTCCATAGTTGGTTTTGTTGATTTTGATTCAAGATTAGTTTGTACCAGGAGATTAGGTACCTGGGCTGGTCGGCATTTCAACCGATAGAGATGATACAGTGCCCTGCATTAGGTACCCTCTTCATAATTATACTTATTCTTAATTCAAGAGAGAGATCAGGATACGTAACTGAACGTAGATTTTGTCTATGCAATCTATACTAATATTATAAAGCAGAAGAGTTTGTTTGTTTGGTTGAACGCGCTAATCTCAGGAACTACTGGTCCTATTTGAAAAAATCTTTCAGTGTTAGATAGCCCATTTATTGAGGAAGGTTATAGGTGTTTATATATAAATATATATTATACATCATCACGCTAGACAAATAGGAGCGGAGCAGTAATGGAAAATGTGACGCAGACGAAGTTGCGCGGGTCAGCTAGTTCAGAATAAAAATTTAATATTCAGAACAATATCAGTCACGAATAAATGTTGAACTGACTTTCATAAGATGAATAGATTTCATGATACTTCAGGTGGTGGATGATAAAGAGCATTTATGTATGCAGTTTGCGCTTGCGAGTGTAACGAAGTCATCAATGGGCCCGTTCCGCTCGCGGTGGAAACCGCGCTAAAGAATTAGCATTGCCATTCAACGTGGCAATACTGCCAGTCTTCTGGGCACGTTTCCGGATGACAGCGATGCGGAGAAATTCTTCGATGCCTAAGCGTATCTTGTTTTTGTATATTTATTTCTATATAGTTAGGTTTAGTTATTTTCATGTTTTTATTATAAAGTAAGATATTTCTATACACTTTAAAAAATTTGTAGAAAATAATAAATAATTAACAGGAATTTGATAATTACATCGGTCGATACCTACCGTTGGTACTCATTCCTAATGTTATTAAGCCTACTAAATTGAACATCGACGTAGACCCCACACTCTCACATACCGTCGATCTAGGGCCGTAATTCCCGTGAGCCCCAGCGGTCTGCACACAACAGACATGCCACAAACCCCACTCGTTGGTGCAAGTGTTCTAAGGCCTGCTTGCTTACCTGTTGATTCTTGTTCATCTTGCGCTTCGGTTCTAATAGGAACATCTCCTGAATCTGACTCAGCATGGAGTGCTGGCGTATCTTCGACATCTGGAAAGCTGTTGTCTATATTGGCAAGTTCTAATTCTGTAAGCAAACAAAGCATTCCTGGTCACTACATATTTTAAAACAGGACGTCACCCTAACGTAGTACATATCTAAAAATATATAAAAAAAAACCCCGACACAAAATCAACCACTTGAAAAAATAAAAATATTATTTGCTCGTTTAAGAGTTTATATTTTGTGTCGGGGGGTTTTTTCAATTTAGAATTTTACTTTTATTTTGTCATTTTCAAAGTAGCTATCAATATTAGTAAGGTAGGTAGTAGGTAGGTAGTCAGATCCCCACGGCCTCATCTACACTATCTACACTTCTACACTAATATTATAAAGAGGAAAACTTTGTTTGTATGTTTGTTTGTTTGTTTGATTGTAATGAATAGGCTCAAAAACTTCTGGACCGATTTTAAAAATTCTTTCACCATTCGAAAGCTACATTATCCACGAGTACCATAGGCTATATTTTATTTTGGAAAAAAATAGGGTTCCGTAAGATATTTGGGTTTTTCGGACACAAGGTGTAAAAATCAAACAGAAAAGTTACTTATTTTGCGTACGCTGCCTAAACTATAAAAGATAGAACCATAAATTGTTCTAATTAATTGTAGATCATATAAATATCTACAAAAAAGTCCGCGACACACTATACCTATCTATGTCGAGTGAGGCACAACAATCATTTTTTTTTTTTTAAATCTTGTTTTTTTTTTGACTACATTTAAACGCGTTTATTTTACTCATGCTATTAATCCTTATCAAAATAAAGTATTTCATCACTAAGTACAGTTTATGTAGATAATATTTGGTCTTTGAATGATTAGAATCGGACGTTTGGTTTTGAAGTTATGGCGAAATTAAAATATTACGATTTCTGCTGCACGGCCCGTTGCGAAGTGGACGTCACCAAGGCGGGGGTGCGCGTGCGGGAGGGGAGTTTAGATCTATGAGTGTCGGTCGTGCGCGAAGTCTAATAATTTTCGTGCGATTTTTTTTAGATTTCGTTCTTAAAATTACACCTCGAACAGAACTAGAAAATACATAAGATTAAACCATAGCGATTTATGCAAGTATAACATAGTATGTGCATAAGGTGGTTTACTGATGTAAAAGAGCGCCTCTCGCCATCAAACGTAAAAGTTTGGCGAGTTTAGATTTAAAAGTAACCTCTGTAATACAATTTTGTTAAATAAATAAATAAAAATAAAACCTACGCAAAAGTTCTTCTCAGAGCTAAACAACAGTTCTTCTCAGAGCCAAACAACAGTTCTTCTCAGAGCCAAACAACAGTTCTTTTCAGGGCTAACCAACAGTTCTTTTCAGGGTTAACCAACAGTTCTTTTCAGGGCTACACAACAGTTCTTTTAGCTAGAATATTACACGCTATTAACATTTTCTTAAACATTTGGAAATGCCTAAGAGAGCCAGGTCTCAACTTACTAAACATAGTTCTCAAGCACGGGCAGCAAGAATACGCCGTATGGGAGAATCTTCACCTGAACGTTCACAACGCCTTGCTGAACAAAATCAGAGAAACTCTCAGGTACGCGCACGAGAGTCGAGTGTCGAACGTTTGCAACGCCTTGCACAACAAAATCTGAGAACCTCTGAGATATAATATTATAAAGCAGAAGAGTTTGTTTGTTTGTTTGGTTGAGCACGCTAATCTCAGGAACTACTGGTCCGATTTGAAAAATTATTTCAGTGTTAGATAGCCCGTTTATCGAGGAAGGCTATAGGCTATATATACCTATATATTTATATCATTAAGCTAAGTCAGAAAGGAGCGCAGAATTAATGGAAAATGTGACGCAGACGAAGTTGCGCGGGTCAGCTAGTAAACTATTAAAGAGCTGAGTATCTTCAAACGGCTTATCATCAGTAGGCTAATTCAAACAACGCTTTTCGTATCGTCTCTACCGCTGTCAGACACGCTCGCGTCATGTTCGCGTCACGCGAGCGCAATAACGGCATTTTGCTGATTGGCGTCTTTGGTGCGTGTAACTTTAAGTTTAACTTTTAATATTATAATAACGTCATATTCATTGAAATGTAATCGATTCCATTCGATTATTTAGTGAGTAATATTTTTACTGTCCACCATAAGTTTGGTAGTTTGGCTGTCGTACAGTTGACGTGCAGTTCAAAGATTACAAGAAGACCGTTTATCACTCAAACTTGAACTTAAACTGCACTAAAACTTAATCGGCGCGTCATAAAATTACGTGAATTAGCCCTCCGGTCATGGTTACCTTATCATTTATTTTATTTCAATATCATTGAAGTACCACGGTACCAAATTTCAAATCGATCGGACATAAGGAAGTAAGTCAGATCCGCTCATCAAGTATTAATGACCTCATGGTCTTCAAACGGCTGAACAAATTTTCATGAAACATAAACATGGCTAAGATCACAGAAAAAAAATTAACGAAAATCGGTTCATCCGTTTGGGAGCTAAGATACCACTAACAGATACACAGACACTTTAAATTTATAACAGAGAGGGGTCTCTTTGTGTCGGGGATTGTAAACAACTAGCTGACCCACGCAACTTCGTCTGCGTCACATTTTCCATTAATGCTCGGCTCCTTTTAGTCTTAGCGTGATGATATATAGCCTATAACCTTCCCGAATAAATGGGCTATCTAATACTGAAAGAATTTTTCAAATCGGACCAGTAGTTCCTGAGATTACCCCCTACATACAAACTTACAAACAAATTTTACCTCTTTATAATATTAGTATAGATGTCACCCGCCGTGTCTGTCCATCTGTTCGCGAGCGACGAACTCAAAAACTACTGCACCGAATTACGTGCTGTTTCACCGTGGATAGAGAGGGTCTCGAGGAAGGTTTTAGTATATAATTTGTCAAGTATATGTATACATGGGCTTAAATCTATCTATCTACATGACATCTGACACTGTGATCTGACACTGTGTGTGTGTGATCATAACACTGAAAGAATTGATCAAATCGGACCAGTAGTTCCTGACATAAGCGCGTTCAACCAAACAAACAAACTCTTCTACTTTATAATATTAGTATAGATTAGCCTATGCTAATCTATACTAATATTATAAGACTAGCTTCTGCCAGCGGCTTCGCCCGCGTGATCCCTAGGGAACATATTCCCGGAATGAAAAGTAGCTTATGTGCTATTCCAGACTATAATCTATCTTCGTTCTAAATTTCATTAAGATCCGTTAAGCCGTTCTGGCGTGATTGAGTAACAAACAACCAACTTTCACATTTATAATATTACTCATTTGGTGTAAAGCGAAAATTATAACCATCTTCCCCTCGACATTATAATCATTAAAAGATATTGCAAACTGTCGTAAGCCGTTTTCCGAAGCTACTCGCTAGCCTCTAGGCGCCAAGCTAGCCGCCTGCCTGTGCGTTCGCGACCACAAAAATAATCCTTATAGCATGATTCAGTATTCACGCGCGATGGCTTATTATTAGCGTTTTTCATGTATAACTTTAGTGTTTCTGTACCGATTTCTATGATTCTTTTTTATGGAATAGTTAATAATGTTAACTTTTATTAATGTTAATTAGGGACGACTGAGAGTTTTATAAACGTAAGAGTAGACAAATACAATCAGAAAGCTTCGAACTGCTAAGCTATCGGGAGTTACACGTGTTATTGTTCGTCAATCATAAAAGATAGACATATGCTGTCTTTGGATATTTTTTATATAATTTTAAGGAGAACATTTCCGTCATACATGATTTCTGTGTAGCTTTCACCATTAAGGTTGCACACGCGACGGAAGCTTAAAAAATGGAGTAACTTCTCCCGTTTTCCCAACATTTCCCTTCACTGCTCTGCTCCTATTGATTGTAGCGTGATGAAAAGTATACTATAACCTGCTCAGGAGTATGAATAATAATTGAACCAAGTTTCATTAAAATCCGTCGAGTAGTTTTTGTTTCTATAACGGTTATACAGACAGACAGACAGACAGACAGACAGACAGACCGACAGACAGACAGACAAAAATTGTACTGATTGCAGTTTTGGCATCAGTATCGATCCCTAATCACCCCCTGATAGTTATTTTGGAAATATATTTCATGTACAGAATTGACCTCTCTACAGATTTATTATAAGTATAGATAGACTAGCTTCTGCCAGCGGCTTCGCCCGCGTGATCCCCCGTTTTCGCAACATTTCCCTTCACTGCTCTGCTCCTATTGATTGTAGCGTGATAAAAAGTATACTATAACCTTAGAATAATAACGCATAGAAGCCGCGTCTAGAACAAAACCCGAGCAAAATCGTGTGTCCACTTCATTTTCTTTGTGTGCGTGAGCCGAATGTGTCTACGTTCCTCTAACGCACACAGATATAGCTTTCAGTGATACCATTACTAAGCCGTTACCCACAAAATATGGGAAGACGCATTACTATTTTGCTATCAAGGCAAGTATTTTATGTTGTTGGGAACTGGAAAAGGTAAACATGTAATATGACATATTTTTTCGGAAGGTATAATTCAATTTATTTCAAAATAAAAGGAAATAAATCGCAAAAAGAATGAGATATTGTTCAATGCGTTTAGAATGCTTGATGGGTTATAATTATAAACAATGTTAAAACATCGGGTTTGATATGAATTAACAGTAAGTATTGTATTTTAAAATTACAAAAATTAAAAACATGAATGAAGGCAATGTGGGTATTTTTTCCTCACAAATAGCAACACTGTGTTATGACAAGTTAGGTTATTAGAATTTTGTTTTATTTTTCGATTTACGTAAAAATAGTGCATAGAATGTGAGTACTTATTTGTGAAATGTTATTTTATCACATTTTTTTTGTTTTCCTGATGTGCTATAACATCCTTTCACGCAACAAACTGTCATTTTCAATTGTTTACTGGCGAGCTGTGTTCGACGGAACGTGACATTGAGTACTGACGGCCTGATGGCTAAGTTTGACCGATTAGGCTAAGTTTTAGTTGCCTCACTTTTTGCACTCGTACTAGGTTTCTATGCGTTATTATTCTAAGACTATAACCAGCTCAGGAGTATGAAAAATAATTGTAGCAAGTTTCGTTAAAATCCGTCGGGTAGTTTTTGTTTCTATAACGGTTATACAGACAGACAGACAGACAGACAGACAGACAAAATTTTTACTGATTGCATTTTTGGCATCAGTATCGATCCCTAATGAAAAAAAAAGTGGCAACACTGCCCAAGTGACATGTAAAATTTTTGTTCCGTGCTTACAAATTAGATTTAATTAGTATAAGTTAAATTAGAGTGTAATTCTTTATGTAAACGTCTTATAATTGCATAAATACGCAGAGTTATTGTTTTCCTGCAAATATATAAAGAAAAACAACATTTTCGGTACCGGCTGTCACCGGTAACCCTAAAACCGCCAGCTGACGTTTGAACTACGCATGGAATTAAACGGGGAAGTATTGTTTACTTTTATTTTATAATAACGGGCCATCCACTAACGTTCATTTCTTCCGACTTGTCCCGTTGTGCAAACTGTACAGAAAAGCGACGGGATAAAATAAAACCGTTGAAGCCACTAATTAAACCACAATCCTACGTTCTTTCCCCTGACTTTATCACAACACGCCAGTTCGACAGGAAAAACAATCCTTCAGTGACCATACACACGTTTTGGTACATTCCTGTCAGTTTGCATCTTGTCAGTCATACCGAGGGATTGCGTGTCTGTGGATGGTTATAATCCTATCATTTTAAGAAGATTGTTGTCATTTAAAAGGAATGATCGTCATTTTGAATTATCTTTATGGATTTATTTGGATTATTTTCATTTTGCTACAACATTTGGGGGCCGAGTCACCCGCGTCCGTAGGAGAATACCCTGCAGCGAATCCCTACACGTGGTCCCCGGGTGGTGCTAAACAGGTGATACTAACTGCCTCCGTGGTCTAGTTGTTAAACCACCTGATTCAGATCCAGAGGTCCCGGGTTCGATTCCCAGCGGGGGCAAATTTTTTGATCGGTTTGGTTGGTGGTAGGACTTGTTCTAAGTCCGCCTGGCAAAGCTACCACCATCATGTCTAAGTCTGTCGCCATAACAACAATGTTAACAGCATTGTTGTGTTCCGGCAGTTAGAGGTATGGTGGGTATCTTTGGCTTAATCATCACTTTCCATCAGGTGAGATTTGGGCCAAGAGTTTCCCCGTTTTGCATTAAAAAAAAAAAAAAAAAAATTGTACCCGTACCTACGGGACGAAGACGAACACAAAATGATTACAAACGAGCGCTCAATCACGCCGGACAAATAAACAGGCACTAACTTGATCACAGAGCGCGTCGCGTCCTTCGCGACGGGAGGGGTCGCGGGGTTTTAATACCGTCATTCTTTCTCGCTCTTACAAATCCACTGGCGTTCATTCCGTGAGGATTTTACATTCCGGTAGGAATGAACGTTAGTGGATAGGCCGCTATCAGCACACATTCATCAGTTTATCTCGGTAGCACGTCCTTGCAAAATTGTATTAACTTTTTCGCAGAGTTTATGACTCTGCGTTGAGAAGGTATTTGGCTTTGTTTACATCGCAGAGAACGTCAAAATTACTAGTTTCTGTTGATTTAGTTCTATATTTTTCATTTATATACAACAACAATAACGTTTATGATCGTTATTTTGCATAATCTTTTGAACTATTACATTAGTTCAGTATAATTTTAATTTAGGCATCCTACCCACTTAAGACAATTATCTATACTTATAATAAATCTGTAGAGAGGTCAATTCTGTACATGAAATATAGTTCCAAAATAACTATCAGGGGGTGATAAAGGATCGATACTGATGCCAAAAATGCAATCAGTACAATTTTTGTCTGTCTGTCTGTCTGTCTGTCTGTCTGTCTGTCTGTATAACCGTTATAGAAACAAAAACTACTCGACGGATTTTAATGAAACTTGGTACAATTATTATTCATACTCTTGAGCAGGTTATAGAATACTTTTCATCACGCTACAATCAATAGGAGCAGAGCAGTGAAGGGAAATGTTGGGAAAACGGGAGAAGTTACTCCATTTTTTAAGCTTCCGTCGCGTGTGCAACCTTAATGGTGAAAGCTACACAGAAATCATGTATGACGGAAATGTTCTCCTTAAAATTATATAAAAAATATCCAACGACAGCATATGTCTATCTTTTATGATTGACGAACAATAACACGTGTAACTCCCGATAGCTTAGCAGTTCGAAGCTTTTTGATTGTATTTGTCTACTCTTACGTTTATAAAACTCTCAGTCGTCCCTAATTAACATTAATAAAAGTTAACATTATTAACTATTCCATAAAAAAAGAATCATAGAAATCGGTATAGAAACACCAAAGTTATACATAAAAAACGCTAATAATAAGCCATCGCGCGTGAATACTGAATCATGCTAAGTATATGGATTATTTTTGTAGTCGCGAACGCACAGGCAGGCGGCTAGCTTGGCGCCTAGAGGCTAGCGAGTAGCTTCGGAAAACGGCTTACGACAGTTTGCAATATCCTTTAATAATTATAATGTCGAGGGGAAGATGGTTATAATTTCGCTTTACACCAAACGAGTAATATTATAAATGTGAAAGTTTGGTTGTTTGTTACTCAATCACGCCAGAACGGCTTAACGGATCTTAATGAAATTTAGAACAAAGATTATAGTCTGGAATAGCACATAAGCTACTTTTCATCCCGGGAATATGTTCCCTAGGGATCACGCGGGCGAAGCCGCTGGCAGAAGCTAGTTATTAATAAGGCAATCCAAAGTGAGAAAATTAAATAAACAATACCTTTTAAATCAAATTTACCAGCCTATCTCATTTTTCCACTTAACTACACTAATTTCTCCCCATTTTTATTAATCCTTTAATTTCCCACTTTCCTTTCTTTGTCTGTCCTTTAGATTCTCATAGTTTCTTTCACTCTATTTTCAGTACCTAAACCTGAAACCATGCCTGTGATGACCCGCAAAGCTACAGCTCAGGATATGGAGCTTAAACTGAGAATGGCTCTCCAAGAACTGAAAGCCTCGAATGACCAATGTCAAGAATTGTTGCAGGAGAGAGAGGAGAGTGAGGTGGAAGTAAAGAAAATGGTCCATAAAAACACCTGCCTTAAACGGGAGCTTGTAGACCTTAGCCAACAATATCAAGATGTTGTTGAAGAACGTGACCAGCTGCGGGTAGTAACGGATGGTTTCAACAATTGTAGTAATTTGTATGAGGAGGCTTTACGTAAAGTTAGGGACCTAGAGGATGAACTTATTAATGCCAACAGTTTTATTTCCAAATTGCAAAATGAGAAACAAAGTACTCAGGTTAAGGAAACAAACCGCTTATTTAATGAATTAATTAGTACTAACAGTAATTGTAACCCTCATTCCTTAGTCACAATTGACCTAACTGAAGATTCATTATTGAAACAGAACTGTAGTTATAAAGTAAGTCATAATAAGTTAAAAAAGTATGCAAAATTAAATAAATTTATCAAAAAATGTTATCGGTACAAAATGCAGTTCAAACACTTTTCCAAAACTATTCCACTCAGGAAAGAACGTGTTGACTTGATTAGTAAATTAAATAATTATCAAATTAAACTTGAAGACAGCATAAAAATATATGAAATTGATACACAGCACTTGCAATCTGAAATACAGGTACTCGAAGCTTCACTGAGTTCACTTAACTGTAAATATGTTCAATCTCAGAACCAAATAAAAGAACATATTCTTGCTGCTAACGAGTTAGTCATGTGTCAGTGTACTTGCCAGACAATATCAAACCTTGATGCTGCCCAGCCTGAGGAAACGGAGGTCCCGTCCCAGGCGCAGAATTTGTCTGAAGACTGTGTCATTGGACAAGATTTAATCGCTTTTGATCAGGATTTATCTCAAATTGCTCAGCCTGAGATTGATTGTTCTGTGAATAGTGGCTATCATTCGGTTATGTTCTCAGACAGTATAGGAAGAGGTTTAGGTAAATTATTTAGTAACCACCTGAGTTATTCTACACAAAATTATTGTATGCCAGGTTCATCATACAAGCAAATTATGGCGTCGGTAATATATAATAATTATAATTCAAATACCAACATTACAGTATTTATAGGGAATAGTTCAAAAGTTAAAAAGTCAGATATCACAGAAAATATAACTGAGATGCTAAAGTTAAATTGTAATAAAATAATATTGTGTGCTTTTCCATTTTTTGATAAATTGTCAATTAGACAAAATAATTATATTCATGTGTTAAATAAACACATGCAGTTTTTAGTTAGTCATTATAGTGACAAGTTTATGTTTTTTGACACAAACTTTTTTGTGAAAAATTTAAAATCGACTAGGAATACTGTGTATTTACCAATTAGTTGTAGACACACAATAGCAAGGCTATTAGCTTATTGTATTAACTCAGACATAAGTAGTATGTCGAAGTCTTGTGTATTTAAAGCCACAATGTTTAGTAATTGTACTAAGAATCAGGTGGAGAGCTGTAGCCCTATTGCTACACATACTCCGGATAATGATTTAAACTAGTTTTTAAGACAACAGAGGATACCATTGACAGAATAGTTACTGTTATGCCTACAAAAAACAAGTTATCTTCTTGCACTCTGTTTAATAAATGTCAGAAAGAGGGTCAGCAGCATTCCTTGAAAATATTTCATCAAAATATTCAAGGTGTCTCTTCCAAAATATTAGAAATTGAATTATTTTTAGAAAAAACAATGAATGACATTGTATGTTTTAGTGAGCATTGGTTGAAGGATTACAAGATGCTAATTAGTTATGAAAATTATAGTGTGGGGAGTTGTTTTAACCGAAAATCTATGTTGCGCGGTGGTTCTCTCATCTTAGTTAAAAAATGTTTAAAATTTAAGCAACGTAAAGACATTGTTAGCTTGTCAGTGGAACATTGCATCGAACTGTCCTGTGTTGAGCTTGATAAGCATGTTATAGTGTGCGTGTACAGACCCCCAATCCCTCAAAACTTTACGTTATTTGAAAACACAATGGAAGATGTCCTTGCGAAACTTGTAGCAGGCAACAAATCCGTAATTATTTGCGGAGATTTTAATATTAATATTTTAGAAAATAATTTAAATAGCAGTAGATTTTTAAGTCTTTTTAAATCATTCAACCTGTCTAATGTTTTTACAGAACCAACTAGAGTGACACCAACTTCTTCAACCTGTATTGATAATGTATTCTGCGATTGCGATTATTTAGATAAATCCATAGTTAATTACCTTCAGTCTGATCACAGTGGTCAACTGGTAACATTTACATATAAAGCACCCTTGCAAAAAGTTCAAATACAATTTAGGCCAATTACAACTAGTAAACTAGCTAAATTCAATGAGGCCTTACAAAACAAGTTAAATGTTCTTGGCCATAATATTGAGGATGCGAATAAGTTTTATGGTAACTTCTTTTCGGTGGTACTAAAGGAATTTAATGCAACCTTTGAAAAGAAATCAAAAGATACTTTCCCTAAGTTTGTATTTAGTGATTGGGCGACTAGAGGCATTAGGATAAGTAGGGAAAGACTATATGAGCTATATGGCCTTAAGCCTTTCATAAACACTGAAACCTTTAATAAGTATGTAAACAAATATTCTAAGGTTTTCAGAAATGCTTGCAAAGTAGCTAAAGCCCTGTACATTAGCAATAAGATTAAATCGGCAGATAATAAAATAAAGACAGTTTGGAAAGTTATCAATACTGAAAGTAACAGAAATAAGGTACGAAATACTGATTTTTTGCTGGAGACTGAGCATGGTACCATAAGTTCTAATTTAGAAGTAGCTCAAGAATTTGTAATTTTTTTCACCGATATACCATCAAAAACGACTGGAGCTTTAAATTCTTCACCCGAGGTCTCATTTAATTTATTAAAAGCAAACGTTCCAGGTTGTACGGTTGAATTCCAATTCAAACATATCAACCCTACGATAGTTATGAAAGCTTTCCGGCAAATCAAAATTAAATTAACTGAAGACATATGGGGAATGTCCATCAAAGTGTGTACGTCCATTATTGAGACCATAGCACCTTACTTGGCTTTAATATTTAATTTATGTGTGGACCAAGGTGTCTTTCCGGATATAATGAAATATAGTAAGGTGATACCACTTTTTAAATCTGGTGATAATAAAGACACCAATAATTATAGACCTGTATCCGTATTGCCGATTTTCAGCAAAGTTTTTGAGAAAGTAATGCTCAATCAAATGCTCAATCATTTTAATACCAATAAAATCTTACACCAACAACAGTATGGTTTTACCAAAGGTCGTTGTACGACTGACGCTGGAGTCACGTTGTTAAAACATATTTATGCAGCGTGGGAAGAGGCGCAAGATGCCATAGGAATCTTTTGTGACCTCTCCAAGGCATTCGATTGTGTTAATCACGAAACTTTGCTCTTAAAACTAGAACATTACGGACTAGGTAAACTTGCACTCAGTCTAGTGAAATCATATCTAAATGACAGACAACAGCAAGTTCAAGTAAATGGTGTCAATTCTCGGGGCTTAAAAATCAAGGTTCAATATTGGGTCCTTTTCTCTTTTTAGTGTATATTAATGATTTACCCCATCTTCTAAAAAATCAACCTCAAATGGTGTTATTTGCTGACGATACGTCTTTAATTTTTAAGATAGATAGGCGTGCCACAAGTCTTGACGTCGTAAATAACGCCCTTCAGCAGGTCCAAAATTGGTTTACTGCTAATAATTTAGTTTTAAATGGGAAAAAAACGAAGTGTATCAGATTTGCTTTACCGAATGTTAAAAGTAAAAATTGCGACATAGTATTGAACAAAGAGAAACTTGAATTCGTCGAAGACACAGTTTTCCTGGGGATCACGCTTGACTCAAGGCTACAATGGGGTCCTCATTTAACATCTCTTGCGGGACGGCTGAGTTCAGCAGCATATGCTGTCAGAAAAATCCGTCAATTTACTGATATAGATACCGCGAGGCTGGTCTATTTTAGTTACTTTCATAGTATCATGTCTTACGGTATCTTATTATGGGGACGTGCTGCAGACATCGAGTCTATATTTATTCTGCAGAAAAGAGCTATCAGAGCCATATACAATCTCTGTCGGCGAGATTCCCTAAGGGAACTGTTTAAGGATATTAATATCATGACAGTACCTTGTCAATACATATATGAAAACATAATGTATGTTCGGAAAAATCTTCATCTTTTTAGCAAAATTAGTGATAGGCATAATTTTAATACTAGAAATCGGAACAAATTAGATCAACCCCGATTCAGATTAGCTAAAGTACACACTTCTTTTATGGGATATTGTGTTGAATTTTATAATAAAATACCACTCGCTATTCTCGAACTAAATGAGAGTAAATTTAAAACATGCATAAAACGCACACTATGTAGACAAGCATATTATAAATTGGAAGATTATATCCATGATAAAATGCTTGGTTAAATGCTGGTCTTGCTCCACAGCCATAGCCGCATGGATCCACTATATAGTTTTTTAGTTTTTTTGTTTTTTTTTTATATATAAAATTTGGGAGTAATGCTTACCCTTTTTTTGTTCTCCTATAGTATAATGTACTTATTTATTGTTTCTTTGCAATATTGAATTGCTAAGAAGTAAGTTACGCATTCATGCAGTTTCATTTTGTTTTTATTTTTCGTTTTTTAGGTACTTGGCCATTGAAAACCATAGTTTTGTAGTAAAGTAGATTCATTTTTTCAAATGTTTGTAAATGTGAGTACTATGGAACCATTTGCATATGTAATTAATTTAAGATTTTGTTTATTAAACTTGTTTGACATGAACGAGCGTGGCAGTTGAGAGCTTGTCATGCTCACACAAACGTCTCGCTGATGGTGGCGCGTGTGTTGGATCATTTGGTTCCCTTCAAAATGGTTGAGCTAGATGGTGCTGATACACGCGTCATGTTCGTGAACGGGCGCCGTCAGTTGAGACTGGTCATCTCTTACCTGCCACTGGCTTATTTTATAATCTGTACTTTTTGAATTGTATTATATACTTTCTTGTTCTTTGCATTGTCCTCACATATAGAAGCGATCAAAGATAATGTTACCATGATTTTTGTATTAAGTACATCAATTGATTTAAAAGAGTGTCCGTGGAGTTTCTTGCACGTTCTTCTCCATAGAGATCTACGCTTTGGAACGTGCAAATAGCTTCATCTTTTTTTTTGGACCGACCGACCTTGACAATTCAAAAGTGCCTGTAAATGGTCTAATTGAAATAAATGTTTGAGTTTGAGTTTGAGTTTAATCACCCCCTGATAGTTATTTTGGAAATATATTTCATGTACAGAATTGACCTCTCTACAGATTTATTATAAGTACTAGCTATCCCACGCGGCTTCGCTCCCGTCAAGTGAAACTTTCTTATTTTTTTTCTTTTATAAGAACCTTCTCCTGACAGTAACAAACACATCAAAAAAAGAATCAGTGAAATCGGCCCAGCCGTTCACGCGTGATGCCGTGACCAAGGAAAACGGGTTTCATTTTTATATATATAGATAGATGAAAAATGGATAAATCAACTTGACTCAAAAGCAGACATGGGCGAAGGTCATTCCGCGATTCAGAAAATTGACGTCACACGCCAACGCCATCTATCGAATACTGCACGCAGTTAATCTCTAGGTATAGTCCAGTCTAAGTTTGATAGATGGCGCTATTTCAATATTTTACTATCTACTTTGGAAAGACTATAATAAATTATCATTTTATTAATTCACATTTTTTATTTATTATAAGGTATGAACTGATTACGATGAAACAAAAAACTTAATATTACTACAATTTACGCACAGTTTATTGTTATGTATAAAAGTTACGTGAAGTAATAGTAATGAGACTAAGTGCACATGGCCCTAATTTTACTTCTGGAAAACTTTAAATAGAAATATCTTTTGGTAGACTGAACCGATTGCAATGAAACAAAAACTAAATGTTACTCCAAGTTACGCTCAATCCTTGTGTGTAAAAGATCCTTTCGCAGAGTTTTCGTGATGCCCGAACAAATAAACAGACAAACAGACACGAATTCTAAAAATGCTGGAAATGGGTTCTATTGGTTGTTCTTTAACACCCTAGCTATATTTTTTGGATTTTTTTTTCATGTACAAAAACCACTTTTCTACAGTTTTATTATATGTATAGATAGATAGATAATGAGGCAAACAACCACGGCGGCCACACGCGTAAATGAAATTGACACCCATGACGAAAATTTTTGTTTTGATTTTGGTTTTGATCCCTTCGATATCATCGACCCCAAAACAAATGAAAATGACACCCATGACAAATGGTTGTATAATTTTTGTCGGTGCCATCTTGGATTTTGGTATTGACCCCATATTCGATATCACTTACCCCAAAAACTATGAAATTGACACCCATGACGAAAAGTTGTAAATTTTTTGGCGTTGCCATCTTGGATTATAGTTTTGTGACCCCATATTCGATATCAGCGACCCCCAAAACTATGAACGTGATACCTATGACGAAAAGTTGTAAAAATTTTATCGGTGCCATCTTGGATTTTGGTTTTGACCTCATATTCGATATCAGCGACCCATGACAAACAGTTATCTAATTTTTGTCGGTGACATCACACTATAAAAATCGTGAAAATATCACCCTTGACGAAGTTTTCAAATTTTTGTCGCTGATATCTTGGATTTTGGTATTGACCCCAATACCCCATGTTTGATATTAGCGACCCCAAAAACCACGACAATGGCACCCGTGACGTAAATTTTGGTGCGCGCTATCTATACATATAATAAAATCGTAGAGTTGCCGTGTCTGTACATTTAATATTTTCGAATAAAAAGTACATAGAAATGTCAGAAAAATGACATAGAACACAAAAAAGCAGTTTCTGAAATTCTTTTCTGTTTGTCTGTTTGTCTGTAATTCTGTTAGTCTGTGCGTTTGGAGGAGCATCACGCATAAACCACGGATTGGATTCAAAATGTAGGTACTTTAAAATATTAAGTGATAAACGGAGTAACATTTAGTGTTTATTTCATCAAAATCGACCCACAAAATCAAAAGATATCGAATTTTAAAGTTTATGAAGAAACTTCATCGAGCGCTAAAATAGGTAGTTTTCATTGAGACTCCAGACACTTGCAATGCCATCTATTGAGAAAAGTTGTAGTTACAAATCGAGCGCTAAAAGAGGTTGTTTGTCGTTTTCATTGTAACTTCAAATACTTGCAATGCCATCTGTTGAGAAAAGTTTTAGTGTGTGAACAATTTGTGAAGAATCAAAGCAATGTATTTTTGAGTTATCTTTTAATTAAAAGCAAAAGTAAAGTGAACATGTTATTATCTTATCATTTATCGTAACGTATGAGCTTCTAAATTCGAACTGACCGAGTACATTTTGATAGTTCAGTTTTACGTTGTTATAAAATGTTAAAACAGATTATAATTCGTTCGATAGTCGTTTTTGTTGCTTTTGATTCAAGGTAGGTAGGTTTGATCAAAATCGATCCACATAATCAAAAGATATTGAATTTTTTAGTTTAGTTGGAAACTGCCTACTATATTCTGATAAATCACAGCACTATCTATTGACTAAAATAAAATGCACGAAACCATGAAAATAACGTTGATGAGTTATTTATGAAACTTTTAATACCTACGTGACAAAATAAAAGTGAACGTTTTAATACCTTACATTATTTATCGTTACATCTTATTTAACGTTTTCCGCAGCCAAATATTTTGTCAGTTTACTTTACGACAAGGGCGATAGATGGCGTTGCTCATGTGACGCGTTTTTCTGAATCGCGGTGTTAAGATCTTCCACTGGGGAATGACCCTCACACGATTTTTGGACAACGTAAGGGTTAGATAGTGGTCTAGGTTCGGTACTGAAAAGGTTTTAGCAGTCTCTGCTAGGGTCGAATTTCTCAAAACTGATTTATTGTGGTCCGTTATGGCGTTATCATAGATTCGTAGTTCAGTCATGAACTTATTTGGTTGTTGCGAAGCCTTGGACGGTCAACTTGCGGATCAGGCCTGTAGGGTTCCGTAATAAAGGTGCAGACGGGACCCTACTTAGTAAGCCTCCGCGATTGACGATTTACTTGAAATAAATGTTTGAATGGCGTTATACTATGGGGAAACAGTACACACGCACCTACACTCTTCACGCTGCAAAAACGACAGATTAGAATACTAGCTAACGTAGAAGACACAGACAGCTGCAAACCACATTTCCAAGAACATAAACTTTTGACCCTTCCCTCTATATATCTTGGAAATGTGCAAATTCGTAAGAAACAACCAACAATTATACACTACACGAGAAGACATACAAACTAAATTTACACTACGACACTAAAATAGGTTAAACCTACCTGGTTCTAAGCTGAAAATACATTCAACAAGCGCTTTAGTAATGTCAATAAAAATTTACAATAAATTACCTGAAACAATTATTACAAATGAAAAAAAATATACAACATTTGTCAATAAATTGAAACATCTTCTAATTTTAAAATGTTACTATACTGTTAAACGAGTATCTAAGTGAAAATGTGAAATAGGTAAATAATATAATCATGTATAGAAAATTCATAAATGTAATAAATAAAATAGCCCTCTTCCACTATCCAATTTTGCTGTGCCCGTCAGGGTCCACAATGATCCAAAGCAATGTATTGTAATATATTATAAGTACCTACCACCCTAAGCTCACATTGTGGAATGCAATAAATATATTGAATATTGAGTATTGAGAAATATATACAAGTACTTTGAATCTTGGAAATATCCCAAGAATAAGATAGGCACTACATACATTCTCACGAAATAAATCGCCTTATGTGGGCTATATTTCAGACTATAATCTACCTCTGTGCTGAATTTCATCCAGATCCTTTCAGCCGTAGTAGCGTGAGTAACAAAACCAGTCCAGTCATCGAAACTTTCGTATATTATATTAATAAAAAATAGAAGATAAATAAGCTAGCATAGAATTTATCTATACTAATATTATAAAGCTGAAGAGTTTGTTTGGTTAAGCGCGCTATTCTCAGGAGTTACTGGTTTGAATTGAAAAAATCGTTTAGTGTTGGATAGCCCATTTACCGAAGAAGGCTAGGTAACTGATATATACCATTTTGCGACGACCAATAGGAGCGGAGCAATAATGAATAATGTGACGCAGACGAAGTTGCGCGGGTCAGCTAGTCTTGGAATATGGTTTTTACTCCAGATTCGTCATACATATATGTACAAAAAAAAACCGGCCAAGTGCGAGTCGGACTCGCGCACCGAGGGTTCCGTACAAACCTGTAGGTATATATTATAAGCAAACGTTGCGATTAACGATTTATGACGTCTTAAAAAAAACTACTTACTAGATCATGTTCAAACCAATTTTCGCTGGTAGTTCACATGGTAATAATTATACATCATATATTTTTTTTAGATTTATCATTCTCTTATTTTTGAAGTTACGGGGGGGGGGGGACACCACTTTGGAAGTGTCTCTCTCGCAAACTGTTCAGTTCAGAAAAAAATCATATTAGAAACCTCAATATCATTTTTCAAGTCCTATCCATAGATACGCCCACACG
This sequence comes from Ceramica pisi, assembly GCA_963859965.1. Lineage (NCBI taxonomy): Eukaryota > Metazoa > Arthropoda > Insecta > Lepidoptera > Noctuidae > Ceramica > Ceramica pisi. The sequence goes on from OY982554.1 coordinate 12,258,287, forward strand.
TATGGGTTCGAGGAAAAAATTTTTTTTGAGTTTCAGTTCTAAGTATGGGGTTTTTTTTCTATTTTTGTTTGAAAATCTTAATGCGGTTCACAGAATACATCTACTTACCAAGTTTCAACAGCATAGCTCTTATAGTTTCGGAGAAAAGTGGCTGTGACATACGGACGGACGGACAGACAGACATGACGAATCTATAAGGGTTCCGTTTTTGCCATTTGGCTACGGAACCCTAAAAACGGTTAAAATCATAATCCTCCTCCCGTTCATCCACTTACAAACCTCACAGCAGACAACGTGACCTTACCCAAATCCTAAGCTGCTTAACCCCACCCATCGATTTCTCAACCATGTCAACTACTGCTTAACCCCACCCATCCATATCCTGATCTTACCCTACAGATTTCTAAATCATATTCAAGTAATAAAAGTATGATACTCTTACTTAATTTTATTTTTCTCCGAAAAAATATCAACTCTTTCCTATCCGAAAAACGACGTACGACCCGCCACGGTCTCACACGTATACACACTAGAATCTTTTCTATTTGATTTTCGTATTTATTTTTTGCAAGAGAGCGATACACCCGTGCTTCCATTAGCGCTTCTGGGCGCGGAACAAAGAGTATTCAGTAATATAGCGCGGAAGGATAGACCGCACCGGCAGTCCGGCACCGCGCGTGCAACTGCAAAATGTATGAAGAATTCGACAAGTGTTTTTATTTTAGCTTTAATTAAAAAATATAGCTATTTAGATACAAACAAAATAGCTGAACCTATGTAGGACTATATATAGGTACCGCAATCTATACTAATATTATAAAGAGGTAACATTTGTTTGTAAGTTTGTAAGTTTGTATGTTTGTATGTAGGGGGTAATCTCAGGAACTACTGGTACGATTTGAAAAATTGTTTCACTGGTAGAAAGCTACATTATTCGTGAGTGCTATAGGCTATAAATTATAAATATATCATGCATATTAGTCGAACTATCTCAATTTTTGTCTATCCAGGCGGAAAAAAATAGCTCTTACAACAGAGTTATTTGCGTGCGCTGCCATAACAGATGTATATAATTGAAAACAATGTATGGCAACCTGGTCCGCCTAAAATAGTTCTACAAAAAAGTCCGCGGCATCATATTTCTATCTTTTATATTTTAGCAGATATAGTAGCTTTTATGTGTTAAAAAAAGTATTTTTCGACGTACTTATCTTTGGACGATTTTTTAAACAACAAAATTTTAAACCTTATCGAAAAAAATGTTATTATGATCACAAGAACATCATAGAGATACGATTTGCCCGAAACATCATGTCAATTGGTTGAATAGTTTCGAAGATAATATAAAATTACTAAATCGCAAAACGCCGCCAGCGCCGTCCATTCACGAACCGCATTAGAACATGCTTTGTACGGACGTTTTATCCTTACCCATAGACGGCGTTGTGCAATTACGTCATTTTTCTGAATCGTGGTGTTAAGATTTTCCGCGGATTAATGACCCTCTCCAGTTATTATTTAACTTTTGTCATTTGGTAGGTGAGTTGTACGTAGTTGGTTGAATGTTGTTGGTCTTTAAAATTGTTTTGGTTGCTCGGTTTCTCAAAACACAATTACAATATTACTTCGTTCTCATTCTTCGAGTTCGAAGCTGTGATATTTCTGTTTTTGGGATATCGGACAGTTTCAGCGATTGTTTATCATGCCTAAAAGGATATCACAACTTTCCCGTCAGACATCCCAGACATGAGACAAGAGCAGCTCGAGTACGCCGTACGGAAGAGCCTCTCGAGGAATAGAGAAAATATTTCGCATTGCACGCGCTGGGAAATCTAGCTCCGCGCGTTCACAGCGGCTTTCTAACCAAAGCTGGAGAACATCGCAGGTCCGTGCTCGCGAATCTAGCGCTGAATATGCACAGCGTCTCAGTGATTTAAAGCAGCATGTCTCTGCAACAAGGGACAGGGATTCTAACGCTGAGCGCTCGCAGCGGCTCGCTAGCCTAGCTACATACATATTATCTATACATATAATAAAATCGTAGAGTTGCCGTGTCTGTACATTGAATATTTTCGCATAAAAAATACATAGAAATGTCCGAAAAATGACATAGAACACAAAAAAGCAGTTTTTGAAATTCTTTTCTGTTTGTCTGTTTGTCTGTAATTCTGTTTGTCTGTGCGTTTGGAGGAGCATCACGCATAAACCACGGATTGGATTCAAAATATAAGTACTTCAAAATATTAAGTGATAATAGGAGTAACATTTAGTGTTTATTTCATCAAAATCGACCCACAAATTAAAAAGATATCGAATTTTAAAGTTTACGAAGAAACTACATCGAGCGCTAAAATAGGTTGTTTTCATTGAGACTCCAGATACTTGCAATGCCATCTATTGTTTGTAATAAGTAATGTGTGAAAAGACCCCGAAACAATGTATTTTTGAGTTATTTTTTAATTAAACTTAAAATATAGCAAAAAAAAAGTAAACATTTTATTATATTATCATTATTTATCGTAACGTGTAAGCTTCTAAGTTCGAACTTATGAGTATAGAGACAGTTCAGTTACGTTGTAGATCGATAGATGGCGTTGTACTTATGACGCGTTTTTCTGAATCGCGGTGTTAAGATTCTCCGCAAAAGCATGTTGTCAGGCCCATGTTTATTTGGTATAGCTATAGCTATGGCAATGGCAGCTATGGAAGTATAGGATTGAATTACTAGATTTTTCTCGAACTAATGGGATGAGTGAGTAGACTTGGGTCGTACTTGCAAAATCGAGTACCAAGGCTTCCAGTACGTCTACCTTCACAAACCTGGGCTCGGGAAGTATTTTCTATGTGGATAGGAAATTGACCCATAACTTTCTAAGAATAAAGAGCACAATCACAATCGCGTTTTCAAAAAAATACCTTCTTACGACGATTCAAGTTTCTACTTCTATTTAATTTTCATCCAAAAGCCCTGTTGGAAGAAAAAATACTTGCATGGGAATTTTAACCCTGACCTATTTATTAAAAAGGAGTACAATCGCGTTTACAACTAAATACTTGCAAAGACAAACCATTAAGGTAAAAATACTTGCATACGAAATTGTTCCGTAGTTCGTTACAAATAAGGATCACAATCGCGTACACAAATTGAACATGATCGCATTTGCGAAAACTAACGCAGTTATTGAACTATTGAAGAATGTATTGAAAAACTACGTAGAATTAATGAATTTTGTAAATTAAATACCGCTAGGTAAGTAGCATAGTATTAAATTAAAAATGAACGAAACCATTCCTTCCTATTATGATTATTCAATGATTTTAGTAGCTGGCGTAGTTAAAAGGTTTCAATTCATTTTACGATTGTTATACACAGTTTTTACAGTACCTACCATCAATTTCAGTATCAAATTGCATAATATGTATTTGTTCCTTACTTACGTATATTTATACCTAACTTTCCAAGCGAGTCATCTTTACAGCAGGCTGTGGAAAGCATTTTTTTTTTTAGGTATGGGAAATCATCCAATGACTCCTCCCGCTCTGGGTGTAGCGGGAGGGAGTGTCAGACTTCTACTGACTAAAACCCATCCATGTTCCTTCATTGCCCTTTGTGTTCCGGAGCCACGGGACGAGTAAGAACGATGTAGGTATTATTGGAAAGAGCGCGCGCTGCTCGAGACCAGAACGCGGCGGAAGCGAGTCGACGCGCGCGCGACGGCCGAAGCCACGTCACAATTCACGATTCGGCGAGACTCGGGCGAGCGCAGGCGAGCGTCGAGCCCCGAATGCCCCCGAAGGAGCGAGTTCAAGTAGCCGTATAGGTAGTACCTGGTGTACGTACTTGGAAGCAAATACCTGGTGTACAAACCTGGTCGCGTAAATACGTACCTAGCCTAGAGGACAGTTGTTACCTGTATCCATAAATAAACTGTTTTACTAACAGAAGTGGTGAATTTTTGGTATTATGCTTCAATGTGACTAAACTATAAAAGCAGAACGCGTCGATCTTCAAGGTTAAGCAACGCTTGCCGAGGTCGGTCTGTGAATGGGTGACCATTATAACAACCTAGCCTTTTCCTTACTATATTGGCTCGGCTTCCAGACAAACCGGATTCAGATGAATACGGTATTTTACGTGGAGCAGCTGCCTCCTACCAGACCTCCAAAACTCATTCAATGCAAGACTTCAGACAGATTTTACTGGCTTCTGACTATCCGTAACGACTGCCAAAGATCTACAAATGACAGCCGGGACCAAAGGCTTAACGTGCTTTCTGAGGCACGAAGGAAACTCGGTATGTTAAGATGGTCACCCATCCACAGATCAACCTTCGCAAGCGTTGCTTAGCTTGAAGATCGATGCGTTCGTCTGTTATAGTATATATCTCTATTATAGTAAAGCCTTGAAGATCGGCCCGTGCGGCTGTTTTAATTTAGCCACGAGCTCCTCTATAATAAAGCAATTCTATGAACCCAGTAAAACTTTTTTGATAAAAAAGGTTTAAAACAAATTAAATTAATCAGTGGTCTACAATCAGCAATATCGTCAGTAAAAATCGGAGAAAATGTGTTTCTTTTTGGACTGTGCTGGACGAAATTAAGAATCCACTTGATTTACCACCATTCGTTCGATAGTCGGTTTTGTTGATTTTGGTTCAAGATTAGTCTGTACCAGGAGATTAGGTACCTGGGCTGGTCGGCATTTCAACCGATAGAGATGATACAGTGCCCTGCATTAGGTACCCTCTTCATAATTATATTCTTTATTCGAGAGAGAGATCAGGATACGTAACTGAACGTAAATTTTGTATATAATATGCAATCTATACTAATCTATACTAATATTATAAAGCAGAATACTAATATTATAAAGCAGAAGAGTTTGTTTGTTTGTTTGTTTGTTTGTTTGGTTGAACGCGCTAATCTCAGGAATTACTGGTCCGATTTGAAAAATTATTTCAGTGTTAGATAGCCCATTTATCGAGGAAGGCTATAGGCTATATATCATCACGCTAAGACCAATTGGAGCGGAGCAGTAATGAAACATGTTACGCAAACGACGTTGCACGGGTCAGCTAGTTATGCAATAAAAACAAAACCCTCCTTTTGGCCGTCAGTTCATCACGACCTGATTTTTTTTAATTTACATCAAGAGATTAATATGTTATCTTTAAATTAAGACCATGATATCTTTACTTTTGTAATCTATCTATCTATCTATCTATACTCTAATAAAGAGGTAAATATCTATCTATACTCTAATAAAGAGGTAAAATTTGTTTGTAAGTTTGTATGTTTGTAAGTTTGTATGTAGGGGGTAATCTCAGGAACTACTGGTCCGATTTGAAAAATTCTTTCAGTGTTACATAGCCCATTTATCGAGGAAGGTTATAGGCTACATATCATCACGCTAAGACAAATAGGAGCGGAGCATTAATGAAAAATGTGACGCAAACGAAGTTGCGCGGGTCAGCTAGTTGCTTATACATTGAAATGGTACCTGAAAATCACTATTATTTGTAGAATAGAACATTACTTTTATATCGCCAATAGTTTTCGCAGCGCACGCAGAATTATTAGATACTGTTTTTGGCAACATTTTGATATCTTGTCACATTTTTATGCTAAATAGTCTCTAGTGTTACTCGGTCGAGTAGTTTTTGAGGTAAATCGTAACAGACAAAATTCAAAATTCAAGCATTTATTTCAATTAAACCATTTACAGGCACTTTTGAATTGTCAAGGTCGGTTGGTCCACAAAGTTGAAGCTATTTGCACGTTCCAAAGCGTAGATCTCTATGCAGAAGAACGTGCAAGAAACTCCACGGACACTCTTTTAAAAATAATATTTTTTTACAAACATTTATTTACATCGGGTTGAAATTATACATACATGTGAGAACGATGTAAAAGACGAGCAGGATAAAAGCGTCCGGAATAAAAGAGGAACAATTCAAAGAAATAATTAAAAATTAACCATGGCAGCTAAGAAATGACCAGTCCCGACTGACGGCGCCCGTTCACGAACATGACGCATGCGCCAGCACCATTCGGCTCAACCATTTTGAAGGGAGCCAAATGATCCAACGCATACGCCACCATCAGCTAGACTTTTGAGTGAGCATGACACTCCCAACCGCCAGGGTACATTCAAGTCAAAAAGATACCTAAAACTGATAATTACAGTTAAAGTTAAAGGTACACAGTACTCACACATGTGCTGTTAATGGCTGAAATTCAAATTATACAATGCTAAGTAAACAAACAAAAGTAAGCAAACAAACAAATAAAAAATCTAACTTTTCCTCTTTATAATGTAAGTTTAGTTTAGATTGTAAGAGACTGGTGTCTGAAGTAGGTTTATCACCGGTGTGGGGGACATAGCATTCAATAGTACTTTTAACAATTAAGTACCTATGCAAGTAGGAACACGCATCATGAACATTGACTGTGATGTACATTGTACACATATCGATGTAAGGGAGGATATTTTGTCAACAGCAAACTTTATTTTGTCGTTCTGTTCTACTTATCTTTTCGACAGAGTAGAGTTTGCTGCTTTGATTTATGTACTTGTTAAGTACAGGACAATACTTTCTTAAAACTTACTGTCAGTTTGATGTTCCTCCTCTGTCAATGGGTCAAGAATACCATCTAGTCCATCACTAATTTCTGGTAATTCTTATTTGATAGCATCGCTTTCCGTTGGACAACCATCAAAGATACTCATGTGCACTATTGGACTGTTAATAAACTCAGGTTTATTAAAGGATCTACCTGTAAAAGGATGAATATAGTGTTAGGTAAAATAATGATGCTGATGATCAAAGCCTTGCTGAAGAACAACTCACCTCGTAATTATCATCATCTGAGCAAACAACTCTTCTGCTTCCAGACATTTGCTCATAAATCTCCAGCATTGCTTTAGTTTAGTGCAGCAGAAGAAACAAGCGAGCATCGGTCTGCTGTCCTCAGTTACAAACTGCAACAAAACTTATCCTCATAGACTGTTCTTACAAATATTTACAACTAGCTTGTGGCTTCACTTATGTGAAGGCCAAAGATTAATCCGCATGGGAACATGCTACCATGAAAGTATGAAATTGTTTAATCAATTCAAATCTACAAGACAAGCAATTAAGCTATAGCTTTTAAGGTATGATTCGTTTGGGAAAATACAGTTTTTCACATTGACATTATTGTCAGCATGCAGTTCAAGCCAGCAGTTGGTAATCAGTCTTGCTTCTGTTTTCCCTCTTGGTCTTCCGAGAAGGGATGAGTATTTATCACCACTGTTGCTCAAAGCACACTGGATTACTAAAACTGTGCAGGTTCTCTGAAACACTATCCCTTCACCAATGTTGGTGATATCCATTCTTACTTAACACGTATACCCCTGTAGCCAATAGTTTATTTTGGTTTTAAATGGTTTTCTGTTTTTTTTTAAAAAGCGCGGTCGTAGGGCTATGTCACTCAGACCCTAATGGTTTTAGGGTCAAGGTTAACCCGAAACTGCAATAAAATTGGAAAATTTCCGAAAAAAAAAAAAATAAGAAAATTGTCAGTCACAAAATGTTTGTTTTTTTTTTTTTTTTTTTGTTTTTCTTTCCATTTAGTTTTGTGACTGTATACTTTTTTATATAAACAACAACCGTTTTTAGTGGTATAATATGTTGTTATAGCAGCAGCAGAAATACTTCATCTGAGAAAATTTCAACTATCTAGTGACAGACAGACGGTCAAATTTATTTTTTCTTATTCAAATTTATTACTTATCTTAATATATATAAATCTCGTGTCCCAATGTTTGTCCTCAATGGACTCCTAAACCATTCAACCGATTTAAATCAATTTTGCACACCGTGTGCAGTTTGATCCGACTTAAGAGATAGGATAGTTTTTATCTCAATTCTTGACCATAATATTTTTTTTCTTTGCAAATTAAAGGTTCGCTTGATGAATGTAGTCCGCATTTATTGTTTAGTTCTATAAATGTATAATATATGGCGCTAAAATTGCTTGATTAGAAGGTTGCGTAAACACCCCGGTAGATGGCGCTGTGTTTCGATTTCTAGATGATTCTACTCCATAATTATTGATCCATGTCATATAAAATTTGCATCATGAATCAGAACGGGACGCGGGCGAAGCTGCGGGCGGGCCGCTAGTCTATCTATATCTATACTTATAATAAATCTGTAGAGAGGTCAATTCTGTACATGAAATATATTTCCAAAATAACTGTCAGGGGGTGATTAGGGATCGATACTGATGCCAAAAATGCAATCAGTAAAATTTTTGTCTGTCTGTCTGTCGGTCTGTCTGTCTGTCTGTCTGTCTTTCTGTATAACCGTTATAGAAACAGAAACTACTCGACGGATCTTAAAGAAACTTGGAACAATTATTATTCATACTCCTGAGCAGGTTATAGTATACTTTTCATCACGCTACAATCAATAGGAGCAGAGCAGTGAAGGGAAATGTTGGGAAAACGGGAGAAGTTACTCCATTTTTTAAGCTTCCGTCGCGTGTGCAACCTTAATGGTGAAAGCTACACAGAAATCATGTATGACGGAAATGTTCTCCTTAAAATTATATAAAAAATATCCAACGACAGCATATGTCTATCTTTTATGATTGACGAACAATAACACGTGTAACTCCCGATAGCTTAGCAGTTCGAAGCTTTCTGATTGTATTTGTCTACTCTTACGTTTATAAAACTCTCAGTCGTCCCTAATTAACATTAATAAAAGTTAACATTATTAACTATTCCATAAAAAAATAATCATATAAATCGGTAAAGAAACACCAAAGTTTTACATGAAAAACGCTAATAATAAGCCATCGCGCGTGAATACTGAATCATGCTATAAGGATTATTTTTGTGGTCGCGAACGCACAGGCTAGCGAGTAGCTTCGGAAAACGGCTTACGACAGTTTGCAATATCCTTTAATAATTATAATGTCGAGGGGAAGATGGTTATAATTTCGCTGTACACCAAACGAGTAATATTACAAATGTGAAAGTTTGGTTGTTTGTTACTCAATCACGCCAGAACGGCTTAACGGATCTTAATGAAATTTAGAACAAAGATAGATTATAGTCTGGAAAACCACATCAGCTACTTTTCATCCCGGGAATATGTTCCCTAGTGATCACGCGGGCGAAGCCGCTGGCAGAAGCTAGTCTATACATATAATAAAATCGTAGAGTTGCCGTGTCTGTACATTGAATATTTTCGCATGAAAAATACATAGAAATGTCAGAAAAATGACATAGAACACAAAAAAGCAGTTTTTGAAATTCTTTTCTGTTTGTCTGTTTGTCTGTGCGTCTGTTTGTCTGTGCGTTTGGAGGAGCATCACGCATAAACCACTGATTGGATTCAAAATTTAGGTATTTCGATATGTTAAGTGATAATCGGAGCAACATTTAGTGTTTATTTCATCAAAATCGACCCACAAAATCAAAAGATATCGAATTTTAAAGTTTACGAAGAAACTTCATCGAGCGCTAAAATAGGTTGTTAACATTGAGACTTCAGATACTTGCAATGCCATCTATTGAGAAATTTTTTAATAAGAAATGTGTGAAAAGACCCCGAACCCGAAACAATGTATTTTTGAGTTATTTTTTAATTAAACTTAAAATGTAGCAATAAAAGTGAACATTTTATTATATTATCATTATTTATCGTAACGTGTAAGCTTCTAAGTTTGAACTTATGAGTAGTTATGAGTATAAAGACAGTTCAGTTACGTTGTAGATCGATAGATGGCGTTGTACTTATGACGCGTTTTTCTGAATCGCGGTGTTAAGATTCTCCGCAGTAGCATGAGGTCAGCCCCATGTTTTACGTTGTTTACGTTTAAAGTCGTTGAAATTATATATATAGATAACATTGAATTGAAATTATATAAATAGCTATGGAAGTATGGATTTGATTGAATGACTAGATTGTTTTTCGATTTACTGAGATGGGAGGAGAGGAGAGTCTCCTCCGGAGAGTTACCTGTATCCATAAGTAAACTGTTTTACTAACAGAAGAGGTGAATATTTGGTCTTATGTTTCAATGTGGCTAAACTATATCAGCCGAACACGTCGATCTTCAAGGTTAAGCAACGCTTGCCGAGGTCGGTCTGTGAATGGGTGACTATTATAACAACCTAGCCTTTTCCCTACTATATTGGCTCGGCTTCCAAACAAACCGGATTCAGCTGAATACCGGTATTTTACGTGGCTCATCTGCCTACCAGACCTCCACAACTCATTCAATGCAAGATTTCAGTCAGATTTTACTGGGTTCTGACTATCCGTAACGACTGCCAAAGATCTACAAATGACAGCCGGGACCAAAGGCTTAACGTGCTTCCTGAGGCACGAAGGAAACTCGGTATGTCAAGATGGTCACCCATCCACAGACCAACCTTCGCAAGCGTTGCTTAACCTTGAAGATCGATGCGTTCGTCTGTTATAGTTTAGCCTTGAAGATCGGCCCGTGCGGCTGTTTCAATTTAGCCACGAGCTCCTCTATAATAAATCGATTCTATGAACCCAGTAAAACTTTTTTGATATTATAAAATGTTAAAACAAATTAAATTAATCAGTGGTCTACAATCAGCAATATTGTCAGTAAAAATCGGAGAAAATGTGTTTCTTTTTGGACTGTTCTGGACGAAATAAAGAATCCACTTGATTCAGCACCATTCGTTCGATAGTTGGTTTTGTTGATTTTGATTCAAGATTAGTTTGTACCAGGAGATTAGGTAACTGGGCTGGTCGGCATTTCAACCGATAGAGATGATACAGTGCCCTGCATTAGGTACCCTCTTCATAATTATATTCTTAATTCGAGAGAGAGATCAGGATACGTAACTGAACGTAGATTTTGTATATGCAATCTATACTAATATTATAAAGCAGAAGAGTTTGTTTGTTTGGTTGAACGCGCTAATCTCAGGAACTACTGGTCCGATTTGAAAAAATCTTTCAGTGTTAGATAGCCCATTTATTGAGGAAGGTTATAGGCGTATATTTATATATATGTATATATCATCACGCTAAGACAAATAGTAGCGGAGCAGTAATGGAAAATGTGACGCAGACGAAGTTGCGCGGGTCAGCTAGTTAATAATAAAATACCACGTCTTTACTTTGAATTAGGTATACAAGCTAACAAAACAAAACACACATGCCCCGAGGTTTTATTACCGACTTCACAAAAAGGAGGAGGTACTATGTTCGGATGATTGTATGTTTTTTTTTTTTTTTGTATATTTGTTCATCGAATACTCCGCCAATTGTAGACGGATTTTCAAAATTATTTTTTTATTCTAAAGTAGATAGTTCTGAGGTGGTCCCACTGTCACCAAGTTAGGATCTGATGATGGGATCTTAGAGAAATCGAGGGCAAACCTCAAATTTTATAGGCTTACTCATAATTTTTCGCATACATTATGAAGTATCTTGTGTATTTGCGTATGGTTGTCACCATCTCAGGTAGCTGGGCTGATGATGGAAGGTACAACTCCTTAACAGTAGGTAAGAAGTTACTCGAACAGGCAAGGATTGTTTTAGTAAATTGTTTTGATGTTTGATAGGGCATTTGCCACATTTGGTCTCATGATCATTAAGTCATGACCTGATGCTGCAGAGTACCTAACTCCTCAACAACTAACAGCAGATATATCGTGTTTAGGCTCATTGAAGAGGGCTCGATGTGTGGATAAACGTACTGTTAATGAGGAACACCGAAGTACATAGAGACCTGATGCTGAAGCCAGGAGCATCAGAAAAAGTACAAACCTTGAAATTACAGCACCATAGTCGTGTTTGGGCTCATTTTAAACAGGACTAAATTTTAAGTTCATAGCAATGTTGACATTAAGTCTGGCCTGATGCTGCAGCCTGGATTATCAGCATCTAGTCTAAAAACTAATAAATACTTCTTATAGTGAGCTTCTTTTGCGAATTTTCTTCTGTATAATTATTAACCGACTTCAAAAAGGAGGTTGTTAGGTGAAAGTTAAAAACTAAAAAGTGAAAAATAAAAAACTTTTTACAAAAAAATACAACCGACTTCCAAAAAAAAAACACTACGTAAAAAATAACTTTAATTTCGGAAGTCGGTGTTTTTAACCGACTTTCCAAAAAGGAGGAGGTTCTCAATTCGGATGTTTGTATTTTTATTTTTATTTTTTTTTGTTTGTTCGGGCATAACTCCGTCGCTTGCCAACCGATATAAAAAATGATTTTTTTGTTGGAAAGAGAATACTTCCCAAATGGTCCCATGATAAGGAAACCAGGATCTGATGATGGCATCCCAGAGAAGTCGAGGGGAACTTTCGAAAATCGTATGGGCAACTAAGTAGTGCGTTTGTATTTTGCTTTTCTGCGATTTTGCAGTGGTGTTGTTAGGTGTGGAGTACCACTAAAAAGTGAAAAATAAAAAACTTTTTACAAAAAAATACAACCGACTTCCAAAAAAAAAACACTACAAAGTAAAAAATAAACTTTAATTTCGGAAGTCGGTGTCAAAAACGAACAAATTAACAAAAACACCGAGTTCCGAAATTAAAGTTTATTTTTTACTTTGTAGTGTTTTTTTTTTGGAAGTCGGTTGTATTTTTTTGTAAAAAGTTTTTTATTGTTAGTTTCTTCGTATTTTGACACCGAGTTCCGAAATTAAAGTTATTTTTTACTTTGTAGGTAGTGTTTTTTTGACGTGACAACGTCTTATAAATTGGTTTGCCGGGTGACACTTCAAGAAACTGCGTTACGCTCCGCTCACGTTATGCGCTCACAATGAGAGCGAGTGAGAGGCACGCGTCCCTTCCACTCGGGCATGGTTAGCCCGCCTAAGAGCGAGAGAGACAGACATAAAAGTCGTTGTCACGTAAAACTTTCGCCCGTATACATACCGACTTTACAGGCAACCAATTTTTTTTTGGAAGTCGGTTGTATATATTTAACACTAGCCTACCTACCGTACTTATCAAGATTCATGTACCGCCTATTGCTACCTATTTCACTCGTGTCTATTACTTTCCTTTATGTAGGTACTCTATTCACTTTATTTATTAATCCAGACATCTTTTTTTTCTGGAATAAAAGGAAATACAGTGGGTCGTCTTAGGGGCGTAAGTACTAATCCATTAAAAATACACACATTATGTACCTACCTACCTACTAGTAGTAAGTAAAATTATTTTGTTGTCATACCTTTCAGAGTTTCCAGGTTATCTAAAAAGTCATTTCTGGATGCGTTATTGACGAATTCATGCAACCAAAAACAGTACAATATTATATCCTACTCGTCATAAACTTGTTTTTAGTGAAAAAAATCGCGCGGTTTTTGTTAAAAAAACAACACACCGTCCGTTTGTCACTGCGCCCGTGCTCAGTGCTGCGCACACTCGCACAGTCGCGACTTCCATAGGTATGCTCAATACCTATATAATATAATGTACTCTGTGGGTATGCTACTATATAAAAGTACTCTATGGTCGTAACTCGTGACCATAGACTACTATATATATAAGCTGAGGTCGTGACTGTCTGCATGCCGAGATCGAGCGTCAGCGAAATTTCAACAGCATACTTAGTTCTTATGGTTTCGGAGAAAACTGGCTGTGACATACGGACGGATGGACGGACGGACGGACGGACGGACGGACGGACGGACGGACGGACAGACAGACAGACGGACGGACAGACAGACAGACAGACGGACAGACATGACGAATCTATAAGGGTTCCGTTTTTGCCATTTGGCTACGAACGGAACCCTTATGGATTCGGTCAGTGGGTCGTCTTAGGGGCGTTTTCATCAAACCCATATGTGTGAGGTATCTATGGATAGGTTTCTAAGATCATTTTTTTCTAAACTTAATAGGTTTGCGCGAGAGACACTTCCAAAGTGGTTTGTACTTTGGCCGCTGGTTATTAAATAAAAATATTAAGATACCTACCTTCTTTTTTTTTTCTTTGCCAACCAAGCCTATGGCGACAATTCTGCCAGCCAGTGTCATGTGGTGACGGCAGCGCGCGCGGTGAGATGAGCCGTCGAACTTTTTGTTTCATAGTACGACGTTGCTGAAGTTGTTCTTCTGTAAAAACATTCCAAACTTAACAGCGTGAAGTACGGTACCGGACGAGACACGTGTACAACATGGTGCGGGTTGTCCCTCAAGGTGTACGAATGTCTGCCGTTAATATTTTTGGGTTCCTTGGGGTATGATTGGGATAGTCGGGGGAGAAGCTGCGGCTCTTTTTCTGTGTGCCGATTCGGAGTCCATTGTAATTTCTAGCGGTTTATCATCGGGGAGGGTAGTTGTTAAAACCGGAGAGAAATCAAAGGAATCGGGAGGGTCTGGCGGTTTTTTGTTATCCATGATGGACAACGGCTGAAATTCTCGGAATGAAATAAAAATGATGTTTAAACAAACCTTACGATACAATACAAACAGAATATTCTCGATTGAAGATCACACTGATAAAATTCACATAATTATATCGAAAAACTTCGCAACACAATGCACATGACTAACCTTCACCGACACCGCTACCAAAGTACCGTACCACAGACTACATTACAGAACATAATATACTCTACGAGGACTACCACATACCTACACATAGAGACTATACTGTACCGCCAAGTACCAACGAAATTCATAAAGAAAAGATACCTTCACTTCACGAGCTAAACGCAGTGTTGCCAGGGCACTTGAGTCGTAAGTTACGTTTCGTTTCCTGAAATGTTACATTTTGCTGTAAAAGTAACATTATTGATTTTTTTTAATTTACGTGTACCTATTTATTCTTAGGATAAGACAGACTCTAATTTCATTTGTTCGCAGCGCCATCTTCACTGTGGTTGCTATCTAGTCTATCTAGCACCTAACTTTTATTCTATTGAACCAAAACTACGAGATAGTGCATCTGGTATTTTTACTCTGAACTAACTACTTTAAAATACTCGATATTTGAAGAATCCTAAAGTAGTAATCCGAAGACTAGGAAAGACTTTTTCAAGGTCAAAGTTATTCGTAGGAATTACTGAACTAGGAGGGTTGTATTGATGATTTTGATGATTAAAATTCTGTAACTACATACGTCTTACAGCCGGGAATCATATTTTAATCAACATAAAACCTAGCACTGTCCTTCAAATTGCAAAAAAAGATAAGAAAAATTTGAATTTCGCGAGCTGTCCTGGAGCATCCATCAAGCAAGAACGCCTCAATGCAAAAAAGATACAATAAAGATCCTACATTATGGACGATGATTTTGTCACCTCTCTGTATTGTGTACCTATTTAATTGAATTACTGGTGAATCTTTCTTACAGGCTTTTATTAATTTCTGTTCTTTTCTTTTTTCCTGAAATCATGAAATTGAGACGCGAAATCTTTAGCCACAATACCGCAAACGACGAGAACTCACGAAGTTGGAAGCCTGTGCGCACACGCTCAAGCAAAATCAAGTTTTAAAATTTCCATTATACATTTCATTTTGTCATGGCACTTTCCATTCAGAGCCATCTCTGGGTGTGGTATGGAGTGAAATACTTTTTAGACGTGCCTGTTTTAGCTGCGTTGAATTGGGATGCGTTGAATTGAAATGCGTTCGTAAACTGTTTGCAATAAAAATCTAGTATTACAAATCTCGTTGTTCTCAAAAGTTACGAAAAATGTAAATGTAACCTTCTGGCAACACTGAGCTAAAGTGGGTTGAGGCGTATTCATCGTAACAGATAGAAATAACCGATATTTACAAATAACAATAAATAATTGTTCCTTCAAACTTATCTGTTACTTTAATAACAGACCCTCAAACACTGTTACCGTTTCTGTAACTGTTATTTAATTTTTTTTTTGACTTGTAGACTCCCAGGTTGTAGCTATCAGGAACCACAGACTCCGGCAGGGAATTCCAATTGGTCAGCATTCCAACAGTCCTCACACATACTGACTGTTACCACGACTGTTACCGATATTTTATTGTATCAGTCTACTTATAATTATAGACATACACTGCGGCTGTTATTGTTATTTCACTGTATTGTATTAGTACGTACAGCCGCTAGCCGTGGTTACAATGGCTGTTATTTATACACTCACTCAAAAGAAGAAATATCGCAAGTTTATGAATTTCTGTTTTATTGTCATTAAGGTGGAAGCTCCAGGGTAGCCCGCGAAATTCAAATATTTTTGTGTTTTTTGCAATTTGCCGGTGAGTGTGAAGCTGTATGTTGAACAAAATATGGTTCGCCATTGGAAAAAAACATTTATCTAATGGATTATAACCATTTGAATCATTAATATAATCTTCTAAGTTCATAGAACTCGATTGAATGTTATTTCGTGAAAAAGTCATTCAATCGAATTGTATGAACTTAGAGGGTTATATTGATAATTAAAATGGGTATAATTCTTTAGATATATAAGCGTTACGGCCGCGAATCGTATTTTGTTTAACATACAGCTTCACACTGACCGGCAAATTGCAAAAAACATAAAAATATTTGAATTTCGCGGGCTACCCTGGCGCTTCCACCTTAAGAAACGACCTTCGTTTAATTGAGAAATAGTTATTTATGATACAAGAGCGGTAAGTTGGTCTTTACAAACGAGTAGACAAATGTAAGCCCGAGACGAAGTCGAGGGGTTACCATAGTCACGCACGAGTTATCCGCTCGTGTGTCATACAACGTTTTTCGACACATTATATAAATAGATAATTAATTGTTAAATAACAGCCTATTATTTTCGTCTCACACAACACTCACTTTTCTATTTATATTAGACATTGTAAGTACCAACATAATTTCCATATTTTAAAAAAAATATAGTCAAAGCTAAACTTAGTATCAACCTAAAATAATTATAAAACGAATAACCTAAAGTCTTAAACCAAAAAACTTACATATATCTTTAAAAAAAAAAAACTTATCTGCTACAAACCTACACTAAGATTTACTACAACTGTAAAACGACTAATCTACACTAAAAAACTGTACTAACACATGAACCAAAGATGAACACTAAGGTGGATGCGCCAGGGTAGCCCGCGAAATTCAAATATTTTTATGTTTTTTGCAATTTGCAGGTCATTGTGAAGCTGTATGCCAAACAAAATACGATTCGCGATCGTAAAAAATATTTATCTAAAGGATTATAACCATTTGAATCGTGAAAAGTCATTCAATCGAGTTGTATGAACTTAGAGGGCTATATTGATAATTAAAATTGAAAGAAAGATCCGCCTCGATGTCAGAGATGCAAAAAAACAAACAAAGGCCTCCTCGAACCGGAAACAACAAACAGATGCAACAACAAACACAGATATAAGAAAAACTCTAATGTTTTGTCCCCCAATCCGGCCGGTCACCGTGGGGGAAGCCGACCACCACCCTCCAACATATCAGTCAACAAAATCAAATACCCAAAAAGATAAACAAAAACGAAGCAGTTTATACATATGTACACTAAATACACGAACCCTGAGAACAGAAGAAAGTTTGCATGAGCTAGAGTTAGCTATCGAAAACCTCAAGTGGGACATCTTGGGCATAAGCGAGATGCGGAGAATAGGAGAAGGAATAGAAGAGCGAAACAGCTATATTATGTATTTCAAAGGTGAAATCGCTGGACACAGAGGGGTAGGATTCCTGGTTAAGTCAAAACTTAAAAGCCAGATAATTGGTTTTGAAGGGATATCGGACAGGATAGCGGTGATTCATATTAACCTACCAAAGTATAGAAAAAAATGGACAGTCATTCAAGTCTACTCGCCGACAGAACAAGCAACAAAAACAGAGATCGGCAAATTCTACGATAAATTACGTGAAGCTATCGAAAAATATTCTAAAAACAATATCGTGCTCATGGGAGATTTCAATGCCCAAGTTGGCGTCCAAATACCCGGAGAAGAACATATAATAGGAAAATACGGAAGAGGCAAAAGAAGTAAAAATGGAGAAAAACTAGTAGAGTTCCTTCTTGAGCAAAACTTAACACTTCTAAACTCCATGTTCCGTAAAAAACCCAAGAACAAATGGACATGGATGTCTCCAGACGGAAAGGTTAAGAACGAAATCGACTACATAATAACTAACAAAGCTGTGGTATTTAGTGATACGGAAATAATACAGAAACTAAATTTCAACACAAACCATCGTATGGTGCGCAGTTGTCTAAATGAAAGAAGTCCAAAAGCTCCTAGACACCATATGAACCACACGCAAACAACTAACACACAAACAGACACAGAAAACACAATAAAAGACCTGATGGAAGTCGTTGATTCAGATTTGGACCTAAGTGTAAAATACAAAAAAAATTGAGAATAAGCTTAAGCAGGCAGGAAAACAATCAAACAAGAGTAAAGAAAACATTTTCAGTGAAAGAACGTCAAAACTAATTGAAGATAGAAAGTTGTTAATAAAAAAGGATAAAAAGGAGAACCAACAACAAATATCTAACCTTAGCAAACAGATTCGTGAAAATATGAGGAAGGACAGAAAAATCAGAAGAAACACAATTTTAGAGAATCACATCAACAAAACGGGAGGCACGAAAAAAGCGCTTAAGGAACTTCGTGAAAAAGGGAAAGAATGGATACCAACGTTAAGAGAAAAGGAAAAAGAACAGCCAGCTACTACTCGGAGTTCAATCCAAAATATAGCAACGAATTATTATCGGTTACTGTATTCAAATCAATCTAGCTTTAACACACAAAATAGTGGTTACAAACAGATGCATGTGACTGAAGGAAACGAAGACATACCAGAAATATTAGTATCGGAAGTAGAAAAAGCAATAAAAAGCCAGAAAATGGATAAAGCACCCGGCCCCGACAGGATCACAAACGAACTTATGAGAGGGACAATCACTGAACTAAGTCCGCTTCTAAGAAAAATCTTAAACGAGATTCTACATACTGGTAACATCCCTAGTCAATGGGCAGAATCTCATATAATACTTCTCCACAAGAAAGGTCCTAAAGACGATATAGGAAACTACAGACCCATTTCTCTCATCTCAAATGTATATAAAGTTTTCGCCAAAATCATTTTGGACAGAATCTCAATCAAACTCGACGAAAATCAACCTGTGGAACAAGCGGGGTTCAGGAAGGATTTCAGTACAATAGACCATATTCACACTATCAAACAGCTTATAGAAAAATATAATGAATATAGAAAAACAATTTACATTGCCTTTATAGACTACGCCAAGGCTTTCGACAGCCTTAGACATGAAGTTGTATGGCAAAGCCTAAAAGAGCAGGGCATCCAAAACACCTACATCAAGATCATCAAAAGTATTTATAGCGACAGTACAGGCAGGATAAGACTGGAATCTATAGGAGATGCTTTTCCAATAAAAAGAGGTGTCAGGCAAGGTGACCCACTTTCACCAAAGCTGTTTACAGCAGTATTAGAACAAATGTTCAGGAAGTTGAATTGGGAGCATCTAGGTCTAAACATAAATGGATCACGATTAAATCATCTCAGATTTGCTGATGATCTGGTCCTATTGGAAGAAGATCCAAAACTACTGGAGTCCATGATACAAAACCTGGCAGAAAAAAGCAGAGAATTAGGTCTAGAAATGAACTCCAGCAAAACTAAGGTGATGACAAATTCAATTCCCGTAGACATAACAGTAAAAGGACAGAAACTGGAATATGTAGAAGAATATGTATATCTTGGCCAGATAATATCGCCTAACGACCAGATGTCGAAAGAAATAGAAAAAAGGATTGCTACAGGATGGAAAACCTACTGGGCTTTGAAAGAAATTACAAAAAGCAAAGAAATAGGCATTAAAATCAAGAAGAAGACCTTTGATACATGTATTTTACCCTGCATTACATATGGCTGCGAAACCTGGGCTCTGACAAAACACCATAGGGATAAACTTGCAAGATGTCAAAGAAGTATGGAAAGAAGCATGCTAGGTTTAAAAATAAAAGACAGAGTAAGAAGTACAGACATCAGGCACAAAACCAAACTAACTGATATCCTGGCTCGTATTGACCAACTTAAATGGACTGGACATATGCTCAGGTGTAAAAAGGAGAAATGGAGCAAACAGGTGACAATCTGGTACCCAAGAGATGGCATTAGGAGTCGAGGTCGCAAAAAGAGAAGATGGGAGGATGACCTGAAAATTACTCTGGGTCCGCTCTGGACAAGAGTGGCGGCAGACAGACATCAGTGGAAAGAGTTGGAGGAGGCCTTTGCCGTAAGGCACACCGAACTGAGAGACCTTTTATAATATGATGTGTATCACGTTTTTAACCAGCTGTTAATCTATTTATTTAAGCAAAATCTATGTTTGTTAATGAAAAACTGTCAAAGTTCGGAAATAAAGGTTTTATTATTATAATTCTTTAGATAAATATACGTTACGGCCGCGAATCGTATTTTATTTAACATACAGCTTCACACTGACCGGCAAATTGCAAAAAACATCAAAATATTTGAATTTCGCGGGCTACCCTGGCGCTTCCACCCTAAACACTAGTACACCGTAAACACTGAGAAATATTAATTGTTTAAATAATGGTAATTGGTCAAAATAATCGTGAATTTATTTTTCTAAATTCCATCAAATCAATTCTTTATTGCGTTAGTTGGCATGTTTCTCAAAACTATATTGGATATTTGAATCACAAATTGCCATATGTAACTACAGTATATTTTACTTTTTGTAAAATATTTTTTTTTGTAATATACGTGCGTATTCTTTACGGTTTTTTTTAATGTCCATAAACAATATAATTATAAGAATTCAATCCGGCTGCATCCGTCAGCCAAAAATGCTCCCGTCTGCGTCCGTTCCGGAAGCGTTCCATACGCGTTTGAACTTTTTGCTCAGAAGGTTTTTCGGTTTTTTTTTTGGTTTTAAGAAAAAAATGAGACAATAAATGTAACTTATTAAATAAATGATTTTGTCAAAAAAATCCGATTGGTACAATTTAAAATACAATTTACAATACCTATATATAATTCTACTAAAATGTTTCACGTAGACGCAAACGGAAGCGCGTTCTTATTTTAAAAAAGTTCGTAGATCTACGTACTATCCGTACGTAGGTAGATCTACGAACTTTTCATAAGCAAATTTTACATATTCTACGTATTTTCTAACCTCGTACGTATTTTTCTAAACTCGTCTACGCTATTTTAAAAATCCGAGTTGGAGTTGGCAACACTGCACACAATAATCATGAAATTTAAATGATTACGACTGAAGGACATGTATCCATGGTCAAGAATAAAATTATTAAAAAAAAATAATAATCATGAAATGTTAGGTACCTATACCTAATTAGTTTGTTTTGAATATTCTAATGTTTATTTATTTTATACATTTTGAGTAAAAATGGAAAAACTGCCTCTGTGTAGGGTATGTTTAGCGGGGAATGTTCGCATGTATGTAGTAGTCAACAATAAATTGCGTGAGCTGTATGAGAAGCTAACTGACAACCCGGTAAGTTGATACTACTTATTACCTCCTGATCAATAAGTATCATTTATTTAATATTTTGGGGTGAAGATCTTCTTGGAGAAATTGCTATAAGCCTCATCACACCAAAACATTAGACCATTGCCGTCCGACCTCGCACTACAAACTATTCCTCTGCTTCACATGCCCATAATTTCTCAGATTTCCACATATTTTGCAGTCTCCAGTGCCACTCTGTCTTCCGCTTGGACATAGACGTAATAAAATAGTATATTCTAATGTAATTCATACATATAAGTCAAGTTTTGTTGCAGTTTGTAACTGAGGACACCAGACCGATACTCGCTTGTTACTTCTGCTGCACCAAACTAAAGCAGTGCTACCAGTTCCAGAGACAATGTTTGGAAGCTGAAGAGCGGTTTGCTCAGATGATGAATGAGGATTATGAGGTGAGGTTTTTGTCAACAGACTTTTCCTACTCGTGTAATGCATGGTCACCTATCTAATAGTATGGTTATCTTTTTGCAGCCAAATCCTTTAATTAATCAAGACACTTCAGAGTTTTGGAATGTGTTAAGTCAATCAACTATAGACCTCATAAGTATAGTTGGTGAATGCAAAACAGAAAATATTGCTATCAAGAAAGAATTAACAGCTGTATATGAGAGATTAGATGATTATATTGAGCCAAAGAAGGAATATCAAAATGATGGTAAGATTTAAGAACAAAACTGGCCAAGTGCGTCAGTCAGGCCACACTTAGTTAAGGGTTCCATAGGTACCTGTCACATAAATCATGAAAAAAATAGTAGCAAAAGTATAAGATTGCAAAGTCTCACATGCAATTAGTTTTAAGCCAGTTGCTATGAGATATGAGGAAATTTTACTGTACAGTGAAAACCAAACTTTACAGACATTTTTAACTTTGCTTTTGCTTCTTTACCGACTTCACAAAAAGGAGGAGGTACTATGTTTGGATGTTTGTATGTTTTTTTTTTTATGTTTTTCACCGAATACTCCGCCAATTGTCGACGGATTTCCAAAATTCTTTTTTTGTTCGAAAGTAGATAGTTCTGAGGTGGTCCCACTGTCACCAAGTTAGGATCTGATGATGGGATCTTAGAGAAATCGAGGGCAAACCTCAAATTTTATAGGCTTACTCATTATTTTTCGCATACATTATGAAGTATCTTGTGTATTTGCGTATGGTTGTCACCATCTCAGGTAGCTGGGCTGATGATGGAAGGTACAACTCCTTAACAGTAGGTATTAAGTTACTTGAACAGGCAAGGATTGTTTTAGTAAATTGTTTTGATATTTGATAGGGCATTTGCCACATTTGGTCTCATGATCATCAAGTCATGACCTGATGCTGCAGAGTACCTAACTCCTCGACAACTAACAGCAGATATATCGTGTTTAGGGTCATTGAAAAGGGCTCGATGTGTGGATAAACATACTGTTAATGAGGAACACCGCAGTACATAGAGACCTGATGCTGAAGCCAGGAGCATCAGAAAAAGTGCAAACCTTGAAATTACAGCACCATAGTCGTGTTTGGGCTCATTTTAAACAGGACTAAATTTTAAGTTCAATGCAATGTTGACATAAGTCTGGCCTGATGCTGCAGCCTGGATTATCAGCATCTAGTCTAAAAACTAATAAATACTTCTTAAAGTGAGCTTCTTTTGCGAATCTTTTTCTGTATAATTATTAACCAACTTCAAAAAGGAGGTTGTTAGGTATGGAGTACCACTAAAAAGTGAAAAATAAAAAACTTTTTACAAAAAAATACAACCGACTTCCAAAAAAAAAACTACTAAGTAAAAAATAACTTTAATTTCGGAAGTCGGTGTTTTTGTTAGTTTCTTCGTATTTTAACACCGAGTTCCGAAATTAAAGTTATTTTTTACTTTATAGTGTTTTTTTTTTTGGAAGTTGGTTGTATTTTTTTGTAAAAAGTTTTTTTTATGTTCATTTTATACGGTAATTTTACAAATCTTTCCATTTTCGAAACAATGCACTTCTGTCTGTTTTGTGTACTTACAGAGTTAGAACTGGAAAATCAGGAAAACAGCTTTGCAGATGTAGAAGATAAACCAGCACAGCATTCTGAGCCAGATGCAGAAGGTGATGTTCCTTTAATGGAGTTAAAAACTGAAGTGGAAGAACATGCAGTATTGGGGAAGAACCGGGGAGCCAGCGTCATGCAACGTGAGTATTAGTTACAGTAGGATCCACTTACAATTTGTCGAAGGGAGGTGACAAACACGGCGTCATACTTAGCATATAGGTACTCAGAAAAACAGCATTATTCAAACAATGAATAAGAACAACTGCCTAATTTATTTAATTAGGTATTTAGTGTAATAAAGAAACACTACCTACAGGGAAAGGGGGGTCGAGTGAAGGTGTTTGAAATCATTTTGTCCTCTATTAGGTACTGAATAAACAGGTTCTAACTTTTCTCTGTGGGAGACAAATACAACTTTAAAGACAGGCTGTGTGAGTGTGTCCGGTGGAGGTCCCACTTAAGATATTAAAATATAATGTCAAACACTATATATTTCTTCTGTTTCTGGTGACTGACAGACAACACACAACACACAGCCAAAACTACTGGTCGTAGAAAGCAGAAATGTGTCATGCAGCATCCTTACTCTCTGTAGGGAGGCACTCGAGAGATTTGTCATGCAGCATCCTTACTCTCTGTAGGGAGACACTCGAGAGATTTGTCATGCAGCATCCTTACTCTCTGTAGGGAGGCACTCGAGAGATTTGTCATGCAGCATCCTTACTCTCTGTAGGGAGGCACTCGAGAGATTTGTCATGCAGCATCCTTACTCTCTGTAGGGAGACACTCGAGAGATTTGTCATGCAGCATCCTTACTCTCTGTAGGGAGGCACTCGAGAGATTTGTCATGCAGCATCCTTACTCTCTGTAGGGAGGCACTCGAGAGATTTGTCATGCAGCATCCTTACTCTCTGTAGGGAGGCACTCGAGAGATTTGTCATGCAGCATCCTTACTCTCTGTAGGGAGGCACTCGAGAGATTTGTCATGCAGCATCCTTACTCTCTGTAGGGAGGCACTCGAGAGATTTCTAGTTACCTATAAAGTAAGGTAAAATAATAAAGTCCAAATGTTTGTGAAACATTTGAAGCACTTTAATTTAATAATACTTAATTTTTACTGTAATCACAGGAGCGCCCGCTGCGACGACACCAAAACTACACTCACGAAGTACAAAACCAGAAGATATGATCACAGAAAAGCAAACGGAATATGAACAATCAGAGACAACATTCATCCAGAACCCTCAGAACTGTATGCTCACAACTGTTACGAAATTTAGAGATCCATTACCAACAACACCAAGAGTTACTAATAGTAGCTTAGATATTAATTGCCGAAACGATAGCAACAACAAAGACAGGAAATGTAAAATATCTAGCAAAGATATTGACAGAGATGATATAAACAGGCATCCAAGGCTATGTGTTCAAGAAAAACCTTTCAAATGTGATATTTGTCAGCATTGTTTTATCCAAAAGAGTAATTTAACAAGTCATATTCGTACGCATACTGGTGATAAACCTTTCAAATGTGATATATGCCAACGTAGTTTTATAAAAAAGAGTAATTTAACAAGTCATATTCGTACACATACTGGTGAAAAACCATACAAGTGTGATATATGTCAACACAGTTTTATCCAAAAGATTAATTTAACAAGTCACATGCGTACGCACACTGGTGAAAAACTTTACACGTGTGATATTTGTCAAACTTGCTTTAGTCATAACTATGTTTTAAAAAATCACATTCGTACACACACTGGTGAAAAATCTTACAAGTGTGAAATATGCCAACGCAGTTTTGCCCTAAAGTGTAGTTTAACAAGACACATTCGTACGCACAGTGGGGAAAAACCTTACAGGTGTGATGTTTGTCAAAGTTGCTTTAGTCATAACTATGCTTTAACAAGACACATTCGTACGCATACTGATTAAAATCTTTACAAATGTGATGTTTGCCTCCGAGGTTTTAAGAAAAAGAGTGATTTAACAAAACATGTTCGTACACAGTACAAAAATCCTTAACAAAAAAACTTTAATTTAATTTCGGAAGTCGGTGTCAAAAAACGGACTTCCTAAATTAAAGTTATTTTATACTTTGTAGTGTTTTGGTTCTGACATTTGGACGAAAAAGTTTTTTATTTTTCACTTTTTAGTGGTACTTACCTGCGTACTCATTCACATCGTACTGGCGTGAAGTTATGTTATGAACTGGTGTAGGTAAACAATAAACAGACATGCGATTTCAGCAATCCCGATCCATTTGCTATTATTTATTGAGTTCCGTTGCCTACCTCCGAAGTTCTTCATCAGATCTTCATCAAATTCAAATGGGACCAGTACAGAAAAATACTCTTCCAAACAAAACAATAATAATCCAAATCGGTTGATAATTGGCGAAAATATTGCTGAACAAACATTTTTCATGGGTTCCCATCATCAGATCTAGCTTTATACCTTCCAGCATCAGCTCAGCACCATGAGACGATGATTACTAGGCATAAACATCTAAATTGCGTTAGAAAAAATAATAGTGTGCCTATAAAATTTGATGGTTTCCCTCGTTTTTCATGGGATCCCATCATCATATTCTTTTAAAATCCGTCCACAATTGACGGAGATCATCATCATCTGCCTAGCCTTTTCCCAACTATATTGGGGTCGGCTTCCAGTCAAACCGGATTCAGCTGAATATCAGTATTTTACGTGGAGCAGCTGCTTACCAGACCTCCACAACCCATTAACTGGGTAACACCGTACTACTTGGCAATACTGGTGTCGGATTTTCTGGCTTCTGACTATCCGTAACGACTGCCAAAGATCTCCGAATGACAGCCGGGATCAACAGCTTAACGTGCTTTCCTAGGCACGGAGGAAACTCGGTATGTTAAGATGGTCACCCATCCACAGACCAACCTCGGCAAGCGTTGCTTAACCTTGAAGATCGACCTGTGCGGCTGTTATTATTTAGCCACGAGCTCCTCCACAATTGACGGAGATATCGATGAAAATTTATATCCCTACTAATATTATAATTGCGAAAGTAACTCGTGTCTGTCTGTCTCTTCTTTATGCCTAAACCACCGAGCCGATTTGGATGAAATTTTGTACAATTTGCACAGTTTGAGACCCGACCAAGGACGCAGGATAGTTTTTATCCCGGAAATCCCACGAGATCGGGAACTATGAGGGTAAATAGAGGTGATATATATACCTACCTATATTCCGGGAGTATGACCACGCGGGCGAAGCCGCTGTCACACGCTAGTAAACAAATAAAAATACATACACCCGAACATAGAACCTCCTCCTTTTTTAATAAGTCTTAAAAATTTCTGAAGTTGACGAAACTAGTCTATACAAACAGATGCACCTAACAAAGCGTTACAGAATGAATCAAGTGAACAAAATCAAAGGGGATGAGTCGCTACTCGCTAGAGTGTCGCTCGAGGCGGGAATGAGCCCTCGGCCACGCTCGTGACCGTCAGGAATCAGGATGGATGGACCAAACGAGATATGTATATGAGACTATGTGCATTATTAGCAACGGGGTTAATACAACGCTAAAATTACACGAGAACTTTGAAGTGGTCAGCCAACCTGACGTCAGAATGGCTAGCCACTGTATTTCTTAGATATTCTTCTAAACGCGAAGCTAGCAAAATGTTATTTTAGATAGTAAATAGTAGCAAATAGGTAGGTATTAAATAGTGCGCATAGTCTCATTTATATATCTCGTTTGGTCCAACCACTCGTTTCGTCAGTCCAACTTACAGGGGCCCTTACTATGACGATGCGATCATGCACGATGATGTGGTGATATACCTAGTGGTATGCGTAGGTATTCTATAACTGTATCTTATAACGATCGTTATAAGATGTCACAGTAGGCCGGCAGGCTCGCTCCCAAGCTCCGCGCTGGCTGGGGGCACAGCTCGCAGCCGCAGCTAACACGACCGCTCCTGGACGATCTCGGCAACTATCGGAGCGACTTCAGCGGGAATAACGTTGCCAGGCGTCCGGATAAAGCCGGACATAGGCTTTTCGGCCGTGTCCAAATTAGACGGTGTACGGCCTGTCCGGCTTTTGGAGAATTTGAAGTGAAAACTTCTTTAGCACTTTTTTTGGGATGGGTATAAACTGTTTAACTCGCGTCCGGACACGTGACCTGATCAAAAGTTTGTAAGACGGATGACGCTTCAGGACACGTCACCTGATCGAAAATTCGTAAGACGGATGATTCAAAAATGTACAGTCACCAGCACCTCAAGCTACAACAATCTGTCAAATTATTTTTTTAGATTTTCAACTTAATTGCTAAATGGATTGAGTTCAATTTGATTGGAAGAATTTGACAGTTTTGGATAGCCTGATGTACTGGCGACTCATCAGTAGGTACCGTTTTTTTCTTCCAGTCTGCCCTATCAGCCGTCAAACTTTCACTAACTCCCTTTTCTTTCATATCGCTTCTTACACAATCCATCCATATTTTCTTTGGCCTTCCTCTCCCTCTCCATCCATCCACATTTCCTAGGCAGATATAAAAACTATGCTGTTGAAACTTGGTAAGTAGATGTATTCTGTGAACCGCATTAATACGTCATAAATGGTAAATCGCAACTTCTGCTTATAATATACCTAATACCTACTGGTTTGTACGGAACCCTCGGTGCGCGAGTCCGACTCGCACTTGGCCGGTTTTTTTTACTCTACTATATCTCTAAATAGAACGAAATACTTTAATAATAAGTACTATAAAACGCAAAAAATATTTTTGTCCGACTTTTAGGGCCAAGTACCTGTCTGTGCGAGGGTTCCGTACAAACCTGTAGGTATTTTACGCAAAAGTTGCGATTTACGATTTATGAAGTATTAAAAAAAAACTCCTAACTAGATCTCGTTCAAACCAATTTTCGCTGGTAGTTTACATGGTAATACCTATACATCATATATTTTTTTCAGTTTTATCATTCTCTTATTTTAGAAGTTAAGGGGGGGGGGGGGGACACATTTTACCACTTTGGAACTGTCTCTCGCGCAAACTACCTATTCAGTTTAGAAAAAAAATGTTAGAAACCTCAATATCATTTTTGAAGACCTATCCATAGATACTCCACACGATTGCCCACACGTATGGGTATGATGAAAAAGAAAATTGAGTTTCAGTTAGTGTGGGAAAATCAATTGTTTTTTTTTATATTATTTTAGTGTGAATATCTTAAAAAAAAAACTACTTACTAGATCTCGATCAAACCAATTTTCGCTGGTAGTTTAGAAGTTAAGAGCGTGTATTCCGTCCACTAGCGCCGCCAATCGTTTTTTATCATTTGTGGTAAATTTAAGACACGTAGATAAAAAACCGCTCTGTAGTGCACTGAAGAAATGTATTTATTATGTTTTGTACTTTAGAACATAAATAGTTGCCAAAGTCGATATTTTTGCTAAAAGTGGCCACTTTTAGCAATAATTGCCGTTTTGGCTATTTAACCATGAGAGTATTAAAAATAGCTGTCAAAAAATAATAGATACATTTCTTCAGTGCACTACAGAGCGGTTTTTTATCTACGTGTCTTAAATTTACCACAATTAATAAAAAACGATTGGCGGCGCTAGTGGACGGAATACACACTCTTAAGGGGGGGGACACATTTTACCACTTTGGAAGTGTCTCTCGCGCAAACTATTCAGTTTAGAAAAAAATGATATTAGAAACCACAATATCATTTTTGAAGGTGTCCGTTTCGACCGCGCGGCCAAGACGTTTTTTTTTTTTTAAATATGCCAAGTTTTTGTAAAAATTTGTAAAAGTAGACACCCATAACCATAAATTTGTCAAAGCTATGGTTAAAAAGATATAAGGGTTTGAACGTGGCCGCGCCATTGAAACGCTCCGAACCGCACGGCCACGGAGATCTTTAAAACTAAGCATTGCAGAGACCTGAAATTTTGGTAAGTAACAGATTGAATTTGTAAAAAAATTGTAAAAATATAGAAAAAAATCCTGGGCTTATATTTTAGGAGCTGTAAGACTAATACGCCATGGCCGCGCCATTGAAACGGTGAAAAACACATTTTCGCCGATATTTCGCTGAAAAAGCAACGCAGACGTCTGAAGTTTTTTGTAAAACCTAGATCTGAATTTGTCAAAACAGGTAAAAATGCAAAAAAGAACTGTAGGTTTACATTTCAGGAGCTGTAGACAGGAATCTTAAATACGTCTTGAATATGTCGATAGGGTGACCATGGCTTATTGTTAACAGAAAAATTTTCACCTATTTTGTTAGATATTACATGTTAAGGATTCTTAATCGAATAAAAATGAAACGATAGTATACAAAACCATATTTATTTGTTTAAAAATCGTTGTTTGTTACCTGAAAATACTTGTTTTGAGTAGGTAGACGGCATAGCGTTCGTGATGACTAATGAGTAGGTATAAAATAGCATAATTTGATGAATAAGACTAAGATTAAATTCTGCCAGAAATAACCCCTGTAATTAAGTCATGCATTTTAACATTGAATAGCAGGAGCATAGGAGCGAACGAAACGCGCGGGTGCAGCGCGGGAGACGAAGGCTGGCTCTCTAACCAATCACAGCCGTCCAAAAAGAGATATCTCGCCGTCACACCGTCTTCCCCCGCCAAAAACATTTTCTCGATTAGTCGTCGTTTTACGTTCAGTTAATTCGTACGTAGTACTTGTTGGTGTTTTCAATTTTGGCTTTCCTATGGACTTCGATTTGTGCACTGTTTTGGACATTTGTTATTTTGGCATTCCTATGGACTTCGATTTGCACTCTGTTTCGTACCTACATTTGTTATCTTTGGCTTCGAAAAACGTTCTGCTGCTGCAATCTGGACTTCATTACGCCTCAGGATTTGATTACTAATTAATTAATACTTCTTATCAAGGTAAGTAATTCATACTACATAGGTAGGTACTCTCTTACCATTTTAGTCAACCTATGTAGTTGACCTAACCTAGTATTGTAATATAATAATATTTGGGTACCTATTTCAATCTGGTCGCTCAATCAATCGTGATGATATCTTTAAGCAAAAGGTGTATTTTGTATCTAAATTATGTATTTGACAGATGTTTTAATCTATACTTATAATAAATCTGTAGAGAGGTCAATTCTGTACATGAAATTTATTTCCAAAATAACTATCAGGGGGTGATTAGGGATCGATACTGATGCCAAAAATGCAATCAATAAATTTTATGTCTGTCTGTCTGTCTGTCTGTCTGTCTGTCTGTCTGTCTGTCTGTATAACCGTTATAGAAACAAAAACTACTCGACGGATTTTAACGAAACTTGGTACAATTATTCTTCATACTCCTGAGCAGGTTATAGTATACTTTTCATCACGCTACAATCAATAGGAGCAGAGCAGTGAAGGGAAATGTTGGGAAAACGGGAGAAGTTACTCCATTTTTTAAGCTTCTGTCGCGTGTGCAACCTTAATGGTTAAAGCTACACAGAAATCATGTATAACGGAAATGTTCTCCTTAAAATTATGTAAAAAATATCCCACGACAGCATATGTCTATCTTTTATGATTGACGCACAATAACACGTGTAACTCCTGATAGCTTAGCAGTTCGAAGCTTTCTGATTATATTTGTCTACTCTTACGTTTATAACACTCTCAGTCATCCCTAAATAAAAAGTTAACATTGTTAACTATTCCATAAAAAATAATCATAGAAATTGGTATAGAAACACCAAAGTTATACATGAAATACGCTAATAATAAGCCATCGCGCGTGAATACTGAATCATGCTTTATGGATTATTTTTGTCTAAGGTCGCGAACGCACAGGCAGGCAGCTTGCTTGGCGCCTAGATGCTAGCGAGTCACCTAGCGAGTAGCTTCGTAAAACGAACATTCTCGAACGTTCGCGACCGCCCTAGCAGCTAGGCGGCAAGCGCGCAGTGCGGCCGGTCGCGAACGTTCGAGAATCGGTCGCGCCTGTGGTCGCCGCGCTCGACGCGTCTCGCGGCCGAAGGTATAAAAAGGCGGGGCGTCCGAGCGCGAGCTTCACAGCCTGGCTGGAGGCTTTATTACTATATTAAAGCCTTCACAGGCAAGTCGGGTTAAGCAGAAGCCAATCTTCTCAGGTTGACCTGCGAGAGGCCAAAAGCGCGAGCTTCATACAATTTTTGCCAGTTGATGCGAATTGACGTTCAGAGCGTTCGACCTTATTGACAGACAATACATAATTTAGTCTTTGATAATTTATTTTAAGATTCCTTTTGTTATTATTTTATAAAATAGGTATAAGTTATTTTGGTAGTGTTTAATTAAATATTCGTTCAAACTACAAATTATTAATCGTTTACATTTTATTTCTTTTTAGGTGAAGTACGCATAGATTTTTAGATACCGATAGCTTTATAAGTTTTGGCTAATTTACGTTCACTTTTTTATAGGTATTAGTTTTATTTTCATTTGGTTTATAAAATTCTTCCGTTACTGAGTGAATGACTGACAGATAACGCAACAACACAACCAAGACTACTGACTGGTCGTATGAAGCTGCACATAGGGTCCTTGGGGAGTTTAGGGGAGCTCTAAGAGAGGATTTCCCGAAATTCCTACGGGAACGGGAGAAAACGGGATATGCGCGTACGAAGTCGCGGGCAAAAGCTAGTAATTAATATTTTTGTCGGGAAAAACTACTATTTACAAAACATTGACTATATGGCACCAAACATTCTATAAAAAAAACTTGCTGAGTACTTGACACTTATTGATTTCAGCTCATCTATATCTACACTAATATGATAAAAAGGAAAGATTTGATTGTTCGTTTGTTTGAAATGAATAGCCTCCGAAACTACTGGACCGATATGAAAAATTATTTCACCATTAGAATCCTACATTATCACTGATGAACATAGGTGATAGAAACTTCGATGATGTAACCCCAAGGGTGAAAAAAAATTACAAAAAAATCCTAATATCATGTACCTTGCAGGAACTATTGACAATAGAGCAAAGTGATGTTCTACAGTTTTTTAGAATTCATCCTTAGAATAATAACGCGTTATTATTCTAAGAGTTCATCAATATCTGCAAAAGAAATTCGCAATAGCATATTATGTCTATCTTAATGGTTGACTCACAGTAGGTACCTAATCAATTTTATTATATTCAGGGAGCCCTACAGAGGTGCGATATCGGTGGGCACGTGCAAATGTGCAGACGTCGTATTGCACTTTTTAGTTTCGCTATATCACAACATTAATAATAATGTTGTGATATAGCGAACTAGCTATATCACAACTATACTAGCTGATGCACGCGGCTTCGCCCGCGTGGATGTTTTCGTTGAAAGCGCCCAACGGCTTATTTTTTTAATCTCTTTAATCTGGTTGAACAGTTCAGTTAAATGAGATACAAGTAGAAATTTGCCTACTTTTAAAGCTTCATTGGTAATTTCGTCCGGGCCTGGGCTTTTATCCGATTTCAATCTTTCGATTTTCTTCATGATTTCTGTAGAAGAAAATCTGTCTATAGCGGTAGAGTTTATCGCTAGTGGTTGGTAATCATCCTGGTTTGTGTCGTGTAAGGAATAAAGATTTTTATAAAATGAAGTGGCAGTTTCTATTATTTTTGATCTCGAAAAGGTCTTTCCATTGGACAAGTTTTCATTCAAGCACGGAATCCATTGCTTGACGCTACTTAAAGCTTTGAATCCTTTTTTCAAGCTACCTGATGTCATTAGATGTTTTTCTATTACTTCGATTCTATGGTCTTGGTATTCTTTTCTAATCAGTTTGTGAACATGTTTAAACAAGAAACTGCGTTCTTTCTTTTCTTCAGGTGTAATTTGTTTTTTGTTTGTTAATTCGTATCTTCGATTTAACAGACATTTTATGTCATTCGAAATAATGAAACGCTTTTTCTTAGTTTTATTTTCAGAACATTGAAGGCTATCAGTTATACATTTTTTTATTTTATTGTAATATAGTTCTATATCTTCATTTTTCTTTAGTGTTGTTGTGTTAATACACTCACTTAATTTTTTAAGATATTGCTCTTTTTCTTCTAGTGTATTTAATTTTGATTTTGGATTTCTGTACTTTGCTCTACTTTTCTTTACTTCTGATAATAGAATAGTGCTTCTTATCATCCGATGGTCGCTTGGAAATGATAATCTATTTAATATTTCAATATTCATGATGTTTTTCTTATGATTTGTTAATATGTAGGTAGTCTATTTGACTCTTTGACTTTTTAGGGGATAGCCATGTCCACATGTTATTTGTATTCTTTTTGAATAGGCTATTCGTAATGAACAAATTATTTCTCAAGCAGAACTGTAGGAAAGTTTCACCCCTTTTATCTCTTTTTCCGTAGCAGTAGTTTCCTAAGATTCTTTCTTCGCCAGCAACACGTTTTCCAATACGTGCATTAAAATCTCCCATTATAATCTGGTGTTTGTAGCATTTCTGACGAGCCTTTTCGAGGTGGTTGTAAAATATATTTATCTCGTGGTCACTAGATTCAACGGTTGGTGCGTGAGCTTGAATTATTGATATTGATGTATTGTCGAATCTTAGGTTCAAAATGCACAATCGTTCTGATACTGCGATGAAGCTTTCCACGTTCAATTTATATCTCTTTTTGATAAGGAATCCGACTCCGTATTGACCTTTCGTTTCGCCATAATAGCAGAATATGTGTGTATCATCTTCCTCAATATTGTAGCCTGTTCTTCTTATTTCGGCTAAACCTATAATATCGTATTTTATTTTTGAAATTGCCAGTTTGAAGTCAATTAATCTTTCGTTTGATAGAAGAGATCTTGCATTATATGTAGATATATAGAGTTTTTGTAATGGAGGGTTTTGGTCTTGCGCCCCCGCGGTGACCAACCGTGGTGGGGGTGGGCGTGGAGAGGTCGCTTTGTTTCAAAATTTATTTATTGTCGTGCTTTGATGGGGTGGAGGATGGGTACTTATATTGATGGTTGAAGGTGTATTTTCAGGGGATTCTGTGATTTTCTTATGAGTTTTTATCATGTATTGGCCGATATTGGAGTTTTGTTTCTTGGACGGTTTCTTAGTATTATTATTATTAACCGATCCAGATTTATTGTTATCCGTTTCAGGAGATTCTGCTAAGCGTCTTTTATTGTTATTTCGGCTAGATTCGTTGTGTTGCATTTGCTTAGTTTCTGGGATTACTATAAGTTTATTGTATTTTAAAAATGCTTTTCGACCCTTGCTTCTTTCTTCTAATAGTTGTACATTTAACTTCTTTCTTTCTTCAAGGATTTCTGATGGGAAATCTTCTTTGATATAGTAGGGTGTTTCATCTAATAACTTCTTGTTTTTTAAGAGTTTTATCTTCATTCCCATCGTGTTGAGGGTCACAACGACTGGCCTAATTTTTTCACCTTCTTGTTTTTTACCCAACCTTCTCACTTCTTCTATATTTTCATTGTTGCAGTTGATTTTCATGGTATGATAAATAATGTTCATTATGGTATTTTCTAGGTCTTTGTAGCTATTTTCATTCTCCTCTATACCAAAAAATATCAAATTTTTCTTCCTTGTAGCTCTTTCTAGTTGCTGTATACGTCGACCCTGCTTTTCTACTACTTTTTCCAGTGTATTGTATTTAGATTCTAATTGTGCAAATTTTGTATCTATGTTATTATTTATTGACTAGCTTCCTCCCGCGACTTCGTCTGCGTAGACTTTAGAACTGCCGCGCAACTTTTTGCCTCATTGTCTCATCCTTGGAATTGCATCTTCATGATTCAGGTATCCAGACATTGTGAGTCTTTGCGGTGCCGCTGAAAGTAAGATTTCAGCCCCGAAATTATTTCGACATGTTTGTGATCTCCTGGTAGACCCTTGTGAATCTTAAGCGCCCATATTTGCAGCCTCGAAAATACTCCGACATGTTTTTGTTCTCCTGGTATTATTGATCCATGCCACTCATAGTTCCTGCACGGAAAAAACTACATGTTTTTGGTCCCCTGGTACTTTTGAATCGCTTGCAATGAAAGCCATCTTCTTTCCAGTAAAAAAACCTACCTACCCTAAATATTTTGACATGTTTCTGTTCCCTGGCTTACTCGAGAATCTATGGCACTCACAAATTCAGCCCCGAAAATACTTCAACATGTTTCTGCTCTCCTGGTACTTGTGAATTTTTACCGCTCATATTTCGAGCCTCGAAAGTACTTCGACATGTTTTTTCTCCTGGACTATTGATCCAAGCCACTCATAACTCCTGCATGGAAAAACGACGACATGTTTTTGGTCGAATTAAAGCCCCAAAAAAACTGACATGTTTCTGATCTCCTAGTTATTTTGATTCTTTAACGCTCATAATTCCGGCCCGCAAAATACCTCGACATGTTTCTGCTCTCCGGATACTTGTGAAGTTTCCAGCCCTGAAAAAACTTCGGCATGTTTCTGGTCTCCTGGTACTTGTGAATCTATAGCGCTCGTAATTCCGGCCCCGGAATGCCTCGACATGTTTTTTGCTGTCCTGGTACTTGTGAATCTATAGCGTTCTCAATTTCCAGCCCTGAAAAATTTGTTCCTGGTCTCCTGGTACTTGTGAATCAATAGCGTTCATAATTATGACAACGGAATACCTCGACTTGTTTCTGCTCTCCTGGTACTTTTGAATCTGTAACGATCGTTATTCCGGCCCCGGAATGCCTCAACATGTTTCTGCTCCCCTGGTACTTGTGAATCTATAGCGTTCTCAATTTCCAGGCCTGAAAAACTTCGCCATGTTCCTGCTCTGCTGGTATTTGTGAATCTGTAGCGCTCGTAATTATAGCCACGGAATACCTCGACATGTTTCTGCTTTCCTGGCACTTCTGAATCTATAGCGCTCGTTATTCCGGCCCTTACTTGTGAAGTTTCCAGCCCTGAAAAAACTTCGGCATGTTTCTGGTCTCCTGGTACTTGTGAATCTATAGCGCTCGTTATTCCGGCCCCGGAATGCTTCGTCATTTTCCTGGTCTCCTGGTACTTGTAAATTAATAGCGCTCATAATTCCAACACCAAAAAACTTTGACATGTTCCTGCTCTCCTGGTATTTGTGAATCTGTAGCGCTCGTAATTATAACCGCTCAATTCCAGTGCCGGGAATACTTCGACATGTTTCTGGTCCCCTGGTACTTTTGAATCCTAACCGCTTGCAATTATAGCTTTGGAAGTACTTTGTCGATAAGTTTCTGATGTCCTGGTACTTGTACAACTTTAGCGCTCACAATTATATTTCTCTCCTGGTATTTTAATCTATCTGTAGCGCTCGTAATTTTCTGGCGAAATACCTCGACATGTGTCTGCTCTCCTGGTACTTGTGAATGTATAGCGTTGCTTTGACATATTTCTGATCTCCTGGTACTTGTGAATCTAAAGCGGTCATATCAAGCCCCAAAAAAACTTCCGAAATGTTACTGCTCTCCTGGTACTTGTGAATCTGTAGCGCTCGTAATTCCGGCCCCGGAATACCTCGATATGTTTCTGCTCTCCAGGTGAATCTGTAGCGCTCGGAATTCCACTCCCGAAAATACTTCGAAAAGTTTCTGCTCTGCTAATAAAAAAAAACTTGCCCAAAAATAATTTGACATGTTGCTGGTCTCCTGGTACTTGTGAATCTTTTAGCACTCGTAATACAATTCTAGCCCGGTAAACAATTTCGACATGTTTCTATTCGCCTGGTACTTTTGAATCTGAAGTACTAAGGTAGCAGAAACTTTGTACTTCCACTTCTTCCTCTGTCTCCATTAAGTCATGTATGTTACCGGGATAAAAAGTAGCCTATGTGTTATTTCAGGATGTGACCTATATATGTGCCAAATTTCATCTAAATCCCTTCAGCCGTTTTTGCGTGATTGACGGACAAACATCCAAACATACAAACATGAACGCTTGCAATGAAAGCCAATCTATTTTCCAGCAAAAAAAAAAACCTGACCAAAAATACTTTGACATATGTCTGTTCTCCTGGTACTCGAGAATCTTTGGCGCTCACGAATTCAGACACGAAAATATTTCGACATGTTTATGCTCTCCTGGTACTTGTGAATCAGAAGTACTAAGGCAGCAGAAACGTCTGATTTCCACTTCCTCCTCCGCGGCCATTAAGCTATGCCTTTTATCGGGATAAAAAGTAGCCTATGTGTTATTCCAGGATGTGAACTATATGTGTGCCAAATTTCATCTAAATCCCTTCAGCCGTTTGTGCGTGATTGACGGACAAACATCCAAACATACAAACATGAACGCTTGCAATGAAAGCCAATCTATTTTCCAGCAAAAAAAAAAAACCTGACCAAAAATACTTTGACATATGTCTGTTCTCCTGGTACTCGAGAATCTTTGGCGCTCACGAATTCAGACCCGAAAATATTTCGACATGTTTATGCTCTCCTGGTACTTGTGAATCAGAAGTACTAAGGCAGCAGAAACGTCTGATTTCCACTTCCTCCTCCGCGGCCATTAAGCTATGCCTTTTATCGGGATAAAAAGTAGCCTATGTGTTATTCCAGGATGTGAACTATATGTGTGCCAAATTTCATTCAAATCCCATCAGCCATTTTTGCGTGATTGACGAACAAACATACAAACATACAAACATACAAACTTTCACATTTATAATATTAGTAGGATTGTGTTATACTCTGTTGCATGCCTCTTATCTCGCTTCTTTGTTCATCAAATTTTTTTTGTAGATTTTTTATCATTGCAGTTAGTTCTTCCATTTTTTATAATCTTTATAATATTTTATTGTATCTTCAGAAAGTTTGATAATCGCGCCCTCTTTTGGCGAGTAGCGGTACCGCTTTCGTTGTTATGGATTATTGATGTAAGGATCTTCGGTTACTAGTTTCTTCGTAGTTTTGCTACTTCTCATCAGATGGCGCTGTTAAACATCGCGAGTGCTGTTGTGAATGACATGCAGTTTGTGATGTTTTGAATTTTAGGTTATAAGTTTTTTCACATTCAATTTTCACAATATATTCCATCAATTTTGTATATACATAGTTTCTTTGCACTCAAATTTAAAAGTTGCTGTAATTGTCACTGCTCAATTTTTCCTTTTATGCACTCAATGTTTTGTTGTTAGCTTTATCAAAGTTCCGCATTGTATAGTCCGTTTTTTATATCACTCACTTTTCATTGGTTTTAGTTTATAACAGTCACAACGTCTTTTTACTTCACTGTCTCGATTTTATAGGTTTATAGCGTTTGTAATCACTGTATTGTATTTTTAATTTTAAGAATTACACAGAGTCGATGTTTACGGTGCACACAACTAGCGCCCTCTCCTCTCAACATTGTTAACTATTCCATAAAAAATAATCATAGAAATTGGTATAGAAACACCAAAGTTATACATGAAATACGCTAATAATAAGCCATCGCGTGTGAATACTGAATCATGCTTTATGGATTATTTTTGTCTAAGGTCGCGAACGCACAGGCAGGCAGCTTGCTTGGCGCCTAGAGGCTAGCGAGTCACCTAGCGAGTAGCTTCGTAAAACGAACATTCTCGAACGTTCGTGACCGGCCTAGCAGCTAGGCGCCAAGCGCACAGTGCGGCCGGTCGCGAACGTTCGAAAATCGGTCGCCGCCTGTGGTCGCCGCGCTCGACGCGTCTCGCGGCCGAAGGTATAAAAAGGCGGGGCGTCCGAGTGCGAGCTTCAAAGCCTGGCTGGAGGCTTTATTACTATATTAAGGCCTTCACAGGCAAGCAATCTTCTCAGGTTGACCTGCGAGAGGCCAAAAGCGCGAGCTTCATACAATTTTTGCCAGTTGATGCGAATTGACGTTCAGAGCGTTCGACCTTATTGACAGACATTACATAATTTAGTCTTTGATCATTTATTTTAAGATTCCTTTTGTTATTATTTTATTAAATAGGTATTAGTTATTTTGGTAGTGTTTAAATATTCGTTCAAATTACAAATTATTAATAGTTTATATTTGTTTTTTTAATTTCTTCTGTTGTTATTTATTATAGAAAAAGTTATATAAGATCTGAATTAAATTTAATACGATTTATTATTTTAGTTTTATTATTTGTTTTTTCTATAATATTATTAATTATTTCTTTTTAGGTGAAGTGCGCATAGATTTTTAGATACCGATAGCTTTATAAGTTTTGGCTAATTTACGTTCACTTTTTTATATTAGTTTTATTTTCATTTGGTTTACAAAATTCTTCTGTTACTGAGTGAATGACTGACAGATAACGCAACAACACAACCAAGACTACTGACTGGTCGTATGAAGCTGCATGTAGGGTCCTTGGGGAGTTTAGGGGAGCTCTAAGAGAGGATTTCCCGAAATTCCTAAGGGAAAAGGAGAAAACGGGATATGCGCGTACGAAGTCGCGGGCAAAAGCTAGTTATTAATAAGGAGCACAATCGCGTTTACAAATAAATACTTGCAAAGACAAACCATTAAAGTAAAAATACTTGCATACGAAATTGTTCCGTAGCTGTGTTACAATAAGGAGCATGATCACATTTCCGAAAACTAACGCAGTTATTGAACTATTGAAGATTGTATTGAAAAACTACGTAGAATTGATGAATTTTGTAAATTAAATATCGCTACTCAGCCAGACCAGGTGGTAGGTAAGTAGCACGGTATTAAATTAATAATGAACGAAACCATTTCTTCCTACTTAAAAATAGGCTTAGGACTGTCAGCTGGGAAATATAATATTATTATTATGATTATTCAATGATTTTATTCAGTGGTCTACAATCAGCAATATTGTGAATAAAAATCGGAGAAAATGTGTTTCTTTTTGGACTGTGCTGGACGAAATTAAGAATCCACTTGATTCACCACCATCATTCGTTCGATAGTCGGTTTTGTTGATTTTGATTCAAGATTAGTTTGTACCAGGAGATTAGGTACCTACCTGAGCTGGTCGGCATTTCAACCGATAGAGATGATACAGTGCCCTGCATTAGGTACCCTCTTCATAATTATATTCTTAACTAGCTTCTGCCAGCGGCTTCGCACGCGTGATCCCTAGTAGCGTGATGAAAAGTATACTATAACCTGCTCAGGAGTATGAATAATAATTGTACCAAGTTTCATTAAAATCCGTCGAGCAGTTTTTGTTTCTATAACGGTTATACAGACAGACAGACAGACAGACAGACAGACAGACAGACAGACAGACAGACAGACAAAAATTGTACTGATTGCATTTTTGACATCAGTATCGATCCCTAATCACCCCCTGATAGTTATTTTGGAAATATATTTCATGTACAGAATTGACCTCTCTACAGATTTATTATAAGTAACTAGCTTCTGCCAGCGGCTTCGCCCGCGTGATCCCTAGGAAATATATTCCCGGGATAAAAAATAGCTTATGTGCTATTACAGACTATAATCTATATTTGTTCTAAATTTCATTAAGATCCGTTAAGCCGTTTGAGTTTGAGTAACAAACAACCAAACTTTCACATTTTTTATATTACTCGTTTGGTGTAAAGCGAAATTATTACCATCTTCCCCTCAACATTATACTAAAGGATATTTCAAACTATCGTAAGCCGTTTTACGAAGCTACTCGCTAGCCTCTAGGCGCCAAAATCTACACAAAAATAATCCTTATAGTATGATTCAGTATTCACGCGCGATGGCTTATTATTAGCGTATTTCATGTATAACTTTGGTCTTTCTATACCGATATCTATGATTCTTTTTTATGGAATAGTCAATAATGTTAACTTTTTTAATTAGGGATGACTGAGAGTGTTATAAACGTAAGAGTAGACAAATATAATCAGAAAGCTTCGAACTGCTAAGGTATCGGGAGTTACACGTGTTATTGTGCGTCAATCATAAAAGATAGACATATACTGTCGTGGGATATTTTTTATATAATTTTAGGGAGAACATTTCCGTCAATAGACATATACTGTCGTGGGATATTTTTTATATAATTTTAGGGAGAACATTTCCGTCATACATGATTTCTGTGTAGCTTTAACCATTAAGGTTGCACACGCGACGGAAGCTTAAAAAATGGAGTAATTTCTCCCGTTTTCCCAACATCTCCCTTCACTGCTCTGCTCCTATTGATTGTAGCGTGATGAAAAGTATACTATAACCAGCTCAGGAGTATGAAAAATAATTGTACCAAGTTTCGTTAAAATCCGTCGAGTAGTTTTTGTTTCTATAACGGTTATACAGACAGACAGACAGACAGACAGACAAAAATTTTACTGATTGCATTTTTGGCATCAGTATCGATCCCTAATCACCCCCTGATAGTTATTTTGGAAATATATTTCATGTACAGAATTGACCTCTCTACAGATTTATTATAAGTACTAGCTGACCCGCGCAACTTCGTCTGCGTCACATTTTCCATTACTGCTCCGCTCCTATTTGTCTCAGCGTGATTATATATATATATATATATATATATATATATACGCCTATAACCTTCCTCAATAAATGGGCTATCTAACACTGAAAGATTTTTTCAAATCGGACCAGTAGTTCCTGAGATTAACGCGTTCAACCAAACAAACAAACTCTTCTGCTTTATAATACTAATATAGATTGCATAATATACAAAATCTACGTTCAGTTACGTATCCTGATCTCTCTCTCGAATTAAGAATATAATTATGAAGAGGGTACCTAATGCAGGGCACTGTATCATCTCTATCGGTTGAAATGCCGACCAGCCCAGGTACCTAATCTCCTGGTACAAACTAATCTTGAATCAAATTCAACAAAACCAACTATCGAACGAATGGTGCTGAATCAAGTGGATTCTTA
Organism: Ceramica pisi; assembly: GCA_963859965.1. Taxonomy (NCBI): domain Eukaryota; kingdom Metazoa; phylum Arthropoda; class Insecta; order Lepidoptera; family Noctuidae; genus Ceramica; species Ceramica pisi. The sequence continues at coordinate 12,300,663 of OY982554.1, forward strand.
ATTTCGTCCAGAACAGTCCAAAAAGAAACACATTTTCTCCGATTTTTACTGACAATATTGCTGATCGTAGACCACTGATAAATATAGTTTGTTTTAAGATTTTATAATATCAAAAAAGTTTTACTGGGTTCATAGAATCGATTTATTATAGAGGAGCTCGTGGCTAAAGCCGCACGGGCCGATCTTCAAGGCTAAACTATAACAGACGAACGCATCGATCTTCAAGGTTAAGCAACGCTTGCGAAGGTTGGTCTGTGGGTGGGTGACCATCTTGACATACCGAGTTTCCTTCGTGCCTCAGAAAGCACGTTAAGCCTTTGGTCCCGGCTGTCATTTGTAGATCTTTGGCAGTCGTTACGGATAGTCAAAAGCCAGTAAAATCTGACTGAAATCTTGCATTGAATGAGTTGTGGAGGTCTGGTAGGCAGCCGCGCCACGTAAAATACCGGTATTCAGCTGAATCCGGTTTGTCTGGAAGCCGAGCCAATATAGTAAGGGGAAAAGGCTAGGTTGTTATAATGGTCACCCATTCACAGACCGACCTCGGCAAGCGTTGCTTAACCTTGAAGATCGACGTGTTCGGCTGATATAGTTTAGCCACATTGAAACATAATACCAAATATTCATCTTTTCTGTTAGTAAAACAGTTTACTTATGGATACAGGTAACTCCGGACTCCGGAGGAGACTCCTCTCCTCCCAGTAAATCGAAAAACAATCTAGTAATTCAATCAAATCCATACTTCCATAGCTAATAATTTCAACATTATACTTCCTCAAGTTAAATAACATAAAACATGGGGCTGACCTTATGCTACTGCGGAGAATCTTAACACCGCGATTCAAAAAAACGCGTCATAAGTACAACGCCATCTATCGATCTACAACGTAACTGAACTGTCTTTATGCTCTTAACTACTCATAAGTTCAAACTTAGAAGCTTACACGTTACGATAAATAATGATAATATAATAACATATAATTATAAACATTATGTGTTTAATTATAAAATAACTCAAAAATACATTGTTTCGGGGTCTTTTCACACATTTCTTATTAAAAAATTTCTCAATAGATGGCATTGCAAGTATCTGAAGTCTCAATGAAAACAACCTATTTTAGCGCTCGATGAAGTTTCTTCGTAAACTTTAAAATTCGATATCTTTTGATTTTGTGGGTCGATTTTGATGAAATAAACACTAAATGTTGCTCCGATTATCACTTAATATTTCGAAGTACCTAAATTTTGAATCCAATCAGTGGTTTATGATGCTCCTCCAAACGCACAGACATACAGACGCACAGACATACAGACGCACAGACAAACAGACAAACAGAAAAGAATTTCAAAAACTGCTTTTTTGTGTTCTATGTCATTTTTCTGACATTTCTATGTATTTTTTATGCGAAAATATTCAATGTACAGACACGGCAACTCTACGATTTTATTATATGTATAGACTAGCTTCTGCCCGCGACTTCGTACGCGCATATCCCGTTTTCTCCCGTTCCCGTAGGAATTTCGGGAAATCCTCTCTTAGAGCTCCCCTAAACTCCCCAAAGACCCTACATGCAGCTTCATACGACCAGTCAGTAGTCTTGGTTGTGTTATTGCGTTATCTGTCAGTCATTCACTCAGTAACGGAAGAATTTTATATAGGTACCAAATGAAAATAAAACTAATATAAAAAAGTGAACGTAAATTAGCCAAAACTTATAAACATGTCGGTATCTAAAACTATGTACTACTTCACCTAAAAAGAAATAAAATGTAAACTAATAGTAATTTGTAATTTGAACGAATATTTAAGTAAACACTACCAAAATAACTAATCCCTATTTTATAAAATAACAACAAAAGGAATCTAAAAATAAATTATCAAAGACTAAATTAAGTATTGTCTGTCAATAAGGTCGAACGCTCTGAACGTCTATTCGCATCAACTGGCAAAAATTGTATGAAGCTCGCGCTTTTTTTTTTTTTTTTATGTGTGGCCTCTCGCAGGTCAGCCTGAGAAGATTGGCTTTTGCTTAACCGGACTTGCCTGTGAAGGCCTTAATATAGTAATAAAGCCTCCAGCCAGGCTTTAAAGCTCGCGCTCGGACGCCCCGCCTTTTTATACCTTCGGCCGCGAGCCTCCTCGAGCGCGGCGCCCACAGGCGGCGACCGATTGTCGAACGTTCGCGACCGGCCGCACTGCGCGCTTGGCGCCTAGCTGCTAGGCCGGTCGCGAACGTTCGAGAATGTTCGTTTTACGAAGCTACTCGCTAGGTGACTCGCTAGCCTCTAGGCGCCAAGCAAGCTGCCTGCCTGTGCGTTCGCGACCTTATACAAAAATAATATCCTTAAAGCATGATCCAGTATTCACGCGCGATGGCTTATTATTATAGCGTATTTCATGTATAACTTTGGTGTTTCTATACCGATTTCTATGATTCTTTTTTATGGAATAGTTTATAATATTAACTTTTTTTATTAGATTATAAGAGTAGACAAAATAATCAGAAAGCTTCGAACTGCTAAGCTATCGGGAGTTACACGTGTTATTGTGAGTCAATCATAAAAGATAGACATATGCTGTCGTGGGATATTTTTATATAGTTTTAAGGAGAACATTTCCATCATACATGATTTCTGAGTAGCTTTAACCATTAAGGTTGCACACGCGACGGAAGCTTAAAAAATGGAGTAACTTCTCCCGTTTTCACAACATTTCCCTGCACTGCTCTGCTCCTATTGATTGTAGCGTGATGAAAAGTATACTATAACCAGCTCAAGAGTATGAAGAATAATTGTACCAAGTTTCGTTAGAATCCGTCCAGTAGTTTTTGTTTCTATAACGGTTATACAGACAGACAGACAGACAGACAGACAGACAGACAGACAGACAGACAGACAGACAAAAATTTTACTGATTGCATTTTTGGCATCAGTATCGATCCCTAATCACCCCCTGATAGTTATTTTGGAAATATATTTCATGTACAGAATTGACCTCTCTACAGATTTATTATAAGTATAGATAGATAGATATAGATAGAAGAAGATAGATAATAGATTCGAGAGAGAGATCAGGATACGTAACTGAACGTAAATTTTGTATATGCAATCTATACTAATAATTATTATAAAGCAGAAGAGTTTGTTTGTTTGTTTGTTTGTACGCGCTAATCTCAGGAACTACTGGTCCGATTTGAATTTTTTTTTTTCAGTGTTAGATAGCCCATTTATTGAGGAAGGTTAAAGGTCTATTTATCATCACGCTAAGATAAATAGAAGCGGAGCAGTAATGGAAAATGTGACGCAGACGAAGTTGCGCGGGTCAGCTAGTAACTTAATAAAACATTAGGTACCGTACCTACCTATTGCTACTGCTGAATTGTTTTTGTGCGACCGCCCATAGAATCCCGCAGCCCTATTGCCCTTCCGTTGTCGATTGATTCGGGAGTAGCCGGACCCTAATGTGGAAGTGGAGCCATTGTACACTGAAAAGATTTTAACCTTAGTAAATGAATATTAAGAAAAGCGATATTTTTAAAGAAAAAAATAATAATAATTGTAAGTATTATGTAAGTTACTTACACACAAAGTTTATCAATCCAAAACAAACATTCTGGAGACCCAAAATGCAGACTGCGACAAAGTACGGCTTGAAACTTTCTAACGGCATGTGTATCGTGATTGCGAAGTATGTAAAAAAGCACTTAAAAACATGATTTATTAACACAATACTTGAAAACAAACTTCACAAAAGATTTTAAGGAACTCAAACAAAAAATCTAAGTAAGTTGACATGTTATGATTAGATTGCGTATGAATATACAGATAATTTTGGTTGTCCTAAGTTACTACCCAACGTTGGTATGAAATAATAGTCTTCAATTTAGTCGTTAACAATATTGTTCAGTCCAATCGTTCACGAAAGTTGTTTATGGATCCGAACTTCGTCTGCGTGTCCGAAAACAAAATAGAGTAGTGTCAGTAACGAAACTTCGTTTAAATTTCGTTCGTTTGCGAAGTTTCGTTTCAGAGAAAGAGAGTAGACCCCCAGATTGCATTACCCGGCCAAAATACAACCAGTGGCAAGTGGCTTATCAATTAAGGACCGTGACTGTATTAACTGACCCGCGCAACTTCGTTTGCGTCACATTAATCATGAATGCTCCGCTCCTATTATAACTAACTAGCTGATCCGCGCAACTTCGTCTGCCTCACATTTTCCATTACTGCTCCTCTCCTATTTGTCTTAGCGTGATGATATATAGCCTATAACCTTCCTCGATGAATGGGCTATCTAACACTGAAAGAATTTTTCAAATCGGACCAGTAGTTCCTGAGATTTGCGCGTTCAACCAAACAAACAAACAAACAAATTCTTCTGCTTTATAATATTAGTATAGATTCAGATAATTTGTGAAACGCAGGTGAAGCCACTGGCTAGAAAAACTTGACGAAATAATTCACATGTCTGCCTCTCTGTAAACTATATTCGAAGTTAGATTCCCAGGAATATATGCATATAAATTACGTGAATTGATAATGCGGGAAAGAGCCACGTACAGCTGACCGTGGGAAAAGCAACTCACAGTCAGATCTAGGCCTCCTACGGAAAGAGTTTGTCCTTGAGCTTTGTTTACAGTCATGGCGTAACATAAGCTTACGAGAAATTGAACGCGTTTAAAACTAATTGAAAAGTTATTAGGAACTAGCTGACCCGCGCAACTTCGTCTGCGTCACATTATTCATTTTTGCTTTGCTCCTATTGGTCGGTAAATGGGCTATCCAACACTAAAAGATTTTTTCAATTCAAACCTGTAAAAAATAGCTCCTGAGAATAGCGCGTTTAACCAAACAAATTCTTTAGCTTTATAATATAAGTATAGATTAATTCTATGCCAGCTTATTTATCTTCTTCTATTTTTTATAAATTAAGTATAATATGCGAAAGTTTGGATGACTGGACTGGTTTTGTTGCTCACGCTAATACGGCTGAAAAGATCTGGATGAAATTCAGCACGGAGGTAGGTTATAGTCTGAAATACCACATTAAGGCGATTTTTTTCGTGAGTAGGCATGTAGTACCTATCTTGAGATATTTTCAAGATTCAAAGCATTTATTTCAAATAAACCGTCTGTCAAAAACATGAAGATATTTGCAAATTTTAAAGCGTAAGTAGATCTCGAAAAATAACGTGCAAGAAACTCCACGGCCACTCTTTTGTATTATGTTATGTATTACAAAAATACTGGTTAGGTTGTCCTTGTTGCTTCTGAACACAATATAAAGTAAAAAGAAAGTATACGTCAAACAATTTAAATATCTATTTATTTATTTAAACTTTTCGCACAAAAAAGGTACAAAGGCGGACTTAATGCCTTATGTATATACTCGTAGATAATTTAGATGATTTGTGAAACGCGGGCGAAGCCACTGATTGGTAGAAATTGATGAAATAATTCACATTAAAGCCTCTCTGTAAACTATATTTGAAGTTAGATTAAGAATGTATGCATATAAATTAAGTGAATTGCTAATTCGGAAAAGAGTCACGTACGTACAGCTGACCGTGGGAAAAGCAACTCACAGTCAGATCTAGGCCTGCTACGGAAAGAGTTTGTCCTTGAGCTTTGTTTACAGTCATGGCGTAACATAAGCTTACGGGAAATTTAACCCGTTTAAAACTAAATGGAAAGTTATTAGGAATTAGAGGAATCCGGGGTATAATAATCGGTGTACATACAAAAAAAAAATATATATACCGTCCGAATTGCAACCTCCTCCTTTTTGAAGTCGGTTAAACGATATCTAAAAAAGACCCCGGACGAATCTAAAATTCGTCCGGGGACCAACTCGATTTTTCTCGACTCGGTTGTGAAGGCTTAATGATAGGGTTCCGTTAGCCACCTTGGTACGGAACCCTACAATTCGCCTTGGCTCGCAAGTCGAACCGTCCGATTCTTCGCATCGCACGAATCAAAATTGATCGCCGAGACTCAAATAGGGTTCCGTCACCGTGACCACCTTTGGTACGGTACCCTATAATTATTAAGTTCGTTACCCATCGTTGCTTCGCTCTAAACGGATTCAATCGCGGAGGCTTACTTAGTAGGGTCCCGTCTGCACCTTTAGTACGGAACCCTACAGGCCTAATCCGCAAGTTGGACCGTCCAAGGCTTCGCATTTTTGCAACAACAGATCTACAAATCTAATTATATCTACGATAACGGACGAACGAACCACAATAAATCAGAGTTTTGGAAATTTCGACCCTAGCAGAGACTATTACAATCTATTCAATACTGAACCTACACCACTAACCTACTCCAACGATGTTCAAAAATCGTGTGAGGGTCGTTCCCCAGTGATTAAGAAAAACGCGTCACATGAGCAACGCCGTCTATCGACCATGTCGTAAAGTAAACTGACAAAATATTAGGCTATTTTATTTTACTCAATAGATGGCGCTGTGATTGATCAGAATATAGTAAGCAGTTTCCAACTAAACTAAAAAAAACAATATCTTTTGATTTTGTGGATCGATTTTGATCCACAAAATCAAAATAAACAAAAACGACTATCGAACGAATTATAATTTGTTTTAACAATTTATAACAACGTAATTGAACTGTCAAAGCTAACACGTTACGATAAATGATAAGTTCACTTTATTTTTGCTACATATTAAATTTTATTTACTTCAAAGATAACTCAAAAAACATTGCTTTGATTCTTCACAACTTGTTCACACACTAAAACTTTTCTCAACAGATGGCACTGCAAGTATTTCTTTCTGAAGTCACAATGAAAACAACAAACAACCTCTTTTAGCGCTCGATTTGTAACTACAACTTTTCTCAATAGATGGCATTGCAAGTATCTGGAGTCTCAATGATAACAACCTATTTTAGCGCTCGATGAAGTTTCTTCGTAAACTTTAAAATTCGATATCTTTTGATTTTGTGGGTCGATTTTGATAAAATAAACACTAAATGTTACTCCGATTATCACTTAATATTTTGAAGTACCTAAATTTTGAATCCAATCAGTGGTTTATGCGTGATGCTCCTCCAAACGCACAGACAAACAGACGCACAGACAAACAGAAAAGAATTTCAAAAACTGCTTTTTTGTGTTCTATGTCATTTTTCTGACATTTCTATGTATTTTTTATGCGAAAATATTCAATGTACAGACACGGCAACTCTACGATTTTATTATATGTATAGATTAGAGGAATTCTGTGCCGCAACCAGTCAAAATGTCAGCTTCAATGAAGTTTAGCTGCTTACTCTTGACTTTTAATGTGGTGTCGTTACATAATTAAAATGGAAAAGAAAAGGTTTCAATTAAAATGTTTTTCACATGAATCAATCAAATTATATTAATCTACGAAAGAAAAAACAAGAATTCCGTTGGCAACGAGTTCAGGAATAACAGCTTAGGTAAGCGTTTGGATAGTATTCGGCTCCTGGTCTTTGTCAATATGGCGCCAGCTTTCGAGAACAATCTCTGCTGGAGCCGAAGAAGCCGGTACCAATAGGTGCTTACACGCCAACTGTGTAATACTTTAAAAAATCGATTTTTAATCGTTTTTTCACATCCCAAATCTGAGATTCGATTGTCAGACAGCGCACGAGGCACGCGTGCTATTGACTCGTAATCCAATGTCAGCGTGTATTCCATTGCATATTTTTCGTACACTTGTAATTCACTAGCCGATACCCGCGGCTTCGCTCACGAGATCAAATTAAACGAGTGACTTATTAATCACAAACGTGGTATTATTTAAACTATCCTGATATAACACGCCCATGATGGACGACGATCACCGAGACTGCTCCGCTGATTTTCCTGATCTTTCTTTATACCTATAAATTGAAAAAAAAAAAGACAAGGAAAGAAGTTCTATATAAACAAATGAAAACTTTTAAAGAAAACTAAGATACAAATTAAATATTTTCACCAGCGTGTTTACGAGTGTTTTTAGTTAAATTACCCTTTTGAGTAAAACGCGTGTGAACAAAACGAATATGTCTTGTAAAATTTCTTTTATCATTAAAACTTCGCTGACATGTATCACATTTGAAAGGTTTCTCACCAGTGTGGGTACGAGTATGTTGAACTAAACTATCCTTATGATTAAAACGACGCTGACATATATCACATTTGAAAGGTTTTTCACCAGTGTGGGTACGAGTGTGTCTTACTAAAAGATTCCTTACACTAAAACTACGCTGACATATATCACATTTGAAAGGTTTCTCACCAGTGTGAGTACGAGTATGACTTACTAAACTACCCTTTTGATTAAAACTACGCTGACAAATATCACATTTGAAAGGTTTCTCACCAGAGTGGGTACAAGTATGTTTAACTAAACTATTCTTTTGACTAAAATTACGCTGACATATATCACATTTGAAAGGTTTCTCGCCAGTGTGTGTACGAATATGATCTTTTAGATGACTTTTACGATTAAAACTACGCTGACAAATATCGCACTTGAAAGGTTTCTCACCAGTGTGGGTACGTGTATGACTTACTAAATTTTTCATTTGATTAAAACTACGCTGACATATATCACATTTGAAAGGTTTCTCACCAGTGTGGGTACGAGTATGACTTACTAAATTATTCTTTTGATTAAAACTACGCTGACACATATCACATTTGAAAGGTTTCTCACCAGTGTGTGTACGGATATGTATTTTTATATTACTTTTTCTATTAAAACTACGGTGACAGATGTCACATTCGAAACTTTTTTCATTGACACACATTCTTCGATACCATTTTATAGTATCACTGTCAATACCTTTGTTCGATATTTTACTTTTAATATTATCTCTGTTACCATTCTTACGGAAACTTGTACTTAAAGCGGTATTATTTAACCTGCCACAAACTTCATCATGTGTTTTAGTGAATGATTTTATAAATTTAGTCGTTCGGTTGGACGTATGATTTTGAGATTTCGTAATTATTTCCGAGACAGACGATAATTTTCGATTATATTCGTTTTTCTTTTGCTCGGCAGAGATTACATCTCTTGATTTTGATCTTCGCGTGTCCAGTTTTGGCTTCTTAGCGACGGGCGCCCCTGGAAAACGAGAATGAATACTAACAGAAAATTGGGGATTACAGAGGTCAATACCTAACGTTGCTATTTAATTCCCAGGCTGAGGCTACAGTAGGCAGCGATTTGAGATGAAACTGGAAGAGATGAAACGAGATAAACATGGTACGGCTACATTAGACGCGAAAATCCGGCCAAGACAGTACACCCTGTAGCCACGTTATGGCCGAATATACGCCAGTTTTTAGCATGTGTATGCTACACAAAAAAATAGCAACAGTAATGCATGCGACTACGCTATAAAAAGGGAAAAACAGCGATTTCACTGAGAATTCGCTAGTTCACCGCATTTTAATGGTCTTAAAATGTTCGCGGCGCCTCTGTGTCGAGGTGGCTACATAGAGGCAGCACACGCGGCGCGCGTCGTTAAGTTCGCGGCATTCACACAGACAGAGTCGATAGGTTGCTGTAGCTTTGTGTAAACTTTCTTTTTCAATGGCTTTGACAAAACCCGCGCACAAAACACACACAAATATAAAAGATATAATAATAACGGTATTATACTATGTCCAATCGTGTTCTATTTTGTGAAATTTTCTTGCTATGAAAGAGCGGAGTCTCCTAATACAGGTATTTTTTACTTAAAAGGCGGCTCCAATCATCAACTTGTTGTTATGATCTGGCTTAGAGTTATAAACAATATATATATTTTTTTTTTAAACCAAATTTTTGCTTGGAAGCTCTTACCTCAAGTACGACCTAGGCACTTATTTTATTTTATTTAGAAATATTACCTCTTCATCCTTGTATTTCGGATACAAATAACTCAAAGTACATCTATACCTACTAATATTATAAAGCAGAAGAGTTTGTTTGTTTGTTTGGTTGAAAGCGCTAATCTCAGGAACTACTGGTCCGATTTGAAAAATTCTTTCAGTTTTAGATAGCCCATTTATCGAGGAAGGCTATAGGCTATATATAATCACGTTAAGACTAATAGGAGCGGAGCAGTAATGAGATATGTTACGCAGACGACGTTGCACGGGTCAGCTATTCATAGATAAACCTCTATAAAAGAACAAATTCAAATTCAAAAGTCATTTATTCAAATTAGGCTGAGGCCAGCACTTTTTGAACGTCAAGTTTTACAAAAGACAGTCCCCCAAAACGCCCGCCCGTCACCACTTCCTAGTGTTTTAGCTGTGGAGAAGAAGTGGCCAACAAACTCCCCAGCAACACAACTGTCTGTTACGGTTTAGGAACTAGAATTTAACAATAATTAGTATGCAAAGTAATTCAAAATTCCTTCTAAAATTTACATGACACAAAAAAAAAATATGAACACATATAACCTGTCATAAACTATCTACACACAAAGAACATGATAATTTGTCTTGCGTTCAACACAGCGACCAACTATTCTTATCGTCTAAATACTCATTAAGGCCCTACCCTGAGCAAATAACCTTGAGCATTTTTTCCCTCAATAACAGCGCAAGAGATACAATAGCGAATGCGCTCAGAATGTTGAATAAAATCGTTATAAAATCGAATTTTGGTCGTTTGAAAAAAATACTTCTACCAAAATGTTCATAATTAAATTGCCTATCCATTAGTGTAAGTACAAAATCAAAATAATCGATAGTTTTCGAGAAGATGCATGTTTTCAGTAATTTTTTCTCATTTCTGTGGTTTCGTTGTGAGGAGATTACTTAAACATTATACTTAGTAATAAAAATAAAAAAATCTAACATTTTGAAGCCAAGATTATGTAGAAATTTAATGTATTTTTTATTAGTTGATATTTCTTTTGGATAAAGAGTAGATAGCTCCAAAAAACTGCACAAAAAACGGCTAGCGCTGCGTTTTGCTCGGGGACGCGCCTTAATAGAATAGTATGCCTTCGAACAGAGGTTAGATTTTACTTTAGCTTTAAATGAGTTAAAAGGCAGATCAAGATAAGAAATTGGAAGTCTATTGTATAAACGGATACCGAGCCCCACAAATGAATCATGGACCTTACGAAGTCGGTGTGGAGAAGCATGTAGTTTGTGCTTGTTTCTGGTGTTAAAGTTGTGGATGTCGCTCGTTTTAATGTATAAATGTATATTTTGCCTAATATATAAGATGTTTGCAAAAATAAATTGAGATGCTACCGTGAGAATTCCAATCTCCTTGAAAATTTCTCGAGCGATCACAACAAACCGATTCAATCATGTCGCACAGCGTCATGAGAGGGCGTCGAGTGCACAAGCGTTAGTAGCTCTATTGAACTATTCGTACACGTGAGAAATTTTCTAATAAATTTGTTTCAATTTCGCTGATATATTGATGAAATCGATGCCGAGATTATAGTAATGTTGTTCCTATCGCATAAAGAAACCAAAGATCGCTAGCAACTTGTTGGTACAGAGAGTAAAGTCCCGCAAACCTGGGAAGGAAAGGGAGGATCCTCCGAACATACGGTTGTTGTGCCTGGCGGGCGGGCGGGCTACTGCCCGATAGTTCATATTCGGGCTGATGTCTTTGATCAAATCGCACAGTAAACTTTGCTTGCGCGATGCAGGATTTTAATTCGCAGCTTGTTGGATAGATGGCGTCACGGTCTTTTTTTTGTTGTGATGTAGATTTGCTTCGTGGGTACGGTATAGACATGTACGCGAGCATTCATATATTAGTTTTAATCGCTCATGTGTCGCAGGTCGCGCCACGACCTAATGTAGCCTCAGCCCCAGTGTCATAATGTACTAAATTGAACATCGACGTCGACACCACACTCACACACCGTCGATCTAGGGCAGTAATTCCCGTGAGCCCCCAGCGGTCTGCACACAACAGACATGCCACAAACCCCACTCCTTGGTGCAAATGTTTTAAGGGTAACTCTGTACATCAGGTGGACCGTCAGCCTGCTTGCTTACCTGTTGATTCTTGTTCATCATCCACTTCGCTTTTAATCTCCATTAAAGGTACATCTACTGAATCTGATTCAGCATGGAGTGCTGGCGTATCTTCAACAACTGGATAGCTATTGTTTACAAATTCTAAATCTGTAAGTAAAAAAAGTTACTAAGTTACAATATACCTAGGTATATGTACGTACACTACCCATTTTGAAACATCTCTTTTATTAAGAACTAGCTGACCGGGCGAACTTCGTTCCGCCTAACAGTCGATTCTTCATTTTTTAGGGTTCCGTAGCCAAATGGCAAAAACGGAACCCTTATAGATTCGTCATGTCTTTCTGTCTGTCCGTCCGTATGTCACAGCCACTTTTCTCCGAAACTATAAGAACTATGCTGTTGAAATTTGGTAAGTAGATGTATTCCGTGAACCGCATAAAAATTTTCACATAAAAATAGAGAAAAAAACTTTTTACAAAAAAATACAACCGACTTCTAAAAAAAAACTACAAAGTAAAAAATAACTTTAATTTCGGAAGTCGGTGTTTTTGTTACTTTCTTCGTATTTTGACACCGACTTCCGAAATTAAAGTTATTTTTTATTTTGTAGTGTTTTTTTTAGAAGTCGGTTGTATTTTTTTGTAAAAAGTTTTTTATTTTTCACTTTTTAGTGGTGCCCCACACCTAACAACACCACTACAAAATCGCAGAAAAGCAAAATACGCAATTTCGATTATCAAAGAATCATCTAATTAGTCAAATTCCAGCTATTTCGATTTAAAATCCAAAGTTCGTACCCGATTTTGATATGATTTAAATGGGACCAATCTGTAGGTATATCCTTTCAGATAAAACAAAAAAAATTCAAATCGGGTCATAATTGTCGGAGTTATGAGGTAACAAACATAAAAAAAAAAAAAAAAACATACAACCGAATTGATAACCTCCTCCTTTTTGGGAAGTCGGTTAAAAAACAGTAAATTTTGATGTACCGTGTAAACTACTAGCAAAAATTGGTTTGAACGAGATCTATTAAGTAGTTTTTTTTTCAGTGTTAGATAGCCCATTTATAGAGGAAGGTTATAGGCTATATATCATCACGCTAAGACAAATAGGAGCGGAGCAATAATGGAAAATGTGATGCAGACGATGTTGCGCGGGTCAGCTAGTAAATCATAAATCGCACTATGTTACCCTAAATGAAGTTTATTTTTGGGGGCCCCGTTTTTATGATATTGTTTTTCTTTAAACATAGGTCCCACCAGCTCAGAACTATCTTGGCAGGCCAAGCCGGGGGCCTTGGTAGCCTGGGGGGGCCTGTATCTTTAATACGGCTGATATGGCGGTACCTACGCCCCTGCTAATGGGGTAAGTACGGAAATTCAACGCAAACTTCACTCGATCAGCAACAAAACTATTACGGCGGTATTGGAAAAGTTCTAAATTTGACAGTGACATTTGAAAATTATCTATGGTTCTGGCAACGGGCGTTAGCGGGGTGAAGAACGACAGAAGGGGCGAGGAGACCTGTCATGTTCTTTACTTCCAAGACTAGACTTTACGGTTGACATTTTGTTCTAAGTTTGCGAGTTATGCTACGGCCAGACTTGAAGGCGAAGATTCGTGTGTGCGTTGTCACGATAAAAGTTCATGTTCGATCCATGACGAAGTGCTTGGCCACATAAAAAAAAACTTCACTACGTCGCGATAATATAGAACGTCGCGATAATACATTTCGCGGGAAATATGGAAGAGGCGGTTGCGCTGTATTACATGGCGGCTAATAATTATTTACTGCATCTTTATTACTTGAACAAAAATATATTTTCTCATTACTCCAATCCATTATTAACAAGTTCAATCAAACACGTTCAAACCCTTCAAACCGCTCGGCGTCTCGCAGCTCGCAGTCAACTAAAGCGCGCGAAGTGTAGCCAACCGCACGAACTTTGTCGCGACAAATCCTTTGATGTGCGGCAATTTACCGAAAGCGGCGTGAAGGGGTTTTGGAATTCGCGATAGGACGAATTCTTTGGCCAGATGTGTCGCGACAACGCAAATCTTCGCGTTATCGCGATAGTGTAGCCGTAGCATAAGTGACAGTGACAGAAACGCACAGTTGCTGGTCGCAGAAAGCTGTTAGCTGGCTTGTAGGTTCCTTGGAGAGTGTAGGAGAGCACTGGGAGAGGATTTTAGGAGGAAATTTGGTACACATAATTAACTTTTGTGACCCAAACACGGACGTGTTACAAAAATAAATGGGGTCAGTTTTGGGGTCAAAGTAGAAAATAAAAAATAAAGTTTTTAAAACTATCGTGCGACATCTATATCTTCTATCTATACTTATAATAAATCTGTAGAGAGGTCAATTCTGTACATGAAATATATTTCCAAAATAACTATCAGGGGGTGATTAGGGATCGATACTGATGCCAAAAATGCAATCAGTACAATTTTTGTCTGTCTGTCTGTCGGTCTGTCTGTCTGTATAACCGTTATAGAAACAAAAACTACTCGACGGATTTTAATGAAACTTGGTACAATTATTATTCATACTCCTGAGCAGGTTATAGTATACTTTTCATCACGCTGCAATCAGTAGGAGCAGAGCAGTGAAGGGAACTTGTTGGGAAAAGGGAGAAGTTACTCCATTGTTTAAGCTTCCGTCGGTTGTGCAACCTTAATGGTGAAAGCTACACAGAAATCATGTATGACGGAAATGTTTTCCTTAAAATTATATAAAAAATATCCAACGACAGCATATGTCTATCTTTTATGATTGACGAACAATAACACGTGTAACTCCCGATAGCTTAGCAGTTCGAAGCTTTCTGATTGTATTTGTCTACTCTTACGTTTATAAAACTCTCAGTCGTCCCTAATTAACATTAATAAAAGTTAACATTATTAACTATTCCATAAAAAAAGAATCATAGAAATCGGTATAGAAACACCAAAGTTATACATGAAATACGCTAATAATAAGCCATCGCGAGTGAATACTGAATCATGCTATAAGGATTATTTTTGTATAAGGTCGCGAACGCACAGGCAGGCGGCTAGCTTGGCGCCTAGAGGCTAGCAAGTAGCTTCGGAAAACGGCTTACGACAGTTTGCAATATCCTTTAATAATTATAATGTCGAGGGGAAGATGGTTATAATTTCGCTTTACACCAAACGAGTAATATTATAAATGTGAAAGTTTGGTTGTTTGTTACTCAAACACGCCAGAACGGCTTAACGGATCTTAATGAAATTTAGAAAAAATATAGATTATAGTCTGGAATAGCACATAAGCTACTTTTCATTCCGGGAATATGTTCCCTAGGGATCACGCGGGCGAAGGCTATACTATATAATATTATAAAACAGAAGAGTTTGTTTGTTTGTTTGGTTGAACGCGCTAATCTCAGGATACTACTGGTCCGATTTGATAAATTCTTTCAGTGTTAGATAGCCCATTTATCGAGGTAGGTTATAAGCTATATATCATCACGCTAAGACAAATAGGGTCGGAGCAATAATGTAAAATGTGACGCAAATGAAGTTGCGCGGGTCAGCTAGTATCAAATAAAAGGGAGGGATTACTGTGAGGGTTTTTACTAAGTATATTTTTTCATAAGGCTCGAATTTCCTTTATAGCCCGCTGCAATGGAAGTTCGTAATTTTTTTGTAGATAGTGCTCACAAATAGAAAGCTTTTTACAAAGTTTCAAGATGCGGAGACTCACGATTTACGAGATAAAATTCATTAAAGTTTCAATAAAAATTGGAAAATAGTACGTCATTTGCAAATTTTTAGGTTAGATGAATTGTCATGGTAGACGTCTAAGCTGACATTTCACCGTTTCACGTTCCGTTGACGTTAGAAGTGTTTTTTGTTCAATTTTGTTTTGTTATTTTCATAAATAAAATATTTTTATATATTCACATACTTAAAGTATGTAATAAATGTGAACCAAGTGAAGAATCATTGGATGCAAGAGCGAGCGAAGCGAGCTCTGGACTTGTGGGCACCCCGACTCGGACAGGTTAGGTTAGAAGGGAATGGCGGGGTCGAGTGAGCGAGCGAAGCGAGCGAATAGACCCCGCCATTCCCTTCGTGGTTATTTCTTTATAAACTACTCAGAAGTAGGAGCCCCGCGTAGCGCGGCTCCGTCGACTGGGCCTCCGGACTGAATATAAAACTTCTTGAGGTTAGGTTACTATAATTAGTTTTTCTCAAGAACGGTCTGTCGCCTTTACATGGGAGTGGTGCTAGGGCATAGGGGGCACCTCCCCTTCCCTCTTCCTGCTAAACGAAACTCAATTTTTCCTCTTTTTCTAACTCAAATGCTATTCTAACCTCAAAATTTTAACCATGGATATCTCCATAACCATGGGGCTCCGGGGGGTGGGGGTGGCGCAGAGGGCACCCCCTCACCCCCTCCCCCCTCCACCCCCTCCCGACCCTTAAATCAGCGTGCTGTAATGTAAATTTTAACCCATTTAAATCTAGGTATATTTACGCGGACATAGCCGTGAACAGAAGCAATTTTTTTCATAAGACACATATAAATTAATATTCTAGACTGACATAGTGAGCATAATAAAGAGTATTCTATTCTATTCTATAGTGACCAACTTTAAAATAAATTTCATCTGTGTCAAGTTTCACATTTTAAAAAGTTCTTAAGAAATGGTTGTCAAATGGGTTTCAGTAAGTGTAAAACCAGTTGGTAAGTGCCTTAGCAGGCACTCAGGCTAGCGCACATAATAATATTAACTAACTAATACTTACGTTGTGTGTCACTGGCTCTGCGTTTGGTCTTCGATGCTTCAAGTTCCTCCACTTCAATTTTAACCTCCATTAAAGTCTTATCATCTTCTGAATCGGACTCAGACTCCTGTACAGGTATATATTCTACATCTAAAAAGCTGTTTTCCCGATTTTCCAGGTCTAGCTCTGTAAGTAAACAAAACAGATAGGAAAGAATTGTTTCTAAAATGGGAAGACTTGGGAAATACTATATCACATCATAAACAAATGAACATAAAAAAAAACAATGTCTGTATAGTTGTTTTCACTGTGCAGTAAATTTTCTAATAATCCCATAGCTTACTGTTCTACAGCTGAACTTGAATACGAACAATCTGCACATCACGTCTTATGGGAGTGTATTCTTTGGCAGACTGAACGTAATATTATGTTAAATAGTATTCAGGTTACATCTAGGGTAGTTTACTATACGGACCTTGTAGAAACCAGAACAAATTTCCGTGCGTTCAGGCGATTTTGCCATACCTATTACTGGAACCAAAAGTAGCTCACAATTTAGGACCCATAATTTCAGTGTTAATTTATAATCCGTGGTTCTTGGCAACTGGGCTTAACCCAGTTGTATATGTGGTGCCTATTGGCCTAACTCAAATCTGTCTCCTGCTTGATAAGGAGGGAAGTGGAAATTATATTTATTTTTTCCTACTCCTCTGCTGTACTTCCTGATTAATTTCGATGCGGGATCCAAGACAGTTGAATCGTTTCTCCGGGACTCGTCGGACTTCATTAGCTCGGCTTTTTTCTGGTGGTCGCCACTGTTGATTCTGGCTTTCAAGAGTTGCAGTGGTTGGGAATGTGTGGCGGGCTTGTCCCAAAAAAAACCCATAGCAACTTGTTTAAAACAAGCATTTGAAGCTTTGCAATCTTTACTTTTGCTACTATTTTTATTCATGGTTTATGTGACAGGTACCTACGGATCCCTTCACTAAGTGTGGCCTGACTGACACACACTTGGCCAGATTCGTTCTTAAATCTTACCATCACTTTGTTGTTCCTTCTCTGGCTCAATAGTATCATCTAGTCTCTCACATTCATCTTGTAATTCTTCCTTGATAACAATATTTTCTGTTTCGCATACAACTATACTAATGAGCTCTATAGGTGATTGACTAAACCCGTTGCAAAACTCTGAAGAGTCTTGATTTATTGAAGGATTTGGCTGTAAAAAGAAAACCATTATATAAGATTGGTGATCATGCATTACACGAGTAGGTAAATATCTGTTGAAGAAAACCTCACTATATAATCCTCATTCATCATCTGAGCAAAACGCTCTTCAGCTTCCAGACATTGTCGCTGGAACTGGTAGCATTTCTTTAGTTTAGTGCAGCAGAAGTAACAAGCGAGCATCGGTCTACTGTCCTCAGTTACAAACTGCAACAAAACATGAGTTAGGTACAATTTGTTTTAACATTTGAATAACATTCAAATACACTACAGTAAATTAGAAATGTGTGAAAATCTGAGAAAATAATATGGGCATTTGATGCAGAGTAATGAGGATCACACACAGAGGAGAGTTTTGAGGTGTGAGTTCGGAAGTCTACTAAGGCGTCGCACTGACCTAGGTCAGTGGGTCGTCTTAGGAATTACTCTAAGACGACCTTCACACAAAACTAGTTTAATCACAGAACAAAATAACCTAACGGAGTATTGAAATATAGTATTAGTAATAATAATGTACTCTGTGATACTGAACAAGGATTAGTAGTTACAAACTCCGCCCCTAAAACGACCCACTGACCATCTTACCGGATTGTCGGTCAGTTTCTCGTATAGTTCACGCAAGTTTATGTTGACAACTTCATACATGCGAACATTCCCCGCCAAACAAACCCTACACATTGGCAGTCTTTCCATTTTTACTCAAAATGTCTCAAATAAATAAAAAATAGGTAAGGTGTAAATAAACAAACAAAGTGTCAGTAGCACAGTAATCAGTATGATGGTATTGTCAGCGTTGCCAACATTAATTTATGATATTCCCTGAAAATCCAAGTCAAATTCTCCAACATGATCTAAACGTCATTTTTATTTTAGGAATGGAGACAAGTTTCAGGTATTTAAATAATGTGTATTTTTTTTTAATTTATTCATAAATAATCAATGTTGATCCTACAGATTTCCTGAAGAAGTAGTTTGACCTGGACCTGACTATCGATATTCTTAAGGCGCCATTCATTTAATAGGTAATACTATTTTTGCTAGTTTTTTATTCATCTCGCAGGAAAGAATGTGAAAAAATAAGAAAAGGCTGAGGCTGACCCAATCTTCCTTTTTTAATATTTATTACATCACAATCTAAATGGATAAAATAATAAAGCAAGTTTGGTTTTGTTTTTGTGTTTTTTTTTCATAGTTATTTTTTTAAACTAAATATAAATAAATAAATAAAAGATTCGGTTTATCATCCATATAGTTTTTGTATTAATTAGGACTTGCGAACGATGTTAGTTTTATAAGGAATAGTTATTTACAAAGGTATTAGTAATTTTTATTGTATGTTAGTTTGTAAACTAATAAAAGTTCGAATCATGTTATTAACAAACATAACATGTTTTAATCTTACGAAAGAACTATCAAGAGTTCCTCCTACCCCATGTAAGAAATGTTCAACCACCCTCCGCCCTTAGTCTTACGTAATAATTAATAAATGATTCATAACACCGGCCGCTTCTAGTCAAACCTCAGTCAACTTGAGGTTTCCCACAGTTTAGGGAATTCTCCACAAGCTGGCAATTCTATATTTGGCATTGCAATTATAACACGTTCTTTTTTGTAGTTTTTGACCTGGCTACCGAGGCTTTTCAAAAAGTCTTCTGTTTTTTGTTCTAGATAAACATTCGCAACGCTCGATCAGAATGGGATACGAACTTTTGAAACTGAGACGCGTGCGGTCCGCCAGCCAGCCGCAGCGTCGGCGATAGTTGCCAGCCAGTGGGCCTAAAAAGACCACTTTAACAGAATCAGCCAGCAATTTATACTACCCGAAAGCAGGCGCGGACTGGCCATAGAGCCATTCGGGTACATGCCCGAGGGGCCGGTCCACCGCGCAACCAGCACCTTGGGCATTTGCCCGGTGGGCCAGTGCGGCCGATTAGCGGTCGACTTTCTTTTACTATATGTATAAAAAAAACATCGATTAGAATAACGTCCTCTACCATCAAGTTGAAGGCCTAATACAATAATACGTTACCGTGCTGTAGCTACGAGCTAGATACGAGCCCAAGTTAGGGGCCAGCTTTCAAATGTCCAATGCACACTTTTTATGTGGCCTTCAAAGTCGTTCATTTTGGTTTGAATGGGTATTTAACAAAATCTCAGAAATGTTGGCCTTTCCCCAATTCTGATGACTTTGTGAGGAATCCGATTTGGACAGTAATTGTTAAAAGAATGGCGAAAAAACAAATTCGAGGACGAAGATGGGAAATGGAAAGTACCTACTTACGTTGTTTTGAAAAGTAGGTACCCGAAATGTACCCAAATGTTGGCCTCTCACCACGGGACTCGTACCTACCTGCTTTTTTTTTTTTCAGGTATATTTTCGGTATTCTCTCAGCAAGACGCACTTAATCAGCTATCATCTGTTCACCCTATAATATATTGTGTAAGGTAAAGGTTGCACTAAAACTGTAGTCGAAGTAGTTTTCATTTGAAAAGATATTGCTATGCACACGGGCGTAGCCAGGTTTTAGTATTGGGGGGGGTTCAAGAAAATTAAACTACTGAAAGTGAATATTCATGAGAGCCAAACCGTTCACTCTGGTTCACTCGTTGTGTTCCGCAAGTAGTTTTTAAGTCTCCGTAGGCTTGAAAAAGTCCTTTCTGGTGTAGCAGTGGAAACAGGTATGGTAGCCAATATTAATATTGTAACAACGTGTACCTAAATATTTGGATATATTTTACGATCGCATCTATCTAAGCAGTTCAAAGCAGATTTTGGGGTAGGGGAGGTGATACTTAGTCATAGCTGCTTTCCACTGCCGAATACTTAAAAATTGCGTCTTCAATTTCAGAACTGACTGAAAAGTTTGAAGGTAATACACCAGATAATGCCAATACTACTTTACGGTGTTTCGCAAACATCTCGATTAATTGTTGAATTGTGTGCTGAGTGTGCTCTTGATATGGGATGAATAAATTTTTTTTTTAATACGGGCATATATTCGACGCAATGTTAGAGCGATTCAGTTGCTTTCCAACGAAACGTGGCATTTGTAGTTTACCACCATTTTCTTTGAGCATCACCTTTGCTTCTTGATACAGATGACGGTACCTCTCTTTGTCAACTTTGAATGAGTAAAAGAAACAGTTGATATCTTAAGTTTTCGGGGGGGTTTGAACCCCCAAAACCCTCCCCCTGGCTACACCCGTGGCTATGCATAGTTCGGAGAACCAACAAAGAAAAGAATTTTCATTCACAGTCGAATAAAACTAAATTAAAATCCCGACACTCTTGAGAATTTTAAAAATCCAAAATGCTTTCGGATTTTGAGGTTATTTTTATACATAGCAAATAGACTAAGATCCCAGAGCTGCCTGACCTCCCTTATTTTCTCACTAACAAAAAGAGTGGCATAGTTATAATGTTACCGTGTTCTTTTAATGAACGCAAACGTGGCGCCGGGGCATAAAACCGAAGTGAATTAGTCTTTAATTTTTTTTTCATAATTATAAAGTGATCGTTCTATTCTAATAATTAAAATTATTTAAAAAAAACTATGAACTATGGTAAAGGTTTCATACTTGTTGATTTATTGGCCGCTTTTTACAATGTCTATATCGTTTTACTTTTGTGAAGGGTTTAGGTTTCAGGGATCCTTAGTAAAATTTGCCACAGGTCCCGCGCTTCCGGGACTGAGTAGTTTTTCCTTAGAGTAATTACATGTAGAACGATAGTCTTCTTCATACAAGCGCTCTATCAAAAGTGAAGCACTAAACCGATTCACACAGGCGTGACGATTACGTGCTTACGCTGGGCGACACGCACACATACACATGTCAATATTGCCAGTGAAGGTCCAGTATTCCCGAAAGTGGGGTAATGATTCGGCCGCTGATAACCATTTGGCAATAATGCATAAATAGCTATGTACGGTAAAGTGTGGATATGGTAATGTAAAGTTGTTATAATACGGGAATGTTTATTTTTATGAAACGAATAAATAAAAACCACAACACGTAAAAAAAAACAATATATATTTTAATTATTGTATACAATTATGAATTTTTATACTGTGTAACTAACTCACCCACTTGTCAGCAATAACAGGATCGATAGGAATCCTTTGAAAACAACACGCAATACTCCAATAAGTTGACATTTTAACAAGTGTGGAAATAAAGTTCGTTTACTTCTCAACTTTCAAATAACACAATTTCAGGTATACGATATAGCTTAATCACACAAACACCTACATTAAAGAACAACAACAGTAAGTAACAACTGTTTTAAAAATAATTAGTCGGAGCAATAAAGTCAGTTAAAATGGGAAAACATTTTCAAAAACGGGCAACACTGAGCATTGAATTAAAACGTTCGACTGAAGGACATGTATCCATGGTCAAGAATAAAATTATTAAAAAAAAAAAAAATTAAAACGTTTCTATTTTTTTTCTATTTTGACTTAATTAACTACAAGATACTATGAAATACTGAAAGCTTACCAGTTACCTGTGAAAAGTGAAGTTATTACATTTCTTTTGTTTTTCAGATGTGTTGTGACACAAATTAACTGCACAAATCGTCATAATAATTTTTTTTTCGCGAGACACTTTCGTCGTGCGTTGACATTGAACACTACCTACGGAGCGGTCCGGCGTTTGTAGCCATTTATGGCTCCAATTAAGGTGCTTCAAAATCGGCGCGCGGACTTGGTTTCTATATGTAATTATTCTAAGAGATTTTCTCACTCTTGCCCGAAACTGTCAAATTTTCCCAATCAATCATGAACCTAATGCTTTAGAGATAAAGACGAAATTTGACAGATTTTTGAATGATTATGTATTATGATCTTAATACATTATTTTTTTGTGTTAAAATCATAATAAATGATTCTACAATAAAATTGTCGTCTCTGGGTCGGAAAAGAAAGTGTGACCGATTTAAGGTCATGGCACATTATACCGGCACCGCAACTGCACAGCTGCAGCACGGCGTCGCCTCGTATTTAAGCTACGGCTACCCGGCTACACGTCGTCCGCTCGCAGTCCGCGTACCAGTCGCGAGGTGCAAGCTTGCTGTCATCGCAAACACAATTTTACATGGCATTTTTCATTGAACACGCCTAGGACTGGCGAATCGGAATTGGCGCGCAGTAAACACGCGGACGGCGCGCTGTAAGCACGCAGGCTGCGAGTCAAGTTGTATTGAAGCGGTTAACACGCTAACTGCCTGCCGTTGGCTTTTTGACATTGACATTATAAAATGTATTATACGACACACGAATTAAGGACTAATTTGAATAACAAGATAATTGCTGGGCTGGAGCGGTGCCGTTGCGATGCTGTTATAGTGTGCCATAACCTTTAGAAGATTTTAGAATAAACACAGGTATTTATCTATACCTACTAATATTATAAAGCAGAAGAGTTTGTTTGGTTGGTTGAACGCCCTAATCTCAGGAACTGCGGGTCCGATTTGAAAAATTATTTCTGTGTTAGATAGCCCATTTAACGAGGAAGGTTATAGGCTATATATCATCACGCTAAGACAAACAAGAGCGGAGCAGTAATGGAAAATGTGACGCAGACGACGTTGCGCGGGTCAGCTAGTAAGTATATAAAACACTAGCTGACCCGCGCAACTTCGTCTGAGTCACATTTCCCATTAACGCTCCGCTCCTATTGGTCATAGCGTGATGTTATATACCCTATAGCCTTCCTTGATAAATGGACTATCCAACGCAAAAAGAATTTTTCAATTCGCGCGTTCAACCAAACAATAAAAACTCTACTGCTTTATAATATTACTAGCTGACCCACGCAACTTCGTTTGCGTCACATTTTACATTAATGCTCGGCTCCTTTTAATCTGAGCGTGATGATATGTAGCCTTTAACCTTCCTCGATACATGGGCTATAATACTGAAAGAATTTTTCAAATCGGACCAGTAGTTCCTGAGATTACCCCCTACATACAAACTTACAAACAAATGTTACCTCTTTATAATATTACTAGCGACCCGCCCCGGCTTCGCACGGGTGCAATGCTGATACTAAATACACTACAGAAAAACCGTGAGAAAAACTGTTACCTCGCGTCTGAGCCGCGCGGGTACCTTACTCATAGATCTAAATTGGGAAAAAAATTACTCATAGATCTAAATAAAATTAAATTAAACATGATATTCTTATGCAAGGCGTATAGGACGGTTAGTACTGAAGCCTTACCGGTGCTGGCGGGTGTTCTCCCAGTCGATCTTGAGGTGCAGCGGCGTGCTGCAATGTACTTCTACGCTAGAAAGATCACGGACCCAGAGTTTTTACCGCAACGCGACCGTGCTAAGATCTCTAGATTACTAAAACCCCAGACTGACGTCTGGGAGGTTACTGGACTGGACTTTTATGCGAATGGCAATGTAGGTGGGAAGATTCCATCAAGGGCCGACACCTCCACCAGTTTTTTCCATCCGTTCGTGAGCGGCTGGAGAAGACATGGCTGGAGGTGGATCACTGTGTTGCCCAATTTCTCACAGGTCATGGCAACTTTAAGAGTAAATTATTTTCCTTTAGGCTTGTGGCCTCACCTTTAGGTCAATGCTCTACAGCTGACCTTGAATACCTACGAACAATCCGCACATCACATCTTGTGGGAGTGTATTCTTTGGCAGACTGAACGTAATGTTATGTTAGATAGTATTCAGGTTAAATCTGGAGTAGTTTACTATACGGACCTTGTAGAAACCAGAACAAATTTCCGTGCGTTCAGGCGATTTTGCCATACCTATTACTGGAATCAAAAGTAGCTCACAATTTAGGACCCATTAGTTTAAATGTTAATATATAATCCGTGGTGCTTGGCAACTGCAATGGGCCTAACCCAGTTGTATATGTCCCTTGGTGCTTATTGGCCTAGCTCTAATCTGTCTCCTGCTTGATATGGAGGGAAGTGGAAATTATATTTATTTTTCCTACTCCTCCGCTGTACTCTTCTGATTAATTTCGTTGCGGGATCCAAGACAGTTGAATCGTTTCTCCGGGACTCGTCGGGTTTCATTAACTCGGCGTTTTTTCTGGTGGTCGCCACTGTTGATTCTGGCTTGCAGGAGTTGCAGTGGTTGGGAATGTGTGGCGGGCTTGTCCCATTAAAAAAAAAAAAAAGATCTAAATTGGGGTCCCGCACGCGCGCGCGGGTCCCGCCTTGGTGACGTCCACTTCGCAACGGGCCGTAGCAGAAATCGTAATATTTTAATTTCGCCATAACTTCAAAACCAAACGTCCGATTTTAATCATTTTAAATTGATCTACTATAAATCTACTAAAAATCATTTATAATCTACATAAACTGTACTTAGTGATGAAATACTTTATTTTGTTAAGGATTAATAGCATGAGTAAAATAAACGCGTTTAAATGTAGTCCAAAAAAAATCTAGATTTTTAAATAAAAAAATGGTTGTTGTGCCTCACTCGACATAGATAGGTATAGTGTGTCCCGGACTTTTTTGTAGATATTTATAAGATCTACAATTAATTAGAACAATTTATGGTTATATATTTTATAGTTTAGGCAGCGTACGCAAAATAAGTAACTTTTCTTGTTGATTTTTACACCTTGTGTCCGAAAAACCCAAATATCTTAATGAACCCTATTTTTTTCCAAAATAAAATATAGCCTATGTTACTCGTGGATAATGTAGCTTACGAATGGTGAAAGAATTTTTAAAATCGGTCCAGTAGTTTTTGAGCCTATTCATTACAATCAAACAAACATACAAACAAAGTTGAGTGCTAAACAGGTGACACTAACCGCCTCCGTGGTCTAGTGGTTATACCACCTGATTCGGACCCAGAGGTCCCGGGTTCGATTCCCAGCGGGGGCAAGTTCTTTGCTCGGTTTGGTTGGTGGTAGGACTTGTTCTAAGTCCGCCTGGCAAGCTACCACCATCATGTCTAAGTCTGTCGCCATAACAACAATGTTAACAGCATTGTTGTGTTCCGGCAGTTGGAGGTATGATAGCCAGTTCCTCTGTGTAAGAGGATTCCGGGTGAAGCTCGCTTCCATCTTCGGCCTAATCATCACTTTCCATCAGATGAGATTTGGGCCAAGAGTTTCCCCGTTTTGAAAAAAAAAAAAAAAAAAAAAAAAGTTTTCGTCTTTATAATATTAGTGTAGATTATTATTATAGTAGGTACCTATAGACTAGCTATTTTTTTTTTTTTTTTTTTAGGGATGGGAAATCATCCAATGACTCCTCCCGCTCTGGGTGTAGCGGGAGGGAGTGTCAGACTTCTACTGACTAAAACCCATCCATGTTCCTTCATTGCCCTTTGTGTTCCGGAGCCACGGTGTCTCTTGCGAATAATCCCGCGACTCCGGCAGGCGTCGGCCCTTTCGGGCCCCTCTGTGTTGCTGACTCTCTTTGAGGCGCGCGTGGAACACTAACGCGCCGTCGACACGGCCTGTCGTCACTAGACGGACGGACGGCGAGCCACCCATAGCTCGCCGCCCACAGGCCCGCGCCTACGGTGGCCCCCGACGCCCGCGGCGTCCACCACGGCGGCCGGGACGAGAGGGTCTCCTCTCCCGCTCCGCCACCTCCTTCGCTAGCATGACTGCTTCGCAGAAGGAGGCAACGGCGTCCCATTCCGTCTCGCTCCGGACCATGGCTTGGACCAGGGCCGGACGCGAGAGGTCGCCGCCAATCGCCGTTTCGAGGACACGGCGGTGCGCCGCCCAAGCGGGGCACACCTGCACAGTGTGCTCTACCGTGTCCTCCGGTCGATCCTAGCCTAGCAGTGGTGACACCCGGGCGTTTCCTCCCGCCGAATTCGGTGCAGGAACCTCCCGAAACATCCATGTCCGGTGAGGACCTGCGTCAGGCGGAAGGTGAGAACGCCGTGGCGCCTCTCAAGCCACTCCTCAAAGAGGGGACTTATCGCCGCTATTGTGGCGTGCCCTGCGCTGGGTTGCGATAGTCGTCGTCTCCATGACGCCATGAGATCGCGCCGGAAGTCCGTCCGCTGAGCGACAATTTGCCGCGTCAGCGGAGTTTCCCCCCGGCTTAGTACCTCCGCGCGCCAATCATGCAGGCGCGCGAGGACCACCGCCTCCAGATCCCATGGCGGCAATCCGGCAAGGAGACCCGCCGCTTCGCGCGAGATCGTGCGGTACCCTCTGGTCATCCTGAGGGCCACCACCTTTTGGGGCGCGTTCAAGTGGTTCGCAGCACGCTGCCTCAATGAACGCGCCCACACCGGGGCCCCGTAAAGTGCCATGGACCGCACGACCCCCGCGTATAGCCTACGGCAGGAGGCGTTCGGTCCCCCCAGGTTGGGCAGGAGCCGCCTGAAAGGTGTACGTTACCCCAGCAAGAAAGTATCTCCTAGAGTTATGTGAGTAGAACGTATAGTTGGTGCCTTTTCTGCTGTAAATGTGCCCCCACATAAAAAATGTGTGCCCCCTGTCGTTTTGGAATTAAACGGAAAAAACGATTCTTGCTGGGGTAACGTTTTTCTAGCAGGAAAATTCTAAACGAATGATCGGAGAGAGAAAAATTGTGTATGGCCAGAGAGCTTACATGTGTGCCAAAATGTGCCCCCAAAAATAAAATCTGTGCCCCTTCAGATTTACGAGATATTGCATTTCCTGCTGGAGTAACGTTTTGATGAATCGTATATCTCTAAAACCATTGCATGTGCCCATGTAGAATAAACATACACTAGTAGCTCTTAATGTGTGCCCATATGTGCCCCAAATTAGATTTAAGAAAATATTTATAGTTTTCAAGTTATCGCGGTTTTATGAAAACTCGAAAAAACATCGCAGCGCCTAAATGAGACAAGGTATAAGTTCGCTTAGAACTGTATTCGGTCCTTCTTGACGCTAATAATAACCATACAAAGTTTCAAAACTGTTCATGCATGCGTTTTTTAATAATCTTGCTAAAAGTCAAAACGATGGTGTCATAATTTTGACGGCAAAATACAAGGAATCGGCTCAATCCCAGATGTGTAGGTGTAAACCAAAATCTTGTGCCTTTAGTCAAAAATATATGGTGAAAATATTCAGCTTAGAATGTTTCGCATTATGTAAATATTAACAAAAAACCAAAATATGTAATCAACGGCTGGTTATCCGACCAAATTTGAATGACTACTAAAAAGCGACTGATTCATACAAATCGGTGACCTTCTTTATTGGACGTATTATACCTAAGCTGTTGTCATATATTCGCGTTCAAAAGTTTTGGGGGCTAATTAAAAAATATATGAAATGGATCTTGTGACTATAATGAAACAGCTTGTTGATGTGCAAATTATTGTTTTAATTCTTAAAGTAATTATTGCATCAAATCACAGATCAAATTTCCTACCTATAAATATTAGAAATTTATTTGCACGTTGTGTAGTCACATTATTATTTTAATCACAGATCAGTTTTTCATCTAAGTCTAACATATAATTAGTAAATTCGCATCACAAAAATCACAGATCAGTATTAGGCATAAGTAAGTAAAATATTTTGTAAAAAAATGTTAAATTGGAAATCACAGATAAATAATTTTCTTACGAGTAATTTGCTTATACATAGATTCATATAGAGTGTGTTCAAAATTCAATGTGTTAGTGTTCAGTGTGTTAGTTTAATAAACCGCATAAAGATATAACTGTAAACATCGAATGTGCACAAATTATCTGATGGTATTGGGCTATAAATAAACATATTTATCCCATATACGTAACAATATTATCACCTCATCCGTAATCCGACATACAAAATGGAAACACGTTGTTGCAACACTGATCATAGTGCGGTTGACTATAGGTATACACTAATTACAACTCTCAAAACTGTAGGTACCAAAATTTATTTGGTTGAGGGGAATGCTCCTACGCCTACGCCTTTATGAACTTGGAAGGTTGTATTGGTGATTATAATTCTGTAACTACATACGTCTTACAGCCGCGAACAATATTGTAATCAACATACAACCTAGCACTGGCCTGCAAATTGCAAATAACGCAAGAAATTTTGATTCACGGGCTGGTTGGAGGATTCCCGTAATGATGAAAAACTATACTGTTACTCATCAATATATATATATATATATGAATACATATAAAATGACAAATACGGGCTTATTATTTATATACAAAAAGAGCTTCCTCTTTTTAGTAGTTGGCATTCATCACACATTTCTTGAACTATATTTTTTTTAAACATCGGGACCATCAAATTTTGGCTCAGACCTGGCAAATATCAAATATCTGGATGTATTTTTTTCGTTCACACATAAATTACTGGATGTATTTTAAGGAAATTTAGAATGGAGAAGATAGCTTACCTTGGAATAGCATTTAGGCTACTATTTATAACAAACTTAATCATGTGTAAGGTCATAGAAACAGCTAGTAGAATATAATCCAATAACAACTTTATATTGTTACTTATTACTTTTCTACTTCAGTGTACTCAGGCACAACACGTGTGAACCGGTTAGTGAGTAAAGTAAAGAAGGTCATCCATATGTATGAATCCGTCGCTTTTTAGTAGTCATTCAAATTTGGTCGGATAACCAGCCGTTGATTACATATTTTGGTTTTTTGTTAATATTTACATAATGCGAAACATTCTAAGCTGAATATTTTCACCATATATTTTTGACTAAAGGCACAAGATTTTGGTTTACACCTACACATCTGGGATTGAGCCGATTCCTTGTATTTTGCCGTCAAAATTATGACACCATCGTTTTGACTTTTAGCAAGATTATTAAAAAACGCATGCATGAACAGTTTTGAAACTTTGTATGGTTATTATTAGCGTCAAGAAGGACCGAATACAGTTCTAAGCGAACTTATACCTTGTCTCATTTAGGCGCTGCGATGTTTTTTCGAGTTTTCATAAAACCGCGATAACTTGAAAACTATAAATATTTTCTTAAATCTAATTTGGGGCACATATGGGCACACATTAAGAGCTACTAGTGTATGTTTATTCTACATGGGCACATGCAATGGTTTTAGAGATATACGATTCATCAAAACGTTACTCCAGCAGGAAATGCAATATCTCGTAAATCTGAAGGGGCACAGATTTTATTTTTGGGGGCACATTTTGGCACACATGTAAGCTCTCTGGCCATGCACAATTTTTCTCTCTCCGATCATTCGTTTAGAATTTTCCTGCTAGAAAAACGTTACCCCAGCAAGAATCGTTTTTTCCGTTTAATTCCAAAACGACAGGGGGCACACATTTTTTATGTGGGGGCACATTTACAGCAGAAAAGGCACCAACTATACGTTCCACTCATTTAACTCTAGGAGATACTTTCTTGCTGGGGTAACGTACACGCCTGAAAGCAGCCCCGGCACCTATAGACTAGCTGACCCGCGCAACTTCGTTTGCGTCACATTTTCCATTATTGCTCCGCTCCTATTTGCGTGATGATGATATCTATATCTATATCTATCTATCTATACATATAATAAAACTGTAGAAAAGTGGTTTTTGTACATGAAAAAAAATCCAAAAAAAAATAGCTATGGTGTTAAAGAACAACCAACAGAACCCATTTCCAGCATTTTTCGAATTTATGTCTTTTTGTCTGATTGTCTGTTTATTTGTTCGGGCATCACGTAAAATGTGCGAAAGCAATTTAGATAACTTTTATACACAAGGATTGAGCGTAACTTGAAGTAACATTTAGATTTTGTTTCATTGCAATCGGTTCAGTCTATCAATAGATATTTGAATTTAAAGTTTTCCAGAAGTAAAATTAGGGTTATGTGCACTTAGTCTCATTATTACTTCACGTAACTATTATACATAACAATAAACTGTGCGTAAATTGTAGTAAAATTAAGTTTTTTGTTTCATCGTAATCAGTTCATTCATACCTTAAAATAAAAAAATGTGAATTAATAAAATTATTTCCGAAGTAAAATATTGAAATAGCGCCATCTATCAAACTTAGACTGGACTATACCTAGAGATCAACTGCGTGCAGTATTCGATAGATGGCGTTGGCGTGTGACGTCAATTTTCTGAATCGCGGTGTTAAGATTTTCCTTGAAAGGATGACCTTCGCTCATGTCTGGTAGCATCTTTGGGAATTGTAGGGGTCTTAGCAGTTCAATCTTTGGAAGGTTCGGTCTTGAATTGAAAACGTCGTCGTAAATTGTTCGCTCATTCGTTTTACTAGGTTACTCGATAAGTAGAAAGATAAAAAGGTTTGGCTGGATTGAGCCTAAATCAAATTTGAGTCAAGTTGATTTATTTATTTTTCATCTATACTTTATTTATTTTTCATCTATACTTAGTATAGATGAAAAATAATAATTAGTCTAATCTGTACAGAATATTATAAAGCAGAAGAGTTTGTTTGTTTGTTTGGTTGAACGCGTTAATCTCAGGAACTACTGGTTCGATTTGAACAATATTTCAGTATTAGAGAGCCCATTTATCGAGGAAGGTTATAGGCTATATATTATCACGCTAAGACAAACAAGAGCGGAGCAATACTAGAGAATGTGACGCAGACGAAGTTGCGCGGGTCAGCTAGTATAGCCTATAACCTTCCTCGTAATATAAATAAGCTACCTAACACTGAAAGAATTTTTCAAATCGGACCAGTAGTTCGAAGACGGACAACGGACGATGAGTAATGAATAGGGTTCCGTTAGCAACATTGGTACGGAACCCTAAAATTGACTTGGTCCGCAAGAATCAAAATCGGTCGTAAAGGCTTAGTAATAGGGTTCTGTTAGCCACCTTGGTACGGAACCCTAAAAATAAGTTGGTCCCCAGAGTCTGGGGAGACTTCACGACCGATTTTGATTCGTCTGGGGCCCACCCAGGCGAATCAAAATCGGTCGTGAAGGCTTAATAATAGGGTTCCGTTAGCCACCTTGGTACGGAACCCTACAATTCGCTTTGGCTCGCAAGTCGAACCGTCTGATTCTTCGCACGAATCAAAATTGATCGCCGAGACTCAAATAGGATCCCGTCACCGTGGCCACCTTTGGTACGGTACCCGAGCCAGTTCGATTTGCGGAATTTATCGCAAATCGAACCGTTCGTTGCTTCGCTCTAAACTGATTCAATCGCGGAGGCTTACTAAGTAGGGTCCCGTACTCCTGTCTGCACCTTTAGTACGAAACCCTACAGGCCTGATCCGCAAGTTGGACCGTCCAACCAAGGCTTCGCAACAACCAATTAAGTTCATGACAGAACTACGTGTCTAGTCTATCAATTTGCGATAGCGGACCACAATAAATCCGGGGGGCTACTCTCTAAGCCCCAAGTCCGTAGTTTCTGGCTTAGTTGCGGGCGTATTTATACTCATAGGATGCATAGGATTAATACCATATTAATAAAAACATCCTCGCAAACAATGCATTATTTTAGGACAAATAGAATTGATTTCCATAAAAAGGGTTATATAGTGAGTTAACCTTAAGGGATAAGACATATATGCTGTCGAGGACTTTTTTATAGAACTTTTAAAGGGTAAGCCCCATTGGTGGGAGTTTCGTCCCCCTGCGCCCGGCGGCGGCCCGCAACCACAGGAATCTGACCACTCGCTCCCCGACTCAGTCGGTTCTGTGATTGAACCTGGTCCAGTTCATGTGCGAACCCCTCAGCACCAATGACGGTATTCTAGCCAGTACTCCCTCATAAAGCCCGACGAATCTCTAAGTTTTTTAGTGCAGGAAGTCGAGTGAACGCTCTGCTTACAAGGCAGTCCTAGTACGACAGCAACCGTCTCGACAAGCTCCTCGTGATTACCGTACTTATTACGCTTCTCACAATGGAGCTCATCGAGTGATCGCTGGCCCGAGACCACCTGTGCATCCACAATAACCCCCACACCATTCCTGGAGGCGATAATGTCGGGCTTTCTGAGGCCCAATGTGGTCCTATCTTTCGGCTCCTTCACCACAGTCCACCCCTTGTCTGTCAGTTCAACTCCGACTCCACACCAGTCCTGCGCCCCCGTGTATTGCGTACTCGCGACGGGAGCGCGTTTATATGAGTGTGCACGAACTGCACGAAGTCCCGGCCAGTATACTGCATGCTGCGTTCCCGCATCCACTTAGTGGACGCAGGAACCCGTGGACACTCCCTCAACTCCCGTCCATCCACGGTAGCATACAGAGCTTCACGCCAAAACTTTGCTTCGCTCACCAGACTTGGGATTTTCTGCGGTTAATTCCCGTTGTTATCTGGCGGCGGCTTTAGCCACTGGCAATCGCGACGAGTCCAAGCGGCCGAACCTCTTACGGTGAGGTACTATGAGGTCCGACACACAAGTTCTCAGCGATGGGATCGCTAAGCCACCGTCCGTGGTCGCTGCGTGGTAGTACCCGACAGGCACATCCTTCGGAAGCCTTAGCCAAGTCCGTACCGCCCTCCGGATCTGAACGTCGAGCATTCTCAACCTGTCTTCTGTGATTACTCCCAACACGACACCGTGCAGGAATCTGGGGATCAGGTGAACCCTTACAATATCGAGCCGCTGCTGCGGCTTAAGGGGGGGGGCTTTTCATTAAAGCCTCTCTGAAATTATGCTCCAACGTCACGAATCCAGACGCTTTGAGGTCCACTCCCAGATACCGCCAACGTTCAACGCAAGAGACTTGGCGCAACCACCGTGTTCCCACCTTAAAGGTGTGATCGGTTAAATAGTGCACCTTCTTACGATTCCCATCGGGCACCATCGAAAGCACAGCGCTTTTTGCATGGCTGATAAAAAGCCCCATCAGGCTGATCCGGTGTGCCAAACACAATCGATGGAGGACTGCATGCCCACCTTTGACCCTGCAAGCAGGACTAGGTCGTCAGCATAAGCCAAGGCCGAGACATTCTCGCCCTCTAGCCTATAGCCAACTCCCCTCGGTAAGGCCGCTAAAATCGCATCCAACCGCCATGTTGAACAATAACGGCGCCAACGGGTCTTCCTGTCGAACTCCCTGACCCACTCTTGTAGGACCACTGCGGGCTCCATTCACATCCAAGAAAGTTTCGCACGTGGCATACAACCTCACAACGTCCAGAACCCCTCAGGCAGGCCTCTTTTCCTCAGCAGATCTATCAGTGCCGCATGCAACACCGTGTCGAAGCACCAGCACCGCAACATGGCATTCACGCAACTTCTCCCCAGTCTCCGAGCACAGCGTCCAGCACAGCAGAGTTCTCGTGTGTACCGTCGGCGCAGATAAATCCACGCTGTCAAGCATCAGGCGGGCAGCATGCCTCTAGCCTCTTCACCAAAACAGAGTGCATGTGCCAGAGAGGCACGGACGCGATAGAAATCGGCCGGTACTCCCCAGGCCCTGCAGGACTCTCCGTCTTAGGCACAAAGACCGTTCGGCACCCGCGGAGCTTGTCTGGGGCCTCTCCAGCCATCAACCACGCATTGAATATTTCCGCCTGAGTTGCAGAAGATAACGTGTTCCGTCAGGACCCGGAGCCGACCTGGCATCAATCCTACACGCCTTCACTTCCTCAGGAGTGAAAGGCGTCAACAGCTACGAGTAATCACGGTTGCCCCCGTACTGTTCGGAGTGTTGTAACGCGCCCAGAACTTCCAGTGTGAGCCCCGGAGCATCCGACACGGCCTCCATCACTGGTCGCCAATAAGCTTCCTGATCGGTGAGACTATGCCGAACACCCCGAGTTCGACCGTCGATCACCTCAGCAGCCGCTCGGGACCTGCAAGCCTTGTACAGCTTCTGCACCCTCGCGTACTCCATTCCGCGCCGCTTTCGCGCGGACATTCTGGCTGAGGCAGTATGGGTCTCGCCAACCTTGCTTTGGAGCTCGACAAGAGATCCTCCACAATTCTGACGAGGTCTAATGCCTGTGACAAGTCCGGGCTTTGCAAGTTAGCAGTTTCAGGTATGACTTCAAAGTGGCTTTCCACCCCTACGGCAGGCCGGTTCGGCGTCGAACCTTCCGTAGTTCCACCGATAGGGGTGCCCCTGTTAGGCAGATTTGCCTCCCCTGGGGCACTCGGCGAAACAGTCGGAGCCAGATCGGCCAGGCGCTCTTGAACTCGGCTCTTGTAGGACTCCTTCCTCCGGTGTCCCTTCATCGCCACTAGGGAACGCCCAAAATCGGGCAACTCCCTCATAATTGACTAGCCCTGCCACTGGTTCACCCACAGCCCTCGTACGCCCCAACCGTGTGAGCCGCTAGATTTGGGGTCCGTAGACCCCATCAGGGCTACTCTGGGAACCTCCCCCACAGCCAGTCCTGGATCACTGCTTGCAGAATGTGTTTGCGTCCCCAAGTCAGATCTCGTGACCGGGGTCTCCAGGCTCACCGTAGCCCTGGACCATTTACTGGTGAATACGGGGTGGTATGCGCGACATTCCACTTACGTTCGAAGGGCCTACCCACCATGAGATGCCATTTTTGGCGAACTGTCCTAGCTATCCAGTCCACCGTTAGTGAGTTGCCACCCCTCCCCCTGTTGGCTTGGCAGCGGCGCCTCGAGCAGGCCAAGGATAGGAGTTGGTCCAAGCAACGCCAGATGTAGTTGACGTGCCACCTGTACTGTCCCAGTCAACTGATAGCAGCAGTCAAGAGGGTACACATCCACAAACGTGAGCAACCATCTCTGTCATAAAGTCTGCGAGAGTCATATTATTCCCGCCAATATATTATAATAGAGAAAGCAATTGAAGAAAATAGGGGGGGTAGAAAGTGTTCGTCCAGTTTCTTGGGTACTCCCAAGAAACTGGACGAACACCAACACCACCACTAGATTTGGTCAACTTCGTCAGGGCTACTGCCCTGACGAAGTTGACCAAATCTAGTGGGGATGTCGTCGTTTCGAAGCCGGATATTATTTCGGAAGTCGAAAATTACTACGGCAAATTGTACGCATCCCATCGCATCCCGCTTGAACCCGAAAATGAATATTCCAGAGCCACATATACCCGCGATTTCAAGGAGACCTGCCAGAAGTCAGTCAAGACGAAATCGAGGCGGCTCTGATAAGATAATGAAGATTTATTACCATCTTACGGAATCTGCAATTTTCTGGTGACAAAGACATACGAGTAAGAGGTATGTAAAGTATTATCGAATTGGACGAAATCCATTAAGCAAGATTTCAGTAAAAAAAAAAAAAGTATTAGGTATCGAATTGGAGGAAATCCATTAAGCAAGATTGCAGTTGTTTCGATGTATTTTGTAGCTCATTGTGAATTTATTTAACACTAGCTGACCCGCGCAACTTCGTCTGCGTCACATTTTCCATTACTGCTCCGCTCCTATTTGTCTCAGCGTGATTATATATATATATATATATATATATATACGCCTATAACCTTCCTCAATAAATGGGCTATCTAACACTGAAATATTTTTTCAAATCGGACCAGTAGTTCCTGAGATTAACGCGTTCAACCAAACAAACAAACTCTTCTGCTTTATAATATTAGTATAGATTGCTGGTGGTAGAGGTGCTGAATCAAGTGGATTCTTAATTTCGTCCAGAACAGTCCAAAAAGAAACACATTTTCTCCGATTTTTACTGACAATATTGCTGATCGTAGACCACTGATAAATATAGTTTGTTTTAAGATTTTATAATATCAAAAAAGTTTTACTGGGTTCATAGAATCGATTTATTATAGAGGAGCTCGTTCAAATCGGACCAGTAGTTCCTGAGATTAACGCGTTCAACCAAACAAACAAACTCTTCTGCTTTATAATATTAGTATAGATTGCATAATATACAAAATCTACGTTCAGTTACGTATCCTGATCTCTCTCTCGAATCTATACATATAATAAAATAGTAGAGTTGCCGTGTCTGTACATTGAATATTTTCGCATAAAAAATACATAGAAATGTCAGAAAAATGACATAGAACACAAAAAAGCAGTTTTTGAAATTCTTTTCTGTTTGTCTGTGCGTCTGTATGTCTGTGCGTCTGTATGTCTGTGCGTTTGGAGGAGCATCACGCATAAACCACTGATTGGATTCAAAATTTAGGTACCTCGAAATATTAAGTGATAATCGGAGCAACATTTAGTGTTTATTTCATCAAAATCGACCCACAAAATCAAAAGATATCAAATTTTAAAGTTTACGAAGAAACTTCATCGAGCGCTAAAATAGGTTGTTTTCATTGAGACTTCAGATACTTGCAATGCCATCTATTGAGAAATTTTTTAATAAGAAATGTGTGAAAAGACCCCGAAACAATGTATTTTTGAGTTATTTTTTAATTAAACACATAATGTTTATAATTATATGTTATTATATTATCATTATTTATCGTAACGTGTGAGCTTCTAAGTTTGAACTTATGAGTAGTTATGAGCATAAAGACAGTTCAGTTACGTTGTAGATCGATAGATGGCGTTGTACTTATGACGCGTTTTTCTGAATCGCGGTGTTAAGATTCTCCGCAGTAGCATAAGGTCAGCCCCATGTTTTATGTTGTTTAACTTCATGACGTATAATGTTGAAATTATTAGCTATGGAAGTATGGATTTGATTGAATTACTAGATTGGTTTTCGATTTACTGGGAGGAGAGGAGAGTCTCCTCCGGAGTCCGGAGTTACCTGTATCCATAAGTAAACTGTTTTACTAACAGAAGAGATGAATATTGGTTGGCGCAGTGGTTGAGCGATTGACTGCTGCGCAGCATGTCGCGGGTTCGATTCCCGCACGGAACAAATGTTTGTACGACCTACAAGTATTTGTTCCGAGTCTGGGTGTTTTTCTATCTATAATATGTATGTATTTACAAAAAAAAAAAATGTATATAAGTAGTTTATCAGCCATCTCGTTACCATAACACAAGCATTAGGTTGCTTAGCTTGGGACTATATGGCGTTGTGTGAAATGTCCAAGGATATTATTATTATTATTATTATTCCATTTATTTCATTTTTGTACATATATTTTACATTTTTAAATATTTCTATAAAACTAATTAAAAAAAAAAAAACATTTAAAAATATAAAAATAGTAGCCCACCGGCATCGGGAACAGGGTCCAAGCTACCGGTGGTCAGGGCTCCCGAGAGAGGAACCTCCTAACAATACGCGCCGTGTCCAGGAGTACTGCTTTCTGGATCAAGCCCTTGATCCAGCTGCCCAACGAGAGCCTCTTGAGGTGTTGGTCGAGGCTCTTGGCAATAATGCCATTGGCCGTCACGACTATCGGCACAATGACTGCTGTGTTCACATCCCACATGTCGACAACCTCGCGAGCCAAGTCAAGATACTTACTTTGTTTCTCTTTCTCAGACTTCACGAGGTTCTCGTCATGAGGGACTGCTATATCAACAATCATTGCGCGACGCTCTAGTCGGTCTATCACCACTATGTCAGGCTTATTGGCAACAATAGTCCTGTCAGTGATGATAGACCGATCCCAGTACAACGTGCAATTGCCATTTTCGAGAACTGGGTCGGGCACATACCTATAGTACGGTACTTCCGATTCCACAAGATTGTACTTCAAAGCAAGTTGCTGGTGGATGATCCTGGCTACAAGGTTGTGCCTGTGCAAATAGTCTCCATTAGCCAGACTAGAACAACCGGAAATAATGTGGCGGATGGATTCCCCGGGTCGGTGACATGCCCGACATATGTCAACCGTACCGTCCTTCACAATGTATTTCCGGTAGTTGTTCGTCATCATAACTTCGTCCATGATCGCACAGACAAAACCTTCGGTTTCCCCAAAGAGGTCACCAAAACGCAGCCAGGCTACGGACGCTAAAAAGTCTACATCGGGCCCATGTAGGACCCGATAAAAGCGTCCGTGAAGCTCCTTGCTCTGCCATACCTCCCTGCGGTCGTTAGTATCTAATACCACAGGTTTGCGCCAGTTCTCGTTAGCCAAGGAGAGCGCGGTAAGGCCTTTGTCCACCGCTACCACATCCCGATGCATACCCACGTCGGCCTCTAGGAAGTATTCCCTAAGGCTGCATACCTCGCGGTTGTGCAGGGTCTTAGCATTTAAGAAGCCACGACCCCCGCACTTCCGCGGGATATACAGCCTCATCACCGATGACCGTGGGTGATGCATCCGATTTGCGGTAAGCAGTGAGCGTACCCTTCTATCCAGGGCGTCAAGTTCTGTCTGAGTCCATTTGAGTATGCCGAAAGAGTACATCAAAACCGGAATGACCCAACCGTTGAAGGCACGCACCTTGTTTCCGCCTGATAAAAGACTGTGAAGTACTTTATTCAGGCGGCCAAAGAAGCGCTCCTTCAACGATTGTTTCATATCAGCAGCATTGATGCCTAACGCTTCCGACATACCCAAATACTTGTAAGTTTCGGTTGAGGAGAGGGACCTTAGGTGTATGGAATCCGAGAGTTGTGTTCCCACGGATTCTATAATCTCCCCTCGCTTTACATGCATGACCGCACATTTATCCACACCAAATTCCATCCTGATGGCGCTACTGAAGTTTTCTGTCACCTTCAGTAGCTTCATCAGTTGCAAGTTGTTAGGAGCAAATAGTTTCAAGTCATCCATGTAAAGGAGGTGCGATATGACCTGACCACCTCTTCTCAACCGGAAGCCTTGCCCCGAACCCTCCAGCAATGTACTGAGAGGGTTGAGGGCCAGACAAAACCACAGTGGACTCAGACTGTCGCCCTGAAATATGCCACGCTCGATCCTTATCGGGTCGCTGTTCACCTGGGTCTGTCGACACCCTGGATAGTGAAGGACCGTCCTCCACTGCCCCATACACGACATCAGGAAGGTGCGTAGAACTGCATTAACTTTATACAGCTCCAGCACCCTCATGAGCCATGTATGTGGCACTGAGTCATAGGCCTTCTTATAATCTATCCAGCATGTCGACAGATCCCTTCGCGAACGACGAACCTGCTGGCTAATGGCAATGTCAATGAGGAGCAGCTCCTTAGTACCGCGGGACCCGTTCCTACATCCATTTTGAGAGGCAGACATAATTGAATTACTATCAATATGATGGTTTATCTTAGCTCTCAAAATGGATGTAAGAACTTTATAGACCGTCGGTAAACACGTGATCGGTCTATAATTTTTAGGCTCCGCGGTACTACCTGATTTATGGAGCAGGTGGGTTATTCCTGTAGTTAGGAACTGGGGCAGCGACCCTGACTCTAAGGCAGACTGGAATTGAGATGCCAAGCGAGCGTGCGATCGTTTAAACCATTTTATCCAAAAGTTGTGCAGCCCGTCCGGTCCTGGAGATTTCCAGTTAGGCAACGGACGGACTGCACAAGCTACATCTTGGGGGCTGATAGTAATTGCCCCCATTTCTGGTATCGGATCGCACGCGCGTTCGACTTCCCGAGTCCAGTCGCCCTCGGTATGATTGACAGGCACCGACCAGATGCTGCGCCAGAATGAACACATGGCGTCATCATCCGGTAGGCGCGTATCAGTCACACCTTGGTCAGGTCGCTCCCAAGCCCTATAAACCCACCTCTCATTGCTTTGGAATGTGCGATTCTGAGTGTATCGTTCCACTCGCCGCTTGTACCGACGTATACGGTTTGCCCATGCATAGATTTTCTGCTTCAGGAAGTCGATACGCTCTGTGACGCGGGACAGATAATCCCGAGGACTGATGTCAGTCCCCGAAAACGCCCGCCTCACAAAGCGCATCACTCTACGGCGAGTGTTGCCCTCCCTGAAGCAGATAAGTTTGCCGATGAGTGCTCTAGCCTCACCGATACGACGCTCGATCCTGCACTGCCAAGCTGGTACGGTTGGTCGTGTAACTCTGTCACTGTTAGGAAATTTGACATGAGCTACACGACATGCCGCTGCAGCCGCGCAGTACAAGATCGAGTGTGTATCGGGCATCGGCGAGGTCTTCGCTGCTAGCAAAATAACTTGCTAGTTGCGAATCTAGAGCACACACCAGCGCCCTATTTTTCTTATGCATGGGCAAACGAGGTAGCCGAGGCCTAAGCTCTGGCGGTGTGGAGCGATACTCTCGAAAAGCATCCTCCAAAGCACTCCTCAATTGCTCATTGCATTGGGTACTCACGGATATAGCCGCGCCATCATCATCCTCACCGACATGGTTGGGTCGCGGTGAAACACTAGCACTGCCTTGTATTTGCACAACGGCCGGTGGCGAAGCAGGTGTGACGCGGCTGTTCCGTGATTCCAGACGCAGTCTATCGAGTACGACGTCATCCAACATACGGTTACGCTGGATGACCCGCACCTGATCCGATAGTCGTTGGGCTGAAACGTTGACAGCTGGTTCAAGTACCTGAAACAGAGAGAGCATCCGACCACGGTACGCAGTCAGGTTAGTTCCCCCCTCTGTAGCCCCATAGTATGAGCGCATGACGAATTAAGAATATAATTATGAAGAGGGTACCTAATGCAGGGCACTGTATCATCTCTATCGGTTGAAATGCCGACCAGCCCAGGTACCTAATCTCCTGGTACAAACTAATCTTGAATCAAAATCAACAAAACCAACTATCGAACGAATGGTGCTGAATCAAGTGGATTCTTAATTTCGTCCAGAACAGTCCAAAAAGAAACACATTTTCTCCGATTTTTACTGACAATATTGCTGATCGTAGACCACTGATAAATATATGTAGTTTGTTTTAAGATTTTATAATATCAAAAAAGTTTTACTGGGTTCATAGAATCGATTTATTATAGAGGAGCTCGTGGCTAAAGCCGCACGGGCCGATCTTCAAGGCTAAACTATAACAGACGAACGCATCGATCTTCAAGGTTAAGCAACGCTTACGAAGGTTGGTCTGTGGGTGGGTG
Organism: Ceramica pisi; assembly: GCA_963859965.1. Classification (NCBI taxonomy): domain Eukaryota; kingdom Metazoa; phylum Arthropoda; class Insecta; order Lepidoptera; family Noctuidae; genus Ceramica; species Ceramica pisi. The sequence continues at coordinate 12,342,411 of OY982554.1, forward strand.
ACCATCTTGACATACCGAGTTTCCTTCGTGCCTCAGAAAGCACGTTAAGCCTTTGGTCCCGGCTGTCATTTGTAGATCTTTGGCAGTCTTACGGATAGTCAAAAGCCAGTAAAATCTGACTGAAATCTTGCATTGAATGAGTTGTGGAGGTCTGGTAGGCAGCCGCGCCACGTAAAATACCGGTATTCAGCTGAATCCGGTTTGTCTGGAAGCCGAGCCAATATAGTAAGGAAAAGGCTAGGTTGTTATAATGGTCACCCATTCACAGACCGACCTCGGCAAGCGTTGCTTAACCTTGAAGATCGACGTGTTCGGCTGATATAGTTTAGCCACATTGAAACTTAATACCAAATATTCATCTCTTCTGTTAGTAAAACAGTTTACTTATGGATACAGGTAACTCCGGACTCCGGAGGAGACTCTCCTCTCCTCCCAGTAAATCGAAAAACAAACTAGTAATTCAATCAAATCCATAATTCCATAGCTAATAATTTCAGCATTATACGTCTTTAAGTTAAACAACATAAAACATGGGGCTGACCTTATGCTACTGCGGAGAATCTTAACACCGCGATTCAGAAAAACGCGTCATAAGTACAACGCCATCTATCGATCTACAACGTAACTGAACTGTATTTATGCTCATAACTACTCATAAGTTCAAACTTAGAAGCTTACACGTTACGATAAATAATGATAATATAATAACATATAATTATAAACATTATGTGTTTAATTAAAAATAACTCAAAAATACATTGTTTCGGGGTCTTTTCACACATTTCTTATTAAAAAATTTCTCAATAGATGGCATTGCAAGTATCTGAAGTCTCAATGAAAACAACCTATTTTAGCGCTCGATGAAGTTTCTTCGTAAACTTTAAAATTCGATATCTTTTGATTTTGTGGGTCGATTTTGATGAAATAAACACTAAATGTTGCTCCGATTATCACTTAATATTTCGAAGTACCTAAATTTTGAATCCAATCAGTGGTTTATGCGTGATGCTCCTCCAAACGCACAGACATACAGACGCACAGACAAACAGAAAAGAATTTCAAAAACTGCTTTTTTGTGTTCTATGTCATTTTTCTGACATTTCTATGTATTTTTTATGCGAAAATATTCAATGTACAGACACGGCAACTCTACGATTTTATTATATGTATAGATAAGAAATATCTTCAATCAAAGACTCAAACATTTATTTATATTAAACCTTTGAATACCGGCACTTTTGAATTGTCAAGGACCGACCTTGAAAATTCAAAAGGCCAAAAAGATGAAACTATTTGCACGTTCCAAAGCGTAGATCTCTATGGAAAAGAACGCGCAAGAAACTCCACGCACACTCTTTTAAAAATAATAGATTTTTACAAAGTTTTGATGACATCGTGTTGAAATTATACTATATACATGTGAGAACGATTTACGAACATGATAAAAACGTCCGGAATAAAAAAGGTTTTTTTTTAAGAAATAATTAAAATAAACCATAGCAGCTGAGAAATTACCAGTCCTAACCGACGGCGCCATGACATGCGCCAGGCCCATTCGTCTCAACCATTTTGAATGTTGTGTCACATATTTATAAATGTTGGTACTATTGATTTATCTGATTAACAGCAATGGATCAATGTGTGAGTTAAATCTTATATATATAAAATTCTCGTGTCACAATGTTAGTTACCTTACTCCTCCGAAACGTCTTTACCGATTTTTTACAAATTTTATATGCATATTCAGTAGGTCTGGGAATCGGCTTCTATCTATTTTTCATACCCCTAAGTGATAAGGTTTGTCCACCCCTAACATATTTTTAAAATTTTTGGGGTGCCATGGCCAACTGAAAACCAGCGCTGGGTGTCTGACGCCCAGCATATGCTGAGATAGTGACCCTTTCGACATGGCTCAGCATAATTTTCCTGTACCGTTCTTTTTCTTTATTTTTAACCGACTTCCCAAAAAGGAGGAGGTTATCAATTCAATTGTATGTTTTTTTTTATGTTTGTTACCTCGTAACTCCGACAATTATGAACCGATTTGAAAAATGTTTGTTTTATCTGAAAGGATATACTTGCAGATTGGTCCCATTTAAATCATATCTAAATCGGTTACGAACTTTGGATTTAAATCGAAATCGCTGGAATTTGACTATATTTAGATTGATAATCGAAATTGCGTATTTTGCTTTTCTGCGATTTTGTAGTGGTGTTGTTAGGTATGGGGCACCACTAAAAAGTGAGAAATAAAAAACTTTTTACAAAAAAATACAACAGACTTCTAAAAAAAAACACTACAAAGTAAAAAATAACTTTAAATTCGGAAGTCGGTGTCAAAATACGAAGAAACTAACAAAAACACCCGACTGCCGAATTTAAAGTTATTTTTTACTTTGATTTTTTTTGGAAGTCGGCTGTATTTTTTTTTTATGTCTTTGTTTCTCTTATTTTTTTATAACGTGCTTTTGCTGTTGTGTTGTGTCTGTGTCGAATAAATGTTTTCTATTCTATTCTACATATGTTTTTATTAATCTAAATACTTACAACCCAAAAATTTTACACTTCTATCACCAACCCTTATTTTTTAATAGCGATATTATTAATGAACTAGCTGACCCGCGCAACTTCGTCTGCGTCACATTTTCCATTATTGCTCCGCTTCTATTTGTCTTAGCGTGATGACATATAGCCTATAACCTTCCTCGATAAATGGGCTATCTAACTCTGAAAGATTTTTTCAAATCGGACCAGTAGTTCCTGAGATTAGCGCGTTCAACCAAACAAACAAACAATCAATCAAACAAACAAACAAACTCTTCTGCTTTATAATATTAGTATAGATTAATATAGATTGCATAATATACAAAATCTATGTTCAGTTACGTATCCTGATCTCTCTCTCGAATTAAGAATATAATTATGAAGAGGGTTCCTAATGCAGGGCACTGTATCATCTCTATCGGTTGAAATGCCGACCAGCCCAGGTACCTAATCTCCTGGTAAAATCAACAAAACCAACTATCGAATGAATGGTGCTGAATCAAGTGGATTCTTAATTTCGTCCAGAACAGTCCAAAAAGAAACACATTTTCTCCGATTTTTACTGACAATATTGCTGATTGTAGACCACTGATTAATTTAGTTTGTTTTAACATTTTTATAATATCAATAAAGTTTTACTGGGTTCATAGAATCGATTTATTATAGAGGAGCTCGTGGCTAAATTGAAACAGCCGCACGGGCCGATCTTCAAGGCTAAACTATAACAGACGAACGCATCGATCTTCAAGGTTAAGCAACGCTTGCGAAGGTTGGTCTGTGGATGGGTGACCATCTTGACATACCGAGTTTCCTTCGTGCCTCAGAAAGCACGTTAAGCCTTTGGTCCCGGCTGTCATTTGTAGATCTTTGGCAGTCGTTACGGATAGTCTAAAGCCAGTAAAATCTGACTGAAATCTTGCATTGAATGAGTTGTGGAGGTCTGGTAGGCAGCCGCGCCACGTAAAATACCGGTATTCAGCTGAATCCGGTTTGTCTGGAAGCCGAGCTAATATAGTAAGGAAAAGGCTAGGTTGTTAAGTATAATGGTCACCCATTCACAGACCGACCTCGGCAAGCGTTGCTTAACCTTGAAGATCGACGTGTTCGGCTATTATAGTTTAGTCACATTGACACATAATACCAAATATTCACCTCATAAGTTAGTAAAACAGTTTACTTATGGATACAGGTAACTCTCCGGAGGACTCTCCTCTCCTCCCAGTAAATCGAAAAACAATCTAGTCATTCAATTAAATCCATACTTCCATAGCTATTTATATAATAATAATAATTTCAATATGATATAATAATTTCAATAATATACGACCAACATAAAACATGGGGCTGACCTTATGCTACTGCGCACCGCAATTCAGAAAAACGCGTCATAAGTACAACGCCATCTATCGATCTACAACGAAACTGAACTGACTTTATACTCATAATTACTCATAAGTTCAAACTTAGAAGCTTACACGTTACGATAAAAAATGATAATATAATAAAATGTTCACTTTTTTTGCTACGTTTTAAGTTTCATTAAAAAATAACTCAAAAATACATTGTATCGGGGTCTTTTCACACATTTCTTATTAAAAATTTCTCAATAGATGGCATTGCAAGTATCTGAAGTCTCAATGAAAACAACCTATTTTAGCGCTCGATGAAGTTTCTTCGTAAACTTTAAAATTCGATATCTTTTGATTTTGTGGGTCGATTTTGATGAAATAAACACTAAATGTTGCTCCGATTATCACTTAACATATCGAAATACCTAAATTTTGAATCCAATCAGTGGTTTATGCGTGATGCTCCTCCAAACGCACAGACAAACAGACGCACAGACAAACAGACAAACAGAAAAGAATTTCAAAAACTGCTTTTTTGTGTTCTATGTCATTTTTCTGACATTTCTATGTATTTTTCATGCGAAAATATTCAATGTACAGACACGGCAACTCTACGATTTTATTATATGTATAGATAGATAATATGACGCAGCCAAAGTTGCGCGGGTCAGCTAGTTAAATATAAAAGTCATAAAAGACATCTACAGATATACTAAATTAATACAAACATTATCAACAAGTTTCACTTTGTTCACTACACCCTACATGGTCCTATGGAGCTAGACCGTCGACCGGCATGTTTCCAAGCATTCTTATCGAGAAGCAAGAGAGCAAGAGCATTCTTTCGTTCTTTCGTTTATATAGTGTGCATATAACAGAAATTTTTAAATTTTCTTTCATTTAATTCTAATATGTTCCAAGGTATTGTATTGTAACATTTAATACAGTACCCCATAAAAGATGTTCGTACTTTGGCTAATCTATAAAATGGCTGATCTAATTTATTTCTGTTCTTCTTTCGACTTGTGTAAATTGAACAAAAAGACGCACCACGCAATGGAATTCTATAGTACTCAAATGCAACCTTGTACAGAAAACTAAGATAGCAATCTATACTAATATTATAAAGAGGTAACATTTGTTTGTAAGTTTGTATGTAGGGGGTAATCTCAGGAACTACTGGTCCGATTTGAAAAATTCTTCAGTATTAGATATCCCATGTATCTACATATCATCACGCTAAGACTAAAAGGAGCCGAGCATTAATGGAAAATGTGACGCAGACGAAGTTGCGTGGGTCAGCTAGTATTAAATATTTTTACCAGCGTGTTTACGAGTGTTTCTAGTTATATTACCCGTTTGAGTGAAACAAGTGTGAACAAGATGATTATGTCTAGCTAAATTTCTTTTATCATTAAAACTGCGCTGACATGTATCACATTTGAAAGGTTTTTCACCAGTGTGAGTACGAGTATGTCTTACTAAATATTTCTTTTCATTAAAATTGCGCTGACATATTGCACATTTGAAAGGTTTCTCACCAGTGTGGGTACGAGTATGACTTACTAAACTGCTCTTTTTATTAAAACTGCGCTGACAAATATCGCAACTTAAAGGTGTATCACTAGTGTGGGTACGAGTATGTTTTAGTAAATTATTCTTTTCATTAATAATACGCTGACCTGTAACACATTTAAAAAGTTTCTCACCAGTGTGGGTGCGAGTATGAACTACTAAACTACATTTATGATTAAAACTACGCTGACATATATCACATTGGAAAAGTTTCTCACCGGTGTGAATACGAGTATGAGTAACGAAGCTATTTTTTTTATTAAAACTTCGCTGACAAATATCACATTTGAATGGTTTCTCACCAGTGTGGGTACGAGTATGTTTAACTAAACTATTCTTTTGATTAAAACTACGCTGACATATATCACATTTGAAAGGTTTCTCGCCAGTGTGTGTACGAATATGATCTTTTAGATGACTTTTACGATTAAAACTACGCTGACAAATATCGCACTTGAAAGGTTTCTCACCAGTGTGGGTAAGAGAATGTTTTACTAAATTATTCTTTTCATTAAAACTACGCTGACATATATCACATTTGAAAGGTTTCTCACCAGTATGGGTACGAGTATGATTTACTAAATGTATCTTTTGATGAAAACTGTGCTGACATACATCACATTTGAAAGGTTTCTCACCAGTGTGGGTACGTTTATGACTTACTAAACTATTCTTTTGGTTAAAATTATGATGACATATATCACATTTGAATGGTTTCTCACCAGTGTGTTTATGAAGGTGACTTATGAGATTACACTTTTTACTAAAACTATGCTGACAAATGTCACATTCGAAACGTTTTTCATTGACACTGTCAATACCGTTGATCGATATTTTACATTTTATAATATCTCTGATACTCTTATTACAGGAACTTGTACCTACAGCAGTATTATTAATACTGCTACAAACTCCACGTTTTGTTTTTGTGAAGGGCTTGCTAAATTTAGTAATTTGGTTGCACGAATGATTTTGAGATTTCTTAATTATTTCTGAGACAGTTGATGGTTTTCGATTATATTCATTTGTCGTTTGCTCGGCTGAGTTTGTATCACTTGGTTTTAGTCTTCGCGTGTACCGTTTTGGCTTCTTAGCCTCGGGCGCCTCTGTAAAGAAAACATAAGATAGAATTAATATGAACAGAAAATTGGGGATAACATAAATCAAAACCATTGTTAAAGTTTATAAGTACTTCATTCCTAGTGTCATAATTTACTAAATCGAACTTCGACGTACAAACCACACTCTTACATACCGTCGATCTAGGGCAGTAATTCCCGTGAACCCCCACACACAAAAGACATGCCCCACTCCTTGGTGCAAATGTCTTTAGGGTAAGGCCACTATCCCACTAACGTTTTACGAGCGTTGTAGCGTGTCTCCAACGTCTGTGCAGCGTCAATGCTGCGCAGATGCGACGTTGTCGTTGCAGTTTTTGGCAACAGGTACAATCACGCTGGCACGTCCGCGCCCATATGGAAAGAGCGAGGTGGAGTGATTGTACCTGTTGGCAAAAACGCAAGGTTAACGTCACGTTGACGCGAAATTAACGTTTGCCAGACTTGGACGTTGGAGAAACGCCAATGCTCGTAAAACGCCAGTGGGATAGCGGCCTCAAGCTGTACAAGTTGTACAATAGTAACCAAAAATGCATAAGCATTCTTACGCACTAACAGCTTGACGGTTAGTTTGACTTACGACCTTCTATTTTCCAGCAGTAGTCAACAAACGGTTGTGGTTTATAATTTCGTAATTACAATATGAGCTCAGATAGCCCAACGGTTTAGCGCCCTCAGAGAGAAGTGTGATCCAGTGTGTCGTAAGTTCATATCCCACGCACTACTACCAGACTTTTTGTATATTCTTATTCACATTGCAATAAGTTAGAAAGGTAGATAACAAAAAAAATACAAAATAAGAATTTAGATTTCTGCGAGGTAGACATCAGTTATTTATAATTATTAATATTTAACTTGAACCAAATGAACTGTCGGTTGGTTGTAGTTGTTGGTTAGTGACGTGTGGTTAGCAGTAGCGTAATTATTCACAAAATGCAGGCAAACATTAGTATTGAAGTGAGGGCGACTATTATTGCGCTGCATAAAAGTGGTCTTAATAAAACTCAAATATCTGAAGAAACCGGACTGAATGTGAGTAAAATATTTATATTTGAATTGTAACTTTATAAATTTATCTTTTTACCTGAGATTATTGGTAGAATATGGCTTAGTTCTTTTTATTATTTTCCTTCACTTTATGAGGCTTAAAAGCGAAATATTAGTGTTTATTATTGATTTATAAATACGCAGTGTTTTATTTTAAAATTATATTAAATAAATATGAGTATTAACTATATAAAACTGGCCAAGTGCGAGTCGGACTCCCCCATGAAGGGTTCCGGTACCATTTATCTATAAAACTACGAAAAAAACACGTTTATTGTATGGGGACCCCCCTTAATATTTAATTATTTTAAATTTTTAGTGTTTGTTATAGCGGCTACGGAAATACATCATTTGTGAAAATTTCAGCTTTCTAGCTATCACGGTTTATGAGATACAGCCTGGAGACAGACAGACAGACAGCGGAGGCTTAGTAATACAGTCCCGTTTTACCCTTTGGGTACGGAACCCTAAAAAATGAAGCCACTTTAGTATTTTGTTAAGTATAGCGACCTAATTTTTTTTTTTTTTAGGTTTTAGAGAAATACTGTAAGTCTTTGGATAAAAAGATATGAAGAAGAGGGTAGCTTTGCTAGTCGAAAGAGAAGTGGAAGACCGACGCTTATTAGCGAAGCGCAGCGACGACATATGGTGGACGAGTATGAAAAAAATGGTTTCACACCAACGAGACACTTTGCGGAATTATTCGACACTTCGTTGCAAACTGTTCGCCGTGCGCTCCACGCTGAAGGTGTGCATCACAGAAAACCTGCTAAAAAGCCTTACTTGACAGAGAAACATAAACAAGAACGATTACGTTTCGCACGGGATTATTTAGATTTCGACTGGAATACCATTTTTCATATTTTCAGATGAAAAAACATTTAAATCCAGTCGAAAGGGCAGACTTCATTTATGGCGAAAGGATAACACTCGATGGTGTGATAAAAACGTAATCCCTAACACCGAATCAGGTCGTATTGCAATTAATATGTGGGGGTGGATGAGTGCAGCAGGACCAGGAGAACTGGCTTTCATTTGTCCACGCGCAAGCAGTTCGACTTATGCGGAAGTATTAGACTCCATCATGCTACCTACTGTGCGCAACATTTACCCTGCTGATGAGTTAGCACAATTTTCATTTGTCCAGGACAATTGTCCTATTCACCGGGCGAGTACTGTGCGTGAGTGGTTTCACAATCACCCGGAGGTTATTGTTGTTCCATGGCCAGCGCGATCACCCGACCTCAACCCCATAGAAAATCTATGGGGCTTGATGGTGCAAAGGTGGGACTCACGGAATGAGAGGTCCACGGAACAATTGAAAACCCATTGCATGGAGGTGTGTGAAAATGAGGGAGCGAAACATACGGTAATAATGTTGGGTCCATGCGCAAACGGCTACTTGACTGCATTGAAAATAATGGGGGTTATACAAAATATTCATTATATTAAAATATCCTTGTTTTAGTTTTAATAATCAGACGGTGTAACTAAATATTTAGTAGGTCTTTTTAAAATATTAATAACGTTTAACGAAACACTAGACATATTAATTATGTTGTGTTGACTTTCGTTTAAAACAGCTATTTCTTTTAACTTGTGCCATCGCCTTATCTTAGGAATGCAGTGAACTCGCTACTAAGTTTGCTGACGATTGTCATGGTTTTATTTTGTGTTCTGTTTCTTCTACCCGCATTGTTGTAACATAAATTAATAGTTAGATTTATTTTTCTCATCTAATTGAAGATTGTCGAAGTTTCTGAGGTTTAGTTTCAATCTTCTTTTCGCCAAGAAAATGAACAATTAAGCTATAACCTCAATACATTATTTGTGACGTTACCTAAAAATAACATGTTTACCAAGTCAAAACCATATATCAGTTTTCAATAAAACTGGTTGAATAGCAATACCTTTAATAACTAGCTATCGACAGTTATATTTTGTATTATTAAAATATCCTTTCATTGTTATTATGAATGGTCTAAGTGGGTATATTTCCAACAAACAATGTTATCAACGGTTACAAGAGAACTTTTTTTGTCTAGGTAACAATATAACGAATAAACATTTGTATTATCATTCAGCACGACTTTTTTATTTCTACCTTACAACATCGAAATGATGAATAAGATCACTATCGTATTCGTAATTTGCAACTATTTATAGTTGCAAATTACGAATACGATAAATAAATCATAATATTCGTAATTTGCAACTAATTAGTACAAAAAATACAATATATAATATACAATTGTAGTTTCAATAGTGAAATATAAAAAAAAACTTATTTATTATATGGTATTTTCAGTAACAGAAAAATCAGCTACGGACCATTAATTGGATTTGAACTCGGAGTTCGTTGATTGCGAGTCTATTACCTCGCCCTGACGGCTACAAGCACATGAGTTACTAGCGCGAATTTTATCAATCCAATGGTCGCCTCAGCTGCGACTGTGTAAGGCATGTTCTTAATGACACACTAACGCGCGTAGTGCGACGACAGTACATTAGTGTGTGTTATCTGTGGAATGTTGAGATACTCATACAAGCAACGAGTATTTAGTGTTGACGACAACGTGAAAATAGAAGGTAGTAAGTCAAACTATACGTCAAGCCAATTATTGCTTATCGACTTTTGTAGTCTGACTGAACAACAGATGGATGGTACAACATATAGGGTTGGTAAACAACTGATTTTTTTTTTATTCTTTGCAATTTAAAACCTTGTGCCTTCTAGCACATACTAGCTAACTAGTAGCTACTTACGTTGTGTGTCACTGGCTCTCCGTTTGTTCCTCAATACTTCATGTTCCACAACATCAATTTTAAATTCCATTAAATCATCTCCTGAGTCTAACTCAGAATGCTGTGCTGATATACCTTCTACATCTGAATAAGTATTTTTCTGATTTTCCAATTCCAGCTCTGTAAGTAAATAATACACAAAAGTAAATCATTTCCAAAATGGGAAAATGGTTTTTCTTTGATCGCATTATTGGATGAATAAGTTTGAACGAAGGAAAAGGAATTAAGGGCTATTCTAATTTAATGATGTCTATTAAGTTGTGTTTCTCTGCACAGTACTGTGATGATGGGAATGCAGCAATAATCGAATTATATTGGCGACATGCGCCTGACTTCAAATCAATAGAAGGAAAGTCATCAAAAACACTTCAATTCTTTTTCATTCATAATTAAAAAAAACGTTATACTTTTTCAGTAACCGTTCCAATCCTTTTGCAATTCTTATAAAGCCCAGAACCAATAAGTATCTTACCCCCTGGACACAACCTTCACAGTACATTGTGTTGTACTGTGCAGAGAAACTGAAACAGCTGGTGGATGGAGTAGTTAAAATCTATACATAATATATTAAAACTGTAGAAAAGTGGTTTTTGTACATGAAAAAAAAATCAAAAAAAAAATAGCTAGGGTGCAGAACAACCAATAAAACCCATTTCCAGCATTTTTAGAATTTGTGTCTGTTTGTCTGTTTATTTGTTCGGGCATCACGTAAAATCTGCGAAAGTAATGTAGATAACTTTTACACAGAAGGATTGAGCGCAACTTGGAGTAACATTTAGTTTTTGTTTCATTGCGATCGGTTCAGTCTATCAAAATATATTTGAATGTAAAGTTTTCCAGAAGTAAAATTAGGGTTATGTGCACTTAGTCTCATTATTACTTCACATTATGAAAAATTCTTTTTGCGTTGGATAGTCCATATATAACATCACGCTATGACCAATAGAAGCGGAGCATTAATGCAAAATGTGACGCAGACGAAGTTGCGCGGGTCAGCTAGTAATATCATAATTCTATAGAAATCTAAGTACTAAAAATTAAATGCTATGATGGCACTCTTGTGCTAAAATTTGCTAAGTAAATATTTCTTGGTTATGGTTTACGGTACAAGTACCTGCGGAACCCATCACTGTGCCCAAAGGTGACCTGACATGCACTAAGCCCATTTTTTCTTAAAACTTACCATCACTAAGATATTCCTTCTTTGGCTCAATAACATTATCTAGTCTCTCATGTACAGCTGGTAATTCTTCTTTGACAGCAACACTTTCTGTTTGAAATACATCAACTATACTTATAAGCTCTACAGGTGTTTGAATTAATCCGTTGCAAAACTCTGGGTGCTCTTGGGTTTTTAAAGGATTTGGCTGTAAAAAGATTACCACGGTATTTAATGGGTACATCAAGTCATCAAAGAACAGACATAACAAGAATACGTAAATATCTGTTGAACAAAATCTCACCTCATAATCTTCATTCATCATCTGAGCAAACAGCTCTTCAGCTTCCAGACATTTTCTCTGGAACTGGTAGCATTGCTTTAGTTTAGTGCAGCAGAAGAAACAAACCAGTACCGGTCTGCTGTCCTCAGTTACAAACTGCAACAAAACTTGTCAATACACTATTTTGTTTTAGTTACAGTTTAGGTACAATCAAATATACTAGGTACTGTAATGCTATCCGAGAGAAATCTGAAAGTGGCAACAGGGACTGAAAAATGTGTGGAAGTCGGTCACTGGGTCTTCGTAGGTGCATAGTTCTCTCTGAGATCTGAGAATATAATTGGCATGTGAAGCAGAGGTACATGTGGGAATGTGAATGACATGACAAACCTCTTCTATTGTGCCAAAGAAATAATGGACGCCCTGGGGCACTACGAGCAGCAAAGAAAACAAAAAAAAATAATTGTTATAAATAAACTTTAGTTACCGTTAGCACGAAAAGGGGGTTGAGAGGGGGAGGGGGGGAGGGGGCCCCCCCCTCACAACTCCCCGGTACCACTCCCATGAAAAGGAAATGCACCATTCTTGAGAAAAACGAATTATTGGGCTCGAATTTCCTTTAAAGCCCGCTGCTTTGGAAGTTCGTATTTTTTTTGTAGATAGTACTCACAAATAGAAAGCTTTTTACAAAGTTTCAAAATGCGGAGAATCACGATTTACGAGATAAAATTCACTAAAGTTTCAAAAAAGTACGAAAATAGTACGCCATTTGCAAATTTTTAGGTTAGATAAATTGTCATGGTAGACGTCAAAGTTGACATTTCACGTTCCGTTGACGTCAGAAGTGTTTTTTGTTCAATTTTATGTCTTGTTTTTTTTTTCATAATATAATATTTTTATATATTCACATACAGTACGGAATATAGTACGGAATAAATGTGAACCAAGTGAAGTGCCATTGGATGCAAGAGCGAGCGAAGCGAGCTCTGGACTTGTGGGCACCCCGACTCGGACAGGTTAGGTTAGAAGGGAATGGCGGGGTCGAGTCATCGAGTGAGCGAGCGAAGCGAGCGAATAGACCCCGCCACTTCCTTCGTGGTTATTTTTTTATAAACTACTCAGAAGTAGGAGCCCCGCGAAGCGGGGCTCCGTCGACTGGGCCTCCGGACTGAATATAAAACTTTTTGAGGTTAGGTTACTATAATTAGTTTTTCTCAAGAACGGTCAGTCGCCTTTACATGGGAGTGGTGCTAGGGCATAGGGGGCACCTCCCCGTCCCTCCTCCTGCTAAACGATACTCAATTTTACCTGTTTTTCTAACTCAAATGCTATTCTAACCTCAAAACTTGAACCATGGATATCTCCATAACCGTGGGGCTCCGGGGGGTGGGGGTGGTGCAGAGGGCACCCCCTCCCCCCCACCTCCCCCTCCCGACCCTTAAATCAGCGGGCTATAAAGTAAATTTTAACCCAGCACACACAGTAATGACTACCTATATTTAAAAGTACTCTGTGGTAATGACAGTGTCACTGTCATTTGTTGATGCAAAATTGACGTAAAATTACGTTTTTATTTTTACGTTCCTTTTCACAGCTTTTCACCGATTTTCCACGACATTTTATACCACAGACAATATACTGGTACAGTGTTGTGGTTGTCAATCGCCAATTCAATCCATGAAGGTATAGATAAATATGGAGTCCACACTTCGAATACCTACTTGAAGCAGAAATGAAGTATCGCTATCTCGCTCAATGTGGTCAAACCCTCTCTTTCTAAGTAGGGTGACCGTTATTCTTTTTTCTCAGTACAGCACTTGTAAGTAGTTGCTTTCCGTTGAGTGGACAATATGTACCTATGCGTATAAATTACGGATAAAACAAGCCGTTTGTTACAGTATAAAAGTTTGATTGTTTATTTTATTATTAAAACGAATATATAGGAGATGAAGTTCATGGAGTACTTAGTTAACCCGCTCCAACGAAGTCGCGGGCGAAGTGCTAGTAATTATATAAAAACACTTTCCAAATTAAAATCATTTATTAACTATTCTTTTATACATGACTAACGATCATTGCTCTGTGTAGTTTCTGTCTCCACCCAAGTATATTTTCTGTATGACTCATAAGTAAGCACGTATATGCTTGTTAAAAATAGTATTTGCTATTTTTTAAGCAGTATAGATTCACACAATTCATTGCAATAAATTGAGTTCATGATCGGATGGTTAATTTCTTGTAACAGAGGAGTAAAAATGTTGTGATACAATATTTATTTATTTTCGATGTCATTTACTCGTAACTGCTAAAACTAGCACTTGGCATAGCCAGATCAGCTATTTTCACTATGGACTCTTCATGTGTCACTTGAATCTGAAAATTATATTTAAAGAACGAACGTTACTTTTTGCCATAATATTTCAACTACTATATTGCTAAAAACATAATAATGTGTGTGGAGGTTCCCGTTAGGTAGTTGAAAATGCACTTTCATAAAATTTCATTTTCAATGATGCAATGGATGACTACAGTTTCCTCTGAGTACTATTTTTAGGAAATACAAAAAAAAACATTGTTGGTATATTATTTTATGCTCTAAATAATTAATTATAAAATATCTAATAACGGACATTCGTTCCCCGTATGAGTATGTGTATGATTTAATGACTAAGAAACATGTTCACATTTAATATTAAAGATCCCGGAGAAAGTCCCAGATATATCCTCAATATGGTCACACTACTTCAAAATTACTTCTGATGTAAACAAAAAGATAAAATTGCACTAAGTCAATGAAAATCGATGAAAACCTATTTGATCTTTACATTAGTTATCAGTATACTCATTTATTAGTACGTTGAACACATTGGTTAAGCGTTATGTGAAGTAATTCATAGAAAATACAAAGAAATATGTTTAAAATGACTCAATGTCAGAAATCACGATTTAAACACTTTCACGTGAAATTGTATATCACCTCCTGGACACCACGTATTACCGCAACCGTGCTCTTCACAACTGTGCACCATTTCTTTGATTATACCTTCAATTACAGACAAATATTTCAAACGAAGCTGTGAACCGTAATGTAAACAAGCGCCATGTTGGAAAATTTTTACTGACAACTTGACATATGGTGCCCAATGTTGCCACATTACCAAATCCCAAGGAAATGGGATTAAAATTCACATTAAAGCCAATCACGATAAGCATCCGTGATCTACAATTTTAGGATTTTTTATATCAGTAATCGTAGTTC
Organism: Ceramica pisi; assembly: GCA_963859965.1. Lineage (NCBI taxonomy): Eukaryota > Metazoa > Arthropoda > Insecta > Lepidoptera > Noctuidae > Ceramica > Ceramica pisi. The sequence goes on from OY982554.1 coordinate 12,357,550, forward strand.
AACTATTTATTTGTAGACACATTATCTAAAAGTGTTTTACTTCAGATTCTGTTAGTTTGGTGAGTCTTTTTAAGAGGTTATAAGGAGATTTCATAAAAGAGATTTCCACACTAAGTCCACATAAGAAAGAGAAGTCAGCCACCATAGAGTGAGATAGAGTTGCGTAGGTATTTGACTCAAACAGTTGTTCCAAGTCTGGACTCCATATTTATCTATACCTTCATGATTCAATCCACTGACGTGATTTATACGTCAATGATTCAATCGCCCAAAATTACGTTTCGTTTTTAATTTTTGTCAGATTTGAGGTTAAAATTATTTTTTGTAATTTTTCGAAAAATACCCATTTCCTTTTAAAAGAGTGATACCGTGATAATCAGGGATCCAAACCGAATCACCTTTGACCCCTCTTGGTGCTCACTTCGTGCTACCGGTAACTAAATTAAAGTCCACCCCCTGTCTAGACTCTAGACAGGGGTTAGGACATCTACTGACATAACAACAAATACAAAAGACGTGTTGAAAAAGACATTTTACGCGGACTCCAGAAAAATTAGGATGAGTGCTGATTCTGTCCAAGCTCTGATGGCTTGTCATCATCAATGGGTGGTGACTACTATGTGCATGCCTCTTGTCAAAGAAAATGTTCTCTTGGCAACTTGTATTTTAATAGAACTTCAGGTTTCCGCACAGTTTGCTTACAAAGCCCAACTTGTCGAAATTTTCCAGTAAAATATTTGAAAATAACCATGTGGCAATTCCGCTTATAAGGCGACCCACTACTGACCCACTGTCGTCTGTGGTATTTTTCTTTATATAAGACGACCATTATTTTAACCAAAAGATTTCATTATACATTGGTAGTAAGAATAAGAAATTAAGTATCAACTTACCGGACTGTCAGTCAGCTTCTCATATAGTTCACGCAAGTTCCTGTTTACAACTACATACATGCGAACATTATCTGCTAAACATATCCTACACATAGGCAGCTTTTCCATTTTTACTCAAAATGTAACAATAATCAACAAAAGCTTTAGGAGACCAACCATTTGATTCCTAGAGTACTACTATATTTGATTTGAATTGAATAACCTACCTCAAAGAGTAAAGTAATTACATACGTAGTATCTCTATGTAGTCTGTGGTAATTACCACAGAGTACTTTTAAATATAGACCTCATGTCCACAGACTACATACTGTTACTGTACATAGAGATACTACCACAGAACCACTGACGTACGTACGTCAGTGTTCTGTGCACGTTCTACCACAGGGTAGAACGTGCACAGAACACAATAACCTAGCGGAAGAATGTCAACTTTATACAAAAAAAGTTAAGACTAAATTCGACTGTCCAGCCATCTAGTTGTGTTCCACCACACTATTCATAGCGGGAAGATTTAAAAGGGGTTTTTGATTAGGCTCAAAAATTGAATTTTAGTGGTTTATTTCAGGAAACTAGAAACGAATCTGCAATAGTAATACAACGGAAAAGTAACATGCGCTACTTTTCCTTAGTATTACTGCAGATTCGTTTCTAGTTTCCTGAAATAAACCTTCACATTACAGTTGGGTTATAGAAATAAAATAGTGGAATCATTGATATTTAATTTTAGTTATTTATAAAAATCTGCAGTAATTTAAATCTAGCGGAATTAAAATAAAAAAATAGCCTACGACCTATTCTCAGACCTACCAAATACACACAAAAATCGGTCACGCCGTTACAGACGAGTTCGATAATAAACACTGTGACAAGATTTTTATATAATGAAGTTTATGAAATGTGAAGTATAGGATAAAAAAAAAATATTAAGACATATGAATGTGTTGATGAGATGCTGTTGTGGAACATGGATAAGTTTTAGTCAGTAGAAGTCTGACACTCCCTCCCGCTCCGCCCAGAGCGGGAGAAGTCATTGGATGATTCCCCATCCCTAAAAAAAACCGGCCAAGTGCGAGTCAGACTCGCGCACTGAGGGTTCCGTAAGCAGAAGTTGCGATTTACGACTTATGACGTACTAGCTTCTGCCCGCGACTTCGTACGCGTTCCCGTGGGATAAAAAATAGCCTATGTGTTATTCCAGACCATAATCTATTCCTGTTCCAAATTTCACTCTGATCGCTTCAGCCGTTTTGACGAGATTGAGTAATAAACATACACACAAACTCACTCACAAACTTTCGCATTTATAATACCGCTGCGTAGGGAGCCGACCTGCTGACCTCACGTCTGAGCCGCGCGGGTTTCTTACTCATAGATCTAAACTCCGGGGTCCCGCACGCGCACCCCCGCCTTGGTGACGCCCACTTCGCAACTCGACGTGCAGCAGAAATCGTAATATTTTAATTTCGCCATTACTTCAAAACCAAACGTCCAATTTTAATCAATCATTCAAAGACCAAATATTATCTACATAAACAGTTTATGTAGATCATATTTGGTCTTTGAATGATAGCATGAGTAAAATAAACGCGTTTAAATGTAGTCCAAAAAAAATCAAGATTTTTAAAATAAAAAAATGGTTGCTGTGCCTCACTCGACATATATAGGTATAGTGTGTCGCGGACTTTTTTGTAGATATTTATAAGATCTACAATTAATTAGAACATTTTATGGTTCTATATTTTATAGTTTAGGCAGCGTACGCAAAATAAGTAACTTTTCTGGTTGACTTTTTACACCTTGTGTCCGAAAAACCCAAATATCTTAATGAACCCTATTTTTTTCCAAAATAAAATATAGCCTATGTTACTCGTGGATAATGTAGCTTACGAATGGTGAAAGAATTTTTAAAATCGGTCCAGTAGTTTTTGAGCCTATTCATTACAATCAAACAAACATACAAACAAAGTTGAGTGCTAAACAGGTGACACTAACCGCCTCCGTGGTCTAGTGGTTATACCACCTGATTCGGACCCAGAGGTCCCGGGTTCGATTCCCAGCGGGGGCAAGTTCTTTGCTCGGTTTGGTTGGTGGTAGGACTTGTTCTAAGTCCGCCTGGCAAGCTACCACCATCATGTCTAAGTCTGTCGCCATAACAACAATGTTAACAGCATTGTTGTGTTCCGGCAGTTGGAGGTATGATAGCCAGTTCCTCTGTGTAAGAGGAACTGGCTATGTTTTTCCAAAATAAAATATACCCTATGTTACTCGGGGATAATGTGGCTTTCGAATGGTGAAAGAATTTTTAAAATCGGTCCAGTAGTTTTTGAACCTATTCATTACAAACAAACAAACAAACAAACAAACATACAAACAAAGTTTTCCTCTTTATAATATTATTATTATTATTATATTATTATTATTATATTATTATATATTATATATATATTACTAGCTGACCCGTGCCCACTTCGTTAGGCGGTAAACATTTTAACTTGTGATGAAATTATGAGTGTGGTTCGGTTAGTACTGACTGCTATGATTTATTTCCTGACGGCCAAAAGGAGGGTTTTGTTTTTATTGCATAATAATATGTATGTAGCTAGGCTAGCGAGCCGCTGCGAGCGCTCAGCGTTAGACTCCCTGTCCCTTGTTGCAGAGACATGCTGCTTTAAATCACTGAGACGCTGCGCACGTTCAGCGCTAGATTCCCGAGCACGGACCTGCGATGTTCTCCAGCTTTGGTTAGCAAGCCGCTGTGAACGCTCGGAGCTAGATTTCCCAGCGCATGCTTGCGAAATATTTTCTCTATTCCTCGAGAGGCTCTTCCGTACGGCGTACTCGAGCTGCTCTTGTCTCATGTCTAGGATGTCTGACGGGAAAGTTGTGATATCCTTTTAGGCATGATAAACAATTGCTGAAACTGTCCGATATCCCAAAAACAGAAATATCACAGCTTCGAACTCGTAGAATGAGAACGAAGTAATATTGTAGGTAATTGTGTTTTGAGAAACCGAGCAACCAAAACAATTTTAAAGACCAACAACATTCAACCAACAACGTACAACTCACCTACCAAACGACAAAAGTTAAATAATAACTGGAGAGGGTAATTAATCCGCAGAAAATCTTAACACCACGATTCAGAAAAATGACGTAATTATTGCACAACGCCGTCTATGGGTAAAGGAATAAAACGTCCGTACAAAGCATGTTCTAATGCGGTTCGGGAATGGACGGCGCGGGCGGCGTTTTGCGATTTAGTAATTTTATATTATCTTCGAAACTATTCAACCAATTGCCATACTGTTTTGGGCAAATCGTATCTCTATGATGTTTTTGTGATCATAATAACATTTTTTTCGATAAGGTTTAATGTTTTGTTGTTTAAAAAATCGTCCAAAGATAAGTACGTCGAGAAATACTTTTTTTAACACATAAAAGCTAATATATCTGCTAAAATATAAAAGATAGAAATATGGTGCCGCGGACTTTTTTGTAGAACTATTATAGGCGGACCAGGTTGCCATACATTGTTTTCAATTATATACAACTGTTAAGGCAGCGCACGCAAATAACTCTGTTGTAAGAGCTATTTTTTTCCGCCTGGATAGACAAAATTTGAGATAGTTCGACTAATATGCATGATATCTTTATGACTTATAGCCTATAGCACTCATGAATAATGTAGCTTTCTACCAGTGAAACAATTTTTCAAATCGGACCAGTAGTTCCTGAGATTACCCCCTACATACAAACTTACAAACTTACAAACAAATGTTACCTCTTTATAATAATATTAGTATAGATAGTGTAGATTAAAAAAAAAACTACTCACTAGATCTCGTTCAAACCAATTTTCGCTGGTAGTTTACATGGTAATAATACTTAATGAACCTATATAATATATTTTCTCCGTTTCTGGCTTCGCAACATAATCAGACAAAGATTAGTTCACAGACGCTACCACCGATTCTTAGACGGCGCCAGTGTATAATTATTGATAAGGACTGCCAACAACTATTTAATTTCGGTTCGGCACCTATCTGACGGTCGAAATTCATCTATTTTCCCTGTGTTTTATAGTAGTCATCTAAGTTCATATTTTACTGACCTCAAATTGTTTTAGATAATAATATTTCAACGGGTGAAATCAAACAGTGTTAACTTTCGCGTCACATCACTGGCCGACTATATAATATAAAGTCCTTGGCGTTCTGGGGTACATTAAAAATGTTCGGAGTTTTTGTTTTTACCACGGATCAGAAAAAACAGTGGAAGTGCAAAGTAGGCGTGGCACGCGTGCCGATATTATGCGTACCTACGCAACTCCAACCCAGTTGTGTTCCAACAACGCGACGAACCGATAGTCTCGCTGACTCTCAAAATAAATTTATAATGTCTGAACAATACGGCATGCCGTATTGTTCCATTTTGGATTACAAAAATGATAGTAGGAGAATAAATCTTAAAAATGGAGGTGTTTCATACCATCGGAAAGTACGACAGTTTTAACTAATGTGGCTATTATCGAACACAAATAAATTGTAATATTGTGTTTTTTTTTGTTCTAATAAATGAAATGAAATGAAATGAAATGAAAACGATTTTATTTGTTTTTTAATAAAATCCTTATTAAATATTCTAAAAACTTAAATTCAAGTCAATTTAAAATCAACCTTTTCCCATTAGCACAGAGTTTATTTTGCATCGATTCAGTAACTGATTCGTTCTCGAAAGTTCTTCCCTACTCAAATAGTGATGTAGTCGGGTGGGATACTGTGGATGGATATCGATAAAGAACATGTTTTTGTATTTCGTCTAGGTATTTTATTGAAATTACTAATTTTATTGAAATTATTTAGTTGTGTTTATTTATTGAAGTAAATAAGATTTTTTTTTATTATTTGAATAATATATGATTGTATACCCAACTAAGTAATAAAATACTATCGTAAGCCACTTTGCTTAAAGAGTTCTCAAACTAAAGTGTAAACAACTCCCATTTACTGTCGGCAGCCGAGTAAGCTACCAGAGTCATGATTTTGTAAGACTTGTGCTGTTAAAAAAAATACTGGCCAAGTGCGAGTTGGACGCGTGCAAAAGACTCCGAACGAATTTCTTTTTTGTAACAAGTTATTTTAACACTAGAGACTTTTTATAGGTTTTCCTGTTATTTTTAGGTTAGGACTATTATCTGTATTTTTTTTCAACATTTTGCGATCAGTAGTTTCGGAGATAAGGGGTCGGAATGGTAATGTTTGGTCTATATAATTTCTTGAATAAGTAATACACTATAATGTGTAATCACAATAAGTCCTTTCATTTGATATGTCACACGATACAGTTAAAAAACTAGTAGTACTAGTGTACATTTCTAGTTTGACCCACAAAAGTTACCCCCCATACTCAAAATTTATTATATACGTAACGCATCCGTGTTTGGGTCACAGAAATCTATTCGTCTACCAAATTTGAACAGAATCGGTTCCGTAGATCCGGAAAAAACTACCAGATATAGAAATACCAGAGTGATCCCATAAGTGATGGTGAGCTGTTTTCTAGTGAATTGTTAGCGTTTTGTACAGAACAGATGTGGTCGTGTGTGGACATGGAAATATTACCTTCCGACGCGTTTACATTTATTAGTGACGCGCACGGGTGCCGCCGCTGGCTTGACCACTGCGTGGTAACGGGTTCAGCGCGAAGCGCCGTTGTTAACGTGTCTATTCTGCACGATACCTATTGGTCTGATCATTTTCCTTTACTAGTGGAGTGTAATTTAAATGTAATTTTACCTAAAAGTCAGATAACTGCGTCAAAAGTTAATCAAATAAATTGGGGTATTAGAAACGATGAACAAATCGAAATGTATTTAAATTATTGTAACTCAGAACTAAAACAGATAGATTTCCCACCAGAGTTTACTTATTGTGCGGATCAAATGTGTGATAATGAGTCCCACAAATTAATAATAAATAAAATGTACCAGACCATTGTAAATATTTTGACTGAGGGCGCTAAGCGCAGTTGTAAGAAACAAGTACCTAATCTTAAGAAGCATAGACATGTACCGGGCTGGAATAAGTTTGTCAGGGATGCTCACGGGAGGGCGCGACTTTGTTTTCAGACTTGGGTTAGCTGTGGTAAACCTAGTTTTGGACCTGCGTACACAGAAATGTGTGAATCCAGGAAAATATTTAAATCTAAATTGAAATATTGCCAGAATAATGAATTACAGATTAAAATGAATATTATTGCTGAGCATCATGCTAATAACGACTTTAGCAACTTCTGGAAAAACACAAAAAGCATGAATACTGTGTCGAGCCGCCCTGTGAGTGTTGGGGATGCGCATGAGCCCCGGGACATAGCCTGTGCCTTTCAGCGCCACTTCAAGGTCGAATCCCCGCTCGGGCCCGCGTCGCGGGTGCTCGCCGCTGTGGATCGCCCCGGGGACGTTGCCGTTAGATTCACAGCCAAAGATGTGGCCTCCGTCATAAAGCGAATGGTTCGAGGTAAGTCCCCGGGTCACGATGGGCTCAGCGTCGAGCATCTGAAGTACGCGGGTGTACATCTACCGCGAGTTCTCGCCTTGTTCTACAATTTATGTGTGGGTCACAGTTACTTGCCTGATGACTTAATGTACTCCGTAGTAGTTCCTATTGTGAAAAATAAAACTGGTGACTCCTCTGACATTTCAAATTATAGACCCATCTCGCTAGCAACAGTCATAAGTAAGGTACTGGATAGTTTGCTTGACCAACAGTTGGAAAAGCACTTGCTTCTTAATGACGCCCAATTTGGTTTTAGGCCTGGCCTTTCAACGGAGAGTGCTATCCTCTGTCTCAAGCAAACTGTTCAGTACTACACAGACAGAAATACTCCTGTATATGCTTGCTACTTAGATCTGTCAAAAGCATTCGATACAGTAAATTACGACAAGTTGTGGAGTAAGTTGCGATGCGAGACGAAGCTGTCGCATGACATTATAGCACTTTTTGAATATTGGTACAGTCACCAGCAAAATAGTGTCAGATGGGCAGGGTCGCATTCGGACATATACGGGTTGGACTGTGGGGTGAGGCAGGGGGGAATAACCTCTCCGCGTCTCTTCAACCTGTATATGAACCAATTGATCGAGGAGCTCAGCAGCACTAAGGTCGGTTGTTCCGTTGATGGGGTATGTATAAACAACATAAGTTACGCGGATGACATGGTGTTGCTGAGCCCGTCTCTTTCTGCAATGCGCAGGCTTTTGAATATTTGTGAGACCTACGCGGGGGCCCATGGGCTCAGATATAACCCAAAGAAGAGTGAATACATGGTCTTCAAATCTGGTACTAAAACCTACTTAACTGGTCCACCTGTCACTCTCTGCGGGTCAGATTTGATTAGAGTAGATCGATTCAAGTATCTGGGTCACTGGGTCTCCGAGGATCTGTCTGACAATGCGGACATTGAGAGGGAGCGAAGGGCGTTGTCTGTCCGGTGCAACATGCTGGCTCGCAGGTTTGCACGCTGTTCTTCACAGGTTAAAATAACCTTGTTCAAGGCATACTGCCAGACATTTTACACGTGCAGCCTGTGGACCAACTTCACTCTGCGGGCGTACAACGCGCTTCGGGTCCAGTACAACAACGCGTTCAGGATTCTGCTGGGGCGGCCCCGGTTTTGTAGCGCATCGGCGATGTTCGCTGATGCTACTACCGATGATTTCTACGGAATAATCCGGAAAAGGAGTGCATCGCTTCTGCGTCGCTGTAGGGGCAGCTCCAACGGAATCCTGAGTGTGTTGTCCGAGCGGTGGGATTCCCCCTTCTTGCGGAGATGGCTGCAGCTGCATGCCAGTGCCTGCACATATATATTTCTGTGACTTTTATTATTATATTGTGACGTTGTATTTCTTTGGACATAATTTTGACATTGTATTTTATTTTATTTTATTTTTGACATTCATAAAAAAATATGTACCCATTTGACTTAAAATTCTAAATTCAAATTAAATTTTTGTAATTATTTCAATCCATTTATGTTAAATTTATAGTGCAAGCATGGCAATTTTAAAAATAATTTGTAATTGTATTTTTATGGGTCCAAGACCTGAAATAAACGAATTTTATTTTATTTATTTATTTTTATTTATAAGGGTTCCGCTTACTACGGATGTCGGAACCCTAAAAATTATATGATGTGTGTTATTTTTACTGATTTTAATGTATTATAAGGTATATTGATATAAATAAAACAAAATGTTTTAATATAACGGTTTGTATTTTTGTTTCTATCTACTTTTATACAGTAAACTGGGAATGTTTTGCTCACGCCGATTTCAAAATAGAATTAACTTAAATTACAAGGCAAAACTAGACTAATCCATTTTAAATGCTATAGCTTATTTGATAACGATTCTAATAACATAAGTTTCATATATAGCTCCCCCATACAAAACTGCAACTCCAAACGAATCACATATTATGGAAATTTTGAAAAAAGTAATCCTATTTATCGATTTCGACATAGGTTCATGTGCCACAGCCCTGATCGAGTGGCAGTTTTTTGTATCCCACATAGAGTAATGAAGCGAATCTCAACCTTATCGCCAAAGACTTTAAGTTTATAATTGCAACAATTGAAAATACCGCCATCTATGGTCTACTAGCGGAATTTACTCGTAAATTCAACTTGTAATGATTTCAGAAAACGAAACGCCGTAAGTACTTTTTGCCTTTAAGCAAAATAAATCGTAGGTGTGAGACCGAAGGTACATTTTAAAATATAGGTTCTGTGACTTATGCTTGTTTTGAACAACATGGAAACAACCAATCAAACGTGTCCTTTATATGTGGTGGATAATATATGATTATCGGTTTATTTGTGTGAGTTTTGCGACAGGTTCCGATACAAAATTCGTCGTATAGCACTTCCACTTTTTTTTCTGTTCCGTGGTTTTTACCAATTCTAAGACAAGGCTTCATTTATGTGGAAAAAAAAACATGATATTAGACAGTGCTTTTAAATAATAAAATGAAAAAAAAAAAAACTGTTAAATACAGTAAATTCATTTTTAACCGACTTCCCAAAAAGGAGGTTGTTACCTCATATCTCCGACAATTATGAACCGATTTGAAAAATTTTTGTTTTATCTGAAAGGATATACTTGCAGATTGGTCCCATTTAAATCATATCAAAATCGGTTACGAACTTTGGATTTTAAATCGAAATAGCTGGAATTTGACTATTTAGATGATTCTTTGATGATCGAAATTGCGTATTTTGCTTTTCTGCGATTTTGGAGTGGTGTTGTTAGGTGTAGGGCACCACTAAAAAGTGAAAAATAAAAAACTTTTTACAAAAAAAAAATACAACCGACTTCCAAAAAAAAACACTACAAAGTAAAAAATTACTTTAATTTCGGAAGTCGGTGTCAAAATACGAAGAAACTAACAAGAACACCGACTTCCAAAATTAAAGTAATTTTTTTCTTTGTAGTGTTTTTTTTTTGGAAGTCGGTTGTATTTTTTTTTTGTAAAAAGTTTGTTTTATAACATAGTACAATGAAGAGCTTCTTATGAATTCGTGGCGCTGGTGGCACGAAAATCTGGAACTTCTATTGATGTTCGTGGCGGTGAAAAGGTTAAGTCATGTATGTTACCGGGATAAAAAGTAGCCTATGTGTTATTCCGGGATGTGACCTATATATGTACCCATCCAAATCCCTTCAGCCGTTTTTGCGCATTTACGGATAAACATACAAACATACAATTTTTTTAGTAGGATTGTTGTAATAATTCACCTACTATAATGATTATTATACTAGCACAAGTTTAATTACACAAGATAACATTGTGATTTTCAGCTGTGATTGTTAGATCTACCTGTAAGTTGGTAGATGTGGCAACACTGTCTGTTATGACTTATGAAGCGACTTTGGCGCCGTCTAAAAATCAGTGGTAGCGTCTGTCATCTGTGAACTATTATCTTTGTCTGATTATGTTGCGAAGCCTTTTAAGTACGGAGAAAATATATTAGTTAAATAGGTTCATTATGAATCCAAAAATTATATTTACAATTTTAATATGACAATTACGAATTTTGTTTCATTCAACAAACCAAATGTCCTGAAATTTGTAAATGACCGATGGTCACCTATCGGGAACTTTCATAGATTTTGATAATCTAGCCACAGAAAAGGCTTAGGGGTATACGACTAAAACTAAACGAATGTAACTTTCTTTTCTTAGCTATATCGATTTTTAATGTTCAGAACGTTCGGCCAGTCGAGATAGGGAGCTGGCTGCTACTCCAGTTTTTAGTGACGATTATGTGACGCATAAAGATGCCAGCCAAAGAATTTGTGACAGAACGGATCGAAAGTTAGAAGCATTTATTTATGGCCGAACGGACTGATATCAGGACGTTCGGCCAACCTGAATCTCCATAATTGAGGACCTCAGAGAAACTGTTACTGAATAAAGATTCCGCTTGATCGCCAAACGAGACTATAGTATTCAAATAAAAACTTTGGAGTAAATTGCCAAAAGAGACTGTAGTATCCTTTGACGTTTGATCGCGACCCGTCACAAATTATGTCCATTTCTGTCTAACACACGGTATTTTAATCCTTTTGCTCTTTTCCACTCGATTTTTTGACATTTCTACATGCTAAAAATACGAAACACGCCACGGGCGAGTCCATTTTTAAAAAGAAATTAAATGTTTTAGTCAGTCTGTGGTATGACGCGAGTTGCGCAATGACGTAGCTGTCGAATAAACTTGTTTATTATGTTGTTTGTGAGTGAATTAGTGTTAATTAATGTTTTATTGGTGCATTGTGATGTGATTAATGTGTGTGCAAGTGAAATTAAACATGTGGGTAAGTTTTATAATGTTTTTTTATGATTTTCTTAGCCCTTGTTACACAAGGCGTCCATGTTGTCAGAACGCTATCGTAATTGATTAATTATTAAGTCTAGCTGCTTGTTCTGACTAAAAAGTAATTATTATCGCATTTTATGTTTACTGGGCAATAGATTTCAGCCAAAACATAAACAAAACAAACGAAATTTACGTTATGATTAGAATTTTTGTTCCGTGGGTCGGAAGGTAAACAATGCAAAATGGCGGGAAATGGTGGTAGATTTTTTTTTTTATATATATGTTTTTGTACGGTGGAGTATGTTGTTTGTTATTTATCGTTTTTAGATATAACCCAGCTACCCATACAAGTCATAAAATATATATGTTATCGATTTACTTTTTAAATTATTCCTGTTCAAAGTTCACATAATGTGTTTTTTTCACTAATATTCAATGTTTACAAATTAGTTAAAAAATATAGAAACTAACCGTTATCATACACTTAACGTAAGTATAAAGAGCCGTTTATCAGCTTTACAAATAACAAAACACTTGAGTGGTATCTGTAATAGGAGGCGACTAAAAAATGTTTACGTAAACACAAACATCTGGCGCGCGGCTGCCCGCGCTTTGATATTTGAGCCCGTGCGGTCGACGTCATCACGTGACTCATGCTCGCCGGCGGCCAAGCGGTGACGATTTGGTGACAAACAACCAATGCTTTAGTTTTACTCGTAATGCCACCGGATAAAAGTAAAATGAATTTTGGTTCCTGGAACATCAGGACGTTCGGCCAACGTAATCTCCATAACTGAGGACCTGAGAGAAACCGTTAATGAATAAAGATTTAGTGACGAGACTGAAACTAATTATTATAGCTTTATTTTTTTTTGTGACGGCTCCTTTAAATAGTAAAATGAAAATTTAACATATAACCTCAAAACATTGGGATTATCGATTCCTCCACAAGGAAGAAGCCTAGAGAAACCGATAATGAATAAAGATTTAGTGACGAGACTGAAACTAATTATTATTGCTTTATTTTTGTTTGTGACGGCCCCTTTAAATAGTAAAATGTAAATTTAACATATAACCTCAAAACATTGGGATTATCGATTCCTCCACCAGGAAGAAAGCTAGAGAGACCGTTAATCAATAAAGATTTAGTGACGACACTGAAACGAACTTTTGTTGTTTTTTTTTTTTTGTGACGGCCCCTTTAAATAGTAAATTGAATATTTAACATTATAACCTCAAAACATTGGGATTATCGATTACTCCCCAATGAAGAAGCCTAGACGACTCGTAAAACCCCTGATGTGTTATAGAATTTCAGTTTCAGTGCAATGGTGTCAGTATTTTTGTTGATTCAAGATTAATCTATAAAAATGCACTATGGCGGATGGCGACTGAAATAGGGTGACCATGTATTCCAACGAAACAAGTATTTATCGAGTAGGTGCTTTTTTATCTACTGAATGAAGCATATCACGTCGAAATAGTTATAAGGTGACGATGTAGGTATTGCAACAAAATAAATAGATACGTGGACGGAGGAATATGAGGAGTGGAGATAACTAAAATTGCATTAGAAATAAAAAAAAATATAAAAAAACATTACACACACACACCATGCGTTATGATGTGGCCTCTTTGCTTCTACTTTTTATTATTTTTCTGTGTCTGTCACTATCACATGAATAAAAAAAAATGAAACTATCGATCGAATTTCGACCAATAGGACACCACTAGTTTTCTCATCAATTTCTGCTATAGTACCTACCAAGGGATCTCTGCACCCGCGTGGAATGCGTTCCTTCCCCCGCAACTTTCCGGCGCCTTACTGTCTCTCGCTCGCCAAGTCGCCAGTCATGTCACTAGTGTGATGTCATCGAGGTCAGGTGCAGAGATCCTTTGGTACTATAATAGAACCACACAGGACTATCGAAAATGGGTAGCTTAAGTTCTGGCTGACCTTACCGGAAAGAAAGCCGTGATGTTGTCGACTAGTATTTTTAAGAGTTCATTTGGTGTAATTATTGTATTATCTTACTGTGGTTCATCTATAGAAATGTTATTTCATTTTAAAAATGTGTAATCTAGTTTATCAAACTAGTAATAATATTGTCGGGCCACCACCGAAAGAAATCCGATTTGACAAGTTTCAAGTCAGTCACCGAGCATTAAACACAAGAAGCTGTCAAATCGATCTATCTTCTCTCGTGGTGAACCAATTTAACGTGCCAGCCGTATTAGAACCCATTGGCCTGGCACGCGACGATGGCAAAAGACCGGACGGTATGTCTTTATTTCTATGGAAGATGGGTAGGCCTTTAGTGTGGGACGCTACTTGTGTCGATACTCTTGCGCCATCCCATCTTCCTAGCTCGTCGTGCTGTGCTGGTTCTGCGGCTTCGGCTGCTGAAAACCTCAAACGGCAGAAATATAGTGGCCTTATGGCAACTACATTTTTGAGCCGTTTGGGGTTGAAACTCTTGGACCGTGGGGTCCGAGGGCTCACGTCCTATTTAAAGATCTAGCAAAACGCTTAGTTGACGCTTCGAATGACCCAAGAGCTGGCTTTTTCCTTGGACAGACGATAAGCATTGCCATACAACGTGGCAATACAGCCAGTCTTTTGGGCTCACTTCCAGTTGATAGCGATGGGGTAGGGACGAATTCTTTGACGCCATATTTTAGTTAGGAGTTTTTTTTCTATTGTAAGTGTATATAGTTTGTTCTTTAAATAAATAGTTATTATCTGTAATTCTAAAAAGTACAATTTATTATGTACTTACCTAACTACCTACCGCTTTTTTTTGGATGATTATAAATAAAGCATTTTTTAATTTGTGTGCTATTTTTTATTTATTTAAGTTTTTTTTTTAATGCGAAACGGGGAAGCTCTTGGCCCAAATCTCACCTGATGGAAAGTGATGAAGTATTCTTGTACTTCTTAATTTTTCCAATCTCCAATGTCAGTCACCTTTCCACTTTTGTTTGCTTTTAGCCAAAATAGACACGACTAACAAAAACTTCATAAGTGGACACTGGTATGCAGGCCTCAGCTCAACGTTGCTTGTACCTGTATAATTTTTAATATTACGACGTTTTGCTTCATTCAGTAGGTAAAAAGGTACCTACTTGATAAATACTTGTTTCGATGGAATACATGGTCACCCTATTTCAGTCGCCATCCGCCATAGTGCATTTTTATGGATTAATTTTGAATCAACAAAAATACTGACACCATTGCACTGAAAACCTATAACACATCAGGGGTCTTACGCGTCGTCTAGGCTTCTTCGTTGTGGTGGAATCGATAATCCCAATGTTTTGAGGTTATATGTTAAATTTTCATTTTACTATTTAAAGGGTCCGTCACAAACAAAAATAAAGCAATAATAATTAGTTTCAGTCTCGTCACTAAATATTTATTCATTATCGGTTTCTCTAGGCTTCTTCCTTGTGGTGGAATCGATAATCCCAATGTTTTGAGGTTATATGTTAAATTCTCATTTTGCTATAGGAGCCGTCACAAAAAAAAATAAAGCAATAATAATTAGTTTCAGCTTCGTCACTAAATCTTTATTCAGTAACGGTTTCTCTCAGGTCCTCAGTTATGGAGATTACGTTGGCCGAACGTCCTGATGTTCCAGGAAACAAAATTCATTTTATTTTTATCCGGTGGCATTACGAGTAAAACTAAAGCATTGGTTGTTTGTCACCAAATCGTCACTAAATCTTTATTCAGTAACAGTTTCTCTGAGGTCCTCAGTTATGGAGATTCAGGTTGGCCGAACGTCCTGATATCAGTTCGTTCGGCCATAAATAAATGCTTCTAACTTTCGATCCGTTCTGTCACAAATTCTTTGGCTGGCATCTTCATGCGTCACATAATCGTCACTAAAAACTGGAGTAGCAGCCAGCTCCCTATTTCGACTGGCCGAACGTTCTGATGTACATGATTTTTACTGTACAAATCGGCAAAAGATTATAGGAGTTATTGATGCTTTTAGGTGGCCGGGCTGAAATAATTTCAAGTAAGTACCTACTTATTTCTCTCTAAATATATAGGTATTATAATCTAAAATGAAAGCGTTACGTATATTCTATATCACTATACCTCATTATGTACCGGTATTATTTATTGGTAGGTGTTGCAGTTTTACTGTTTTATACTAAGGAAATAATTTCAGCCCGGCCACCTATAACCGCTAATATCTCATATGTTATTGCGTTTTAGGATTCGACTTTGTGTTACTTATGCATAAATTAGAAAAAGATGTGCATCCCTGATGTCTCTTGTTCGCGGCAGCACCAACAGTATTCTCAGTGTATTCGCAGATCGGTGGGATTCCCCGATGTTGCGGAGGTGGATGCGGCTCCACACCGAAATTTAATTGTATATTTTATGTGTCTGTTTATACCTACTAACAATAGAATTTAAGTAAAAATTGTTACTGACCCAATGGACCCCGGTCTGAAATAAAATTATTCTATTCTATTCTATTATATTATAGGGTACATTCGATCTATAATCATCTATAGCAAAATATTGTCAGTACCTTTTGTAGATTAGTGGTAAACACGGTGGCCGGGCTGAAAACGTCAGGCTGGCCCGGCCACCAAGAAGTGCTTGTAATTTCTTTTAAAAATTAAAAAGAGTTATATTGAAAACGAAGGCGTTACATATGTCTGTAATAAGGAGTACATTCGATCTGTACCAAAATATTGTCAGTACCTTTTGTAGATTAGTGGTAAACACGGTGGCCGGGCTGAAAACGTCAGGCTGGCCCGGCCACCAAGAAGTGCTTGTAATTTCTTTTAAAAATTAAAAAGAGTTATATTGAAAACGAAGGCGTTACATATGTCTGTAATAAGGAGTACATTCGATCTGTACCAAAATATTATCAGTACCTTTTGTAGATTAGTGGTAAACAAGGTGGCCGAGCTGAAAACGTCAGGCTGGCCCGGCCACCAAAAAGTGCTTGTAATTTCTTTTAAAAAGACCTATATTGAAAACGAAGGCGATACGTATGTTAGTAATAAGGAGTACATTCGATCTGTACCAAAATATTGTCAGTATTTTTAGTAGATTAGTGGTAAACACGGTGGCCGGGCAGAAAACGTCAGGCTGGCCCGGCCACCAAAAAATGCTTGTAATTTCTTTTAAAAAGAGTTAGGTACATTGAAAACGAAGGTGTTACAAATATTGGTACAAGCGGGTACATTCAATTGATACCAATCTCACCACAAATTCCAGGTGGCCGGGCCAGGCTGACGCACGTACAAAGTGAGTTGTCAATCTAAGTAGGTAATTAAGATGAAATGACAGCTCACTTCGTGATCACTTCACCCGAGTCTTCACTTCACATGTTCACAGGAGGCGCCGGATTCGACAGGGGCTGGATAACCAGGGGTTCTACGTACAATTTTGTTACAGTGGGTAGGTATAGACGGACGAGCAAGTACGCGGACTTGTGGTTTCGTCCAGCACCGTCCAAAAATAAACTTTACTCCGATTTTTACTGACAATATTGCTGACTGTAGTAGACAACTGATAAATTGAATTTGTTATAACATTGTATAATACTAGCTGACCCGCGCAACTTCGTTTGCGTCACATTTTCCATTAATGCTCCGCTCCTATTTGTCTTAGCGTGATGATTAAATGGGCTATCTAACACTGAAAGATTTTTTCAAATCGGACCACTAGTTCCTGAGACTACCCCCTACATACAAACTTACAAACAAATGTTACCTCTTTATAATATTAGTATAGATTAAAAAGGTTTTACTGGGTTCATAGAAACGATTTACTATAGACGAGCTCGCGGCTAAATAAAAACAGCCGCACGGGTCGATCTTCAACGCTTGGTCTGTGGATGGGTGACCATGTTTACATACCGAGTTTCCTTTGTGCCTTTGGCAGGCGTTACGGATAGTCAGAAGTCGGTAAATTCTGACTACAGTCTTGCCAAGAAGTAGGTACCTACCTTGTGGAGGTCTGGTAGGCAGCCGCTCCACGTAAAATACCGGTATTCAAATGAGGTTTGTCTGGAAGCCAAGCCAATATATTTAGTTAGGAAAAGGCTAGGTAGATGATATTGACAGAATCAATTGTGAAGAATAATCAATTTTTTAAATCGATATTTAGTTTGTACCATAGATATAATTTCTGTGGTTGGTACCTACTGACTGAGGAGACTGATTGAACGAAGAAGGGTAGCTTAATATTAATAATAAAAGTCGAAGGGCCGATCGACCCGTTTGTTACAATGGCCACCCATCCACAGACCGACCTCGGCAAGCGTTGCTTAACCTTGAAGATCGACGCGTTCGTCTGTTGTAATTTAGCCATTTTGAAGCATAATACACCATTATGTTAGTACAAAAGTTTACCTATGAATGCAGTTTACAACTCTCCTCCAAGTAAACTCGATAAATAAATAAAACCGGCCAAGTGGGAGTCGGACTCGCGCACTGAGGGTTCCGTAAGCAGAAGTTGCGATTAACGATTTATGACGTATTAAAAAAAAAACTACTTACTAGATCTCGTTCAAACCAATTTTCGCTGGTAGTTTACATGGTAATGTACATCATATATTTTTTAGTTTCATCATTCTCTTATTTTAGAAGTTAAGGGGGGGGGGGGGGGGAGGGACACATTTTGCCACTTTGGAAGTGAAAAAAATATCTTAGAAACCTCAATATACATTTTTGAAGACCTATCCACGTAAGGGTCGGGTAGGATGAAAAAAAAAAATCGTTTTTTTTCTATTATTGTGTGAAAATCTTTATGCGGTTCACGAAATACATCTACTTACCAAATTTCAACGTGTGCGTTCGCGCAGCGGAATGTTGTTGAATTTAAAGAATTTAATTATGCAGATATTTAGTGTATGACGTCGTATAATTGTGTATGGTATAAAAAAATTTGTGCACGTGTTAGAAAGGTGGAAGGGGTTATAATATCAAAATAAGCTTCAAGCAAGTATATGACAAGTATGTATTTTAAATAAACTATTCCAATAGAATAAAGATTTATCAATGGCAAGTAATTATTTAACATAGACCATTTCAATAAATTAGATATTAATTTATGGCAAGTATTTATTTCACATAAACCATTTCAATAAAATGAAGATTAGGTAATAGCAAGTATTTATTTTAAATAAACCATTTCAATAAAATAAGGATTAATTACTGGCAAACATTTACTTTAAATAAACCAATACAATAAGTAACAGCTTCATTAACATACTTAACTTTTATTTACCCAGAATTCTCAATTTAACAATTAAATATATCGCTGATATCGATACTTTCAAGATTCAAAGCATTTATTTCAAATAAACCATTTACAGGCACTTTTGAAATGTCAAGGTCGGTCAGTCAAAAACATGAGGCTATTTGCACGTTCCAAAGCGTAGATCTCTATGGAGAAGAACGTGCAAGAAACTCCATGGACACTCTTTTAAATCATGTGATTATTACTTACTTATTACACACATTATTTTATAGAAAACAAAACATATCTACATTATATTCATAGCCATAGCCAGTCTTACACATACAACAATATATATAAAACAATAAGCAACAGTAATACAACAATGTAAATACAGCAATAAGCAACAGGAAAGAAATACTTATCTGGTGATCTGCTCGGTTCGACGGCTCGACAAAGAATGTCCCCAAAGCGGTTGGGCTCTGGTTTTTATAGGCAGTGACAAACAACTGACGTCATCGAGCCGTTGCCGCGTCGGTACAAAGAACACGTGTACGAAATTGATCAACCAGACTACTCTTTACTTAACTAAAGCTTTATAAATTTATCAAAAAATATAATTATGTTACCAAGTAATTATCGTAATAAATAAGTAATGTAAAAGTTATTTTAAACAATGATTTTATGATTTGAATCACAACCGAAACAACTTCCGGAATCAAGCATATTTCAATTTGACTTTAACAATTATTGTAAACAATAAATATAGTGCTCTAAATTAGAATAAATATAACACGGCCATTCTGACATGTACTTCGTTCTCGAAGTACATGTTTGATAAATAATTAATATCATGAATTATTTCTAAATAATTCATGATATTAATTATTAATTATACATGGCAATCGCATAGCATAACATAAAAAAACTTATAAGTGAATTATCTGTACCTACAGATTAACTTAGAATGCTATGTTACTTGGTTGGTTCCTTTGGTACATTTCAAATAACCAATCACTTTGTTTTTTTTTTTTTTTAAATGGTTTGTTATTGTAATAGCCACAGGCACAGCCACCAAGCACAGCCACCAGGCACAGCCACAGGCACAGCCACAGGCACAGCCACCAGGCACAGCCACCAGGCAAAGCCACCAGGCACAGCCACAGGCACAGGCACAGCCACAGGCACAGCCACAGGCACAGCCACAGGCACAGCCACAGCCACAGGCACAGCCACAGGCACAGCCACAGGCACAGCCACAGGCACAGCCACCAGGCACAGCCACAGGCAGTTATTAAAAATAAGTTATCAAGTATTTAGAGACTTAAATAGCATCTTCAACAATAGCATTATCATAGACCATTTCACCTGGCCAAAATCGTAACTTATCTTTAGAAATTATGAGATTCCTTTGATCTCTGTCACGCAGACTATAGTGATCATTATTTAAAATCTCGTGAATTTCGTACGGCCCCCTAAATTTTGGTTTTAGCTTTCCGTGACGTTTATGATCCTGGTAAACATAAACAATATCCCCAACATGATAAGTTTTCATCTGACGGTGTACTTTATCGAAACGATCTTTAATTTTTTTGTGCTACTACCCCTAAGACGATTGTGAGCGAGTTCTCGATCTGCTAGAACGTCAAAATCTTGTTGAGCAGTGTGAACACCATAAATTTCGTTTAAGCGAGCCTGAAGGTATATTTGCATTACTACCAACTAATAATCGTATAGGGGAAAAACCTGTAGATTTTTGAACGGTCGTATTTATAGACTGCTGTACTTTCCAAAGTTCGTTCGGCCAATCTGACACGTTACCACTCCTAGTAGTCAACATATTGTTTACGGTTGAGACGTATCTTTCGGCTTGACCGTTACCTCGTGGTGTCCCGGTGGCTATAATGTGGTGCTCTATTTCTAAATCTTGAAATAATGAACGGACTAAATTGGAGCTGAAGTTAGTGCTGCGGTCAGTGACTACTAATTTCGGGGTACCAAACTCCCAAGCTGTTTTAGGATGCAGAATTTAGTAAAGCCGTCAATAATTAGCAAGATATACTTGTAACCATCTGTTGATTGGGGGAAAGGCCCTGTACAATCCAAGTGAATAGTGTGGAAACGCACCGCCGACTTATATATTGGATTTAAGTCCTTCTTTTGGACCTGAATGACCTTTTCGCTCTACACAAATTAAGCAGTGTTATAAATATTTTTTCACAAATTCTGCCATAGATGGAAACCAAAAATTTTCTCTAACTTTGTCTAATGTTTTATAAAAACCTACATGACAATTTTCGTCGTGAAACAGTCTTAACAAAGGAATTCTATAGTTTCTGGGAACAAATAACTTAGGTGAGTTCGGATGAGCTTTGTAATATTACAATAATTTATTTAATAAGACGTACTGGTTTTCATCCAAATCTCCTACCTCAACCCGTTGAATTAAAGAAAGTGTTTCAGGGTCACTCTGCTGTGCTATTTCAAGCCAAGATCGAGAGTCATTTTAAATTAGGTTAACTGAATGGAACGAACAAGCGGGAGTAGAACTGATGGGTGCCTCAACAGGGTTACGACTAAAAAAAGACCACGTGGCTCATGAATTTGCCTTTTCTGTAGACTATCTCAAAATCGAAGTCCTGCAGATACGTCCACTAACGTGCTACTCTCGGAGATAAATCTTTCTTATTTTCCGTAGATTTAATAGCAATACAATCGGTTATGATTTTAAATTTTATACCTAATAGGTAAACTCGAAATTGTTTTAAAGAATTGTATATAGCCAATATTTCTAAATCATAAGAACTATATCTAGATTCAATTGTAGAAGTACGTTTACTAAAATAGGCTACGACTTTATTGACATTATTATTATCTTTTTGCAATAAAATGGCACCGTAACCTAGAGAACTAGTTTTTTTTGGGATGGGAAATCATCCAATGACTCCTCCCGCTCTGGGTGTAGCGGGAGGGAGTGTCAGACTTCTACTGACTAAAACCCATCCATGTTCTTTCATTGCCCTTTGTGTTCCGGAGCCACGGTGTCTCTTGCGAATAATCCCGCGACTCCGGCAGGGAGAGAACTAGCATCCATTTGCAATTCGGTGGGCAAATCGGGATTATAAATGCTTAGTAAGGGCTTGGAAGTTAAACATTGTATTATTGTAAAAAAATACAATTTAATCGTTTGGCAATAGATTCCCGTATAATGCTACAACTTGCTCCTGTATCGATTATAGAATCAATTGACATATTGCTAATGATGACATTAGTAGGCGTAAAATTTGAAACATTACTCAAAATATTGACTCGATTTTCTAGTCATTGATTTTTCTCAGGGATTAATTTTTGTTTATCTGAATTAACGCGATTAAAAAAACAAATGGTTGCATCATGACCTACCTTCTTACAAACCGTACACACATAATTATTTTAATATCCTGATGTAAAGTTGGTTCGCTAGTTTTAATGCACTGTGAGCGAAAATGTCTTTTCTCACCACGGGTGAAACATTTTTTTTTCTGAACTTTCTCTTTGGATTTTGGTATTGGCTTGAAACGCTTACTTGGTCCAGCCCAATTATCAGCCGATTGGTCTAATGGTCGCTTTTTAGTCTTAACGTAAGCAGAAAACAAAGCTATTAATTCTGATGTTGTCCTAACACTACTGTTGAAAGATGCCATTTTCACATTATTGTCTCGAATATGGGGTTATACCAGTTCTATTAACTGAGATTCGGAAAATAAAATTTTTGTGTTCTTTAACAACCTAAGCTTCTCTCTTGCATACTCGCAATAAGAGTCAGCATAGTCTCAACAATAAGTAACCGCTTTATACAATCGTTCCGAGAGATTTTTCTTTTCTGGGTACAGTGAAATTAATTCAGCACTAAAAGTTTCTCATGACCGTCCTTCCTGAGGTTGCCAGGACTCGTACCATACTAAAGCAGAGCCCTTGAGGGCCTTACCTGCTTTTGCAACTTTAGCTAAACCGCTCCAACCAAACTCTTCTCCAAGCTTGTCAACATCTGCACACCACGCTGCTGCGCCGCTGTCGGTGGTGGCTGGATCAAACATTGGGAGAGCGACGTCATCTTGCCGATTCTTGCTGGATAACGCTTCTTTGATTGCAGTAAACAGCCCTTGGAAAATCTCTTGACCCATTTCGGTGGTGACAAAAAAAAACCTGGAAATAAAGTAAGATTAGTATGGTACCCGTAATCCCACTTCTGATGTTAGAAAGGTGGAAGGGGTTATAATATCAAAATAAGCTTCAAGCAAGTATATGACAAGTATGTATTTTAAATAAACTATTCCAATAGAATAAAGATTTATCAATGGCAAGTAATTATTTAACATAGACCATTTCAATAAATTAGATATTAATTTATGGCAAGTATTTATTTCACATAAACCATTTCAATAAAATGAAGATTAGGTAATAGCAAGTATTTATTTTAAATAAACCATTTCAATAAAATAAGGATTAATTACTGGCAAACATTTACTTTAAATAAACCAATACAATAAGTAACAGCTTCATTAACATACTTAACTTTTATTTACCCAGAATTCTCAATTTAACAATTAAATATATCGCTGATATCGATACTTTCAAGATTCAAAGCATTTATTTCAAATAAACCATTTACAGGCACTTTTGAAATGTCAAGGTCGGTCAGTCAAAAACATGAGGCTATTTGCACGTTCCAAAGCGTAGATCTCTATGGAGAAGAACGTGCAAGAAACTCCATGGACACTCTTTTAAATCATGTGATTATTACTTACTTATTACACACATTATTTTATAGAAAACAAAACATATCTACATTATATTCATAGCCATAGCCAGTCTTACACATACAACAATATATATAAAACAATAAGCAACAGTAATACAACAATGTAAATACAGCAATAAGCAACAGGAAAGAAATACTTATCTGGTGATCTGCTCGGTTCGACGGCTCGACAAAGAATGTCCCCAAAGCGGTTGGGCTCTGGTTTTTATAGGCAGTGACAAACAACTGACGTCATCGAGCCGTTGCCGCGTCGGTACAAAGAACACGTGTACGAAATTGATCAACCAGACTACTCTTTACTTAACTAAAGCTTTATAAATTTATCAAAAAATATAATTATGTTACCAAGTAATTATCGTAATAAATAAGTAATGTAAAAGTTATTTTAAACAATGATTTTATGATTTGAATCACAACCGAAACAACTTCCGGAATCAAGCATATTTCAATTTGACTTTAACAATTATTGTAAACAATAAATATAGTGCTCTAAATTAGAATAAATATAACACACGCAGCC
The DNA here is from genome assembly GCA_963859965.1 of Ceramica pisi. Lineage (NCBI taxonomy): Eukaryota > Metazoa > Arthropoda > Insecta > Lepidoptera > Noctuidae > Ceramica > Ceramica pisi. The sequence continues at coordinate 12,381,855 of OY982554.1, forward strand.
GTTGTGGAGAAATTCACTAAAAACTGATTCCGTGCATACTTTAAGAACTAAGACCTAATAAGCGTATTTTACGTTGATTTTTTTATCTTTTAAGCCCTACGATTTTTTCTAAATCTGTTTTTAAACAAATATAAACAAATTCAAAACAACGTAAGTATGTAAAAATCTACAGCTCTCTATGTAAACGCTTTATATGAAAACTAGGTAATGGCCAAACGTTCGCGTAGCGGAAACTTGAATTTCTCCGAAATTTATGCATGCACTTATTTTATTCATACATACACAATCACACACAAATACACACAAATTTTTGGACACATCTCTTTTCTTCTAAAGTCTATGGATTAAAAAAAGTTCCGCCAGGACAACGTTCGCCCAGCGGAATCAGTTTTTGGTGAATTTCTCCACAATGGCTGCGTGCACAATTTTTTTTATACCATACACAATTATACGACGTCATACACTAAATATCTGCATAATTAAAATCTTTAAATTCAACAACATTCCGCTGCGCGAACGCACACAATTTCAACAGCATAGTTCTTATAGTTTCGGAGAAAAGTGGCTGTGACATACGGAAGGACGGACGGACAGACAGACGGACAGACATGACGAAACTATAAGGGTTCCGTTTTTGCCATTTGGCTACGGAACCCTAAAAAGTAGTAAGATTAAATTCAATCGAAAACAATCTAATCATTAATTTCCATAGCTAAACTGAATAATTGAATATTTTTTATAACTTCGAAATAATCAACAAGAACATGGGGCTGAGGTCATGCTACTGTGGAAAAACGCGTCATCAGTACAGCGCCGTCTATCGACAACGTAATTGAAACGTAATCGTCAAATAAACTCCTAAACTGTTCGAACTTAGAAGCTCACACTCTAGGTACTATGAATAATGATAAGATGATAGCAGGTGCACTTGACTTTTGCTACATATTAAGTTTAATTAAAAAATAGCTCAAAAATCCATTGGGGTCATTTCACACATTTGTTACTACAACTTTTCTCAATAGATGGCTTTGCAAGTACCTACCTGAAGTCTAAATGAAAACAACCTATTTATTTAGCGTTTATAACTTTAGAATTTTAATTTTAAAATTCGATATCTTTTGATTTTGTGGGTAGTTTGATGAAATAAACGCTTTACTGCGGTCATTAATGAATATTTTTAAGTACCTACGTTTTGAATGCAATCCGTGGTTTATGCGTGATGCTCCTCCAAACTAACAGAAAAACCGACAAAAATAAAAAAAATGCATTTTTGTGTTCTGTTTTTTTTTTCTGACATTTCTATGTATTTTTATGTGAAAATATAATAATATAATGTACAGACAAGGCAACTCTACGATTCTATTATGCGTATAGAAGATAGAAAACTACCTAGCAGCAAACATTGTTTTGCCAAATAATAAAAAAAAAACCTACGAACGAATAGATCGCAGGTTATTTTTTTTTCAGACCTACATAGATCCCTTTTCCTGTCATGCGTGTCCGCATGCGGGTGATATCACGTTCCTGGCCACACGCAGGACAAAGATTTCGTTTGCAGCTGCAGTGTCGTGCGGGTTGAAAACTAAAGATAGAAGAACGCCGCCGGCATCCGGATAGCACGCACGCGGTCTGTATGCCCGCAGCCAATCCGCATTCGGAATGCGGATTGCATGACAGAAAAACATATATTAAATAATAGGATGCTCAACACAACGCATGGCAAGAAAAGGCCACTGTAAATATACACAAAAAAAAAATCCGGCCAAGTGCGAGTCGGACTCGCGCACTGAGGGTTCCGTGAGCAGAAGTTGCGATTTACGATTTATGACGTATTAAAAAAAAAACTACTAGATCTCGTTCAAACCAATTTTCGCTGGTAGTTTACATGGATACATACATACATACATCATATATTTTTTTTTAGTTTTATCATTCTCTTATTTTAGAAGTTAAGGGGGGGGACACATTTTTCCACTTTGGAAGTGTCTGTCGCGCAAACTATTCAGTTTAGGAAAAAGTGATCTTAGAAACCTCATTATCATTTTTAAAGACCTATCCATAGATACCCCACACGTATGGGTACGATGAAAAATTTTTTTTTGAGATTCAGTTCTAAGTATGGGGACCCCCAAAATTTATTGTTTTTATTTTTATTTTTAAGTGAAAATCTTTATGCGGTTCACAAAATTCATCTACTTACAAAATTTCAACAGCGTAGTTCTTATAGTTTCGGAGAAAAATGGCTGTGACATACGGACGGACAGACAAACAGACAGACATGACGAATCTATAAGGGTTCCGTTTTTGCCATTTGGCTACGGAACCCTAAAAATAAGGATCGGTAAAGCCGCTGCGGAGGAATTTGGTTAGAAACACTGACACGAGATTTTTATAATGTTACTAGCTGTCCCGCGCAACTTCGTCTGCGTCACATTTTCCGCTTCTTAATAATATTGCAACAAAAAATTGAGATGTAAGCTACCCTATCTTTCAAGTTGGATCAAACTGCGCATGGTGTGCAAATTTTATTATAATCGGTTAAGTGGTTTAGGAGTCCATTGAGGACAAACATTGTGACACGAGATTTATATATATTAAGATTAGACGACTAGCTGACGGGCCAAACGTTGTTTGGCCCAAAAAATAGCTTATAACCTAACCTACCAAATATACACAGAAATCTTCATAAAAAGCCGTTTCGGAGGAGTTCGATAACAAACACTGTGACTCGATCTTTTTTATAATATATCTAACATTTTATCTAAGAAGAAGATTCGTATAAAATTAAACAATCAAAAGCAAAAAAAAAAATGTTTCACGTCAAAAACATAGGTACTTAGTATGTAAATTTTCTCACAAGTGTGCGAATATGTCCTGCGCTGCTACAAATATCACAGTCATAATTTTTCACAAGTGTTTACGATTGTTCCTAAATTAACAAGGAAGTTCCTAGTAAATTGAAAATACTGGAATTCATTTATCAAATTCCCCTTGATATTTTAAGCGTTTGGCTTATCACTAATGTGTATGTGTATAATATGAATACGATTTGTTAAAGTTCCCTTTTGCTTAAACCTGCGTTGAAATTTTATGTCACACTGGTAAGGTTTTTTTCACGAGTGTGTATATGAATATGATTTGTTAGAGTCCCCTTTTGCTTAAACTTGCGTTGACATATGTCACACTTGTAAGGGTTTTCACCGGTGTGCGTACGAATATGAGTTGTTAAATTATCACTTCGATTAAAACTGCGTTGACATATATCACATTTGTAAGGTTTTTCACCAGTATGCGTACGAATGTGATTAGTTAAATCCCACTTCTTATTAAAACAACGCTGGCATACTTCACATTTGTAAGATTTTTTATCAGTGTGCGAACGAATATGATTTGTAAAACTACTCTTCTTACTAAAACAATGCTGACAGACGTCACATTTGTATGACTTTTCACAAGCGTGTTTACGAATATGTTTTGTTAAATAGCTCTTACTATTAAAACTGCGTTGACATACATCACATTTGTAAGGTTTTTCACCAGTGTGTATACACATATGACTATTTAAAATTCTCTTCTCACTAAAACAACGCTGACAGACATCACATTTAAAAGGTTTTTCACCAGAGTGCGTACGAATATGTCTTGTTAAATTAGCATTACAATTAAAACTGCGTTGACATATGTCACACTTGTAAGGTTTTTCACCAGTGTGTATATAAATATGATTTGTTAATGCCCCCTTTTGCTTAAAACTACGTTGACACATATCACACTTGTAAGGTTGTTCACCAGTGTGCGTACGAATGTGAGTTGTTAAATGATTCTTCTCACTAAAACTACGATCACAGACATCACATTTGAAAGGTTTTTCACCAATGTGTATACGAATATGTTTTCGTAAATTACTCTCATGATTAAAACTGCGTTGACATATGTCACACTTGTAAGGCTTTTCACCAGTGTGCGTAAGAATGTGACTTTTTAAACTACTCTTCTCACTAAAACAACGCTGACATACATCACACTTGTAAGCTTTTTCACCAGTGTGCGTACGAATATGACTTTTTAAATTACCACTACTATTGAAACTGCGATGACATATTTCACATTTGTAAGGTTTTTCACCAGTATGCGTACGGATGTGACGAGTTAATGAGGAGTTCTTATCAAAACTACGCTGACATATATCACATTTGAAAATTCTTTTTTTTAACACGTAGCTTCGATGTCTATACCTGATGTCACTGACAATAACTTTGCTTGATTTTCCACATTTAATTTCTGGATTGTTGCTACAATTTGCGTCGAAACTAAAATGATCAACGCCACGTTTTGTGCGCTTAGATTCTTTAAGTTTTGTAACTGTATTGAGTGTACAGTTTTCAGTCGTCCGGGTAGCTTTTATTTGCTCTTCTGTTATCACGTTTTCCAGTTTTGGTTCCTTCCTCGATACCTCGTGTTCCTCGACTTCAATTTTAACTTCCGTTGAAGGCACTTCATCTTCAGAATCTGACTCTAAATGCTGTGCTCGTACATCAGTGACATATGGAAAGATAGTTTCCTGATTTTCCAGTTCTAGCTCTGTAAGTAAAAAAAACAGGAATGAATGCATCGATTGTTAACTGGGCAGACTTGCAAAAGACCTCACAAGTAGGATGAAAAACGAACATAAACGAAGCAAAAGGAGTACCTAAAAGTTGATTCAAACGTAATGTTGCCTGTATAGTGCGGTGTTTGCTGACACTGCTAACAGTAAACCACCCATCCCTCCTAGATTAGTCATTTTTTTTAATAAATTCATTTATATGCGCAAATAAGGTATAGAAAGTTCTTAAGTAAAAAAATACAGAGCTCTTATTCTGCCTTTAATTTCGGCATGCAAATAGTTATACAAGAACTATTGGGGGGTATGCGATACAGAGAGTAAAGTCCCGCAAACCCCCATTGAAAAGGGAGGATCCTCCGCCCAGGCGGTTGTTGTGCCTGGGGGGTTATTACCCGATAGTTCATATTCGGGCGCATGTATATTATTATGTTTACTGTTTATTAAACTCTGCTTGCGCGATTTAGGATTTTAGATCGCCACCAGTTGGATAGATGGCGTCGCGGTTTTTTTTGTTGCGATGCATATTTGTTTCGTTGGTTTTTCATTAAGATGTATCACGCAGACTATTGGACCCGTCACTGTGTGTGTCCCGACACATATTTGGCGGGTTTTTGTTTTTAAAACTTACCATCACTTAGATATTCCTCCTTTGGCTCAATAACATCATCCAGTCTCTCACAAACATCTGGTAATTCTTCTTTTATGGCATCACATTCTGTTTGGCATTCACTTATGTGCTCTAAAGGTGCTTGATTAAACCCCTTGTAAAACTTGGGGTGGTCCTGGTTTATTAAAGGTTTTTGCTGTCAAGGATAATTAAAAGCATTAGATACATGACCATGCATTAAAATAATATTTCTATTTGTTGAAGAATACCTCACCTCATAATCCTCATTCATCATCTGAGTGAACAGCTTTTCAGCTCTAGATATTTCCTCTAGAATTGGCCATGTTGCTGTAGTTTAGTGTAGCAGAATGATCAAGCGAGCATCAGTCTACTACCCCTGGTTGCAAACTGCAACAAAACCTGAATTACAGACTTCCACTATTTTGTTTAAATGAAGGAATAACATTCTAATATGCAATAGTAATGCTTTCCAAGAGTAAGTCTGAAATTGGCACCGGGGACTGAAAAATGTTTGAAAATCTAATTAATAAACTCCTCGCCCCCACTTCCTGTTGAATTATTGAAAGCGAACGTTTCAACCTGCCCGATTGACTTTAAGCATATAACCCCAACTGTATACTTATGAAAGCTTTTAATCAAATTATGATCAAATTGACTGAAGATCTATGTCTGTAAAGGTTTCTGCCTCCATTATTGCCACTATAGCGCCGTGTTTAGCTTTTATATTAAATCTGTGTATCGATCAAGGGGTTTTCCCCTTCATTTCTTATGAAATACAATAAGGTAATTCCTGTATTCAAATCGGGGACAGTAAAGATAGTAGTAACTATAGACCCGTCTGTGTTGCCGGTCTTCAGCAAGGTGTCTGAAAAGGTCATGCTGAATCAAATGCTAGTCACTTTAACTAAAATAATATCTTACACAACAAACAGTACGGTTTCACCAAAGGGCGTTGTACAACTGACGCTGTTGTAACGCTATTAAAACATTTTAATGCGTGGGAAGCGGCGCAAGATGCCATAGGTATTTTCTGCGACCTGTCGAAGGCGTTTGATTGTGTGAGCCATGAAACATTAATCGTGAACATGGGGGTATCACAAGGCTCAATTTTGGGTCCTTTCTTGTTTCTAGTGTATATAATTTTGCCCTATATTTTAGAAATAATCAATATGGTGTTGTTTGCTGACGATATATCTTTGATTTTTAAAGTAAATCGACATGCAAACAATTTTGTCGTTGTAATTAACGCCCTAATGCAGGTACATGATTGGTTCACAGCTAATAATTTAGTATTAAATGAGAAAAAAAACCGAAGTGCATTTGATTCACTTTACCAAATGCCAAAAGTTATCATTGTGACACAATATTGAACAGGGAGAAAATAGAATTCGTCGAAGAAACAGTTTTAGACTCAAGGCTACAATGGGGTCCTCATTTAACATCTCTTGCAGGAAGGTTAAGTGCAACAGCATGATATGTTGTTAGAAAAATTCGCCGGTTTACAGATGCTGAAACCGCGAGACTAGTCTATTTTAGCTACTTTCACAGTTAATGTCTTACGGTATTTTACTATGGAGACGGGCTGCTGACATCGAATCTATTTTCATTTTGCAGAAAAGAGCGATCAAAGCCATTTACCATCTCCGCCGTTGTGATTATCTGAGTTCCCTTGTCAATATATTTATGAAAATAACAGGTACGTTAGAGAGAATCTACATCTTTTCAGCAAACGAGGCGACAGAGATATCTATGTCACTCACTGTAGGAACCAATTAATTCAATCAGGTTTCAGATTTGCTAAAGTAGCAACATCTTTTTAACCGACTTCCCAAAAAGGAGGAGGTTATCAATTCGGTTGTTTTTTTTTTTTTTTATATTTTTTTTTTTTTATGTTTGTTACCTCATATCTCCGACAATTATGAACCGATTTGAAATTTTTTTATTTTATCTGAAAGGATATACTTGCAGATTGGTCCCATTAAAATCATATCAAAATCGGTTACGAACTTTGGATTTTAAATCGAAATAGCTGGAATTTGACTATTTAGATGATTCTTTGATGATCGAAATTGCGTATTTTGCTTTTCTGCGATTTTGGAGTGGTGTTGTTAGGTGTAGGGCACCACTAAAAAGTGAAAAATAAAAAACTTTTTACAAAAAAATACAACCGACTTCCAAAAAAAAAACACTACAAAGTAAAAAATAACTTTAATTTCGGAAGTCGGTGTCAAAATACGAAGAAACTAACAAAAACACCGACTTCCGAAATTAAAGTTATTTTTTACTTTGTAGTGTTTTTTTTTTGGAAGTCGGTTGTATTTTTTTGTAAAAAGTTTTATGGGATACTGTTTAAAGTGTTATAACAAAATACCGCCACATATATTAGAACTGAATGAGACGAAATTTTAAAATTGAATAAAACGCACACTATGCAAACAAGCATATTATAAACTCGGGGAATACATTGATGATAAAAATGCTTGGCTCAATGCTGGTCTGCTCCACAGCAACTAAAGTGCCCAAACTTTGATGAACATGTAAAAACATTGTTGGACCTGCTGAAGATTGTAAGATTATCTTTGCATTGTATAGACTCTTTGCATTGTATAATTTTACTCATAAATTATTTTGTAACTAATGTAACCATGATTTTGTTAACAATGACAACTGGTTTAAAGGAGTGTCCATGGAGTTTCTTGCACGTTCTTCTCCTTAAGATCTACTCTTTGGAACTTGCAACTGCCACATGCTGATCACTAGTGCCATTTTAAAATGGAACTAGTGATTGCAATGAACATCAGTAGTAAAATAATATATAAAAATAATAAAGTGATTCTTATGGAGAAGAACCGACAAGGAACTCCATCCATAGTTACTGTTTTCAAATAAATATTCTATAATATTTAGTATATGAACAAAAATTAATTTAATACAAGTGAGGACCATGCACCTAGAGTATACAATGTGGTTAAAATAAAAATAGGATCAACTTAGCGCCATATTGTGACGTCATAGCTGTCAATTCAAACCATAGGGTGAGCAAAGCAAAATTTTATTATGGTTTAAAATAACTGATTATCAATTTAAATAATTAAATATTACATTTAGTTATTTTCTAATAGTTTTTGAATGTATTTATTTAAATTTAATTTGTGACTTTGTTTAACAAAGTAAAATAATCTATTATTGATATGCAACTAAGTTTTCTAAGCAAACCATACTATTCAAGAGACAATTTGTAGATAAAGGTCATTGATGTTCCTATTCTTACTTGAATCACATTGTACCACCTAAAGGAACAAAGTATGACTAGCAGAGGTGAACTTATTCATTTTCTAAATAAGTAGGCAGGCACACAGTACTTGCATACTTACAAATATTGGAACCATTAATTCAAAAAAGTTTATACATAAGTAAATATAAATCAAACAGCTTGCTTGATTTATATTTATGAATAAACTTTGGACCGCATGATTCTAGCATGTTTCTAAGCATTCTTATACTGAATGTAATCATATACCTACTTAATTAAATTATTTGCATGTATTTTGTAATAAGTATGATTGTTTACAAAGTGTCCTTGAACATAATTAAACTAAGTAGGTATACCTATTATGTCTAACATAATTTTATATTACTAAAAACATGTCAAGTTTTCCGTACACACTTAAATACTTAAAATTTTCATAAATTAATTTAAAAGTACTTTCTTACTCAAAGTAAATCGGCAATTTGTATTTTATTCGAACTGAAGTCTGAAACTATCCGCATCACAGAACACAATAACATCCGCATAGAGGAACCTACTGTTTTTTTTCCACTGTTGTCAGTGAAAAATATTTTCGCGACCACCTTACCTAAAGATTCAATTTTTCTTATGGATAATCATATCAATAGTAGGTAGGTAAGTAAATGAGTCTTGTATCAATTCAACTTACCGGATTGCCAGTCAGCTTCGTAGGAAGGTCACGTCGAAGTTTTTGTTGGCATCCTTTGACATAATTATAATATTGTAGTACGTGTTGACATCTACTAAACTTTTACGCGAACATTCTCAAACATGGCAGTTTTTCCATTTTTATTCGTAACTAGTGGCCCGCCCCGGCTTCGACCGGGTGTGTTTTTTTTCCAAAATGTCCTTTAATTCAGCGGTGCCCTGACAATTACATTACAAACACAACTATTTATTACATATTCAATTCGGTAAGTTTATCTCAAGTTATGCGCAAACAGTATATATTTCGGCGATTCATATTTTAAATTGTATAGATGTATCAGACAAATACACAACACAGTTAAAAGTTTACAACAATCATCGTGTCATTCGTCATCAATAACCACAGAACACAATTATCCTAGCGGTCAATAACATTTCGATTGATTTTGATAAAAATTGAAAACATTGCCTGGGTTGCCAATAAATTTCTCGAAAATCCTAACCAAATTCCAAACTGAACCATAACCATTCTTTTGAATATAATTAATAAAATACATTTATTAATTATATTCAAAAGAATTCAAACTTCAAGTATATGCATTTTATTTATCACTAGCTGATGCCCGCAGCTTCGCCCGCTTGAAAAATTATACACTAAGACGTTCCTCGAGAACCACTCTATCCATTGGTGAAAACAACATTAAAATAGGTGCAGTCGTTTTTGAGCTTATCGCGAACAGACACACAGAGATACTTGACGGTGGACTTTGTTTTACAATAATATGTAAAGAAAGAAAAGAAAAAAAAAGAGTTTATTTGCGGTCAATATGACGCATATCAAAAGTACACAAAAATTACAATTATATCTATGAAAGATTAGGAAGATAGGATGTAGTGGTAGTACCTAATATTTCGTTTTCACACTTTTTGATGTTTTTGTAACGAGAATTTCTGCTCGATGGCCTGGTTACCTGGCACTGCCGCCAATTCCATTTTCTATTCCATATAACGAAAATGAACCGAACATAAATAAGCCGTTAGGCGTTGCTTAAGTATTTTGGAATTTTCATTTGGATTTTTTAAGTAAGTTTAAGATACACAAAAGTGGTAATAGAATAATTGTGCTGAAATATAGCCAAAATTCAATAATGTGGGAAAATGAAGAAATCTAAAAAAGCGTCAATCCTTAAATAATCCAACGAAATAATAAAAAAAATTGATCACCTGAAGAAATGTTCCAACGCAGCTTGGACTATCGATATCTAAAATTCCCTCGTAAAGTATTGAGAGTCCCCGCAGTTTGGGGAATTCTCCACATGTTGGCAATGCTATTTTTTGACATTTCAAAATGTTGCATCTGTTTTTTGGATTTCATGCTTTGGCTACTGAGGCCTTTAAGACAGTCTGTATAAGATTATGGATAAATGTTTGTGTTATCTTTAAGCTCCGAAATAAAAGCGGGCAAATTGAAATGTCCACAAATAAAACTGCGATGTTATTTGGCGTCTCGTTCAGCAATAGTCCGCTGCGCGCCGCGAAAGTGAAAGTCTAACTCGAGTGTAAAGCCGGCCGCTACGTTTGGTTTGCTGATTACGGAATTCGAAAACGGAGACCTGAATGCTTGCCTTGTACCACAACACATCAACTTCCAAGAAATAGACTGCCCCATACATGTGAGCGCATAACGCGACAAAATGTACTAAACAACCGATTTTTCACGATATCGGGTTGTTACGTAAGTTACGTTGGTCATAATGATGAGTACAATGACCCATAGGAGGTATTGCTTTTATTATGTAATACTAGCTGACCCGCGCCGCGCAACTTCGTCTGCGCCACATTTTCCATGAATGCTCCGCTCCTTTTAGTCGTAGCGTCATGATAGCCTATAGCCTTCCTCGACAAATGGGCTATCTAACACTGAAAGAATTTTTCAAATGTGTCCAGTAGTTTCGGAGCCTATTCATTTCAAACAAACAAACAAACAATATGACCTCTTTTAAGGGCGCTTTCACATTTTTTCTTGAATTTTAGCGTTTTATTCGAATTTTGATGTGTGATTTTGCTTTAGATATAGCCTTAAAAAAACTAAAAGTATGCCTATGACAGTTTTGTCAAAGCGCTCTTACAAAATCGAATAGCTCAGGTTGACTAAAGTTGAATACCGCGCGTCACAAGATTATATTGATTTTCGACAATTATTTTAAAATATTTACTTTACTTTCAATTAGACCAATTTTTTTTTTAAAGCAATATAGCAATGCCACCTTAATTAATAAATATTTTTTATTTGAATTTTGATTATAATTTCATAGATAAAAATTATAGTTTCGTTCGGAAAATTGACAATAACTCTCAGTTTTACAGAATTATTTTTGGTGTATTACTGTATGAATCGTAATAAATTGATTTGAGCATTCCAAAGTAGAAGATACAGTTGTACCGTGGACATTTTTATAAATGATTAAATTATAATATCTTCGGTGTACCAAGGTATCAAAAGATACCCTAAAGCAACGTTTTGTGAAACATCCTTTGCGGAGTCAAGGATTTTACTGATGTACGTGAACAAATTGAAATATTTATTTAGAACACTCCCAAGATAAATGATCAAACTATCTTATGCATATTTTTGTTTTTTTTTTAAGGCTATATCTAAAGCAAAATCACACATCAAAAATCGAATAAAACGCTAAAATTCAAGAAAAAATGTGAAAGCCCTCTTAAGGCTCTTTCTGTAAAAGACGGTAAAAAAGTAAAAAATCCGATTGGAAGATACTAAAAATGGTAAAACATCACATGATTTAAAAGAGTGTCCGTGGAGTTTCTTGCACGTTCTTCTCCAAAGAGATCTACGCTTTGGAACGTGCAAATAGCCTCATGTTTTTGACTGACCGACCTTGACATTTCAAAAGTGCCTGTAAATGGTTTATTTGATGGTTTGTTTGCTAGCTGACCCGCGCAACTTCGTCTGCGTCACATTTTCCATTACTGCTCCGCTCCTGTTTGTCTTAGCGTGATGATATTATTTAACCTTCCTCAATAAATAGGCTATCTAACACTGAAATAATTTTTCAAATCGGACCAGTAGTTCCTGAGATTAGCGCGTATAATCAAACAAACAAACAAACAAACTCTTCTTGCTTTATAATATTAGTATAGATTAGATTGCATATACAATATTTACGTTCAGTTACGTATCCTGATGTCTCTCTCGAATTAAGAATATAATTATGAAGAGGGTACCTAATGCAGGGCACTGTATCATCTCTATCGGCTGAAATGCCGACCAGCCCAGGTACCTAATCTCCGGGTACAAACTAATCAAGTGAATCAAGTGGATTCTTAATTTCGTCCAGCACAGTCCAAAAAGAAACACATTTTCTCCGATTTTTACCTACTGACAATATTGCTGATTGTTAGACCACTGAATAAAATAATTGAATAATCATAATAATAATATTATATTTCCCAGCTGACAGTCCTAAGCCTATTTTAAAGAAGGAAGGAATGGTTTCGTTCATTATTAATTTAGTACCGTGCTACTTACCTGCCACCTGGTCTGACTGAGTAGCGGTATTTAATTTACAAAATTCATAAATTCTACGTGGTTTATCAATACAATCTTCAATAGTTCAATAACTGCGTTAGTTTTCGGAAATGCGATCATGCTCCTTATTGTAACAGCCAGCCTACTGAACAATTTCGTAGGTTTTTACTTTAATGGTTTCCTTGCAAGTATTTATTTGTATACGCGATTGTGATCCTTATTTGTAACAGTCTACGGAACAATTTCGTATGCAAGTTTGTCTTTGCAAGTATTTATTTGTAATCGCGATTGTGCTCCTTATTTATAATAGGTCAGGGTTCAATTTCCCATGCAAGTTTTTTTTCTTCCAACAGGGCTTTTTGATGAAATAGAAGTAGAAAGTAGAAACTTGAATCGTCGTAAGAAGGTATTTATTTGAAAACGTGATTGTGCTCCTTATTCCTTGAACCTTACGGGTCAATTTCCTATCCATATACAAAATACTTGAAACTGGAAGCCCTGGTACTCGATTTTCCAAACTGTACGACCCAAGTCTACTCTCTCCTCCCAATAATTTGAAAAAGAATGTAGTCATTCAAACTATGGAAGTATGGGATATATTATAAACTTGTTGTTCGAACTTAGAAGCTTAGCGGAGAATCTTAACACCGCGATTCACAAAAACGCGTCATAAGTACAACGCCATCTATTGATCTACAACGTAACTGAACTGTCTTTATACTCATAAGTTCGAACTTAGAAGCTCAACGTTACGATAAATAATGATAATAATATAATAAAATTTTCATTTTTTTTGCTACATTTTAAGTTTAATAAAAAATAACTCAGAAATACATTGTTTCGGGGTCTTTTTACACATTTCTTATTACAAATTTTCTCAATAGATGGGTTTGCAAGTATTTGAAGTCTCAATGAAAACAACCTATTTTAGCGCTCGATGAAGTTTCTTCGTAAACTTTAAAATTCGATATCTTTTGATTTTGTGGGTCGATTTTGATGAAATAAACACTAAATGTTACCCATATTATCACTTATTATTTTAAAGTACCTAAATTTTGAATCCTATCAGTGGTTTATGCGTGATGCTCCTCCAAACGTACAGACAAACAGACGCACAGACAAACAGACAAACAGACAAACAGAAAAGAATTTCAAAAACTGCTTTTTTGTGTTCTATGTCATTTTTCTGACATTTCTATGTATTTTTTATGCGAAAATATTCAATGTACAGACATGGCAACTCTACGATTTTATTATATGTATAGATTAAGACTAAAAAGAAATCTATCACAGCTAATTAAGCTTTACAAGTTAACGATTACCTATTTGATATTCGACCTACATACTCGTATGTATAAAATGTAAAATTTCGTGCAATTTCCACCGAATACGGAACGTGCGCGTGTCTCGCCAGACACGCACGTGGCCGGCTTTTTATCATCCGAATTCGAATGGGAAAAAACCTGTCGATCCTTTCGATGACAAGCGTCTGTTAGGGACATAAGAACGAAAAATCTGAATTCCGTGTCGGAAAACTTATCGGGAACCTATGTGGCCGCCCTTGATGTCTTCATTTCAGTGCCGCTTTATTATTTCAGTTTTAAAATTATTTTTCGACACATTTGCTCATAAAATGCATTTACGAAGCCTGTATACATCGCTCGAAAGATCTGAAAAATTATTTCACTGGTAGAAAGCTACATTATTCGTGAGTGCTATAGGCTGTAAATTATAAAGATATCATGCATATTAGTCAAAACTATCTCAATTTTTGTCTATCCAGGCGGAAAATAATAGCTCTTACAACAGAGTTATTTGCGTGCGCTGCCTTAACAGTTGTTTAGAATTGAAAACAATGTATGGCAACCTAGAATAGTTCTACAAAAAAGTCCGCGGCACCATAGGTATTTCTATCTTTTATATTTTAGCAGATATAGTAGCTTTTATGTTTTGCGCACTTTTGACGCATATCTTCCTAATCTTTCAAAGATATAATTGTATTTTTTCTTTTTGTGTACTTTTGATATGCGTCATATTGTCCGCAAATAAACTCTTTTTCTTTCTTTCTTTTCTTTCTTTATGTGTTAAAAAAAGTATTTTTCGACGTACTTATCTTTGGACGATTTTTTAAACAACAAAATATTAAACCTTATCGAAAGAAATGTTATTATGATCACAAGAACATCATAGAGATACGATTTGCCCAAACCGTATGTCAATTGCTGTGGTCAATTGGTTGAATAGTTTCGAAGATAATATAAAATTACTAAATCGCAAAACGCCGCCCGCTCCGTCCATTCATGAACTGCATCAGAACATGCTTTGTATGGACGTTTTATCCATTTACCCATAGACGGCGTTGTGCATTTACGTCATTTTTCTGAATCGTGGTGTTAAGATTTTCGTGCGCAGCGTCTCAGTGATAGGCCGTACCCTGAGCAAATAACCTTGAGCATTTTTTCCCTCAATAACAGCGCAAGAGATACAATAGCGAATACGCTCAGAATGTTGAATAAAATTGTTATAAAATCTAACTTTGGTCGTTTGAAAAAAATACTTCTACCAAAATGTTCATAATTGAATTGCCTATCCATTAGTGTAAGTACAATATCAAAATAATCGTTAGTTTTCGAGAAGATGCATGTTTTCAGTATTTTTTTTCTCATTTCTGTGGTTTCGTTGTGAGGAGATTACTTGAACATTATACTTGGTAATAAAAAATAAAATCTACCATTTTGAAGCCAAGATTATGTAGAAATTTAATGTATTTTTTATTAGTTGGTATTTCTTTTGGATAAAGAGTAGATAGCTCCAAAAAACTGCACAAAAAACGGCTAGCGCTGCGTTTTGCTCGGGGACGCGCCTTAAAGCAGCATGTCTCTGCAACAAGGGACAGGGAGTCTAACGCTGAGCGCTCGCAGCGGCTCGCTAGCCTAGCTACATACATATTATTATGCAATAAAAACAAAACCCTCCTTTTGTCCGTCAGGAAATAAATCATAGCAGTCAGTACTAACCGAACCACACTCATAATTTCATTTTAAAATGTTTACCGCCCAACGAAGTGGGCACGGGTCAGCTAGTCTATACTATACTAATATTATAAAGAGGTAAAATTGTTTGTACGTTTGTAAGTTTGTAAGTTTGTATGTAGGGGGTAATCTCAGGAACTACTGGTCCGATTTGAAAAATTGTTTCACTGGTAGAAAGCTACATTATTCGTGAGTGCTATAGGCTATAAATTATAAAGATATCATGCATATTAGTCGAACTATCTCAATTTTTGTCTATCCAGGCGGAAAAAATAGCTCTTACAACAGAGTTATTTGCGTGCGCTGCCTTAACAGTTGTATATAATTGAAAACAATGTATGGCAACCTGGTCCGCCTATAATAGTTCTACAAAAAAGTCCGCGGCACCATATTTCTATCTTTTATATTTTAGCAGATATAGTAGCTTTTATGTGTTAAAAAAAGTATTTTTCGACGTACTTATCTTTGGACGATTTTTTAAACAACAAAATATTAAACCTTATCGAAAAAAATTTTATTTTGATCACAAGAATATCATAGAGATACGATTTGCCGCAAACAGTATGTCAATTGGTTGAATAGTTTCGAAGATAATATAAAATTACTAAATCACAAAACGCCGCCCGCGCCGTCCATTCACGAACCGCATTAGAACATGCTTTGTACGGACGTTTTATCCATTTAGGTACCCGATGGCGTTGTGCAATTACGTTATTTTTCTGAATCGTGGTGTTAAGATTTTCCGCGGATTAATGACCCTCTCCAGTTATTATTTAACTTTTGTCGTTTGGTAGGTAAGTTGTACGTAGTTGATTGAATGTTGTTGGTCTTTAAAATTGTTTTGGTTGCTCGGTTTCTCAAAACACAATTACAATATTACTTCGTTCTCATTCTTCGAGTTCGAAGCTGTGATATTTCTGTTTTTGGGATATCGGACAGTTTCAGCGATTGTTTATCATGCCTTAAAGGATATCACAACTTTCCCGTCAGACATCCCAGACATGAGACAAGAGCAGCTCGAGTACGCCGTACGGAAGAGCCTCTCGAGGAATAGAGAAAATATTTCGCAAGCACTCGCTGGGAAATCTAGCTCCGAGCGTTCACAGCGGCTTGCTAACCAAAGCTGGAGAACATCGCAGGTCCGTGCTCGGGAATCTAGCGCTGAACGTGCACAGCGTCTCAGTGATTTAAAGCAGCATGTCTCTGCAACAAGGGACAGGGAGTCTAACGCTGAGCGCTCGCAGCGGCTCGCTAGCCTAGCTACATACATATTATCTATCTATCTATACATATAATAAAATCGTAGAGTTGCTGTGTCTGTACATTGAATATTTTCGCATAAAAAATACATAGAAATGTCAGAAAAATGACACAGAACACAAAAAAGCAGTTTTTGAAATTCTTTTCTGTTTGTCTGTGCGTCTGTTTGTCTGTGCGTTTGGAGGAGCATCACGCATAAACCACTGATTGGATTCTAAGTTAAGGTACTTCAAAATATATAGTGATAACCGGAGTAACATTTAGTGTTTATTTCATCAAAATCGACCCACAAAATCAAAAGATATCGAATTTTAAAGTTTACGAAGAAACTTCATCGAGCGCTAAAATACTCGTAGGTTGTTTTCATTGAGACTTCAGATACTTGCAATGCCATCTATTGAGAAAATTTGTAATAAGAAATGTGTGACCCCGAAACAATGTATTTTTGAGTTATATTTTAATTAAACTTAAAATGTAGCAATAAAAAAGTGAAAATTTTATTATACTATCATTATTTATCGTAACGTGTAAACTTCTAAGTTCGAACTTATGAGTATAAAGACAGTTCAGTTACGTTGTAGATCGATAGATGGCGTTGTACTTATGACGCGTTTTTGTGAATCGTGGTGTTAAGATTCTCCGCTAAGCTTCTAAGTTCGAACTTATGAGTTTAAAGTCAGTTCAGATACGTTGTAGTCAGTTCAGATGCGTTATTGACTAGATTTTTTTTCGAATTATTGGGAGGAGAGGGAGGACTTGGGTCGTACTTGCAAAATCGAGTACTAGGGCTTCCAGTAGGTACTTCTACCTTAAGAAACTAGGGCTCGGGATAATTTCAAGTATTTTCTATATGGATAGGAAATTGACCAGTAATTTTCTAGGGATAAGGAGCACAATCGCGTTTTCAAATAAATACCTTATAACGACGATTCAAGTTTCTACTTCTATTTGCATTACACAGACACAGAACAACTTCTAGAAATTTTGGAATGATGATATTTGTTCCCCCCGTAAGTGTTTATTTTTGTATTATGACATAGACTTAGTTTTTAGATAATTATTAAGGTACCATTAAGCTTTTTCTCATTTTTGTTAAGGGATTCTTTAATTTTTATTTATTTTAACTTTTTACTGTAATAGACCAAAGTAGTTGATTGTAAAGTGATGACCTGAAACACAGGTTTAAATTAACCTAGATCGGGCTGGTCGCTACCTAACATTGCAATTCCGAACAACCATCGCTTGCACCTATTATAATAATTTCTTAGTTTTAGTTATTTTTAGGCGCTATAATTGTATGTTTAACGTATTACTGTTAGCTAAATGTATACTTTTTGTAAATGTTTTAATTGAATAAATTTATTATTATTATTATTATTATTATTATTATTTCATCCAAAAGCCCTGTTGGATGAAAAAATACTTGCATGGGAAATTGAACCCTGATCTATTATTAATAAAGAGCACAATCGCGTTTACAAATAAATACTTGCAAGGACACCATTAAAGTAAAAAACTACGAAATTGTTCCGTAGGCTGTTACAATAAAAAAAAAATAAAAAAAACAATAAGGAGCATGATCGCATTTCCGAAAACTAACGCAATTATTGAACTATTGAAGATTGTATTGAAAAACTACGTAGAAATTATGAATTTTGTAAATTAAATACCGCTACTCAGTCAGTCAGGTGGTAGGTAAGTAGCACGGTATTATATTAATAATGAACGAAACCATTCCTTCCTACTTAAAAAAGGGGTTAGGACTGTCAGCAGGGAAATATAATATTATTATTATGATTATTCAATGATTTTATTCAGTGGTCTACAATCAGCAATATTGTCAGTAAAAATCGGAGAAAATGTGTTTCTTTTTGGACTGTGCTGGACGAAATTAAGAATCCACTTGATTCACCACCATTCGTTCGATAGTCGGTTTTGTTGATTTTGATTCAAGATTAGTTTGTACCAGGAGATTAGGTACCTGGGCTGGTCGGCATTTCAACCGATAGAGATGATACAGTGCCCTGCATTAGGTACCCTCTTCATAATCATAATATTCTTAATTCGAGAGAGAGATCAGGATACGTAAATTTTGTATATGCAACCTATACTAATATAATATTATAAAGCAGAAAAGTTTGTTTGTTTGTTTGTTTGATTGGTCGCTCAATGGCGTCGCTCTATGGCGTCGCCCTTTGGCGTTGCAATTAGGCGTTGCTCTAGGGCGTCGCTCTATGATGTCGATCCGTGGCGCCGCTCTATGGCATCGCTCTATTGCGTCACTCAATGGCATCGTTCAATGGCGTCGCTCTATTGCTTTGCAATAAGGCGTCGCGGTATGGCGTCGCTCTAAGATTTTGCTGTAAGGAGTCGCTCTATGACGTCCATCCTTGGCGTTTCTCTAGGGCGTCGCTCTATGGCGTCGCCCAATGGCGTTGCTCTATGGCGTTGCAATAAGGCGTCTCTCTATGGCGTCGCTATATGGCGTTGCTCTATGATTTTGCAAATAGGCGTCGCTCTAAGGCGTCGCTTTATGGCGACGCTCAATGACGTCGATCCGTGGCGCCAATCTATGGCGTCGTTCTATGGCGACGCTCTATGACGCCGCTCAATGACGTCGTTTAATGGCGTCGTTCTTTGCCGTCGCCCTTTGGTGTTGCAATAAGGCGTCGATTAATAGCGTCGATCTATGATTTTGCAAACAGGCGTCGCTCTAGGGCGTCGCTCTATGACCTCGATCCGTGGCGCCGCTCTATTGCGTCGTTCTATGGCGTCGCTCTATGGCGTCGTCGATGGCGTCGCTCTATGGGTTTGCAATAAGGCGTCGCTCTATGACGTCCATCCTTGGCGTCGCTCTAGGGCGTCACTCTATGGCGTCGCCGTATGGCGTTGCTCTATGACGCCGCTCAATGGCGTCGTTTAATGGCGTCGTTCTTTGGCGTCGCCCTTTGGTGTTGCAATAAGGCGTCGATTAATAGCGTCGATTTATGATTTTGCAAATAGGCGTCGCTCTAGGGCGTCGCTTAATGAGCTCGATCCGTGGCGCCACTCTATGGCGTCGCTCTATGTCGTCGTTCGATGGCGTCGCTCTATGGGTATGCGATAAGTCATCGCGGTATGGCGTCGCTCTAAGATTTTGCAATAAGGCGTCGCTCTATGACGTCCATCCTTGGCGTCGCTCCAGGGCGTCACTCTATGGCGTCGCCCTATGGCGTTGCTCTATGGTGTTGCTCGATGGCGTTGCAATAAGGCGTCTCTCTATGGCGTTGCTATATGGCGTTGCTCTATGATTTTGCAATTAAGCGTTGCTCTAGGGCGTCGCTTAATGAGCTCGCTCCGTGGCGCCACTCTATGGCGTCGCTCTATGTCGTCGTTCGATGGCGTCGCTCTATGGGTATGCGATAAGTCATCGCGGTATGGCGTCGCTCTAAGATTTTGCAATAAGGCGTCGCTCTATGACGTCCATCCTTGGCGTCGCTCTAGGGCGTCACTCTATGGCGTCGCCGTATGGCGTTGCTCTATGACGCCGCTCAATGGCGTCGTTTAATGGCGTCGTTCTTTGGCGTCGCCCTTTGGTGTTGCAATAAGGCGTCGATTAATAGCGTCGATTTATGATATTGCAAATAGGCGTCGCTCTAGGGCGTCGCTTAATGAGCTCGATCCGTGGCGCCACTCTATGGCGTCGCTCTATGTCGTCGTTCGATTGCGTCGCTCTATGGGTATGCGATAAGTCGTTGCGGTATGGCGTCGCTCTAAGATTTTGCAATAAGGCGTCGCTCTATGACGTCTATCCTTGGCGTCGCTCCAGGGCGTCACTCTGTGGCGTCGCCCTACTGCGTTGCTCTATGGTGTTGCTCGATGGCGTTGCAATAAGGCGTCTCTCTATGGCGTTGCTATATGGCGTTGCTCTATGATTTTGCAATTAAGCGTCGCTCTAGGGCGTCACTCTATGGCGTCGCTCTAGGGCGTCTCTCTATGGCGTCGTTCTATGGCGACGCTCTATGAAGCCGCTCAATGACGTCCTTTAATGGCGTCGTTCTATGGCGTCGCCCTTTGGTGTTGCAATAAGGCGCAGCTTAATGGCGTCGATCTATGATTTTGCAATTAGCCGTCACTCTAGGGTGTCGCTCTATGACGTCGATACTTGGCGCCGCTCTATGGCGTCGTTCAATGGCGTCGCTCAATGGCGTCGTTCGATGGCGTCGCTCTAAGATTTTGCTAAAAGGCGTCGCTCTATGACGTCCATCCTTGACGTTGCTCTAGGGCGTCGCTCTATGGCGTCGCTATATGGCGTTGCTCTATGATTTTGCAATAAGCGTTGCTCTAGGGCGTCGCTCTATGGCGTCGCTCTATGATATCGATCCGTGGCGCCGCTCTATGGCGTCGTTCTATGGCGTCGCTAAATGGCGTCGTTCGATGGCGTCGCTCTATGGTGTCGATCCGTGGCGCCGTTCTATGGCGTCGCTCTATTGCGTCACTCAATGGCATCGTTCAATGGCGTCGCTCTATTGCTTTGCAATAAGGCGTCGCGGTATGGCGTCGCTCTAAGATTTTGCTGTAAGGAGTCGCTCTATGACGTCCATCCTTGGCGTTTCTCTAGGGCGTCGCTCTATGGCGTCGCCCAATGGCGTTGCTCTATGGCGTTGCAATAAGGCGTCTCTCTATGGCGTCGCTATATGGCGTTGCTCTATGATTTTGCAAATAGGCGTCGCTCTAAGGCGTCGCTTTATGGCGTCGCTCAATGACGTCGATCCGTGGCGCCAATCTATGGCGTCGTTCTATGGCGACGCTCTATGACGCCGCTAACTGACGTCGTTTAATGGCGTCGTTCTTTGCCGTCGCCCTTTGGTGTTGCAATAAGGCGTCGATTAATAGCGTCGATCTATGATTTTGCAAACAGGCGTCGCTCTAGGGCGTCACTCTATGACCTCGATCCGTGGCGCCGCTCTATTGCGTCGTTCTATGGCGTCGCTCTATGGCGTCGTCGATGGCGTCGCTCTATGGGTTTGCAATAAGGCGTCGCGGTATGGCGTCACTCTAAGATTTTGCAATAAGGCGTCGCTCTATGACGTCCATCCTTGGCGTCGCTCTAGGGCGTCACTCTATGGCGTCGCCGTATGGCGTTGCTCTATGACGCCGCTCAATGGCGTCGTTCTTTGGCGTCGCCCTTTGGTGTTGCAATAAGGCGTCGATTAATAGCGTCGATTTATGATTTTGCAAATAGGCGTCGCTCTAGGGCGTCGCTTAATGAGCTCGATCCGTGGCGCCACTCTATGGCGTCGCTCTATGTCGTCGTTCGATTGCGTCGCTCTATGGGTATGCGATAAGTCGTTGCGGTATGGCGTCGCTCTAAGATTTTGCAATAAGGCGTCGCTCTATGACGTCCATCCTTGGCGTCGCTCCAGGGCGTCACTCTGTGGCGTCGCCCTACTGCGTTGCTCTATGGTGTTGCTCGATGGCGTTGCAATAAGGCGTCTCTCTATGGCGTTGCTATATGGCGTTGCTCTATGATTTTGCAATTAAGCGTCGCTCTAGGGCGTCACTCTATGGCGTCGCTCTAGGGCGTCTCTCTATGGCGTCGTTATATGGCGACGCTCTATGATGCCGCTCAATGACGTCCTTTAATGGCGTCGTTCTATGGCGTCGCCCTTTGGTGTTGCAATAAGGCGCAGCTTAATGGCGTCGATCTATGATTTTGCAATTAGCCGTCACTCTAGGGTGTCGCTCTATGACGTCGATACTTGGCGCCGCTCTATGGCGTCGTTCAATGGCGTCGCTCAATGGCGTCGTTCGATGGCGTCGCTCTAAGATTTTGCTAAAAGGCGTCGATCTATGACGTCCATCCTTGACGTTGCTCTAGGGCGTCGCTCTATGGCGTCGCTATATGGCGTTGCTCTATGATTTTGCAATAAGCGTCGCTCTAGGGCGTCGCTCTATGGCGTCGCTCTATGATATCGATCCGTGGCGCCGCTCTATGGCGTCGTTCTATGGCGTCGCTAAATGGCGTCGTTCGATGGCGTCGCTCTATGGCTTTGCAATAAGGCGATGCTCTATGATTTTGCAAAAAGGCGTCACGATCCATCCTTGGCGTTGCGATAAGGTGTAGCTCTATGACGCCGCTCAATGGTGTCATTTAATGGCGTTGCCCTTTGGCGTTGCAATAAGGCGTCGCTTAATGGCGTCGATATATGATTATGCAATTTGGCTATGACGTCGATCCGTGGCGCCACTCTATGGCGTTGCTCAATGGAGTTGGAATAAGGCGTCGCTCCATGCCGTCGCTCTAAGGCGTCGCTCAATGGCGTCGCCATATTGCGTTGCTTTATGGCGTTGCAATAACGCGTCTCTTTATGGCGTTGCTCTAAGAAGTCGCTATAGCGACGCCATAATCTTAGAGCAACGCCATATATGGCGTTGCTCTAAGATTTTGCAAGAAGGCGTCGCTCTATGGCGTCCATCCTTGACGTTGCTCTAGGGCGTCGCTCTATGGCGTCGCTATATGGCGTTGCTCAATGATTTTGCAATAAGCGTCGCTCTAGGGCGTCGCTCTATGGCGTCGCTCTATGATATCGATCCGTGGCGCCGCTCTATGGCGTCGCTCTAAGGCGTCGCTCAATGGCGTCGCCCTATTGCGTTGCTTTATGGCGTTGCAATAACGCGCCTCTTTATGGCGTCGCTCTAAGAAGTCGCTATATGACATTGCTCTGAGATTTTGCAAGAAGGCGTCTCTCTATGGCGTTGCTGAATGCCGTTGCACTAAGGCGTCGCTTAAAGCGTCGCTCTATGCTTTTTCAATAAGGCGTCGCTGTATGGCGACGCTCGACAACGTCGATCTGTGGCGCCGCTCTATGGCGTCGTTCTATTGCGTCGCTCTAAGGCGTTGCCCTTTGGCGTTGCAATAAGGCGTCGCTTAGTAGCGTCCATCTATGATTTTGCAATTAGACGTCGCTTTGTGGCTTCGCTCTATAACGTGGATCAGTGACGCCACTCAATGGCTTCGCTTTTATGGCGTCGCTCTATGCTTTTGCAATAAGGCGTCGCTGTATAACGTCGTTCTTTGGCGTCGCTGTATGGCGTCGCTCGACAACGTCGATCCGTGGCGCCGCTCTATGGCGTCGTTCTATGGCGTCGCTCTAAGGCGTTGCCCTTTGGCGTTGCAATAAGGGGTCGCTTAGTGGCGTCGTTCTATGATTTCGCAATTTGGCGTCGCTCTATGGTGTCGCTTTATGACGTCGAACCGAGGCGCCACTCAATGGCGTCGTTCTATGGTGACGCCCTATGACGCCGCTCAATGGCGTCGTTTAATGGCGTCGTTCTATGGCGTCGCCCTTTAGTGTTGCAATAATCCTACTAATATTATAAACTAGCTTCTTCCCGCGACTTCGTCTGCGTAGACTTCAGAATTGCCGCGCAACTTTTTGAAAGCGGCGGTGCGCTGAAAGTAATACTTCAGCTCCGAAATTACATCATGACATGTTTGTGATCTCCTGGTAGGTACTTGTGAATCTTAAGCGCTCACGATTCCTGTCGAAAAAATACTTTGAAATGTTTCTGGTCTCCCGGTACTTTACAATCCTATCCGCTCACAATTCCAGCCCCAGAAATATTGCGCCATATTTCTGGTCTTCTGGTAATTGTTAATCTTTAGCGCTTATAATTCCAGCCCGGAAAAAACTTCGGCATGTTCCTGTTCTCCTGTTACTTTTGAATCCTAACTGCTCACAATTCCAGCCCCGAAAAAACTTCGACATGTGTCTGCTCTCTTGGTAGGTACTTGTAATTCTATAGCGTTCACAATTCCAGCCCAGAAAAACTTCAAAACGTTTCTGTCATATTTTTAGCCTCAAAATTACTTAACATGTTTCTGTTTTCCTGGTACTTGTGAATCTATAGTGCTCATATTTGCAGCCTCAAAAATACTTGACGTGTTTCTGTTCTTCTGGTACCTACTTTTGCATCATAACCGCTCAAAATTCCAGAAAAATAACTTAACTAAAAAAATACTTCAACATATTTCTGGTCCTCTGGAACTTTGGAATCCTAACGGTCTGCAATTAACCCCCAGAAAAACTTTGACATGTTTCTGATCTCCTGGTAATTTTGATTTTTCAGCGCTCATAATACCGGCCCCGAAAATACCTCGACATGTTTCTGCTCTCCGGGTACTTGTGAACAGTTTCGGGTATGTTTCTGGTCTCCTGGTATTTGTGAATCTGTAGCGCTCGTAATTATGGCCACGGAATACCTCGACATGTTTCAGCTCTCCTAGTACTTGAGAATCTATAGCGTTCACAATTTCCAGCCCCGAAAATACTTTGACATGTTTCTACTCTCCTGGTATTTTTTAAACTTAACCGCTCACAATTCCGGCACCGAAAATAAAATTGACATGTTTCTGCTCTCCTGGTTATTTTCGGGAATCTATAGCGTTCACAATATCCAGCCCAGAAAATACTTCGACATGTTTCTGCTCTCCTAGTACTTGTGAAAATTCTGATCTCTTGGTACTTGTGAATCTAAAGCACTCATCATAAGCGTTCGACATGTTCTTGCTCTCCTAGTACTTGTGAATCTGTAGCGCTCGGAATTCCAGTCCCGGAAATACTTCGACACGTTTCTGCTCTCCTGGTACTTGAGAATCTATAGCGTTCACAGTTTCCAGCCCCGAAGATACTTCCATATGTTTCTGCTTCCTGGGTACTTGTGAATCTTTAGAACTCATTAATTTAGCCCGAAAATAAACTTCGACATGTTTCTGTTCTCTTGGTATTTTTTAAACTTAACCGCTCACAATTCCGGCCCCGCAAATAAAAAACGACATGTTTTTGCTCTCCTGGTTATTTTCGGGAATCTATAACGTTCACAATTTCCAGCCCAGAAAATACTTCGACATGTTTCTGCTCTCCTAATACTTGTGAAAATATAGCGTTCACAATTCCAGCGCGGAAAATGTTTCGACATATTTCTGATCTCCTGGTACTTGTGAATCTAAAGCGCTCATAATTTAAGCCCAAAAATCGTCTGAGATGTTTCTGCTCTCCAGGTACTTGTGAATTTATAGCGTTCACAATTTCCAGCTCCGAAAATACTTCGACATGTTTCTGCTCTCCTGGTGCTTGTGAACCTTTAGAATTCAGTCATTTAGCCCAAAAATAAACTTTTACATGTTTCTGTTCTCTTGATATTTTTTAAACTTAACCGCTCACAATTCCGGCCCCGAAAATACCTCGACATGTTTCTGCTCTCCGGGTACTTGTGAACAGTTTCGGGTATGTTTCTGGTCTCCTGGTATTTGTGAATCTGTAGCGCTCGTAATTATGGCCACGGAATACCTCGACATGTTTCAGCTCTCCTAGTACTTGAGAATCTATAGCGTTCACAATTTCCAGCCCCGAAAATACTTTGACATGTTTCTACTCTCCTGGTATTTTTTAAACTTAACCGCTCACAATTCCGGCACCGAAAATAAAATTGACATGTTTCTGCTCTCCTGGTTATTTTCGGGAATCTATAGCATTCACAATTTCCAGTCCCGAAAATACTTTGACACGTGGCTCTCCCGGTACTTGAGAATCTATAGCGTTCACAGTTTCCAGCCCCGAAAATACTTCGACATGTTTCTGCTCTCCTAGTACTTGTGAAAATATAGCGTTCACAATTCCAGCGCGGAAAATGTTTCGACATATTTCTGATCTCCTGGTACTTGTGAATCTAAATCGCTCGTAATGCCCCAAAAAAGTGTCGGAGACGTTTCTGCTCTCCTGGTACTTGTGAATCTGTAGCGCTTGACATTCCGGCCTCGGAATACCACGACATGTTTCTGCTCTCCTAGTACTTGTTAGTCTAAAGCACTCATAATTGAAGCCCCAATAAAATTTCCGAGATATTTATGCTCTCCTGGTACTTACGAATCTGTAGCGCTTGTAATTCCGGCCCCGGAATACCTTGACATGTTTTTACTCTCCTGGTACTTGTGAATCTGTAGCGCTCGGAATTCCGGTCTCAAAAATACCTTCGACACGTTTTTGCTCTCCCAAAAATAATTTGACATGTTGCTGGTCTCCTGATACTTGTGAATCTTTTTGCACTCGTAACAAAATTCTTGCCCAGTAAAAAAATTCGACATGTTTCTTAACTCCTGGTACTTTTGAATCTGAAGTACTAAGGTAGCAGAAACTTTGGACTTCCACTTCTTCCTCTGTCTCCATTAGGTCATGTATTTTACCGGGATAAAAAGTAACTTATGTGTTATTCCAGGATGTAATCTACATATTTGCCAAATTTCATCCAAATCCCTTCAGCCGTTTTTGCGTGATTGACGGACAAACATACAAACATGAACGCTTGCAATGAAAGCCAATCTATTTTCCAGCAAATAAAAAACCTGACCAAAAATACTTTGACATATATGTCTGCTCTCCTGGTACTCGAGAATCTTTGGCGCTCACAAATTCAGACCCGAAAATATTTCGACATGTTTATGCTCTCCTGGTACTTGTGAATCTGAAGTACTAAGGCAGCAGAAACGTCTGATTTCCACTTCCTCCTCCGCCGCCATTAAGGCTACGCAAAAATGGCTGATGGGATTTGAATGAAATTTGGCACACATATAGTTCAAATCCTGGAATAACACATAGGCTACTTTTTATCCCGATAAAAGGCATAGCTTAATGGCGGCGGAGGAGGAAGTGGAAATCAGACGTTTCTGCTGCCTTAGTACTTCAGATTCACAAGTACCAGGAGAGCATAAACATGTCGAAATATTTTCGGGTCTGAATTTGTGAGCGCCAAAGATTCTCGAGTACCAGGAGAGCAGACATTGTCAAAGTATTTTTGGTCAGGTTTTTTTTTATTGCTGGAAAATAAATAGATTGGCTTTCATTGCAAGCGGTCATGTTTGTATGTTTGGATGTTTGTCCGTCAATCACGCAAAAACTGCTGAAGGGATTTAGATGAAATTTGGCACATACGTAGGTCACATCCTGAAATAACACATAGGCTTCTTTTGATCCCGGTAACATACATGACTTAATGGAGACAGAGGAAGAAGTGGAGGTCCAAAGTTTCTGCTACCTTAGTACTTCAGATTCAAAAGTACCAGGAGAACAGAAACATGTCGAAATTTTTTACCGGACTAGAATTGTATTACGAGTGCTAAAAGATTCACAAGTACCAGGAGACCAGCAACATGTCAAATTATTTTTGGGCAAGTTTTTTTTTTATTAGCAGAGCAGAAACTTTTCGAAGTATTTTCGGGACTGGAATTCCGAGCGCTACAGATTCACTAGGAGAGCAGAAACATATCGAGGTATTCCGGGGCCGGAATTACGAGCGCTACAGATTCACAAGTACCAGGAGAGCAGTAACATTTCGGAAGTTTTTTTGGGGCTTGAAATGAGCGCTTTAGATTCACAAGTACCAGGAGATCAGAAATATGTCGAAGCAACGCTATACATTCACATGTACCAGGAGAGCAGAAACATATCGAGGTATTTCGCCAGAAAATTACGAGCGCTACAGATAGATTAAAAATACCAGGAGAGAAATATCTGAAAGTTATTAAGTTGCTGGAATTATGAGCGCTATACATTCACAAGTACCAGAAACATGACGAACGAAGTTTTTTCAGGGCTGGAAATTGTAAATGCTATATAGATTCACAAGTACCAGGAACGCCGAAACATTTCGAGATATTTTCGGTGCCGGTATTGTGAGCGCTAAAGATTTACAAGTACTAATAAGTAATTAGTAGGATAGTAGGACTTTAAGAGTAGTCCAGTTTTTCTTGAAATTGAGATAAGACGAGATGAGATGAGACGAGATGAGATGAGATGAGATGAGATGAGATGAGATGAGATAAGTTGAGATGAGATGAGATGAGATGAGATGAGATGGGATGGGATGGGATGGGATGGGATGGGATGGGATGAGATGAGATGAGATGAGATGAGATGAGATGAGATGAGATGAGATGAGAAGAGATGAGATGAGATGAGATGTATGAGATGAGATGAGATGAGATTTTTCTCACCGCAATCCTACTAATATTATTAAAAAAAACAGTCTAAGTACTTTCGAAGCTGGAATTAAGAGCGCTAAAGATTCACAAATAACAGGACAGCAGAAACATGTCGAAGTATTTTCGGGGCTGAATTTGTGAGTGCCAAATATTCTCGAGTCAGAACATGTCATAATAGAAACACATCCAAATAGTTTTGGGGCTGGTATTGTGAGCGCTAAAGTTTCACAAGTACCAGGAGACCACACACATCAAAGTATTTCCGGGGCTTTAATTGCAAGCGGTTTGGATTCAAAGGCACCAGGTAACTAGAAACATATCGAAGTGTTTCTGACTCTGTAATGGTGAACAATTAGGATTTAAAAGATACCAGGAGAAAGAACAATCATGTTGAAGTAATATTGAGGCTAAAAATATGAGCGCCAAAGATCAAGTCGGTCCAGTTCTATTCATAACATAAGCAGCCGTGTTGACAAGCTCAGACCAACAGGAGAGTGGAAGTTCTTCGTGAGCGTGCATCATAGTACGAGCAGCTTCTACCAAAGTTCTGTGTCGCATTGTTTGAATCCTAAAACTTTCAAATAATCAACAATACATTTGGTCTCAAACAAATACCTGGAGTTTTTCAAAATATTTTGCGCAAGAATTTTTCTGGGCTGGAAATATGAGAGCTAAAGATTTACAATCACCAGGAGACCAGAAACATGTCGCAATATTTTCGGACCTAAAATTGTGAGAAGTTAGGATTTAAAAGTGCCGGGGGAGACCAAAAAGATGTCAAAGTATTGCCAAGGCTGGAATTATGAGCGCTACAGATTTACAAGTAGATACCAAAATACCAGACAATGATATATTTTTCGACCAAAATCGTGAGCGTTAAAAATTCACAAGTACCTTCCAGGGGACCACAAACATGTCGAAGTAATTTTGGAACTCACTATCTGGATACCAGAATCATGAAGATGCAATTACAAGAATGACAATATGAGGCAATTAAGTTGCACACCAGTTCTAAAGTCTACGCAGACGGACGAGATGAGGTGAGACGAGATGAGGTGAGGTGAGATGAGATGAGATGAGATGAGATGACGTGAGATGAGATGAGACAACATGTAGAATTATTTTTGAGTACATTTTTTTTATAAGCAGCGCAGAAATTTTTCGAAGTATTTTCGGGTCTGGAATTCTGAGTGCTACAGATTCACAAGTATCAGGAGAGCAGAAACACATCGAGGTATTCCTTGGCCGGAATTACGAGCGCTACAGATTCACAAGTACCAGGAGAGCAGAAACATCTCGGAAGTTTTTAGTGGCTTTAATTATGAGCGCTTTAGATTCACAAGTACCAGGAGATCAGAAATATGTCGAAGCATTTTCAGCGTTAGAATTGTGAACGCTATAGATTCCCGCACATAACCAGGAGACCAGACACACGTCGATTTATTGTCGGCGCTGGAGTTGTGAGCGGTTAAGTTTAAAAAATACCAAGAAAACAGAAACTACTCAAAGCTCATTTTCGGGCTAAAATTAATGAACTCTAAAGATTCACAAGTAACAGGAGAGCAGAAACCTGTCGAATTATTTTCGGGGCCGGAAATTGTGAACGCTATAGATTCTCAAGTACCAGGAGAGCAGAATCATGTCGAGATATTCCGGGGCCATAATTACGAGCGCTACAGATTCATAAATACCAGTGTGCACAACGAAAACACAGACGAGCTTTTAGAAAACGTTTATTCAGTTTTGCAAATTAGGTACAGAAAATCGCGTGCGCAAAGAAAAAACGGGCGTGCGCATTGCTTCGCGTTTGGTGGAAGACTGGTGGGGGCGGGGGCCCACTGTGTGACAAGCATGTCAGCGTGTCCCGCCCTTTTTGACTTAAATACTATTGAGCTAAATCTATTGAGTGCGTTTTATTATAAAACTATTGAGCGCGTCGCTAACATTCCCCACCCTAGTGCTGTCACAGCACTCATCAACTAGAGTGATAGGTGCGACGCGTGCCGCAGAGCGGCGCCATGTCCGGGAGCCCACCTTCACTTCCACGAGCCTGATACGACCGTCCTTACCTGGGAACACCTCGGTGATAAGTCCCTTTGGCCACGAACTGCGGGGAGAATTTGGGTCCAAAACCAATACTAGGTCGCCCACTCGTAGTGGTGGCTGCTCTGTTTTCCACTTTCGCCTCGGTAGAAGGTCAGGTAGAATTTCTTTTACCCACCTGTGCCAAAACATGTCGGCCAACCGTTGACTCGTACGCCAATGCCTGCGTAAGTACAGGTCAGAACTGTCAAACGCTCCGACTACAGGTAAGTTCGACGATGTACCCAGCAAGAAATGGTTAGGGGTGAGGGATTCTACGCCCTCCGGGTCTACCGAAACGTGCATCAAGGGACGACTGTTTACTATATTTTCAACTTCTGCTAGAAGTGTACTCAACACTTCTTCCCTTGGTGCCCGCTCGAGCAAAACAACTTTGAGCGACGACTTGACGCTGCGAATCAGTCGCTCCCATGCCCCACCCCAATGGGGACTGGCGGGAGGGATGAAATTCCAGTCCATCCCGTTGTTGACACCTACATCCTTCAGTACTTCTTGATCCAGGTCCTGCATAGACCGTTGGAGTTCCTTTTCAGCGCCTTTTAGATTTGTACCATTGTCGGAGTACAAGTGACGTGGCCAGCCACGCCTCGCTGCCATTCGACGTACTGCCATGATCAATGAGTCCGTCGTGAGTGAAGCAACAATCTCAACGTGAATAGCGCGTACCGTCAAACATGTAAAAAGGACACCGTACCTTTTTTCTCTGCGTCTGCCGACTGTTACCTCCATGGGTCCAAACAAGTCTAACCCACAGTGAGAGAAAGGTCGTTGATGATGTGCCACGCGAGACTGAGGTAAGTCACCCATGCGAGGAACTAGCGGCCTGCACTTCTTGATACGGCACAGCATACATTGCGACACTACAGTCTTCACGGTAGGTCTAAGTCTTACTAACCAATATTTTTCCCTAAGCAAGTTGACTACTGTTTCCTGATTTCCATGAGCCGCCTTCACGTGGTAGTGCCGAACTATCAGTCGAGCCACAGGGTGTCGACCATCCAATATCACAGGCCTCTTTACCTCCATGGCGACATCCGCAGCTGCATCAATCCGACCGCCCACGCGCAGCAGGCCATGCTCGTCTAAAAATGGTGAGAGAGTAAGTATCCGACTATTTTTCGATAAAGCCTTACCATTGCTTATCGCAGCTAAATCTTGAGCAAACGACTCCGTTTGTGCGTGTTTTAATAGCTGCCGCTCTGCACGCTCCATCATATGCACAGTATAGCCGCCGCTGGGAAGACCTTTCATCCTGTCAATAAATTTGAAGACAGCGGCTGACGCCCGTAGAAGGCGCAGCCACGAAGAAAATCTAACCGGATCTGGAACCGGCGAATAAGCTAATTGTTCATGAACAACAGCTGTTAGCTCCTCACACGCTGTGTTAATTTCCGGCTGAATGACATCCTTAGGCCATGACGCGTCATCAGAGTACAGGAAAGTTGGACCGGTTAGCCACTCCGAGTACAAAGCAGGATTGAAAGTTTCCCGTGTAGCTAAGTCAGCCACGTTAAGCTTCGTAGGAACGTATCTCCATTCGTCAATACGTGTCAACTCGTCAATCTCCCCAAGACGATTCGCTTCAAACGCTTTATAGGTACGCGTATTGTTCCGAATCCAATGGAGAACCGTAGTTGAGTCACACCAAAAGAATCGACGTACTGGAGATAATCTATGTTCCTTACCAATAGTGTTAGCTAGTCTTGCCGCTAACAATGCCGCTTGAAGCTCGCATCTAGGTACTGTCATAGGTTTCACAGGCACCACTCTGCACTTACTCGCAATAAAAGAAACATGTATTTTACCCTGCGCTTCCCAGCGCCAATATGCTACCGTACATAATGCTTTAGTGGATGCGTCACTAAGTACGTGCAATTGTAAGTTGCTATATGTACATACAGACTCGCTTGCAGCCGAACTCGTAGCACCGCTATCGGTCGCTACGTGTTCGTAGCCCGTAGCACTGTTATCGGTCGCTGCATGCTCGTAGCCCGTAGTACAAGGCTGCGTAGAACGTGCACTGTGAGATGCGAGCCGCGCATGTGGCGGCGGCGGGGCAGTGAGTACTTCTGTCTCGCTTGCGCTCGCTACTCTCGTAGCGCATGCAGTCATCGCGTGGCACCTTGGAATTCGTATTGTACTGATAACGTTAATTAGGTCAATCCATTTCACCCACCTTTCGTAAATATTATCAGGAACATTATCGTCCCATCCAATATTCAGGCGCCAGGTATCCTGAAGCAGGATTTTACCCTGAATAGTGAAGGGGGCGAGAAATCCCAAGACATCAAAAATAGACATTATAACCCTTAACATAATTCTTTTTGTGGGTCGTTCGTTGCCCTGAGTGATGTCTTTTGGGATGCGCTTTAGTGACACGTCGAATCGGAGCGTATCATCTCCAGGAAACCAAATAAGTCCCAATGTTCGCTCACCTCCATATTGCTGACCGACCTTGAACTTTACTGCAGCAGAACCTAAGGTCTCTTTTGGTATGCTGTTTAAAACCGCGACGCTATTGCTCGTCCAGTTTCGGATTTCAAACCCACCGGCCCTGTGAATGTCACTGATATTACTCACCATATCGATAGCAGTACTTTCGTCCGGCAAACTATCTATGTAGTCATCCATATAATGTGAATGGTAAATAGCATCGACTGCGGTCGGCAGGGAAGTCTCATAACGACGTGCGTTTTTGTTCTTAATGAATTGAGCTACAAATGGTGAACAATTAGCTCCAAAAATTAAGGAGGTCATGACATACGTTTTGATGTTTTCTGTAGGGCTGCTTCTCCACAGAAACCTTAGTGCGTGCTGATCCTCGGCGTGAATTTTAACCCTCAGAAACATGTCCCTTATGTCACCTGTTACTGCGATTTTATTTTCCCTGAAGCGCAGCATTATACCAAGTAGCGATGACAAAAGGTCAGGTCCTGTGAGTAAATAGTCATTAAGGCAGGAACCATCTACCTTACCTGCAGCGTCGAAGACCAGCCGAAGCTTGCTTTTGTTTGGGTTGTCAACACCGAAGTGTGGTAGGTACCACGTATTCGATGTGACGTCATTTTTCACTAGTTCCCGCGCGTAATCATTTTCTAACAAATGATGAACGCGTTCCTCATACCTTTTAGCGAATCCTTTATCCTTTCCCATTTTCCTTTCGATACCTTTCAACCTTCTGAGTGCGTTGGGGCGCGAGTCTGGCATCATGCGACCTGACTCCTTCCAAGGTAAGCTAACATGCCAGCGTCCGTCAACGAGCACCGCTGATCGCTCCAGCTGATCGATGGCGCGCAAATTGTCAACATTCTGGCGCGGCTTGCCGGATACACCCATGGCATCCAATGCAAACGAACGTCGAACCTCATCATGGATTTCTTGAAGTAGACTATCTTGCGATGAAATTTCACTTACCTCTTCGTTCTCCGTGATAGTCAAGGCGGCTTCAGCGTAGGCGGAGTGAGCGCCGGCGGCGGCCCGGGCTGCGGCGCGACCCCGCGCCACGCGCACTTTACCATGTACACACCAACCTAGGGGGGTGAGTGTAGCGGACGGCTCGTTTACACTACCTAACTTTATTTTCAAAGGTACAATTAAGTTGTAATTGTCTTGACCAATTAATATATCAGGTTTTGAATCTGAGGTACACAATTTATCTTTAATATTCATTAGGTGAGAATACTTATTGCAATCTATAACAGATAATTTTTGAATAGGCAGACTCAATTCGTTTACACAGCGCATTCTTATATTATTATGTAACACATTATCATAACCAGCAATGTCCATATTTACAACCGTAGATTCGCATACCATCGCGTCATTAGTCCACGCTCCGCGCACGGATAGCGTTTCGCGGCGGCCGCGCAGCCCGACGCGCTCGGCGAGCCCCGCACTTATCAGCGACACACTCGATCCGTCATCGAGTAGCGCGGTGGCGTTTACGATACCGTTAGGGCCGTGCACACGGATAGGTAAAACTTTTAATAACACTTTATTGTCACATTTGTCACTCGCGTTAATGTACGTTATCGTTTCTGTAGACGCGGTAGGCTCGGTTCGTTGCACGTCAGCTGACATCGTAGTACTCGAAGTTGACGCGTTGTTGTTCTCAGCGCTGCTGGTCAGCACACGTTGTTTGGTCGTAGAATAATGCAGGAGACGATGATGTTCCTCTTTACAGCCGTCCTTATCGCACACGGGAGCTGAACACGTTTTTCTATCGTGTTTGGATATTAAACACTTGTAGCACAGGCCGTGTTTCTTCACAAATTGCCACCGTACTTTACGTAGTGCTTTCTTAAATTGTTTGCAATCACTGATATTATGTACCGCTACGCGGCAAAACAAACAATTAGCGTTACGTTCAGATTCGTCTTGAACTAACACAGTCTGTGTGCGCGTAGTATTTGTCTTATTCTTCAGATGCTGGTCACTTCTAAAGGTAGTAAAAATACTTGCAGTGGTGGATATCTTTACAGCTTCTTCATACAAAAAATCAGATAAAATAACCAACCTTGGTTTCTTCCCTTCGGTGATCATTTTATAGCTGTAGTCAGACCACTTGGAGATAAGCACTGCGGGAAGCTTGGACAGAATAATTGAAACGATATTGACACTATGTAGGTACTCCTCGCGTCCGACCGCTCGCACTGCTTCCACTACATTTTGCACTTTCACAGAAAACGCGACGATATCTTTATGATATTCCTGTTGTAGCGATTGAAGCTTCTTAATGTCTTGAAGTATTCTGGAGATAATGCAGTCGGGGTTACCAAACCGTAGCTCCAATGTCGACATCACTTTGTCAGGCGACGTGGCGCTGATGAACAATGCGGAGACTGCATCTTTTGCTTGTCCGCGTAGGCATTTTCGAAGCCTCCATAAGTTTTCTTTTGGCGTGAAATTACACAACGCCGACGACTCATCGTAGGCTTGTTTGAATTGAAGCCAATCCAACTGGTCACCCGAGAATTCAGGTAAATCTCTTGGTGTGCTCATACGGCTGAGCAAACTAGCTTGAGGCACGTTGTTTGCACAGTTAGTAGAAATATCCTTCAAAGCACTTGCCAACATATGAACCGCGTTGTTAAGCACAGTAACGGAGTCGCCGGGTGGCTGCAGTGGCGGGGACGCTGCGGTGGGCAGGCGGCCGGCCACGTGCTCAGCGCAAAGCGACGGTACTCGTGCGTGCACTTCGCCCGTTATAATTCCTATCTCGGGGGCTTGCTGCTCCAATAGGGGTTCTTTGTGGTTACTTTGATGGATCACCCAATCCTCCAGTTCGTTGCGAGGAAGTTCCTTCCCATCAATTAGCGAACTGTATTCCAACTGTTCTTCCTCGGCGTCGAGTACTGCCAATTGGGCATCCAGGTTCTGATCAATGAGCGCCATCTGAATAGCAGCTTTTTGTTTCGCGGCTTCCAGCTGCAGCAGTTTTTTCTTGCTATCTTTTGCAGATTTCTTCGATGACGCAACAGATTTAACCGACGGCGTTTTCGCGACGTGAGGCAGCGGTTCCGACTTTATGCTACTACCCGGCACATCGGAAAACAAACGTTGCGACACAATACGTTCGCGTTGCTCAGATTGAGTGTTTTCTGCATTTTTATTTTCTTGCAAAACACGTTGCTCCTGCAGCATTTTTGCTCGCCGTGTTTTTACGCCTGGAGTGTGGATCATTGTAGATCAGGCTCGAAGACCACTTTGTGCACAACGAAAACACAGACGAGCTTTTAGAAAAATGTTTATTCAGTTTTGCAAATTAGGTACAGAAAATCGCGTGCGCAAAGAAAAAACGGGCGTGCGCATTGCTTCGCGTTTGGTGGCAGACTGGTGGGGGCGGGGGCCCACTGTGTGACAAGCATGTCAGCGTGTCCCGCCCTTTTTGACTTAAATACTATTGAGCTAAATCTATTGAGTGCGTTTTATTATAAAACTATTGAGCGCGTCGCTAACAACCAGGAGAGCAGGAACATGTCGAGAAATTTTTGGGCTGGAATTGAGCACTAATAATTGATTCACAATTACCAGGAGACCAGAATATGTCGCAGTATTTCCGGGGCTGGAATTGTAAGCGGTAAGGATTCAAAAGTACCGGGAGACCAGTGTAGATGCACAAATAGAAACCAGAAGACCAGAAACGTGTCACAGAACGTTATTTTTTCGACAGGAATCATGCTGAATATCCACAAGTTCCTACCAGGAGATCACAAACATGTCGAAGTAATGTTGGGGCTGAAATCTTACTTCCAGCCGAACCGCAAAGTCTCACAATATCTGGATACCTGAATCATGAAGATGCAGTTCCAAGGATGAGACAATGAGGCAAAAAAGCTGCGCGGCAGTTCTAAAGTCTACGCAGACGAAGTCGCGGGAAGAAGCTAGTATAATATAATATAAGGCGTCGCTCAATGGCGTCGATCTATGATTTTGCAATTAGGCGTCGCTCTATGGCGTCGCTCTATGACGTCGATCCGTGGCGCCAATCAGTGGCATCGCTTATCGGCGTCGCTCTATGCTTTTGCAATAAGGCGTCGTTGTATAACGTCGATCCTTGGCGTCGCTGTATGGCGTCGCTCGACAAAGTCGATCCGTGGCGCCGCTCTATGGCGTCGTTCTATGGCGTCGCTCTAAGGCGTTGCCCTTTGGCGTTGCAATAAGGCGTCGCTGTATAACGTCGATCCTTGGCGTCGTTCTATGGCGTCGCTCTATGACGTCGATCCGTGGCGCCACTCAATGGCGTCGTTGTATGGCGACGCTCTATGACGCCGCTCAATGGCGTCGTTTAATGGCGTCGTTCTATGGCGACGCTCTATGACGCCGCTCAATGGCGTCGTTTAATGGCGTCGTTCTATGGCGTCGCCCTTTGGTGTTGCAATAAGGCGTCGCTTAATGGCGTCGATCTGTGATTTTGCAATTAGGCGTCGTTCTATGACGTCGATCCGTGGCGCCGCTCTATGGCGTCGTTCTATGACGCCGCTCAATGGAGTCATTTAATGGCGTCGCCCTTTGGCGTTGCAATAAGGCGTTGCTTAATGGCGTCGATCTATGGCGTTGCTCTATGGTGTTGCTCGATGGCGTTGCAATAAGGCGTCTCTCTATGGCGTTGCTAAATGGCGTTGCTCTATGATTTTGCAATTAAGCGTCGCTCTAGGGCGTCACTCTATGGCGTCGCTCTAGGGCGTCACTCTATGGCGTCGCTCTAGGGCGTCTCTCTATGGCGTCGTTCTATGGCGACGCTCTATGATGCCACTCAATGACGTCCTTTGATGGCGTCGTTCTATGATTTTGCAATTAGGCGCCGCTCTATGGCGTCGCTCTATGACGTCGATCCGTGGCGCCAATCAGTGGCATCGCTTATCGGCTTCGCTCTATGCTTTTGCAATAAGGCGTCGCTGTATAACGTCGATCCTTGGCGTCGTTGCATGGCGTCGCTCGACAACGTCGATCCGTGGCGCCGCTCTATGGCGTCGTTCTACGGCGTCGCTCTAAGGTGTTGCCCTTTGGCGTTGCAATAAGGCGTCGCTGTATAACGTCGATCCTTGGCGTCGCTGTATGGCGTTGCTCTATGACGTCGATCCGTGGCGCCACTCAATGGCGTTGCTTAACGGCGTCGCTCTATGCTTTTGCAATAAGGCGTCGTTGTATAACGTCGATCCTTGGCGTCGCTGTATGGCGTCGCTCGACAACGTCGATCCGTGGCGCCGCTCTATGGCGTCGTTCTATGGCGTCGCTCTAAGGCGTTGCCCTTTGGCGTTGCAATAAGGCGTCGCTTAGTGGCGTCGATCTATGACTTTGCAACTAGGCGTCGCTCTATGACGTCGATCCGTGGCGCCACTCAATGGCGTCGTTCTATGGCGACGCTCTATGACGCCGCTCAATGGCGTTGTTTAATGGCGTCGTTCTATGGCGACGCTCTATGACGCCGCTCAATGGCGTCGTTTAATGGCGTCGTTCTATGGCGTCGCCCTTTGATGTTGCAATAAGGCTGTATGGCTGTATGGCGTCGCTCGACAACGTCGATCCGTGGCGCCGCTCTATGGCGTCGTTCTATGGCGTCGCTCTAAGGCGTTGCCCTTTGGCGTTGCAATAAGGCGTCGCTTAGTGGCGTCGATCTATGACTTTGCAACTAGGCGTCGCTCTATGACGTCGATCCGTGGCGCCACTCAATGGCGTCGTTCTATGGCGACGCTCTATGACGCCGCTCAATGGCGTTGTTTAATGGCGTCGTTCTATGGCGACGCTCTATGACGCCGCTCAATGGCGTCGTTTAATGGCGTCGTTCTATGGCGTCGCCCTTTGGTGTTGCAATAAGGCGTCGCTTAATGGCGTCGATCTATGATTTTGCAATAAGGCGTCGTTCTATGACGTCAATCCGTGGCGCCGCTCTATGGCGTCGTTCTATGACGCCGCTCAATGGAGTCATTTAATGGCGTCGCCCTTTGGCGTTGCAATAAGGCGTTGCTTAATGGCGTCGATCTATGATTTTGCAATTAGGCGTCGCTCTATGGCGTCGCTTTATGACGATCCGTGGCGGCAGTGAATGGCGTCGCTTAATGGCGTCGCTCTATGCTTTTGCAATAAGGCGTCGCTGTATAACGGCGATCCTTGGCGTCGCTGTATGGCGTCGCTCGACATCGTCGATCCGTGGCGCCGCTCTATGGCGTCGTTCTATGGCGTCGCTCTGAGGCATTGCCCTTTGGCGTTGCAATAAGGCGTCGCTTAGTGGCGTCGATCTATGACTTTGCAATTAGGCATCGCTCTATGGCGTCGCTCCATGACGTCGATACGTGGCACCACTCAATGGTGTCGTTCTATGGCGACGCTCTATGACGCCGCTCAATGGCGTCGTTTAACGGCGTCGTTCTATGGCGTCGCCCTTTGGTGTTGCAATTTGGCGTCGCTTAATGGCGTCGATCTATGATTTTGCAATTAGGCGTCGTTCTATGACGTCGATCCGTGGCGTCGCTCTATGACGTCCATACTTGGCGTCGCTCTAGGGCGTCACTCTATGGCGTCGCCGTATGGCGTTGCTCTATGACGCCGCTCAATGGCGTCGTTTAATGGCGTCGTTCTTTGGCGTCGCCCTTTGGTGTTGCAATAAGGCGTCGATTAATAGCGTCGATTTATGATTTTGCAAATAGGCGTCGCTCTAGGGCGTCGCTTAATGAGCTCGATCCGTGGCGCCACTCTATGGCGTCGCTCTATGTCGTCGTTCGATGGCGTCGCTCTATGGGTATGCGATAAGTCGTCGCGGTATGGCGTCGCTCTAAGATTTTGCAATAAGGCGTCGCTCTATGACGTCCATCCTTGGCGTCGCTCCAGGGCGTCACTCTATGGCGTCGCCCTATGGCGTTGCTCTATGGTGTTGCTCGATGGCGTTGCAATAAGGCGTCTCTCTATGGCGTTGCTATATGGCGTTGCTCTATGATTTTGCAATTAAGCGTCGCTCTAGGGCGTCACTCTATGGCGTCGCTCTAGGGCGTCTCTCTATGGCGTCGTTATATGGCGACGCTCTATGAAGCCGCTCAATGACGTCCTTTAATGGCGTCGTTCTATGGCGTCGCCCTTTGGTGTTGCAATAAGGCGCAGCTTAATGGCGTCGATCTATGATTTTGCAATTAGCCGTCACTCTAGGGTGTCGCTCTATGACGTCGATACTTGGCGCCGCTCTATGGCGTCGTTCAATGGCGTCGCTCAATGGCGTCGTTCGATGGCGTCGCTCTAAGATTTTGCTAAAAGGCGTCGCTCTATGACGTCCATCCTTGACGTTGCTCTAGGGCGTCGCTCTATGGCGTCGCTATATGGCGTTGCTCTATGATTTTGCAATAAGCGTCGCTCTAGGGCGTCGCTCTATGGCGTCGCTCTATGATATCGATCCGTGGCGCCGCTCTATGGCGTCGTTCTATGGCGTCGCTAAATGGCGTCGTTCGATGGCGTCGCTCTATTGCGTCGCTGTATGGCGTTGCTCTATGACGTCGATCCGTGGCGCCACTCAATGGCGTTGCTTAACGGCGTCGCTCTATGCTTTTGCAATAAGGCGTCGTTGTATAACGTCGATCCTTGGCGTCGCTGTATGGCGTCGCTCGACAACGTCGATCCGTGGCGCCGCTCTATGGCGTCGTTCTATGGCGTCGCTCTAAGGCGTTGCCCTTTGGCGTTGCAATAAGGCGTCGCTTAGTGGCGTCGATCTATGACTTTGCAACTAGGCGTCGCTCTATGACGTCGATCCGTGGCGCCACTCAATGGCGTCGTTCTATGGCGACGCTCTATGACGCCGCTCAATGG
The DNA here is from genome assembly GCA_963859965.1 of Ceramica pisi. NCBI lineage: Eukaryota > Metazoa > Arthropoda > Insecta > Lepidoptera > Noctuidae > Ceramica > Ceramica pisi. Next base: position 12,423,280 of record OY982554.1, read on the forward strand.
CGTTGTTTAATGGCGTCGTTCTATGGCGACGCTCTATGACGCCGCTCAATGGCGTCGTTTAATGGCGTCGTTCTATGGCGTCGCCCTTTGGTGTTGCAATAAGGCGTCGCTTAATGGCGTCGATCTATGATTTTGCAATTAGGCGTCGTTGTATGACGTCAATCCGTGGCGCCGCTCTATGGCGTCGTTCTATGACGCCGCTCAATGGAGTCATTTAATGGCGTCGCCCTTTGGCGTTGCAATAAGGCGTTGCTTAATGGCGTCGATCTATGATTTTGCAATTAGGCGTCGCTCTATGGCGTCGCTTTATGACGATCCGTGGCGGCAGTGAATGGCGTCGCTTAATGGCGTCGCTCTATGCTTTTGCAATAAGGCGTCGCTGTATAACGGCGATCCTTGGCGTCGCTGTATGGCGTCGCTCGACATCGTCGATCCGTGGCGCCGCTCTATGGCGTCGTTCTATGGCGTCGCTCTGAGGCATTGCCCTTTGGCGTTGCAATAAGGCGTCGCTTAGTGGCGTCGATCTATGACTTTGCAATTAGGCGTCGCTCTATGGCGTCGCTCCATGACGTCGATCCGTGGCACCACTCAATGGCGTCGTTCTATGGCGACGCTCTATGACGCCGCTCAATGGCGTCGTTTAATGGCGTCGTTCTATGGCGTCGCCCTTTGGTGTTGCAATTTGGCGTCGCTTAATGGCGTCGATCTATAATTTTGCAATTAGGCGTCGTTCTATGACGTCGATCCGTGGCGTCGCTCTATGACGTCCATCCTTGGCGTCGCTCTAGGGCGTCACTCTATGGCGTCGCCGTATGGCGTTGCTCTATGACGCCGCTCAATGGCGTCGTTTAATGGCGTCGTTCTTTGGCGTCGCCCTTTGGTGTTGCAATAAGGCGTCGATTAATAGCGTCGATTTATGATTTTGCAAATAGGCGTCGCTCTAGGGCGTCGCTTAATGAGCTCGATCCGTGGCGCCACTCTATGGCGTCGCTCTATGTCGTCGTTCGATGGCGTCGCTCTATGGGTATGCGATAAGTCGTCGCGGTATGGCGTCGCTCTAAGATTTTGCAATAAGGCGTCGCTCTATGACGTCCATCCTTGGCGTCGCTCCAGGGCGTCACTCTATGGCGTCGCCCTATGGCGTTGCTCTATGGTGTTGCTCGATGGCGTTGCAATAAGGCGTCTCTCTATGGCGTTGCTATATGGCGTTGCTCTATGATTTTGCAATTAAGCGTCGCTGTAGGGCGTCACTCTATGGCGTCGCTCTAGGGCGTCTCTCTATGGCGTCGTTCTATGGCGACGCTCTATGAAGCCGCTCAATGACGTCCTTTAATGGCGTCGTTCTATGGCGTCGCCCTTTGGTGTTGCAATAAGGCGCAGCTTAATGGCGTCGATCTATGATTTTGCAATTAGCCGTCACTCTAGGGTGTCGCTCTATGACGTCGATACTTGGCGCCGCTCTATGGCGTCGTTCAATGGCGTCGCTCAATTGCGTCGTTCGATGGCGTCGCTCTAAGATTTTGCTAAAAGGCGTCGCTCTATGACGTCCATCCTTGACGTTGCTCTAGGGCGTCGCTCTATGGCGTCGCTATATGGCGTTGCTCTATGATTTTGCAATAAGCGTCGCTCTAGGGCGTCGCTCTATGGCGTCGCTCTATGATATCGATCCGTGGCGCCGCTCTATGGCGTCGTTCTATGGCGTCGCTAAATGGCGTCGTTCGATGGCGTCGCTCTATTGCGTCACTCAATGGCATCGTTCAATGGCGTCGCTCTATTGCTTTGCAATAAGGCGTCGCGGTATGGCGTCGCTCTAAGATTTTGCTGTAAGGAGTCGCTCTATGACGTCCATCCTTGGCGTTTCTGTAGGGCGTCGCTCTATGGCGTCGCCCAATGGCGTTGCTCTATGGCGTTGCAATAAGGCGTCTCTCTATGGCGTCGCTATATGGCGTTGCTCTATGATTTTGCAAATAGGCGTCGCTCTAAGGCGTCGCTTTATGGCGTCGCTCAATGACGTCGATCCGTGGCGCCAAACTATGGCGTCGTTCTATGGCGACGCTCTATGACGCCGCTAACTGACGTCGTTTAATTGCGTCGTTCTTTGCCGTCGCCCTTTGGTGTTGCAATAAGGCGTCGATTAATAGCGTCGATCTATGATTTTGCAAACAGGCGTCGCTCTAGGGCGTCACTCTATGACCTCGATCCGTGGCGCCGCTCTATTGCGTCGTTCTATGGCGTCGCTATATGGCGTCGTCGATGGCGTCGCTCTATGGGTTTGCAATAAGGCGTCGCGGTATGGCGTCACTCTAAGATTTTGCAATAAGGCGTCGCTCTATGACGTCCATCCTTGGCGTCGCTCTAGGGCGTCACTCTATGGCGTCGCCGTATGGCGTTGCTCTATGACGCCGCTCAATGGCGTCGTTTAATGGCGTCGTTCTTTGGCGTCGCCCTTTGGTGTTGCAATAAGGCGTCGATTAATAGCGTCGATTTATGATTTTGCAAATAGGCGTCGCTCTAGGGCGTCGCTTAATGAGCTCGATCCGTGGCGCCACTCTATGGCGTCGCTCTATGTCGTCGTTCGATTGCGTCGCTCTATGGGTATGCGATAAGTCGTCGCGGTATGGCGTCGCTCTAAGATTTTGCAATAAGGCGTCGCTCTATGACGTCCATCCTTGGCGTCGCTCCAGGGCGTCACTCTGTGGCGTCGCCCTACTGCGTTGCTCTATGGTGTTGCTCGATGGCGTTGCAATAAGGCGTCTCTCTATGGCGTTGCTATATGGCGTTGCTCTATGATTTTGCAATTAAGCGTCGCTCTAGGGCGTCCTCTATGGCGTCGCTCTAGGGCGTCTCTCTATGGCGTCGTTATATGGCGACGCTCTATGATGCCGCTCAATGACGTCCTTTAATGGCGTCGTTCTATGGCGTCGCCCTTTGGTGTTGCAATAAGGCGCAGCTTACATTAAGCTGATCTATGATTTTGCAATTAGCCGTCACTCTAGGGTGTCGCTCTATGACGTCGATACTTGGCGCCGCTCTATGACGTCGTTCAATGGCGTCGCTCAATGGCGTCGTTCGATGGCGTCGCTCTAAGATTTTGCTAAAAGGCGTCGCTCTATGACGTCCATCCTTGACGTTGCTCTAGGGCGTCGCTCTATGGCGTCGCTATATGGCGTTGCTCTATGATTTTGCAATAAGCGTCGCTCTAGGGCGTCGCTCTATGGCGTCGCTCTATGGCGTCGTTTTATGGAGTCGCTAAATGGCGTCGTTCGATGGCGTCGCTCTATGGCTTTGCAATAAGGCGATGCTCTATGATTTTGCAAAAAGGCGTCACGATCCATCCTTGGCGTTGCGATAAGGAGTAGCTCTATGACGCCGCTCAATGATGTCATATAATGGCGTTGCCCTTTGGCGTTGCAATAAGGCGTCGCTTAATGGCGTCGATATATGATTATGCAATTAGGCGTCACTATAGGGTGTCGCTCTATGACGTCGATCCGTGGCGCCACTCTATGGCGTCGTTCTATGGCGTTGCTCAATGGAGTTGGAATAAGGCGTCGCTCCATGCCGTCGCTCTAAGGCGTCGCTCAATGGCGTCGCCATATTGCGTTGCTCTAGGGCGTCGCTCTATGGCGTCGCTATATGGCGTTGCTCTATGATTTTGCAATTAGGCGTCGCTCTATGGCGTCGCTCTATGACGTCGATCCGTGGCGCCAATCAGTGGCATCGCTTATCGGCGTCGCTCTATGCTTTTGCAATAAGGCGTCGCTGTATAACGTCGATCCTTGGCGCCACTCAATGGCGTCGCTTAACGGCGTCGCTCGACAAAGTCGATCCGTGGCGCCGCTCTATGGCGTCGTTCTATGGCGTCGTTCTAAGGCGTTGCCCTTTGGCGTTGCAATAAGGCGTCGCTGTATAACGTCGATCCTTGGCGTCGTTCTATGGCGTCGCTCTATGACGTCGATCCGTGGCGCCGCTCTATGGCGTCGTTCTATGACGCCACTCAATGGAGTCATTTAATGGCGTCGCCCTTTGGCGTTGCAATAAGGCGTTGCTTAATGGCGTCGATCTATGGCGTTGCTCTATGGTGTTGCTCGATGGCGTTGCAATAAGGCGTCTCTCTATGGCGTTGCTATATGGCGTTGCTCTATGATTTTGCAATTAAGCGTCGCTCTAGGGCGTCACTCTATGGCGTCGCTCTAGGGCGTCTCTCTATGGCGTCGTTCTATGGCGACGCTCTATGATGCCACTCAATGACGTCCTTTGATGGCGTCGTTCTATGATTTTGCAATTAGGCGTCGCTCTATGGCGTCGCTCTATGACGTCGATCCGTGGCGCCAATCAGTGGCATCGCTTATCGGCATCGCTCTATGCTTTTGCAATAAGGCGTCGCTGTATAAGGTCGATCCTTGGCGTCGTTGCATGGCGTCGCTCGACAACGTCGATCCGTGGCGCCGCTCTATGGCGTCGTTCTACGGTGTCGCTCTAAGGCGTTGCCCTTTGGCGTTGCAATAAGGCGTCGCTGTATAACGTCGATCCTTGGCGTCGCTGTATGGCGTTGCTCTATGACGTCGATCCGTGGCGCCACTCAATGGCGTTGCTTAACGGCGTCGCTCTATGCTTTTGCAATAAGGCGTCGTTGTATAACGGCGATCCTTGGCGTCGCTGTATGGCGTCGCTCGACAACGTCGATCCGTGGCGCCGCTCTATGGTGTCGTTCTATGGCGTCGCTCTAAGGCGTTGCCCTTTGGCGTTGCAATAAGGCGTCGCTGTATAACGTCGATCATTGGCGTCGTTCTATGGCGTCGCTCTATGACGTCGATCCGTGGCGCCACTCAATGGCGTCGTTCTATGGCGACGCTCTATGACGCCGCTCAATGGCGTTGTTTAATGGCGTCGTTCTATGGCGACGCTCTATGACGCCGCTCAATGGCGTCGTTTAATAGCGTCGTTCTATGGCGTCGCCCTTTGGTGTTGCAATAAGGCGTCGCTTAATGGCGTCGATCTATGATTTTGCAATTAGGCGTCGTTCTATGACGTCGATCCGTGGCGCCGCTCTATGGCGTCGTTCTATGACGCCGCTCAATGGTGTCATTTAATGGCGTCGCCCTTTGGCGTTGCAATAAGGCGTTGCTTAATGGCGTCGATCTATGATTTTGCAATTAGGCGTCGCTCTATGGCGTCGCTTTATGACGATCCGTGGCGGCATTGAATGGCGTCGCTTAATGGCGTCGCTCTATGCTTTTGCAATAAGGCGTCGCTCGACATCGTCGATCCGTGGCGCCGCTCTATGGCGTCGTTCTATGGCGTCGCTCTAAGGCGTTGCCCTTTGGCGTTGCAATAAGGCGTCGCTTAGTGGCGTCGATCTATGACTTTGCAATTAGGCGTCGCTCTATGGCGACGCTCCATGACGTCGATCCGTGGCACCACTCAATGGCGTCGTTCTATGGCGACGCTCTATGACGCCGCTCAATAGCGTCGTTTAATGGCGTCGTTCAATGGCGTCGCCCTTTGGTGTTGCAATTTGGCGTCGCTTAATGGCGACGATCTATGATTTTGCAATTAGGCGTCGTTCTATGACGTCGATCCGTGGCGACGCTCTATGACGTCCATCCTTGGCGTCGCTCTAGGGCGTCACTCTATGGCGTCGCCGTACGGCGTTGCTCTATGACGCCGCTCAATGGCGTCGTTTAATGGCGTCGTTCTTTGGCGTCGCCCTTTGGTGTTGCAATAAGGCGTCGATTAATAGCGTCGATTTATGATTTTGCAAATAGGCGTCGCTCTAGGGCGTCGCTTAATGAGCTCGATCCGTGGCGCCACTCTATGGCGTCGCTCTATGTCGTCGTTCGAGGGCGTCGCTCTATGGGTATGCGATAAGTCGTCGCGGTATGGCGTCGCTCTAAGATTTTGCAATAAGGCGTCGCTCTATGACGTCCATCCTTGGCGTCGCTCCAGGGCGTCACTCTATGGCGTCGCCCTATGGCGTTGCTCTATGGTGTTGCTCGATGGCGTTGCAATAAGGCGTCTCTCTATGGCGTTGCTATATGGCGTTGCTCGATGATTTTGCAATTAAGCGTCGCTCTAGGGCGTCACTCTATGGCGTCGCTCTAGGGCGTCTCTCTATGGCGTCGTTCTATGGCGACGCTCTATGAAGCCGCTCAATGACGTCCTTTAATGGCGTCGTTCTATGGCGTCGCCCTTTGGTGTTGCAATAAGGCGCAGCTTAATGGCGTCGATCTATGATTTTGCAATTAGCCGTCACTCTAGGGTGTCGCTCTATGACGTCGATACATGGCGCCGCTCTATGGCGTCGTTCAATGGCGTCGCTCAATGGCGTCGTTCGATGGCGTCGCTCTAAAATTTTGCTAAAAGGCGTCGCTCTATGACGTCCATCCTTGACGTTGCTCTAGGGCGTCGCTCTGTGGCGTCGCTATATGGCGTTGCTCTATGATTTTGCAATAAGCGTCGCTCTAGGGCGTCGCTCTACGGCGTCGCTCTATGATATCGATCCGTGGCGCCGCTCTATGGCGTCGTTCTATGGCGTCGCTAAATGGCGTCGTTCGATGGCGTCGCTCTATGGTGTCGATCCGTGGCGCCGCTCTATGGCGTCGCTCTATTGCGTCACTCAATGGCATCGTTCAATGGCGTCGCTCTATTGCTTTGCAATAAGGCGTCGCGGTATGGCGTCGCTCTAAGATTTTGCTGTAAGGAGTCGCTCTATGACGTCCATCCTTGGCGTTTCTCTAGGGCGTCGCTCTATGGCGTCGCCCAATGGCGTTGCTCTATGGCGTTGCAATAAGGCGTCTCTCTATGGCGTCGCTATATGGCGTTGCTCTATGATTTTGCAAATAGGCGTCGCTCTAAGGCGTCGCTTTATGGCGTCGCTCAATGACGTCGATCCGTGGCGCCAAACTATGGCGTCGTTCTATGGCGACGCTCTATGACGCCGCTAACTGACGTTGCGTCGTTCTTTGCCGTCGCCCTTTGGTGTTGCAATAAGGCGTCGATTAATAGCGTCGATCTATGATTTTGCAAACAGGCGTCGCTCTAGGGCGTCACTCTATGACCTCGATCCGTAGCGCCGCTCTATTGCGCTGTTCTATGGCGTCGCTCTATGGCGTCGTTGATGGCGTCGCTCTATGGGTTTGCAATAAGGCGTCGCGGTATGGCGTCACTCTAAGCTTTTGCAATAAGGCGTCGCTCTATGACGTCCATCCTTGGCGTCGCTCTAGGGCGTCACTCTATGGCGTCGCCGTATGTCGTTGCTCTATGACGCCGCTCAATGGCGTCGTTTAATGGCGTCGTTCTTTGGCGTCGCCCTTAGGTGTTGCAATAAGGCGTCGATTAATAGCGTCGATTTATGATTTTGCAAATAGGCGTCGCTCTAGGGCGTCGCTTAATGAGCTCGATCCGTGGCGCCACTCTATGGCGTCGCTCTATGTCGTCGTTCGATTGCGTCGCTCTATGGGTATGCGATAAGTCGTCGCGGTATGGCGTCGCTCTAAGATTTTGCAATAAGGCGTCGCTCTATGACGTCCATCCTTGGCGTCGCTCCAGGGCGTCACTCTGTGGTGTCGCCCTACTGCGTTGCTCTATGGTGTTGCTCGATGGCGTTGCAATAAGGCGTCTCTCTATGGCGTTGCTATATGGCGTTGCTCTATGATTTTGCAATTAAGCGTCGCTCTAGGGCGTCACTCTATGGCGTCGCTCTAGGGCGTCTCTCTATGGCGTCGTTATATGGCGACGCTCTATGATGCCGCTCAATGACGTCCTTTAATGGCGTCGTTCTATGGCGTCGCCCTTTGGTGTTGCAATAAGGCGCAGCTTAATGGCGTCGATCTATGATTTTGCAATTAGCCGTCACTCTAGGGTGTCGCTCTATGACGTCGATACTTGGCGCCGCTCTATGACGTCGTTCAATGGCGTCGCTCAATGGCGTCGTTCGATGGCGTCGCTCTAAGATTTTGCTAAAAGGCGTCGCTCTATGACGTCCATCCTTGACGTTGCTCTAGGGCGTCGCTCTATGGCGTCGTTCTATGGCGTCGCTCTAAGGCGTTGCCCTTTGGCGTTGCAATAAGGCGTCGCTTAGTGGCGTCGATCTATGACTTTGCAATTAGGCGTCGCTCTATGGCGTCGCTCCATGACGTCGATCCGTGGCACCACTCAATGGCGTCGTTCTATGGCGACGCTCTATGACGCCGCTCAATGGCGTCGATCTATGATTTTGCAATTAGGCGTCGTTCTATGACGTCGATCCGTGGCGTCGTTCTATGGCGTCGTTCTATGACGCCGCTCAATGGTGTCATTTAATGGCGTCGCCCTTTGGCGTTGCAATAAGGCGTCGCCTAATGGCGTCGATCTATGATTTTGCAATTAGGCGTCGCGTTTCGTTAGGGTGTCGCTTTATGACGTCCATCCTTGGTGTCGCTCTATGATTTTGCAATAGGCGTCGCTCTGGCTCTTTGTCAATCGCTCCTAACATATTGTCTATCGTCTTGGGGAGGGACATCAAAAACAACTCTGAAGTCCATCGAGGTCCGCTAGGATAATTGTGTTCTGTGATCGAGGTCGCGCAGCGTGCTGTATTGAAAGTTGCGATGTTCAAGCCCATCCGATTCTCCACAACTCAATTATACGAAAAATGGGACGTTATGATCGTGAGACAATTATAATATATTAAGCGTCGTCCTCCTGCAACACGGTAATCTATACTGATATTATTAGGAGGTAACATTTGTTTTTATGTTTGTAAGTTTGTTTGTAGGGGGTAATCTCAGGAACTACTGGTCCGATTTGAAAAATTCTTTTAGTATTAGATAGCCCATTTATCGAGGAATGCTACAGGCTACATATTGTCACGCTAAGACTAAAAGGAGCCGAACATTAATGGAAAATGTGACGCAGACGAAGTTGCGTGGCTCAGCTAGTACTTATAATAAATCTGTAGAGAGGACAATTCTGTACATGAAATATATTTCCAAAATAACTATCAGGGGGTGATTAGGGATCGATACTGATGCCAAAAATGCAATCAGTACAATTGTTGTCTGTCTGTCTGTCGGTCTGTCTGTCTGTATAACCGTAATAGAAACAAAAACTACTCGACGGATTTTAATGAAACTTGGTACAATTATTATTCATACTCTTGAGCAGGTTATAGTATACTTTTCATCACGCTACAATCAACAGGAGCAGAGCAGTGAAGGGAAATGTTGGGAAAACGGGAGAAGTAATTCCATTTTTTAAGCTTCCGTCGCGTGTGCAACCTTAATGGTGAAAACTACACAGAAATCATGTATGACGGAAATGTTCTCCTTAAAATTATATAAAAAATATCCAACGACAGCATAATGTCTATCTTTTATGATTGACGAACAATAACACGTGTAACTCCCGATAGTTTAGCAGTTCGAAGCTTTCTGATTGTATTTGTCTACTCTTACGTTTATAAAACTCTCAGTCGTCCCTAATTAACATTAATAAAAGTTAACATTATGAACTATTCCATAAAAAAAGAATCATAGAAATCGGTATAGAATCACCAAAGTTATACATGAAAAACGCTAATAATAAGCCATCGCGCGTGAATACTGAATCATGCTATAAGGATTATTTTTGTGGTCGCGAACGCACAGGCAGGCGGCTAGCTTGGCGCCTAGAGGCTAGCGAGTAGCTTCGGAAAACGGCTTACGACAGTTTGCAATATCCTTTAATAATTATAATTTCGAGGGGAAGATGGTTATAATTTCGCTTTACACCAAACGAGTAATACCTATTATAAATGTGAAAGTTTGGTTGTTTGTTACTCAATCACGCCAGAACGGCTTAACGGATCTTAATGAAATTTAGAACAAAGATAGATTATAGTCTGGAATAGCACATAAGCTACTTTTCATCCCGGGAATATGTTCCCTAGGGATCACGCGGGCGAAGCCGCTGGCAGAAGCTAGTTATGCAATAAAAACAAAACCCTCCTTTTGGCCGTCAGGAAATAAATCATAGCAGTCAGTACTAACCGAACCACACTCATAATTTCATCACAAGTTAAAATGTTTACCGCCCAACGAAGTGGGCACGGGTCAGCTAGTAAGGTATCCTACTAATATTATAAATGTGAAAGTTTGTATGTTTGTATGTTTGTTCGTCAATCACGCAAAAATGGCTGATGGGATTTGAATGAAATTTGGCACACATATAGTTCACATCCTGGAATAACACATAGGCTACTTTTTATCCCGATAAAAGGCATAGCTTAATGGCGGCGGAGGAGGAAGTGGAAATCAGACGTTTCTGCTGCCTTAGTACTTCAGATTCACAAGTACCAGGAGAGCATAAACATGTCGAAATATTTTCGGGTCTGAATTTGTGAGCGCCAAAGATTCTCGAGTACCAGGAGAGCAGACATGTCAAAGTATTTTTGGTCAGGTTTTTTTTTTGGCTGGAAAGTAGATTGGCTTTCGTTGCAAGCGTTCATGTTTGTATTTTTGGATGTTTGTCCGTCAATCACGCAAAAACGGCTGAAGGGATTTAGATGAAATTTGGCACATATGTAGGTCACATCCTGAAATAACACATAGGCTTCTTTTTATCTCGGTAACATACATGACATAATGGAGACAGAGGAAGAAGTGGAAGTACAAAGTTTCTGCTACCTTAGTACTTCAGATTCAAAAGTACCAGGAGAACAGAAACATGTCGAAATTGCTTACCGGGCTAGAATTGTATTACGAGTGCTAAAAGATTCACAAGTACCAGGAGACCAGCAACATGTCAAATTATTTTTGGGCAAGTATTTTTTTATTAGCAGAGCAGAAACTTTTCGAAGTATTTTCGGGACTGGAATTCTGAGCGCTACAGATTCACCTGGAGAGCAGAAACATATCGAGGTATTCCGGTGCCGGAATTACGAGCGCTATAGATTCACAAGTACCAGGAGAGCAGTAACATTTCGGAAGTTTTTTTGGGGCTTGATATGAGCGCTTTAGATTCACAAGTACCAGGAGATCAGAAATATGTCGAAGCAACGCTATACATTCACAAGTACCAGGAGAGCAGAAACATGTTGAGGTATTTCGCCAGAAAATTACGAGCTACAGATAGATTAAAATACCAGGAGAGAAATATCTGAGAGTTTTCAAGTTTGGTTAGGATGCAGAAGTACCAAGAGAACAGAAACATGTCGAAGTTTATTCCGGGCAGGAGTAATTATGAGCGCTGAAGATTTACAAGAACCAGGAGACCAGAAATATGCCGAAGTATTTCCGGGGCTGGAATTGTGAGCGTTTATTTAGGATTGAAAAATACCAGGAAATCAGAAACATGTCGAAGAATTTTCGGGGCTGGAATTACCAGCACACCAGAAACATATCGACAAAGTACTTCCGAAGCTATTATTGCAAGCGGTTAGGATTCAAGAGTACTAGGAGAGCAGAAATATATCGAAGTTTTTTCGGGGCTGGAATTGTGAGCCCTAAAAATTCACAAGTACCAGGAGATCAGAAACATGTCGAAGCATTTTCCAGGCTGTAATTGTGAGCGCTAAAGTTGTACAAGTACCAGGACATCAGAAACTTATCGAAAAAGTACTTCCAAAGCTTTAATTGCACAAAAGTACCAGGGGACCAGAAACATGTCGAAGTATTCCCGGCACTGGAATTGAGCGGTTATAATTACGAGCGCTACAGATTCACAAATACCAGGAGAGCAGGAACATGTCGAAGTTCTTTGGTGTTGGAATAATGAGCGCTATTAATTTACAAGCACCAGGAGGCCAGGAACATGCCGAAGTTTTTCAGGGCTGGAAATTGAGAACGCTATAGATTCACAAATACCAGGATAGCAGGAACATGTCCAAGTTCTTTGGGGCTGGAATTAATTATGAGCGCTATTGATTCACAAGTACCAGGAGACCAGGAAAATGTCGAAGCATTCCGGGGCCGGAATAACGAGCGTTACAGATTCAGAAGTGCCAGGAGAGCAGAAACATGTCGAGGTATTCCGTGGCTATAATTACGAGCGCTACAGATTCACAAATACCAGCAGAGCAGGAACATGTCGAAGTTCTGTGGTGTTGGAATTATGAGCGCTATTAATTTACAAGCACCAGGAGGCCAGGAACATGCCGAAGTTTTTCAGGGCTGGAAATTGAGAACGCTATAGATTCACAAGTACCAGGGGAGCAGAAACATGTTGAGGCATTCCGGTGCCGGAATAACGATCGTTACAGATTCAGAAGTACCAGGAGAGCAGAAAAATGTCGAGGTATTCCGTTGCCATAATTATGAGCGCTATTGATTCACAAGTACCAGGAGACCAGGAACAAATTTTTCAGGGCTGGAAATTGAGAACGCTATAGATTTACAAGTACCAAGAGAGCAGAAACATGTCCAGGCATTCCGGGGCCGGAATTACGAGCGCTATAGATTCACAAGTACCAGGAGACCAGAAACATGCCGAAGTTTTTTCAGGGCTGGAAACTTCACAAGTATCCGGAGAGCAGAAACATGTCGAAGTAATTTTGGGACTCACACTATCTGGATACCAGAATCATGAAGATGCAATTACAAGAATAACAATATTAGACTATTAAGTTGCGCACCAGTTCTAAAGTCTACGCAGACGAAGTCGCGGGAAGAAGCTAGTATTGATATAAATAAAACAATTAAATAATGGTTTGTATTTTTGTTTCTATCTACTTTTATACAGTAAACTGGGAATGTTTCGCTCACGCTGATTTCAAAATAGAATTAACTTAAATTACAAGGCAAACTAGACTAATCCATTTTAAATGCGATAGCTTATTTGATAACGATTCCGACAACATAAGTTTCATATACGAGTATAGCTCCCATACAAAACTGCAACTCCAAACGAATCACATTTTATGGAATTAATTTTGAAAAAAGTTATCCTATTTATCGATTTCGACATAGGTTCATGTGCCACAGCCCTGATCGCGTGGCAACTTTTTGTATCTCACATAGACTAATGAAGCGAATCTCAACCTTATTGCTAAGGAATTTAAGTTTATAATTGCAACTATTGAAAATACTGCCATCTATGGTCTAGTAGCGGAATTTACTCGTAAACTCATCTTGTAATGATTTCAGAAAACGAAACGCCGTGAGAACTTTTTGCCTTTAAGCAAAATAAATCGTAGGTGTAAGACCGAAGGTACATTTTAAAATATAGGTTCTGTGACTTATGCTTGTTTTGAACAACATGGAAACAACCAATCAAACGTGTCCTTTATATGTGGTGGTTAATATGATTATCGGTTTATTTGTGTGAGTTTGGCGACACAGGTTCCGATACAAAATTCGTCGTATAATAGCACTTCCACTTTTTTTTCTGTTCCGTGGAACATACAATGGAGCGTGCGGTAAAGTAGGTACTCTCACCTAAGTACCTACTTTACCGCACTTTCCGATGTATGGCACCGTGCATATTCTTTTCGACACATTTGCTCATAAAATGCATTTACGAAGCCTGTAAACATTGTTCGAAAGTTCAAAATTACGGACCATACAATGGAGCGTGCGGTAAAGTAGGTACTCTCACCTAAGTACCTACTTTACCGTACGCTCCGATGTATGGCACCGTGCGTATTCTTTACGGTATTTTTAAATGTCCATAAACAATATAATCCAATCTGTCTGCATCCGTCAGCCAAAAATGCTTCCGTCTGCGTCCGTTCCGGAAGCGTTCCATACGCGTTTTTTTTTGCGAAGAACTTTTTGCTCAGAAGGTTTGTCGCACTTTAATATTGAAGAAAAAATGATTTAATAGATGTAATTACCCGACTGTTACACTTATGTTTTTTTCGAGTGTATTTATGTATGATGTCATATTTCTTTGGCACACTGTAGCCTAACCCTGTGGCTTCATAGATTTTAGCTTGAAAGGTGTCGTTAGATTTGTCTAAATAGTGAGAATGATACTGGATAGATATATAAAAATTAAAATATCTGAACTTCGGTGCCATTTTAATGACTTCAGCTTTTTTAACCTATCGAGTGGGGGGGGTATCAATATAAAGGCTCGAGGAGACAATTTAAAAAATGTAACTTATTAAATAAATGATTTGGTCAAAAAAATCCGATTGGTACAATATATAATACAATTTACAATGTAATAGAATTCTACTAAAATGTTTCACGCAGACGCAAACGGAAGCGCGTTCTTATTTTAAAAACGCACACTATTCCAAACACACACTCCCCATTTGCAAATTCGCGTCATTTTCAATTAGAAACGTCAAAGATAGTTGCGACTTTTAATTATAATATTAATTAGAATATGTGTTCAAGCCAGGAATCAGATATTTAATAAATATGGAATCTACTCCACCTGACATCTTGAATGAGGCGCCAATTGCAGAAAATGGTCTCTTGCCGCCAAAATCGCGAGAACGCTATTTAATGATTAACAATAATTTTTAATATATAATGAAAAAGTTTGTTTAATTATCTATTTATAATAGACGCACTGGGCGGTAGTACTCACACTACACGACCGCCCACACACAAACCTAAGACGGCTCTGCGGTCCGGATAATGATCGGCTAGCTCTGAGATCGAGACGGACGGGAGCCACATACATACTGTTACGCGCCAGAATTAATGCCGGGTTCACAACGTACTACTAACGCCATCTAGTATCGAGTAGTGGAACTAATTGGGTCACGATCTTTCTAGAATTTTCGATGCTAGAACATTCTCGATGTTTCGACACCTAGTCAGTCGGGACCGGTATGTTCCCGAACTTTCTAGATATTTCCATTCTCGAAGGTTCTGGAAATTACTGTCGGACTATATAAGGTGCGCAAAGCTCGCGACTCAGGCAGTATTGAATTGGCGATACAAGCGAATCTTCGGAAGCGATTTTCAACTGCGAGTTAAGTGAAGTGAAGTGTTTAATAGTGCGATTGTGGTTGTAATTAGTGTGTTTAAAGTGTTAATTAGTTTTCATAATTAAAGTGTCATTTTTTTTGGTTAAATAATCGGCTGTTTTTATTGTCACGAACCCCAAGCCAAAATCAATTGGATTTGGATTGAATTGGTGTCAGAAGTAAGGATTATCATGCCGATTCTGCCAAAGGACGACACGGAGGGTATCCGTACCCATAGTCAACGCCAGCAGGAGACGGATCAGAGGCGTTTTGGTGGTGCAACGCCGCAGCCGTCGGAAAGTCAGCTACCGACCATGGAAGCCGGTCCGTCCACAGTAGCTCCGGCATCAGCAGCACCAGACTTTGCTGCTCTGATGATGATGCTGCAGGAACAGGCTCGCCGACAGGAGGAACAGGCCCGTCGGTTGGAAGAACAGCTGCAGCACGACAAGGCGGAGCAGGCCCGACGACAAGAGGAACAGGCTCGCCGACAGGAGGAACAGGTCCGTTGGTTGGAAGAACAGCTGCAGCACGACAAGGCGGAGCAAGCCCGACGACAGGAGGAACAGGCCCAGCGACAAGAGGAGCAGGCCCGTCGCTTGGAAGAACAGCTCAAGCTTGACAAGGAGGAGCAGGCGCGCCGACAGGAAGAACAGATGCTCCTCATGAAAGAACTGCACGCGTCTTTTGGGA
Organism: Ceramica pisi; assembly: GCA_963859965.1. Classification (NCBI taxonomy): domain Eukaryota; kingdom Metazoa; phylum Arthropoda; class Insecta; order Lepidoptera; family Noctuidae; genus Ceramica; species Ceramica pisi. Next base: position 12,438,857 of record OY982554.1, read on the forward strand.
AAGACATGAAGGAAGTGAAGGATAAGGTTGCTCAGTGTGACAACCGCCTGTCAGATGCTGAAACACAGATCAGCAAATTTTATGACGTTATTGCTGATGTGAAGAAAGAGTTGGGCAACCTTAAACTTGGAGATGGGATTGCAACTCCCGTAACTACTACACCTTCACTACGTGGATTCAAAGTGCCGCCGTTCGATGGGACGTCTTCTTGGTCGGCCTACAAAATTCAGTTTGAGGCCGTCATGAAGGCGAACGGTTGGAGTAAAAATCAAGCCATGACTGCCCTCACCTTAGGCCTGCGCGACCAGGCCTTAACTGTATTGGAAGTTCTCGGTAAAGAAGTAACTTACGAGCAGCTCCTTGAAGCACTGGAATCCCGGTATGGTGACGCTCATCTGGAGCACGTGTTTCGTGCGCAACTAAGGGATCGCGTACAGCGTAGTGGTGAAAACCTGCAGCAGTGGGCCCTTGAAGTGGAGAAGCTGGTGCGGAAGGCATACCAGTCTGTACCTGCGCTTATTGAAGGGAACCTGGTCCAGGCCTTCATTGATGGCATCCGCGACCCTGAAGTTAGGGCTGCAGTGAGGCTCGGGCACCACGGGACACTTAAGGACGCTTTGGCACATGCATTGGAAGTGGAAGCTGCGCGGCAGGATTTTCGTCCCTGTAGCGTTAGGGAGGTTGCTGCAGTAACGGTTCACGACCGGTTTAAAGGATATAGCCCTAGGTGCTACAGCTGTGGTGAAAGAGGTCACCTTCGACCTAGTTGCCCTAAGCGAACTACAGAAAAGGAAGCTTTGCGGCAGGATTATCGATCTCACCGAACCAAGGAGATTGCAGCAGTTGCAATTAGTGACCGTTTTAGAGGATATAGCCCTAGATGCTACGGCTGTGGTGAAAGGGGCCACCTTAGATCCAGTTGCCCTAAGCGAAATGCAGGAAGGGAAAATAGCCGATCTCTTAAAGGTAGGGCGGCTAACGACAGCGCCCAGCGGCTGCAGGAGAACGACTTGTTGCTGGCACATTGCAGCGAGAGATCTCATAGCAACGCAGATACATTGTCAAGAAGACCTTGCCCTGAAGACTGCAAGCATTGTACTAGGCAAGAGGGTAAAGAAGCTGTACCTGTGAGGATGGTCAAGACAGACCTCAGCAACGACTGGAAGGAAAGCTTACAACGTGCACAACAGGAAGATTCGGACATCAAGCCGATTTTGAACTGGATAAAGGCTAGCGCTTCTAAGCCTACATGGAGTGACGTCTCAGCGATGAGTTCGATCACAAAAAGCTATTGGGCACAATGGGACAGCTTAGTGATTCAGGATGGAGTCCTGTGCCGTAAATGGGAGAATGCTCGGGGAGACAGCTGTCATTTGCAAATGGTTGTCCCTAAAGCGAAAATACCGGAGATTCTACAGCTGTACCATGATGGATGTTCAGGAGGCCATATGGGAGTGAAACGGACTCTACTTAAGATACGGGAACGTTTTTACTGGGTACACTGTCGTGACGATGTCGAGGACTGGTGTCGCAAATGTACAAGTTGTGCGGCTGTTAAAGGACGTCAGACTCGTAGCAGAGGTGCGTTGAAATTGTACAATGTGGGTGCACCTTGGGAAAGGATAGCCCTGGATGTTGCGGGACCGTTTCCGGAAAGTGAAAGTGGTAACAAGTATTTCATGGTTGTAATGGATTACTTCACCAAGTGGCCGGAAGTCTTCGCCATTCCGAATCAAGAAGCTTCTACAGTTGCAGATAAACTCGTTCATGAAGTCTTCTGTCGTTTTGGAGTACCTTTGGAGATTCACAGCGATCAAGGATGGAATTTTGAGTCACAAATATTCCAGGAAACTTGTCGAGTTATGGGTACTCATAAAACGAGAACAACTTCTTACCACCCACAATCGGATGGAATGGTGGAACGATTTAATCAGACATTGGAGAGATACCTGGCTAAAGTTGTGGAAAACCGGCAACGCGATTGGGACAAGCATATACAACCGTTTTTGCTGTCATACCGAAGTGCTGTTCACGAAAGCACATCGGTGACACCAGCTTTCGCAAACTTTGGTAGGGAATTACGGCTGCCTGCAGACCTGATCACCGGAATACCACCTGACGCTCCACGCAGTATAACCGATTATGCGAATAACTTGCGGAACAAAATGAATGACATTTATGAGCACATCAGACAATCGGGCCAGCGAATGTCAGAAAAGATGAAAACCCGTTATGACCGCAAAATGAACAATAAAGGTTTCGACGAAGGCTCACTAGTGTGGTTGCACAATCCAGTTCGCAGTAAAGGGAAATCTCCTAAGCTTCAAGCTAAATGGGACGGGCCGTACCGGATTGTCACAAAAATCAATGACGTGACCTACCGTATCCAGAAAGGTACGAGAAGTGCACCTAAGATCGTTCATGTGGATCGACTGGCGCGTTATTATGGGACCGATGCTCGGGACGAGCATGTCTTAGGAGGGGGCAGTGTTACGCGCCAGAATTAATGCCGGGTTCACAACGTACTACTAACGCCATCTAGTATCGAGTAGTGGAACTAATTGGGTCACGATCTTTCTAGAATTTTCGATGCTAGAACATTCTCGATGTTTCGACACCTAGTCAGTCGGGACCGGTATGTTCCCGAACTTTCTAGATATTTCCATTCTCGAAGGTTCTGGAAATTACTGTCGGACTATAGTATAAGGTGCGCAAAGCTCGCGACTCAGGCTGTATTGAATTGGCGATACACGCGAATCTTCGGAAGCGATTTTCAACTGCGAGTTAAGTGAAGTGAAGTGTTTAATAGTGCGATTGTGGTTGTAATTAGTGTGTTTAAAGTGTTAATTAGTTTTGATAATTAAAGTGTCATTTTTTTTGGTTAAATAATCGGCTGTTTTTATTGTCACGAACCCCAAGCTCGTAACAATACTCTGTAGGTGTGTCACCAAAGTCGGCACCCTCGTCGCTGGTCGTTCTCGCTGGGCCTCCCCCGGGTCACTGGGGGTCTCACTCGGCGGGGACTGACCGCCGTAGGTGCCGTTAAGAGGCGGCGCTGAGTTAACAGCGCCGCGACGCGCCTACAGATACTTACACAACAGAAACACCACGGGCGTGCGTTGCTATTTTATTATGGCAGGCGCACGCCAACACTCAATGCCGACACTATGCTTTATTGATTTCATATTCAAAGAAATGTGAATGCAAGTTCACTGAACACACCCCCCAAGGACCGGTCCGTTGTAACGGGCCGAGGAGCGCCACTTCAGTCAGGGGGCTTCGCCCCGACACTGATTGCCGCGTCCTCTAGAGGGTCGCAGCGACAACCACTACTACCGCTGGGCTGGGTCGCCCTCGAGCCGCCGTACAGTACGGACCTCTCTGTGACGTCATTACGCTGCCCGTTGAATAAACGTATGTCGTGGATAAAAATATCATTTAATAATTAGTTGCTGATTTGAGGATTGTAGTAGTGGGTAGTGGTAAACGCCGTGACGTCAGTTGACAGTTGTAATGGCGGCACGTGGACAGAGACGTATTGGAGAGTGGGGACTTTGCCGAGCGCACTTTGGCTCGAGACACCGACTAGGACACTCGTCCAGAACGAAACTGTCGGTTTACCTATTTTAATTAAATTAAACAGACTTCTTTAATAATGTTATAAATGCGACTTCTTCTAAATCAAAAGACAGATGTGTTGCTGTGGAGTTTGTTGGCCACTTCTTCTCCATAGCTAAAACACTAGGAAGTGGTAACGGGCGGGCGTTTTGGGGACTGTCTATTTGCAAAGTACTAGCACTCGGCCACAGTTAATAAAGAGAGCTTAGTACTGTATTGAATGTTTTTATTCTACGATGATCCTGATACCACCGAACCAAAACGATGATGGCGCTCAGCCGTCGCTGACGCCTTCAAGTACTTGTGAAGTTTTCCTTCGAAGACCCAGAATGAGTAGGTAATCATGAAGACAACAATTGTGACGTCAGCAATGCTTACGTCACACTTTTTAAAAACATTCTGGAGGTACTTTCTCCGTCATATACATATATTACTAGCTGACCCACGCAACTTCGTTTGCGTCACAGTTTTCCATTATTGCTCCGCTCCTATTTGTCTTAGCGTGATGATATAAATAGCCTTTAACCTTCCTCGATATCTAACACTGAAAGAATTTTTCAAATCGAATCAGTAGTTCCTAAGATTAGGGCGTTTAACCAAACAAACAAACAAACAAACTCTGCTTTATAATATTACTAGCTGACCCGCGCAACGTCGTCTGCGTCACATTTTCCATTACTGCTCCGCTCCTATTTGTCTTAGCGTGATGATATATAATAGATGCCTATAGCCTTCCTCGATAAATGGGCTATCTAACACTGAAAGAATTTTTCAAATCGGACCAGTAGTTCCTGAGATTAGCGCGTTCAACCAAACAAAAAAACAAACAAACAAACTCTTTTGCTTGATAATATTAGTATAGATGAGATAGACTGGCAACTGAATATGAGATAGCCTGGCAACTGAATATGAGATAGACTGGCAACTGTCAGTTTGATTATTTCTTAGCGTTGAGCGACATCTGGACGCCAAGCGGACAACTAAATGAATATAACGTTACTCACGTTAGCGTATAGATAGGTAGGTTCTATGGTAGGTTTTTAGTTCACGAAATGTCAAATGTACTGATTCGACCGATTTGTATACGAAATTACCTATTTTATTTTTTACTAGCTTCTGCCCGCGACTTCGTACGCGCATATCCCGTTTTCTCCCGTTCCCGTAGGAATTTCGGGAAATCTCTCTTAGAGCTCCCCTAAACTCCCCAAAGACCCTACATGCAGCTTCATACGACCAGTCAGTAGTCTTGGTTGTGTTGTTGCGTTATCTGTCAGTCATTCACTCAGTAACGGAAGAATTTTATATACCAAATGAAAATAAAACTAATATAAAAAAGTGAACGTAAATTAGCCAAAACTTATAAACCTGTCGGTATCTAAAACTATATACCTACTACTTCACCTAAAAAGAAATAAAATGTAAACTATTAATAATTTGTAATTTGAACGAATATTTAAACACTACCAAAATAACTAATCCCTATTTTATAAAATAACAACAAAAGGAATCTAAAAATAAATTATCAAAGATTAAATTAAGTATTGTCTGTCAATAAGGTCGAACGCTCAGAACGTCTATTCGCATCAACTGGCAAAAATTGTATGAAGCTCGCGCTTTTTTTTTTTATGTGTGGCCTCTCGCAGGTCAACCTGAGAAGATTGGCTTTTGCTTAACCGGACTTGCCTGTGAAGGCCTTAATATAGTAATAAAGCCTCCAGCCAGGCTTTGAAGCTCGCGCTCGGACGCCCCGCCTTTTTATACCTTCGGCCGCGAGCCTCCTCGAGCGCGGCGACCACAGGCGGCGACCGATTCTCGAACGTTCGCGACCGGCCGCACTGCGCGCTTGGCGCCTAGCTGCTAGGCCGGTCGCGAACGTTCGAGAATGTTCGTTTTACGAAGCTACTCGCTAGGTGACTCGCTAGCCTATAGGCGCCAAGCAAGCTGCCTGCCTGTGCGTTCGTGACCTTATACAAAAATAATATCCTTAAAGCATGATCCAGTATTCACGCGCGATGGCTTATTATTAGCGTATTTCATGTATAACTTTGGTGTTTCTATACCGATTTCTATGATTCTTTTTTATGGAATAGTTAATAATGTTAACTTTTTTTATTAGATTATAAGAGTAGACAAAATAATCAGAAAGCTTCGAACTGCTAAGCTATCGGGAGTTACACGTGTTATTGTGAGTCAATCAAAAAAAATAGACATATGCTGTCGTGGGATATTTTTTATATAATTTTACTTTGTACATGATTTCTGAGTAGCTTTAACCATTAAGGTTGCACACGCGACGGAAGCTTAAAAAATGGAGTAACTTCTCCCGTTTTCCCAACATTTTCCTTCACTGCTCTACTCCTATTGATTGTAGCGTGATGAAAAGTATACTATAACCAGCTCAGGAGTATGAAGAATAATTGTACCAAGTTTCGTTAGAATCCGTCCAGTAGTTTTTGTTTCTATAACGGTTATACAGACAGACAGACAGACAGACAGACAGACAGACAGACAAAAATTTTACTGATTGCATTTTTGGCATCAGTATCGATCCCTAATCACCCCCTGATAGTTATTTTGGAAATATATTTCATGTACAGAATTGACCTCTCTACAGATTTATTATAAGTATAGATATAGATATAGATAGAAGATATAGATAGATGAAAAAGTAGGTAGGTAATGGCTCATACAAATCGGTCAAATCAGTACATTTAATATTTCGAGAATTATTCGTCAAAATAAAATTTTGTTAGGAAATAATACAAAATTATGATGTTTAATGTATTTTATTTTTAAACACTTAATACTACTCCAGTTTGCCTATCTCGTTTCCTACCCTTTCGGATCTTTTATTAAAATGTTCTCGAGCCTGTAGGATAATGCAGTCCATCTCAATACAATCTGCTTCATTAAAATTATAAAAGCTCTTGCCAGTGAGAACATTGCTTACTTCTCTGCAACAATTCATAACGAAGAATTTCTGGAATATAATGGTGGAACTAAAGCTCAACTCAAACATATATTAGTCTACTAGCTTCTGCCAGCGGCTACGCCCGCGTGATCCCTAGGGAACATATTCCCGGGATGAAAAGTAGCTTATGTGCTATTCCAGACTATAATTTATCTTTGTTCTAAATTTCATTAAGATCCGTTAAGCCGTTCTGGCGTGATTGAGTAACAAACAACCAAACTTTCACATTTATAATATTACTCGTTTGGTGAAAAGCGAAATTATAACCATCTTCCCCTCGACATTATAAATAAAGGATATTGCAAACTGTCGTAAGCCCTTTTTCGAAGCTACTCGCTAGCCTCTAGGCGCCAAGCTAGCCGCCTGCCTGTGCGTTCGCGACCACAAAAATAATCCATAAAGCATGATTCAGTTACAGTATTCACGCGCGATGGCTTATTACTAGAGTTTTTCATGTATAACTTTGGTGTTTCTATACCGATTTCTATGATTCTTTTTTTATGGAATAGTTAATAATGTTAACTTTTATTCATGTTAATTAGGGACGACTGAGAGTTTTATAAGGTAAGAGTAGACAAATACAATCAGAAAGCTTCGAACTGCTAAGCTATCGGGAGTTACACGTGTTATTGTTCGTCAATCATAAAAGATAGACATATGCTGTCGTTGTATATTTTTTATATAATTTTAAGGAAAACATTTCCGTCATACATGATTTCTGTGTAGCTTTCACCATTAAGGTTGAACACGCGGCGGAAGCTTAAAAAATGGAGTAACTTCTCCCGGTCTCCCAACATTTCCCTTCACTGCTCTGCTCCTATTGATTGTAGCGTGATGAAAAGTATACTATAACCTGCTCAGGAGTACGAAAAATAATTGTATCAAGTTTCATTAAAATTCGTCGAGTAGTTTTTGTTTCTATAACGGTTATACAGACAGACAGACAGACAGACAGACAGACAGACAGACCGACAGACAGACAGACAAAAATTGTACTGATTGCATTTTTGGCATCAGTATCGATCCCTAATCACCCCCTGATAGTTATTTTGGAAATATATTTCATGTACAGAATTGACCTCTCTACAGATTTATTATAAGTATAGATAGAAGATTTTAAGTGCTATTTGTGCTACAATCAATAGGAGCAGAGCAGTGAAGGGAAATGTTGGGAAAACGGGAGAAGTTACTCCATTTTTTAAGCTTCCGTTGCGTGTGCAACCTTAATGGTGAAAGCTACACAGAAATCATGTATGACGGAAATGTTCTCCTTAAAATTATATAAAAAATATCCAACGACAGCATATGTCTATCTTTTATGATTGACGAACAATAACACGTGTAACTCCCGATAGCTTAGCAGTTCGAAGCTTTCTGATTGTATTTGTCTACTCTTACGTTTATAAAACTCTCAGTCATCCCTAATTAACATTAATAAAAGTTAACATTATTAACTATTCCATAAAAAAGAATCATAGAAATCGGTATAGAAACACCAAAGTTATACATGAAAAACGCTAATAATAAGCCATCGCGCGTGAATACTGAATCATGCTTTAAAGGATTATATTTGTGGTCGCGAACGCACAGGCAGGCGGCTAGCTTGGCGCCTAATGGCTAGCGAGTAGCTTCGGAAAACGGCTTACGACAGTTTGCAATATCCTTTAATAATAATGTCGAGGGGAAGATGGTTATAATTTCGCTTTACACCAAACGAGTAATATTATAAATGTGAAAGTTTGGTTGTTTGTTACTCAATCACGCCAGAACGGCTTAACGGCGTAATAAGCTACTTTTCATCCCGGGAATATGTTCCCTAGGGATCACGCGGGCGAAGCCGCTGGCAGAAGCTAGTACAAAATATTTTATAAATGAATTTTGCTTGGTTATACCTAAAACATGTTTTTAAAACATGTTTTTTTATGAAACTAGAGTAACAGAATTTACAATTGATGAAAACTACCATATTTTACAAACAAAAAAAGTGGTAACACTGCAATAAAAAGTTCCTTGCTTAGCGGAAAGATTGAAAGCGATCTTTCTCATTTTTAGAGAAGTTTGTAGACCGTTCTCTGTAAAAAAATGTGCAACAAATTATAAAATATACGTGTTTTGAAGATTGCAATGTTTAAAATAAGGCATTTTGTAATATCGTGCAGCATAATTTTTCGTTTAATCGGGTGGCCTGCCTGATAAGAGTGGACCCAAAATAAACCCTCTTAACAATCAGAGAGCCGATTCTACTAATTTTCCAAAGGTATTCATTTTTCGTCAAAGTATACGAATAGCTTTTCTATAGGTACACAGTCTTCTACAAGTATAATTACGTGGACTTCAGTAAAAAAAATGGCACAATGTTATTTTCGACAACAATAATAATAAGAGCCTGCGCGCATTAGCGATTAAAGTTTTTTTTTAAGGTGGATGCTCCAGGGTAGCCCGCGAAATTCAAATATTTTTATGTTTTTTGCAATTTGCAGGTCATTGTGAAGCTGTATGTTGAACAAAATACGATTCGCGATCGTAAAGAGCATTTATCTAAAGGATTATAACCATTTGAATCATCAATATAACCCTCTAAGTTCATATAACTCGATTGAATGTAATATCGTGAAAAAGTAATTCAATCGAGTTGTATGAACTTAGAGGAATTCATCTACGTCTATTAATTCGTTTACTTAATGTCATCCAAGTAATCGAAATTGCGTAAGTATTTTGCTTTTCTGTGATTTTGCAGTGGTGTTGTTAGGTGTGGGGTACCATTAAAATGTGAAAAATAAAAAACTTTTTACAAAAAAATACAACCGACTTCCAAAAAAAACACTACAAAGTAAAAAATAACTTTAATTTCGGAAGTCGGTGTCAAAATACGAAGAAACTAACAAAAACGCCGACTTTCGAAATAAAGTTATTTTTTACTTTGTACTGTTTTTTTTTTGGAAGTCGGTTGTATGTTTTTGTTAAAGGTTTTTTTTATCATACATTAGATTTTTAAGTTTTTTCAAAAGATTGTTACAGAAGTACCTCTTCTAAGTAACAGGATAGTACATCGTCATCAGGAGCGTGTCTTAATTTCAGGTGGAGTTTGTCTCTACGCCTTTTTAGGGTTCCGTAGCCAAATGGCAAAAACGGAACCCTTATAGATTCGTCATGTCTGTCTGTCTGTCCGTCCGTCCGTATGTCACAGCCATTTTTCTCCGAAACTATAAGAACTACGTTGTTGTTTGGTAAGTAGATGTATTTTGTGAACCGCATAAAGATTTTCACTTAAAAATAGAAAAAAAACAATAAATTTTGGGGGTCCCCATACTTAGAACTGAATCTCAAAAATTTTTTTTTCATCGTACCCATACATGACAACAACAAACAAAATCCTTTATTTCAAATAGACCAGTTTACAGGCACTTTTGAATAGTCAAGGTATGTCAGTCAAATAGATGAAGCTAATTCTGCCGCGCTAGCGACAAGAGTAGCAAGTTATTCTGCAACAAAACAAACTCACCGACCCTATCTCCAGCGCGGCAGTTGCACGTTCCAAAGAGTAGATCCTATGGAGAAGAACGTGCAAGAAACTCCATGGACACTCTTTTAAACACTGCCTTTTTACAAAATCATGGTTAGATTATTTAATGAGTCTATACAATGCAAAGATAATCTTACAATCTTCAGCAGGTCCAACAATGTTTTCACATCTTCATCAAAGTTCGGGCATTTTAGTCGTTGTGGAGCGGACCAGCATTGAGCCAAGCATTTTTGTCGTCAATGTACTCCCCTAATTTATAATATGCTTGTTTGCATAGTGTGCGTTTTACACAGTTTTTAAATTTCGTCTCATTTAGTTCTAGTATATGTGGCGGTATTTTGTTATAAAACTTTAAACAGTATCCCATGAAAGATGTTGCTACTTTAGCAAGTCTGAAACCTGGTTGAACTAACTGATTCCTATTTCTAGTGACATAGTTATGTCTGTCGCCTCGTTTACTGAAAAGATGTAGATTCTTTCTAACGTACATAATATTTTCATAAATAAACACACACACACATGTGGGGTATCTACGGATAGCTCTTTAAAAATGATAATGAGGTTTGGAAAAACGTGTCCCCACCCCCTTAACTTCTAAAATAAGAGAATGATAAAACTAAAAAATATATATGATGTACCACTCAGACCAATAAAAAAGTATAGACGGAGCCGTTGTAAACAATCGCGACGAAATAAGTGAGGTCAAGTCTCGGCTTCGTGTGCGTAGCTCGGTGTAAGATATCGTAGATTTGCCAATGTGTGCTAGAGAAAAATGTTGCAAGCGTTGTGCTGCGGTTCCCAAGTGCGAGAGATATACTTTAGTGAAGTTTTATTATTATGTAGTATTGTGTTTTATTTGTATTGGTTGTACGAAATGAAAGATAATTAAGTTTAATGATAGCCATTTATTTTAATATTAACATCAATAATTAATTTTATTTGTAAAATTAATTGTGTTTTGACACAAAACTTACGTAGGTAAATTTAAATAACTACCTAATGCCCCTTATGTTGTGTCAGTTTTTTATATATCTGGCAATGATATATAAAACCATAGATACGTTGTCCGCACTCTAAAATGACAACATGAAATGAAGCCAATTGGCCACATCGCGCTTAGTTATGATGGCGACGATAGCTCGTGGTAAGTGAAATGAAGTAAGAGTGGACTGTATAACAAGGTGTATTGAACGAATAAACTAATTACAAACGTTACGGTTGGTTTACGTTGAACATTAAAATAAGGAAATCTAAAATGCGCGAGCGCAGCCGTGCTCGGAGATACGCAACAGCTGACTGGTTTGTCGCGGGGCCGGCTTTGGCTGCTGGCCGTAAGGCGAGCCGCTGTCCCCGCACCCCTCCTTCATTGCCGCCGACGTGCAGTTGTGTTGGGGTCTATGACCTCAACATGCTCCCCCCGTTGAAGGTTCTTCAACAGTTGTTACTACAATTCGAGGACACGCACACGGCGGTGCTCCGCCCAAGCGGGGCACGGAGAAAAGAACCGACGAAAAATTCCAACACTGTACAGAGGCCTTAGTGTGAGTTTTTTCGACTCGCGTTCGAACGCGTTCGATTGCGAGCGCGTTAGAATTTAGTATGGGAATTTAGTTATAGTGCCACCTGGTGGTCACTCGTAGAACCTAATTTCCTATACTAAATTCTAACGCGCTCGCAATCGAATGCGTTCGAACGTGAGTCGAAAAAACTCACACTAAGGCCTCAGTGTGAGTGTGCTCCACCGTGTCCTCCGGTCGATCCTCGCAGTTTGTCTCTATGCCTTAGACAACGAACGAGACCAGGTGTGATCCAGGGTTTAATACAACTATACTTTCTAGGAATTGTTTTAGTGAACGAGTGCAGATTGTAGTGAGTTTATGAAATACTCTAAAGAACTATTTGCATCGTTTGAATTATAAACAGGGTCAAAATTAATTGAAATAGAAACAGAAATGGGTACTAAATATACGTGATAGAATTGTTCAATTATAAGATTTGGTCCCGACGTTACGTCTCCAAGGACATTCTTCATTGTAAATTTGACTTTTCATGATTTCGTACAAGATTGAAAATTTAATTATTTTGCGTCGTAAAATTAACTATTAAAGAGAATTGCTTATATCCGTATCAAGAAACTAGGCACGTATTTATAATTATTCTGTACCTACCTACTGTGTGTGATTGTTGAACTTAACATTATAAAATGAAAGTGTGTGTTCTTATCATCGTTGTATGTACGTTCATTGTCATTGTACCTATACTAGCTTTTTAATTATTTGTGCTGCGGCTGCGCTCGCGTGAAACATAAATGTATAGTAATTAGTACGAATATTCTAACTTTACCCATGCGAAGTTGGCTGTTAGTGACGACCGCGCAGGTCCCATCGCGTAGAAAAGTGTTACGTTCGTAGATTATGTTTTTTTTTGTATACCTACGTATTATATTTGAATTTTACAAAAAATGCATGCAATAACAATAACACGATCACAAAGTAACACAACAAACACATACACTACAAGAAAACACAAAATACAAGTCAAACAGTAAGAAAAAACCAGAATAATTAATTAAAACAATAACAACGTCACAACGTCATAGTAACAACTTTTCGCACCAACAGTCGTATTGCATTGAGGAAGCGAGACACAAGTATGCATCAAACGTATACGAGTGACTGAGACTGCATACGCGACGTACCCGCGCATGCGCTTTTCTATGTTTCTTGTCAAATTGACATCCTGCGCAATCGATTGCGACGTACTTCGCCTGGGTAAACTTAGATTATTCGTACTGTAGGAACCTATTCCGAAAATCCTGGACCTATAGACCTACCTACTCCAAGGTCCATGTCTGAAGAAGCATTCATCAAACTTGGAGAAGTGATTGAGGCGCGGAAACGTAACGACCGATAGCTGTGACTTTCACATTGTAACATAACAGTAGGTACCTACCTACTCGTTTTTGAGGTAGCTTCCGCAAGAATGGCGAAATCTGTCTACTCCTGGGTTGAAAAGCCTTGGTAATTCTTCGCATCTTGCTCCTGATACTATCACTTGCAGCCATTCACATTTAGTCCCTGATCACACAACACCGCTCAAGTCGAAAATTGTCGGCTTTTACTATTAAGGTGGAAGCTCCAGGGTAGCCCGCGAAATTCAATATTTTTGTTTTTACAATTTTCCGGTCAGTGTGAAGCTGAACGTTGAACAAAATACGATTCGCGGCCGTAACGCATATTTATCTAACGAATTATACCCATTTTAATTATCAATATAACCCTCTAAGTTCATAAACCTCGATTGAATGTTATTTCGTGAAAAAATCATTCAATCGAGTAGTATGAAGAGGGTCATATTGATAATTATAAAATGGATATAATTCTTTAGATAAATATGCGTTACGGCCGCGAATCGTATTTTTACCGACTTCACAAAAAGGAGGAGGTACTATGTTCGGATGATTGTGTTTTTTTTATGTTTGTTCATCGAATACTCCGCCAATTGTCGACGGATTTTCAAAATTCTGTTTTTGTTCGAAAGTAGATAGTTCTGAGGTGGTCCCACTGTCACCAAGTTAGGATCTGATGATGGGATCTTAGAGAAATCGAGGGCAATCCTCAAATTTTATAGGCTTACTTATTATTTTTCGCATATTTTATGAAGTATCTTGTGTAATTGCGTATGGTTGTCACCATCTCAGGTAGCTGGGCTGATGATGGAAGGTACAACTCCTTAACAGTAAGAAGTTACTCGAACAGGCAAGGATTGTTTTAGTAAATTGTTTTGATGTTGATGATGATGATATTTGCCACATTTGGTCTCATGATCATCAAGTCATGACCTGATGCTGCTGAGTACCTAACTCCTCGACAGCAGATATATCGTGTTTACGCTCATTGAAAAGGGCTCGATGTGTGGATAAACGTGAGGAACACCGAAGTACATAGAGACCTGATGCTGAAGCCAGGAGCATCAGAAAAAGTACAAACCTTGAAATTACAGCACCGTAGTCGTGTTTGGGCTCATTTTAAACAGGACTAAATTTTAAGTTCAATGCAATGTTGACATAAGTCTGGCCTGATGCTGCTGCCTGGATTATCAGCATCTTGTCTAAAAACTAATAATAAATACTTCTTAAAGTGAAATACTTTTGCGACTTTTTCTTCTGTATAATTATTAACCGACTTCAAAAAGGAGGAGGTTCTCAATTCGGATGTTCGTATTTTGTTTTTTCTTGTGTTTGTTCGGGCATAACTACGTCGCTTGCGAACCGATTTAAAAAATGATTATTTTGTTGGAAAGGGTATACTTGTCAAATGGTCCCATGATAAGGAAACCAGGATCTGATGATGGCATCCCAGTGAAGTCGAGGGCAACTTTCTATGTTCAAATCGTATGGGCAACTAGTGCGTTTGTTAATTTTTTCATTAAGTATTTTAAAGCACTACAATTTAATAAAGGTCTGGAGTCGATCTGATGATGGAGCCGAAAGACAGTCGAAGGAACTCCTCAACGATTTACAGCAGTTACCTTGTGTTTGGGATTGACTAATTTGTATTGATGAGAACTTTACACCTAGATGGGTTGTGGCTGTCATTACGGGTCTTTAACTTTTTTTTTATGTTTGTTACCTCATAATTCCGACAATTATGAACCGATTTGAAAGAATCTTTTTAATCTGAAAGGATACTTGCAGATTGGTCCCATTTAAATTTTATCGAAATCGGTTACGAACTTTGGATTTTAAATCGAAATAGCTGGAATTCGTCTACTTGGATGATTGTTTTATGTCATCCAAGTAATCGAAATTGCATATTTTGCTTTTCTGCGATTTTGCAGTGGTGTTGTTAGGTATGGGGTACCACTAAAAAGTGAAAAATAAAAAACTTTTTACAAAAAAATACAACCGACTTCCAAAAAAAATACACTACAAAGTAAAAAAATAACTTTAATTTCGGAAGTCGGTGTCAAAATACGAAGAAACTAACAAAAACACCGACTTCCGAAATTAAAGTTGTTTTTTACTTTGTAGTGTTTTTTTTTTGGAAGTCGGTTGTATTTTTTTTAACCGACTTCCCAAAAAGGAGGAGGTTATCAATTCGGTTGTACGTTTTATTTTTTTTATTTTTATGTTTGTTACCTCATAACTCCGACAATTATAAACCGATTTGAAAAATTCTTGTTTTATCTGAAAGGATATACTTGCAGATTGGTCCCATTTAAATCATATCAAAATCGGTTACGAACTTTGGATTTTAAATCGAAATACCTGGAATTTGATTATTTAGATGATTCTTTGATAATCGAAATTGCCTTTTCTGCGATTTTGCAGTGATGTTGTTAGGTGTGGGGCACCACTAAAAAGTGAAAAAATAAAAAACTTTTTCCAAAAAAATACAACCGACTACAAAAAAAAAACACTACAAAGTAAAAAATAACTTTTCGGAAGTCGGTGTCAAAATACGAAGAAACTAACAAAAACACCGACTTCCAAAATTAAAGTTATTTTTTACTTTGTAGTGTTTTGTTTTTGGAAGTCGGTTGTATTTTTTTGTAAAAAGTTTTTTGTTCAACATACAGCTTCACACTGACCGGCAAATTGCAAAAAAACAAAAATATTTGAATTTCGCGGGCTACCCTGGCGCTTCCACCTTAAATGTACTTTAGAACTCTTTGTAGCAGATCGAACTGACGATATTGCTTGGAGATCAAACAAGTCTATCTCCCGGGTGGCGCATGCCGGGCGGCGAATTTAGGCTATAGGAACCAATGTACCATTACAGTGAAACAAATTAATCAGTTGTCTACAATCAGCA
This sequence comes from Ceramica pisi, assembly GCA_963859965.1. Lineage (NCBI taxonomy): Eukaryota > Metazoa > Arthropoda > Insecta > Lepidoptera > Noctuidae > Ceramica > Ceramica pisi. Next base: position 12,454,785 of record OY982554.1, read on the forward strand.
ATATTGTCAGTAAAAATCGGAGAAAATGTGTTTCTTTTTGGAATATGCTGGACGAAATTAAGAATCCACTTGACCTGACTCACCACCATTCGTTCGATAGTCGGTTTTGTTGATTGTGATTCAAGATAGGTTTGTTCAGCCAATAGCACATCAGCACCAAAGTGTCAAAAATCTCCAAATGATTCTAAACCTTATCCCGATGAGCATTGAGTTCAAAATCGAATGAGAAAATTTGACAGTTGATGGTAACTTGATGTGCTGTTGACTGTACCAGGAGATTACCTATAATAGGCTGGTCGGCATATGAACCGGTAGAGATGAAACAGTGCCCTGCATTAGGTACCCTATTCCTATACCTATTCTTTTCCGACGTCCACGCGAACGAAGTCGCGGGCACAGCTAGTTACGGAAATAATCATTTAAATGGTTTTATATCATGTACCCAATACATTCTCTTTACGAATAAGAGAAGAGGAAGTAAAAAAAGGACCAAAAAATTGACCGGTTTGACCTTTTCTTGAAATTCGAACCTCACATTATGCATACCTAGGTACTCACTTACCTCCAGTGCCCGGTCTATAAACACAATTAGACACTTTTATCAAATTTATGGGTACGTATTTGAATATCGAATTTTAAAGTCTCTAGTGATCATTATAACATCAAACGCGAGTAAAGTTAGGATAACTATATCGGAAGACAGAGAACAATGGCACAGATATTATACCTAATCTATCTATACTTCTGTACTAATATTAAATTTTTATAGAGGTAACATTTGTTTGAAAGTTTGTATATTATTTTGTAAGTTTGTATGTAATCTCAGAAACTACTGGTCCGATTTGAAAAATTATTACAGTGTTAAGAGTGTGTATTCCGTCCACTAGCGCCGCCAATCGTTTTGAAAATAGCTGTCAAAAAATAATAGATACATTTCTTCAGTGCACTACAGAGCGGTTTTTTATCTATGTGTCTTAAATTTACCACAATTAATAAAAAAAAATTTACTGCACTGAAGAAATGTATCTATTATTTTTTGACAGCTATTTTTAATACATAACTCATGGCTAAATAGCCAAAACGGCTATTATTGCTAAAAGTGGCCACTTTTAGCAAAACTATCGATTTAGGCAACTATTTATGTTCTAAAGTACCAAAAAAAAAAACCAAATGCTTCAAATGCTCTTTCTGTTCTAGAGCCGCGGCCGCGCCAACTCTTTCGAAAACATTCGCAACTTGTCAGGATTACTTAATCAAAATGAACCCTGCAGATGCAATCATTTACCCACAGTTTCAGTAATCCAAGCAGTAACATGCGAGAAGGCCGCTTCGAAGCTGAAGAAAAAGTTGATTGCTCCAAAAATGAATGAATATTGTAAAAAGATAAAATGCCCCTCGGTAGAAGACCCCCAATGCGTGCGAATGTGGCGACATGACTTGAGCCTGACGTTCCATATGATCGTTGCGAACAAATGCGAACTGGAATACTTGAAGTGTCATGATGGTAAAGTTTCAATCCATTTCGAAAGACTTAGCGTTCCGTAGGTGATACGGGTGGTACTCGAACGAATCTGTAATACCGGCACGGTTCTTGAGCGCTCGGCGGAAGAGTGTGGATCGCTTTGCGCATCGTACACTTATCTATACATATAATAAAACTGTAGAAAAGTGGTTTTTGTACATGAAAAAAAAAACAAAAAAAATAGCTAGGGTGTTAAAAAACAACCAATAGAACCCATTTCCAGCATTTTTAGAATTTGTGTCTGTTTGTCTATTTATTTGTTCGGGCGTCACGTAAAATCTGCGAAAGCAATGTAGATAACTTTTACACACAAGGATTGAGCGTAACTCGGAGTAACATTTAGTTTTTGTTTCATTGCAATCGGTTCAGTCTATCAAAAGATATTTGAATTTGAAGTTTTCCAGAAGTAAAATTAGGGTTATTTTCACTTAGTCTCATTATTACTTCACATAACTTTTATACATAACAATAAACTGTGCGTAAATTGTAGTAATATTAAGTTTTTTGTTTCATCGTAATCAGTTCATACCAAATAAATAAAATTATAATTATTATAGTCTTTCCGAAGTAAAATATTGAAATAGCGTCTATCAAACTTAAATTGGACTATACCTAGAGATCTGGTATAGTTTGCACGCAGTTAACTGCGTGCAGTATTCGATAGATGGCGTTGGCGTGTAACGTTAATTTTCTGCATGATGTTCCTTGAAAGAATGACCTTCGCCCATGTCTGCATTTGAGTCAAGTTGATTTATCTATTTTTCATCTATGCTAATCTATACTAATATTATAAAGTAGCAGAGTTTGTTTGGTTGAACGCCCTAATGTCAGGAACTACTGGTCCGATTTGATCAATTCTTTCGGTGTTATATAGCCCATTTATCGAGGAAGGTTATAGGCTATAATATATTATCACGCTAAGACAAACAGGAGCGGAGCAATAATGGAAAATGTGACGCAGACGAAGTTGCGCGGGTCAGCTAATGACAAATAAAACGTCGTCGTGAGGTACGTGCAACAAGAGTAAAGAACAAATCCCGAGTGACGGCTATGACGCGCGATGCGCTACGGGCCAATCACTGCACTTTCCCCCGCCCCCGTGCCTCACTTCATACCACCAAAGGGACCCAATAACTCACTTTTGCGCAGGTGAAGGTCAGCGCTCAAGAATCGTGCCGATGATTGTAACAGCTATAACACCCTACGTACGAGTGATCGGAATCCAATGTTGAGTGGTGACTTCTATCCGAATTGGAATCTACTAAGCCTCATGGACTAAGATCCCAGAGCCCACAGACCTTACTTTCTCAATAACAAAATGTGTGTAATGCTAAGTCCTCCACTTAGCATGTACCTACATATACCTGCTAGCTTGGGACGACGAGTAATGAGAAAATAAGTACGGTCTAGGGACTCTGGGATCTGGGATCTGGGACCCACCAGCCCCAGTCCGTCTGTCTGTCAGTTGAATCGAGCAGAATTGACAGTCCAACGTTGCAATAGAATATAAATTATTTGCAACTAGCTTCTGCCAGCGGCTTCGCCCGCGTGATCCCTAGGGAACATGTTCCCGGGATTAAAAGTAGCTTATGTGCTATTCCAGACTATAATCAATCTTTGTTCTAAATTTAATTAAGATCCGTTGAGCCGTTCTGGCGTGATTGAGTAACAAACAACCAAACTTTCACATTTTCATTTTTTTTTTTAATTTTTTCTATTGATTGTAGCGTGATGAAAAGTATACTATAACCTGCTCAGGAGTATGAAAAATAATTGTACCAAGTTTCGTTAAAATCCGTCAAGTAGTTCTTGTTTCTATAACGGTTATACAGACAGACAGACAGACAGACAGACAGACAGACAGACAGACAAAAATTTTACTGATTGCATTTTTGGCATCAGTATTGATCCCTAATCACCCCCTGATAGTTATCTATACATATAATAAAATCGTAGAGTTGCCGTGTCTGTACATTGAATATTTTCGCATAAAAAATACATAGAAATGTCAGAAAAATGACATAGAACACAAAAAAGCAGTTTTTGAAATTCTTTTCTGTTTGTCTGTTTGTCTGTGCGTCTGTTTGTCTGTGCGTTTGGAGGAGCATCACGCATAAACCACTGATTGTATTCAAAATTTAGGTACTTCGAAATATTAAGTGATAATCGGAGCAACATTTAGTGTTTATTTCATCAAAATCGACCCACAAAATCAAAAGATATCGAATTTTAAAGTTTACGAAGAAACTTCATCGAGCGCTAAAATAGGTTGTTAACATTGAGACTTCAGATACTTGCAATGCCATCTATTGAGAATTTTTTTAATAAGAAATGTGTGAAAAGACCCCGAAACAATGTATTTTTGAGTTATTTTTTAATTAAACTGAAAATGTAGCAATAAAAGTGAACATTTTATTATATTATCATTATTTATCGTAACGTGTAAGCTTCTAAGTTTGAACTTAAGAGTAGTTATGAGTATAAAGACAGTTCAGTTACGTTGTAGATCGATAGATGGCGTTGTACTTATGACGCGTTTTTTTGAATCGCGGTGTTAAGATTCTCCGCAGTAGCATGAGGTCAGCCCCATGTTTTATGTTGTTCAGCTTGAAGTCGTATAAATTATTATATTATATAAATAGCTATCGAAGTATGGATTTCATTGAATGACTAGATTGTTTATCGATTTACTGGGAGGAGACTGAGAGCAACGCTTGCCGAGGTCGGTCTTTGAATGGGTGACCATTATAACAACCTAGCCTTTTCCTTACTATATTGGCTCGGCTTCCAAACAAACCGGATTCAGCTGAATACCGGTATTTTACGTGGCGCGGCTGCCTACCAGACCTCCACAACTCATTCAATGCAAGATTTCAGTCAGATTTTACTGGCTTCTGACTATCCGTAACGACTGCCAAAGATCTACAAATGACAGCCGGGACCAAAGGCTTAACGTGCTTTCTGAGGCACGAAGGAAACTCGGTATGTCAAGATGGTCACCCATCCACAGACCAACCTTCGCAAGCGTTGCTTAACCTTGAAGATCGATGCGTTCGTCTGTTATAGTTTAGCCTTGAAGATCGGCCCGTGCGGCTGTTTCAATTTAGTCACGAACTCCTCTATAATAAATCGATTCTATGAACCCAGTAAAACTTTTTTGATATTATAAAATATTAAAACAAATTAAATTAATCAGTGGTCTACAATCAGCAATATTGTCAGTAAAAATCGGAGAAAATGTGTTTCTTTTTGGACTGTTCTGGACGAAATTAAGAATCCACTTGATTCAGCACCATTCGTTCCATAGTTGGTTTTGTTGATTTTGATTCAAGATTAGTTTGTGCCAGGAGATTAGGTACCTGGGCTGGTCGGCATTTCAACCGATAGAGATGATACAGTGCCCTGCATTAGGTACCCTCTTCATAATTATATTCTTAATTCGAGAGAGAGATCAGGATACGTAACTGAACGTAGATTTTGTATATGCAATCTATACTATAATATTATAAAGCAGAAGAGTTTGTTTGTTTGGTTGAACGCGCTAATCTCAGGAACTACTGCTCCGATTTGAAAAAATCTTTCAGTGTTAGATAGCCCATTTATTGAGGAAGGCTATAGGCGTATATATATATCACGCTTAGACAAATAGGAGCGGAGCAGTAATGGAAAATGTGACGCAGACGAAGTTGCGCGGGTCAGCTAGTTTTGGAAATATATTTCATGTACAGAATTGACCTCTCTACAGATTTATTATAAGTATAGATATTTTTGGTGCCTTTCTTTCCCAGTTTCTGTTATTGTTTTAAATTAAATTTCAGACGTGGAAGGCAAAATTGTTCCGATGAAGTTTTGTGGCCACAACGCAGTACTGACAGCCGAAAGCAAAAAAAATAGGAAGGGTAAGTAAAGCGAGCGTCATAGTTCCGGTTAGCGCGCGCCGAGACGCGACCATACAATAAGATACGATGACGCTATCCAGTGACGGAGCTCGAACAAATTGCAAAGCAACGGGGTGCCCTCGGCAGCTGTCACTGATATTAACTGTCACTCATGTCAACTGTCACTTATTAAAAACGTCGGTTGAAAGTGAAGCGATACATGGACGGACCGTGGCACCCGTTTACGGCCCTGACACGGACTTATGTGTATGAGTTCATATTAACTGTTCGCACCGGTAGGTATTGTATAGTGTTGGGCTCCTGAGTCTCCTGACCGACCGTTGGTGTGAAGATGAGCTGGCGTAGGTACAGTAGGCACCGACAGTGTTCAAGTTCGCCAGGCTTGTCAAAGTTTTGACATCGATTCTCACTGAGTAGGTACTTACCTACTGGCTCAACAATATATGGATACAACTGAATACGCGATACCTACTCCTACTGTGACAATCACATTTATAGTTTGTTCGACACATTAGTTTCATCACACTTCCCGCCCACCGTCACCGTCACCGCCACCCAGTGCTCGCCGTCTGCAGAGTCGCGCCTGGCTCTGCAGACGGCGAGCACTGGGTGGCTCGCTGTCCGATTAGAACCAGGCCCGGGTCGACAGCGCGCTGTGTTTCACGCGCTTCTCAACACTCCCTTCTGCTTCAACCAGGGCGGAAGGAGTCATTTGATGATTTCCCATCGTTAGAAAAAAGGTTCAACACACAATTCGGTAGTTTTTATTCTTGAGCTAATCGTAGGCAAAGTAATCGCAATAGGTACCTTTGCCGAAAAACGATGGATAAAATTGTTCGCTGGAATCTACAATAATTGTTTTGTTCACTACAGAAACTGATACCACCACCCACTAGCACAAACCAGGGGCCCGAGTCTGCTATTACAATAGTGTCAGAATGGTCGATCACTGATTTCAAAATGGTTGATTTTCACAAGTTTGGTAATCTACTAACATAATGGCGTCATTATGTCATTCCAGTGATCATCCACTGACACGCCATTGAAATAAAACCAATGAATGGTAATCTCGTACATAATGACAGATTTAGTAGGTAGGTATTTACGAACTTCTCACTACTTCAGATTGCTTATAACACTAATAAATAATATGTAAAACAAAATATAAATAAAATCTGGCATGAATAAATGCTCAAATTTGGCTCGGTTTTATAATAATGACAATACGGCATTCCTACCGCAATTCTATTACGAGATCATTGACGTGCCAGTGACCGGCCACTGACGTGCCAGTGACCGTGTCATTATGTATTTAGCAGATTACGAACTTTTAGCAAAATGACAATGGCATGACAATGACATCGTGTCGGAATGACAAATTTATAAAAATAGCAGATCCGGGCCCCTGAGTTATTGTTTAATTCCTCGTTAGTTACCAACACCAGGTTAAGAACTAATAAGTACCTACTCCATACGACGGCCCCGGATGAGCAAATAACTCGGAGTTAACAATGACTGGATTGTGCAAGCAGGCCCAAGTAGAAGCTTGTAAACTCATGTATGACGGTGATGTTTCCTAGGTAAAGCGCATATTCGTGTCAAGAGGGAAATCATTCATTCCGAGTCATCTGCTGAGTTGAGTCTGCGAGAAGCAGTCCAGCAAGAAACGAGTAGTAAGTACTTTTTTTTTTATGGGACAATCCCGCCACACATTCCCAACCACTGCAACTCCTGAAAGCCAGAATCAACAGTGGCGACTAGGGCATGCAAAACCGGTTTTCCGGTTTTGCGCAAAACCGGAAATCGGCCAAAATTTAACGATTTTTGAAAACCGGTTTTGAGAGCCAAAACCGGAGCTCAGCTCCGGTTTTCCTATTATTGAGTAACAATTAACATTTTGATTTTTATCAACATTTTTTTGGAACACTCAAAAAATAATTAATTTTGAGGCATCAAATGTATCCGAACCGAACACAGCCTGCATCCACCCACTTACACGCCTCCCTCCACTACCCCCGCACCCCGCACCCGTAACCCGCCAGCCTGCGCCTCCGTTGTTGCAGTAATACCCTTACCGGGAGTGTAAGTGCGTGTCCGCCGCCCTCGCCTGCGACGCTAGGACAAAATGTGAGTATTTACTTAGTTATTAATTTATTATATTTTGTGTCTTTTAATGTACATTTATGTTGAGCTCGTGGATGAAACGACACGAAGGGCGCAATTACATCCAGCAGTTGCTGCGTTAGCCCGAATTATATTACATTATGGACATTATGGTTCACCACTTGTGACAGCAAGCAAGATTTAATTAAAACTTGTGTTTTATTATTCGTGTTATAAAGATAATTTTATAACTGACAAAAGTCTTTGATTCGGTTCTGTTCTGAGCCGTTTGGATTGTCGTTCTATCGAATGCCTGTGTTTAATATTTGAAGATGCTGATTGTGTTTTCTATGTTTAAAATATATTATTTTTGATAGCAGACTTAATAGTTACCAAAGATACCAAAAACTTACTTGTTGTTGATTTGATCTCAGTTAATTAATCTTTATAGTATTTTAAGTTCATTGTTATCTGTACAATTATTATGGTTTGGATTAAAAAGAAATGTATCATACTATTTGTTTTATTTGTAGACTTAGTGGATATTTTAAAAAAATGGTGTTTCTTTTTAAATTATACTACATTCGATTTTTTTTGCTAAAACCGGACCTAGCTCCGGTTTTCGGTTTTGGTCCCAAAAAAACGATTGTTCAAAACCGGTTTTGATGACTTTCCGGTTTTGCATGCCCTAGTGGCGACCACCAGAAAAACGCCGAGTTAATGAAACCCGACGAATCCCGGAGAAACGATTCATCTGTCTTGGATCCCGCAACGAAATTAATCAGAAGAGTACAGCGGAGGAGTAGGAAAAATAAATATAATTAGTAGTAAGTACTGTTTGATTGGCCTCGGAGACGAGGATGCAGGTGGCGAGAGGATGTAAGTAGGTAGTAGAGGCAATGGGACTGGTCTCTGTCAGGAACCCTTTGGAGGAGACGAATTCTGCTGAAATACAAATTAGTCCGTCAGATAGATTTCCGTAATATAGGTATTGAGCACGTAGTTTTTCTTTTTCACGCACCTATGTAAACAAAAATAAAAACGTTGAAAACTCGCGAGACTTTGAAGCTGCACCCCCTGATAGTTCTATTAAACCCGCACCCATGGTATAACGACAGTAAATTTCCGTCTTGCCAGAAACTTTTGATGTCATGTAAACGTTTTTTTAAAATGGTCCACGATGTTCTAAAATGGTCCACGATGTTTTATAATAATTTATTTATAACTAGATGACCCGCGCAACTTCGTCTGCGTCACATTTTCCATTATTGCTCCGCTCCTGTTTGTAATATATTATAACCTATAACCTTCCTCGATAAATGGGCTATATAACACTGAAAGAATTCTTCGATTCGCGAAATCGGACCAGTAGTTCCTGACATTAGCGCGTTCAAACAAACAAACAAACAAACTCTTCTACTTTATAATATTAGTATAGATTAGCATAGATGAAAAATAGATAAATCAACTTGACTCAAATGCAGACATGGGCGAAGGTCATTCTTTCAAGGAACATCTTAAAACCGCGATTCAGAAAATTGACGTCACACGCCAACGCCATCTATCGAATACTGCACGAAGTTAATCTCTAGGTATAGTCCAGTCTAAGTTTGATAGATGGCGCTATCTCAATATTTTACTTCGGAAAGACTATTATAATTATAATTTTATTAATTCACATTTTTTATTTTAAGGTATGAACTGATTACGATGAAACAAAAAACTTAATATTACTACAATTTACGCACAGTTTATTGTTATGTATAAAAGTTACGTGAAGTAATAATGAGACATAAGTGCACATAACCCTAATTTTACTTCGGAAAAACTTTAAATTCAAACATCTTTTGATAGACTGAACCGATTGCAATGAAACAAAAACTAAATGTTACTCCAAATTACGCTCAATCCTTGTGTAAAAGTTATTTACATTGCTTTCGCAGATTTTATGTGATGCCCGAACAAATAAACAGACAAACAGACACAAATTCTAAAAATGCTGGAAATGGGTTCTATTGGTTGTTCCTTAACACCCTAGCTATTTTTTTGGATTTTATTTTCATGTACAAAAACCACTTTTCTACAGTTTTATTATAGGTATGTATAGATAAAGATAGAAAGGTTTAGGTAGGTACCTAGTTAGATAAAGGTAGGTACACAATCCTGATGAGACTTTACATCAATACATTCATCCAAACTGTCGCATTTGTAATAGTAGTAATAACTATATAATAAGATAAAAAAGTCAGGCAGCATCTAACTAGTTGATTGCATTTTGATCCTCAGCATCGACAGCTCGGATGCAGTTCGGACGATATGAGCATCCCATTAAGGACCCTTGGAACATTGGCATGTGGGACAAAGTTCCCCGGGAGCTGTTGCTGTACCTTGTCATGTAACACAACACAACACACACGGGAGCCGCGACCTCTCGGCGACGCGAGTGTCCAGCAGACGCGACTCGCGCTGTGCGGAGGTTCCTCTCTGTAGTCAGTGTGTATCTGTGTTCTGTGCTTGAGTGCCCTGACCGCGCAGCTGACACCCTGTCTCAGATACCGGTAGGCACGGGCTACTATGTTTTTATATCGGTACTTAGCTGTATTATTATTTTTTGTCAAATAAAATATTATACCATCATCATTATTACATTTATTTGAGATAAAAATTATCCATCCATTGTACCTATATGCCACCGGAAAATGGTAGACTCCGTACATTGTAATAAATCTTGTACCTATAGATTATATTTTCTCGACACATTTGAAGAACTCGTTTTGTATAATTATAATCAATCCCATCTAAATTCAATAGTATCCAATCTATAAGAGTTTCATTTAGAAAAAAAAAATTATACTTAATTTCACGTGATATTTTACAATCTTACGTCGCGTCGTTTACCACTTTCCCGTGTTATATGTAAAGAAAATATATTTCCTTTCTTTTAATGTTCTAAATTATTTAATAGAAACCTATGTTACACAAATATTGACATAGATAGCGCAGTTTGTACTAAATACGATTATCTAATGTACTAGTAGTTAAGCTATAGAAAAGGATTAAAAGTCTGTCAAAAACAAAGAACACAAAAAATTTCCGACACAGTATTGGAAATTAAAGAACATTTAAAAAAGACAATTTGGAATTCAAATAACACACTTTAATCGTCGTTTCTTTGTTTGCACAGGTAGTGTAAATATTACGTTTTGTGCTAAAATAAAACTTTGTTTTCACAGCTCAACGCGTGGTTATTATTTAACCAATATTCCCAAACAAACACATTATAAAACGACGATTTTAGATAATAAACTATGGAGCAATTACAAGTACACTTCAATAAATAAATAACAATAGGGAGATGTGCCTAAAACGGGCACCGTGCCTAAAGAGAGCACTCTCGTTTATGTTTATACTAGCTGACCCGCGCAACTTCGTCTGCGTCACATTTTCCATTATTGCTCCGCTCCTATTTGTCTTAGCGTGATGATATATAGCCTATAGCCTTCCTCGATAAATGGGCTATCTAACACTGAAAGAATTTTTCAAATCGAACCAGTTGTTCCTGAGATTAGCGCGTTCAACCAAACAAACAAACAAACTCTTCTGCTTTATAATATTACTAGCTGACCCGCACAACTTCGTCTGCGTCACATTTTCCATTTGGCACACATATAGTTCACATCCTGGAATAACACATAGGCTACTTTGTATCCCGATAAAAGGCGTGGCTTAGTGGCGGAGGAGGAAGAGGAAATCCGAAGCCGCTGCTGCCTTAGTAGGTACTTCAGATTCACAAGTACCAGGAAAGCAGAAACACGTCGAAGTATTTTCGCGGTTTTATTTGCAAGCGGTTTGCATTCAAAAGTACCAAAGAACCAGAAATATTTGTGACGCTGTAATTGTGATTAATTAGGATTCAAAAGTAACAGGAACATGTTGAATTAATTTTGAAGCAAAATAAAAGAACCAAAGATTCACAAGAAATATGTCAACAGGGCCTGATTAACCCTTAGGCTAATTAGGCTGCAGCCTAGGGCGCGAGGATCGGGGGGGGGGGGGGGGGGGGGCGCGCTGAAATCGTGTATTCGCATGCACTGCCTAATCTAGTCTATCATTGCATCTACCCTACATATTTCAACTAGACCGAGACAAAACACAAACTAAATGCGCTCGAGAGTCCCTGATTTTGACAATAAATTTTGAAATTTTAAAAAGCGCGCGTGAATCAAACTGGGTGAGTGTGTGCATTTAAAAAACCGGCAAATTATTTATAATACCGTAAACACTGGTTTCTTATGGAAACTGCATGAACTAGACGACAGTGAATTTATTAAATGATGACAATGATTTACGAATGATGACTTTTACCAACAGAGCTATTTCCACCAATACCGATATTGACATATTCAGTGACAGAATAGTTGAACTTAAAAAAAAATATTTGTGATTGATTTGTGTTCGACTCCTACCTGTGATATACCTAAAATAATTTATAATTATTGTTAAAATTTTTGTATAGATAATTACTAATATTGTTGAATCAATGTTAGGTTCATTGATTTAGCAATCTGTATCTGGAAACTGGTCACTGTTTTTTATTATTTTCATTGATGTTTTATGATTTTTATTGTTGTCAATTTCAGTACAATCTACTCAAGGAATTTCAATTTTTAATCTTTATTGCAATAATTTCATTTAAACTAATTTAATCTAATTTTTATAAATAGTAATTTAAAAAAAGTGTCATATTATGTTACTTTATTTTAATGTCAGATGTAAAAGTTGTGTAGGTACACCTGTCAGTAAGTGACATATTTGCACAGAACATAGCAATGTATAATTTACTAGCTGACCCGTGCCCACTTCGTTGGGCGGTAAACATTTTAACTTGTTATGAAATTATGAGTGTGGTTCGGTTAGTACTGACTGCTATGATTTATTTCCTGTCGGCCAAAAGGAGGGTTTTGTTTTTATTGCATAATAATATGTATGTAGCTAGGCTAGCGAGCCGCTGAGAGCGCTCAGCGTTAGACTCCCTGTCCCTTGTTGCAGAGCCATGCTGCTTTAAATCACTGAGACGCTGTGCACGTTCAGCGCTAGATTCCCGAGCACGGACGTGCGATGTTCTCCAGCTTTGGTTAGCAAGCCGCTGTGAACGCTCGGAGCTAGATTTCCCAGCGAGTGCTTGCGAAATATTTTCTCTATTCCTCGAGAGGCTCTTCCGTACGGCGTACTCGAGCTGCTCTTGTCTCATGCCTGGGATGTCTGACGGGAAAGTTTTGATATCCTTTAAGGCATGATAAACAATCGCTGAAACTGTCCGATATCCCAAAACAGAAATATCACAGCTTCGAACTCGAAGAATGAGAACGAAGTAATATTGTAATTGTGTTTTGAGAAACCGAGCAACCAAAACAATTTTAAAGACCAACAACATTCAATCAACTACGTACAACTTACCTACCAAACGACAAAAGTTAAATAATAACTGGAGAGGGTCATTAATCCGCGGAAAATCTTAACACCACGATTCAGAAAAATGACTGCACAACGCCGTCTATGGGTACCTAATGGATAAAACGTCCGCAACGCCATCTAGTTATGAAAATTACAACTTTTCTACACTATTTAAACTAACATCTTGGTGAGCTGGTTCCAAACATGCATGGTTCTGAACACACTTTACGAAAGTTTGTTACGTATTTCTCTATTACGCTGTTAATAATTAAAATTAGGTAAATAGGTACGCGATATTTTACATCGATCGAGTCCGTACAAAGCATGTTCTAATGCGGTTCGTGAATGGACGGCACGGGCGGCGTTTTGCGATTTAGTAATTTTATATTATCTTCGAAACTATTCAACCAATTGACATACTGTTTTGGGCAAATCGTATCTCTATGATGTTCTTGTGAACAAAATAACATTTTTTTAGATAAGGTTTAATATTTTGTTGTTTAAAAAATCGTCCAAAGATAAGTACGTCGAAAAATACTTTTTTTAACACATAAAAGCTACTATATCTGCTAAAATATAAAAGATAGAAATATGGTGCCGCAGACTTTTTTGTAGAACTATTATAGGCGGACCAGGTTGCCATACATTGTTTTCAATTATATACAACTGTTAAGGCAGCGCACGCAAATAACTCTGTTGTAAGAGCTATTTTTTTCCGCCTGGATAGACAAAAATTGAGATAGTTCGACTAATATGCATGATATCTTTATAATTTACTAGCTGACCCACGCAACTTCGTCTGCGTCACATTTTCCATTAATTCTGCGCTCCTTTTTGACTTAGCTTAATGATATAGCCTATAGCCTTCCTCGATAAATGGGCTATCTAACACTGAAAGTTCCTGAGATTAGCGTGCTCAACCAAACAAACAAACAAACTCTTCTGCTTTATAATATTATAACTCAGAGGTTCTCAGATTTTGTTGTGCAAGGCGTTGCGAACGTTCGACACTCGACTCTCGTGCGCGTACCTGAGAGTTTCTCTGATTTTGTTCAGCAAGGCGTTGTGAACGTTCAGGTGAAGATTCTCCCATACGGCGTATTCTTGCTGCCCGTGCTTGAGAACTATGTTTAGTAAGTTGAGACATGGCTCTCTTAGGCATTTTCAAATGTTTTAGAAAATGTTAATAGCGTGTAATATTCTAGCTCTGAAAAGAACTGTTGTGTAGCCCTGAAAAGAACTGTTGGTTAGCCCTGAAAAGAACTGTTGTGTAGCCCTGAAAAGAACTGTTGGTTAGTCCTGGAAAGAACTGTTGCTTAGCCCTGAAAAGAACTGTTGTTTGGCTCTGAGAAGAACTTTTGCGTAGGTGTAGTTTTAAGAACGAAATCTAAAGAAAATCGCACGAAAATTATTAGACTTCGCGCGCGACCGCTGCGTAGGGAGCCGACGTACTTATACTTATCTATGGAGCCGACCTCGCGGCTGAGCCGCGCGGGTACCTTACTCATAGATCTAAACCTGTGTCTAAACTTCCCTCCCGCACGCGCACCCCCGCCGTGGTGACGTCCACTTCGCAACGGGTCGTGCAGCAGAAATCGTAATATTTTAATTTCGCCATAACTTCAAAACCAAACGTCCGATTTTAATCATTCAAAGACCAAATATTATCTACATAAACTGTACTTAGTGATAAAATACTTTATTTTGATAAAGATTAATAGCATGAGTAAAATAAACGCGTTTAAATGTAGTCCAAAAAAAATCAAGATTTTTAAATAAAAAAAATGGTTGTTGTGCCTCACTCGACATAGATAGGTATAGTGTGTCGCGGACTTTTTTGTAGATATTTATAAGATCTACAATTAATTAAAACAATGTATGGTTCTATCTTTTATAGTTTAGGCAGCGTACACAAAATAAGTTACTTTTCTGGTTGATTTTTACACCTTGTGTCCGAAAAACCCAAATATCTTACGGAACCCTATTTTTTTCCAAAATAAAATATAGCCTATGTTACTCGTGGATAATGTAGCTTTCGAATGGTGAAAGAATTTTTAAAATCGGTCCAGTAGTTTTTGAGCCTATTCATTACAATCAAACAAACAAACAAACAAAGTTTTCCTCTTTATAATATTAGTGTAGATAGCCTATAGCACTCACGGATAATGTAGCTTTCTACCAGTGAAACAATTTTTCAAATCGGACCAGTAGTTCCTGAGATTACCCCCTACATACAAACTTACAAACTTACAAACTTACAAACAATTTTACCTCTTTATAATATTAGTATAAATGTAACCTTTTTTGTAAATATGTCCTTCGTGTTCCTAAATAAAAATAAAATAAAATAAAAATAAATTAGAAGTAAAGCAAAGGAGTTAAAACAACTATATATTATGCCACTGATTTAGAAGAAACCTTTGCAGAAGAATGCGTCCACTTGGCGCAGTTTTTAAAATCTGACACCGAGACCGAGCATTCTATTTCTACCAGAACCCCAACAGGCAACTAAGTTGTTTAAGAAACTAAGCCAATACAAGTCATCCTGCCAAACACGACATGGATTTAGTTTCCTACTTGGTAGCCTGCACTCACTAATCATGATTTTGGTTTTATAATGCGTGAAGTAAAATCATCAAATGAGTCCTCCCGCCCTGGGTGGGGCGGAAGGGACTGTCAGACTTTTACTGACCAAAATCCACCCGTGTTCCTTCGGTTGCCCTTTTCGTTCGGGGGCCACGGTATCCTGTTTAGACAATCTCGCGACCCCAGCAGGCTGCCTTTATGTACGGTCAGCATATAAAAAAATGGTTTGCCACCCTAAGGTTGAATGTCATGCAGATTAAAGGACAACTTTATTTCGCTTGCAAATCGATCTGAAAACTTTTGTAGGTATTATGAACCATGTTAAAATTTTCACACTACTACTCTACTCACTACTTTTTAGGCCGTCCCGTCCTGGCGAGGGCGCGTCCTCTTAATTAGCCTAGGGCGGTCTTAACTCTTGATCAGTCGCTGTATGTCAAAGTATTTTGAGCAAGAATTTTGTTTACCAGGTGAACAGAAACGTGTCTATGTTTTTTCTGGGCTGGAATTGTCAACACTAATTTTCGGCATTGTGATCGATTAGGATTTAAAAGTATCGGGAGACCAGAAACATGATAAAACTTTTGTCGGGGCTGGAATTATGAGCGCTACAGATTTACAAGAAGACCAAAAAACATGTCGAAGTAATTTCGGAGCTGAATATTACTTTCAGCCGCACCGCAAAGACTTACACTATCTGGATACCAGAATCATGAAGATGCACTTCCAAGGATGAGAATATGATGCATAAAAGTTGTGAGCCAGTTCTAACGTCTACGCAGACAAAGTCGCGGGAAGAAGCTAGTGTTTAATAAATATGTAAATGAGCTATATGATTCTACTGTAACGCTTATACTGTAATCATATTCTGTTGTTTTTTTGGCTACTAGAGTCGTGCTGCTATAGCTTCAGTATAAATTTATCGAATAAAATATTCTTAAGCATATTTAGAATTGTCTCCTCGAGTACTTTAATTTGATACCTAACATAACTATGTCACGAAAAATTTAAGGTGAAAATGGTTGCAAATAAACTTTATAAATCGGTTATCATCATATCAGCCGAAAGACATCCACTACTGAGGGGCTACTCTCTAATCCCGATGTTCATAGTTTCGGGCTTAGTTGCGGGCGTATTTTAGTCCGTATCTCCTAACCACCAAGATTAATGACAACACGATTTGACAGTTAGGTACTATCAAATCGTGTTGTCATTAATTCTTAGTTCGGGTTCGGGACTAATCATTAGTCTGTAGTTGATACGGAGTAGAATACCGCCGCAACTAAGCCCGAAACGACGGACTACGGGCTTAGAGAGTAGCCCCCCTGGACATAGTCGTGTCGCCTCACCAACCTGACCTGTGCGGTTACATCCATCGGCTGCATGCGACCTGGTGGGGGTCGCCTAGTGGGAAGCCTTCAAAAGCTACGTCTACCGATACGCGGTCACCACTACAGATCTTTTCGGCCTCATCGACCATCTGTTCGCGAGTAATGTGCCCTTCACACAACTTTAGTTTGGCAATATTTTGGGCAATGTCGGTAACTTTGGTTTTCTAACGGATATCAACATCCCTGATTCCATCACGCAAGAAGACTGCAAGACCCTTGCAATTACTCTCTCCTCTCTACAATTACCCTCTCCATTGGAAAAAAAAACATAAGTTTTGGAGAAAAAACGGATTCTCTAATGTGCTACTCCGCAGGTCCTGATCCTGTGATGATTACAGGTCATGGCACATTATTTTGGCACCGCAATGGCACGGCAGCAGCACGGCGTCTCTTCGAATTTAGGCTACGGTTAGCATCCAGCGCGATAGCTACGCGTCGTCTGCGAGGTGAAAGCTCGCCATCCGCGCAAGGCGCAGGGCGCAGGGGCGATGGTGGCGCACGTTGTCTGCCACCATCGCTCCTCGCTTAGATTATAGTCTGGAAGTTATCTAAATTCTATGCAAACGCATAGGCCATATATATATTTTTTTTGTATATCCCGGTAGTATGTTCCCTAGGTATCACGCGGGCGAAGCCGCTGGCAGAAGCTATTTATGAATAAATTAAAGAGGTATTGAAACTCCTTTATGGTAGCTACATTAAATTTATCGATAAAAAATTGAAATGTGTCGAACCCTATTGTCAGATGTCAAAATTGTCAACAAAACAAACTAAAATATTTTCATCTTCCATTACAATTATGTGAATTAAAACAATAATATACTATCAACATATTTTGCCCAACCTTCGGAATTTTCGTGAGTGTCATCATTTTCCTGTTGTTTCTTTTAGTGGCTATTGATATTTTAATTAAACAACAGTTCGCGATTTTTTTCAAAAAAAGTGTCGCAGGTCTGGCTCCGAACACGTCCCGTAGGACTGTGCGGTCTTCAAAGGTAAGCTTTTCTGCACAAATTCGATGTTTATAAAATTTTATATTAGAAAACTCAAAAATCTAGCCGCTTTCGTCCTTCCAAAATACGATTACCTTTCAGTTCGTAGAAATTTTTAATTGTTTTGTGCTGTAATTAGGAAATGAGATTGAAAATTGTTTTTTGAAATCAACCCTTTTTCAATTTTTTTTTTATCGGGAAAATTATACTATTTCGTGTTTTCACTTCCTCTTGCCTCTAGAACAAGGATGTATCCTTCACATATATTTTTTTCCAGGCTTAAATTCAATATTTTGAGCATTTCCAATTGAGTCTCAAACAGCCAAAATTCGAATAACAGGCCGTTAACCAGTTTTGGAAAAATATTGGAAGGTAAGTCTCATGTGTTCTGACATTTGGAACGAAGTTCCTTATCGCGCGTTGTGAAAGGGGGCTAGACGGAAAAAAATTCTCACGAAAAGTTGGCACAACACTTTTTGCTATAGTAAGCTATTGTAAGCCGTGCGGCGTGCGCATGTTTCTCTGTCTGTCTCTCTCTCTCTCTCTCTTATAGAAAGCATGCTAGTGTTCAAATTCGTTAGTCGAGGTCAAGGACAAAGTCAAGGTCAAGGTAAAAAATTCAGAGGATATTAGATACTAATGTGTTTTTGTTGAGTGTATACAGGTTTTTTGTACATAATAATACTAGATAGCTACTAATATGCATGAAGAAAGGGAGAGAAAATATGTCACCGTACGGCGGGATGCCTGGTGCTAGAAAAGGAACTTCGTTCCATCCGGGTGTCCCTTGACACCTCTAATTTTTTTTTGTTTTTATGATGTTATAATCATAAGCCGTTAGTTATTAACTGGTTATCTGGCCGTTAATCGATGCATTAAACGCCATGTGCCTCAACATTTTCAGGTTAAATTTTGGTTGCATAATATATTACAATTGCCGAAAAAGACAAAGCGAGCAGTGCCCACCTGTTTACTTATAAATTGCTAGTTTCTTTGTTATGTTTTAGATGTTAAATATTACAAGCGGAAAACTTCGCAAGCCTCATGGACCTCCTCAACCATACGAACTTGGTAGATTTGTTACTGTATTTTCTGCACATCAGGAAAATGAGCTTTTGGAATACGTCTTTCATATGGACAGTTTATTTTACGGGTTGTCGAAACTAGAGTTCTTGGAACTATGCTTGGATATAATTATGCAGAAATGAACTAAATTCCACATCCTTTTAAAATTGGTGCTGCTGGTTCAGATTGGTACACAGGTTTTATTAAACGTCACCCAGACCTAACTTTGCATAAACCAAAGCCACATCCGTTGCTCGAGCCAAACGGTTTAACAAACCTCAAGTTATCGATTTTTCGATTTATTGGAAAGCATAACGTGGATGCTACTCGTTTATATAATATGGACGAGACAGGCATTCAAACGTCATCGAATAAACCCTCTAGGGTCCTGACAAAATCTGGAAAGCGACAAGTCGGTCTCTTAGCTAGCACTGAAAGAGGAAGAACAACCACTGTAACATGCTGCTGTAATGCTGCTGGGTCTTTCATTCCCCCATTCATGATTTTCGCGAGAAAAAGAATGGTTCCACGCCTTATTGTTGGAGCTCCACCTAGTACCCAAGGCACTTGTTCTGATAATGGCTGGATTAATGGGCCAGTATTTTTGGAATGGCTGAGATTCTTTGTAGAGACCGTCAGACCAACCTCAGAAAAAAAAGTTATTCTTGTCCTCGATAATCACGAGTCTCACAAATTTTTGCCAGCCTTGGAATATGCTTCACAAAACCACGTCATTTTTGTATCTTTGGCCCAACATTTGAAAAATCGTATTCAGCCCTAGATTACTGCGTATATGGGCCTCTTGAAATTTTTTTCGAACAGGAGTTATATAACCATATCAAGGTTACTAGACAATAACCTTCATTGTAATTAGGTAATGAGACCACATTGCGCGATGCTTCCTGGAACTGCGATAACAGGAAGCATTAAGATATAATAACCCTCTGTTATATGTACTTAGCTTATAAGCGCCAGGCAGCAGAAAAAGCAGTAGCAGCAGCGCGAGGCAGAGGAAGACTCATCTATCGACTATCACCACTTAGATAAAAATGGCTAATGATAGGATCTCCTTTTTTATAACTGTATTATGTAATTATAAGGAAGGTGAATATTTCTCGGACAGGAAAACTACAAAAAATGGATTAATTTTCCCACCAGCATTAATTACAGTAAAAAAACGGAAACGCAAATATGACAGTAATAAACACATCAGATAAAACTATAAAGTTTAAAAACAGTTGTCACCTTTACTTTCAAAAGTTAAACAAAAAATAAAAATAAAACTCAGAAAACACTCCAATAGATAACAGAAAAAAACTAGATAAGTCCATAGCTAACTTGCAGAAACAAAATTTAGAAAGGTTAAGAATCAGCCACATGAATCCGAAGGAACACCGTGAAGTTAAAAAAACTATGTACAATTTATAGGGATATTTTCCATTGCGAGGAAATACCGCTAACTTTCACTCACGAAATTAAACATCAACTTACTAATAGAAGATGAACCAAAATTTCGTGCGTAACTACAGACAGGCACCAAAACACAAGGAGGAAATTTAAAAACAAATCATACAACTCGTAGAAAATAATATAATACAAGAAAGCAATTCACCATGGTCATATCCGGTACATTTATGCATGCATGAATAGAGTCACATTAATAGAGAATATTTCCGAACAAACAGACATAATAAGGAAATATCATGAAGGTAAAACTATACAAAGAGGTATACAGAAAACATACAAACACATCCATAGAAACTGCCACTGGCCTAATATGTTAGCTTCAATACAGAGATTCATTAACAAATGTGATAGTTGTCTTAAAAGCAAATATGAATGAAATCCTCTAAAATTACCATTGCCTTAACAGACAGTCCACATAGACCGATGGAACACATGTTCATGGATCTTTATAGTAGTGGAGGTATAACCTTCTTAACTATAATAGATAATTTCACAAAATATGCTCTTGCAATACCACTCACAGCTTCAACTAGCATACACATTGCTGAAGCTTTACTCAGTCTATTTTCAGTAATTGGAGTAGGTACCTAAGAAAATCACAACAGACTCCGATACAAAATTCGATAACGAAGTAATTACTGAAATATGTGCAATGCATAACATCTACATACACTTCACAACACCGTACAACCCCAATTCAAACTCTCCAATAGAAAGATTACATTCAAGCTTAGCCGAAATTATTAGAGTTCAAAGAATAACAGACAAGGACGATCCCACAAATCTAATGAAATATGCAATGATAGCATACAACAACACAATACACTCATCAACAGGTTTCACACCCTTTGAATTACTATATGGACATACTGATAGTAGAAATCATTTAGAACTACACTGCCCTAAAGAATTCTATCAAGAATACGTAATTAAACATAAGCAAATAATGGAAAACACACAAAAACTAATAAACAATAAACTGGCAAATGATAAACAACAAGTAATAGAAAGGTTCAATAAAGACAAAGAAACTGCACAATTTAAAGTAGGTGATACAGTATACAAATAAGTAGCGAAGACAGCCAGGAGCAACAAATAAATACCTAGGGCCCTACACGATAGTTCGCTTACACCCAGAACAAATAGCTGAAATGGTAGGCAATCATGTGAACGCGAAAACAATCAGAGTTCACTTCCGCTTACTAAGGCGCCCTGAAAATGTTCCAGGGACATCATCGTCTTCGTCGCAGCACTCCAGCTCGCCGCTGCCACAGTGGTCATACAGCCAATAGATAATCACAATGGAATCCTAGTGCTTACAGAAGCAAAAGCCCAATACCAAATAGATACATACCACTTAGCAGTAATTTACAACATAACTAAACTACGAGAGGTTTTTATAGATATTTGCAGTCATTATTACACAATCAAATTAAAACAAAACAGTTCTATTGATATCACGGCTATTACTAAACAAATAGATTACCGTATTGATACGATAGAAAGTAAGTAACTATATTTAGGATTAGAAACAGTACGTTTCCAGTAGATCTAGCTATAGATATAAACGTGGCCTTATAGATGGTTATGGCACTGCAGTAAAAGCAATCACTGGTAACTTAGATCAAGATGACGCAACAAAATTCGATAATGAGATTAAAGCAATTCACTTAACAACAACAGAGTCAATCAGAAAAAGACGATTAGCATCATGCAGGAATTTATGAAGGAATACGAAAATAATTTAAGAAACATAAAAAATAATCAAATAGAACTGTACAGGGCTATAGATAGATACTCAACTCAGCAAACTGAATTCGAAACCAACTATCTGACTACGAACATCTTTAATATCGTCGAAGACTCGCTTCAGCAACTTTACGATAGACTAGACATGCTAGAAAACCGCTTTAACATTTTCACACCTCGAGAAAATGCATCCTAGTATAATCGACCCTTCGAAAAATTAAATAATATCCAAAATGAAATCAGTGGAAATCTAGCTTTTGCCCCAAACTTAAATAATATTCAATTATGGGAAAAGCTATCACAGTAAAAGCATATAGCACTAATGAAACTATTAACTTTATACTGGATATACCAATAGTTGCTGATCAACCCTATAACTTCCTACACCTGTATTCCATTCCTAATGACAATAATACAATCCTCATCTCTAAAAATCCTCTCCTTATCTTGGGAAATAATGAGTTCGCCTACCCCCACGAGTATGCACGAAGATAGTGGAAGACGAGGTCATCTGCAAGCATCTAGAATGGAACACCTTACTGCACTCAAATGATTGCAACTGCACTTATGCAACCGCAACCTACGAAAACAACATCATCCAACAAATCAAAGATAACAGCTGGATAATCATCATGAAGCAAGAAGAAGTCATCAAAACCATCTGGGGCAATGACGATCAATATCAGCGCAACAAAGGCGTCTTTCTGATAACAACAGACAACAATTGCAAGGTGCAAGTCATGGACAGAACACTGGCAACACATCAACGGTACATCAACATCATTGAAACCATACCATTACCACGTGCACACCAGACGCCAAAAGTTCTACCTATCAAAATAAAGCTAGAAGATATAGAGCTAGACAACCTGAAGGAAGCCATACAGCAATCAGAAGAGGTCGAGTCTGCAATCACAGATCCAGTCATCATCTCCAGCACACCTAGTTGGTCATCAATCTCCCTATACATCTTAGTACTAGCAACAGGAATTGGAGTAGCAGTCTACAAACTCTGGTGGATCCCGAGATCGGCGCACACTTCAGTTCTGCAACAACCTGAAGCTGAACCACTTCAACTTCAGTCGCAGCCTTCGGTACGCCTCCATCTTAAGCGGGGAGGAGTTATATAACCATATCAAGGTTACTAGACACTATTCTATGTACTTAGCTTATAAGAATTTGTATTAAATAAAGTGAGTCTTAATCCGCTCTTCAAGCTGAAGACACCTATGGTCTTTTTAAAAAGCCTTTCGTCTCCGCCCACAACCTAACTCAGGCTGTGGCCGTTTTCCAAAAGGCGCATGCTGGACGAACAATTATTCAAAATGACATAGCCAAACTGTTTGCAGATGCTTATGTGAAAGTAGCAACTGCAAACAACGCTATATGCTCCCAACTAACAGGTTTAAATTTGATGAAGCTGATTTTCTGCCAGCTTTTGTTACAGAAAATCCATTAAATCTGACCGAATTTGAACAATAAATAGAAGCACCTTTGCCACTTGCAGATGAAGCCAATAGGACAACACCGTCGCCGTCGATACTGGAAGATATGGTAGGTACGCACGCACCTACAATGTATTTTCATCTGAAAATATAGAGATAGACCAGGTGACTCCTCTGACAGCTCAAAATATAGTTATTCAGAACTCTAAAGAGATTGGACGGCATTATCTCAACCAGAGGCAAAGGATCCTGAAAGAACGCCATCTCCATTGGAGCTTGATCAAATTTGTCAGAACAGGCATACTCAGAGCTCAGACTGAGATAGTGCCAGAAAACACTATAAAAATAATTCTGTACCAGAATTGAACTTGGCTGGTTTCTTGACAACAGATGAGGCAATAATCCCAGTTACTCCCTGCGTGGACAATATGAATCCGTCCACAGATAACCTTGATATTCCTGGCTGCAGTGCACCCATAAGCCCTATGGTAATAAGACCAGTTCCCAAGGTTGCTCCAAATAAAACCACCAGTCGCAGAAGAGTATAAAAGGCTGAGATATGAACTAGCACACCGATCAAAGACGAGCAATGACTGAAACAAGACAAAAAGAAAAAAAAAACAAGCTGAAAGAAAATGAACAGAAAATTACTAAAACTGTTAAAAGAAATATAAATGCAGAACTGTCTGTTGAGAAAGTAAAGTATAAGAAAACAGAAAAGAAACCAAAGAGAAAAACGTCTAATGCTAGGCCTGCTGCGCAATATAGTTGTTTTGAGTGCCATGAGCCATATGAACACCCGCCCCTCGAGGACTGCATCATATGAACACCCGCCTCCGCAAAGCGGGCAATCGTAGAGCTATCGTTATTTGCTTATAACTACTTATTATTTTAAAATTTTTGATAAATCGAAAAGCGTTAAATTATAGACCTTTTGGGTTAAAATTATTTATATAGCTAAGTTATAAACCATTTATTTTTTAACTTTCCCTTATAGTGCCAACTTTGGGCACATCTCCCTAATAAGACAACGTAAAGGTATTTTATTACGACTGGGAACTCACCATGGCGTAGACTATCAACTAGCGTCGCAAATTCGAAACTATTGTATTCTATTTTAACCGACTTCTTTAAAAAGGAGGAGGTGTTTGTATTTTTTTATGTATGTATGTTCACCGATATCTCAGCCAAATTTGGACCGATATTAAAAATTCTAGCCTATACTCCTGATGTAGTCACATTGTCACCAAGACAAAATATGATGATGGGATCCCATGAAAATCGGGGGACACCCTCAAATTTTATAGGCACACACAATGTTTTATATAAACTTTCTGACGCAATTTAGATATTTGTGCCTGGTAATCATCATCTCATGTTGCTGAGCTGATGATGGAAGGTATAAGTTAGGATCTGATGATGGGATCCCATGCAAAATGTTTATTCAGCGATATTTTCGCCACTTGTCAACCGAATTGGATGATTTTCGCGGACTGGTCCCATTTGAATTGAATGAAGATTTGATGAAGAACTTAGGAGGTAGGCACCCCTAAATGCAGAAAACCTCAAGAACTAAAGATATTTTAGCACTTTATATCGGAAGGGTTATATTGTATTTTGATTGAGCAAAAGGTAATCACACTTATTCTATAACAAGTTCCAAAAGTATCAACAAAAATGCGGAAAAGCTAAAACTCGAAACACACGTGCGACCCAAAACTCCCATGACAAGAATCCCACCTCTCAAGTCAAATGCCAAATAATGATAACTGGCAGGTGTCAAGCCCTGTGTTGTCGCCGTTTCTGACAAACGATAATGACGTTCTTCTTACGGCCGAAACCAATATCCTATCTATCACATACTGGAGATAGAAAAACAAATGAAACAACAGAAAACCTATATAATTTTCATATTGTTTCATTTGTTTTGCTATCTCCAGTATGCCAAATCTGGTGATAGTTAGGTTATTGGGTTCGGCCGTTAACTAACAATAATCCGCGATTACAGATTACGATACAGCGATTCTAGTATTTGTTCCACTGTGTTGGTTCTGCGATATAATGAAAAATGAAAAGAGACAAGGACCTCGCAAAGGAGTTCCATATAAACAAAAGGAACCTGTTAAAGATGACTTCGATGACAAGTTTAAATATTTTCGTCAGCGCGCTTACGAGTGTGGCCATGATTAATATGTCGCGCTAAATATCTTTTATCATTAAAACTACGCTGACATATATCACATTAGAAAGGATTCTCACCAGTGTGGGTACGAGTATGACTTACTAAATTAATATTTTGATTAAAACTACGCTGACATGTGTCACATTTGAAAGGTTTCTCACCAGTGTTGTTACGATTATGAATTACCAAACTACATTTCTGATTAAAACTACGCTGATCGATTATATCACATTTGAAAGGTTTTTCAAGAATGTGAGTACGAGTATGATTTACTAAATTACTCTTTTCATTAAAACTACGCTGACATATCACATTTGAAAGGTTTCTCAAGAGTGTGGGTATGAGTATGACTTGCTAAATTACTCTTTTCATTAAAACTACGCTGGCATATATCACACTTGAAAGGTTTCTCACCAGTGTGGGTACGAGTATGTCTTACTAAATGATACTTATCATTAAAACTACGCTGACAAATATCGCAATTGAAAGGTTTCTCTCCAGTGTGGGTACGAGTATGTTTTGCTAAATCATACTTATCATTATAACAACGCTGACATATTTCACATTTGAATGGTTTCTCACCAGTGTGGTTACGACGAGTATGTCTTACTAAATTACTCATTTTATTAAAACTACGCTGACATATAGCACATTTAAAAGGTTTCTCATCAGTGTGGGTACGTGTGTGTTTTACTAAATTACTCTTTTCATTAAAACTACGCTGACAAATAACACATTTGAAAGGTTTCTCACCAGTGTGGGTACGAGTATGACTTACCATATGTTGCTTTTGATTAAAACTTAGCTGACATGTATCACACTTGAAAGGTTTCTCACCAGTGTGGGTACGAACATGACATATGAGATGACACTTCTTACTAAAACTACGCTGACAAATTTCACATTCAAAACGTTTTTCACTGACAGACATTCTTCGTTTTTTTATTTTTTTATCATTATCAATACCTTTGTTCGATATTTTAAATTTAATATTATCTCTGTTCCTACTATTTCGGAGACTTGTACATAAAACAGTATCATTTACACTGCCAGAAACTACATGTTGCGTTTTAGTGAAGGGCTTTTTAAATGTAGTCGTTCGGTTCGACGTATGATTTTGAGATTTCATAATTATTTTCGAGACAGATTTTCGATTATATTCGTTAATTTTTTCTTTGTCTGGGATTGTAACACTTGGTTTTTGTCTTCGCGTGTCCAGTTTTGGCATCTTAGCGACGGGCGCCCCTGTAAAATAATGAAATAAGCTAGGATTATGTAATGTTAACTGAATATTGGGATTCAAGCGGTTGCTATTTCATTCCCAGTGTCACAAAGTATCAAATTGAACATCGACGTAGACACCACACTCACATACCGTCGATCTAGGGCAGTAATGCCCGGGAACCCCCAGGGATCAGCGCACAACAGACATGCCACAAACCCCACTCCTTGGTGCAAGTGTCTTAATCTCAACTCTGTACATCAGGTGGACCGTCGGCCTGCTTGCTTACCTGTTGATTCTTGTTCATCTTCCACTTTAATTTTAATCTCTATCAAAGGTTCAACTGCTGAATCTGACTGAGCGTGGAGTGCTGGTGTATCTTCTACATCCTGATAGCTTGTATCTACATTATCAAGTTCTAATTCTGTAAACAAACAAAGCATTTTTTGTTGATCTATATTATTATATCTATACTATAATATTATAAAGCAGAAGAGTTTGTTTGTTTGTTTGGTTGAACGCGCTAATCTCAGGAACTACTGATCCGATTTGAAAAATTATTTCAGTGTTAGATAGCGTAAAACGTGACGCAGACGAAGTTGCGCGGGTCATCTAGTCTATACTATAATACTATAACTAGCTGACCCGCGCAACTTCGTCTGCGTCACGTTTTCCATTACTGCTCCGCTCCTATTGGTCTTAGCGTGATGATATATAGCCTATAGCCTTCCTCGATAAATGGGCTATCTAACACTGAAAGAATTTTTCAAATCGGACCAGTAGTTCCTGAGATTAGCGCGTTCAACCAAACAAACAAACATACAAACAAACAAACTCTTCTGCTTTATAATATTATATAGTATAGATACAATATTATAAAGCAGAAGAGTTTGTTTGTTTGGTTGGTTATAGGCTATATATCATCACGCTAAGACAAATAGGAGCGGAGCAGTAATGGAAAATGTGACGCAGACGAAGTTGCGCGGGTCAGCTAGTTTATAATATCACTAACAAACATCAACAATCAAAATATCACATGTATATTTTTTAGTTTAAGGTTTTCTTTATGTTTTTGGAGTACAATAAAGCATATATAAATAAATAAATAACAAAAAAAAATCGGCCTATGGCGAAAAAAGATAACGCCATAAATATGTTTTACCAGACTTTCGTTGAATGCAAGAGCTCCTTGTAGGAGCGTCGGTGAACCAATCAATAATAATTTGAAAGCTCGTTAAAAGTGCGATATTTTTTACTATAGAAACAAAAAATTGGAAATAAAGTAGTGACATACATCATTTTTAAAGCTCGTTAAGGCTCAATTCACACTGGCGCAGAGTGGAGACGTCGCGAAGCGTCACGTTTTTCAACTGTTTTAAATTCATCTCTATTTATCTATTAATACGGTACGAAATTTTGTTGCGAAGATTTGAAAACGCTCGGCGACGCGTCTCTGCGTACGAATGCGCGCAGCTTCGCCTGCTAAGGTCGCTCGGGTCCGTGCACAATTACGCGCAGACGCAGCACAGTGCCTGAGTGGAGACTATGCGGATGCGCGCAGACGCGCGTATACGCGCGTCAACGGGGCAAAATATTTCACGTCGCGACGCTTCGAGTCTGCGCCAGTGTGAATTGAGCCTAAAGGTTATTTTTTACCATTTTGATACTGAACCCTAAAAACGATGAATTAAGAGAATTAATTAATTATGTTGTGCTATTTTGATAAGTAACACTAAACAATGTTCACTTTCCCAATTTTGCCGCCCTGGGCACTAGCCTCGACTGCCCTTACTGTAAATCCATCTGCCCGTGTGCGTCGTTTTAAAGAAGATCTTAAGAAACAGCTGTCAACAAGGTTTTGGTAAGTGCAATTTGTCAAACCAGTTGGTAAGTGCCTGCTAGCACAAATATTAACTAACTAATACTTACGTTGTGTGTCGCTGGCTCTCCGTTTGGTCCTCAATATTTTATGGTCCTCCACTTCAGTTTTAAACTCCATTAAAGGCTTATCATCTTCTGAATCAGACTCACAATTGTGTGCGGGTATAGATTCTACATCAAAAAATATATATTTCTGATTTTCGAGTTCTAGCTCTGTAAGTAAACAAAACAGACAATAGTGAATTGTTTCTAAAATGGAAGGACTTACGAACTACAGTATCATAGGATGAACATACAAGAAGCGAAAGCAAACTTAACAATATCTGTAAAGTAGATAATATGAGCGCCGCGCCGGCGCACCTCCGCCGCCATGGATTTTAAGGTGGAAGCTCCAGGGTAGCCCGCGAAATTCAAATATTTTTTATGTTTTTTGCAATTAACCGGTCAGTGTGAAGCTGTATGTTGAACAAAATACGGTTCGCGATCGTAAAGAACTCGATTGAATGTTATTTCGTGAAAAAGTCATTCAATCGAGTTGTATAAACTTAGAGGGTTATATTGATAATTAAAATGGAAATAATTCTTTAGATAAATATGCATTACGGCCGCGAATCGTATTTTGTTCAACATACAGCTTCACACTGACCGGCAAACTGCAAATACCTTAAAAATATTTGAATTTCGCGGGCTACCCTAGCGCTTCCACCATAAACGGCGCGCCACCGCGTAGCATTATTTTTTTTTTGCTGTAGTTGTGAAAAGGCTAGGCAGATGATGATGACTTATTTTGAAGATATCTTAGCAAGCTATAGAAAATGTATTGCTCTGAGCGATCAGATATTCGCCGGTAAACAATATCAGCAAGATGAGAGGTGTCGAGAATCGAGATGAGTGACAGGCAATTGGAGACGCCATATTCGCAATGAGGAGCAGAGCCTAAATGGGATTCGAAGTGTGAAGAAATTTCTTTTGTATCTTCACTGAAACGCGCTTCTTCAGCGATCGGTTTAAGGCCGCGCCGCCGAAAATACAAATATTTTCGCATAAAAAAATACATAAAAATGTCAGAAAAAAGACAGAGACGACCAAAATGCAATTTTTGACATTTTTGTCTGTTAGTTTGGAGGAGCATCGCGCATAAACCACGGATTGGATTCAAAACGTAGGTACTTAAATATATTATGTGATAACCGGAGTAACATTTAGTGTTTATTTCATCAAAATCGACACACAGAATCAAAAGATATCGAAGTTTCATCGAGCGCTAAAATAGGTTGTTTTCATTGTGACTCCAGATACTTGCAATGCCATCTATTGTGAAAAGTTTTAGTAACAAATGTATGTCATATGAAAACAATGTCATTTTGAGTTATCTTTTAATTAAAACACATTTTACCAGTTTAAAAGTGTCTCTCGCGCAAACTATTCAGTTTAGAAAAAAATGATATTAGAAACCTCAATATCATTTTTAAGACCTATCCATAGATACCCCACACGTATGTAATATAAAATAATGTAAAATAAAATTTTTGAGTTTCAGTTGTAAATATGGGGACCCCCAATATTTATTGTTTTTTTTCTATTGTTTTGTGAAAATCTTTATGCGGTTCACAGAATACATCTACTTACCAAATTTCAACAGCATAGTTCTTATAGTTTCGGAGAAAAGTGGCTGAGACATACAGACGGACAGACAGACAGACGGACAGACACGACGAATCTATAAGGGTTTTTGCCATTTGGCTATGGAACCCTAAAAATCAGAGTCAATGTAAGTAATAATTATGTTAATCATTTAAAAATCTTATAAATTCTCTAAGAATCAGTCTTCCAAATCTGACAAGTCACAGTGGAACACGTCGCGCTAAACTTTCGTATCGTTTCATAATAAAATAAATATCTAAGAACAGAATCGACTTTACAAAACTCACACACATCGAATGCAAGAGTTTCCGTGTGACTAAATTTTGGAGATCATTTCACGAAGTGCGAGCATGGCTCAGGACAACTTTGGAGTTGGTTGTGTACCATATTGGAAAGTATAGCAACATTTCATACACTGTCAGCATCATCTGCGTACCTTTTTCCAACTATATCGGGGTTACCAGCTGAATATCAGTGTTTTATGTGAAGCACCTACCAGACCAGACCGGAGCCAGAAACCAGAACCCATTAACTTGGTAGGTATGGTGTATTTAGGTAAAAATTTGCTCTTTATTCGGTGTGCATTTAAATAAATCTGGTGTCTAAGTACAATTTGAAGTGCAGTCATGATTAAAATAACTAGAAGTTTAATTTTTTGGTTAAAGTTTAATATTTAGCTGAATGGTATATATTTTAGGTGATAGAGGTTGGTCAGAAAGTTATTTCCGGAGGTCATCATATTAATTATCCCCTTTTTTTTTTCATTGTTAATGTGACAGGTACCTATGGAACATTCACTAAGCATGGCCTGACGCACACATGGCCAGTTTTATTCTTTAAACTTACCATTACTTTGATATTCTTCCTTCGGCTCAATATCATCATCTAGTGTCTCACATACAGCTGGTAATTCCTCTTTGATAGCAAAACTTTGTGTTTGACATTCACTTACTATATTTATGAGCTGTATGGGTGTTTGAATCAACCCAAAGCAAAACTCTGGGTGGTCTTGATTAAGTAAAGGATTTAGCTGTAAAAAGATTACCATAGTATTAGAAGGGTGATCATGCGTAACAAGAATATCTATATTTGTTGAAGAAAACCTGACTTTATTATCCTCGTTCATCATCTGAGTGTACAGCTCTTCAGCTTCCAGACATTGTCTCTGGAACTGGTAGCATTTCTTTAGTTTAGTGCAGCAGAAGTAGCAAACGAGCATCGGTCTACTGTCCTCGGTAACAAACTGAAACAAAACATTGAGTTAGGTACACAATTTTGTTTTAAAGTTTGTAAACCCCTGTTACTTCTAAAATAAGAGAATGATAAAAGTAAAAAATATAATTATGATGTAGGTACATTACTATGTAAACTTCCACCGAAAATTGTTTATTACATTAAAATACTCTATTGTAAGACTCCAAGGGGAAGTCGGAAAGTGGCACTGGGGACTGAAACATGTGAGGAAATCTGAGAAAACATGGGCATTTTGATGCAGAGCAATGAGAATCGGACGTCTACTAAGACGACCCACTGACCATCTTACCGGATTGTCAGTCAGCTTCTCATATAGTTCACGCAAGTTTTTGTTGACAACTCCATACATGCGAACATTCCCCGCCAAACAAACCCTACACAGAGGCAGTTTTTCCATTTTTATTCAAAACGTCTCAAATTAATAAACAATTAAGTGTAAATAAACAAAATATTTCAGCACTCATTAAAAACTTTAATTAGGTAGGTAGGTAATCAATGTAATGTCCATTCCATGGTCCATTCCATAGATAGTTTTTAACTTGTCTTGTCACTGTCATCAGACATAGTTTATTATATTATTTATTCTTGACCATGGATACATGTCCTTCAGTCGTAGACATAGATTATACCTGTCAGCGTTACCAACAACAATTTATGAAATTCCCTGAAAATCCATGTATAATTCCAACATTGAGCCAAACGTCATTTTTATTTTAGGAATGGAGAGTGGAGACATCAGATACTAATGTATTTCACTTTCCCATATTTTGTGACGAGCATTTTCCTCGATGGATTTAACTTGGCACTACCGCTCAGTTTTGAAGATAATTTAAAAAAATATAGGTCCTGCATCACTCAATAATTATTCATAAATAAAACCTACAGATTTCCTGAAGAAGTATTTTACCTGGATCTGACTATCGATATTCTTAAGACGCCAGTCATTTATTAGGTACTTAATTCTATTTTTGCTAGTTTTTATTAATTTCGGGGGAAATGATGAGATAAAAATAAGAATAGGCTGACCCAATCCCCCTTTCCTCTAAATCTAGAGGGAAAAATTTATAAAATCACATTTGCTTTATTTCAGTGTTTATTTCTCATACTTATTTTTTTTGGGGCCGAAACAACCGTGTCAGTTGAGTACCTGCGTCAGGCGGAAGGTGAAGTCACCGTGGCGCCACTCTAGCCACTCCTCAATGAGGGGACTTACCTCCGCAATTGTGGCGTGTCCAGCGCAGAGTTGCGACAGTCACTGTCTCCAAACCACCATGAGATCCTGACGGAGCTCTGTCCGCCGTGCTGTGATTTGTCGCGGCAGGGGAGTCTCGCCCTGGCGTTGCGCCTCTACGCACCACTCTTAAATCAGTGCGAGGGCTGTCAGTGCTGTCACCTCTAGGTCCCATGGCGGAACCTCCTCCTTTCCTTCCCCCCTAAAGCATCTTACTTAATTAATAAATGACCTATACATAACACCGGCATCGCTTCTTGTCAATCCTCAATCAACTTGAGAATTCTCGCAGTTTGGGGAATTTTCCACAAGTTGGCAATTCTATATTTGACATTTCAAATGTACTGGCTACCATCTACACTAATATTATAAAGAGGAAAACTTTGTTTGTTTGTTTGTTTGATTGTAATGAATAGGCTCAAAAACTACTGGACCGATTTTAAAAATTCTTTCACCATTCGAAAGCTACATTATCCACGAGTAACATAGGCTATATTTTATTTTGGAAAAAAATAGGGTTCCGTAAGATATTTGGGTTTTTCGGACACAAGGTGTAAAAATCAACCAGAAAAGTAACTTATTTTGTGTACGCTGCCTAAACTATAAAAGATAGAACCATACATTGTTCTAATTAATTGTAGATCTTATAAATATCTACAAAAAAGTCCGCGACACACTATACCTATCTATGTCGAGTGAGGCACAACAACCATCTTTTTAATTTAAAAATCTTGATTTTTTTTTGGACTACATTTAAACGCGTTTATTTTACTCATGCTATTAATCTTTATCAAAATAAAGTATTTCATCACTAAGTACAGTTCAAGTAGATAATATTTGGTCTTTGAATGATTAAAATCGGACGTTTGGTTTTGAAGTTATGGCGAAATTAAAATATTACGATTTCTGCTGCACGACCCGTTGCGAAGTGGACGTCACCAAGGCGGGGGTGCGCGTGCGGGAGGGGAGTTTAGATCTATGAGTAAGGTACCCGCGCGGCTCAGCCGCGAGGTCGGCTCCATAGATAAGTATAAGTACGTCGGCTCCTTACGCAGCGGTCGTGTGCGAAGTCTAATAATTTTCGTGCGATTTTCTTTAGATTTCGTTCTTAAAACTACACCTACGCAAAAGTTCTTCTCAGAGCCAAACAACAGTTCTTTTCAGGGCTAAGCAACAGTTCTTTCCAGGGCTAACCAACAGTTCTTTTCAGGTTTACACAACAGTTCTTTTCAGAGCTAGAATATTACACGCTATTAACATTTTCTTAAACATTTGAAAATGCCTAAAGAGAGCCATGTCTCAACTTACTAAACATAGTTCTCAAGCACGGGCAGCAAGAATACGCCGTATGGGAGAATCTTCACCTGAACGTTCACAACGCCTTGCTTAAAAAAATCAGAGAAACTCTCAGGTACGCGCACGAGAGTCGAGTGTCGAACGTTCGCAACGCCTTGCACAACAAAATCTGAGAACCTCTGAGTTATCTACACTTCTACACTAATATTATAAAGAGAGATACGTGAGTGGGGCGTGTCGGGAAACTTTTAGATTAAAGTCCGTTTCATATAATAAAAAGTTTAATAAATGTTCACAAAAGTTCATGAAAGTTCTTAAAAATTATTAAAAATAAAAGTAGAATATAAGTAGTAAAACTATACGCGATGAGCGCGAGTGTCTGTTCCCACCGATGTTAGGTTGGAAAAAGCCCAGGGACTCGTCGTTACCGTGGGAAGCGCTACTCATGGAATTTGATGCCTCGCGCTTGTTTGCAAGTGTGCTGAGCCAGCATCTTGGCATCGTAACACCTCCCCTGCCAGATGAGCAACTATTTGGTGACCTTGACGCCAAAAGTTGCGGCTCTTCTTTCATCTTCCGATAATTCGGTGTTAGTTTGTGTGGTAATGTTAATTCTCCCAGCTCGACGGCGGCGAATGACATAGATGATGCTTAGTGCACATGTGCCAAATAATATAAGTATGTAGAATGGAATTGTCGTATGGTAGATTCCGATAGTGTCCGGTGTTTCAACTTTAATTTCATCTTGTGAAGTGATTTGGTTCTGTATTTTTCGAAGGCTGGTTAAATCCGTAGTCTTCAAGGTGAAGCTCCGTGTCTTTACTGGTGTTTCATAGTGTGGAAGAGCCATGAGTTCTAATGGTTTTCCGACTAATTTATTGTCCAGGTTTATTATACTAAGTTCGGGTGTTTTAATCTTGCAGCCTTGAGGGACGCTGACCAAAAAACTGCCTTGTAACATTACAAATCGCTCTTTACCGCAGGATAGTTGAACCTTCGTACTATTGGGGAAGGTAATTATGTAATGATAGCTATCCAACTCAATCAGGGCCTCCTTAGTCAGAGAGATAGGCGTGGGTTTGCACGTTCCATCTATCTCCTGAGATTGTATAAGTTTTTGAATACAGTCTGACCTTGATGAGATCCGGTGGACAATCTTCTGCTCGCATATGTGCCAGGAATTGACCTTCGGGCATTCTGCCTCTATATACACATATTCCTGAGAATTGGACGCTATATAAGGTGCAGTTGGTACTATAATTAGGCTGTCCTTATTTGGAACGGGACATAATTCATATAATTGATAGTCTGTGCTAAACATAATGGGGAACTTTAGGACTATTACAACTGTCGACTCTGTAAAGTATGAAGCTAGGCTAAGAACTTCGTAATAATCTCTGATGTATATGTCAATTATTTGATCAGATCTATAAGTGCGTTTTAATTTGTTTATGATATTTCTTAAATTTTTAATGGAAAGTACGGAATGATGAACTGATTTATTTTTACTAAAAGCCAATATATTCTCTATTCTGTCAATTTCGCTCAATAGTTCTTGAACATTTTCGCTTAATATTGCAAAAAGTTGTACAAGGTGAGCGTAGTGAATAATTCGCTCATTATCATTAGTCATATTCATGACAAAAGTAAGAGCCCTTTCCAATTTAACCTGATTTAATGAAATGTTTCGGATAATTTGATTCTGCTGTATCGTCATCTCTTTATATAAAGTAATATGCTTGTTCAATGATTGCGACAAAATTTGATCATTTTTATTTAAAGTTCGTAATGCATTTTCAAATTTCAGGGCGTCTTCATTGTCCAAATTACCGGAAATACTTTTGATAAGTGTGCCTAAAGGATTGATCAGACCTCTTTTAGTTCTAAACGGCCTAAAGGTATCTAATTGCATTATAACTTTATCTAACTTCGCATATAGGTGCCTAGTTTGATACGTAAAGAGGGAGCTGTCCGTCTGGGATAATTTATAAGAAGTATCTGTAAGTTGGGATTTTATAGCGTTCACATGTAGCTCGATTTCTTGAAGGTTAATGTCTTGTAAAAATATATGAAAATGGGATATAATTTTGGTAGCACCCAGATTAAAGGGTAGTATACCCGGTCCATTATCTAGCCTATCGAGGCGTATTTCTTGAGCACCAACTACGAAAATTGGCAGCAGTAATAGGTACCTGAAACAATGATACGAAAACCATCATTTTTTCGGTGGTCTCTTCAACCGTGATTTTGCGACCGGGCCACGACTTTTTGCGGTGTAAATATGTATAGGTAAATTCTTAACGACTTTGTCCTGAGTAAAACGAGGTGCTAATTTTTGCCTACTTGCCATTGGGTTACGTACGTGAACTATTTGATTTGGTTCACAGTCTAAAACTGGTTCCCTATCGACATTACGTCGAGTTATTATATCTTCGCGGCTGGATAATGCAGTATCATGAATAATTTTATAAACTGTTTCCATTTGACCACGATGTTCTTGAATATAAGTTTGAAGATATCGGTCCATCATATTTAAACTGATAGGATTTCGAGGGTCGAAGTGACCAGAAATAACATCAAATGGCCTGCACTTTGTTAAACTATGGATGGAATTATTATAAGCAATTAATGCGTACGGTATAAGATTTCGACTGAGTTCATTTTTGCGCTGAATTTTTAGTAACCGTAGGTGTTCCAAAAGCGTGTTGTGGAAACGTTCAATGATACCATTCTCATTAGATGCATATGCACTAGTCATATGATGTTTTATATTATGCAAACGGAGAAATTCTGACATGACTTGATTGTTAAATTCGGTGCCTTGATCCGTTGTTAGATTTAAAGGGAAACCGTGATGTGTACTAAAGTGTAAAAGTGCTTTTAATATATTAGGTGAGGTACAATCGGGTAAAAGGTAGGCTTGAGCGTACTTGGAAAATGAGTCTATAATAGTTAAATATTTGTCATGGTCAACGGTTAGAACATCCGCGTGTGCTAATTCAAACGGTTTAGTTGGTGGGGGTACAATTCTGAACTGTGGGCGCACTGGGTTGCGGTCATATTTTGCGCATCTGCATATGTTACATTCGTTAATAAATTTTGTAATTTCGGTTTTCATTTTGGGCCAAAAAAACCTTTCGGATAATGAAAGATAGGTTTCCGTAATTCCGCGATGATTAGTCTGGCCTTCATGATATTTTTTTATTATATCTAATTGGTTCGAGAGGTCATTAATATTGGCTACTTCATGTTTAACTAAAACTAAGTTTACAGATGAACTTTCAAAAGTTTGTTGCAAGATTGGTATTATATCGAGCATTTTTTCGATGGGGCTAACTAAAATAGCAGTACGGATTTTTGGATCAACGTGAGATTTTATAATGTTTATAATATTACTATGCAAATTATGTTCGCTAATTTCTACTGAAGTTCTTTGCATAGACTGAAAAGGTTCGGTTACTATTGGTCTAGTTTTAGAATTACCGCTTATTACTTTGATTACCAGCTGTCTCTTAAACTTATTTAAAGGTTCATCGGATATCGGAATATCTAGAACGGGATTTTCTGCGCTAGTGTGTATAGTTTGAGAACGTGGTGAGGCTGTATGTACTTGTGCTTGGTGTATGATATTTTGTGGAGCCGAATAAGCATATAAGGCGGACGATGAATGTTGTGTTGAATGCTGTGTATCTTTGAATGGAGGTAAGTTTGCTGTAAAAATAGGTGACGAATGTTGCATTGCAAGATTTGGTTCTATGTTCGTGGGTGAATGTGCAGTAAGAGTAGATGATGAATATATTGGACTGTTGCCTGTAGCGGTGAGAGTAGAGTAGGAAAGTGTTGGACTATTTTCCTCGGCTGATAATGTAGAGGACGTATTAGAGTGATTAACGAACAAAGACTGAGTTTCATTATGATTGATCTGAATACGTGAGAGAGCATCTGCATTAGTATTGATTTTTCCTTTTTTATGAACAATAGTGTAATCATATTCTGCTAACTTGAGCCTCCATCTTGTAAGACGTGAACCAGGCTCTTTTAGATTCATAAGCCAAATTAAAGGTTTGTGGTCGGTAACTATTTTAAATTCTCTACCAAAAAGGTACGGCCGGAAGTATTTTGTAGCCCAAACTATTGCTAACAATTCTTTCTCGATAGTAGAGTAATTAATTTCGCTATTGTTAAGAGTTCTAGACCCATAGGCAATGGGTTTGTCCGAGCCGATAGGACCTTGAGAAAGGACTGCTCCTAAGGCCACGTTAGATGCGTCTGTAGTTAAGATAAAATCTTTACTGAAATCCGGGTATATTAAAATGGGGTCATTTGTAAGGAGAGTTTTGCAATGCTCAAAACAGCTTAAATATTCTGGAGTTACATTAATTTTGGCACCTTTTTTAAGACACGATGTAAAAGGTTTAGTAATGCGTGCAAAATCCGGTATAAAACGTCTGTAGTAACCGAGTAGACCCAAGAATGCCTTAATTTGCTTGGGAGTTTTCGGGACTGGATAATTTAGGATGGCTGAAATTTTATCCGGGTTTGGTTTGACACCATCGGTGGTGATAATATGACCGAGATAAGGCGTTTCATGTTTGAAAATTCAGATTTATCCATCTGAATTTTTAAATTTGAATTTCTAAGTCGGTCGAAAATGGCGCGTAGGTTAACTATATGTTCTTGCAAGGACGTTGAAAATACCAAAATATCGTCCATGTAGGTAGTACAGTTTGGGAGTCCGCGAAGGACATTGTCCATAACTCGTTGAAATGTTGCCGGAGAATTTTTTAAGCCCATTGGCATTCTAATGTACTCAAAATGGCCTTGCTCTACACTAAATGCTGTTTTCGGTATATCGGATGAATTTAGCTGAATTTGTAAAAATCCAGATTTTAAATCTAATGTAGAAAAGTACAAACACCTGCCTAACTTGTCTAATATGTCGTTAATGTTGGGAATCGGATACTTGTCATTTATTGTTTTCGCATTTAGTTGCCGGAAGTCAATGACTAATCGCCACTTAACTTTGCCAGATGCGTCACTCTTCTTAGGCACAATCCATATCGGAGCATTCCAAGGCGATGAAGATGGACGAATTATACCTTGCTGTAACATAGATTCTATTTGATTTTGTACTTCTTCTCTATGTACGTAAGGGTATCTATAGGTTTTACTATAAACTGGCTTATCATCTATGGTTCTGATATGATGTTTGATTTCGTTAGTGAAGGTAAGTGGTTCCCCGTCTAGGTAGAAAACATCGGCATATTCTTTGCAAAGATTAATTAAATTGACTGTCTCTTCGGCGTTTAAATGTTCTATGCGCAACTGCGATAAGACTTCACGTGTTCGTTCGGCGGTATAGGTACGTGAGGTGGTGTCAATTACGTGGCTTATGGGAAAAGTTTCTTCATTAAAAATTTGTGCGCATATTGGATTTTCTATAGGTATTACAATGTCGGTATCCCACGGGTTTGAAATTTGTATCATGGTTTGATTATTTTCGGCGAATGATATGCATTCGGTAATGTTACACCCGGAAATTGATTGCTCCTCAATATAGATGTCTCCCTGTGCAATGTTAGTAGGTACCCTAATTAATTGAGTAGTTTGGGCCGGTATAGTAATTTCGTGAGAATTTAAGCATTGAGGATTGTAATATGAAATGATAGGAATTTTTGTGAATTCTGTCTCTAAAGCATGAGTAGCAAGGTCGATTTTTGCATTCCACTTTTTTAACTGTTCGCAACCTATTAAACCATCAAAGAAGTTATGGAATTTGTAGAGAAATAATTTTATGGGGACATTGTCATTTAATTCCTCAAAGCAAGGGACAGTTAGCGAGTAGTAGTTTTGGGTGGTCACGTGCGTATTTGTAACTAGGAATGGTTCATAGTCCAGTGGAATGTGGGGGTAAAATTTTTCGTAGGCTTCTGGGCTAATGAAAGACTCGTTTGCCCCGGTGTCAATCAAAAGTTTAATTGGGGGATTTTTAATTTGGATATAGGGCAAATGCCGTTTACTTTGCACGTTCAACTCTATACGGGGGCATTCTTTTCTATAGCTGGGCAAAAATTTTGCTCTGCAGTGCCTTCAACGGGGTTCAGATTTGGATCAAGTTCAAGGCCAACCATACAATTACGAAGATAATCTGTATCGATAGCAGGATCAAAGTTTTGGACATTGGGATCGTATTCGTGAAAATTTAAGGTTGTATTATCGTCTAAGAGTTCATTGAAATGGGTTTCTCCAATTTGTGGGAGGTTTGGTGTAAGGTTACGTTTACCATTGTAGTTCATGGGCGGGAGAGTACGCGCGACTGGGTGACTAATACCACTCATAGGTGTTGGGGTATTATATTGGGGCGCTTGGTTTATTTGAGGTACTTGGGCAGCTCGAGGTGGGATTCGGAATCCAGTAGACATATTGGTAGGGGGTGCCCTAAACATTTGTTGGGTCTTTGTGGGGTTTTGAGGTCTGGGATAGGTTTGCCTGTACTGTTCTAGTGGTACGGGTAGTGTGCATAGCTGTGGAGGATATTGAGGACCAAAGGATCGAATTTGAGGACTGGGGTATGCTTGGAATGTAGGGTTATAATTAGGTGGCATGTATGAACGAAAATTTTGCAGTTGGTGAGGTGAATTGCGAGCAGATGAACGGAAATTTTGCTGTGCGTTAGTAGTATTAGTTGCTTGTTCGTAAAAATTATATAGATTTTTCTTCGCGGGTAGAGGTTTATTTCTCTTTTGTAAATAGAGAACATTTAATTCCTCTTGGGCAAATTCAAGAGCACTTTCGAGAGATGAAGGTCGCATGCACCTTACCCTAGAACCTAGCGGTTCGTCTAAACCCCTCAAGAATGTCTGCAAAGCTAAGTTTTTATAAAGAGTTCTTTTTGCTTCCACAGTAGTTTCTACAGATTCGTGCAACTCGACGTACGTTATTATAGTGCACAGTAAATGCTGAACTTTTTCGTAGTATACTTGTATAGTATCATTGCCCTGAACTAAAAGAGATAGATCGGTATATAACGAAGTTTCGTCCCTGTGGTCTGAAAAGCTGTTAATTAGCGTGGTTCTTATGCCCTGCCAATCACTAGGAATTCCATTAGTTGCCAAAGTACGTGCAGCAGTACCAGTTATCTTATTCAAAATTCCATTAATCAGAGCCAAATTCGAGAGCCTACTTCCTGGTTCCGTACTGACATAAGTGAGCACTAACTCGTCGCATAAATTCAAAAATCTGGTCAAAACATTAGGGTTACCATTAAATTCTGGAACTAATCTAAGGGATTTATAAATCCTATCAGTTAAGTCTGACGAAGCCATCTGAGTCGTCTGACTCAAAGGTACTGACGAAATGTTACTTTGTTCAGTCATGGTTTCTAAGTCTAAGTCGTTTAAGAGTTCAAGGTTACGATTGGCGTCACTTCGGGTAATCCGACGTTGAACTCGCCTACTAGGACTAAGGTCCCTATTACTACGTGGGTGAAAAATCTTGAAAAATTATAGTACACTGCGTAAAAAAAATATAGCATCCAATTAGCAAGAATATAATGTAATTCACTTACATTTGTACTATTGCTGGCGAGCGTCGATCCATCGATTTTTGGAAGTCTCGAAGTCCGCAGCAGCAGCTTTCCCGACTGGCCTCCGTAGGTTCTTCGTCAGGACGGTCGACGAGGCGATGCCCGATTTTTGGGTGATTCACACAACGACAACACTTTCAAAGTCCTTGACGACTTCCGACTGCGCCAGATACGTGAGTGGGGCGTGTCGGGAAACTTTTAGATTAAAGTCCGTTTCATATAATAAAAAGTTTAATAAATGTTCACAAAAGTTCATGAAAGTTCTTAAAAATTATTAAAAATAAAAGTAGAATATAAGTAGTAAAACTATACGCGATGAGCGCGAGTGTCTGTTCCCACCGATGTTAGGTTGGAAAAAGCCCAGGGACTCGTCGTTACCGTGGGAAGCGCTACTCATGGAATTTGATGCCTCGCGCTTGTTTGCAAGTGTGCTGAGCCAGCATCTTGGCATCGTAACAAGAGGAAAACTTTGTTTGTTTGTTTGTTTGATTGTAATGAATAGGCTCAAAAACTACTGGACCGATTTTAAAAATTCTTTCACCATTCGAAAGCTACATTATCCACGAGTAACATAGGCTATATTTTATTTTGGAAAAAAATAGGGTTCCGTAAGA
The DNA here is from genome assembly GCA_963859965.1 of Ceramica pisi. Classification (NCBI taxonomy): domain Eukaryota; kingdom Metazoa; phylum Arthropoda; class Insecta; order Lepidoptera; family Noctuidae; genus Ceramica; species Ceramica pisi. The sequence goes on from OY982554.1 coordinate 12,497,367, forward strand.
TATTTGGGTTTTTCGGACACAAGGTGTAAAAATCAACCAGAAAAGTAACTTATTTTGTGTACGCTGCCTAAACTATAAAAGATAGAACCATACATTGTTCTAATTAATTGTAGATCTTATAAATATCTACAAAAAAGTCCGCGACACACTATACCTATCTATGTCGAGTGAGGCACAACAACCATCTTTTTAATTTAAAAATCTTGATTTTTTTTTGGACTACATTTAAACGCGTTTATTTTACTCATGCTATTAATCTTTATCAAAATAAAGTATTTCATCACTAAGTACAGTTCAAGTAGATAATATTTGGTCTTTGAATGATTAAAATCGGACGTTTGGTTTTGAAGTTATGGCGAAATTAAAATATTACGATTTCTGCTGCACGACCCGTTGCGAAGTGGACGTCACCAAGGCGGGGGTGAAAGAAAGAAAGAAAGAAAGAAAGAAAAATAGTTTATTCACGCCAAGCATGACGCATAGGAATCAAACAACACTTACTACACTAAAAAATAACAAAAAATCGGGACAATATGCGTCACCTCCACGTAAAACGGTCATCGCTCAGCATTATGCTGGGACTCGTGTGCGAAACAGAGCCCCAGCGCTGGTTTTCAGCGACGACCGTCGCTGACAGAAAGACGTCTGCCGGGGCAGCACAAAAACTGTAATATGAGACAACACAAACCAAAATAAAAACAAAAACAAAAAAGTAATAACAAAAAAAGAAAGACAAATGTACATTCCAAATGTGGTGTTGCGCAGGCGCATGCGATGAGAACGCGCCCGACACTAAGTGGCACTGGCACACACAACTCAAAAGAGTTTTGTGATCTGTGCTGTGCGCACATGAAAATAAAATAAAAAAAAGAACATAAAAAAAGCACAAACTAAATCCATGGATCGTACTGCCATGCCCATAGTATCTATGCCCGCTAGGATAATTGTGTTCTGTGATCTATGCGCACGCCCAACCCACAATATGGCCGCCGACAATATTATGCAATGCGAAAGATCCTCCTGACGCGCAACTTACATAATACGATATGCCATTTCGTAATACTCTGTGTTTATGTGTTATTAGTAGTGAGTTGTTTTGCGTGTGTCGTGAATAAGTGGGGCACCAAATAACTACATTATGTACCCAGATGACTGACAGACACGATCGGGAGATTAGATTACCCAAACCAAACTCCGTAAAGGGTAATATTATCGACATCAAAAACGAGACAACAAGGTAAGGGATGTTATTTTACTATACCTATTAATTGATAGGTTATCGTATCTGTCAAACTGGATAAACTAGATTTGTAAACGAATGGAATAAAATAGCAAATCAATTAGTGGCTATTCATATAAAAATAAAAATTATGATAATAGTGTAAAATGTGCTGATAGTGTCAAAATAATTTAAGTAATAATAAAATACAATTAAAAAATAAAAATAAACCAAAACTTATGCACCAAAATATTTCAGGTGTGAGTCAATCGTCTAAAAGGCAGCCTTGCATGCCACAGCGCTGCTGATGATCTAAACCAAGGACTGCAGGCCATAACCCGTGAGGTAATTGAAAGATTTTTGCTAAAGTTGACTTAAATGTGGAGTAATTATAATGAAATTTGTGCTTGTAAAAGTAATTTCCTAAGTTGATACTTAAAAGACTGTTTTGTTTTCAGGCCTCGTATTGGTGGTGGAAGATCATTCCAGCAGTGCGTGGCTGCAAACCTGAAACTGCCCCTGAAAGCTGCAGTTTTGTGCCGTGGAGCCCTTAACGGACCAACTATAGAACGAAGACCATACTTGTAATTACTTTGTCGCCAGGTGAGCTTTTCATATAAATAGTGCGGCTTATGGGTAGTCACAATGCCAAACATCAAACTCGCCAAATGAAGCCTTCGCCTGGCTGCCATTCTTAGTAGTTTCAGTTCATTTATGTATGGAGTCACATGATGCCTACGAGGGACATAAACACAAAAACGAACACAGGCATTCTGGATTCTTTGGATTAACCTCTCTGTCCTAGCAAGCAGGCAAGGCCCATATACTGTGTCACAGTAATTAAGCCTAGATAGTATCAGACTGTCTACTAGTTGCTTTCTAAGTGGTATGCTAAGATAATTACGTATGCCATATAAAACCTTCAACCTATAAAAACAGTTTCTTATAACATTTTTTATATGAGCCTCGAAACGTAGCTCTGAATCCAGGATTAGACCCAAATTACATGCCTGTTCTACTTGTGCAATGTTCTCCCCTTTGATCAAAATCTCTGGCTTAGCGGATAAAATTGAAGCAACTTGCTTCTTTGAGCCCAACACCATAAACTTTGACTTCAGAGGGTTTAGAACCAGTGAGTTCTCTTCTGACCAGGCCACCACCCTATGCAGGTCCTCATTCACCTTCTGCACCGCCAGTTCGGTATCTTCTCTTTTAAACGACATGTATAACTGGATGTCATCTGCATACATGTGGTATTTGCAGTTGACGAAGGATGCAGTAACATCTGAACTGTAGAGGATGTACAGCAAAGGGCCCAAAATCGATCCCTGCGGGACTCCTCTTTTCACATGGAGTGGGGGGGATGACAAAGTAGATCCATCTTCTGCATGGATTTGCACATACTGAGACCTATCAGTTAGATAGCTTTTAAACCAATCTACAGCATCCTCGTCAAAGCCGTAGTATGCTAGCTTAGACAAAAGTAGATTGGTATTAATCGCGTCGAACGCCCGTGAAAAATCCAATAAGACCAGGATCGACCCCTCCCCCCCATCACGTGCCTCCAGGATATTTCCCACAACATCCATCAGAGCCGTTGCAGTGCCTCTCCCTTTACGGAACCCCGATTGCAGATCAGGGAGAATGTTGTTATCCTCCAAGTATTGAAATACCTGTTGATATACAACACGCTCCAAAATCTTTGAGAGACAAGGCAGAATACTGACTGGCCTGAGGTCTTTACTATTGGCCGGATCACTCACTTTAGGGATAGGGCGAACAATAGCGCGTCGCCAAAGGCCAGGAAATGTGCGGGATTCTATAGATCTGTTGATGATATCAGTGATGGCTTGCAAGGTATTAGGCAATGTGAGGGTCAACATATCCAAACTGATACCATCATCACCCTGAGCGTTAGAGCCCAAACTTCTGATTATCTTCAGAATTGCCTCTTGGTTGGTTTTAGCGAGCGAGAACTCCGCCGAGCTGTGTCTGTGAGACTTGAAATATGAAATCCTTGAAAGGTTATCATCACCACATCCCGGAACGTCCAAGAAAGCCGCATTGATACTATCTGGATCATCAAAATGACTTGGCAGTAGCTTTTCCTTGTGGTCGGGAAGTACATCTGTCTTTAAATTACGCCACAGAAGTTTAGGATCTTTGTTATCGTTGACGTTTTTAGCGAAGTATGCCGTCTTTTCCCTTACTAATGTAGCGGCGGCCAGCTGTTTAAGATCCAGATAGTACCTCTTATGATGAGGTTCCTTTGTCTCACGACACCTGTCCCTAGCCTCATCCCGCAGCTTGAACATCAAACGCATATTTTCTGTTATCCAAGGTGTGGGCCGTTTATAAAAAGTCTTTTTCTTAACAGGAGCGTGAAGATCAAAAAGCTGTATGACGTATGAGTTGAAGGTGTGTACCATGGTATCGACATCCCCTATATCACCTATATTAGACCATGGTATGCTGTTCAAATCATTCTGAAAGAGATCCGGCAAGATATTTGAAAGGGGTCGAAACTCAACCGTCCTGGGTTTAATCTTGGGCTTTCTAAAAACAGTTTCGCATGTAATGAATGAGTGATGGCTGAGCTCACTAATATTGTCCACCACAACATTTCGCGATGTAGCATCTGTACATACAATATCGATGAGCGTACTACTGTTGCCCACAAAGTGCGTCGCATTTCTTACCAGCTGAGTCAGATTCAGGCAATTAAAAAAGTCAGTAAGCTGTTTCGTTTTTGAGCTACTAGCATCCAATAGGTCAACATTTAGGTCACCCAAAAGAACCAGATTGTCATATGGAGCTAATGCACTAATACTGGTAGTTATGGCTTCAAGGAAAAGCTCCAAATCCTGCCATGGCGGGCGGTAAGCGGTCCCAATTAGAAGCTTTTTTCTGTTTATCGTTAGGCCCAGCCAGAGCTGCTCCACACTAGGGTGCTCTGGATGAGCTCTTACACGCGCGTTAATGCCATTCTTTATGTAAAAACCAACCCCCCCACCACGCCCACCTCGCGTTGTCAGAGGTCGTGGAATGTGTCTTAATTTGTACCCAGGTACCCTCGGAGCACGGTCCTCCTCCCCCCTACGTAACCAAGTCTCATTGATAGCCATAATGTCGACCGAATGTTTTTCCATGGCTATCAAAAACTCATCCTGCTTTGTACCTAAAGAGCCCGCATTAAGTAGACCGAACTTAATATATTTACTAGGAGCCATCAGTGCTAGCAGGTATAGGTATTTGACATAACCATGTGTTCATATGGTACCAATATAAAAGAGAGTATGTAGGTTTGTTGAGGTTTAGTTGGGCACTATTCAAAACCGTGAGCTGCCTGTAGGTTATACTACTAAGTGATATCATGCATCTGTAAATAAAGAAATTGTGTATATACATAAATGTGACATATAAAATATTTGAAAATAATTTTAATACATAATAATGATTAAATAGATCAAATATAAATAGTCTTTGTATGTGAAAATGATTTAAATATCTTAGTAAATATAGTAAATTTTGTAAATGTATTTGTAAATTGTGTAAATATAGTATTATCCTAAAATAATATAACATAAGTATGTAAGCTTTGTGCACATCCGGTTTATGGCTGATCACACTATGTAGTGGGTTGACACGCACCCTTCGACAAACATAAAAAATAGACAACAAGCGGCTAACCACACAATAATATATAAGTACACTACAATAACTAGGCTGTTTTACTTTCAGACCCAAAAACACGCGATAAGTCGTCCTCAGTGCGGATCCTCTGCGCCTTGTCTCCCGGCATCTTCCTGGCGAGAATGCGGCCCTGCTTGGTCCAGACAAACTTCCAGTCGAGGAGACTGGCAGTGTCTCGCGCCCTCCGAAACAACATCCGGTTGGCTTTCGTCAGCCTCTCGTTGAGGAAGAATCTCTGGGCGGGGACGGGCATGTTGAGGTCGGCAGTGGACGCTCCTCGCCGCACACGCGCGGCTGCCAGTAGCTGGTCACGCAGGTCCCGACGAGCAAGGCGCACGACAAGAGGCCGCGGACGAGATTCAGTAGGTCCTGCAGCGCTCGTTGCGTTGAGCTGCCTTCCACCTACACGTTCCGCACTAACGATGTCGCGATCCTCGATGTTCACCCCCAGCTTCTGGCCTATGACCTTAATTACGTGAGCTGGGTTTTCCGTTTTCACCTCAGGGAAATTAGAGACCTCCACGTCATTAGCCAGGAGATCCTGGTCCCTGTCGTTTATCTCTCGCCTCAGGTCTTCCACAATCTTGTCCACGTTAGCTGAGCTCGTGGTGCTCGTGGTAGCGCGTTGCTCCAGTGCGTCGACCCTGGCCTCCAGACCATCGATTCGCGTGATGCAGGTATTCAGGGTGGTTTTGAGTTCCGCCATTTCCATCTTCATATCCCTTCTGAACGCCTGAATCTCCGCACGCACAGTTCGCAACTCCTCAACGATCACCTGCAGGTTCGTACCACCCACTGATGACAAATCCCGAGAGGCAACGTCGGCACTTAAAATTCCATGAGGCGGGGGAGTAGCGGCAGCATTTGCTGGACTAACAGTCTGCGTGAGTCCCTCACTGGAGCCTACCTGAGGACTGCAAGGAGTACTCGTGCCCTCTATGATTGCGCTATCAGCAGGGGGACTTTGCCCCGAAAATCTAACAGGGGTCTCGGCTCTGTTGTCGCGAACAATGTTCTTCTTGCATTCGGGACAACGCCAGTTAGGTGGCACGTTAAGTTTCGCAGAGACGCCTACACACACTCTGTGATAAAGCGCCTGACACTTTCCGCACTTAGCGCCCTCTGTCGCAGAGATAAAGCGACCGCAACCGCCGCACTTGTTACCCGCCATGATCTGCAACCTCCAGTTATCCAGTAAACCAACGCAACAGGTGGTGTCGAGGATGTCCGCTAGATGGCGGCAGCAATGATCAATATCACGGATCTATAAGTCGTTTGCTACTCGCAGGACAGATGGCTCTGTTGTAAAGGCGTCGTTTCGGAATATGTTTTGTTATTGTCGGGTAACCACACAATTACGTTGATTTTGGATGTTTTGTTTATTTGATTTATGACCCATATACGCACTATTTATAAGCTCACTTCACTGTCTGATAAGCCGATTGCCACTATGATCACTAATAAACTGAACACTAACGGGTGCGCGTGCGGGAGGGGAGTTTAGATCTATGAGTAAGGTACCCGCGCGGCTCAGCCGCGAGGTCGGCTCCATAGATAAGTATAAGTACGTCGGCTCCTTACGCAGCGGTCGTGTGCGAAGTCTAATAATTTTCGTGCGATTTTCTTTAGATTTCGTTCTTAAAACTACACCTACGCAAAAGTTCTTCTCAGAGCCAAACAACAGTTCTTTTCAGGGCTAAGCAACAGTTCTTTCCAGGGCTAACCAACAGTTCTTTTCAGGTTTACACAACAGTTCTTTTCAGAGCTAGAATATTACACGCTATTAACATTTTCTTAAACATTTGAAAATGCCTAAAGAGAGCCATGTCTCAACTTACTAAACATAGTTCTCAAGCACGGGCAGCAAGAATACGCCGTATGGGAGAATCTTCACCTGAACGTTCACAACGCCTTGCTTAAAAAAATCAGAGAAACTCTCAGGTACGCGCACGAGAGTCGAGTGTCGAACGTTCGCAACGCCTTGCACAACAAAATCTGAGAACCTCTGAGTTATCTACACTTCTACACTAATATTATAAAGAGGAAAACTTTGTTTGTTTGTTTGTTTGATTGTAATGAATAGGCTCAAAAACTACTGGACCGATTTTAAAAATTCTTTCACCATTCGAAAGCTACATTATCCACGAGTAACATAGGCTATATTTTATTTTGGAAAAAAATAGGGTTCCGTAAGATATTTGGGTTTTTCGGACACAAGGTGTAAAAATCAACCAGAAAAGTAACTTATTTTGTGTACGCTGCCTAAACTATAAAAGATAGAACCATACATTGTTCTAATTAATTGTAGATCTTATAAATATCTACAAAAAAGTCCGCGACACACTATACCTATCTATGTCGAGTGAGGCACAACAACCATTTTTTTAATTTAAAAATCTTGATATTTTTTTTGACTACATTTAAACGCGTTTATTTTACTCATGCTATTAATCTTTATCAAAATAAAGTATTTCATAACTAAGTACAGTTTATGTAGATAATATTTGGTCTTTGAATGATTAAAATCGGACGTTTGGTTTTGAAGTTATGGCGAAATTAAAATATTACGATTTCTGCTGCACGACCCGTTGCGAAGTGGACGTCACCAAGGCGGGGGTGCGCGTGCGGGAGGGGAGTTTAGATCTATGAGTAAGGTGCGCGGGTCAGCCGCGAGGTCGGCTCCATAGATAAGTATAAGTACGTCGGCTCCCTACGCAGCGGTCGTGCGCGAAGTCTAATAATTTTCGTGCGATTTTCTTTAGATTTCGTTCTTAAAACTACACCTACGCAAAAGTTCTTCTCAGAGCCAAACAACAGTTCTTTTCAGGGCTAAGCAACAGTTATTTCCAGGGCTAACCAACAGTTCTTTTCAGGGTTAACCAACAGTTCTTTTCAGGGCTACACAACAGTTCTTTTCAGAGCTAGAATATTACACGCTATTAACATTTTCTTAAACATTTGAAAATGCCTAAAGAGAGCCATGTCTCAACCTACTAAACATAGTTCTGAAGCACGGGCAGCAAGAATACGCCGCCGTATGGGAGAATCTTCACCTGAACGTTCGCAACGCCTTGCACAACAAAATCTGAGAACCTCTGAGTTATAATAATATTATAAAGCAGAAGAGTTTGTTTGTTTGTTTGGTTGAGCACGCTAATCTCAGGAACTTTCAGTGTTAGATAGCCCATTTATAGAGGAAGGCTATAGGCTATATCATTAAGCTAAGTCAAAAAGGAGCGCAGAATTAATGGAAAATGTGACGCAGACGAAGTTGCGTGGGTCAGCTAGTAATATTAATATAGATAGTAAAGAAGTATAGATTAGTATAGATAAATCACGTGTCACGTTGTTTGTCCGCGATGGACTCCTAAACTTCTTAACCGATTTTAATCAAATTTGCACACCGTGTTCAGTTTGATCCAACTTGAAAGATAGGGTAGCTTACATCTCAATTTTTTGTAGCAATAATATTTAGGAGCGGAAAATGTGACGCAGACGAAGTTGCGCGGGTCAGCTAGTTATTTCATGGAATTACGCGTCGACAGTTAGCTATTGAAGAAAGAGTTCAAAATACCAAGTCAAACATTGATGAATAATTTATTGGTAACAGACTCTGCTCCTTCCAACGACATCATAAGCAGACCGCAATAGCGAAGAAGAGCTCGTCGTCTACAGATATTTCTGTATCCAATGAATTCCTCATAGCCACTGAGCAGAAAAATAAAAACACATAAATATCACTTGAGTTTTGATTCAGGTATCTCGTTTAGTAAGTAAATACATTTTGCTTAAATATATCATCTAATTCTACATGTTTTACAGGCATTTTAAGAAAAACATAATCACTGCAATTACTCAGGCCAGAGCCACTCAATGTTTTTATCGACTCGTGTAGTAGCGTGGAGTAGAGTAGGGACTCCGTTCTCTGCACTTACTCTCATGCGGTCCTATACCCTGTCACTGGTCCCACCCAGCAGCACAGAGACCATTACTACGGCTTTTTTTCCCGGTCTTCTCTATTTCCACCTCTCCCCATTCCCGGCCGTGCGACGGCACACACTAAACTTACTTCGCACACGAGCAGCTCTGTTGTCTTACTAGTCCCCCACTTAACAGTTCTGGCAGTCCTCATTGAAGCTGCAGTATCCAACCGTCCTTACGGTATCCAGCAGACCCAACTGCAACTCCAGCTCTTCTTTTTTCTCCTTTCTTTAGAAATCAAGAATCAATTTAAAGGGGCCCATTTTGAAAGTACAAAAACTTGAGAGGTGTCAAGGGACACCCGGATGGAACGAAGTTCCTTTTATGTATTATGTACAAAAATCCTGTATACACTCAACAAAAACTCATTAGTATCTAACATCCTATGAATTTTTGACTTTGACCTTGTCTTTGTCCTTGACCTTGACTTTTACTTTGACTTCGACTAACGAATTTGAATACTGGCATGCTTTCTATAAGAGAGAGAGAGAGAGATAGAGAGAGACAGACAGAGAAACATGCGCACGCCGCACGGCTTACAATAGCTTACTATAGCAAAAAGAGTCGTCCAAACTTTTCGTGAGAATTTTTTCCGTCTAGCCCCCTTTCACAACGCGCGATAAGGAACTTCGTTCCAAAAAAAATATTCTTTTTGCTTCCCTGTAAACGTAAAACACACATTTGCTGCTTTATCATAAAGATGAAGATGAATCACATTTAAAAGAGTTCCCACCACCGCTGTGGATACGATATGACTTACTAAATGTATAACTTTTCATGAAAACTGCGCTGACATGTGTCACATTTGAAGGTTTCTCACCAGTGTGTGTACGAGTATGTCTTACTATTTTATTCTTTTCATTAAAACTACGCCACATATCACATTTGTAAAGTTACTCACGAGTGTGGGTACGAGTATGTCGTACTAAAGTAATCTTTTGTTTAAAACTACGATGACAAATATCACATTTGAAAGGTTTCTCACCAGTGTGGGTACGAGAATGGGTTACTAAATGACACTTTTTTCTAAAACTACGCTGACAAATATCACAATCGAAAGGTTTCTCACCAGTGTGGGTACGAGTATGACTTACTAATTGTTGCTTTAGGTTAAAACTACGCAGACAAATATCACAACTGAAACGTTTCTCACCAGTGTGGGTACGAATATGTCTTAATAAATTATTCTTCTGACTAAAATTACGCTGACAAATATCACATTTGAAAAGGTTTTCACCAGTGTGGGTGCGAGTATGACTTATGAGAAGCCACTTCCTACTAAAACTGCGCTGACAAATATCACACTTGAAAGGTTTCTCACCAGTGTGTTTACGAATATGTACTTTTATATCACTTTTACTATTAAAACTACGCTGACAAATATCACAATTGAAAGGTTTCTCACCAGTGTGGGTACGAGTATGACTTACTAAAGTTTGTTTTAGACTAAAACTACGCAGACAAATATCACATTTGAAAGGTTTCTCACCAGTGTGGGTACGAGTATGAATTACTAAACTACACTTTCTTATAAAACTACGCTGACAAATATCACATTTGAAAGGTTTCTCACCAGTGTGGGTACGAGTATGAATAACTAAATGCTGCTTTAGATTAAAACTACGCTGACATATATCACATTTGAAAGGTTTCTCACCAGTGTGGGTACGCATATGTCTTACTAAATTAGGCTTGTTATAAAAACTATGGTGACAAATATCACATTTGAAAGGTTTCTCACCTGTGTGGGTACGAATATGTCTTAATAAATGATTCTTTTCAAGAAAACCACGGTGACATGTATCACATTTGAAAGGTTTCTCACCAGTGTGGGTACGCATATGTCTTACTAAACTAAGCTTGTGATTAAAATTACGCTGACAAATATTACATTTGAAAGGTTTCTCACCAGTTTGGTTACGAGTATGAATAACTAAATGCTGCTTTAGATTACTCTTTTCATTGAAACTAAGTTGGCATATATCACATTTGAAAGGTTTCTCACCAGTGTGGGTACGAATATGAACTACTAAATTATTCTTCTGACTAAAATTACGCTGACAAATATCACATTTGAAAAGGTTTTCACGAGTGTGGGTACGAGTATGACATAAGAGAAGCCACTTCCTACTATAACTGCGCTGACAAATATCACACTTGAAAGGTTTCTCACCAGTGTGTTTACGAATATGTACTTTTATATCACTTTTACTATTAAAACTACGCTGACAAATATCGCAATTGAAAGGTTTCTCACCAGTGTGGTTACGAGTATGAATAACTAAATGCTGCTTCAGATTAACACTCTCATCGCCATACGGCCCGCCAGCGGGACGTATGTTTTCGAGTAAGGCACGCCACCTTTAAGTTACACTAACCGAGATCAGCAGGCCGTACGGGCCGCCGGCGTACCGTATCTTTCGCGCCAATATGTAACCAAATTTCCGTTATTATTTACGAAAAATATCGAGTCTGTCACGCCACTCATAATAATCAATCATTAGGCCGCCGGGCGCCCGCATGGCTTGCAACGGTTGCATTTTCGCGCGCTTTTAGTGTAATTTCACTACTTTCTTCTAGTTTTTGTTACTTGTGCGGAATTTTTTGCATTATGTCGGACTCAGAGGATGACCCAGATTACCAGCCGTCTACAGACGAAGAATCGGTGAGCCTGAGCAAAAATTCTGATGCACTTTCTGAAGAAAGCGTAGAATTACCTACTTCTAACAGAAACCAACATCAACATTCGTCTGAAGCCACAAGACCTCAGAGTATGCCAAATTCTAGCTGGAAAATGCCATCATCAGATGGTTCAAGAAAAAAACAGTTTCTGTTCACTGTTGATCCAGGTATGAAAAATATTAATTCAGATTGTCAAACCGAATTAGATTTTTTCTTTTTATTTTTGGATGACGAGATTATTGATTTGATGGTACAAATGACGAATTCGTACGCCTCAAAAACACGAATACTTGGACGTGTATCACGAAACAGTCGATTATCTAAGTGGAACGATTGTGATGCTGCTGATATGAAGAAATTTCTCGGTTTATTGATTTGGATGGGGCTCAAAAAACTACCTAAAATTTCTGATTATTGGAGTACGGACGTATTATATGAAAACAATGTTGCAAAAAGAGTGATGAGTAGAAACCGATTTGAAATATTACTTCGATGTTGGCATTTCGAAGATACTTACCATGTTGGCATGGCTGGAACAGATCGACTGATAAAAATAAGACGCTTCGTCGAGATCCTTTCGAAAAAATTCGATCAATACAAAATACCAGGAGAGTTTCTTACTATCGATGAAACAATGGTGGCTTTTCGTGGCAGAATTGCTTTTATGCAATACATACCTGGAAAACGACATAAGTATGGAATAAAATTATTTAAAATTTGTGACGACGATGGATATACCTACGATTTGATTGTATATGAAGGAAAAAAGACGACGCCAGCCACACAAAACATATCCTGTGAAATAGTTATGAAACTTAGTGAAAAGTACTTGAATGCTGGAAGAAGTATCGTAACTGATAATTACTATACAAGTGTCAGTTTGGCTAATAATTTACTACAGCAAAATACTCATTTATTGGGAACGCTCAGAAAGAACAGAAAAGGGCTTCCAAAAGAGTTACTGAAAGAGAAACTGAAGAAAGGCGAGACCTATGCAATGGAAAATGAAGACGGGGTGTTAGTTCTACGCTGGAGAGACAAGCGTGATGTGTTGGCTCTATCAACTCGACATACACCTGGTTTTGTCAGCGTGCGCAGCAAGAGAAACCGCAATAAAGTGACTCTGAAACCTACGCTGATAGCGGACTATAACCGTCATAAATGTGCTATTGATTACTCAGATCAGATGGGTAGTTATTCTAATCCTGCGAGAAGAAACTTGCGATGGTTCCAAAAATTGGCTATAGAGCTTATATTTAGCACATCTTTGATCAATGCCTTTATTTTGTTCAAAAAAACCAAAAACCTGACATCTAAAAAATATACAATAACTACATTCAAGGAAAATATTTGCCGTACATTGATGGGTTTGGACAAACCAGGTAGACGTGATCGAAATAACCAGGATTGCTCAGGTAGGCACCAATTTGGAAAGTCTCCGTTAGTCGACCACCGCAACAGAATAGTCAGAAGAAGATGCATTCACTGCTATGAAAAGAAAAGAGAAGAAGGTTTGACAAGTGTAGAAGCATGTAAAGTAACAAAAAAAGTCAATACGGTGTGTTTACTTTGCCCTTCAAATCCTAGTGTATGCTCTGAATGCTTTGCCAACTTCCATAGCGCCATTAAAAGGCAATAATGATGTTAATTCACTAATAAAACTAAGTTTATTTCATTTAAAACTGCTTTTTAATTCCTGTAATTAACCCTCTAGCTTAGAATAATAACGCATAGAAACCTAGTACGAGTGCAAAAAGTGAGGCAACTGAAACTTAGCCTATTCCGTCAAACTTAGCCATCAGGCCGTCAGTACTCAATGTCACGTTCCGTCGAACACAGCTCGCGAGTAAATAATTGAAAATGACAGTTTGTTGCGTGAAAGGATGTTATAGCACATCAGGAAACCAAAAAGAATGTGATAAAATAACATTTCACAAATAAGTACTCACATTCTATGCACTATTTTTACGTAAATCGATAAATAAAACAAAATTCTAATAACCTAACTTGTCATAACACAGTGTTGCTATTTGTGAGGAAAAAATACCCACATTGCTTTCATTCATGTTTTTCATTTTTGTAATTTTAAAATACAATACTTACTGTTAATTCATATCAAACCCGATGTTTTAACATTGTTTATAATTATAACCCATCAAGCATTCTAAACGCATTGAACAATATCTCATTCTTTATGCGATTTATTTCCTTTCATTTTGAAATAAATTGAATTATACCTTCCGAAAAAATATGTCATATTACATAAAAAATCATGTTTACCTTTTCCAGTTCCCAACAACATAAAATACTTGCCTTGATAGCAAAATAGTAATGCGTCTTCCCATATTTTGTGGGTAACGGCTTAGTAATGGTATCACTGAAAGCTATATCTGTGTGCGTTAGAGGAACGTAGACACATTCGGCTCACGCACACAAAGAAAAAAAGTGGACACACGATTTTGCTCGGGTTTTGTTCTAGACGCGGCTTCTATGCGTTATTATTCTAAGCCCTCTAGTTACCCTATAAATTTAAAGATAGAGCAACCATTTTTTTTTTAAATTGTGGGTATTTAAGTAAATTTTACACCTGATAGCTTCAATTTTCTGAAATAGCAGGCCATGCGCTATAAAATTAATATGAAATTGCGAGGTCGTAGCGGACCGCACGGCCTGCTAGTAAAAATACACAATGAGCCCGCCGGCAGACCGTATGGCCTGCTAAACCCGCTATAGATTTTCCGCCGCGGCCTGCACTGGTAGGCAAATCTGCGACCCGCCGGCAGACCGCACGGCTTGCTGCACTGAAAAATTTTATACATGGGTGGCGGTGAGAGTGTTAAAACTACGCTGACATATATCACATTTGAAAGGTTTCTCACCAGTGTGGTTACGAGTATGAATAACTAAATCCTGCTTTAGATTAAAACTACGCTGACATATATCACATTTGAAAGGTTTCTCACCAGTGTGGGTACGCATATGTCTTACTAAACTAAGCTTGTGATTAAAATTACGCTGACAAATATTACATTTGAAAGGTTTCTCACCAGTTTGGTTACGAGTATGAATAACTAAATGCTGCTTTAGATTACTTTTTTCATTGAAACTACGCTGGCATATATCACATTTGAAAGGTTTCTCACCAGTGTGGGTACGCATATGTCTTACTAAACAACTCTTGTAATTAAAATTACGCTGACAAATATCACATTTGAAAAGTTTCTCACCAGTGTGTTCACGAATATGTAACTTTATATCACTTTTACTATTAAAACTGCGTTGACAAATGTCAGATTCGAAACGTTTATCATTGATACACGCTCTTCGATACTTTTTTACTTTATCACTGTCAATACCTTTGTTCGATATTTTACATTTAATATTTTCTCTGTTACTATCACAACAGAAACTTGTACTTAAAACAGTATTAATTACACTGCCACAAACTCCATGTTGTGTTATAATGAAGGGCTTTTTAAATGTAGTTGTCTGGTTGGACTTTGAGATTATGAGATCTGGATTTTGAGATTTCGTAAATATTTCTGAGACTGAAGATAATTTTCGATTGCATTCGTTTTTCTTTTCCTCGGCTGAGATTATATCCCTTGTTTTTGATCTTCGCGTGTCCAGTTCAGGCTTCTTAGCAACGGGCGCCCCTTAGAAATAATGAAATAAGTAAGAATTAATATTAACAGAAAATTGAGGATTACAGCGCTCAATACCTACCGTTGGTACTCATTCCTAGTGCTATAAAATACTAAATTGAACATCGACGTAGACACAACACTCTCACATACTTCTCTATCGATCTCTCGATCTAGGGCAGTAATGGGCTTGTGTTCTGAAAAAATCCAATTATTCCGTCAGTTAGATTATCGAAAAATATTTGACCCGTGTTTTTCTTTTGTTACGGGAACCAAAATTGACGAAGTTACGACGCTTTTAAAATTCTCAATACGTCACACCTTCGCATAATTTTTAGTGAGTCGTAACGTCAAGACCCACTCTCGAGTTTTGACGCGTTTTATCTTTGTAAATATTCATTGATTTACAAAAACAAAAAATACGTGTCCATTATTTTTCAATACTCTATTTGACGGACTAAATAGTTTTGCAATTTGTGGATAATGGAATCTAGCCTATTCCCGTGAACTCCCAGCGGTCTGCTCACAACGGACATGCCACAAACCCCACTCTTTGTTGCAAGTGTCTTAACCACTCTGCACGACAAGATTTTGACATAATGACACACCCACCAGCTGAGTCGACGGGATTTTGCGAATTACGTCATAAAATTCAGGAATAACATCAAATTTCAGCAATCGAATTTACTATGAAAAATTTATTTCCGTAGCTATATTATATGATAAGTTTGTGAGAAATATCTTAAATAACAAGTTAAGATCGTTCAAATCGCTTCAGTCTACTTAAAAATGTGTCTTAAATATGAATTACTTCACCTCTCAAAAAGGTAGTCAACTTAGATTTTCTGAAAATATACAAGTAAGTAAAGAAGGTAACAAGCGAGATTGTTAAAAAAATGCAATACGAAAAAATTTAAGACATAATCATTCTATTTGCGTCCTTTGATTTGTCTTTTTTCATACATAAGTTAACTAAAAATACGAAAAAATCTTGACAAAATATAATTACGTTGGAATTTTGATGACAGCGATGTTTGAGGCTAAAAAACATGAAAATTGTGGATTTGAGGACACTCGGACTCCATTACAGGGATAGTAGTTTGCTCATAATTTGTTTTTCTGACGAATGTATCCATACTTCTAACGATATGTGTAGCGGTAATGAAGTTTTTCGTTTTCCAAAGTCGGAGTTTCGCGCCAACTGTGTTTGTTTACGTTTTTGTTTTACACAAATATCACCAATGCATATGAAAAAATATGACAATTATGAATCTAAATATGTACTTATCATGAAGAACAAAAAACTTGAGAGGTGTCAAGGGACACCCGGATGGAACGAAGTTCCTTTTATTTATTATGTACAAAAAACCTGTATACACTCAACAAAAACACATTAGTATCTAATATCCTATGAATTTTTGACGTTGACTTTGACCTTGACTTCGACTAATGAATTTGAATACTGGCATGCTTTCTATAAGAGAGAGAGAGAAAGACAGACAGAGAAACATGCGCACGCCGCACGGCTTACAATAGCTTACTATAGCAAAAAGTGTCGTGCCAACTTTTCGTGAGAATTTTTTCCGAGCCCCCTTTCACAACGCGCGATAATAAAAAATAAAAAAATAAAAATAAAAATTTATTGAAATAACATGTTGACAAAAAAGTGTACATTATAGTGCAGTTGTATATATTAATCTAGGTCTACATTAGGATAATAATTATCTAAATTTAAACTATGGAAGACAAATATGAGTTTACAGTCAAAAATAGAACTCTGAAAGTAATGTAGTGCGTTGCCTGATCTAGGTTTACTTAAACCTGTGTTTCAGGCCACCTCTCTGCGAAAGTATTTGTTAAATGGGAAAGTCATTGAATTAAATAAAAATAAATTATTTTCAAAATCTAAGCAGATACAATATTTTGCATAACCTTATCATAAACTACGCTTATAGATCCTGATTTAAATCTACAACTAAAATACTAATTTTAGGTAACTACAGTTAAGTCAGCTACTTTAGTTCAGCACCTCTAGTAGTTTTTCCGTGTCCGAGTAATTTAGTTTTGCTAAATAATCAAATAACATTATACTACACTTATAATAACTTACATTATATATCTGAAGCAATTTGTTAAATTTATTATATAAGAATGGTCCTAGAAATAAATAGAATCTTTTTGAGAAAGCATGTTTAGTTTGATGGTTCGTGCAAACCAGATCCTTTCTTCTTTTTTCTGAAGGTACAGGTTTAAACTCTAGTTCACTGTGTTGTAGTAAAACAATACTTAAAACAAAAAGTTGTCGAACTGTTAGCACCTTGCATGCCATATAAAGCTGGTGTGTGGGAAATCTAAATGGGCGACGGGTGGCGACTTTTAGAATTGCTCTTTGAGCACGTTCTAGCAGTAGTAAGGTTGATTTTGCGGCACCACCCCAAGAAGTTATGCAGTATGTAAGAATAGATTGACACAAAGCCAAGTAAACCTGTTTAATTAATTTAAAATCGGCTATGTCCCGTAAATTCTTAAAAATATATATTAATTTACGCACTCTAGTGCATAATAAATCAATGTGTTTACGGAAATTTAGGTTTGTGTCAATCGTGACGCCTAAGTATTTGATGTGGTCAGCTTTAATTAAAGTGGGACAAGTGCATGCCGTGTCAGCGTTTGTATTACATTTGTGCGCGTAAATGTTTTCGTTAGTAAGCATCTTGTTAGTATTTCTCATTGTAAATAGAATAAATTTGGTTTTATCTGAATTTAACGTTAATAAATTGTTATGTAGCCAATTACACACCATATTAAAGCCATTCTGAGCAAGTTCATAGACATCAGATCTAGATTTACCTGAGAACAGTAGAGCTGTGTCATCCGCATATGACATAATTAAACCATTTTGAAGTTGTAAGCGGCAAAGGTCATTAATATATATTAAAAATAATGTGGGCCCCAAAATACTGCCTTGTGGGATTCCATAATTACTATTTTTTAGTTCAGAGCTCGTGTACTGACCGATTTTTAGAGACTGGTAACGGTCGCTAAGATAATCAGCTAACAGTTTTAGCTGTGTTCCTCTTATTCCAATTTTTTCCAGTTTAAATAAAAGAAGAGAACAAGAAATAGTTTCAAAAGCCTTGGCAAGATCTAGAAAGATCCCAATGGTATGCATGCCACTATCGAGATTTTTACTTATAAAATTTGTCAATTTGTGCACTGCTTGGCTTGTTGATCTTTTAGGCCTGAAACCAAATTGTTGATCTGAAAGCAATTTGTTATTTTCAAGATATTTTACTAGCCTGTTGTTAATTATTCTTTCCAAAATCTTCGAGAGTCCCGTTAGTACTGAAATAGGTCTATAGTTAGTAACACAGGTTTTGTCTCCGGATTTGAAAACAGGGGTGACTACTGCTTTTTTTAGCAATTTTGGGAATATTCCTTGAGTTAAACATATCTGAAAAATGTGAGTTAGTGGAGGGGCAATTAGGTGTTTAAGTCTTTTCAGTATGGCATTAGGAATCTCATCCCAACCGACGGCGCAAACGTCCTTTAACCCATCTATTATACCTATCACTTCACTCACGTCTGTATCTAACAGGACAAAAGAGTTCAGTGCAGCGTGAGTCATACATGTGCTTTGAATAGAAGGAATGTGGGTTAGGTTTTTTTCTGCCAGATTTTTCCCTATGTTAATAAAGAAATTGTTTGCTTTATTTGTCGCTGCGGATGGGTTCAATTCGGTTGTTAAAAGTTCGAGCGGAGGTTCTGAGTTTTTGGTTCTAAATGTGTTACTTTTAATATATTTCCAGATGAGCTTACTGTTTTTACCTGCCTTCTGTAGTTGATCTTTGTCATATTGTTTTTTAAGCTTTTTCAACAGATTGTTACAGAAATTTCTATATCGCTTGTAGGTGACTGATAGTATTTCATTGTTAGGGGACAGTTTACATTTTTGGTTTAGTCTGTCTCTATGTCTGATACAGCGAACAAGTCCGGGCGTAATCCATGGTTTAATGTTATTGTACTTTCTAGGTATTACTTTTGTTAAAGTGTTTCTCTTAATAGCATATTGTAACAAATCAATAAAACACTGTAACGAAATATTAGGGTCACTCGAATTATTATAAACGGGGTCGAAATTAATACCTCGTACGTCGTTTTCAAGATTAGTCATGTTGAGTTTAGAACAGCTGCGCATGCAATTTTTTCTAGGTGAAGGTATTTGCAATGTTAGTAAAACTGATTGATGGTCAGTAAGTGACGTATTAGTAACCATTGTTATGGACGGCGCTTTTGACTTTATTATGATATGGTCGAGGCATGAGCCGCTCTGGTGCGTTGGGTAATAATGTGCTGGTAGAAGTCCATGAAATGTGCAGATGTTCAGATAGTCATGTGCATGAGTATCGATTTTCCCGGAAGCAATGTTAATGTTAATGTCACCTAAAAGTATAATATTTTTATAAGATGAAATTTTTCCTAGGTTTATGTTAAGCGAGTCTAGGAATCTGTCAATATTTTGAGATGGAGGTCTATATATAGCCATAAATATCGTATCGGGGGAAATTTTAATTGTTAGGCAATTACAGTCTTGAAATAAGGGTTCTTCAACCACTGCTTCTAAATTATTTTTTATATAGATAACTAATCCACTATTTTGATTAATGTGGCTAGTTGTTTTGTGGAAATTGTATCCGTCTATTGATGGTATATTCGTTGTTTGTTCGGAGAGCCAACACTCTGTTAGCACAATAATGTCACAGCTTATTTCAAGATTCTGTAATAGCACTTCAAAGCCATTGAAATTACGGTTTATACTACGAATGTTTTGTGTAAGCACTGTTAACATTTTCTTACCAGCGTTAAGATGATTTTTGCACTCCTCAAGATTACAAATGATTGCTTCGGACACTGAAAAACTGTCAAGATCACTGATTAGCTGATTAGTCATGATACTAGAAACTAACTTATCTACTTTTATGTGCTAATTAACAAATTATTCGATGGCGCTCTTAGGCGCCTTCATAGTCTATTGAATTTATATAATTGTCTTCAGCATATTTTCGTGCTGGGCAATTTATGTCACCAGTTGGGTGATCATGTTTCCTCTTGAAACGTTTGCACGTTGCACACTGAGGAGAAGATTTGTTGCTGCAATCTTTGAACGAGTGTCCCGTCTCTCCACAGAGGTTACATGTTGGAGATGTTTCACGGCAAAACTTGGCTGCGTGGCCAAACTGTTGGCAATTGAAGCACCTGGTCACTAAAGTGAAATCTCTAACTGGGCATGATGTCCAATTTATAAAAATACGGCCTTGGTTCACCAGTATTTTTCTGATGCTGGGCGGGACTTCAAGTATATAATTACATGTTGAGCGATCTTTCTTACCGGACTTATGGCTCATTTTTATTGTTTCTAGAAAGGCCTCTCGAGTAATTTTCGGCAATTTCTCAGATAGGTTTTGCTCATAAATGCAATCCAATACTTCTTTCTCACTGAGAGCTACAGGGACACCAATTATTGCTATCCTGGGACGGCGTTTTGAAGTTTCTTCGATTTTAAGACCCGACGAAACCAGTTTCTCCGAGTTTTTTAATTTAGCAATGTCATCTTTGCTATCGGTGCTAATAATAACGCCTCCATTCCTAATTTTTCTAACGCTGCGGACCCGAAGTTTCAGTTCCTCCGGCGAGATAATTTTTTGGACAAGTGTTTTGGTATCGTCACTAGAATGATTTTTATCGGTCGGATAGATGGCAACAGAACTAAAGTTTGCTGG
Organism: Ceramica pisi; assembly: GCA_963859965.1. Classification (NCBI taxonomy): domain Eukaryota; kingdom Metazoa; phylum Arthropoda; class Insecta; order Lepidoptera; family Noctuidae; genus Ceramica; species Ceramica pisi. The sequence continues at coordinate 12,518,366 of OY982554.1, forward strand.
GCGAATAAAATTGTCTGCTCCCTTTTTAACCATATTGGCATAAGAAGGAGTTTGTGGTTGCGCTATCTTTTTATCGACGACCTCTTTGAACTGGTGCAGAGTGTTTGCAACGACCTGCTGTTCTTGAAGGAACTGGATGGTGCTGTAAGCCTGAATAGACTTTTGCTTCAGGGATTGATACAGAACAGCCATTTGAGATGTCCCATGTGCGACTTTTCGACAAAGATTGGTGACGCGAAGCTTCTGGTCAGAGTTCATTTTTCCTTCGGCAACAGTAGAGCAAACATCGTTTAAGATGGTCTCTATGGATCCTAACCATTTTTGGATCTCCGGCGTAGCGATGACCTCAGCCAGTAAGTCATCCTCCGTGGATGCTGGTGGCGCTGTTTCAACCGGTTGGTTTCGGTCAGTGGTTGTTGGAGTTGGCGGTGGGCTTCGCCGCATTAGTTGGCTACGCCCAAAAGGGCTAAACCCTTGGTTCGACATTACTAACACAGAAAATCACTATTTTTAATGTAATTAGTTCATCGTGCACTGTGAAAAAATTGTTAGATTGCACAAATAACACGCGCGACACACTTTAGCTCAATATGACTGAGTCCGCAAATTGTTTTATTAGGTAATATTCGTAATTATTTAGAGGTGATTCATGATAATTAACACAAAACGCGTCCGCTTAGATTCGTGGCTTGACAACTATGATACCTGCCAACGATGATAAGGAACTTCGTTCCAATAAAAACCCCAGATTTAAATGCAATTCACAAGCACAGATCCAATAACACGTAATTTCATTACCGCAACACTTAATTCGTGTTCAAAATGTTCAACCATTTTGTTTTTTTTTTAATTTTTAAGGTGTGTCATATCGATTATGCTAATCGATATTTTTTTAAATTAATAATAAATAATTATATAAAAGAAAGTCGTGTTAGTTACACTATTTACAACTCAAGAACGGCTGAATCGAATTAGCTGAAAATTGGACGGACATAGAATAGTTTTTATCCCGGAAATCCCACGGGAACGGGAGTTTCCCACGGGAACGGGGATTATACGGAATAAACGGGAGCGAAGCCGCGGGGGACAGCTAGTATCCATATAACAAAATACAACACGTCCGAGGCACGGAGGAAACTCGGTATGTTAAGATGGTCACCCATCCACAGACCCACCTTGACAAGCGTTGCTTAACCTGGAGGATCGACCTGTGCGGCTGTTAATAGTTAGCCACGAGCTCCTCACATGCATACTGCCAAAAAGCACGCACCACTTTTTTTTGCATCAGAAGAAAAAAAACCATCTGAACGAACCCATTACAAATATCCGCACGTCATAACCAATTTTCATGCATGAAAAATACCAACCTGATGCATAGCATACTCAAGTTTTTTTTTTAAATTGATGCAAAAGTCCTGCACCTACTTGACATACCACATTAATGTATACCTACTGGGGATTCTGTATAAGTTTCATAAAGAATATTATATTTCAAAATATCAACAAAATCTCAATATTTTCAATAAAATATAATACTTTTGAATAGCATTCTGAATTTAAATTTTGAGTACCAAGTAACATAATTAAACGAATTGGCGCGAAAACCCACGCCATTTAGGCGGTCCGATGAAATTTTTCACTTAGTTTTATTCCTAACTAGCTGCCCCCGCGGCTTCGCTCCCGTGACTCCCGTCAATTAAGTATTCATTGCACATATCGAGTTTTCATTGTTTTTAAGATGTATTCTGCTATTCGGGTCGGAGACAAATCCAACGAATCAATAACCATGAAAATTGGTTCAGCAGATCTCGAGTTATAAGTGTTGTAACAAACCCGTCTTTGTTTTATATATATAGATGTCTAAAAACCCTGATTGAATTACATGAGAAAACATAAATAGTAATTATCACTATTGCAAATTGTATTTTATGCCTGAAACGTATTTTTTCTTAGATTCGATTTACGATAATTGCTCATTATTAATCGGTTCGATTGAAATTTAAAAATCATCGATTAGTATAATCGTTTTGGTACACCCAAAAGTTAAAAAAAAACAATATGGTTGATGGTGGACGGCGATTATCACATTTATACACTTGGATTTTATGTGGAAAAATAGTAACTTTGCGGGTTATAAACGAAAGAATTATTGACGCTATCGTATGACCTTTTTATCCAATTGTTTTAATTAACAGTCATACATAAGATTTTTTAAGTAGTTTTATTAATAACAGCGTTAATAATAAGGATGTCGTATGACATAACTCTTAGTACCAAATGGTACTAGAACCGAGCCGGCGGAGGTTTGCCTGTCAAGGTCCAAATGACGAACTATACGGTTAAGAGTAACGCTGTACATCAGGTGGATTTTCAGTCAGCTCGCTTACCTTTTGATTCTTGTTCATCTTCCACTTCGCTTTTAATAGAAACATCTTCTGAATCTGACTCAGCATGGAGTGCTGGCGTATTTTTTTCACCTGGAAAGCTGTTGTCTATATCATCAAGTTCTAATTCTGTAAGCAAACAAAGCAGTTCTTGTCACTACATATTATAAAACAAAGTCCTTCGCCGCGTCTGTCTGTCTGTTCGCAATAAACTCAAAAACTGCTGCACCAAATTTCGTTCTGTTTTCACCAATGGATAGAGTGGGTTTCGGGGAAGGTTTTAGTATATATTTTGTAAACATTGGCTGAAATCTATACTAATATTATAAAGCTGAAGACTTTGTTTGTTTGCTTTTTTTTTTTTTTTTTTTTTTAGGGATGGGAAATCATCCAATGACTCCTCCCGCTCTGGGTGTAGCGGGAGGGAGTGTCAGACTTCTACTGACTAAAACCCATCCATGTTCCTTCATTGCCCTTTGTGTTCCGGAGCCACGGTGTCTCTTGCGAATAATCCCGCGACTCCGGCAGGCGTCGGCCCTTTCGGGCCCCTCTGTGTTGCTGACTCTCTTTGAGGCGCGCGTGGAACACTAACGCGCCGTCGACACGGCCTGTCTAGATGGACGGACGGCGAGCCACCCATAGCTCGCCGTCCACAGGCCCGCGCCTACGGTGGCCGGAGGTCACCAGGTGGCCCCCGACGCCCGCGGCGTCCACCACGGCGGCCGGGACGAGAGGGTCTCCTCTCCCGCTCCGCCACCTCCTTCGCTAGCATGACTGCTTCGCAGAAGGAGGCAACGGCGTCCCATTCCGTCTCGCTCCGGACCATGGCTTGGACCAGGGCCGGACGCGAGAGGTCGCCGCCGATCGCCGTTTCGAGGACACGGCGGTGCGCCGCCCAAGCGGGGCACACCTGCACAGTGTGCTCTACCGTGTCCTCTGGTCGATCCTCGCAGTGGTGACACCCGGGCGTTTCCTCCCGCCTGATTCGGTGCAGGAACCTCCCGAAACAACCATGTCCGGTGAGGACCTGCGTCAGGCGGTGGGACCTGCGTCAGGCGGTACTTTGTTTGTTTGCTCGAATGCACTTATCTCAGGACCTACTGGTCCGATTTGAAAAAATCTTTCGTGTTAGATAGCCCATTTATCGAAGAAGGCTATAGGCTATTATACATATCAACACGCTGAGACAAATAGGAGCGGAGCATTAATGAAAAATGTGACGCAGACGAAGTTGCGCGGAAAAATAAATCGTCTTGGAGCCTTCAACGAAAGGAGGTCAGATCACTTGAATAGTATAACCTACCCACTTACCTAAACTAAAACAAGAATATTAGGGATTTTTGCACAAATAAAGATTACAAACAATTAAAAATCTTGTGAGATTTTTCGAAGTCCCGAAAAGTGTGATTCGAACTACGGACTCGCTCACGATTAATTAATGGAACTCCATTGCATTCCCACAAAGTTGGCGTTAAGACGTCCCAGCCAACAGTACCTTTCAGCTCTCGCAGACAAATTTGAGGGAGACTTGAAGCAGTTCGGATGGGTTACGAGTGAAGCTAGAAGGTATGAGCGAGCGAAGCGAGCTCGAAAATTCGTAGCGCCTAGTCTCGGATATTTTTTTGTTTTTCTATCATAACATAAATAGATGTTTTTGTAGACTTAAGCGAAAAGGGTAAAAACTATAGATGCTAGGGTGAGCTAAGCGAGCCGCGAAGCAAAAAAATTATTTCCTTGACTCAATATTCTTATCCATACACATCCATACACATTTTTTACCGACTTCAGCGAAAGTCAGAAAGACAAAGATGGTAGCCCGGGCGAAGTGAATCCGAAAAAACTTTGTTTCTTGACTTAAATATGCTAATTTTCTTTTGGTTTGTAACGTTTGACGCGCCTGGTTTCTTTCCCAAGTTTATGTCGGAAAATGGCAGACTCTAAGGTTATTATTGATTGGATTATGATTTCTCGATATTTTATGATGATAACGTTTTGTATATGATATGTCCCAATATTTTTTTTTTGTTTCGCTATTGTAGGGCACTCGTTTGACCACTATCTCAGCTGATGGCACGCGATGATGGCACGCGATGATTTTTTTTCGATTACTTAAATTCAATTCAAAGTTATTTATTCTCTCTTCACATTCGCCTCGAAATTCACATTGATTGAGACTGATGTATGTAACTTAACCACATTACACCGCTCGCTAGCATTTCACCCGCGACTTCGTACGAGATTTAGTACTCTCCTCTACAAACATTAACTCTCCAATCGCTCTTTAGGGTAGGTATGTAATTGACGAAGAAAACTGTTTTCAACAAAAACATGAACCCGACAGATCGGACGTCATAGGTACTTATTATTTACTATCTTTCGCCCGCGACTTCGTACGCGCATCACGAATTTTCCCGTTCCCGTAGGAATTCTGGGAAATCCTCTCTTAGAGTTCCTCTAAACTCGCTAAATACCCTAGGTACATGGCAACTTCCTACGACCTACTGGTCGTTCATGTACATACGAGTTACGAGCTGTGCCCGCGCCTTCGTTCGCGTGAATGTCGCAAAATTAAGTGATGTGTTGCCTCAGACCAATTTATTGGTCTGTGTGTGTTGCATATACAAGATATCGTCGTCGCTATGGAGTCAGAAGCCAGTACAATCTGACACCAGTCTAGCCAAGAAGTACCTTGTTTCCCGGTCAATGCGTTGAAGAGGTCTGGTAGGCAGCCGCTCCACGTAAAATACCGGTATTCAGCTGAATCCGGTTTGCCTGAAGCTGACCCAATTTAGTTAGGAAAAGGCTAGGTAGATAATAATGATAGAATCGGATACTTGTGAAGAATAATCAATTTTTTAATCGATATTTAGTAGGTACTGACTGAGGAGACTGATTGAACGAAGAGGTTGTTGCATCATCGCTTAACATCAGGTGAGATAGCGGTCAAACGTACGCCAATATATATTAAAAAAAAAAAATAACAGTCGCACGCGCCGATAGACCCCTACCACAGTATAAATATGGACATTACGGAAACTACCTACAAACGCTCGAAACGGCACACCACAAACATGCGCACCGACGAGACTTTTCGGTGCCCGTCGCGGTACTCTCAGTAGTGAGTGCCGCCGGCCGCGTCAAGACGAGTGGTCACATAATTTAAGTTTAGCCCCGCGATCTTTTTAAAAATGCCACGAACGTATTTAAATATGCGTAGTATACGGCTGTTTGAATGAACTCGGCATCATCACATCACAACCGGCTAACGGATTTTAAACTTCCTGCTGATTTTGAAAGGTGAGAATCATTGTTACTTAATCAAGATGGCGCCTGCTATAGGTATATTTTTTTTTTGTCATGGGTGTCGTTTTCAAGGTTTTCGAAGGTGTTGAAGCCGAAAGTGATGTGACAAAACGTGAATCCAAGATGGCGGCTGCAATAGGTACCAATTTTTTCGTCATGGGTGTCATTTTCACGGTTTTCGAGGGTGTTGAAGACGATAGTGATGTCAAAACGTGAATCCAAGATGGCGGCTGCAATAGGTATCAATTTTTTCGTCGCGTACGCTCCCGCCAAAACTTGTAAAAGTTTACGCCGAAATGACAAAGTTAGTGCTACAAGTTGTTGTGTGTTATTAAATTGTTTCCGTGTTTAAACTATCGTCATTGTTGAGATTAACCAACGCCATGAGATTACCTATTTAAATTGTACTTACTTGTAAGCTAGTTATTCAAATTCGATTGATTGATCACTACAGAACAAAAATTAAAAAAAAAAAAAAAAACTAAAAAATTAAAAGTGACAACCCTATTGCTTCAATGGAGCGTAAGTATTTATATTCTCAACTAGGCTTAGTTTCCGTACTGTTCATATTTATACTGTGCCCGTACACACCAGGGGGGCTACTCTCTAAGCCCGATGTCCGTAGTTTCAGGCTTAGTTGCGGGCGTATTCTGCTCCGTATTAATTACGGACTTACGATTAGTTCCAAACCCGAACTAAAAATGAATGAGAACGCGATTTCACAGCGACTTCCAATAGTGTTGACATTAATTCTTATTGGCTAGGTAATACGGAGCAGAATACGCCCGCAACTAAGCCCGAAACTACGGACTTCGGGCTTAGAGAGTAGCCGTCCAGATTTGAGCGCGGTCGCCGGCGCGCCGCCACCGCCGTGGATGACAAACGGCGCGCCGCCTCCACCGCAATATACCGACGCGCCGCCGCGAATCAATATTTTGTATTAAGGTTCATATTCGTACAAGTTTGCAAGCGTATTAAACGCATGTTAACCTTTATAATTAACGTCACCCATGCCTAAGAAGAGGTGGCGAGACGACTTGAACGCCTACTGCCAGGATTGGTTCGAGCTGGCTCGGGACAAAATATCTGGAAGACCTTTACATTGGGACAGTATAGACTAAATACAAAAACCGGCCAAGTGCGAGTCGGACTCGCGCACTGAGGGTTCCGTAAGCAGAAGTTGCGATTTACGATTTATGACGTATTAAAATAAAACTACTCACTAGATCTCGTTCAAACCAATTTTCGCTGGTAGTTTACATAATAATGTACATCATATATTTTTTTTAGTTTTATCATTCTCTTATTTTAGAAGTTAAGGGGGGGGGGGACACACATTTTTCCACTTTGGAAGTGTCTGTCGCGCAAACTATTCAGTTTAGGAAAAAATGAATAGTTTGCGCGACAGACACTTCTCTGACTTATCTGATCTTAGAAACCTTATCTGACTTTACCTATGCAAGTAAGAACATGCATCATGAACATTTACTGTGATGTACATAATTATATCAATATGGGAGGATATTTTTTCAACTGTAAAGTTAGTTTTGTCGTTATTCTTATTATTTCCCTCTTTGTTAGAGTAGTTTTTACTGATCTATAATTTATATGTACTTGTTAATTACAGGACAATACTTTCTTAAAACTTACTGTCAGTTTGATGTTCCTCCTCTGTCAATGGGTAAATAATATCATCTAGTCCCTCACTAATATCTAGTAATTCTTCTTTGATAGCATCGCTTTCTGTTGAACAACCATCAAAGATACTTATGTGCACTGTTGGACTGTTAATAAACCCATTGTAAAACTCTAAGTGTTCCAGTTTTATTGAAGGATTTACCTGTAAAAAGATGAATGTAGAGTTAGGTAAAATAATTATGTTGATGATCAAAGCCATGTTGAAGAACACCTCACCTCATAATCCACATTCATCATCTGAGCAAACAACTCTTCTGCTTCCAGACATTTACTCATAAATCTCCAGCATTGCTTTAGTTTAGTGCAGCAGAAGAAACAAGCGAGCATCGGTCTACTGTCCTCAGTTACAAACTGCAACAAAACTTATCCTCATACGACTGTTCTTACAAATATTTACAACTAGCTTGTGCCAGTGGCTTCACCTATGTGAGGGCCAAAAGTTAATCCATGGCAACAATCTACCATAAGTATGATATAATTCTATCCAGGTTGTGATCTACATGTAACTCAACGTGTTGGCTTTAAATGGAAAAATACAGATTTTCACAATAGGGAATATGCATGAAAAAAGTGGACTTCTCTTTCTAACTGTAGTCTTTGAAGCTTTATAACTTAATAAATGATGACGGTATTTAAAAAATAATTTCATGATTGTTTACTACAGCTAATAAATATTTTATATAACAAATAAAAAAATCGCATGCATATTCCCTATTGCATTATTGTCAAGATGCTGTCCAAGCCAACAGTTGGTGGTCAGTCTTGCTTCTGTTTGCCTTTTCATCTACAGATTATTAAATTAGTACTAGCTGTACCCCGTGGCTTCGCTCCGGTCAACTGGTTACATTTTTTTTTTGCTTTTAAACCTTCCCTGTATTCTGGCAAACTAAACAAAATAAGAATTAGCAAAATCGGCCCAGCCATTTTAGAGAGACAAACAAACAGCAATTCATTTTTATATTTATAGATTGGTCATCACTCCTGCATGTTAGAATTGTAATAGTTTTCAGGTTCTGAAACCCTATTACGACACCAATGTTTATGATTTTCATTCCTCCTTAATAGTTTAGAGTATTTTAGTAGGTATTTTAATTTGTTTATTCGTGTCTGAGAAGCATTTAAAACCTATCAGATTTCATTGTTCATTAAAATATCAACTTACTGGAACATCAGTCAGCTTCTCATATAGTTCATGCAAGTTTTTGTTGACCACCACATACATGGAAACATCCTCCACTAAACATATCCTACACATTGGCAATTTTTCCATCTTGTAAATTTTAAGTAGAGTCTGCTCTCCAACTCAATCTTTCAAGTGATGGCTGAGTGCTAAGATGTAACTAGTGAGCCCGGAACTCGTTTATTTGCTGTTTCTATGAAGACTGACGGGATACAGGTGTTAGAGAACACAGAGTACCACACTTTGGCTGTGCGCACACCAAATGAGGAGAAGCGCTGAGTACGAATAGTCGGGATACCGCTGCCAGTACGTACTTACGTAGCCTTCAGTAAGTCTATTACTCAAAGCTATTTACTACAACTTAACGTTAATAGATACTGTTGGACAACACCGATGTGCACAAATAACGGCAACGCTAGTAAACAGTTCGTTTATCTTCGCACAAATTAGCGAATCAAGGATTGTGATTGTAATTATGTGTGCACTTCCTTTCTGGATCACAGTAAGAGACGGAAGCAGCCGGAGACTATAAAGTCGCTAGCAGTTAGTCCCTGCAGAGCATTAGAGGTCCATACATAGGATTCTCAAACACTATCTTCTACACAAATACCGGTAGTGACCGGTACCTACACTTTCTATCCTACGTTATTAAACAATAAATAAAAACAAACAGCTGAACCACCATGGCGGCCTGGACACAGAACCATTTATCTAATAGTAGTAGGTACTCAATGCACTGCACTTAGGTTAAATGCTCTAAGACTGCACAGAACTGAGAACAGAACACATCAACACATAACCTAGCGCCTAGCGGGGCATGAGCAATGGACACAGGTCACAGCCGCTAGCAGGTCACAGACTCCACAGAGTACATTATGGAGTATGGCGCCCATTACACGGTCAATCTAGATCGCGATCTGCGATCAAAATCAATGATCACGATCCAGATTGATAATGTACGAGTTAGATTGACGGATGATGTATCTGATCACAAAATTATCTAGATATTTTGAAATCCAGATTGCGATCCCCTGATCGCGATCAAGATTGAACGTGTAAATGCAAGATCGCGTCAGTACAAGCTGAGCGCTCTTTGAAAATGGACGAAGATGACACGCGCTCCTCGTCACCGCCGATTGAACCGGCGAATTTACCTTCGCTTCCACAATTGGAAGAAGATTTCATTATCCTTTTAGAAACGTTACCCGAGCTATGGAATGCCCAGCATAAAATATTACACTAACAAATTTAAGAGACAAGCTGGATACGAAAAGTTACTCGAAATTTTCAAAAAAATCAAGCTACAGGCAACCGTAGATGATGTCCGCAAGAAAATAAATAGCCTTCATCAAAAAGATCTGGAGCCGGTGTTGATGACTTGTACACACCAAAAGCCAAAACAAGGGACACTACCGCTTTAACTTTATTTATATTCATGGCAACAGGTGTTAACACGGCGATTACGATACACGGACTGAAGAAATCATGATTGAACGTGTAATGTTGTGACGCGATCCAGTGATCCGTGATCTCGATCCGAGATCTCGTATTGCAATCTAGATTGACCGTGTAATGGGCGCCTAAGGAGTAACTGCCGTAACTGGAGTTGTCAGTCACCAATATAATAATTATTATAATATGTTGTCAGTTGTGCATGGAGCAGTGTTGCCTACTCGAATTTTTCAAAAAGCGTCGTAGACGAGGTTAGAAAAATACGTAGGTAGAATATGTAAAAGTTCGTAGATCTACGTACTTTCTTTTATAACCTAAATGGGGTTGGCAACTGTCAAAGTGGCGCTAGCGTAGTTTGTTCCCAAAACATTGCCTTTTCATATGGTTAAATACAGAAAATAATTTCAAACAGCTACATTGACGCGCTGTATTGTCTCTAAATGCTCTGAAATTGGAACGCATCAAATACCGAAGGATATAAAAATACGAAGGCTTTGGTATAAAAGCTATCCGTCGTGAAAAATTTATTTACGAAAAGTACGAGGTTATGGGGTAGCTAAACACTTTGTAGAAAGTGATTATGAAATAACACGTAATACACAGGCAAGCTGATCATAAATAAAGGCTTGACTATCACTTTTTTCAATTATCCCTACACTCCTCATCTTATAATATTTCGTACCTGCCTGTGTGATTTCAATGTTAAAAATCACTTGTCCGATCAATCGAAATCTTGCCAATCAATCGCCCGTCGTTCTACAAGGATTGTATACTATGATTATGGTTTGTTTGTTGAATTTAAAAACAAAACTCCAAAATCTTTCAATAAGATCCGCTTTCTTTCCTCGTAAGGGAGCTCCACGTTTTTTAAGTTTTTCTTGCAGTTCCTTGACTCGCCAGTTAGAAAACATGATGTATAATTATGTGCTCCACTTATTTTAATTGTTTTACAGCTGCCTTTAAGTTACAAAGTAAAGAATTTAGACGTTAAAACTGCAACTAACACAACATAAGAAAATAACAAGGGAACAAACTATGCTAGCGCCATCTGCTTTCAGCTTGCACCGGCCAACCCCATTGAAGAAATACGGGTTAGTGATATTGTGCCTATCCAGTATCATCAAGCAATTGTTTTCATCAGAATGATCGCAAAAATCTGATATATTAGGACGAGAAAAAAAAACTCAAACTGATGATTGACATTTCACTACTATGTTTCAAAGCGTTTTTTTGTACAAACTAGACCAATAGGTACGTACTCGTAAGGGGTTGTAGGTCAGAATTTGAAACTGAGAATTTTACGGACGTTTTTCTTCAAACGTAATGGAAATTATGGCTTCTCAGTGTAACAAGTCATGTTATGTTGCTAATATCAAAATGTAAAAAAATACGTAGATTTTGAGTCCGAAGTTCGTAGGTTTGCAAGAAAGGTCTAAATTACGTAGTTCTACGTCAAAATACGTAGAGTTGGCAACGCTGGCATGAAGTATAGATAGAGGGAGCACTGAGCGGCGGCGCTCTGGCCGCAACTAGTTTTTATATTATAGCGAAGTAAACACGGATTGACTGATCCACAGTGATCATTTTCTGAAGCAGATGTTTCGCCAAATAAAATTATGTAGAGATAAGTAAAGTTGTAGGTTATATACAGGTGTCAAAATAAATTCTTGGTCAAGTTGGTCATTCTCACAATTGGTATTTTATTAGATACCTAGTTCCAGTAGCACTCACATAACATAACTATGCCTTTACCTAATTAAATAAAATGCTGCATTTTTATTGAACACGTAAATGTATTTATTTATTTTAAGTTTAATAATGCAAACCTTATTTTACTAGTATTTTACTAGTACTAAAATTACTAGATTTGGCCCACAGTTTAAAAAAAATATTTAGAAATCAATACAAAAAAAAAGTAGCTTCGTAAAACGAACATTCTCGAACGTTCGCGACCGGCCTAGCAGCTAGGCGCCAAGCGCGCAGTGCGGCCGGTCGCGAACGTTCGAGAATCGGTCGCCGCCTGTGGTCGCGCTGCCGAAGGTATAAAAAGGCGTCCGCCTGGCTGGAGGCTTTAATATTATATTAAGGCCTTCACAGGCAAGTCCGGTTAAGCAGAACCCAATCTTCTCAGGTTGACCTGCAAGAGGACACACATAAAAAAAAAGCGCGAGCTTCATACAATTTTTGCCTGTTGATGCGAATAGAGCAGTGGAGAATAGACCAGTGCGAGTTTTAGTCTTTGATAATTTATTTTTGATTCCTTTTGTTGTTATTTTAAAATGTATTAGTTATTTTGGTAGTGTTTAAATATTCGTTAAAATTACAAATTATTAATTAATAGTTTACATTATATTTCTTTTTAGGTGAAGTAGTAGTAGATACCTACGCATAGATTTTTAGATACCGATAGGTAAGTTTTGGCTAATTTATGTTCTCTTTTTTACATTAGTTTTATTTTCACTTACGTTTTAGCTTTATTTTCATTTGGTATATAAAATTCTTCCGTTACTGAGTGAATGACTGACAGATAACGCAACAACACAACCAAAACTACTGACAGGTCGTATGAAGCTGCACGTATGGTCCTTGGGGAGTTTAGGGGAGATCTAAGAGAGGATTTCCCGAAATTCCTACGGGAACGGGAGAAAACGGGATATTCGCGTACGAAGTCGCGGGCAAAAGCTAGTATACATATAATAAAACTGTAGAAAAGTGGTTTTTGTACATGAAAAAAAAAATAAAAACAAAATAGCTACGGTGTTAAAGAACAATCAATAAAACCCATTTCCAGCATTTTTCGAATTTTTGTCTGTTTGTCTGTTTATTTGTTCGGGCATCACGTCAAATGTGCGAAAGCAATGTAGATAACTTTATACACAAGGATTGAGCAAACCTTGAAGTAACATTTATTTTAGTTTTTGTTTCATTGCAATCGGTTCAGTCTATCAAAAGATATTTGAATGTAAAGTTTTCCAGAAGTAAAATTAGGGTTATGTGCACTTGGTCTCATTACTTCACGTAACTTTTATAGTGCGTAAATTGTAGTAATATTAAAGTTTTTTGTTTCATCGTAATCAGTTCATACCTTATAATAAAAAAATGTAAATTAAATAAAAAACAGAAGAGTTTGTTTGTTTGTTTGGTAGAACGTGCTAATCTCAGGAACTACTGGTCCGATTTGATTTATCACTTAGGGGTATGAAAAATAGATAGTATCCGATTCTCAGACCTACTGAATATGCATATAAAATTTGGTAAAAATCGGTAAAGCCGTTTCGGAGGAGTATGGTACCAACTAACATTGTGACACGAGAATTTCATAATAAGAAAATACTGGGTTTGACTGGCAGCCGACCCCAATTAGTTGAGAATGGCTGGCAGACGATGATGTCTCGGCTCCTGTGCGTCACTAATACACCTTGAGTAAGCTTTAAATAAGATTTATATTAAAATTGAATGAGAAAATTTTTGCACAGATGTGCTTATTTGTTGGTTTCTTAATTAATTTACTAACTAATTTCCCATATGTGTTTTCGCTTCTATGTTTTCTTTTCATGTCCTCTCTGGACTTCTTCGTAGAAGTCTTGTTTATATTAGTTATGTAATAATCTGGCAAGTTATCTTCAGTGTCTGGAGTAACTTCATCAACATTTTCGTTTGAAAGATGTAAAATCCCGAAGTCATTCAGTGTGTCGTCCTTATTTTTAAAAGCATTTCTCTATCAGTAGTCGTAGTATTAGTACTGTCATTTCTCATAAGTTTTTTGTTTTTATAATCCTTCAATGCACCGCTTTCTATATATTTTTCTTTATTAACTACATTCTTTCTTCTATCATTTTCTGTCGTGATAAAAATTGGGTGTTTGTCTTCCTCATGTACAGTTATATTTTTGACTACTTGAAATTCATATGAATCACTAAAATCTTCATCAGAACCGCCTTCGACTGTATGCACACTAGTATCGTAGTCATATTCTGCTCGATTGGTTACTGCTTCATCCGAATTATTCAAAGGGTCTGTGTCTTCATTTAAAGCTTCATTCGAAATAGACCTTTGTGTAGTTGTAATAACATTGTTAGTGCTATCAAAATCGTCTCTATAATTCTCGGTAACATTTGACAAGAAGTTGCTCGAGTAATTTTCGTTCTCAAATAAGTTGACGTATTTGGATGTCACAGGTTCTGAAAAGTTAACGTTAAGGAATTCACCATCAGGATTAATAATGTATAAGTTGTCTTCTGCGTTTAACGTCTGGTTTTTATCATTTTCAGTAGATTTACTGTGTACTTTCTCTGTATCATTTTCCAGTGTGTTTAGAGGATCTATATAGGTAATGTTGCTTTTGTCATTATGTTTTAAGTTATCCACTAAATCTTCTTCACTGTCAATATTACTTTGATAATCAGAGGTATCCAGGTTATAGTCCTCATCATCGTCATTAACTAAAAGCAAGTCTAAATTATGAGGATCATAATAATTTCTCAATTTATCTTCTACTTTCATTCTATCCTTGCCGTTATTCTTTCTTGTATCATTACGAATATAGTTTTCTTCTTTTATAATGTTTAGGAAATAATGCAACAGATGATCGAGTAGTTGTCCTCTAAGTTCTCTTATGTTCGTTACGTCTGTATCGAAACTATTTATAACTACTTCTGTTCCCTCAGTATTAGTTACGTTAGTATATTTGACAACATTCATTGGTTTAGCTAAATTGGAACTGTCTAGTGGTAGCTGTTTTGTTTCTTTGAAGTCAGTAACTGTTTTTTTAGGTGAAGTAATATTTGACATATTTTTGTTGGTTTTAGGTTGTGACAGTCCAGAAATTATCATATCCTTTGGATCAATGGTTTTGTAATATATAGGCTGCAGCGGTGCCATAGTTGTAATTAATTTATTCAAAATAATATTTCCTTTTCCATTAGTTGTTTCCTTGACATTATTGTCAAGAGGTAGTTTTTGGGGTAGAGTATTAGAATTTGAGGCAAATTCATTTGTTTTTTCAAACCCGTTGTTGTTCTTCCCAATTGTTGGTTTCGAATACATTTGTCTAGCAGCTAGATCATCTGGGTGTTGCTCCATTGTGTCTGCTATATCAGATTCTTTTTCGTCACTTCTCTTCGATCGAGGGTCGTTCTCTGCGGATCCGTTGCATGGGCGTGGGGTTTCGATTGACTTTGCAGTTATGTATCCCATCTGGATTACTAGTAGAAATGTGACTGGAAAATAAAAAAAAATGTGAACAGACGAATGAACCCTATTTTACGTTAGTAATTAGGTTTATTGTATGATCAGATTCAGGCTTATTCCATAGAATAAATCTTAACATATGCTTAGTTTAAATACTGAGAAGCAGATTGTTTCTTCACATTTAATATGGAAAGTTTTAATATAAAATCTGCTTTTCAATTTTTGAACAGTATTCGTTGCACTTAGCTGAATGATTATGCTTATGTGTGAATGTCTGTATCGTATTATGGGTTGTTTTTCGAGAACCTGCAGTAAAGTAACGTAAGCGGCAATTCGTGACCCAAGCGCTGTCATCGCATTGCCATACAACATCACGTTGAGGTCACCAGACACCAGTGTACGTGTGCCTATATGGAACAGTAGTTCCGTAGTGCACCGCTGGCGGAACAGATGTCGCTACGTTAGTTTTTGTGACGGTAGACCAGGTATAGATTCCGCTACAGCAGTGCCGCCAGTTTTTTGGGCACACTTTCAGTCGACAGAGAAGCGGAGGAATTTTGTGATTGGAGTTTACTTTAATCTAGTTAGTAAAGTAGTAGGATCACAATCTTACCAAGCTTCATGTTATCCTTGAAAGGGTCGCACATGTCTCTCAGCAATACTAAAACGTACTAAACTACAATGTAAGGCAAACTAATAATTAGGTGGAGTATGAATTCAGTAAAGATCACACGGATTAAAGAAATTATAGACGCGACGTTTGCTTCAGGGGATTGCACTTCTCCCTGTTTGTGACGGAGGAACTTTCAAAGCTGTGGCGTACAATGTACCTACCTAACTGACATAGTTGGGGCACGGTAATATTATCTATACAGTGTTGTAACTCGGCCGTATCGTTGAAATAAATGTCTACAGCCGCGCGGTACGTACCTTAACATGCGATAGGCCTGCCCGCCTCCAGCATTTTAATTACATTTGCCTACTTTAGGTATTTAGTTTTGTGATTGTTATATACTTTTTATATGTATAAACAAATAAAATACTTTGTGAATTGAATAGGAAGTGTTCAATAAAAATGCGTGTTGTTTTTTGATTGGTAAGTAGATTTGATTAAAAAACCATGTAAATATGTTTGAATAACAAATCGGTCTTATAAATTTGCGACCGAAAAATATTTGCGCCTCGACTGAGACGAACGAAATGCGTTATTATTAATAAAGTATAAAAAATCCGCACTCTAATAAGTAAACACGGAACAGAAAAAACAGTTTTTTCTATAGCGATATGTTTTCAAATATTTCGAAAACATATCGTTAACATTTATATTCGTACCCGACGACACGGAATAAAAGACAATAAAACCATCCCCCTCTACCTTTTTGGGAGGTGACTTAAAAAACTGACAAAGTGCGAGTTAGCCTCGCACAAAAGGGGTTCCGTACCATGGTACCATAAATCTTATTTTTACCGACTTCACAAAAAGGAGGAGGTACTATGTTCGGATGTTTGTATGTTTTTTTATTTCTATGTTTGTTCATCGAGATTTTCAAAATTCTTTTTTTGTTCGAAAGTAGATAGTTCTGAGGTGGTCCCACTGTCACCAAGTTAGGATCTGATGATGGGATCTTAGAGAAATCGAGGGCAAACCTCAAATTTTATAGGCTTACTCATTATTTTTCGCATATATTATGAAGTATCTTGTGTATTTGCGTACGGTTGTCACCATCTCAGGTAGCTGGGCTGATGATGGAAGGTACAACTCCTTAACAGTAGGTAAGAAGTTACTCGAACAGGCAAGGATTGTTTTAGTAAATTGTTTTGATGATTGATAGGGCATTTGCCACATTTGGTCTCATGATCATCAAGTCATGACCTGATGCTGCAGAGTACCTAACTCCTCGACAGCTAACAGCAGATATATCGTGTTTAGGGTCATTGAAAAGGGCTCAATGTGTGGATAAACGTACTGTTAATGAGGAACACCGAAGTACATAGAGACCTGATGCTGAAGCCAGGAGCATCAGAAAAAGTACAAACCTTGAAATTACAGCACCATAGTCGTGTTTGGGCTCATTTTAAACAGGACTAAATTTTAAGTTCAATGCAATGTTGACATAAGTCTGGCCTAATGCTGCAGCCTGGATTATCAGCATCTAGTCTAAAAACTAATAAATACTTCTTAAAGTGAGCTTCTTTTGCGAATTTTCTTCTGTATAAATTAACCGACTTCAAAAAGGAGGTTGTTAGATATGGGGTACCACTAAAAAGTGAAAAATAAAAAACTTTTTACAAAAAAATACTTGCAACCAAAAAACACTACAAAGTAAAAAATAACTTTAATTTCGGAAGTCGGTGTTTTAGTTAGTTTCTTCGTATTTTGACACCGAGTTCCGAAATTAAAGTTATTTTTTACTTTGTAGTGTTTTTTTTGGAAGTCGGTTGTATTTTTTTGTAAAAAGTTTTTACTATTAGTTGTTCTAGCGGCAATAGAAATGCTGGAGATACAGCCCGCTGACAGACAGACGGTCGGACGGATGGACAGCAGAGGCTTAATTTAACAATTTAGTCTACAACTTTATTTTACAACTAGCTTCTGCCAGCGGCTTCGCCCGCGTGATCCCTAGGGAACATGTTCCCGGGATTAAAAGTAGCTTATGTGTTATTCCAGACTATAATCTATCTTTTTTCTAAATTTCATTAAGATCCGTTAAGCCGTTCTGGCGTGATTGAGTAACAAACAACAAACTTTCACATTTTTTTTTTTTTTCATTTTTTCTATTGATTGTAGCGTGATGAAAAGTATACTATAACCTGCTCAGGAGTATGAATAATAATTGTACCAAGTTTCATTAAAATTCGTCGAGTAGTTTTTGTTTCTATAACGGTTATACAGACAGACAGACAGACAGACAGACAAAAATTGTACTGATTGCATTTTTGGCATCAGTATCGATCCCTAATTTAATCACCCCCTGATAGATAATTTGGAAATATATTTCATGTACAGAATTGACCTCTCTACAGATTTATTATAAGTATAGAAGATAGATAAGTCTAGGTACAACTTTATTTTACAATTTAGTCTACAACTTTATTTTACAACTAGCCCGCGACTTCGTCCGCGTTTCTGTCGTTTTTCGTAAAAAAAAGTAGCCTATGTTCTTCCTCACGGTTCAGTGGTTTTGATGTAACAGGCAGATTAACTTTCATATATTAAATAGTAGAGAAATATAATATGTCAATCTACAATACTGTTGAAAAATATCGCAATACGGAACCGCACAATATTATTGTTTTAATAGCTGTGCCCGCGACTCCGTCAGCGTGTAACTCCTTGTGTGTTATTAAGTTAATGTATGGGTAATATTGATTAGATCACGTTCACATGAGGCTTAAGTACCTATAGAACGAAAATACTTCAGCGCAAAGCTTCCGGGTAAACTATGTTGGAAGTTGACCCGTCCGGCACGTGAACATAAAGATTTCTAGAACTGCTAACCCGGGAAAGAGCGACGTACAACTGACCATGCGAGAAACAACTGACACCGAGATCTACTCCAGCAATACGAAATGTCTGCCCTTGAGCCTTATTAATTGTCATTGCATAAGACACCGATACTGGGAATTGCGTTCTTTTATATTGGAATGGAAAATTATTTGGTATTATGGGAATTCTGGGAATAAAGACGGTTCCACCTGCACCGCAACCTGTTAAAATTTGAGTCTCGATTATATTTTGTTGCAACTGGGTTACTTTTAGCCGAGTTCCATTGCAAAGTTGTGGTGGTCTTAAATTTCGGAGCAGAATAATCGGAATGCCAATTTTAAAACAAATTTCGTGAGAAGGAAGTCCGGGCATATTTAAAGAATTTAAAAATTCTATCGGGTAATTAGTGGCTTCTTGTTCATCGACCAGCATGATTCAGTATTCACGCGCGATGGCTTATTAATAGCGTATTTCATGTATAACTTTGGTGTTTCTATACCGATTTCTATGATTCTTTTTATGGAATAGTGTTAATAATGCTAACTTTTTTAATTAACATTATTAACTATTCCATAAAAAAGAATGGGATGACTAAGTGTTATAAACGTAAGAGTAGACATACCTATATGTATGTATATCTAATCAGAAAGCTTCGAACTGCTAAGCTATCGGGAGTTACACGTGTTATTGTGAATCAATCATAAAAGATAGACATAATATGCTGTCGTGGGATATTCTACAGATTTATAATAAGTAAGTATATAGATATAGATATATAGATAAGTCTAGGTACAACTTTATTTTACAATTTAGTATAGGTACAACTTTATTTTACAATTTAGTCTAGAACTTTATTTTACAATTTAGTCTACAACTTTATTTTACAATTTAGTCTACAACTTTGTTTTACAATTTAGTCTACAACTTTATTTTACAATTTAGTCTACATCTTTATTTAAAAATTTAGTCTGTGTAATCTGTAGAGAGGTCAATTCTGTACATGAAATATATTTCCAAAATAACTATCAGGGGGTGATTAGGGATCAATACTGGTGCCAAAAATGCAATCAGTAAAATTTTTGTCTGTCTGTCTGTCTGTCTGTCTGTCTGTCTGTCTGTATAACCGTTATAGAAACAAAAACTACTCGACGGATTTTAACGAAACTTGGTACAATTATTATTCATACTCCTGAGCAGGTTATAGTGTACTTTTCATCACGCTACAATCAATAGAAAAAATGAAAAAAAAAATATGAAAATGTGAAAGTTTGGTTGTTTGTTACTCAATCACGCCAGAAAGGCTTAACGGATCTTAATGAAATTTAGAACAAAGATAGATTATAGTCTGGAATAGCACGTAAGCTACTTTAAATCCCGGGAACATGTTCCCTAGGGATCACGCGGGCAAAGCCGCTGGCAGAAGCTAGTCTATAATATATTATTACTAGCTGTCCGCCGCGGCTTCGCATGTAAGCGCATAACTTAAGAATGGCTGGACCAATTCGGCTAATTTATTTTTTTGTATGCTCCTTATGGTTCAGGGAATGTAAAAAGTACATAAAAATAAAACAGAAATGTTTTTATCCTGTCATAATAACCTTAAACATGGTGTTTATAATAACTAGTGCACACAGATCAGACGTTCGTTGACTTTTTCATGTATCAACATCTGCTCACCATTACCCCAAAGAAGTATCGACATCGAGGACAGTCTCCAGTCAAAAACCGGATAAAGCTGGTTATCAGTACCTACTTCACGTGGAGTGACCGCTTATCTGACCTCTACAACCCAGTTACTGAGTAACATACGAGTAGTACTACTTGACAAGACTGGTGTCGGCTACGGACACACAGTCAGCAATTCCTTTTTTAACGAGGTTTCGCGTTCCAGGGAGATGTTTCAAAATGGGCCAGTCTATGTAACTACACTACCTCAAAAAAATTCCATAGAATTCGGGAAAAATACAGATAATTCATTTAAATGTTAAGTAACTGTCGTGGTAGTTAATATTGATGTTTATAAATAAATTTTATCGATTTTCAACATGGCGTCGCACTGATTTAGTTACTCTGTTTTTAGGGTTCCGTAGCCAAATGGCAAAAACGGAACCCTTAGATTCGTTATGTCTGTCTGTCTGTCCGTCCGTATGTCACAGCCACTATTCTCCGAAACTATAATTAAGAACTACGCTGTTGAAATTTGGTAAGAAGATGTATTCCGTGAACCCCATAAAGACTTTCATACAAAAATAGAAAAAAAAACAATAAATTTTGGGGGTCCCACTTAGAACTGAAAGTCCAAATTTTTTTTTATCAAACTAATACGTGTGGGGTATCTATAGATAGGTCTTCAAAAATGATATTGAGGTTTCTCATGTCATTTTTTTCGAAACTGAATAGTTTGCACGAGAGACACTTCCAAAGTGGTGAAATATGTGTCCCCCCTGTAACTTCTAAAATAAGAGAATGATAAAACTAAAAAAATATATGATGTACATTACGTAATAGCGAAAATTGGTTTGAACGAGATCTAGTAAGTAGTTTTTTTCTTTCCTGTACTACGCACTGTGAATGTGCAGGCTCCATACATTTTGGAACATCTCCTCTGTATAAAAAAACCGGCCAAGTGCGAGTCGGACTCGCGCACCGAGGGTTCCGTACAAACCTGTAGGTACCTATATATTTTAAGCAAAAGTTGCGGTTTACAATATAAAACGTATAAAAAACAACTTTTTTTACTTACTTACAGTTTACATGACAATGTACATCATTTTTTTTTTTTTTTAGTTTTGTCATTCTCTTATTTTAGAAGTTACACGGGGGGGGGGACATTTTACTACTTTGGAAGTGTCTCTTGCGCAAACTATTCCAGTTTAGAAAATAATAATAATAATTAGATACACCACACGTATAGGTTTGATGAAAAAAAAAAAACGAGTTTCAGTTCAAACTAAAGCACGGGGACCCCCAAAATTTATTGCTTTTTTTTTCTATTTTGTGCGGTGAAAATCGTAATGCGGTTCACAGAATACATCTACTTACCAAGTTTCAACAGCATAGTTCTTATAGTCTCGGAAAAAAGTGGCTGTGACATACGGACGGACAGTCAGGTTTCGTTTTTTGCCATTTGGCTACGGAACCCTAAAAAATGTTATCATCAACTGTAAGACATTTCTTTCGTGAAAACTGACACTTCCCATTACACTACGCCGCTGTC
Organism: Ceramica pisi; assembly: GCA_963859965.1. NCBI lineage: Eukaryota > Metazoa > Arthropoda > Insecta > Lepidoptera > Noctuidae > Ceramica > Ceramica pisi. Next base: position 12,540,277 of record OY982554.1, read on the forward strand.
GCCCCGCTTACATCCAGAACGGGGCCTTCTGACAGTCCGTAACGACTGTCAAAGATCTACAAATGACCGCTGGGAGACTCGGCATGTTAATATGATCTCTGATGACTAATGTTGCTTAACCTTGAAGATCGACCCGTGTGGTTATCATAGCATTCCAGATACCTACAACTGAAATCTATACTAATATTGTTACGAGCTTGGGGTTCGTGACAATAAAAACAGCCGATTATTTAACCAAAAAAATGACACTTTAATTAACAAAACTAATTAACACTTTAAACACACTAATTACAACCACAATCGCACTATTAAACACTTCACTTCACTTAACTCGCAGTTGAAGATCGCTTCCGAAGATTCGCTTGTATCGCCAATTCAATACTGACCCAGTCGCGAGCGATCCGCAGCTTATATAGTCCCACAGTAATTTCCAGAACCTTCGAGAATGGAAATATCTAGAAAGTTCGGGAACATACCGGTCCCGACTGACTAGGTATCGAAACATCGAGAATGTTCTAGCATCGAAAAGTCTAGAAAGATCGTGACCCAATTAGTTCCACTACTCGATACTAGATGGCGTTAGTAGTACGTTGTGTACCCGGCATTCATTCTGGCGCGTAACACTGCCCCCTCCTAAGACATGCTCGTCCCGAGCATCGGTCCCATAATAACGCGCCAGTCGATCCACATGGACGATCTTAGGTGCACTCCTCGTACCTTTCTGGATACGGTAGGTCACGTCATTGATTTTTGTGACAATCCGGTACGGCCCGTTCCATTTAGCTTGAAGCTTAGGAGCACTGATCCTTATCCAGTCCCGAATCGGCTTGACGTCCGAGTCTTCCTGCTGTGCACGTAGTAAGCTTTCCTTCCACTCGTTGCTGAGGTCTGTCTTGAGCATCCTCACAGGTACGGCTTCTTTACCCTCTTGCCTAGTACAATGCTTGCAGTCTTCAGGGCAAGGTCTTCTTGACAATGCATCTGCGTTGCCATGAGATTTCCCGCTGCGATGTTCAACCACGAAATCGTATTCCTGCAAGAGTTCTATCCATCTCGCAACTTGTCCTTCTGGGTTTTTAAACTGCAATAGCCATTTCAGTGCAGCATGGTCAGTTCGTAAGTGAAATTTCCGTCCCAGCAGATATTTGCTAAAATGCTGTACTGACTTGAAGAATTGCTTGCGGTGGTAAACCGCAAGCAATTCTCGTCTCGTGACACAATAATTCCTCTCTGGTTTTGACAACGACTTGCTGAAGTACGCAATCACAACCTCTTGATCGCCATTCCGTTGAGACAACACACCGCCAAGTCCGATATCACTTGCGTCTGTGTCAACTATAAATTCTTTGTCGGCATCAGGATACCCCAAAATAGGTGTTTTGCACAGACGGTCCTTTAGCTCCTGGAAGGCATCTCTGACCAAGACTAGAGTCAAGAGCAAACCCATACCAAGTAAAAAAAAAAAAAAAAAAAGGCGCTGTCGCAACTTTCATCCCGACAGAAATATCGCTTCTCCTCGGTTAGCTTGTGCAGGGGTTTGGCTACATCTGCAAAGTTCTTGACAAATCGCCGATAATAGGAACACAAACCCAAAAATGCTCTGACCTGCGTCTTGTCTTTTGGGATTGGCCAATCTTTGACAGCGGCGATTTTCTCTGGATCCGTACGGATACCTTCTTCCGACACGACATAACCCAAAAAGTTAACTTGCCGTTTGAAAAGAGAGCACTTTTTCGGACTCAACTTGAGGTTGGCACTCTGGATCTTCATGAGCACGCGTTCCAGGTTTTGAAGGTGTTCATCAAACGTACGGCCTACGATGATGATGTCGTCCAAATAGACAAGGCAGGCATCGCCAATTAACCCGGTTAGTACAAGTTCCATTAACCTTTCAAACGTTGCCGGAGCGTTACACAATCCAAACGGCATAACTTTAAATTGCCACAGGCCCTTTCCTGTCGAGAATGCAGTTTTTTCCTTGTCCTTGGGGTCAATTTCTACTTGCCAGTAGCCACTTTTTAGATCTAATGTGCTAAACCACTTAACTCCAGTGAGCATGTCCAGCGTGTCATCAATTCTTGGCAAAGGATAGCTGTCCTTCTTCGTAACGTCGTTCAGACGACGATAGTCAACACAAAACCGCATGCTGCCGTCCTTCTTTCTTACCAGCACTACAGGTGAACACCATGGACTGGATGAAGGTTCTATAACACCATCCTTCACCATTCCCTCAATCATGGTTTCCACTTCCTTTTCACGTGCTACCGGTAATCTCCTTGGCCGCTGACGAATAGGCAATTCTTCTCCTGTATTTATTTTGTGTTGAACTAAGCCAGTCTTCCCGATATCAGCATCGTTCGAAGAGAAAACATCGGCGTACTTGAGTAACATCCTCTTCGCCTTTACCATTTCGGTTTTGAGACAGAGCGCTGCGACAGTCTTCTAAAAGTGCGGTGACTCTCGTTTGGACATCCTTGCTGAGGTTCCCAGTTGATGGATATTGGCATCGACGCAACCACTCCACTTCCTCGCAGGTACCCATCAGTGTGCCTTTTTCTATCACCTGTTCCTTGTCACAAAGGTTCAGCACACGTACCCCTGAGATGTCGGTAGCTCTGACCAAAGTTCGTGCAACTTTCCATGGAAGGTCATTGTCTACCCTTTCCACGAGTACACAACGATGAGTCTTCCCAGGATTCCGAGGAAGACTAACCGGCACAATCGTTTCAGATCTCGGAGGAAGAACAATCTTCTTTAGGCTATATATATTTCCTGGTAATGCCCCTTCCATGAAAAGTTCCTCTTGCCCACATTTCATAACTCCTTGACTAACGTCGATCTCACAACGATTCTTCCTCATAAAGTCTAAGCCCAGGATGCAATCGTCCATTATATCGGTGACAACAACATTATGCAGGTAGATTCTGTTGCTTAGTTTCAACTCCATCTCTCTCTCTCCTTGGACGGGTATGCGCTGACCGGTGGCTGTCACTAAATTTATGCGCTCTCGGTAGTATGCAGAGTCCCCAAAGAACCGACCTGCAAGTTGTGAACTGACGACTGTGCGAGAAGCTCCAGTATCTATCGTCAGCTTACATGGTGTTCCGTTGACCTCGCCCTTGATGTTAAGGCTGTTCCCGTCATGGGTTTGTGAGATCGAAATCCTTGGGGCTCTTTGAACCTCAGCCAGTACCCGCCCCGCAGTCCTGGCTTTTACTCGTTTCCCTGCTGCTGCTGAGTGGTGCTGTTAGCTGCCCTACCCTCTGGAGATTGGCTACCTTCCCCTTCTGCAGTTCGCTTAGGGCAACTGGATCGAAGGTGGCCCCTTTCACCACAGCCGTAGCATCTAGGGCTGTATCCTTTAAATCGATCGCGAACTGTAGCCGCTGCGACCTCCCTGACGCGGTGGGAACGATGATCTTGCCGCACAGCTTCCACCTCCAATGCATGGGCCAGAGCGTCCTTAAGTGTCCCGTGGTGCCCGAGCCTCACTGCAGCCCTAACTTCAAGGTCGCGGATGCCGTCAATGAAGGCCTGGACCAGGTTTCCTTCAATAAGCGCAGGTACAGACTGGTATACCTTCCGCACCAGCTTCTCCACTTCAAGGGCCCACTGCTGCAGGTTTTCACCACTACGCTGTACGCGATCTCTTAGTTGCGCACGAAACACGTGCTCCAGATGAGCGTCACCATACCGGGATTCCAGTGCTTCAAGAAGCTGCTCGTAAGTTATTTCTTTACCAAGAGCTTCCAAGACAGTTAAGGCCTGGTCGCGCAGGCCTAAGGTGAGGGCAGTCATGGCTTGATTTTTACTCCAACCGTTCGCCTTCATGACGGCCTCAAACTGAATTTTGTAGGCCGACCAAGAAGACGTCGCATCGAACGGCGGCACTTTAAATCCACGTAGCGAAGGTGTAGTAGCTACGGGAGTTGCAATCCCATCTCCAAGTTTAAGGTTGCCCAACTCTTTCTTCATATCAGCAATATCGTTGTTACATTTGCTGATCTGTGTTTCAGCATCTGAGAGGCGGTTGTCATGTTGAGCAACCTTATCCTTCACTTCCTTAATGTCTTTCCTGAAAGAAGCGTGAATTTCCTTCATGAGGAGCATCTGTTCTTCCTGGCGGCGTGCCTGCTCCTCCTTGTCAAGCTTGAGCTGTTCTTCCAAGCGACGGGCCTGCTCCACCTGTCGGCGGGTCTGTTCCTCCTGCCGTCGGGCCTGCTCCGCCTTGTCGTGCTGCAGCTGTTCTTCCAACCGACGGGCCTGTTCCTCCTGTCGGCGAGCCTGGTCCTCCTTGTCAAGCTTGAGCTGTTCTTCCAAGCGACGGGCTTGCTCCTGCAGCATCATCATCAGAGCAGCAAAGTCTGGTGCTGATGATGCCGGAGCTGCTGTGGACGGGCCGGCCTCCATGGTCGGTAGCCGACTTTCCGACGTCTGCGGCGATGCACCACCAAAACGCCTCTGATCCGTCTCCTGCTGGCGTTGACTACGGGTACGGATACCCTCCGTGTCGTCCTTTGGCAGAATCGGCATAATTATCCACTCTTCTGACACCAATTGTTACGATCTTGGGGTTCGTGACAATAAAAACAGCCGATTATTTAACCAAAAAAATGACACTTTAATTAACAAAACTAATTAACACTTTAAACACACTAATTACAACCACAATCGCACTATTAAACACTTCACTTCACTTAACTCGCAGTTGAAGATCGCTTCCGAAGATTCGCTTGTATCGCCAATTCAATACTGACCCAGTCGCGAGCGATCCGCAGCTTATATAGTCCCACAGTAATTTCCAGAACCTTCGAGAATGGAAATATCTAGAAAGTTCGGGAACATACCGGTCCCGACTGACTAGGTATCGAAACATCGAGAATGTTCTAGCATCGAAAAGTCTAGAAAGATCGTGACCCAATTAGTTCCACTACTCGATACTAGATGGCGTTAGTAGTACGTTGTGTACCCGGCATTCATTCTGGCGCGTAACAATATTATAAAGAGGTAAGTAACATTTGTTTGTAAGTTTCTATGTAGGGGGTAATCTCAGGAACTACTTCCGATTTGAAAAATTCTTTTAGTGTTAGATAGCCCTTTTATCGAGAAAGGTTATATATCATCACGCTAAGACAAATAGGAGCGGAGCAGTAATGGAAAATGTGACGCACACAAAGTGCGTGGGTCAGCTAGTTATTTATATAGAGACACGCTTTTTACTTATAATATCATTGGAGACACGATAATAATTAATTTAGATCATAATATCTGATGTGTGTGCACTATTATACTGTAGGTGAAGCAGGCAGTGCGGTCGGAGAGATTATTGTATTGTTATGACGAATGTTCGTCTTCATCCTGCAGGAGCTGTTTGTCGCTGAAATCTTTGTTGACGTACAACACCAGAGTCTCTTTAGACGGTTCGAAGTTGCAGCGGGGATCTTCTGCAAAAATAATATCGTTTAACAATATACTTAGGTACATTCGTAAGCCTGATAATAACAGCCATCCTAATCAGTTTCGGCCATGGCGGCTAACCTCAGATGAGACTAGTCATCGGCGCGGGACAAATGCACAAGTGTGTGCACAAACAGATGCATTTTCTCACAACTCTCAGGACCCATCCCGCACGACGAGAACCTCGTGAAACTCGAGAAATCTAATGAATTGGGTTGCGAGGTTGTTGACATGTGGGATACGAACTGAGCAATCATTGCACTGAGGCAGCTGGATCAAAGTTTGATTAAAAAATAAAGTTGGTATTGTTGGGCGGTCCCTCACTGGACCTCTCCGCCGTACTTGTGTTAGTACGTGTTTCGACAAAGGAATTGTGTATGCAGCGCATCTAATGTGTCAATTTGAGAATGCGACTGTTTCGGAAGCATGGGTCGTATTCCCGATCTTATCGTATTGGTCGGGCCCCCGCGAGTTGTCTCTTAACATTTTGCGTAACCAGTACTTGAAACAATGCCATTCTGTAAAATTTTCACCGCGCAAGCTTGGGTGAAGTGAACGAAGTGAGCTGTCAATCTATACAAACAAGATCGCGTGGCAGTTCACTTCAAGTGAGCTGTCAATCTATACAAACAAGATGGCGTGGCAGTTCACTTCAAGTGAGCTCCACCTAAGTCTACTCGGTGAGATGTTGACAGAATCGACCGGCTGTATCCTTGGTACATCTTCTATCCTAGGTACACCTTCTATCCTAGGTACACCTTCTATCCTAGGTACACCTTCTATCCTAGGTACATCTTCTATCCTAGGTACACCTTCTATCCTAGGTACACCTTCTATCCTAGGTACACCTTCTATCCTAGGTACACCTTCTATCCTAGGTACACCTTCTACCCTAGGTACATCTTCTATCTTAGGTACATCTTCTATCCTAGGTACATCTTCTATCCTAGGTACATCTTCTATCCTAGGTACACCTTCTATCCTAGGTACACCTTCTATCCTAGGTACATCTTCTATCCTAGGTACACCTTCTATCCTAGGTACACCTTCTATCCTAGGTACACCTTCTATCCTAGGTACATCTTCTATCCTAGGTACACCTTCTATCCTAGGTACACATTCTATCCTAGGTACACCTTCTATCCTAGGTACATCTTCTATCCTAGGTACACCTTCTATCCTAGGTACATCTTCTATCCTAGGTACATCTTCTATCCTAGGTACACCTTCTATCCTAGGTACATCTACTATCGTAGGTACACCTTCTATCCTAGGTACACCTTCTATCCTAGGTACACCTTCTATCCTAGGTACATCTTCTATCCTAGGTACTCCTTCTATCCTAGGTACATCTTCTATCCTAGGTACACCTTCTATCCTAGGTACATCTTCTATCCTAGGTACACCTTCTATCCTAGGTACATCTTCTATCCTAGGTACATCTTCTATCCTAGGCACATCTTCTATCCTAGGTACATCTTCTATCCCAGGTACATCTTCTATCCTAGGTACATCTTCTATCCTAGGCACATCTTCTATCCTAGGTACATTTTCTATCCTAGGTACATCTTCTGTTATTTCAGTTACCTCAAAGACTTGCCTAATCTATGACAACTACCGATATTTTAATTAAAGCGTATTGAATTGGATTTCTGTACGAATGTAGTGTGTGAAAAACGAGCTAATCAACTATTTTCCTTCGTTTAGCCGTAATGAGTCTGTAGAACGAATTGCTTTTCTCGAGTTGATGGCTGAGCCCAGCTGAACAGTAGCTTGCTCGGTTGATACAAAAGCTGAAGTGGCAATGGCCATTAATGAATGAACACATATTTGTTGTGGCCTTATTTTGCAGATCTCTACCGCGTTGTGGTTTGGTGGAACAACCCGTATTTAGGGTTAGGTTAGCTTCTGTATAAGCTGCCCCATTATATTTGATTCTGTATGTTTTGTGTGCTATAAACAATAAAATAGAATATGTTTGCTGGTGTCGTGGGTGCCATGCTGAATATTTGAATAAATCTTACTAAGTACGTTTGGATGGATTGATGGAATGAATGTTTGTTACTCGATTACGTCAGGACCGCTGAAAGGTTCTGGATGTGGCACAGAGACAGATAGTCTGGAATAGCACATAGGTAGGCTACTGCGGCACGTTGGACGGATGATTTGAAAAAGCTGGCCGGCAGTGGCTGCATGCGGCCTGCTCTCGACCGGGATGGTTGGCGCTCTTCGGGGAGGCTTACGTTCAGCAGTGGACGGCAAGTGACTGGATAGGCTACTTAGTATCCGGCAGTATGTTCCCCAGGGACAGAGTGCGGCACGCACGCGGTTGGCGCCGTGGCCGCAGCTAGTACTGTGCCTCTCACCGGATGTCTCCAGCAGACCCTTGTCTCGGCACCTGATGAACCGCAGCACCATATCTTCTTGTTCGGGCCCCACTATCCTGCCCTGCGGCTGCAAGCCTGGCTCCGAGAGGAACGGTGACGACTGCACGCAAGGGACGCGGGATATCAACTGCACTGCTGGAAACAAAAAATGGCCAAGTGCGAGTCGGACTCGCGCACGGAGGGTTCCGTACAAACCTGTAGGTTTACGATTTATGACGTATTAAAAAAAACGACTTACTAGATCTCGTTCAAACCAATTTTCGCTGGTAGTTAACATGGTAATATACATCATATATTTTTTTTTTAGTTTTATCATTCTAGTTTTTTAGAAGTAACAGGGAAAGGGGGGTAACACATTTTACCACTTTGGAAGTGTCTCTCGCGCAAACTATTCAGTTTAGAAAAAAAATATCTTAGAAACCTCAACATCATTTTCAAAGACCTATCCATAGATACCCCACACGTATGGGTGTGATGATAAAAAAAAAATTGAGTTTCAGTTCTAAGTATGGGGACCACCAAAATTTATTGTTTTTTTTTCTTTCTATTTTTGTGTGAAAATATTAATGCGGTTCACAGAATACCTTTACTTACCAAGTTTCAACAGCATAGTTCTTATAGTTTCGGAGAAAAGTGGCTGTGATATACGGACAGACATGACGAATCTATAAGGGTTCCGTTTTTGCCATTTGGCTACGGAACCCCAAAAACCGGCCAAGTGCGAGTCGGACTCGCGCATTCAAATGGTTCCGTATAATCGTACAAGATTTATGCTGTGTATTTTTTGTTACAGCGGTAACAGAGGTAGGTACACACTCTGTGAACATTTCAACTGTCTACCCGTTACGGTTAAAGATATACAGTCCGCGGACAGACAGATGGACGGATGGACAACGGAGTCTCGTTGGTTACGGAAACCTTATAAGATTTATTAGAAGGAAATCGCACCTCAAAAGTACCACTGGTAGTCGCGGGGACTGTCCGCCGCCCCTGTATCTTACTACTACTATTATAAATGCGGCAGTTTGGATGGATGAACTGATGTGAGTTACTCAACCACGCCAGAAGGTCTATAACTATAATATCCTTGGACATTTCACACAACGCCATATAGTCCCAAGCTAAGCAACCTAATGCTTGTGTTATGGTAACGAAATGGCTGATAAACTACTTATATACATTTCTTTTTTTGTAAATACATACAAAATATAGATAGAAAAACACCCAGGCTCGGAACAAATATTTGTAAGACCTACAAGTATTTGTTCCGAGTCTGGGTGTTTTTCTATGCGGGAATCGAACCTGCGACATGCTGCGCAGCAGTCAATCGCTCAACCACTGCGCCAACCGTGTCGTCATATAACGTCGTAACTGTATAATGACGAACTAAGAATTCAAACTTTTTTGTATGTAGGCTTGCCTCGTCCGGGTTCCGCCATTTTGAACGCGCTAATCTCAGGAACTACTGGTCCGATTTGAAAAATTGGTTCAGTATTAGATAGCCCATTTATCGAGGAAGGTTATAGGCTATTTATCATCACGTTAAGGCAATAGGAGCGGACCATTAGGGGAAAATGTGATGCAGACGAAGTTGCGCGGGTCAGCTAGTCCCCTATTGTGCAAAGCTATACATTTAGTCCCACCACCTCCTTCGTGGTCTGCCAGGACAGTTCTGAGCTAGTAGGACCTTTTTTGTTTAAAAAATACAATACCCTAAAACGGAGCCCCTAAAATGTTTGACACCGGGCCCCTTTGAGCTTAACTACTTCACTGGATTATGGTACGGACTCGAATAGGTACTATTTTGAGAAAGGACGAGTCTTACTCTCCTCAGGATGCTTGCACCCATACATCCTCACGTGGCAGTCGCTGCTGAAGGTGCGGTATATCCCATGCTGGCACCTGGCGCACACCATGACGTCCCGCGAGGGGCACACTGTGGGGCAGGCTGCCGCGTACTGCTCCCAATCTGTGCAACAAACATAGAGTTTCAACAAGAACCACGTCACAACTTTGTGACAATTTATTGACGTACAAGTGTGACCGTGCAGTTTCACGTTTGCACGTTATTCTCCATCTAAGAGATCTAGAGACCGTATGTGAAACAGAGAATCCCGCATATCTTCATTGACGACCAGATCATGGTTGTTGTACAGTCGCCAGCACAATAACATCATGCTACAACAATCTGTCAAATTTCTGTATTAGATTTTCAATTTTTTTTTTTCAACTTTATTATTATAATAATATAATAATAATAATAAAAAACCATAGCGTTTCATCTTTTTTTTTCCATATTCTGCAATATTCTTGCTCCAACCGGGGATTGTCCTTGGGAATACTTTCACAGTGCATACAGGGATAATCGCCGGTTGGTGCCCCATTACATTTGAAATTTCTAACGGGGCCTCTGCGAGTTGGTTTCGGCCCCTCGTACGCCTACCAAAGGACCGGGTCTCCAGACACCCGAGAAAGAAAACAAAAAAATAATAATAATATCCTTGGACATTTCACACAACGCCATATAGTCCCAAGCTAAGCAACTTAATGCTTGTGTTATGGTAACGAGATGGCTGATAAACTACTTATATACATTTTTTTTTTTTGTAAATACATACATATTATAGATAGAAAACACCCAGACTCGGAACAAATACATGTAGGCTGTACAAATATTTGTTCCGTGCGGGAATCGAACCCGCGACATGCTGCGCAGCAGTCAATCGCTCAACCACTGCGCCAACCGTGTCGTCAATTCAAGAACGTTTCGATTCGTTTTCGTGTCATTATAGCAATTAAGTTCAATTTTGACTGGGAAAATTTGACAGTGTCGGGTACCTTGATGTGCTGGCGTCTGTACCTGGGCGGGCAACTGCCCGATAGTTGCCCAAATAGCAAAATAGGAGTCTTGATCCTATATTTGTCAGGAAATATGATCCTATATACGGATATAAGTACAAATTATAGGATACAACGTACTTGAGTAAAAACAGCATGTATTTATGCTGTTAAAAGCGTAGTAGCAACCACCAGATCCTTCATGAGAGCTTTATAAGTCCACGTGGCATTATAAAATCGCATTCCAGGATTATTTTGATAGTTGTGTTGTTATCCGGACTATATGTTCAAATCGCACGGTAAACTCTGATACCGCGTAGTTCGCTGCTTGTTATATAGATGGCGTCGCGGTTCGTTTTTGTTGTAATGTAGATTTGCTCCGTTGACTTTACTTGTGGCGGTATTGATGCTAAAGATCTACGCTTTGGAAGTCTTGTGCAAATAACTTGATCTCTTGCTCGAAAAGCAAAAAATAAAATGAGCTTGCCCTAGTAGATACTGAGCGGAGACAAGTCTACACTAAAGGCGTTTGAAGAGACAGTGTTCCAACACTAGGTAAGTACTAGATAGATCCGCCAGGATGGCAGGAGACACCCAGTGAGAAGTGCCTCACCAAGCTTAAGTAAGTACACTTCAAAAATTGCATTTTTGGTGTTCTGTCTTTTTTCTGACATTTCTATGTATTTTTTAATTTATGCGAAAATATTCAATGTAAAGACACGGCAACTCTACGATTTCATTATTATATATTAGGGTCAACTCACACCGAAAGAGCGGCGAAGGGCAGCGACCCACTCGGTAGAGAAGGCGCGCGGATTCCCGCGACCTCTCGAGAAGTCGCTGGAATGCTCGAGAAGTCGCAGGACTCTGCGCGCCTTCTCGAGCCCACCCGCGATGAATTCACGGGTCGCTCTCCTGTCCGCTCCGTCCGCCAGCGGACGCTCGCGACTGCTCGAGCATTCTCGGGAATTCCCACGACTTCTCGCGCAGTCGCGCGGATCCGTTTATGGAATTCGCCGGAATACCCGCGGCGCCGCGGGCATCCGCGCGACTCGTTCGAGTTTCTCATGCAATAAGAAGTATTATAGTAATGAAAATAAAGTTAAAATTCATATGACACTGAAACTGCGCTCCGCTTCGCTGCGCTTCGACGCTCTTTTGGTGTGAGTTGAGCCTAATAGATAGAAGATGTATAGAAAACAAAAATCTGTGAACCGATCTTTATTATAGGTACCTATTTTAAACAATAGTTCTTTTGACCGTAGTTCCTTCGAAAATATGTAGTTAGAATAACTTCAGATATTGTGATATGCAACTGTTATAAGTGGGAAACCTTACTGTGATCGTATTTTATGAAAAGTGTTTCTGCATTTTGAAGAGTTTCTAATAATAATGTACAGTACCAAACAGGGATAATCGCCGGTTGGTGCCCCATTACATTTGAAATGTCTAACGGGGCCTCGTTGTTTCGGCCCCTCGTACGCCTACCAAAGGACCGGGTCTCCAGGAACCCGAGAAAGTAAAAAAATAAATTTACAGTACGATTATTTTTTCTCTGCCTATGCGAAGTAAGTAGGTACGTCGCAATCGATTGCGCAGGATGTCAATTTGACAAGAAACATATTCATTTCATTTCATTTATTCATCAAACAATTTACATTGTGTTCGAATTTTACAATAATTACATTCTAAATCATAACAGCTAAGCAATAACCAAACATAATATAGCAAACAAAAATAAAAATAGTACCACGTCATCAATCAAAAACCTTTACCTAATGTTAAACCATAAAAGCACAAAAACCACCTTAATTATTCAATTTTAATTAAATCAACTGAGCATTATGTCATTAAAGTTACTGTTTGTATGTCCAACCATAAAAGGCTCAATCACAACCATGTCTAACCATTAAATGGCAAACACATGTAAATTAAATGTCAATTAAATTACCATTTACATGATTATCCAACCACATAAGCTCAAACACAGCCATGTCTATTCCATATCGCGTTATTAAAATAAAAAATGTAAATTAAATGTCAGTCAAAATTAAATAAATGTCAATTAAAGGGAGACCAAATGTCAATTAAATGAAAATAAAGGGTCCATCAAATTAAATGTCAAGTAAATCATTTGTCAATCAAAATAAATGCCAATTATATGAAATATCAAATAAATTAAATGTCAATACCATATAAAATAATTCATACACATATTATCCAGAATCATTCAACATCAAATCGGATACAGAATATAAACATTTTTCTAATAGGAAGCTTTCAGCTTTGCCTTGAGTAAGTTGGTGTTATAGACCAAAGTTTTTAAATCAGTAGGTAACTTGTTATATAATTCTACTGCTTGGTAACGTGAACAATGCTTTGCTATGGTAAATTTAGGCACCATTATATTTTTAATAACTTTCCTTCGTGTGCTCTCTCTCAGCTCTCTTTCTTTTCGTGATTCATATTGATGTATATAGTTTGCGAACTTGCTTAACAGAACTAGTATATACAATCTTGGAACTGTAAGAATGCCTAATTTCTTAAAATATTCTTTGCATGAATCACGCTGTGAAATTCTGACTATGGTTTTAATGGTACGCTTGAATGCTCTTTGGCAGTTGTAGTTATAGCTATTTCCCCAAAACATGATGCTGTACCTCAACCTAGATTCAACCAAAGCATAATAGCATGCTTTAAGTTGCTTCAAATCTATTTGATCACTGAGACTCCTAAGTGCATAACATGCAAAGGATATAGAGGAATCAATAGTAGCAAGCTCCTGTTTCCAGTTTAGATTTGAATCAATGTGTATACCTAAGAATTTTGCCTCATTTACCAATCCTATCTTGTCTCCTTTCAATGTCACCTCTATAGTGTCAGTATCACGTGATGTAGACTTAAATAATATTATATTTGTTTTATTTGTATTTATTACTAAATTATTAGCTGTAAACCATTCAGAAAGATTATCTAGACTATTATTTACTTTTGTGGACAGTTCTTTTAAATCATGCGCTCCAATTATTACGTTTGTGTCATCAGCAAAAACAACACACGAGGCGTCTGGCTGAACTGTGTTCATGAAATGTAATAAATCATTTGTGAAAATAAGATACAATATTGGACCTAGAATTGAGCCTTGAGGTACCCCGCGTTTTATGTATATCATCTTAGATCTAAATGCTATTTCATGATTGTTTTCATCAATGTTTTTTATTTCGACATACATTCTCCTGTTTTGTAAATAAGACGTCATAAGTTTTAAAGCATCACCTCTTATACCGTAATGATCTAGTTTATCAAGCAGTAATTGATGATCTATAGTGTCGAATGCAGAACTCAGGTCAATAAATAGTCCAGCCACTTTCATTTTGTCGTTTAATTTACTAACTACGTCATCAATGAGAGCGTCTATGGCATCTGAAGTGACAATGCTCCTTTGATACCCAAATTGTCTTAATTGGATTACTTTATTTAGATTCAAATGTACCATCAGTCTTGATTTAATTAATTTTTCAAAAAGTTTCGACAGAGTTGGTAGCAAGGATACTGGTCGGTAATTTTTTGGGTCAGTCTTTGTGCCCTTTTTGTATATCGGAATTACCTTAGCTAGTTTGAGTTGATCAGGAAAAATCGACTCTTTAATACATTTATTAAAAAATTCAGATAGAGGATGTGCTAAAAATTCTATGTTCTCCTTATTAATTGTTATTGGTAATTCATCATATCCGCAAGATTTTTTTGTTAGCCATGTGACACACAATCTTTTTTATCTCCATTGGTGTAGTCGGCTTGAAAGACAAGTTACTCTCAACTCTCACCGTTGTTTCTTTCAAAAAGGACATTTCTTTATCTTTGCTAAGCGTCGGTGATGGCTTATAAACAAAGCCGTCAGCAAATTTATTAGCAATATCCTGGGAATCATGAATAACTTTATTGTCTATATTTAGGACAAGTTTTTTAATAGGGCTGTTTTTTGTTTTCTTTTGTATGTTCATTTACTACTTTCCATGTCTCTTAGGATATATTTTTAGCTTTATTAAGATGAACTGATATGGCTAACTTTTTAGCTTGCTTTAAAACCCTTCTGTAAATTCGAATATAGTTGATTTTGTAATTCGAGATACTATCATTATTTGGGGTGCCACAGCATAAAACTCTTTTCATTGTACTTGATACTTTGATTCCCTTGGTAAACCCACCTTACTATTTTATTTTTCATAGGCTTTATTATAGCCTTCTTTGGGTAACAAGTAAGTTTTTTGTTTAAGAGGGGTGATGTGGTGTGATGTCACGTACTCGTGCATCAGCACGTCACGTATGGCACATAGTTTAAGTAAGATATGTTCATAGTTTTATTATAATAACATCACGCACGCACTATGTATATATATCGCTCTTAACAATTAAAGATGGACTAAGACTTCAGTCTTCAGTCTTCAGCTGAGTCATGGAGAAGTACTCATTATGGTGTTTACTTAACCCCTCCTTCTCCCTACATCGCATAGAACAGCGCGCGTAGGTCGCGTATGCAGTCTCAGACCCTCGTAACATACTGTTACGCGCCAGAATTAATGCCTGGTACACAACGTACTACTAGCGCCATCTAGTATCGAGTAGCGGAACTAATTGAGTCACGATCTTTCTAGACTTTTCGATGCTAGAACATTCTCGATGTTTCGACACCTGGTCAGTCGGGACCGGTATGTTCCCGACCTTTCTAGAAGTTTCCATTCTGGAAGGTTCTGGAAATTACTGTGGGACTATATAAGATGCGCGTCGCTCGCGACTGAGTCAGTATTGAATTGGCGATACAAGCGAATCATCGGAAGCGATCTTCAACTGCGAATTAAGTGAAGTGAAGTGAAGTGTTTAATAGTGCGATTGTGTGTTATAATTAGTGCGTTTAAAGTGATAATTAGTGTTGATTATTAAAGTGTAATTTGGCTAATTAATCGGCTGTTTTTATTGTCACGAACCCCAAGCTCGTAACAATACGTTCGATGCATATGTCCCGCTTACTCAATGCAATACGACTGTTGATACGAAAAGGGTTATTGTTTTAAAATATTTATTTTGGTTTTTCTTATTGTTTCATTTGTGTTTTGTGTTTTTTTGTGGTGTATATGTTTGTTGTATTACTTTGTGACCTTGTTATTGTTACTGGTTGTGTTTCTTACTTGTTAATAATACAAAACGTATAAATCAGAAAAATATTCTACGAACGTAGGTAACACTTTTTTACGCGGTGGGACCTGCGCGGTCGTCACCAAAAGCTAACTTCTGAGCGGCAAAGAAAAAATAATCGTACTTTAATTTAAAATGTAATAAAATTAATAATCGAAATAGAACATACCGACTTCCCATGGCTCCTCTGTAAGCAAACAACATTAATTAAAGTAAAGAGTTTTACACTGAATGCCTGCCTTATGTCGTCCTCTATCAGCCAGAGCCAACCGAGTTAGATAAAGGGTCATCAAAACATGTGCTAGGAAATAGTAACTAATATCCAAAGGAAACAATCATCTTGTGATACGTTACACCCAAAACCCGGAAACTCTCGCTGAACTCTTAAATCGAGCATCAAACTTCACATGTGACGTGGTGGCACTAGACAGCCACCACAACGCGCTGTGGCACTGAACATCATCCATGACGTTTTGCGCTAGCTGGCAACTTACAAAATAAGTATACTGTATAGACCTGTCAGCGCTTAGAATGTGTCATGGATTTTTTTCAGTGCCACCAGTGCTATTCTGTAACAACATTTTCGTGTCTCGACAGCGGAATCCGAGGTGAGTTTCAAATTCGTATAAATATAAGACCTTATGACGTGTGAAATAAAGTTCACTTTGTAAGCCTAGTCACTCAGGTGAAGTCGATAACGAAATGGTTATTTACAGAATAGACTAGCACTTCTCGTTTTGAGATATTTCTTCGATTTTAATTCGCCCAGATGCCAGTTTACTATCGTGTTATCTTGTGTCAGTGTGTCATCTTGCATAGGAACAAAAGGAAAACCTACACACCTGTTTTCCCAATTCACTTATTCACTTTGGCAGAATAGTCGACATCAGCTTTACTTGCCATTTAAAAATATAGAATAGAATAGAATTGGCGTCAGGACCTGACCCCGTTCCAAATATTTGTTTTCTGGTCAAAATGGTGTCGCCGATTGTACCTACCTATATTGTAAGATGGGGGACGTATCTAAGACTACTAATCAATGTCACTGAAAAGACACATTACCGAGGTAATTAGTCAGGGACGCAAACAATCAAGTTAGTACGCAGGCTACAGACAAAGTGTCATTCTATTTACGACTAGCTTTTGCCCGCGACTTCGTACGCGCATATCCCGTTTTCTCCCGTTCCCGTAGGAATTTCGGGAAATCCTCTCTTAGAGCTCCCCTAAACTCCCCAAGGACCCTATGTGCAGCTTCATACGACCAGTCAGTAGTCTTGGTTGTGTTGTTGCGTTATCTGTCAGTCATTCACTCAGTAACGGAAGAATTTTATAAACCAAAATGAAAATAAAACTAATACCTATAAAAAAGTGAACGTAAATTAGCCAAAACTTATAAAGCTATCGGTATCTAAAAATCTATGCGTACTTCACCTAAAAAGAAATAATTAAAATGTAAACTATTAATAATTTGTAGTTTGAACGAATATTTAATTAAACACTACCAAAATAACTTATACCTATTTTATAAAATAATAACAAAAGGAATCTTAAAATAAATTATCAAAGACTAAATTATGTATTGTCTGTCAATAAGGTCGAACGCTCTGAACGTCAATTCGCATCAACTGGCAAAAATTGTATGAAGCTCGCGCTTTTGGCCTCTCGCAGGTCAACCTGAGAAGATTGGCTTCTGCTTAACCCGACTTGCCTGTGAAGGCTTTAATATAGTAATAAAGCCTCCAGCCAGGCTTTGAAGCTCGCGCTCGGACGCCCCGCCTTTTTATACCTTCGGCCGCGAGACGCGTCGAGCGCGGCGACCACAGGCGCGACCGATTCTCGAACGTTCGCGACCGGCCGGCCGCACTGCGCGCTTGGCGCCTAGCTGCTAGGGCGGTCGCGAACGTTCGAGAATGTTCGTTTTACGAAGCTACTCGCTAGGTGACTCGCTAGCCTCTAGGCGCCAAGCAAGCTGCCTGCCTGTGCGTTCGCGACCTTAGACAAAAATAATCCATAAAGCATGATTCAGTATTCACGCGCAATGGCTTATTATTAGCGTATTTCATGTATAACTTTGGTGTTTCTATACCAATTTCTATGATTATTTTTTATGGAATAGTTAACAATGTTAACTTTTTTAATTAGGGATAACTGAGAGTGTTATAAATGTAAGAGTAGACAAATATAATCAGAAAGCTTCGAACTGCTAAGCTATCGGGAGTTACACGTGTTATTGTGCGTCAATCATAAAAGATAGACATATGCTGTCGTGGGATATTTTTTACATAATTTTAAGGAGAACATTTCCGTCATACATGATTTCTGTGTAGCTTTAACCATTAAGGTTGCACACGCGACGGAAGCTTAAAAAATGGAGTAACTTCTCCCGTTTTCCCAACATTTCCCTTCACTGCTCTGCTCCTATTGATTGTAGCGTGATGAAAAGTATACTATAACCTGCTCAGGAGTATGAAGAATAATTGTACCAAGTTTCGTTAAAATCCGTCGAGTAGTTTTTGTTTCTATAACGGTTATACAGACAGACAGACAGACAGACAGACAGACAGACAGACAAAAAATTTACTGATTGCATTTTTGGCATCAGTATCGATCCCTAATCACCCCCTGATAGTTATTTTGGAAATATATTTCATGTACAGAATTGACCTCTCTACAGATTTATTATAAGTATAGATATAGATATAGAATACGATTACCGACATGCAAAAATATAAGGGATATACGATATATCCATCACGTGAAATTTCGAATCATTTTGTCAGTCCTAGGTATATATCTGTGACGTTTTAACAATAGGGAATATGTAAGTATGTTTTTATTTTATTCGCAGGGAAAAATATAAATAGTCTTGTAAATGTCTTAATTTTTTTTTTGAAAAATTTTTGCAGTTTAATTAAACGCCATTTTTCGCGGGCTTTGGATGACGTCACACAACACGTCGTCGTGACGTCGCGCAACGGCGTTTCAGTTTGATTCTCGTTTTGATTGCTATTAAGTACAGACCATGGAAAACCTTACAAGTATTGTGTGTTAAACACTATAAGAAAAAATATAAGAACTGCACAAACACTAAAAGAACTAGGTACACCTGATAATCTATTCTAGGTAAATTGTCTGACTGCGCTTTAACAAAACCACTGTCAGTCATCGTCTTAGATTAATTACAAATCTAGATTAATTAGAAATCACTGCAGGAACACACTTTATAATGGCTAACAATTTTTGTCACTCGACACTGAATCCGGAGACGGGCGTAAATAATTCAATTCAATGTGACAAGGTCTGTCATGTCCACAAAACACAATAACCTAGCGGTGGTCATGTCATTGTCATGTTTGTGTCGTTGTGTAGTGTGACGTCACACACGCGCGTCACCATTGGTCGCGACTCGCGACAAATAGTGACGCGATTCACAAGCTTTTTCCGCGTTGGTTTTGCATTTTTTATATAATTTATTTTCGTATAAATAAGAACTAAATAAAAAAATGTTTTTTAGATATAATATGACGACTATAAAGAACTGGAAAAATATACTCCAGACAAATTTAATCTTCATACATATTCCCTATTGCCTTCGCAACGCCACCTACCGCTGACAGAATGTCACTAGTCTGGAGCCTACAACAAAGTAAGTAACACATACTATCCTCGTAGTTGTTGACAGCTTCCTTTGAGAACAACGGGAAGCTCGGTCGCGGATTCTTCTTGTCTTCTATACTTTTGATTAAAATCTGACGACAAATAAAACAGTTAAGATACCTAATAAACATATTTAAAAAAAACTGGGCTTAACCCAGTTGTATATGTCCCTTGGTGCCTATTGGCCTAGCTCTAATCTGTCTCCTGCTTGATAAGGAGGGAAGTGGAAATTATATTTATTTTTCCTACTCCTCCGCTGTCCTCTTCTGATTAATTTCGTTGCGGGATCCAAGACAGTTGAATCGTTTCTCCGGGACTTGTCGGGTTTCATTAACTCGCCGTATTTCTGGTGATCGCCACTGTTGATTTTGGCTTTCAGGAGTTGGGAATATGTGGCAGGCTTGTCCCATTTAAAAAAAGTATGTATAAAAAAAATATTTTAACTATATTTTGTTTTGCAAATAAGTATCTAGGTAACTTTTTTACACATAATTATGTTTCTTTGTCAATTTCTATTTCGAAGAACCGACAGCTCAATAACCATTTTGTTTCGGGCCCTATATAGTTAACAGGAAATCACTTAAGTTTGTCGTTTGCGTTTGTTTCGGAGCCACTTCTCACATACTTCGGCTTCATTCAGTTTAAAATGAGTGAAAAAGGGAGAAAATAAAACTCCTAACTAAAATTTGGCGTCAAAAAATTCGTCCCCATCGCTATCGACTGGAAGTGAGCCCAAAAGACTGGCTGCATTGCCACGTTATGGCAATGCTTATCCTCTGTCCAAGATAAAAGCCAGCTCTTGGGTCACGCGAAGCGTCAACTAAGCGTTTTGATAGATCTTTAAAAAAAAGTGTGTAGAAAATAATTTGTAACCCAAGTAGCTGTGCGAGTTGTTTAGCATCGAGCGCGTAAACGTTAACGCAAGTTCGTATGACACTCGGTAAGCGCCACCTAACCTGACATAAAATTTTGCGAGTGTCACTTTTAACATTTACACCGTTGATAGTGACAAAAAACACCGAATTCCGAAATAGTTATTTTTACTTTGTAGTGCTTATATTTTTTTTGTAAAAAGTTTTTTATTTTTAACTTTTTAGTGATACCCCCACCAAAGACTATTAAACCACTTGACTGCGCATACAGTGCCCCGACGCACGAAAACTATTAGTGTTTTTGCTCAGATGTTAGGCAGCGGCACTAATAACCATTTTAGTTGTGACCAATTGTTAGACCTGTGGACATGCTAAGTTTTTACAAATCGTTTTAATTTTTATGTAATTTATAACGCATAAAAATGCCTTCATACCCGGTGAATTTGTGTGGGAAACATTCCTAGACCTTTTGTTACAAAAATGATGGCATAACTTTTCATCGGAGAGTAAAGACTACGCAAAATATTTTTGATTTGAATCAGATGATGAGCCACTGCAGGGGTCTATATAAAATGGTGGTGAGGTGAACGAGCACACTGTGAGAAGCGCGCGTTGATGTCTTTTGGAAAAGTCTCTTTCTTTCATTAGGAAATACCTACTTATATTTTTATCCTTTTCTTCCCCTTTGTATTTTTATCGTAAAAATCTGTGCTGTTACGTTTAATGATTGAAGTCGATTTATCGATGATCATAAAATTACAACTAATACAATTTTTAATCAATTCACATACTTTACATTAAACACGTAACTACTTTTAAACGACTTTAAAAATAGGAAGAGGGTCTCAGATTTTTCATCTGTGTGTTTGACATACATGTTTTCATTTTAGATTTTCGAAGATTTCAGAATTAAAATAAAAGTGGAAAGATAAGGTTAATAGGGAAACTTTGTTCAAACAAGATATAGCGCTGTTTGTTTGGATTGAGTATTTTTATAATGTTAAAATCCATTTTATCGATTTCGACTATTTTCCTTTAATCAAGTAGTGCCACCACTAACCTAAGCTACCTATGCAACTTGACCTTGAACGGACCAATTGCAGCCGCGCGTTGTTCCTCGTCCCCGGGCTGTAGTGAGCCGCGTACTTAGAAGAAATCGGCCTATACGCTCTCTAGTGGTTATATACCTACTCTATGCCCCACACCTTACAACACCACTGCAAAATCGCAGAAAAGCAAAATACGCAATTTCGAATACTTGGATGACAAAAAACCATCGTAAACGAATTCCAGCTATTTCGATTTAAAATCCAAACTTCGTAACCGATTTTGTGCAAGTACTAGGATATACTTGCAGATTGGTCCCATTTAAATTTTATAAATATAGAATTTATAAAATTTAACAGGGACCAGATAAAATAGAATTTTTCAAATCGGTTCATAATAGGGAATATGCATGATTTTTTTTTTAATCTTTTATTTTATTCTTTTCATCTTTATAATGCAGGAGACAATATAAATAGTCTTGGAAATGTCTTAATTATTAATATTATAAAATTTTGCAGTTCAAACGCCGCCATTTTTCGCGGGCTTTGGATGACGTCACACTACACTTTCTTGTGACGTCGCGTGCGTTGCGTGTTTGTTTCTTTACCTTTTTGAACTGTAGACGTTTCAGTTTTAGCTCGATTCTCGTTTTAATTGCCATACAGACCATGGAAGAAGCTGAGAAACCTTCTTACAAGTATTGTAAGTGTGAAACACTATAAGAACTGCACAAAACTACACAAACTGCATAAACTACACGTGATCTATTTTAGGTGAATTGTCTGATTGCGCTCAAAACCACTTTCAGTCATCGTCTTGGATTAATTACAAATCTAGATTAACTAGAAATCACCGCAGGAACACAGTTTTTAACGGTTAACAAAATTTTTCACTCGACACTGAAGACTACCGGTAAATAAAATAAGTCAATTCAATGCACTGACGTATAAATCATATGGACTTGAAACGTTTGACTATAGAAATAAACAGTTATACAAATATCTATCATATCGACGCAAACATGTCAAAAAGCGTTTTGTCTCTTTTTAACTAGCCAAGAGCTGCATATGAAAAAAGAGACATGTATATGTTTGCCAAGTACTAAATTTGGCAACGCTATTGTGTGACGTCAAAATCATGCCTTTGCGTGGCCGGTCGCCATTTTAAGTGCCCAAAGTACTCTGTGGTTTTATGGTAGTTGAGCTGTCAAACAGTTGTTTGCTTTTATTATTTTCGTTGTTTTAAAGTTATATGCCATCGTGTTGCATAATACAGTATGGTGCAAGGAATAACAAAAATCAGACTAATTTGACTCTGCACAGGTTAGTTACTAGTTTTCACTATTCCAGTTGAATATTGTAGAATTTTGTGTAATGTATTGTTACCAGATGACCTTTTTAAAGATTATTGAAACCTGTGTCATATTTGTATGGCTTATTATTACGTTATTATTTTCTTAATTTCGTTGTATTGTTTACATAAAATTTTTATGTCTTAGTTAGTGATGTGCGATGTTCGCATCGCATACGATAAGTATCGATATTATTATATTGATAAAGTGTGTAAAATACATTGCAATGCTATTAACCCACAGATTTCCTGGAAATGAAATTTTCAAAAATAAATGAATAGAAGAATAATATAAACCATAGACATAAAATGTGGCATATCTGCTCCCTGCACTTTGATGAATCTAGTTTTAACAGAACCCTCGATGTGATGAGGTTACATGATGGCGCAGTGCCCACATTGAATGTGCTGGTATGTTTTTAAACAAAAATTGTGTAGCAATTAGTAGGATGGTATGGATTAGTAGGATAAATTTATAAAATTAGTAGGATGTAAATTATATGTATGTAAAAATAAATAAATGGTGTTGTAAATAATTATTGTTGACTTTTGATTAAAACCCAATTTCATCGGTATGGGTGATGGAGACGTCCGTGCCGGCAGCCCATCGTGGATGCAGCGTCATTTCTTTTCTTAGATTTTGTTCCCTCCACCCCGTCTCGAATGACCTAACGCAAGGCTTTAGAATAGCGCTTAGGTACATTTCATTTGAATTTTCAAAAACTTATTCGATGTAGGTACCTTGTTACTTATCCTAATAATGGCAATAGATACATATTTTGGGGGGTATGCGGTACAGAGAGACATGTCCCGCAAACCCCCATTGATATAATAATATTAAATATTGAGAACCTCCTCCTTTTTAGAAGTCGGTTAAAAAGATAGTGATTACTAATTTTAGTTTAGTTATTGAACAAGAGAATCGGCAACAATGTCATCCAAACTAAACATGTACGCAAAGTATTAGCCTAAATCAAAAACCGGGAAGTAAACTTAATCTTTTCTCTTATACAGTTGAAAATCTAGTAGGTACAGAAATTTGTCAGATTGTTGTAGCACGATGTGCTGGCGACTGTACAAGTGAAGCTGAAAATGTGCTAAAAATACCCGTTGAAATTGTACCGTGACATTTTGAAAACATTCTAACAATCTTTTATCGATGTTATTGTAAAGAAATATCGACAAAGGCTGCCCTATTAGCCGCCATTTTATCATCCCAGCAAAGTGTAGGTAGCTACGTTTTTTTTATAGGTATGCCCAGTCCATATGGTTTATACGCATTGGGATAAAAACTTTAACATTGAGTTGAATATCGATATCAGATGCGCATGTTGCTCGCAGTTACAACCCTACGAAAGGCAGCCATTTTAAGTGCCCAAGTCGGTGGTAGGTAAACACGTTTTTTTTGTACGTATGCCCAGTCCATATGATTTATACGTCAGTGATTCAATGTCAGTCACATCAGTGTTGCCGCTTAGGGAAAAATAAAGTCACTAAACTTCTACCAAAATGTCACTAGGGTCGAATCTGTCGAATTTCCAAATGTATATCGTGGATTAAGGCTTAATAGCAACTACAGTATTTACCATTTTCTTAATTAGCATTAATCTTAATGAGATTAGCGCGTTCAACCAAACAAACAAACTCTTCTGCTTTATATCTATATTAATATTATAAAGCAGAAGAGTTTGTTTGTTTGTTTGTTTGGTTGAACGCGCTAATCTCAGGAACTACTGGTCCGATTTGAAAAATTCTTTCAGTGTTAGATAGCCCATTTATCGAGGAAGGCTATAGGCTATATATCATCACGCTAAGACAAATAGGAGCGGAGCAGTAATGAAAAATGTGACGCAGACGAAGTTGCGCGGGTCAGCTAGTACTATTATAATATTACAAAGCAGAAGAGTTTGTTTGTTTGTTTGGTTGAACGCGCTAATCTCAGGAACTACGGGTCCGATTTGAAAAATTCTTTCAGGGTTAGATAGCCCATTTATCGAGGAAGGTTATAGGCTATATATCATCACGCTAAGACAAATAGGAGCGGAGCAGTAATGGAAAATGTGACGCAGACGAAGTTGCGCGGGTCAGCTAGTTATTAGTATCTAGATTATCACAGTATAGTCGGCTTCCCAGACTAATCGTTCAAGCTCTACTTCTTACCATTTCAGAGTCCTTTTTCTCA
The DNA here is from genome assembly GCA_963859965.1 of Ceramica pisi. Classification (NCBI taxonomy): domain Eukaryota; kingdom Metazoa; phylum Arthropoda; class Insecta; order Lepidoptera; family Noctuidae; genus Ceramica; species Ceramica pisi. Next base: position 12,565,257 of record OY982554.1, read on the forward strand.
TTACTTTCAGTAGAATCAGAGTACTCTGGCTCGGAGCTGAAAGGGTACATGGGATACTGCCTGGCGTATTTCCCAAGCCCCTTCGGAATTTGGTGTTTTCGCAGCATACGCCCATGATTGGAAACATTTCTACGTATTTGTCTATGGTCTCCTGTTTCATGTTTACACTGCATTCGTTTGAGGGCCTGCATGTGGCTCTTACGCCCTCTCTTGCGGTTTATTTTAGGATGTTTGATTTTCTGATCTTCGCCTGTGGATGGTAAACAATAGTAGATTATGCAGTGAGGGGCTAAAGCAGTGAGTGGTAAGCAAATTTTTGGGGGCCGAGTCACCCACGTCCGTAGGAGAATACCCTTCAGCGAATCCCTACACGTAGTCCCCGGGTGGTGCTAAACAGTGACACTAACCGCCTCCGTGGTCTAGTGGTTAAACCACCTGATTCAGACCCAGAGATCCCGGGTTCGATTCCCAGCGGGGGCAAATTTTTTGCTTGGTTTGGTTGGTGGTAGGATTTGTTCTAAGTCCGCCTGGCAAGCTACCACCATCATGTCTAAGTCTGTCGCCATAACAACAATGCTAACAGCATTGTTGTGTTCCGGCAATTAGAGGTATGATAGCCAGTTCCTCTGTGTAAGAGGATTCCGGGTGAAACTCGCTTCCATCTTCAGCCTAATCATCACTTTCCATCAGGTGAGATTTGTGGGCCAAGAGTTTCCCCGTTTTGCATTAAAAAAAAAGTGTGTTATGGCACGGGCGTCATATTGAATATCGAACTAAATGAACGATACGGAAGTTAATTCCCGATTTTTTGATGATTTATGTTTAGGTTTCGGTAATTTTGTGTGCATGACGGTTGCTTCTTAAACATTCCTCGGCGCCGAGTTGCTATAGCCTGTCGGTTTTCTATCGGTTTACATTTTGGGGAGTGTGCGACGGAATTTCAAGCCCGTTCCATCATTGGACCACAAGACGTACGGCGATGCGCCACCGCCGCGGTACATGGTGGACATCCCACCTATACGTACAAAACGTTTTGGGAATACATTCATAGTGCGTACAGAGGCCTTAGTGTGTGTTATTTAGTTATAGTGCCACCTGGTGGTCACTCTTAGAGCCTAATTTCCCATACTAAATTCTAACGCGCTCGCAATCGAACGCGTTCGAACGTGAGTCGAAAAAACTCACACTAAGGCCTCTGCTAAAGAGTGGAATTCCCTGCCGGAGTCTGTGTTTCCTGATAGCTACAACCTACTGTGTCGTTAAGTCAAGATTGAATAGGTTACTTCTAGGCAATCGTGCTCCACCTTAGACCGCATCATCGCTTAACATCAGGAGAGATAGCGGTCAAACGTTTGCCTCGGTCAAGCGTATCAATAGTAAAAAAAAAAACTTACTAATTTCTTGTTTGTGTGCTTTACGTATTTTCGACTCGGCGGATGGCTTGGAGAATATGGCTGTTCTCTTGTGGCGAGAATGTTCTGTGCCTAGTAGAGATCATTGTTATATATTAATCATTAAACGTTTAACAGAATTATAGGAAAAAAAAAATAACAGAGAAAAAGGGGACATTGTATCCACTCATGACAATGAACTACTTTCACTGTCGGACTAACTAAAACTCCAAAAACTATAATCAACTGCTCAGTAGGTACAGTTTTTCGATCTCAGATAAATAGGTGGTCGATTTCAGTGCTGGTTGGTCCCATAAAAGTTGTTCATAATATGGCCATGAGCAGATGATATTTAAAGTATGAGCCCTTTTCAGAGGAAGATCGAAAGGCAAGTGGTCGACAATCGTGATCAAAGATATGGAACGGGCACAGCTGAACCCGGACAACCCAGGCAAAGCGTCCTGGCGCCGGCGAACTTGTAGACAGTCGCGACGAGCTAAGGGGACGTCGTGAGCGGTCTCGAGACTAAGCCACCTGCCCACGGGCGCCATACCTGCGCCCGTCGTTTGGATGACGTCGGTGTATTATCGTATGTATAGCTAGTTCGGGGTGCGCCTGCGTATAAGTAATAGCAACGCACGTTTGTGTGTATGATTGTAAGTTGTGTTCTTGCAGGCGCGCCGCTTCTTCACGACACCTCGGTCAGTCTCCGCCAGGTGACACCTCCAGTTGCATGGAGGATGGACGAGAGGCGAGGGGCCACTAGCAACTGCCTATATAGAAAAAGTACTCTGTGCTAGCAACGCAGCTGTCGACTTGGACGAGCCTGCAGTAGGTAGCGCCTACGAACGACTTACTCACCCTTCGGCTTTTTATGTTTCTCAGCTGTCAGTACAGCGTGCTGGCCACAAAACTTCAATGGAACAATTTTACCTTCCACGTCTAAAATGAAATTAAGATAAGAGAGGTTTAACAAAAAGCATTTTTATTGTATTGAATTAAAGTAGTTTCAGGACAGCTATAAGTTATTTTCCGTTTTAGAATTAAGAATGTCAGAAAACGTAGGTGGTGGCCGCTGTAACAAGTTTATTTGGCGCCCATCTTAAGGTGGAAGCGCCAGGGTAGCCCGCGAAATTCAAATATTTTTATGTTTTTTGCAATTTGCCGGTCAGTATGAAGCTGCATGTTAAACAAAATACAATTCGCGGCCGTAACGCATATTTATCTAAAGAATTATACCCATATTAAATATCAATATAACTTTCTAAGTTCATATAACTCGATTGAATGACTTTTTCGCGAAATAACATTCAATCGAGTTCTATGAACTTAGAAAGTTATATTAATGATATAAATGGTTATAATCCTTTAGATAAATGCTTTTTACAATCGCGAACCGTATTTTGTTCAACATACAGCTTCACACTCACCGCTTACCCTGGAGCGTCCACCTTAAGGTGGATGCTCCAGGGTAGCCCGCGAAATTCAAATATTTTTATGTTTTTTGCAATTTGCCAGTCAGTGTGAAGCTAAGTTAAACAGAATACGGTTCGCGATCGTAAATACCATTTATCTAAAGGATTATAACCATTTGAATCATCAATATAACCCTTTAAGTTCATAGAACTCGATTGAATGTTATTTCGTGAAAAAGTCATTCAATCGAGTTGTACGAACTTAGAGGGTTATATTGATAATTAAAATGGGTATAATTCTTTATATAAATATGCGTTACGGCCGTGAATCGTATTTTGTTCAACATACAGCTTCACACTGACCGGCAAATTGCAAAAAAACATAAAAATATTTGAATTTCGCGGGCTACCCTGGCGCTTCCACCTTAACTAACGGGTTTTCCAACAAGAGGTGTCCGGAAACTTTTCCCGTAAAAGATCAATGGTTTCGTTGCTTGTCTGACACATAGCGCCTTCTTGTTCAAGGTAAACGTTGTCCAGATCAATATCATCCAATTCCGGCCATAAAAAACCATTAATCATCTCTATCGGCAACAATTGGCCACCGAGATCTTGTGATTTAAGACCTTGCGACTTCTTCCTTTAGGGCCACGTGAAAGAAGAAGGTCTACGCCAACAATCCAGCGTTGATTCAAGACCTCAAAGATGGAATTCGTGAGGCTATCGAGGACATAGGGCAGCCACTTTGCGATTTGGTTATGGAAAATTTCATGAAAAGGATATAGTCCTAGCGTGGTCGTGGCGGTCATTTGCCTCATGTTATTTTCCACTATTATCGGCATACCTTCCTCTTTATAATGAAATAAATATCCTGGCATTTTTCTTTGAATATCAAAATAACACCTCTTATTGGAAAACCCTTTATTAAACACAACCTTACCATCATGACACTTCAAGTATTCCAGTTCGCATTTGTTCGCAACGATCATATGGAACGTCAGACTCAAGTCATGTCGCCTCATTCGCACGCATTGGGGGTCTTCTACCGAGGGGCATTTTATCTTTTTACAATATTCATTCATTTTTGGAGCAATTAATTTTCTTTGAAGCTTTGAAATGGCCTTTTCGCATGTTATTATTTGGATTACTGAAAAAACACACAATAGGGTAGATGACTAAAAAAATCTAATTAGTCCGTCATCAGTTAGATTATCTAAAAATATTTGACCCGTGTTTTTTATTTTGTTACGGGAACCAAAATTGACGAAGTTACGACGCTTTTAAAATTCTCAATACGTCACACCTTCGCATAATTTTTACTGAATCGTGACGTCACGTCACGACCACTCGCGAGTTTTGATGCGTTTTAACTTTGTCAATATTTTGATTTAAAAAACAAAAAATACGTGTCCATTATTTTTTCAATACTGACGGAATTTTGCAATTTGTGGATGATGGAATCTAGCCTAATGTGTTGTTATACAGGATCCACTTCAGTTGACGGGTCCCACCAGGGTCCAGGGTCAGTGCCTGCCAGGGTTGCGGAATTTTTCGAACCAGTTGCTGCGGCTCTGGATCGCAAAGGGCATTTAAAGGAACACGGGTGGGTCCCATCCATAGAAAGAAAATCATCTCACGTATGTATTGAGGCCCACAGTCACCACTACGTAGTAGCGATACATAGCAGTAGATAGAGTAAGGAGGATTCTATTTGTTTGCAGTCACTTCGCGCCGTAGATATTAGACTTCCCCATAGGGAACGCCACGACGATGACTGCCATCTAGTGTTGCAAATTCGGAACTTTTTTCGCCATCAAACTAAAAGTTTGGCGTTGTTAGATTTAAGTACTTAAGACCCCTTTTTTTTTGGGGATGGGAAATCATCCAATGACTCCTCCCGCTCTGGGCGGAGCGAGAGCGAATATGTCAGATTTCTACTGACTAGCACCCATCCTGTTCCTTCATGTGCCCTTTGTGTTCCGGGGCCACGGTATCTCTTTCGAATAGTCCCGCGACTCCGGCAGGCGTCGGCCCTTACGAGCCCCTCCCAATGCTGACTCACTTTGAGGCGCGCGTGGAACACGACCGCGCCGTCGACACGGCCTGTAGTCAGATGACGGACGGACGGCGAGCTGCCCATAGCTCACCGTCCACAGGCCCGCGCCTACGGTGGCCGGAGGTCACCAGGTGGCCTCCGACGCCCGCGGCGTCTACCACGGCGGCCGGGATGAGAGGTACTCTCCCACTCCGCCATAAGTAACACCCCTGTATTATAATTACTATATTTAAAAAAAAAAACTTTTGTGCTGCCACCTATACCTGCACGCTCCCTACACACCCCCGGGCCAGTTCTAACTGTTTCAATTCACCTCAGCGTTACTATACCCCCCTTGTACGTACAGACGCCAGAACATCAAGCTACAACAATATGTCAAATTTCTTTGTTAGATTTTCAACTTTACTGCCATAAGGATTGGGTTCAAATTTGATTGGGAAAATTTGAGAGTTTCGGATAGCCTGATGTGCTGGCGACTGTACCTAAGTATTCTTCAAGAATATTCTAGTTTTATTTGTATGAACCTGAAGTGTAAGTACGGTGGCCTACTTTGTTTCAAATTCGCTACCTACCGTAGGTACCTACCTACCTACATCTCCTTGGGATGATTTCCAAGGTCCACGCGGGCGAAGTCTCTTAGACCAAAAACTAGTGCAAAACATTATTGTACGTACCTATGACAATGATACAAACGCAGAATTTCATTTCGAGTTTATTGTTCTTTCTTCAAATCAGAATAAAATGAAATATTTCGTGCATGCTGAGTTTCTTGATTCGGATATTAAGTTTTTACCTGTTTTATTTCTATTTTTACGATTCGAAATCACAAAAGTCAGAGTTGTATGAAATTAACAGTAAAATGTTCAGTCAAGGATTGCCTTGAGGCAGCATTGAGGCACTGGACACAAGAGTCAGTGCGGCCAGGGTTGTTACACGGTGCATGGATGTCACGGCGAAGCAGCGCGAGGGGCCGCGACGGGCGGGCACAGGTTTGTCCTTTTACCCTGCGGAATCGATGGTTCGTGCCCGTAATGGTCTAGGTCGTCTAGGATAATTATTATAGCCGTAGCCTTTTTTAGGGTTCCGTAGCCAAATGGCATAAAACGGAACCCTTATAGATTCTGTCCGTCTGTCTGTCTGTCTTTCCGTCCCTATGTCACAGCCACTTTTCTCCGAAACTTTAAGAACTATGCTGTTGAAACTTGGTAAGTAGGTAGATGTATTTGTGAACCGCACTTAGATTTTCACTCAAAAATAGAAAAGAAAACAATACATTTTTGGGGTCCCTGTACTTAGAACTGAAACTCAACATTTTTTTTTTTCATCAAACTCGTACGTGTGGGGTATCTATGGATAGGTCTTCAAAAATGATAGGTATTGAGGTTTCTAATATAATTTTTTTCTAAACTGGCAAAATGCCCCCCCCCCCACCCCTTAAATTGTAAATTAGGAGATTGATAAAACTAAAAACAATTTAATGTGTTCATTACTATGTTCGAACGAGATCTAGTAAGTAGTTTTTTTTTTTAATAAGTACGTCATAAATCGTAAACAGCAACTTTTGCTTGTAATATTAAATACCTACAGGTTTGTACGGAACCCTCGGTGCGCGAGTCCGACTCGCACTTGGCCGGTTTTTAGAATCCACAAGTTGGCAATGTTAAAGGAGATGTTTCATTTTCGGCCATCACATGTATATTTACCGAAAAATAAGGAAAAATACCACGAATTGAGGAAAAATATTTATTTGTGACTATAAGCCGTATTTGCCGTGCACAAAAAGAAATACTTTTTCAATTATTGCCATATTCTACATGGCGTCTCATAGTTTGCATATGGCGTATAAAATTTGCCAACCAAAAAACAAAAACAGAAACTAAAAATAAATATGACAGCCGACATTACAAAAAATCTTGTCAAATTCAAAAGTTTATACGTCACGGTGACAACGCGCGTAAATGGTGCGGTCTCCTTAGTTTACTCTTTGATTATTATTTTACTCTTTGGGTGCGGTGATTCTAGTGTTTTTACTGTGTTTCATTTATAGTAAGTGTTTCCTTCAACTATGTAGATAGTTTTTTGCACGAAATAACATCACAAAACTTGTTTTGTTGAGCCAACAAAAGTTGCGTAGTTTCGAGTGTTCGTCAAGGTCAACATTGTTATTGTTTGATTTTTGGCAATTTTTACAATTAAAGTAAGCCTATTTTAACGATTTAAACTTACCAATGCGTTGACGAATATATAGGTAGTATTCTACAAGCTTTTCCCATTGGATTCTGTTTGATATAACTCTGATAATCGTTATCAAAATAGCGCATCGATATACGCAAAAAAAAAACGGCGCCGCGCTTTATGAAGTTTGAGCTTGAATATTGCTATAATCGGCTATAGAACTCATATAAAATATCATTTTCATTAGATTACTTGTCTTTTCATAAGCTAGTTCCCAAATTTTGGTGTAAATTGATCCAATAGTTTTGTCAGAAATAACATAAAACAGCTACATTACATAGGTAACTCTAACTACATGAATGTAGTTAGAGATAAGCAAAGCAAGTTCTCTCATTTCAATAGGATGTTTATTTCTCGAGTACTAATAAGACTCTTGACTCTTGTTTATATTTTATTTCATGACGACATAATTTTTAAGAACCCGATACCATTTCAAGTACATACTGGATAGTGAGGCGTATTTATCGAAACAGTTAAAAAAAACAGGTATTTAAAAGTAACAACATGAAACAGGTATCTTAGAACCAAAATAACAGCTCCTACCTATTTCGCCTGTTCCGCAAACAAACATAGTAGCCGTAACTCGACATACAAAACGAAACGACCTGGAACAGCTATGTGAAACAGTTTCAAATGGAACATGCTCCATTCTCTTCTGACTTATTATAATAGAAAGAAACAACATCTGTTCTTTGGAACAAGCTCTTTGCTCCTCTGGTTCATTGTAATAGAAACAGATAGAACCTGTTCCCTGCCTGTCACTGTTTCTGACCTTTTCAGTAGCAGGTACTGTTTCTGAATCTGTTGCAATCAATGAGTCTTTAGTTCCAGTGGAACAGGCTGTTTTTTTGGAACAGGTTTTTGGAACTGTTTTCTTCTTGTAACTGAAACAGGGGAAACAGGTTTCTAATTTTATCTGTTCCAAGTAGTTCCAACCCACCCCGGCCGGATGGCGGATTTACAAGGCAATACAAGCTACAGAAACGCTGCGATAAGGGTTTTTGAGGCCGGGGTCAGATTACACTTACGATAAGCGCCCACCCGCGGCGCTCTTGCGGAGCGTCAAGGAGTTGGGACGTAAAAAACGTCGGGGATTTGAATCTCTTTGTATGTAGTCTGTGCACTTTAGAGTTTAGTGGTTTAGTGCCGCTAGGATAATTGTGTTCTGTGCTTTAGTGTTATTTATTTGAATTTTTGAGTAAAGATCGTGGTAAAGATGGAAAAACTGCCACTGTGTAGGGTTTGTTTGGCGGGGAATGTTCGCATGTATGTAGTTGTCAGCAAAAACTTGCGTGAACTATATGAGAAGCTGACTGACAATCCGGTAAGTTGATAAATACTGATCCTGTAATTATATATTTTGTTGTGAAGGTTGTCTCAGAGAAATGGTTGGTTGGTTGGTGGTTGGCGTCGGTCGGAAATTTCACCCGGAGGTCCGCTAGCGGTTAATAGACGTTCGATCTCACACTACAAACTCCTATGCGTGTGTGTTCCTCATTCCTCTGCATCAAATACCCATTTTTTTAGAATTCCGGCTCGAATTTCCTTTATAGCCCGCGGCTTTGGAAGTTCATATTTTTTTTGTAGATAGTACTCACGAATAGAAAGCCTTTTACAAAGTAGCAAGGTGCGGAGAATCACGGTTTACGAGATAAAATTCATTAAAGTTTCAAAAAAGTACGAAAACAGTGCGCCATTTGCAAATTTTTAGGATTAAATAATAAATTGTCATGGTAGACGTCAAAGTTGACATTTCACGTGTTTTTTGTTCGATTTTATATCTTGTTTTTTTTCATAAATATAATATTTTTATATATTCACATACATAAAGTACGGAATAAATGTGAACCAAGTGAAGTGCCATTGGATGCAAGAGCGAGCGAAGCGAGCTCTGGACTTGTGGGCACCCCGACTCGGACAGGTTAGGTTAGAAGGGAATGGCGGGGTCGAGTGAGCGAGCGAAGCGAGCGAATAGACCCTGCCATTCCCTTCGAGGTTATTTTTTTATAAACTACTCAGAAGTAGGAGCCCCGCGAAGCGGGGCTCCGTCGACTGGGCCTCCGGGCTGAATATAAAACTTTTTGAGGTTAGGTTACTATAATTAGTTTTTCTCAAGAACGGCCTGTCGCCTTTACATGGGAGTGGTGCTAGGGCATAGGGGGCACCTCCCCGTCCCTCCTCCTGCTAAACGATACTCAATTTTACCTGTTTTTCTAACTCAAATGCTATTCTAACCTCAAAACTTTAACCATGGATATCTCCATAACCGTGGGGCTCCGGGGGGTGGGGGTGGTGCAGAGGGCACCCCCTCCCCCCCGCCTCCCCCCTCCACCCCCTCCCGACCCTTAAATCAGCGGGCTATAAAGTAAATTTTAACCTGTAATTCAAACATTTAAACAAAATTGTATAGGTACCTACATGTTTTGTTGCAGTTTGTAACTGAGGACAGTAGACCGATGCTCGCTTGTTACTTCTGCTGCACTAAACTAAAGAAATGCTACCAGTTCCACAGACAATGTCTGGAAGCTGAAGAGCGGTTTGCTCAGATGATGAATGTGGATTATAAGGTGAGGTTTTCTTCAACAGATATTGACCTACTCTTGTAACGCATGGTTACCCATTTAATACTATAGTTATCTTTTTACAGCCAAATCCTTTAATTAATCACGACACTTCAGAGATTTGTAATGGGTTTAGTCAATCACCTATAGAGTTCATAAGTACAGTTGGTGAATGTGAAACAGAAAATATTGCTATCAAGGAAGAATTACCAGATGTATGTGATAGACTAGATGATAACATTGAGCCAAAGAAGGAGCATCAAAGTGATGGTAAGTTTTAAGAACAAAACTGGCCAAGTGTGTGTCAGTCAGGCCAAACTTAGTGAAGGGTTCCATAGTAACCTGTCACATAAACAATGACAAAAATTGTAGCTAAAGTATAAGATTTCAAACTCTCACATGTAAGGAATTTTTACTGCAGTGAAAACTAAATTCTGCAGTCACTTATGCTTCTTATATGTTAATTTTTTCATGCTTTGATATAGTATTTTGCAAGTCTTCCCATTTTCAACTCCTGTCTGTATTGTGTACTTACAGAGCTAGAACTGGAAAATCTGGAAAATAGCTTTTTAGATGTAGCACATACCGTACAGCAATCTGAGTCCGATTCAGAAGATGATAAGCCTTTAATGGAGTTTAAAATTGAAGTGGAGGAACATGAAGTATTGAGAAACAAATGGAGAGCCAGTGACACTCAACGTAAGTATTAGTTAGTTCATATGTGCTAGCAGGCACTGACAATGCTCACTCAAAAGTCTAGCTGAGAATCAGAATCAGATTCTGATTCTGATTTAAAAGTCTAGCTGATGGTGGCGTATGTGTTTGATCATTTGGCTCCCTTCAAAATGGTTGAGCCGAATGGTGCTGGCGCATGCGTCATGTTCGTGAACGGGCGCCGTCAGTTGGGACTGGTCATTTCTTAGCTGCCATGGTTAATTTTTATTTATTTTTTTGAATTGTTCCTCTTTTACATTGTTGCTCGTCTTTTACATCGTTCCCACATGTAGTATAATTTCAACCCGATGTAAATTTTTTGTAAAACTCCACGGACACTCTTTTAAAAATAATAATTTATTAAAATACGTGGAGTTTCTTGCACGTTCTTTTCCATAGAGATTATGCTTTGGAACGTGCAAATAGCTTCAACTTTTTGGTAAAAGGTGTAATTGAAATAAGTGTAGACTTTTTTTTTGTCTGACTTTTGTCCGGTTTGACAATTCACATTTACTGAAACCAAAGACTATTAATTAAACCACTTCACTATACAGTGCCCCAGTTGTGGCGTGCCCAGCGCTGGGTTGCGACAGTCGTTGTCTCCAAACCACCATGAGATACTGTACCACCTACATATTAACTTTCGAGCTCACTTTTGCATTTGACACTCTGAATTCTTGAGCATTCTGCATCATTCATCGAAGTTACTGTTATTGCCCGGGATTGTGGGGCGCTTCGAGTACCTGGGCCTTCTGAGTTCGACTGACCCAAAATTCCAATTTTGATCATGCACTCCACTACCCTTTTTGCTATTGGGTGTTGCATCGCAGGTTTGGGGCCAAGTCCCTCCTTGACCCTGGCAAACACCAATGCATAGTAGACTAATGTATGTGAATATTATATAATTAAAACAATATCACATCTATACTAATATTATAAAGCAGAAGAGTTTGTTTGTTTGGTTGAACGCGCTAATCTCAGGAACGACTGGTCCGATTTGAAAAATTCTTCTTGAAAAAGAAATGGATGGTGGGTGGATGGTGTTGAAAAAAGATGTGAGTGAGGTACAAGAATGTTCCGCCCTAACTTCAGAACTTCTATAGTAATTCCGTCCACCCCTGGGCTATTATTGTATTTCACATCGCGAAGAGCTCGATGAACTTCGTAGGGAATGATGGGTTGGACAGAGTCAGCACAGTAATAAACAAAGTGGCAACCGTTTCTGTGGCTCCTGGTATAGGTGTTTGTAGAAGTTTGTGGAAATTTCGATAATCTTACTAGAACTACCATACATCATCCCATTTTAAGGTTAGAGATCCAGGTCTTTCCCTTCATGATGCCTTGTTTAAGACTCTTAACAGGGCATTACTTTACCATGTAATACCTCGTAAAGAAATTCAAAAATTAAAAAACAACAAAATTCAAAATTCATTTATTCAAATTCAACAAAAGACAGTCCCCCAAAACGCCCGCCCGTCAGCACTTCCTAGTGTTTTAGCTGTGGAGAAGAAGTGGCCAACAAACTCCCCAGCAACACAACTGTCTGTTACGTTTTAGGAACTAGACAATGAGTAGAATGCAAAGTTTTAATACATGACACATAACAAAAAAGACACGCAAGATGCTATCATCTAAGTAACTACTGTATCCTTTCGAACAGAGGTTAGATAATAGTTTAGCATTAAATGAGTTAAAAGGCAGATCAAGAAAAGAAAGTGGAAGTTTATTGTATGAACGGATACCGAGCCCCACAAATGAATCATGTACCCTACGAAGTCGGTGTGAAGGAGCATGTAGCTTGTGCTTGTTTCTGGTATTTAAAGTTATGGATGTCGCTCGTTATAGTGTTTACCTTTTTTATGGATGGGAAATCATCAAATGACTTCTCCCGCTCTGGGCGAAGCGGAAGGGAGTGTCAGACTTTTACTGAATAAAACCCATCCATGTTCCTTCATTGCCCTTTGTGTTTCGGAGCCGCGGTATCTCTTTTGAATAGTCCCGCAACTCCGGCAGGCGTCGGCCGGTTTCGGGCCTCTCCTAATGTTGACACTCTTTGAGGCGCGCGTGTCTAATATATATTTATTTTGTCTATTATGTTGTTTGTGTATGTGACTTGGTATGTTTGTAAACGCACCAACGATACAGGAGAAATTCCTAGAGTGGGGCAAAACTTTAAAAAAAAGTTTGCAATAATAAATTGAGATGCTACCGTGAGAATTTCTCTTAGTTAAACTCTTGACTCTAGCTGATATATTGCTCGCACATCACGGTTTTTGTACGACAAATTGTATATTTTGTATCCCCACGATAAAATACCGTAGGACATAACACTATGGAAATAACTAAAATAGACTAACCTAGCTGTATCAACGTCAGTAAATTGTCTAACTTTCCTAACGGCGTATGCGGCAGAGCAGAGGCCTTAGTGTGAGTTTTTTTGACTCACGTTCGAACGCGTTCGATTGCGAGCGCGTTAGAATTTAGTATGGGAAATTAGGTTCTACGAGTGACCACCAGGCACTGACGTATAAATCATATGGACTTGAAACGTTTGACTATAGAAATAAACAGTTATACAAATATCTATCATATCGACGCAAACATGTCAAAAAGCGTTTTGTCTCTTTAACTAGACAAGAGCTGCATATGAAAAAAGAGACATGTATATGTTTGCCAAGTACTAAATTTGGCAACCCTATTGTGTGACGTCAAAATCATGCCTTTGCGTGGCCGGTCGCCATTTTAAGTGCCCAAAGTACTCTGTGGTTTTATGGTAGTTGAGCTGTCAAACAGTTGTTTGCTTTTATTATTTTCGTTGTTTTAAAGATAAGTACGTCGAAAGCTAGGTTTTATTTTGTGTTCTGGCTTTGGAAAATAAGAGAAAAATCATGCCATCGTGTTGCATAATACAGTATGGTGCGAGGAATAACAAAAATCAGACTAATTTGACTCTGCACAGGTTAGTTACTAGTTTTCACTATTCCAGTTGAATATTGTAGAATTTTGTGTAATGTATTGTTACCAGATGATCTTTTTAAAGATTATTGAAACCTGTGTCATATTTGTATGGCTTATTATTACGTTATTATTTTCTTAATTTCGTTGTATTGTTTACATAAAATTTTTATGTCTTAATTAGTGATGTGCGATGTTCGCATCGCATACGATAAGTATCGATATTATTATATTGATAAAGTGTGTAAAATACATTGCAATGCTATTAACCCACAGATTTCCTGGAAATGAAATTTTCAAAAATAAATGGATAGAAGAAAAATATAAACCATAGACATCAAATGTGGCTCTCTGCTCCCTGCACTTTGATGAATCTAGTTTTAACAGAACCCTCGATGTGATGAGGTTACATGATGGCGCAGTGCCCACATTGAATATGCTGGTATGTTTTTAAAAACAAAAATTGTATAGCAATTAGTAGGATGGTATGGATTAGTAGGATACATTTATAAAATTAGTAGGATGTAAATTATATGTATGTAAAAATAAATAAATGGTGTTGTAAATAATAATTGTTGACTTTTGATTAAAACCCAATTTCATCGGTATGTTAGAAAATATACTTAGGTGATGGAGACGTCCGTGCCGGCAGCCCATCGTGGATGCAGCGTCATTTCTTTTCTTAGATTTTGTTCCCTCCACCCCGTCTCGAATGACCTAACGCAAGGCTTTAGAATAGCGCTTAGGTACATTTCATTTGAATTTTCAAAAACTTATTCGATGTAGGTACCTTGTTACTTATCCTAATAATGGCAATAGATACATATTTTGGGGGGTATGCGGTACAGAGAGACATGTCCCGCAAACCCCCATTGATATAATAATATTAAATATTGAGAACCTCCTCCTTTTTAGAAGTCGGTTAAAAAGATAGTGATTATCTAATTTTAGTTTAGTTATTGAACAAGAGAATCGGCAACAATGTCATCCAAACTAAACATGTACGCAAAGTATTAGCCTAAATCAAAAACCGGGAAGTAAACTTAATCTTTTCTCTTATACAGTTGAAAATCTAGTAGGTACAGAAATTTGTCAGATTGTTGTAGCACGATGTGCTGGCGACTGTACAAGTGAAGCTGAAAATGTGCTAAAAATACCCGTTGAAATTGTACCGTGACATTTTGAAAACATTCTAACAATCTTTTATCGATGTTATTGTAAAGAAATATCGACATAGGCTATTAGCCGCCATTTTATCATCCCAGCAAAGTGTAGGTAGCTACGTTTTTTTTATAGGTATGCCCAGTCCATATGGTTTATACGCATTGAGATAAAAACTTTAACATTGAGTTGAATATCGATATCAGATGCGCATGTTGCTCGCAGTTACAACCCTACGAAAGGCAGCCATTTTAAGTGCCCAAGTCGGTGGTAGGTAAACACGTTTTTTTTGTAGGTATGCCCAGTCCATATGATTTATACGTCAGTGCCACCAGGTGACACTATAACTAAGTTCCCATACTAAATTCTAACGCGCTCGCAATCGAACGTGAGTCGAAAAAACTCACACTAAGGCCTCTGAGCCTTCCCGACAGGCTTGATATATGTGGGCCCCATTTTAGTTTGGAATCAACAGTTATGCCCAAAAATACTGCCGTGTCCACATCCAAGCACATCGTCACTTAAGAGCGTGTATTCCGTCCACTAGCGCCGCCAATCCTTTTTTATTAATTGTGGTAAATTTAAGACACGTAGATAAAAAACCGCTCTGTTGATGTTTTGAGAGTTATGTTTTGTACTTTAGAACATAAATAGTATATATAGTAGTCGATATTTTTGCTAAAAGTGGCCACTTTTAGCAATAATTGCCGTTTTAGCTATTTAGCCATGATTTATGTATTAAAAATAGCTCTCAAAAATCTATACTAATATTATAAAGCAGAAGAGTTTGTTTGTTTGTTTGTTTGGTTGAACGCGCTAATCTCAGGAACTACTGGTCCGATTTGAAAAATTCTTTCAGTGTTAGATAGCCCATTTATCGAGGAAGGCTATAGGCTATATATCGTCACGCTAAGACAAACAGGAGCGGAGCAGTAATGGAAAATGTGACGCAGACAAAGTTGCGCGGGTCAGCTAGTAATACGCGTAGATACATTTCTTCAGAACACTACAGAGCGGTTTTTTATCTACGTGTCTTAAATTTACCACAAATAATAAAAAACGATTGGCGTCGCTAGTGGACAGAATACACGCTCTTAAGACTAACTTATCTATTTTATTAAATTCTATTATATTATGCTTCAGCTTTTCTCTATTTTCTATTAATGATATCTAGTTGTGTTGCTTAATTTGTTATTTATTTTTAGAATCAGTTGAAATGATTCGGATAATCCTACCTATTACTGTATTCACTCTGAGGATTTTGATTTGTTTCAATAGGCAGTAAATCAAATAAATTTTATCAACTCTAATTTGAATTTCTCCATGTTAATAATTAAAACGTCTTTGTTAAGCTTCTTTATTCGGTTGTAAATATTACTTTACGATTTCATTTTACATTACCATATGATTGTAATATGTATAAAAAAACTTATAATACCATAACAAACATTTTTAACGGTTCACATATAAACTTTGGCAAGACATCTTACTGCACAAGTTAAGGAAAAGTCCGAACTGAAATCCGTTTGTTTTTAGTTTAAACACTTACTTAATGAGTTTTTGTGTTATGGTACATACCAATAAACAAGTAAATAATGCTTTGTTTGCTTACAGAACTTGATAATGTAGATAAAAGCTATCGAGATGTAGAAGTTACGTCAGTACTCCATGCTGAGCCAGATTCAGAAGATATACCCATTAAAAGCGAAGTGGAAAATGCACAAGAATCAACAGGTAAGCAAGCAGGCTGACGGTCCACCTGATGTACAGCGATTCCTTTATAATTAGATAGCTTTTTGTTGTAGTGATAGTATGTTACTTTTGTTCTTAGCGTTTTTAGGGCTCCGTAGCCAAATGGCAAAAACGGAACCCTTATAGATTCGTCATGTCTGTCTGTCCGTCCGTATGTCACAGCCACTTTTCTCCGGACCTATAAAAACTATGCTGTTGAAACTCTGTAAGTAGATGTATTCTGTAATAGAAAAAAAAAATTTTTTTTGCTGGTCCCCGTTCTTAGAACTGAAACTCAATTTTTTTTTCATCAAACCCATACGTGTGGGGTCTATCTATGGATAGGTCTTCGAAAATAATATTGAGGTTTCTAAAATATTTTTTTTCTAAACTTAATAGTTTGCGCGAGAGACTACCAAAGTGGTAAAATAAGAGAATGATTAAACTAAAAATAAATATATGATGTATATTACCATGTAAACTACCAGCGAAAATTGGTTTGAACGAGATCTAGTAGTTTTTTTTTAATACGTCACAAATCGTAACTTTTGCTTATGGTCTACCTACAGATTTGTTCGGAACCCTCGGTGCGCGAGTCCGACTCGCACTTGGCCGGTTTTTTTATGTATATACTAGCTGTGCCCGCGACTAAGTTCGTGTGGACGTCGGAAAGTTATGTGATGTGTTGCATATACAAAATCTACGTTCAGTTACGTATCCTGATCGCTCTCAGAATGCAGGGCACTATGTCGTCTCCACCGGTTGAAATGCCGACCAGACCAGGTAATCTCCCGGTACAAACCTATCTTGAATCAAAATCAACTAAACCGACTATCAACTAAAAAAGTTGATTCTTAATTTCGTCCAACACAGTCCAAAAATAAACACATATAAGTACTCCCATTTTTACTGACAATATTGCTGATTGTAGACCACTGATTAATTTATTTTGTTTTAACATTTTACTATATTAAAAAAGTTATACTGGGTTCATTGAATCGAATAATGGCCACCCATCCACAGACCGACCTCGGCAAGCGTTGCTTAACCTTAAGATAGACGCATTCGGCTGTTACAGTTTAGGCACTTTAAATCATAATATCAAAAATACACCATTAATGTTAGTAAAACAGTTTACCTATGGATGCAGTTTACAACTCTCCTCCAATTAAACTCAATAATTCAATTGAATCTAAAAACAACCTAGTAATTCACTTCCATAGCTATACAATATAAAATATATCTTCTAGATAAACAACAAAAAAAAAATGGGGCTGAGGTCATGCTACTGCGGAGAATCTTAACACCGCGATTCAGTAAAACGCGTCATAAGTACAACGCCATCTATCGACAACGTAATTGAACTGTCAAATAAAGGTACTCATAAGTTCGAACTGAGAAGCACGTTACGATGAATAATGATAAGATAATAACATGTTCACTTTTTTTTTGATACATTTTAAGTTTAATTAAAAAATAACTTTTCACACAATTGTTACTACAACTTTTCTCAATAGATGGCATTGCAAGTACCTGGAATCTCAATGGAAAACAACTTACTTTAACGCTCCACAGTGTTTTATGAAATCCGATTTTCGGACATCCCTATTTTAATGAAAAACCTGACAGAAATAATCATTTAAATGCAAGATTTCGTGTCCCCATTTAGCTACCAAGTCTAGTTTCTGAGTTATAATTTTTTTTAAATCGTAATTTTTCCATCCGGATATTAAGAAAAAAATTAATTACGCTTAAACTAAGCATGATACGAAATAATGATGTTAAGTACATTGATGGAGTATTTTATGCCGAATATTTTAGTTCGTAAATGAACCTCGCACCATTACTAGATCGAGATTTATACGAGTTTTTCGGATTTTTCCTTTTTCTTATTTTTCTCAAAAATTCCGCCGTTTCGGGAAAAGTTATCTATACAGAAATAATTCTATTTACTACCCCATTACACCACATAATTATGACATCCCAAATCCATGGAACTTAGAAGTTATTCCAATTTAACTATTTTTGTTAGGGTTGTCAATTTTTTTACCCTTATTGTGTGGATACAATTCACTCTCAACAATACAATCTCGTAGAAGATACTCCCAGCTTATGTTCTTGCTATTGCATATGTGGATTTTTCGTGTCATTTAGCAGTATTTAGTACGTACTACAAAAATACTAAAATAACACAAAATGCCTGAATAATATGCCTTTTAACGTACATTAATGAAATATATTTTATTTAGGTACTAAGCTGGTATACGCCCGTCTTCACGTCAGTTATATCCAAACCACCGATTTTACTACAAGGTAGATTTATATTTTGGCAAAGTTATAAAATCCGGATATAAATAATTATCTGTGATTTAGACAACCCTAACGACTTAAAATCCGGATAAAACCCAAAATCGTTGTGGTTTCCAAGTTCCGTGGAATTGGGATGTGAAATTATTTTTGTGTGTTGGAAAAGTTATCGAAATCATTTCAGTATAAATAACTTTTCCCGAAATGGCGGCATTTCCGAGAAAATGAAGAAAAACTCGTTTATATCTGGATCTGGCAAAGATACGAGGTTCATTTATGCACTAAACTACTCGGCATAAGATGCGCCATCAATGTACCTGACATCGTTATTTCTATCACGCTTAGTTTAAATGTAATTATTTTTTAAATATATATATGTTTTTGGGGGCCGAGTCACCCGCGTCCGTAGGAGAATATCCTTCAGCGAATCCCTACACGTGGTCCCCGGGTGGTGCTAAACAGGTGACACTAACCGCCTCCGTGGTCTAGTGGTTAAACCACCTGATTCAGACCCAGAGGTCCTGGTTTCGATACCCAGCGGGTGCAAATTTTTTGCTCGGTTTGGTTGGTGGTAGGACTTGTTCTAAGTCCGCCTAAGTCTGGTCACCACCACCATCACGTCTAAGTCTGTCGCCATAAGCACAATGTTAACAGCATTGTTGTGTTCCGGCAGTTAGAGGTATGATAGCCAGTTCCTCTGTGTAAGAGGATTACGGTTGAAACTCGCTTCCATCTTCGGCCTAATCATCACATTCCATCAGGTGAGATTTGGGCCCTAGGGCCTTTTTTATGCAAATGGGGACACCCATTTGCATAAAAAATAATAAAAAAATATCGAAATAGAATTTGGTCGATTTTCAAAAATTATAACTCAGAAACTAGACTTGGTAGCTAAATGGGGATACGAAATCTTGCATTAAATGATTATTTCTGTCAGGTTTTTCAATAAAAAAGGGATGTACAAAAATCGGGCTTATAAAGCACTGCGCTCGATGAAGTTTTTCTTAAACTTTACTGTGTTTCGATTTTGATGAAATAAACGCTAAATGTTACTCCAGTTATCACTTAATATTTTTAAGTAGGTACCTTTTCAATAGTACGGTTTATGCGTGAAGCTCCTCCAAACGCACAGACATACAGACAATAAATTCAAAAATTGCATTTTTGTGTTCTGTCTTTATTCTGACATTTCCTATGTTTTTTATGCGAAAATATTCAATGTAAAGACACGGCAAATTTACGATTTTATTTTATGTGTAGACTAATAGACTCATCATAGCACAGGTCTAAATTTTAGTGGTTTTTAGTTGACGACGCCGAGTTGCTAGCCTGTCGGTTTTCTACCGGCTGCATTTTGGGGAATGTGCGACGGAATTGCATAATTTAATTCCGCCAAGCCCGTTCCATCATCGCACCACAAGACGAACGGCGATGCGCCACCGGTACATAGTGGACATCCCACCCACAAGCACAAAAAGTTTTGGGAACACATTCATAGTGCGTACTGCAAAGGAGTGGAATTCCCTGACGTAGTCTGTGTTTCCGGATAGCTACAACCTGGGTCTATAAGTCAAGAGTGAATAGGTTTATTCTAGGCAAGCATGCTCCATCTTACCCCCTGGCCACAGCCAAGAGCGGCGTGGATTGCGGCGCGGTTTGAGACGCGGCAAGCGGTGAGCGGCGAAAACAAATGGTAGACAACTTATGAAGTATGCCACAGCTAACGACCTGCGGCGCGGGGAGGGACGCGCGGTACACGGCGGCGACGGGCTGCGCAGTGTGCGATTGAAACAAATGTACTAGCGAGTATCGGGGCGGCCACAGCTCAGAGCGGCGCGGGCGGTGGCATCGGTGGACGCATTCAGGCATCGCACGACCGAAACAAATAATTTTGTTTCTACCGCGCGTTTTTAACCGACTTCCCAAAAAGGAGGAGGTTCTCAATTCGGATGTTTGTATTTTTTTTTTTTTTTTTTTTTATGTTTGTTCGGGCATAACTCCGTCGCTTGCCAACCGATTTAAAAAATGATTTTTTTGTTCGAAAGGGAATACTTCCCAAATGGTCCCATGATAAGGAAACCAGGATCTGATGATGGCATCCCAGAGAAGTCGAGGGGAACTTTCGAAAATCGTATGGGCAACTAGTGCGTTTGTATTTTGCTTGTGCTGTTAGGTGTGGGGTACCACTAAAAAGTGAAAAATAAAAAACTTTTTACAAAAAAAATACAACCGACTTCCAAAACAAAACACTACAAAGTAAAAAATAACTTTAATTTCGGGAGTCGGTGTCAAAAAACGAACAAATAAACAAAAACACCGAGTTCCGAAATTAAAGTTATTTTTTACTTTGTAGTGTTTTGTTTTGGAAGTCGGTTGTATTTTTTTTGTAAAAAGTTTTTTATTAACTTAAAATAATGAATGTGGAACAATTTATTAGTGAAATTAACTTTAGCTTTCAAGTCTTCACGTATATGGCCGAGTATATAATCAAAAGTTTCTATGCTTGCCCTCGTATATTCAAAAAAATTATCAAGATAGTTCCTATATTCATAATAAAGAGTATGAAATTCGCCAAGTTCTCTCCTTTTTTGGTTAACTGGGTGCGCTCCTATTCTTGACTGAATGATATCTTGAGCTAAGAACGCACTTGTTTCGAGGCAATACCGTGCCACTTTTGACAGGGACATTTTAATAGTTTAGCCGTTCCCTAAATACGTCCACCGCTGACGCCGCCGTGGTCGCTACTAGTCTAGCTGTGGCATACCACCGCAAATCACACTGCCCGCCGCGCCTCTCGCCTCACCGCACCCCGCACCGCCAGAAACTGTGGCCAGGCCGTTAGACCGCATCGTCGAAGTTGCTATAATACGATTAATCTTGTATTGATTTGTTTAATCTATATCTATACTTATAATAAATCTGTAGAGAGGTCAATTCTGTACATGAAATATATTTCCAAAATAACTATCAAGGGGTGATTAGGGATCGATACTGATGCTAAAAATGCAATCAGTAAAATTTTTGTCTGTCTGTCTGTCTGTATAACCGTTATAGAAACAAAAACTACTCGACGGATTTTAACGAAACTTGGTACAATTATTTTTCATACTCCTGAGCTGGTTATAGTATACTTTTCATCACGCTACAATCAATAGGAGCAGAGCAGTGAAGGGAAACGTCGCGTGTGCAACCTTAATGGTGAAAGCTACACAGAAATCATGTATGATGGAAATGTTCTCCTTAAAATTATATAAAAAATATCCAATGACAGCATATGTCTATATTTTATGATTGACGAACAATAACACGTGTAACTCCCGATAGCTTAGCAGTTCGAAGCTTTCTGATTGTATTTGTCTACTCTTACGTTTAAAACACTCTCAGTCATCCCAAATTAAAAAAGTTAACATTATTAACTATTCCATAAAAAAGAATCATAGAAATCGGTATAGAAACACCAAAGTTATACATGAATGAAATACGCTAAAAATGAGCCATCGCGCGTGAATACTGAATCATGCTTTAAGGATTATTAACCGGCTTCCCAAAAAGGAGGAGGTTATCAATTCGGTTGTTTTTTTTTTTTTTAACCGACTTCCCAAAAAGGAGGAGGTTATCAATTCGGTTGTATGTTTTTTTTTTTTTTTTATGTTTTTTACCTCATAACTCCGACAATTATGAACCGACAATTATGAACCGATTTGAAAAATTTTTGTTTCATCTGAAAGAATATGCTTGCAGATTGGTCCCATTTAAATTATATCGAAATCGGTTACGAACTTTGGATTTTAAATCGAAATAGCTGGAATTTGACTATTTAGATGATTCTTTGATAATCGAAATTGCGTATTTTGCTTTTCTGCGATTTGGCAGTAGTGTGGTAGGTGTGGGGCACCACTAAAAAGTGAAAAATAAAAAACTTTTTACAAAAAAATACAACCGACTTCCAAAAAAAAACACTACAAAGTAAAAAATAACTTTAATTTCGGAAGTCGGTGTCAAAATACGAAGAAACGAACAAAAACACCGATTTCCGAAATTAAAGTTATTTTTTACTTTGTAGTGTTTTTTTTTGGAAGTCGGTTGTATTTTTTTGTAAAAAGTTTTTTTTTATGTTTGTTACCTCATAACTCCGACAATTATGAACCGATTTGAAAAATTCTTGTTTTATCTGAAAGGATATACTTGCAGATTGGTCCCATTTAAATCATATCAAAATCGGTTACGAACTTTGGATTTTAAATCGAAATACCTGGAATTTGACTATTTAGATGATTCTTTGATAATCGAAATTGCGTATTTTGCTTTTCTGCGATTTTGCAGTGGTGTTGTTAGGTGTGGGGCACCACTAAAAAGTGAAAAATAAAAAACTTTTTACAAAAAAATACAACCGACTTCCAAAAAAAAAAAACAACAAAGTAAAAAATAACTTTAATTTCGGAAGTCGGTGTCAAAATACGAAGAAAGTAGCAAAAACACCGACTTCCGAAATTAGTGTTTTTTTTTTTTGGAAGTCGGTTGTATTTTTTTGTAAAAAGTTTTTTATTTTTGTACTAGCTGTCCCCCGCGGCTTCGCTCCCGTCAACCGGAAACTTTTTTTTACATAAAAACCTTCTCCTGGTAATAACAAACACAACAAAAAAAGAATTAGCGAAATCGGTTCAGCTATTCTCGAAATTTGCGCTTAGCAACACATTCAGCGATTCATTTTTATATTATAGATTTTGTAAAAAGTTTTTTATTTTTGTATAAGGTCGCGAACGCACAGGCAGGCGGCTAGCTTGGCGCCTAGAGGCTAGCGAGTAGCTTCGGAAAACGGCTTACGAAAGTTTGCAATATCCTTTAATAATTATAATGTCGAGGGGAAGATGGTTATAATTTCGCTTTACACCAAACGAGTAATATTATAAACTAGCTGACCCGCGCAACTTCGTCTGCGTCACATTTTCCATTATTGCTCCGCTCCTGTTTGTCTTAGCGTGATAATATATTATAACCTATAACCTTCCTCGATAAATGGGTTTTATAACACTGAAAGAATTGATCAAATCGGACCAGTAGTTCCTGACATTAGCGCGTTCAACCAAACAAACAAACAAACTCTTCTACTTTATAATATTAAGTATAGATTAACATATATGAAAAATAGATAAATAAACTTGACTCAAATGCAGACATGGGCGAAGGTCATTCTTTCAAGGAACATCATTCAGAAAATTGACGTTACACGCCAACGCCATCTATCAAATACTGCACGCAGTCAACTGCGTGCAAACTATACCTAGAGATTGATCTCTAGGTATAGTTCACTCTAAGTTTGATAGATGGCGCTATTTCAATATAATAATTATAATTGTATTAATTCACATTTTTTATTATAAGGTATGAACTGATTACGATGAAACAAAAAACTTAATATTACTAGATAGAAACACCAAAGTTATACATGTCATCCGCTAATAATATTAGCGTATGTCATGTATAACTTTGGTGTTTCTATACCGATTTCTATGATTCTTTTTTATGGTATAGTTAATAATGTTAACTTTTATTAATGTTAATTAGGGACGACTGAGAGTTTTATAAACGTAAGAGTAGACAAATACAATCAGAAAGCTTCGAACTGCTAAGCTATCGGGAGTTACACGTGTTATTGTTCGTCAATCATAAAATATAGACATATGCTGTCATTGGATATTTTTTATATAATTTTAAGGAGAACATTTCCATCATACATGATTTCTGTGTAGCTTTCACCATTAAGGTTGCACACGCGACGGAAGCTTAAAAAATGGAGTAACTTCTCCCGTTTTCCCAACTTTTCCCTTCACTGCTCTGTTCCTATTGATTGTAGCGTGATGAAAAGTATACTATAACTTGCTCAGGGGTATGAAAAATAATTGTACCAAGTTTCATTAAAATCCGTCGAGTAGTTTTTGTTTCTATAACGGTTATACAGACAGACAGACAGACCTACAGACAGACAGACAAAAATTGTACTGATTGCATTTTTGGCATCAGTATCGATCCCTAATCACCCCCTGATAGTTATTTTGGAAATATATTTCATGTACAGAATTGACCTCTCTACAGATTTATTATTACTTTATTAGTATAGATAGAATACAGATAATGAAATTCCTGTCTCGGCCGGATCGGACGAGATTCAGCGGCCGAGTCGCCTACTAAGCCGCAGCTAGGCGCCAACCGCGCAGAGCGGCCGGTCGCGAACGTTCGAGAATCGGTCGCCGCCTGTGGTCGCCGCGCTCGACGCGTCTCGCGGCCGAAGGTATAAAAACCGGCCAAGTGCGAGTCGGACTCGCGCACTGAGGGTTCTGTAAGCAGAAGTTGCAATTTACGATTTATGACGTATTAAAAAAACCTACTTACTTACTAGATCTCGTTCAAACCAATTTTCGCTGGTAGTTTACATGGTAATGTACATCATATATATTTTTTTTAGTTTTATCATTCTCTTATTTTAGAAGTTAACAAATTTTACCACTTTGGAAGTGTCTGTCGCGCAAACTATTCAGTTTAGAAAAAAATGATCTTAGAAACCTCAATATCATTTTTGAAGTCCTATCCATAGATACCCTACACGCATGGGGACCCCCAAAATTTATTGTTTTTTTTTCTATTTTTTGTGTGCAAATCTTTATGCGGTTCAAGAAACACATCTACTTACCAAAGGAAATTGAGCAAAGTACTATGGCACTTGGTTGCGCAACTTTTGACACAGTAAAGTAATGAAAATTAGACACAAAAAAAGGGTTGTGTTATACTTTAATACAAGGTTAAATTCAAGATTAAATGTTGTGGGGTTTCTGAAGAAAAACATAAGTTGAGTACCTATTGAGGTTATGTTACATAACTCAAAACAATTCGTTTTGAAACCCTATTAACTGGCAAATATTTTGCATTATTTTGGTACATATTAATTGAGTTTTACCTATGTTCATCATTATTTATTATATTTAAAAACATTGATCTAGAAATCTTCTCAGAAAAACGGTAGGAGAAATCCATGTACGTAAGATTTTTACCATGGAATCCGTTGCTTCTCTGATTTGGCGTCTAGGCAGCGGGTGTGCTAATAAAAGAGAACAATACAATTCATACAGCGCAACATGTTTTCACAGAACAAATCACCGTGGACGTGAAAATGTTCTAACAATAATAATTCACTTCGCAGCACACGCACAAAAAGAGTCAAATTGCTCGATGTAGTAGATAGACGTGGAAGAATCCTAAAACTCAACTCGACACGAATTTATGTTTGTTAGCAGAGAAAAGCTGAAAACAATTTTCTCGGTTTACCGGCAGTTAACTATATATAGTAGTCTATGCAGTTAACACGGTAAACAGAAAATACCAATTTGTTTGACATTTCATCGAATAGTGTTGTGACACAACAATAGACTACGGCGTCGTAACATTATCTATTTTAACTTAATTGTTTTATTTTTGTCTTGAAATTGCTTTTTAACGAAAAAATAGTAGGTAATATTATTAAAGAATAATAATGACAACTTTTAATATTTTTAGTTTCAAATGTAGATTGTTTTGTTGTTCCACGACTTATGTTAATGTTCAATCGATCGATTATAATTGAAAAAGGAGTCGCTTCACTATAATGGAAGAAATTAAATTGTATCGTATTAAATACTAATTAAAATGAAAATAGAAACCCCACAAATTATTTCAATGAATTTAAGTCAAAAATCGATAATATTAATAAAATGAATTATACATTAACTCAAATGGCCTTTACGCGTCAAAAAGTGAAACTATAAATGCCCAATCTCCTTTCAACAGCACAGTTCTTATAGTTTCGGAGAAAAGTGGCTGTGACATACTGACGGACAGACGGACAGACATGACGAATCTATAAGGGTTCCGTTTTTGACATTTGGCTACGGAACCTAAAAAGGCGGGGTGTCCGACAAGCCTGGCTGGAGGAGGCCTTCACAGGCAAGTCCGGTTAAGCAGAAGCCAATCTTCTCAGGTTGACCTGCGACAGACTACACATAAAAAAAAAGCGCGAGCTTCATACAAATTTTGCCTGTTGATGCGAATAGACGTTCAGAGCGTTCTACCTTATTGACAGACAATACATTTATTTATTTATTTAGTAATGGGATATTAAATTTGCATATGAAATAAATAATCGCCTATCAATACATACTCATCATTTATATAAAGCGACTTTTGCACACAATGTCTACATCTCTTTTTACTCTACTCTCCTTTCGCAGGTATGCTGGAAGAGATTTCTTTAGAAATAAGCATCTCCTTTGTACCTATTTTTCTGTTTTCTTCTTCTGTTCTTATTAAATGTGTGTACATAAATGGTTAAATAAATAAATGAATGTTTAACAAAACTCAAACTGCAGATAAAATTATACATCAATATGACATTACTTTTTTCCTCATAATGCAATACAGTTAAATTTATTTTTGTACAAAAATACTACATACTTAGCATAAATACTGACTGCACAGCAAATTTTCCATATTTCATAGCAAAATAACTAGCGAGCGAAGCGAGCTCGGGACTTAGCACGACACGGTTGGCGCAGTGGTTGAGCGATTGACTGCTGCGCAAAATGTCGCGGGTTCGATTCCCGCACGGAACAAAATGTATTTGTACGACCTACATGTATTTGTTCCGAGTCTGGGTGTTTTTCTATCTATAATATGTATTTATTTACAAAAAAAAAAGTATATAAGTAGTTTATCAGCCGTCTCGTTACCATAACACAAGCATTAGGTTGCTTAGCTTGGGACTATATGGCGTTGTGTGAAATGTCCAAGGATATATTATATTATATATTAGGGCACCCCGACTCGGACAGGTTTGTTTAGAAGGTGTTATTTATTCGTCATCGTCGGGGTCGTGGTTATTTATTTCCAAACCACCCAGATGTAGGAGCCCCGTGAAGCGGGTGTACGTTACCCCAGCAAGAAAGTATCTCCTAGATTTAAATGAGTGGAACGTATAGTTGGTGCCTTAACTGGTGTAAATGTGCCCCCACATAAAAAATGTGTGCCCCCTGTCGTTTTGGAAAAAAACGGAAAAAACGATTCCTGCTGGGGTAACGTTTTTCTAGCAGGAAAATTCTAAACGAATGATCGGAGAGAGAAAAATTGTGCATGGCCAGAGAGCTTACATGTGTGCCAAAATGTGCCCCCAAAAATAAAATCTGTGCCCCTTCAGATTTACGAGATATTGCATTTCCTGCTGGAGTAACGTTTTGATGAATCGTATATCTCTAAAACCATTGCATGTGCCCATGTAGAATAAACATACACGGGTAGCTCTTAATGTGTGCCCCTATGTGCCCCAAATTAGATTTAAGAAAATATTTATAGTTTTCAAGTTATCGCGGTTTTATGAAAACCCGAAAAAACATCGCAGCGCCTAAATGAGACAACTTATAAGTTCGCTGAAAACTGTATTCGGTCCTTCTTGACGCTAATAATAACCATACAAAGTTTCAAAACTGTTCATGCATGCGTTTTTGAATAATCTTGCTAAAAGTCAAAACAATGGTGTCATAATTTTGACGGCAAAATACAAGGAACCGGCTCAATCCCAGATGTGTAGGTGTAAACCAAAATCTTGTGCCTTTAGTCAAAAATATATGGTGAAAATATTCAGCTTGGAATGTTTTGCATTAAGTAAATATTAACAAAAAACCAAAATATGTAATCAACGGCTGGTTATCCGACCAAATTTGAATGGCTACTAAAAAGCGACGGATTCATACATATCGATGACCTTCTTTACTTTACTCACTAACCGGTTCACACGTGTTGTGCCTGAGTACACTGAAGTAGAAAAGTAATAAGAAATAAAATAAAGTTGTTATTGGATTATATTCTACTAGCTACGTTTCTATGACCTTACACATGATTAAGTACATTATAAATAGTAGCCTAATGCCTAAGTGCTATTCCAAGGTAAGCTATCTTCTCCATTCTTAATTATTAAATACATTCAGCAGTGCGATTCTGTAAACATGTCGAAGCGAACACTTAGGCGAAGTGAACGACGAGTGAGCTGTCAAACCATACAAACAAGATGGCATGACAGCTCAATTGTCGTTCACTCCACCTAAGTGATCACGGTGAGATGTCAACAGAATCGACCGGCATTAATTTATGTGTGAACGAAAGAAATAAGTATATCCAGATATTTGCCATTTGTCAGGTCTTTGACCCAAAATTTGATTGGATTGAACCTACCTACTATTAAAAAGAGGTAGCTCTTTATGTTAATCAATAAAACGCCCGTATTTGTAACGCCTTTATGAACTTGGAGGGTTGTATTGGTGATTTTGATGATTATACTTCTATTATCTAATAATATTTTAATCAACATACAACCTAGCACTGGCGTGCAAATTGCAAAAAACGTAAGAAAATTAGAATTTCGCGGGTTGGTTGGAGTGTTCACCATAAACAAATAAATTTTGGTACTTACAGTTTTGATAGTTTATTATAATACTCTGTCTACGTTTTATTTAGGGTAGGTATACCTATTGTCAACCGCACAATGATCTATGTTGCAACAACGTGTTTCCATTTTGTATGTCGTATTACGTAGCTATGAGGGATTTATAATTATTAATCAACGATTATAAACTGATTATGTAGGGTCACATAATTTTGATTTGATGGCGTTTTAGATATATAAGTGACATCCCACAGTCAGGTGATAATGTTGTTACGTATATATGATAAATATGATTATTTATAGCCAAATGCCATCAGATAATTTGTGCACATTCGATGTTTACAGTTATGTCTTCATGCGGTTAACTATAGGTTCTAACACATTTTATCTGAATCTATGTATAAGCAAATTACTCGTTAGAAAATTATTTATCTGTGATTTCAAATTTAATATTTTTTTTACACAATATTATACTTTTACTTGACTCTAGCAAATGCACAAGATGTGCGAAGCCAAACTCCTCTGAGGAAAAAAAATATATTATACTTATACCTAATACTGATCTGTGATTTTTTGTGATGCAAAGGAGAAGGGAATGACTCCATACATTCCTGGGCCCAGGTGTTAACTGAATCAAACTAGCCTTATTTGTAAGAGGATATAATAACAAGGTCTCACTGAAAATTTGGTGAAATTTGGCTATCCAGGAATCAAGTTATATATATGAAGTACCTACCTATAATAAAAGTGAGGTTATATTACAACCTTGTAGTTAACCAAACCTAACAACAAAATATGGAAAATAAGTACTCTGTGCTCAGAACGAAAGAAAACGAACGAGTGACATCTGTCAGTCGGTGATTGACTGATGTCAGGCAGAAGTGTTAGGCCGGAAGAAAAATTAAAAGAATTCGATTCGCTATGAATCGATTCCACGAAAAAAAACATGTCACTCGACCTTCATACATATTCTGATATTTAGTTTCAGAATTTAATTTAAGTTTTCTCGCTTCCTATATAGAAACATGGTACCATATGTTGTGATTTCGTTTAGAAAAATATAACGGTTTTTTTAATATACATTTCAACTAGTTAACTGCTGGGCCCAGAAGTCCCCTTCTCCTTTACTAATTAAATGTTAGACTTAGATGAAAAAGTGATCTGTGATTTAAATAATGGTGACTACACAACGTGCAAATCATTTCTAATATTAATAGGTATGGATATCATCATTTCTAATAATAATAGGAAATTTGATATGTGATTTGAATTACTTAGGGAATAAATATAATAATTTCCACATCAACAAGCTGTTTTCATTAATATAGTCACAAGGTGCATTTAGTATATTTTAGCCCCCAAAACTTTTGAACGCGACTGTACGGACAACGGCTTAGGTATAATACGTCCAATAAAGAAGGTCATCGATATGTATGAATCCGTCGCTTTTTAGTAGTCATTCAAATTTGGTCGGATAACCAGCCGTTGATTACATATTTTGGTATTTTGTTAATATTTACTTAATGCAAAACATTCCAAGCTGAATATTTTCACCATATATTTTTGACTAAAGGCACAAGATTTTGGTTTACACCTACACATCTGGGATTGAGCCGGTTCCTTGTATTTTGCCGTCAAAATTATGACACCATTGTTTTGACTTTTAGCAAGATTATTCAAAAACGCATGCATGAACAGTTTTGAAACTTTATATGGTTATTATTAGCGTCAAGAAGGACCGAATACAGTTTTCAGCGAACTTATACCTTGTCTCATTTAGGCGCTGCTATGTTTTTTCGGGTTTTCATAAAACCGCGATAACTTGAAAACTATAAATATTTTCTTAAATCTAATTTGGGGCACATATGGGCACACATTAAGAGCTACCCGTGTATGTTTATTCTACATGGGCACATGCAATGGTTTTAGAGATATACGATTCATCAAAACGTTACTCCAGCAGGAAATGCAATATCTCGTAAATCTGAAGGGGCACAGATTTTATTTTTGGGGGCACATTTTGGCACACATGTAAGCTCTCTGGCCATGCACAATTTTTCTCTCTCCGATCATTTGTTTAGAATTTTCCTGCTAGAAAAACGTTACCCCAGCAGGAATCGTTTTTTCCGTTTTTTTCCAAAACGACAGGGGGCACACATTTTTTATGTGGGGGCACATTTACACCAGATAAGGCACCAACTATACGTTCCACTCATTTAATTCTAGGAGATACTTTCTTGCTGGGGTAACGTACACGTGAAGCGGGTCTCCGTCCACGGCGCCTTAATTAGTATTGATTTGAGGCAAATTTAGAACCGTATTTAGAAAAACTGCTGTAAATAATATAAAAATAGAAGATATATTTAAAAGAAAAAGATTTAACATGTATACTGTGCTTAAGATTATTAGCTGTGCATTGATGAAAAAGCTTTTGCTTTAGGAAAAATCGCTGTACGCTGCGAAAATAAATTGTAGTGTGTTTAGTGATATTTTGAGTTGAATATTTTGCTGTGCAATCAGTAATTTTAATGGGAATTCGGAATCTTATTGCATAGAAAAAGGATATTTTTGATTTGCGTTTAAATACTACCCATTTATTATTATGGCACTCCAACGAATAGTTCGTAGAAACATTACAGAAAAATAAAAAATCTTATAAAAATAATTTTCAAACAGAATTCTTCACTTAAAGGTGTGCACAGCACTCACAGAATTTTGCTAACTAATAGTTGTTCAACATTAAATAATTTTAAGGTATTTAAAAACAAAAAAGAGAAAAGAAACAATAAAATACGGTACAAGGAAGAAGGAATCAATCGAATAATCAATTATATTAATTAATTCGGTCGAGATAATTTGAATAACATTAGAATCCATTTTAAATTTCAATGAATCACATCAAATTATGTTAAATTACTCGAAATTAAATTAAACTTAACTTAAATTATGTCTATGTAATGACAGTAAATAACATTAAACAACATTAATTGATATTAATAAATAACAAACGTGCTTATCAGCGCCACTTTTAGTCTTTGATCATTTATTTTTAGATTCCTTTTGTTGTTATTTTATAAAATAGGTATTAGTTATTTTGGTAGTGTTTAAATATTCGTTCAAATTACAAATTATTAATAGTTCACATTTTAATTCTTTTTAGGTGAAGTATCAATACGCATAGATTTTTAAATACCGATAGGTAGGTTTTGGCTAAATTCTTCCGTTACTGAGTGAAGGGCTGACATATAACGCAACAACACAACCAAAACACTGACTGGTCGTATGAAGCTGCACGTAGGGTCCTTGGGTAGTTTAGGGGAGCTATAAGAGAGGATTTCCCGAAATTCCTACGGGAACGGGAGAAAACGGGATATTCGCGTACGAAGTCGCGGGCAAAAGCTAGTTGATAAATAAAGGGAAAAAATCTTACGACACTTGCATCAAGGAGCAGGGTTTGTGGCATGTCTGTTGTTTGCAGACCCCTTAAGGCTCACGAGAATGGGCTTGTGTCCTGAAAAAATCTAATTAGTCCGTCAGTTAGATTATCAAAAAATATTTGACCCGTGTTTTTTCTTTTGTTACGGGAACCAAAATTGACGAAGTTACGACACTTTTAAAATTCTGAATACGTCACGTCACACCTTCGCATAATTTTTAGTGAGTTGTGACGTCACGAGCCCCTACTCCCGAGTTTTGATACGTTTTATCTTTGTCAATATTCATTGATTTACAAAAACAAAAAATACGTGTCTGTCCATTATTTATCAACACTCTAACTGACGGACTAAATAGTTTTGCAATTTGTGGATGATGGAATCTAGCCTATTACCGGCCTAGGTCGACGGTATGTGAGTGTGGTTGTGGTGTCTACGTTGATGTTCAATTTAATACTCTATGTCACTGGGATTGACATCTGTAATTCCTAATTTTCTGTAAATATAAATTTTTACTTCTACAGGAGCGCCCGTCGCTAAGAAGACTATAGAGGACACGCGAAGATCAAAAACAAGAGATACAATTTCAGCTGAGCAAAAGAAAAACGAATACAATAAAAAATTAACATCTGTCACGGAAATAATTATGACATCTCAAAATCATACGTCCAACCGTACAACTAAAGTTAAAAATCTCTTCACTAAAACACAACATGGAGTTAGTGGCATTATAAATAATACTCCTTTAAGTACAATTTTCCGTAATAATAGTAACAGAGATAACATTAAATGTAAATTATCGAACAAAGTTAATGACAGCGATAAAATAAAGACGAATCGAAGTGAGTTTTTCAATGAAAAACGTTTCGAATGTGACATTTGTCAGCGTAGTCTTTGTAGTAAGCAAAGTTTAGTAAATCATACTCGACGCCACACAGGTGAAAAACCTTTCAATTGCGATATTTGTCAGCGTAGTTTTATTCAAAAGATTAGTCTAGTAAGACATATTCGTGCCCACGCTGTTGAGAAACCACCACCACCAACTTTCAAATGTGATACATGTCAGCTTAGTTTTAGTCAAAGGAATAAGTTAATAAAACATACTCGTACCCACACTGGTAAGAAAACTTTTAATTGCGATATATGTCAGCGTAGTTTTAGTCAAAGGAATAAGTTAGTAAAACATACTCGTACCCACACTGGTGAGAAACCTTTCAAATGTGATATATGTCAGCGTAGTTTTACAGAAAAGACATATTTATTAAGTCATACGCGTCGTACCCACACTGGTGAGAAACCTTTCAAGTGTGATATATGTCAGCGTGGTTTTAATGAAAAGACAAATTTATTAAGTCATAGTCGTACCCATACTGGTCTGAAACCTTTCAAATGTGATGTATGTCAGCGTAGTTTTAGTGTAAAGATAACTTTAGTAAACCATACTCGTACCCACACTGGTGAGAAACCTTTCAAATGTGATGTATGTCAGCGTAGTTTTAGTTTTAAGAATAGTTTAGTTACACATATTCGTCTTCACACTGGTGAAAAATCTTTCAAATGTGATATATGTCAGCGTAGTTTTAGTCAAAAGGGTAATTTAGTCAAACATACTCTTACCCACACTGGTGAAAAACCTTTCAAATGTGATATATGTCAGCGTAGTTTTAGTCAAAAGGTTAATTTAGTCAAACATACTCTTACCCACACTGGTGAAAAACCTTTCAAATCTATACTAATATTATAAAGCAGAAGAGTTTCAGAAGAGTTTTGTTTGTTTGGTTGAACGCGCTAATCTCAGGAACTACTGGCTCGAATTCTCTTTGCGTTGGATAGTCCATTTATCGAGGAAGGCTATAGGGTATATAACATCACGCTATGACCAATAGGAGCGGAGCAGCAATAAGAAATGTTGCAAGCGGGGAAAAAACCTTCCGTTGCGTGCGTTGCGTAAACGGTATAAGTTACGCAAAAATCAAGTAAGTATTACGAATTATACCTCTTTAAAAGTTCTAATAAAAAGTCCTAGACAGCATATGTCTATCCCTTAAGGAAACCCCCACCTTTTTTTAATCCTTAGACTTTAGAAGAAAAGAGATGTGTCCAAAAATTTGTGTGTAATTGTGTATGTATGAATAAAATTAGTGCATGCATAAACTTCGGAGAAATTCAAGTTTCCGCTACGCGAACGTTTTGGCCATTACCTAGTTTTCATATAAAGCGCTTACATAGAGAGCTGTAGATTTTTACATACGTTGTTTTGAATTCGTTTATATTTGTTTAAAAAACAGATTTAGAAAAATTCATGGGGCTTGGAAAAGATAAAAATATAAACGTAAAATACGCTTATTAGGTCTTAGTTCTTAAAGTATGTACTTCTAGATTTTCACGTTTATACAAACCTTGTAAGTGTCTGCAATATGTTGCCAAGTATCAATGATGTTCCGTTAGTAATTAAAGAGTTATAGGACAATTTACCATGAATTGATCACTGTTTACAAAGCAGTCAAATATCACGACGTTCTAAAGGAATTGCATGGTAAAATGTATGCCAATAATTAGTTTATTCATTCAACTATTCACATGCGAAAATTCATGTAATTAAATTCAGTAATTAAAGAAAAACAATTATAATACTGACGAAGCATCGATAACCTACATAACCCGACCAAGTTCGGATAGCTACAAAAAAGCGGCCGTGCAATATATTTAGGTAACATCCCAAAATTTACAGTATAATACCGGTATTGAATTGGTATAGGTGATAACACAATTGTTGTTTCGATATAATTTATAGGTCATTTATTTTTGTACACCTACTTTTTTAAATGTATTTGACTATGACAGAAAGTAGGTACTATTTACGTAGGTACTTTATGCGCTTGAGACTTGAGATATAATCTAGATATACCTATTATTTAAGAAAAATAAAATTCATACTGCTAATTTCTATTGAAGATTTCACGGATCAGGATTCTAATTATAGACCCCTTAGGAAAATTAAATAATTACCACATGTAAGTACTATTTATTTATTTATTTATTTAGCCCGTTATACTGGGTGAGATTAAACATTATGCATGTCTTGTTTGCTTCGTTGACTATAGGATGTCTCTCAACTCAGTGTGCCTTTTGGCAAAGGCCTCCTCCAGTAGTTTCCATTGCTTCCTATCTTGAGCAACTCTTCTCCATTTGGGTCCCGCAGTGAGTTTCAGCTCATCTTCCCAGCGCATTTGTTGTCGTCCTCGACCTCGCTTGCCATCTCTTGGATACCAATTAGTTGTTATTTGGCTCCATTTCTATTGTATAGATCTCAACATATGGCCGGTCCATCTCCATTTTTGGAGGTCTATTTTTTCCAGGATATCAGTTAAATTGGTTTTTGCTCTTAATTGCACATTGCTAATTCTGTCTTGCCTTCTTGTTCCTGTCATGCTTCGTTCCATACCTCTCTGGCACTTTTCCAGTTTGTCTCTATGGTATTTTGTAAGGGACCATGTTTCGCAGCCGTAGGTGATGCATGGAAGAATACAAGCATTGAATACTTTTCTCTTCGTTGCCATATTGTGGTATTTTGATTTTACAATTTCCTTGAGAGACCAGTATCTTTTCCAGCCATTAGCAATGCCATGCCATGTAAGTACTACTGTTTAAGTAAATATTTATCATATTGTAGCTTAGTACACTATTTAACCAATGGACTAGGCATGCACGAGCGTTCCCCTTTTTTCTTGAAAATACCTTTTTTATACCAATGTTTTAGTTAATAAGCACTTTTTTATGTTGATCAAATCTAAACTGAATAGTCTAGTTATGTGATGTGATTTTAATTTATATTGAATCTCGAAATATTATACTTACCCTTATATTCATAATCGTTTATTAAACCTATTTTAGTTAAAACACATTTTAAGTCTATTGCTGTCGTTGCAAGCGTTTGTTAACGTTATCATAATTACATAATTAAGTATTATATGTAATTAAAAATATTTTTGTACACGGATATTTAAATAGAGAAGTACTTGATATTATTAAAAAAATATTTTTCATTCAAGAAATGCAATTGTTTTATTTTTTCCTAACGCTGTGTACGCAACTGTACCATATTAATAAATGGTGGTCCCCCCGCTGACGCAGTCTCCGGCCTCAGCTCGTGGAGGACGTGGTGAGCGCTCTGTTCCCCGCGCGAGGGGAACATCCTCCCCCGCCTATGGCTCCGCCGCCTGCGGTGCCGGAAGAGGACCAAGAGGACGACGACGACGACATCCCCGCTGTGACTGGGGTAGACCTGAGAGTGGCGGTGCGAAGGCTAAAGGCCAAGAATACCGCCCCAGGGCCCGATGGCTTGCCTGGCAAAGCCTGGGCCCTGGCCTTGGAGGCTCTCGGGCCCCGACTGGGCTCTTTAGCGCATGCTTGGAGAGAGGCCAGTTCCCGCTTCCTTGGAGGACCGGGAAGCTGGTACTCATCAAGAGTGACGTTTTGACGTTCGTACTGGTAGGATCTGTGTCGGACTTATTAAGCAGTAAAATAAAAATACGAAGATTAAGTGACTAAAAAGTTTTTAATAGTGTATATGTTGTCATAATACATAACATACAGTGTGGTGAAGTTGTGTTGTTGCTCCTAAAGTTGGGAAATCTGGTGTAAATAAATAGCATATCATCAAGAAATATTATTAAAGATACCCACAAGTTACGAACTTTAATATAAATCGACAACTGTCAGCCGTACCTGTTCTGTACCTGTTAACGTCTACTTTGACAGCTATCAGTATAGTTTGTTTTGACCAAGTTCATTGAACCTGCATCAAACCTAAACAACAACAATGCCTGCAAAGTGTGGTGGATGCGGCAAATTTGTATCGGCAACTGATACGACGAGGTGCACGAAATGTGGCAGCGTCTTTCACCGTGCGTGTGTCGGCCTCCCTGCGAAAGGTCCCACAACCACCATCGGGCAGTGCCCAGAATGTAAGAAAAACGTCCGCAGAGAAAACAAAGCTGAGACACCTGTTCGTGGCTTGGTGGCTGAGCTGCTAAGTGAGGAGCCGGCGGATGTGCCTTTGTCGACGCCGCCACCGAGGACGACGTCCGGACCAGTAACACCTGCTGGTTTGACCCAACTACTGGTGCATCAGGCGTCGCCTCCATCAGCTGCAGTGTCGTTTCCCGAGTTCCCGCAGGACGTGGGCTCTGCGTTGAGGCTGGTGGTAGAGGAGCTGCGCACCTTACGGTTTGAGGTCTTGGAGCTCCGGAAAGACGTGGCCGATCTGAAGTCTTCTAACGACTCTTTTCGGAAACGTATAGACGGAATAGAGACCAGGTTGGAGGTGCTCGAGAAACGTCGGTGTGAGGGTAGTGCTCCGTCAGCAAACTCAGGAGTCGTGGAGAGCGTAGTGGAGCAGTTGAAACGGGATCTAAATGACAGGGATCAGGAGCTGATGGCAAATGACGTAGTCGTCGCAAACGTGCCTGAGACACAAGGAGAAAATACCGCGCATCTTCTCCAGCTAATTGCCACGAAGCTAGGGGTGTCTCTTGAAGACCGGGACATTGTGAGCGTGGAGCGAGCGGGTGGAAGACACATAAAAGCGACCAGCCCTACTGCGTCAGCGGAGCCCCGCCCTCGTCCCATCATGGTGCGCTTTGCTCGACGTGACCAGCGTGACGCGCTGTTGGCTGGCGCTCGCGTGCGGCGTGGCGCTACGACCGAAGGTCTCGGTCTCGCGGGAAAACCAGTACGGTTTTACATCAACGAGAGGCTGACTAAGCTGAACCAGCAGTTGTTTCGCCAAACACGGGCTGCTGCGGGAGTGCACGGCTGGCGCTTCGTTTGGTCGAAGCGTGCTCGTATCTTGGTACGCAACAAACCCGGAGATCCCACTCACAGGATTGCATCTGAGGGTGACATTGAGAATGTTATTGGACTTTGCTCAGACGCAAATAAATAATGCTTTGTATGGTGCTGTTTGTATTAGTATAGTGATTAGTTATAGCTCTCTTAGTATAAGTTATAGTTATAGGTTTAAAGTTGTGCGTCGTATCTGTCATGGTATGCGGAGTTGGGAAGTTAAAAGTGAGTACTTTACTGCAACAGCACAAAGAAACATTTTATTTACAAACACTACAAATACAGAAAACACATTTCTACATAACACTATTAATACATTTATATTACAAATTTATCAATACAGTACCATATTTATATATAACATCTATATCTATACTTATAATAAATCTGTAGAGAGGTCAATTCTGTACATGAAATATATTTCCAAAATAACTATTAGGGGGTGATTAGGGATCGATACTGATGCCAAAAATGCAATCAGTAAAATTTTTGTCTGTCTGTCTGTCTGTCTGTCTGTCTGTCTGTATAACCGTTATAGAAACAAAAACTACTCGACGGATTTTAACGAATCTTGGTACAATTATTGTTCATACTCCTGAGCTGGTTATAGTATACTTTTCATCACGCTACAATCAATAGGAGCAGAGCAGTGAAGGGAAATGTTGGGAAAATGGGAGAAGTTACTCCATTTTTTAAGCTTCCGTCGCGTGTGCAACCTTAATGGTTAAAGCTACACAGAAATCATGTATGACGGAAATGTTCTCCTTAAAATTAATTAAAAAATATCCCACGACAGCATATGTCTATCTTTTATGATTGACTCACAATAACACGTGTAACTCCCGATAGCTTAGCAGTTCGAAGCTTTTTGATTATATATGTCTACTCTTACGTTTATAACACTCTCAGTCATCCCATTCTTTTTTATGGAATAGTTAATAATGTTAATTAACCCACTTATAACTATCGTCCTTTTAAAAGGACGGCGCATAAACAAAAATCTTGTGATTAATGAGGGTAAAGTAAACAAAAATTATTGGTGACGTTTGAAAGTTGGATTGTGTGGCAGTACAATATAAGTATTGTGAGTGGTATAACGCATTATTATTAATCAGTTTTAAAGCTTTTGTTTTACGTTAAATTTATCATGAGTGATATGAGGTGAGTTATTTTTATTATTATTAAAATTCAGTTTTTTCGACAATGAATAATAAAACCTTCACTGCTCTTCTAAGTGAATTGAATGAAATATAAGTACCACCTGTCATTTTTTATACTTTTTTTTGGCAAAACTTTTGGTGTTCTTTATAAAGCCCAATAGTAATATCTACTACTAGTTGATACAAGAAAATGTTTTGTTTTGTCAGGAGAGTTTTTGGAAGAGGATGGGAGTCGCAACTTCATGAAATCATGGAAGAATTGGAATTTGATGAGGAAGCTCCTATTCCTGACAGCATCACATTTTTTCCACCAGAAAATTGTAATGCTGATGTCACCGACGAAGATTCTGGGGATGAAAATCAAGTCCACATTCAAAATTTACCTGGCACTCAACTTAGGACTCCAGCTCAAGTTCATTATATGAATTTGACAGACAGTAGTGACAGTGAAGACGAAATAAGTCTAGCTCAAGTTGCCAAAAGAATGCGCATCAGAATTTCCAATCCTCCGATCGAAAATCAGTTACCTGACGACGAACCAACACCCTCAACTTCCACAAGCGTCACAATACCAAAAACTAAACAGTATAACTGGATTACAAGAGATATACGTCCAATGTTTAGACCATGGGCCAGGATGCAGCAAGTTGCAAGACAGCAAAATGCATTATATTATTTTGAGCAACTTTTCAGCGACAGAATTACAGTTTTGCTGACAAATTATACGAATAATTATATAAATCAAAAAAATAAAATAGGAAACATAACGTGTGAAGAGATGAAATGCTTTATCGGAATACTCCTCTTCAGTGGGTATGTGGTAGTACCCAGAAGATATATGTATTGGGAAAATGCTGCAGACTGTGGAAACTCAATAGTTTATAAAGCATTGTCGAGAGATAGGTTTACTTTTATAATGTCTCACATTCATTGCTGTGATAATACAAATTTGCCATCTAATGACAAATATGCGAAGTGGAGACCACTCTTTGACGCGTTGAATGAGAACTTCCTAAACTATGCCCCATTCGAAGAAAACTACAGCATTGATGAAGCGATGATTCCGTATTACGGTGGTCACCCTTGAAACAGTTTATAAGAGGTAAACCTATCAGATGGGGTTACAAATTTTGGGTAGGATCGACACGTCTTGGGTACATATTATGGTTTGATCCTTATCAAGGGCAAACGGGAGACGACTTCAATTATTATAAAAAGTTGGGACTAGGAGCAAGTGTTATTTTACGTTTCGCAGATGTTCTTCGTACAGTCGATGCACAGGCACCTTTCCACCTATTTTTTGATAATTTCTTTACATCGATTCCATTACTAGATGAACTACGTGAAAGGGGGTTGAAGGCAACCGGAACAATTAGAGAAAATCGAGTATCGAAATGTCCGCTTCCAGCAAACAAAGAATTCAAGAAAACTTATCGTGGTTCTTTGAAATACAAAGCAACAAGAGCTGAAGAAATTATTGTGTGTAAGTGGAATGATAATAGTGTTGTAACAGTGGCTTCAAATGCTGCTAAAGTTTTACCACTGAGCAAAGTAAAACGCTTTTCACAACATGAGAAAAGATATGTACAAGTCGACCAGCCAGCCGTGATAAAGGTGTATAATGAAAACATGGGAGGTGTAGACAGGTCAGACCAAAATATTGGTTTATACCGAACATCGATACGAGGAAAAAAATGGTATTTCCCATTGATATGTCACGCACTTGACATGGCAGTTCAAAATGCTTGGCAACTATACCACATCGATGGCGGAGATTGCGATCATTTGCAATTTCGAAGAAATATTGCAACTTCCCTTCTAGAAACATACCGTAGAACAGAAAACAGAAAATCAGGTCGCACTTCACAAAATTATCACCAAAGTTCTCGGTATGATAACAAGAAGCATCTTGTAAAATATAACGAAAAGCAGTTGAGGTGTGTGATTTGTCACAAAAAATCCAATTTTTCGTGTAAAACGTGTGAAGTTACATTACATCCGAAAGAATGTTTTGAAACATACCATACGAAATATTTTTTTTTTTCAAGTCTTTATTTATTTATGTTATTTTTTTCAATTTCTTTACTTTTTTCATGATTTTAAGTAATAAATAAACGATACTAAAGACACTTCGTATTTTCTTTTGATTTACTTGAACAAGTAGTACATATTACTAATGTCCTTTTAAAAGAACACCAATTTCCCGGTTTCCCAACAGGTTTTTATTTTTTTTTGCATTTTTCGTAATGATCTGATTATACAAGGATACATATATCTGAATTTCATTGCAATCAGATACAAAAAGTCTATTCAGTAACAAGTGGGTTAAAAAAGTTAGCATTATTAACTATTCCATAAAAAAGAATCATAGAAATCGGTAGGTATAGAAACACCAAAGTTATACATGAAATACGCTAATAATAAGCCATCGCGCGTGAATACTGAATCATGCTGGTCGATGAACAAAAAGCCACTAATTACCCGATAGACTTTTTAAATTC
Source organism: Ceramica pisi (assembly GCA_963859965.1). Classification (NCBI taxonomy): domain Eukaryota; kingdom Metazoa; phylum Arthropoda; class Insecta; order Lepidoptera; family Noctuidae; genus Ceramica; species Ceramica pisi. The sequence goes on from OY982554.1 coordinate 12,607,187, forward strand.
TTTAAATATTCCCGGACTTTCTTCTCACGAAATTTGTTTAAAAATTGGCATTTCGATTATTCTGCTCCGAAATTTAAGACCACCACAACTTATAATCTAATCGAGATATAATCGAGACTCAAATTTTAACAGGTTGCGGTGCAGGTGAAACCGTCTTTATTCCCAGAATTCCCATAATACCAAATAATTTTCCATTCCAATTTAAAAGAACGCAATTCCCAGTATCGGTGTCTTATGCAATGACAATTAATAAGGCTCAAGGGCAGACTTTTCGTATTGCTGGAGTAGATCTCGGTGTCAGTTTTTTCTCGCATGGTCAGTTGTACGTCGCTCTTTCCCGGGTTAGCAGTTCTAGAAATCTTTATGTTCACGTGCCGGACGGGTCAACTTCCAACATAGTTTACCCGGAAGCTTTGCGGTGAAGTATTTTCGTTCTATAGCTACTTAAGCCTCATCTGAACGTGATCTAAACAATATTACCAATACATTAACTTAATAACACACAAGAAGTTACACGCTGACGGAGTCGCGGGCACAGCTATTAAACAATAATATTGTGCGGTTCCGTATTGCGATATTTTTCAACAGTATTGTAGATTGACATATTTCCCTACTAAAATACGAAAGTTAATCTGCCACATCAAAACCACTGAACCGTTAGGAAGGACATAGGCTACTTTTTTTACGAAAAACGACAGAAACGCGGACGAAGTCGCGGGCAAAAGCTAGTCATTATTATATACAATTTTACACATTACATCAGATGGCCAAGTCTAAATTATTGAGGTTTGGTTTGTTTAATGCTGGCTCACTGGCAACTAATCAGGATGAGTTCCTGATTGCCATGTCACAATACTCATCTATACTTATAATAAATCTGTAGAGAGGTCAATTCTGTACATGAAATATATTTCCAAAATAACTATCAGGGGGTGATTAGGGATCGATACTGATGCCAAAAATGCAATCAGTACAATTTTTGTCTGTCTGTCTGTCTGTCTGTCTGTCTGTATAACCGTTATAGAAACAAAAACTACTCGACGGATTTTAACGAAACTTGGTACAATTATTATTCATACTCCTGAGCAGGTTATAGTATACTTTTCATCACGCTACAATCAATAGGAGCAGAGCAGTGAAGGGAAATGTTGGGAAAACGGGAGAAGTTACTCCATTTTTTAAGCTTCCGTCGCGTGTGCAACCTTAACGGTGAAAGCTACACAGAAATCATGTATGACGGAAATGTTCTCCTTAAAATAAAAAATAAATATCCAACGACATCATATGTCTATCTTTTATGTTTGACGAACAATAACACGTGTAACTCCCGATAGCTTAGCAGTTCGAAGCTTTCTGATTATATTTGTCTACTCTTACGTTTATAAAACTCTCAGTGGTCCCTAATTAAAGTTATATTAACTATTCCATAAAAAGAGTCATAGAAATCGGTATAGAAACACCAAAGTTATACATGAAATACGCTAATAATAAGCCATGGTCGCGAACGCATTATAGGCTAGCGAGTAGCTTCGTAAAACGCCTTACGACAGTTTGCAATATCTACACTAATAATATAAAGAGGAAAACTTTGTCTGTATGTTTGTTTGTTTGATTGTAATGAATAGGCTCAAAAACTACTGGATCGATTTTAAATATTCTTTCACCATTTGAAAGCTAGATTATCCACGAGTAACATAGGCTATATTTTATTTTGGAAAAAATAGGGTTCCGTAAGATATTTGGGTTTTTCGGACACAAGGTGTAAAAATCAACCAGAAAAGTTACTTATTTTGCGTACGCTGCCTAAACTATAAAAGATAGAACCATAAATTGTTCTAATTAATTGTAGATCTTATAAATATCTATAAAAAAGTCCGCGACACACTGTACCTATCTATGTCGAGTGAGGCACAACAACCATTTTTTTATTTAAAAATCTTGATTTTTTTTTTACTACATTTAAACGCGTTTATTTTACTCATGCTATTAATCCGTATCAAAATAAAGTATTTCATCACTAAGTACAGTTTATGTAGATAATATTTGGCCTTGAATGATTAAAATCGGACGTTTGGTTTTGAAGTTATGGCGAAATTAAAATATTTCGATTTCTGCTGTTATTTAATTTTTTACTCATGCTATTAATCCGTATCAAAATAAAATATTTCATCACTAAGTACAGTTTATGTAGATAATATTTGGCCTTGAATGATTAAAATCGGACGTTTGGTTTTGAAGTTATGGCGAAATTAAAATATTTCGATTTCTGCTGTTATTTAATATAATAAATGCCAAAGTTTGTGAGTTTGTGTGTAGGTTTGTTACTCAATCACGTCAAAACGGCTGAAGGGATCGGGGTGAAATTTGGAACAGGGATAGATTATGGTCTGAAATAACACAAAGGCTATTTTATCCCACGGGAACGCGTACGAAGTCGCGGGCAGAAGCTAGTTTGATATAATGGCTATTAACGAGACATGGCTGAGACCTGGGGACGAAGGGCGCGCGCCTAAGGTTCCAGGATACAGGTTGAAGCACGTGCCACGGCCTGCGTCTACGCGCGGAGGGCGAGGTGGAGCGTAGCTTTTTATATTAAAACGGGAATAAGGGCGCGCGTACGACCACATCCGGAAAATTCTGGTGTGGAACAGATGTGGTTAAACCTAACAATCAATGGGAAAAAAATATTGATAGGCACTGCATACAGACCACCCTGGTTTGAACTGTAAAAATTTCTGGATGGGTTGACTGACAGTGTTAGCGCATTGGCACCATATGATCATTTAGTGATGATGGGGGATTTTAATGTTAATTTGTTGGACACAAATGGTGCAAAGACGAAGGATTTCCTGGAATTCCTAAATTACACTTGTCTGACTCAGGTAGTTCAGTCGCCAACCCATTTTGTAGGAGACAGTAGTACCCTGATAGATGTCATTTGCACTGATGTGGGAGTACGCAATGTTCGGGTTAATCACATCAGTGAACTTGGCAATCATTCGTTTATTGTTTGTGATACAGTAGTTAGGAAAATAAAGAGCAAACCTAGGCTGGTGACATATCGACCATTAAGGGATATTTTAGATGCGTACTTTGCGGCAGATCTGGAATCAATGCCATGGACGGAAATAGGCTCATTGCCAGATGTGGATAGCATGGTAGAATGCTTCAATTTTCTTGCAACCCAACTATTCGACTTACATGCACCCATAAAAAGTAGGATAGTTAGAGACCGTCCTACACCCTGGATAACAGATAATTAATGTTTAGGTTAAGAGATAAGGCAAAAGCCAACTATAAAAAGAGCAAACAGGAAACTACAAAAAAAAAATATTATTTAGATTTAAAAAAGCAAGCTTCTTCTGCACTGCTACCTACAGGAAAAGAAGGCATACTTTGAAGGGCACATTAATAATCAGTTAAAAATCCAAAAACGCTATGGAAAAATCTCATTATTCTTATTCTCTCTTATTATTATTATTATTCCATTTATTTATTTTTTGTACATATATTTTACATTTTTAAATATTTCTGTAAAACTAATTAAAAAAAAAACATTTAAAAATATTTAAAAAATAGTAGCCCACCGGCATCGGGAACAGGGTCCAAGCTACCGGTGGTCAGGGCTCCCGAGAGAGGAACCTCCTAACAATACGCGCCGTGTCCAAGAGTACTGCTTTCTGGATCAAGCCCTTGATCCAGCTGCCTAACGAGAGCCTCTTGCGGTGTTGGTCGAGGCTCTTGGCAATAATGCCATTGGCCGTCACGACTATCGGCACAATGACTGCTGTGTTCACATCCCACATGTCGACAACCTCGCGAGCCAAGTCAAGATACTTACTTTGTTTCTCTTTCTCAGACTTCACGAGGTTCTCGTCATGAGGGACTGCTATATCAACAATCATTGCGCGACGCTCTAGTCGGTCTATCACCACTATGTCAGGCTTATTGGTAACAATAGTCCTGTCAGTGATGATAGACCGATCCCAGTACAACGTGCAATTGCCATTTTCGAGAACTGGGTCGGGCGCATACCTATAGTACGGTACTTCCGATTCCACAAGATTGTATCTCAGAGCTAGTTGCTGGTGGATGATCCTGGCTACAAGGTTGTGCCTGTGCAAATAGTCTCCGTTAGCCAGACTAGAACAACCGGAAATAATGTGGCGGATGGATTCCCCGGGTCGGTGACATGCCCGACATATGTCAACCGTACCGTCCTTCACAATGTATTTCCGGTAGTTGTTCGTCATCATAACTTCGTCCATGATCGCGCAGACAAAACCTTCGGTTTCCCCAAAGAGGTCACCAAAACGCAGCCAGGCTACGGACGCTAAAAAGTCTACATCGGGCCCATGTAGGACCCGATAAAAGCGTCCGTGAAGCTCCTTGCTCTGCCATACCTCCCTGCGGTCGTTAGTATCTAATACCACAGGTTTGCGCCAGTTCTCGTTAGCCAAGGAGAGCGCGGTAAGGCCTTCGTCCACCGCTACCACATCCCGATGCATACCCACGTCGGCCTCTAGGAAGTATTCCCTAAGGCTGCATACCTCGCGGTTGTGCAGGGTCTTAGCATTTAAGAAGCCACGACCCCCGCACTTCCGCGGGATATACAGCCTCATCACCGATGACCGTGGGTGATGCATTCGATTTGCGGTAAGCAGTGAGCGTACCCTTCTATCCAGGGCGTCAAGTTCTGTCTGAGTCCATTTGAGTATGCCGAAAGAGTACATCAACACCGGCATGACCCAACCGTTGAATGCACGCACCTTGTTTCCGCCTGATAAAAGACTGTTAAGTATTTTATTCAGGCGGCCAAAGAAGCGCTCCCTCAACGATTGTTTCATATCAGCAGCATTGATGCCTAACGCTTCCGACATACCCAAATACTTGTAAGTTTCGGTTGAGGAGAGGGACCTTAGGTGTATGGAATCCGAGAGTTGTGTTCCCACGGATTCCATAATCTCCCCTCGCTTTACATGCATGGTCGCACATTTATCCACACCAAATTCCATCCTGATGGCGCTACTGAAGTTTTCTGTCACCTTCAGTAGCTTCATCAGTTGCAAGTTGTTAGGAGCAAATAGTTTCAAGTCATCCATGTAAAGGAGGTGCGATATGACCTGACCACCTCTTCTCAACCGGAAGCCTTGCCCCGAACCCTCCAGCAATGTACTGAGAGGGTTGAGGGCCAGACAAAACCACAGTGGACTCAGACTGTCGCCCTGAAATATGCCACGCTCGATCCTTATCGGGTCGCTGTTCACCTGAGTCTGTCGACACGCTGGATAGTGAAGGACCGTCCTCCACTACCCCATACAAGACATCAGGAAGGTGCGTAGAACTGCATTAACTTTATACAGCTCCAGCACCCTCGTGAGCCATGTATGTGGCACTGAGTCATAGGCCTTCTTATAATCTATCCAGCATGTCGACAGATCCCTTCGGGAACGACGAACCTGTTGGCTAATGGCAATGTCAATGAGGAGCAGCTCCTTAGTACCGCGGGACCCGTTCCTGCATCCATTTTGAGAGGCAGACATAATTGAATTACTATCAATATGATGGTTTATCTTAGCTCTCAAAATGGATGTAAGAACTTTATAGACCGTCGGTAAACACGTGATCGGTCTATAATTTTTAGGCTCCACGGTACTACCTGATTTATGGAGCAGGTGGGTTATTCCTGTAGTTAGGAACTGGGGCAGCGACCCTGACTCTAAGGCAGACTGGAATTGAGATGCCAAGCGAGTGTGCGATCCTTGGAACCATTTAATCCAAAAGTTGTGCAGCCCGTCCGGTCCTGGAGATTTCCAGTTAGGCAACGGACGGACTGCACGAGCTACATCTTGGGGGCTGATAGCAATTGCCCCCATCTCTGGTATCGGATCGCACGCGCGTTCGAATTCCCGAGTCCAATCGCCCTCGGTATGACTGACAGGCACCGACCAGATTATTATTATTATTTTTTTTGTTGTTTTCTTTCTCGGTTCTCTGGAGACCCGGTCCTTTGGTAGGCGTACGAGGGGCCGAAACCAACTCGCAGAGGCCCCGTTAGAAATTTCAAATGTAATGGGGCACCAACCGGCGATTATCCCTGTATGCACTGTGAAAGTATTCCCAAGGACAATCCCCGGTTGGAGCAAGAATATTGCAGAATATGGAAAAAAAAAAGATGAAACGCTATGGGTTTGGGCGGTTTAGTGGACTGATAATCGTTTATTATAGAACTATTGGCCCCTGCCTGACCACTAACAATACACACGGCTTTTAAATGGCAGGGGGTGACTTGCACACTCAATGAATGGGCCCCCGAAAACGGTCGCTAGCACAAAGTGACGTAGCGCCAAGGAGGCAACATAGCCTGAGGTGCTAGAGGAGTGGAGAGGTATACCACGGCTATCAGGACAATCCCGGAAGTGCGGTCAAGATCCCTACCAGCATCTTACTGGATTATACATCCTTCTCCCGAGCACGTGTGCTCTAGCGAATCTCCACTCAGACCGGCCAATTAAGGCAAGAGAGAGGTGGGAGCTCTGTTCCTCGTCAGTATTCACTCTGGCCAGCCAATAAAGGCAAGCCGTAGATGAGGAACAAGACTTCTCCCGGGAGATAAGGTTCGTGGGGTCGCTACTGCCCAACAGTTAGCCACAAAACTGCCTTGCGGATTGTATCTCTCTTTGTCTGGCCCCTCACCCTAGGTATGACCTAAGGTTCATCGGGACGCGCAAGCCCCACCACGACGTCAACGTAGAGATACTGCGGTAGGGTTATTATTATTATTATTATTTATAGTGATAGCACGCTCCCCAGACAATTCAGTGACCCAGATGAGATTAACAGGGCTTTTCTCAGTGTGCCCGGTAAATGCACTTTGTCTCCATCACAGCTTTTATACTTCAACTCTAACAGATATGGGGATGTACATTTCAAGTTGCGTCACGTTAATGAGGATGAAATTGCAAAAATTCTTAAGAGCTTGGGGTCGAATGCTAAGGGAATAGATGACTTGAGTCTTGATATGATTATGCTCACATTACCGGTCACCCTCCAAGCCATCACCACTATAGTAAATAAGTCCATTGAAACAAACACTTTCCCTGGTTTATGGAAATGTGCTATAGTGCGGCCATTGCCAAAAGTCAGTAATCCTAGTACTTATAAAGACCTGCGCCCAGTAAGTATTCTGCCTTGTCTGTCTAAAGTCTTGGAGAGGGTAGTTTGCAACCAAATGTTAGAGTATCTGGAAGCTGGAACAACATGCTTCCAGATCTTCAGTCCGGCTTTAGGAAGGGTCGTGGGACGGCCACAGCACTTTCCGATGTAGTAGGAAATATCCTGGAAGCACGAGATAGGGGGGAGGGAACAATCCTTGCACTCCTTGACTTTTCACGGGCTTTCGATGCTATTAACACCACTCTTTTGCTTTCCAAGTTAGCCTATTATGGTTTTACTATGGAAACGGAACCACTCGGTTCAATAGCTATTTACAAAATAGGTCACAGCTCGTGGAGGTTCGGGGGGACGATGGATCAACTTCGTCTTCCTCACCGCGTCAGGTGTCACGTGGTGTGCCCCAAGGTTCAATTTTGGGGCCCCTTTTGTATATTCTTTACAGTGCGGATATTGTTGAATCCTTCCATCATTGCAGATACCATAATATGTATGCGGATGACATTCAGTTATATATTTCTTTTAAGCCAGCGGATTTAAAACAGGCAGTGGATAAAATCAATGCAGACTTAGAGAGAGTGGTAGAATGGTCAGATGATAATTCATTGGTTTTGAACCCGCTGAAGTCTAAATTTATGGTCTTAGGGAGTAAGAAAATGATCAGTGCGATACTGTCGGCCAATCCAGAAGTTTTTATTAAGGGGGAAAAAATAGACAGGGTAGAGGAGGCCTGCAATCTGGGTTTAACTATGGACCCTGAGCTTAGATTTGAGAAGCACATCAGTAATGCCATGAGAAATTGTTTTTATAGGTTAAAACTTCTACATACAATGAGAGCCCATTTGAGTGTTGATCTGCGTAAACAACTAGTAGACAGCTTAATTTTATCAAGACTGAATTATTGTGACACGGTTTATGGACCATGCCTGTTAGTAAGAACTGAAAAACTAATACAGCGTATACTAAACGCATGTGCACGGTTTTGCGTAAATATACCACGTAGAAGTCATGTCACTCCATAAATCAATGATCTTAACATCATGAAAATGGAAGCAAGAAGAAAGTTGCATTTGGCTAGCTTACTGTTTGGAGTTGTCACAACACAGAAACCACATTATTTGTTTGAGAAGCTAAAGTGGAGACACAGCAAATATTATTATGAACCACGCTTCTTCACATACCCTCTTTGTACACCACATCACGTGTGCGTTCGCCCAGCGGAATGTTGTTGAATTAAAAGATTTTAATTATGCAGATATTTAGTGTATGACGTCGTATAATTGTGTATGGTATAAAAAAATTTGTGCACGCAGCCATTGTGGAGAAATTCACCAAAAACTGATTCCGCTGGGCGAACGTTGTCCTGGCGGAACTTTTTTTAATCCATAGATTTTAGAAGAAAAGAGATGTGTCCAAAAATTAGTGTGTATTTGTGTGTAATTGTGTATGTATGAATAAAATTAGTGCATGCATAAACTTCGGAGAAATTCAAGTTTCCGCTACGCGAACGTTTGGCCATTACCTAGTTTTCATATAAGGCGCTTACATAGAGAGCTGTAGATTTTTACATAAGTTGTTTTAAATTTGTTTATATTTGTTTAAAAAATAGATTTAGAAAAAATCGTAGGGCTTAAAAGATAAAAATATAAACGTAAAATACGCTTATTAGGTCTTAGTTCTTAAAGTATGCACTTTGGGGTCTAGATTTTCACGTTTATACATACCTTGTAAGTGTCTGCAACATGTTGCCAAGTATCAATGATGTTCCGTTAGTAATTAAAGAGTTATAGGACAATTTACCATGAATTGATCACTGTTTACAAAGCAGTCAAATATCACGCCGTTCTAAAGGAATTGCATGGTAAAATGTATGCCAATAATTAGTGTATTCATTCAACTATTCACATGCAAAATTTCATGTCATTAAATTCAGTAATTAAAGAAAAACAATTATAATACTGACGAAGCATCGAAAACCTACATAACCCGACCAAGTTCGGATGGCTACAAAAAAGCGGCCGTGCCATATATCTTAGAAACGTTCTTAACCTTGCAATATAGTATTTATTAATATGTTACAGTTACGTACACAAGCGTTAGGAAAAAATAAAACAATTGCATTTCTTGAATGAAAAATATTTTTTAATAATAACGCCACTATCTACGATAAAAATAAATCTTCAATTAACAAGTACTTCTCTATTTAAATATTCGAGTACAAAAATATTTTTAATTACATATAATACTTAATTATGTAAGTAGGTAATTATGATAACGTTAACAAACGCTTGCAACGACAGCAATAGACTTAAATGTGTTTTAACTAAAATAGGTTTAATAAACGATTAAACTATAAGGGATTATGAATATAAGGGTAAGTATAATATTTCGAGCTTCAATAAAAATTAAAATCACATCACATAACTAAATAGTCAATATAAACAACTGAATAGTCATTCAGTTGTTTAGATTTGATCAACATTAAAAAAGTGCTTATAAACTAAAACATTGGTATGAAAAAGGTATTTTCAAGAAAATATTCTTAAATGAGTAGCAAATACAGTAAATAACCTCAACATACATAAGTCACTACCAGTACAACGGTATACATCAATTAAAAAATCGATTCAAGAAGTAGTTTTTTTTAAGTTATTAGATTGTTTGATTCACTAAAGTTGCAAAGGGGAACGCTCGTGCATGCCTAGTCCATTGGTTAAATAGTGTAATAAGCTACAATATGATAAATATTTACCTAAACAGTAGTAGGTACTTACATGTGGTAATTATTTAATTTCCCTAAGGGGTCTATACTTAGTTAGAATCCTGATCCGTGAAATCTTCAATAGAAATTAGCTGTATGAATTTTATTTGTCTTAAATAATAGGTTTATCTAGATTATATCTAAAGTCTCAAAAGCATACTTAAATAAAGTACCTACGTAAATAGTACCTACTTTCTGTCATAGTCAAATACATTTAAAAAGTAGGTGTACAAAAATAAATGACATTATTATATCGAAACAACAATTGTGTTATCACCTATACCAATTCAATACCGATATTATACTGTAAATTTTGGGATGTTACCTAAATATATTGCACGGCCGCTTTTTTGTAGCTATTCGAACTTGGTCGGGTTATGTAGGTTTTCGATGCTTCGTCAGTATTATAATTGTTTTTCTTTAATTACTGAATTTAATGACATGAAATTTTGCATGTGAATAGTTGAATGAATACACTAATTATTGGCATACATTTTACCATGCAATTCCTTTAGAACGTCGTGATATTTGACTGCTTTGTAAACAGTGATCAATTCATGGTAAATTGTCCTATAACTCTTTAATTACTAACGGAACATCATTGACACTTGGCAACATGTTGCAAACACTTACAAGGTTTGTATAAACGTGAAAATCTAGACCCCAAAGTGCATACATTAAGAACTAAGACCTAATAAGCGTATTTTACGTTTATATTTTTATCTTTTAAGCCCTACGATTTTTTCTAAATCTGTTTTTTAAACAAATATAAACAAATTCAAAACAACTTATGTAAAAATCTACAGCTCTCTATGTAAGTGCTTTATATGAAAACTAGGTAATGGCCAAACGTTCGCGTAGCGGAAACTTGAATTTCTCCGAAGTTTATGCATGCACTAATTTTATTCATACATACACAATTACACACAAATACACACTAATTTTTGGACACATCTCTTTTCTTCTAAAGTCTATGGATTAAAAAAAGTTCCGCCAGGACAACGTTCGCCCAGCGGAATCAGTTTTTGGTGAATTTCTCCACAATGGCTGCGTGCACAAATTTTTTTATACCATACACAATTATACGACGTCATACACTAAATATCTGCATAATTAAAATCTTTTAATTCAACAACATTCCGCTGCACGAACGCACACCCACATCACCGGACCGCAGCATTCAGGGGGAGTTTCAGGTATGCCGCCACGCACTGTTGGAACGACCTTCCTCCACCAGTCAGAGACCTGAAATCAAAAAATAATTTCATAAATATGTTAAAGAAATATTTTATGCAAGTTCAGAAATCTACATAGTTTTGAATGTATATTGGAACACAATCTGCTCTTTTTAACTTACCTCTTGGGTTATGGCCTACAGGCAATGGATGTGGTCGTCCAAAGTGGTGGTTTGGCTGATTCCACCCCCCCCCCTTTTATTGCTCGGTCTTCTAATGCTCAGGGTGGGCTTGTGGAGCATGGTTACTGGGGAATTAGAACAGTGTTGGTCAGCTGTGGGTCATGGGCATTGCGTTGGGTGGGCGACGGGTCCCCACATGTCTCTTTCGAATGTTTCGATAGCTGTTCCGATCGACTTGGGACTCATTCGTACGCTTACTCAATATCACTGCAGTTTATCCTCTGCATCTCATTTGCAATACATAAAACATATTGTTTTCTTCATTACTTATAGAAAAATAAACTCACCAACACGATTTACTGTAGCCAAGCCATGAAGCCAATATGCAAATGGCCGCCATCATACTATGGTGCAAATTATGGTGTATTTGTCTGCCATCATTAGACTGATGTTCATACTGAAAAAACAAACAGGAATTTTGTATGTTTATTTAGATGATTCGATAACAGCACATGTGTGAGTACCTACTGTGTACCTTTAACTTTAACTTTAATTATCAGTTTTAGGTATGTTTTTGACTTGAATGTACCCTGGCGGTTGGGAGTGTCATGCTCACTCAAAAGTCTAGCTGATGGTGGCGTATGCGTTGGATCATTTGGCTCCCTTCAAAATGGTTGAGCCGAATGGTGCTGGCGCATGCGTCATGTTCGTGAACGGGCGCCGTCAGTCGGGACTGGTCATTTCTTAGCTGCCATGGTTAATTTTAATTATTTCTTTGAATTGTTCCTCTTTTATTCCGGACGTTTTTATCCTGCTCGTCTTTTACATCGTTCTCACATGTATGTATAATTTCAACCCGATGTAAATAAATCTTTGTAAAAAAATATTATTTTTAAAAGAGTGTCCGTGGAGTTTCTTGCACGTTCTTCTCCATAGAGATCTACGCTTTGGAACGTGCAAATAGCTTCAACTTTTTGGACCGACCGACCTTGACAATTCAAAAGTCCCTGTAAATGGTTTAATTGAAATAAATGCTTGAATTTTGAATTTTGATTTTGATGTAACAGTTATTAACTATGTAGTATTTTTTCAATTTCGACTATATTTTCTTGTTATGTTTTTGGAGTGTTGTGTTGGTACACATGTTTTTTTTTATTGGTATATAATATTATGCGACTTGGTAAAAAATTTCTTAGGTGTGATTATTAGTTTTATATTAGAAATTAGTATTATATAGGTATTATTTTAATAGTTAGTAGTGTAATTTGAATAATTTTAATATTTACGTACCTGTTCTGTGTTGTGTATTTGTTAACACAAGCGGGGGGACGTCTGAACGTCACACAAACGGTATTTGCTGAAAACCAGCGCTGCTGACTGGTGGACTTGTCCCAGAGTCGCAGCATATGCTGAGCAAAGGCCGATTCTTGCTTGGATGCGACGCACAACTTTAATTTTCATTTATATTGTCAATGTTGTTTGTACAAATTTTGTTTCTTTTGTTTATGTTGTCAACTTGTCAAGTTGTCAATCAACGTCAGTGCCGGATGTCACGGTCGCGCCATAGACAACTGTTGAACTATGTTCTGGTGTGTCTGTGGTGTGACCAGAGAGTCGAGATAGGTTGATGGCCGGCTTAGATTATATACCTCTAGATGTAGCCATGAGACTGTAGGGAAGTGTGGAAGTGAGAAGCATATATTCGAAACAAGTGAGAAAATTGAGACAAAACATAACATGCTCTGTCTCATACGGCGTGCCGGTTTTTTGCTTGGCGAACTTTGGAAAGTTAGCCAAACAAAGGCCTGTCACTGTCACTGAGAGGTCGACTCGAGTCAGTTTTTTATGTTTTTAGATAATTTCGTCAATTAAAGTAATAGTTTTAGTGCATTTATGAGAAATAGACTCCAATAGTTAAGTGTTTTGTGCATTTTGTGTGCTATATAATGGGATGGTACAGTATTGTAGGCTGCAAAAGCCGCACAGAAAGAAAGGAAGATGAGAATGTTACTTTTTACCTACTCGTAAGTATGCAAATGTTAATAGTTATTGTGCACAGAAATCACGGAGCAAGTACTGCTCCGTGGAAGAAATACATTTGTGTTTATGTAATGACATGGCTTTCGATGAAAATTAGGCGTAATTCTAGCGATATCGTTTATTTTTCTTTTCACATAACCTATAACTTGATATTCGTTGTGTTGCCATACCTTGTCATCTTTTTTTCCCTTAACTCTGTAATAAAAAGTGCAAGTAGTTAAATAAATAAAATTCAAAAAATTAAATAGTTTGTTCACCAGATTACTTTGAATTATATAGTAAACTTCATATTAATCTAATATATAAAATGCTCGTGTCACATTGTTTGATACAAAAACTTCAATTCAATGTGCAAACAACGAGGCAAAAATCTATATATATAAAACAAAGACGGGTTTGTTACAACACTTATAACTCGAGATCTGCTGAACCAATTTTCATGGTTATTGATTCGTTGGATTTGTCTCCGACCCGAATAGCAGAATACATCTGAAAAACAATGAAAACTAGATATGTGCAATGAATACTTAATCCACGGCAGCGAAGCCGCGGGGGACAGCTAGTTTATTATAAAACAGATGAGTTTGTTTGTTTGTTTGGTTGGTTGAACGCGCTAATCTCCGGAACTACTGGTCGGATTTGAAAAATTCTTTCAGTTTTAGACAGCCCATTTATCGAGAGAGGCTATAGGCTATATATCATTACGCTGAGACAAATAGGAGCGGAGCATTAATAGAAAATGTGACGCAAACGAAGTTGCGCGGGTCAGCTAGTATTTCATAAAATAGACCTCTCGAGTCTCTGCGATTAGTTTGTTCAATCAAATAAACCATCAAAGTTCTAATTCTGCTTTGTAACAATACTGAAAGTATTTAAAGTATCATGTAACATGTTCCATGTTCCAAGATTGTTTTACTAAAATATTACTGTTAATATCATTAGAATCTTGTTGGCAATTTTATATGTTGAATAATATAAATAATTTTGCACTCTTCATATGAATGACATTATGCAACTCATATTAGTACATTAATTTAGTAGTTGTTACAACGAAACACCCTCACGTTTTTGGTCATATTTAGGGAAAAGTTTCCGTAATAGCAACATTGAAGTTTTATAGTGCTGTCTCATGTGCCTCCACGAGGTGGCTACATCTAGAGGTATATAATCTAAGTCTAAGATGGCCGGCCTGACATAGATTAATGTTTCTAGTTTTGTTTAGTTTATTGTTTTTTTTTTTTTATTTGGTAATTTAAGTTGTAATGTGTGTCGCTTCTGGCGGAGTGAATAAATTTTCTTTCTTCTTTCTTTCTTTCTTTCATCCCGAAGCCTGGGCGCCCTGCGGACTCTCCGTCCGCATTCCGGCCCGTGGTGTTGCTCGACGAGGTGGGCAAGCTCTTCGAGAGAGTCATTGCGGACCGCCTCGCCGGGCACCTAGCGGGAACGGGGCCGGATCTTGCGGACAACCAGTTTGGTTTCCGCAAGGGGCGCTCTACGGTGGACGCCGTCATGCGCGTCAGAGCCCTCACGACGGGGGATGCGGTCTCCCGGGGTGGTGTTGTCTTGGCGGTGTCTCTCGACATCGCCAACGCCTTCAACACCATGCCCTGGAGCTGCATTGGGGAGACACTCCGGTATCATCGGGTGCCGACCTACCTTCGTCGTGTGGTCGGGGACTACCTGTCCGACCGGGCAGTAATCTACCCAAGTCACAGCGGTGAGTGGAACCGGCGAGAGATGTCGTGCGGTGTCCCACAGGGTTCGGTTCTGGGGCCGCCCCTGTGGAACATCGGTTACGACTGGGTGCTGCGAGCCGTCAGCGTCATTTGCTACGCTGACGACACGCTGGTGCGTATGACGTAATTATACTTTATTTTTATTTGTTAATTGTACACCTACCACAGTGTAGTCTTTTTAACCCAAAGGTTGACTGGTAGAGAATGCCTTGTTGCATTAAGTCCGCCCATGTACCACTATTGTGCATAAAGTCTAAATAAATAAATAAATAGTGGCGATAAGTCCCCTCTTTGAGGACTGGCTTGAGAGGCGCCACGGCGTCCTCACCTTCCGCCTGACGCAGGTCCTCACCGGACATGGATGTTTCGGGAGGTTCCTGTACCGAATCGGGCGGGAGGAAACGCCCGGGTGTCACCACTGCGAGGATCGACCGGAGGACACGGTAGAGCACACTGTGCAGGTGTGCCCCGCTTGGGCGGCGCACCGCCGTGTCCTCGAAACGGCGATCGGCGGCGACCTCTCGCGTCCGGCCCTGGTCCAAGCCATGGTCCGGAGCGAGACGGAATGGGACGCCGTTGCCTCCTTCTGCGAAGCAGTCATGCTAGCGAAGGAGGTGGCGGAGCGGGAGAGGAGACCCTCTCGTCCCGGCCGCCGTGGTAGACGCCGCGGGCGTTGGGGGCCACCACCTGGTGACCTCCGGCCACCGTAGGCGCGGGCCTGACCGGCGGGCCGTCCGCCTAGTGATGACAGGCCGTGTCGACGGCGCGTTAGTGTTCCACGCGCGCCTCAAAGAGAGTCAGCAACACAGTGGGGCCCGAAAGGGCCGACGCCTGCTGGAGTCGCGGGATTATTCGCAAGAAACACCGTGGCTCCGGAACACAAAGGGCAATGAAGGAAAATGGATGGGTTTTAGTCAGTAGAAGTCTGAAACTCCCTCCCGCTACACCCAGAGCGGGAGGAGTCATTGGATGATTTCCCATCACTAAAAAAAAAAAAAGGTTAAGAACGTTTCTTAGATATATGGCACGGCCGCTTTTTTGTAGCCATCCGAACTTGGTCGGGTTATGTAGGTTTTCGATGCTGCGTCAGTATTATAATTGTTTTTCTTTAATTACTGAATTTAATGACATGAAATTTTGCATGTGAATAGTTGAATGAATAAACTAATTATTGGCATACATTTTACCATGCAATTCCTTTAGAACGTCGTGATATTTGACTGCTTTGTAAACAGTGATCTATTCATGGTAAATTGTCCTATAACTCTTTAATTACTAACGGAACATCATTGATACTTGGTAACATGTTGCAGACACTTACAAGGTTTGTATAAACGTGAAAATCTAGACCCAAAGTGCATAAGTACTTTAAGAACTAAGACCTAATAAGCGTATTTTACGTTTATATTTTTATCTTTTTTTACAAATTCAAAACAACGTATGTAAAAATTTACAGCTCTCTATGTAAGCGCTTTATATGAAAACTAGCTAATGGCCAAACGTTCGCGTAGCGGAAACTTGATTTTCTCCGAAGTTTATGCATGCACTAATTTTATTCATACATACACAATTACACACAAATTTTTGGACACATCTCTTTTCTTCTAAAGTCTAAGGATTAAAAAAAGTTCCGCCAGGACAACGTTCGCCCAGCGGAATCAGTTTATGGTGATTTTCTCCACAACGGCTGCGTGCACAATTTTTTTTTTACCATACACAATTATTACGACGTCATACACTAAATATCTGCACAACATTCCGCTGCGCGATCGCACACCATAATATTATATGCGCGGGCGGAGCGTGAGGGGAGGAATTTTTTCAGTGTTAGATAGCCCATTTATCGAGGAAGGTTATAGGCTATACAGGGCGTATTGACATCGTAACGCAAACTTCGGGAAAAGGCTACACCTCGTGCCACTAACCAAATTGTGGAAGTCATTAATCTTGCTAATGAACGGTTACAGAAATTGACATTTTCGAGCGCGCAATGTATTGTAATGGCGCGCAATGTATTGACGACACGGTTGGCGCAGTGGTTGAGCGATTGACTGCTGCGCAGCATGTCGCGGGTTCGATTCCCGTACGGAACAAATATTTGTACGGCCTACATGTATTTGTTCCGAGTCTGGGTGTTTTCTATCTATAATATGTATGTATTTACAAAAAAAAATGTAGGTATATAAGTAGTTTACCAGCCATCTCGTTACCATAACACAAGCATTAAGTTGCTTAGCTTGGGATTATATGGCGTTGTGTGAAATGTCCAAGGATATTATTATTATTAAAGGATATTATTATTGTGAACAACGCGATCTAAACGCGTGAGAGCGTTGCACGCAATACATAGGTACCTCACGTCTTGCACACACAGAAGTACACAGGTCTGTGACGCCGCGGCCGGCGACGCGCATGTACCTACCTACGAATATCGCCTACCTATCACCGACGCCTAACAGGTACTACATAAAATTATTTAATCACTGAGAAATAACTACCTACGGTGCCTACCTACTGATGGATGGTAGGAACATGTTTATGCAGAATTTAAGAGCAAAAAAGCTGACCTTGGTCGGAGCTTCGTTTCCATCCGCGAATTGTGTTCGAATTTTTATTGTATCTAGGTACCTACCTACGGTCTAGATAGATGGCAACAAGCAAGGTCACCTTGAATGGAACACTGCATTACATCCTTCTGAAACATGCTTAAGATAAGCCATAAGCTTAGTCTTTTAAAATCACGACTCCGATAAGGATTAATTACAAAAAATAAGCTTGTAAGTACCTACATCTAGATCCGGGCACGCAGGTAGCTAATGAACTACCTAACTCTCTTTGAATGTACCTACCTAAATACCTACGAATATCAAACCCTCCGCCGAAGGCAACACTTTCACATAAAATAATTTTAGTTAGGTACTCAAAAATACCTATCTACTAACATGTTTAAGCAGAAGTCAAGGAGCCATAAGCTTACGTCTCTTAAATTCACGAACACAATTCCGATAAGGATTGACAACAAAGGCGGCGATGAGCGAGTCAGACTCTCACACAAAGGGTTCCGTACCATAACCATAAACCATACACAAAAACCGGCCAAGTGCGAGTCGGACTCGCGCACTGAGGGTTCCGTAAGCAGTAGTTGCGATTTACGATTTATGACGTATTAAAAAAAAAATACTTACTAGATCTCGTTCAAACCAATTTTCGCTGATAGTTTACATGGTAATGTACATCATATATTTTTTTTAGTTTTATCATTCTCTTATTTTAGAAGTTAAAGGGGACACATTTCTAAGTATGGGGACCCCCAATATTTATTGTATTTTTTTTTCTATTTTTATGTGAAAATCTTTATGCGGTTCACAAAATACATCTACTTACCAAATTTCAACAGCGTAGTTCTTATAGTTTCGGAGAAAAATGGCTGTGATAAACGGACGGACAGACAGACAGACATGACGAATCTATAAGGGTTCCGTTTTTGCCATTTGGCTACGGAACCCTAAAAACACGTTTCTTGTATGCGAGCTCTCTGTAAATTTTATTTTATTATTTGTTGTTATAGCAGAAATAGGGATAAGTACAGCCCACTGACAGACAGGTGGCCGGACAGCAGAGGCTTAGTAATAGGGTTCCATTGTTTACTCTTCTGGTACGGAATCCTAAAAAGAAGCTTGCAAGTACTTAGAGATCCGATTATGTAGGTATTTACTAGTAACTACCTGACTCACCCCTAACCAGAAAGGGTTCGAAGTGGCCGCCGTCAGCATGCTCGCAGAGTTTCAGCGTGGTCACGGGGCTGAAGGTTTGTCCTGGGCACACTCCTCACGCAACGAGTCTAACAAATTCACGATGCGATTCCCCATCTCGGCTGCGGAATCACACTCGGACAGAAACACCTTGTCTTTGACGTAACCCCAAAGAAAAAAACCTAATGGGGTCAAGTGGTGAGCGAGCTGCCCATGGCTCCCGGCCGAATCTCCCAAACCACCGATTCTCTAATGATTCGGTAAGGCAGCGTCTCACGGGAAGAGTCACGTGTGGGGGAGCACCATCGGGGATGACGAGCTCCTCACAGATCCCACGTGCTTCGCCATAACACATCAGCATGTTACCGTTTTCTTGGGCACTGAATTTCTCATTAAGTCCAGATCACATTTTTCAATGAAACACAAAGACACACAAAAACACGCAAGTTCACAGAAAGAAACCAAAACTTGTCTACTCTAACGTTTCGAAAACCGAATTTTGCAAAAAAAAGCACTCGTTCGCGATCAGCGTCAACAAGGAACTGACAAAAATCCATCATTTAAATTGTTTTTTCGATCTTTGCCTACATTGCCTACTTTGCAAATGCCTACATTGCACCAGTAGTGCTAGGGCCGGGCTTGCGATGATAATGGTATGAAAGTTCCTTTTTTTTTGCTTTTAATTTATTAATGTTTTTTTTATCGAATAAATTTGATATTGTAAAACTGAACATTTTATTTAAACCAAACAGAAACAAATTAGCGTCATCAATCGTCATTTTTAAGTTTCAACACCCGTGTTGATGCCGTATTTAAAATTCTGTCACATTCGTTGTTTCAAAGCGTAAAATGGGTATAGCAAGATCCAATGGGGTTGGCCGGTGCAAGCTGAAAGCAGATGGCGCTAGCATAGTTTGTTCCCTTGTTATTTTTTTATGTTGTGTTAGTTGCAGTTTTAACGTCTAAATTCTTGTGTACGTTACCCTAGCAAGAAAGTATCTCCTAGAGTTATGTGAGTAGAACGTATAGTTGGTGCCTTTTCTGCTGTAAATGTGCCCCCACATAAAAAATGTGTGCCCCCTGTCGTTTTGGAATAAAACGGAAAAAACGATTCTTGCTGGGGTAACGTTTTTCTAGCAGGAAAATTCTAAACGAATGATCGGAGAGAGAAAAATTGTGCATGGCCAGAGAGCTTACATGTGTGCCAAAATGTGCCCCCAAAAATAAAATCTGTGCCCCTTCAGATTTACGAGATATTGCATTTCCTGCTGGAGTAACGTTTTGATGAATCGTATATCTCTATAACCATTGCATGTGCCCCTGTAGAATAAACATACACTAGTAGCTCTTAATGTGTGCCCATATGTGCCCCAAATTAGATTTAAGAAAATATTTATAGTTTTCAAGTTATCGCGGTTTTATGAAAACTCGAAAAAACATCGCAGCGCCTAAATGAGACAAGGTATAAGTTCGCTTAGAACTGTATTCGGTCCTTCTTGACGCTAATAATAACCATACAAAGTTTCAAAACTATTCTTGCATGCGTTTTTGAATAATCTTGCTAAAAGTCAAAACGATGGTGTCATAATTTTGACGGCAAAATACAAGGAATCGGCTCAATCCCAGATATGTAGGTGTAAACCAAAATCTTGTGCCTTTAGTCAAAAATATATGGTGAAAATATTCAGCTTGGAATGTTTCGCATTATGTAAATAATAACAAAAAACCAAAATATGTAATCAACGGCTGGTTATCCGACCAAATTTGAATGACTACTAAAAAGCGACTGATTCATACAAATCGGTGACCTTCTTTATTGGACGTATTATACCTAAGCTGTTGTCATATATTCGCGTTCAAAAGTTTTGGGGGCTAATTAAAAAATATATGAAATGGATCTTGTGACTATAATGAAACAGCTTGTTGATGTGGAAATTATTGTTTTAATTCTTAAAGTAATTATTGCATCAAATCACAGATCTTTCCTACCTATAAATATTAGAAATTTATTTGCACGTTGTGTAGTCACATTATTATTTAAATCACAGATCAGTTTTTCATCTAAGTCTAACATATAATTAGTAAATTCGCATCACAAAAATCTCAGATCAGTATTTAAGTATAAGTAAGTATAATATTTTGTAAAAAAAATGTTAAATTGGAAATCACAGGTAAATAATTTTCTTACGAGTAATTTGCTTATACATAGATTCATATAGAGTGTGTTCAAAATTCAATGTGTTAGTGTTCAGTGTGTTAGTATAGTAAACCGCTTAAAGATATAACTGTAAACATCGAATGTGCACAAATTATCTGATGGTATTGGGCTATAAATAAACATATTTATCCCATATAAGTAACAATATTATCACCTCATCCGTAATCCGACATACAAAATGGAAACACGTTGTTGCAACACTGATCATAGTGCGGTTGACTATAGGTATACACTAATTACAACTCTCAAAACTGTAGGTACCAAAATTTATTTGGTTGAGGGGAATGCTCCTACGCCTTTATGACCTTGGAAGGTTGTATTGGTGATTTTTATGATTATAATTCTGTAACTACATACGTCTTACAGCCGCGAACAATATTGTAATCAACATACAACCTAGCACTGGCCTGCAAATTGCAAAAAACGCAAGAAATTTTGATTCACGGGCTGGTTGGAGGATTCCCGTAATGATGAAAAACTAACTGTTACTCATCAATATATATATATATATAATATAAATACATATAAAAAGACAAATACGGGCTTATTATTTACTAGCTGACCCGTGCCCACTTCGTTGGGCGGTAAACATTTTAACTTCTGATGAAATGATGAGTGTGGTTCGGTTAGTACTGAGTGCTATGATTTATTTCCGCCAAAAGGAGGGTTTTGTTTTTATTGCATATATTATGTATGTAGCTAGGCTAGCGAGCCGCTGCGAGCGCTCAGCGCTAGACTCCCTATCCCTTGTTGCAGAGACATGCTGCTTTAAATCACTGAGACGCTGTGCACGTTCAGCGCTAGATTCCCGAGCACGGACCTGCGATGTTCTCCAGCTTTGGTTAGCAAGCCGCTGTGAACGCTCGGAGCTAGATTTCCCAGCGCGTGCTTGCGAAATATTTTCTCTATTCCTCGAGAGGCGCAGATGATTATCAAGAGCAGACTCTGCCGTACGGCGTACTCGAGCTGCTCTTGTCTCATGTCTGGGATGTCTGACGGGAAAAATGAGATTTCCTTTTAGGCATGATAAACAATCGCTGTAACTGTCCGATATCCCAAAAACAGAAATATCACAGCAGGCTTCGAACTCGAAGAATGAGAACGAAGTAATATTGTAATTGTGTTTTGAGAAACCGAGCAACCAAAACAATAGACCAACAACATTCAACCAACTACGTACTACTCACGTACCTAACGAAAAAAGTTAAATAATAACTGGAGAGGGTCATTAATCCGCGGAAAATCTTAACACCACGATTCAGAAAAATTACGTGATTGCACAAAGCATGTTCTAATAATGCGGTTCGTGAATGGACGGCGCGGGCGGCGTTTTGCGATTTAGTAATTTTATATTATCTTCGAAACTATTCAACCAATTGACATACTGTTTTGGGCAAATCGTATCTCTATGATGTTCTTGTGATCATTATAACATTTTTTTCGATAAGGATTAATATTTTGTTGTTTAAAAAATGTGTGCGTTCGCCCAGCGGAATGTTGTTGAATTAAAAGATTTTAATTATGCAGATATTTAGTGTATGACGTCGTATAATTGTGTATGGTATAAAAAAATTTGTGCACGCAGCCATTGTGGAGAAATTCACCAAAAACTGATTCCGCTGGGCGAACGTTGTCCTGGCGGAACTTTTTTTAATCCATAGATTTTAGAAGAAAAGAGATGTGTCCAAAAATTAGTGTGTATTTGTGTGTAATTGTGTATGTATGAATAAAATTAGTGCATGCATAAACTTCGGAGAAATTCAAGTTTCCGCTACGCGAACGTTTGGCCATTACCTAGTTTTCATATAAAGCGCTCACATAGAGAGCTGTAGATTTTTACATAAGTTGTTTTGAATTTGTTTATATTTGTTTAAAAAATAGATTTAGAAAAAATCGTAGGGCTTAAAAGATAAAAATAGAAACGTAAAATACGCTTATTAGGTCTTAGTTCTTAAAGTATGCACTTTGGGGTCTAGATTTTCACGTTTATACAAACCTTGTAAGTGTCTGCAACATGTTGCCAAGTATCAATGATGTTCCGTTAGTAATTAAAGAGTTATAGGACAATTTACCATGAATTGATCACTGTTTACAAAGCAGTCAAATATCACGACGTTCTAAAAGAATTGCATGGTAAAATGTATGCCAATAATTAGTGTATTCATTCAACTATTCACATGCAAAATTTCATGTCATTAAATTCAGTAATTAAAGAAAAACAATTATAATACAGACGAAGCATCGAAAACCTACATAACCCGACCAAGTTCGAATAGCTACAAAAAAGCGGCCGTGCAATATATTTAGGTAACATCCCAAAATTTACAGTATAATATCGGTATTGAATTGGTATAGGTGATAACACAATTGTTGTTTCGATATAATCATGTCATTTATTTTTGTACACCTACTTTTTAAATGTATTTGACTATGACAGAAAGTAGGTACTATTTACGTAGGTACTTTATTTAAGTATGCTTTTAAGACTTTAGATATAATCTAGATATACCTATTATTTAAGACAAATAAAATTCATACAGCTAATAATTTCTATTGAAGATTTCACGGATCAGGATTCTAACTAAGTATAGACCCCTTAGGGAAATTAAATAATTACCACATGTAAGTACCTACTACTGTTTAGGTAAATATTTATCATATTGTAGCTTATTACACTATTTAACCAATGGACTAGGCATGCACGAGCGTTCCCCTTTGCAACTTTAGTGGATCAAACAATCTAATAATTAAAAAAAAACTACTTCTTGAATCGATTTTTTAATTGATGTATACCGTTGTACTGGTACTGACTTATGTATGTTGAGGTTATTTACTGTATTTGCTACTCATTTAAGAATATTTTCTTGAAAATACCTTTTTTATACCAATGTTTTAGTTTATAAGCACTTTTTTAATGTTGATCAAATCTAAACAACTGAATAGTCTAGTTATGTGATGTGATTTTAATTTTTATTGAAGTTCGAAATATTATACTTACCCTTATATTCATAATCGTTTATTAAACCTATTTTAGTTAAAACACATTTAAGTCTATTGCTGTCGTTGCAAGCGTTTGTTAACGTTATCATAATTACCTACTTACATAATTAAGTATTATATGTAATTAAAAATATTTTTGTACTCGAATATTTAAATAGAGAAGTACTTGTTAATTGAAGATTTATTTTTATCGTAGATAGTGGCGTTATTATTAAAAAAATAATTTTCATTCAAGAAATGCAATTGTTTTATTTTTTCCTAACGCTCGTGTACGTAACTGTACCATATTAATAAATACTATATTGCAAGGTTAAGAACGTTTCTAAGATATATGGCACGGCCGCTTTTTTGTAGCCATCCGAACTTGGTCGGGTTATGTAGGTTTTCGATGCTTCGTCAGTATTATAATTGTTTTTCTTTAATTACTGAATTTAATGACATGAAATTTTGCATGTGAATAGTTGAATGAATACACTAATTATTGGCATACATTTTACCATGCAATTCCTTTAGAACGTCGTGATATTTGACTGCTTTGTAAACAGTAATCAATTCATGGTAAATTGTCCTATAACTCTTTAATTACTAACGGAACATCATTGATACTTGGCAACATGTTGCAGACACTTACAAGGTTAGTATTAACGTGAAAATCTAGACCACAAAGTGCATACTTTAAGAACTAAGACCTAATAAGCGTATTTTACGTTTATATTTTTATCTTTTAAGCCCTACGATTTTTTCTAAATCTATTTTTTAAACAAATATAAACAAATTCAAAACAACTTATGTAAAAATCTACAGCTCTCTATGTGAGCGCTTTATATGAAAACTAGGTAATGGCCAAACGTTCGCGTAGCGGAAACTTGAATTTCTCCGAAGTTTATGCATGCACTAATTTTATTCATACATACACAATTACACACAAATACACACTAATTTTTGGACACATCTCTTTTCTTCTAAAATCTATGGATTAAAAAAAGTTCCGCCAGGACAACGTTCGCCCAGCGGAATCAGTTTTTGGTGAATTTCTCCACAATGGCTGCGTGCACAAATTTTTTTATACCATACACAATTATACGACGTCATACACTAAATATCTGCATAATTAAAATCTTTTAATTCAACAACATTCCGCTGGGCGAACGCACACTTAAAAAATCGTTCAAAGATAAGTACATCGAAAAATACTTTTTTTAACACATAAAAGCTACTATATCTGCTAAAATATAAAAGATAGTAATATGGTGCCGCGGACTTTTTTGTAGAACTATTCAAAGCGGACCAGGTTGCCATACATTGTTTTCAATTATATACAACTGTTAAGGCAGCGCACGCAAATAACTCTGTTGTAAGAGCTATTTTTTTCCGCCTGGATAGACAAAAATTGAGATAGTTCGGCTAATATGCATGATATCTTTATAATGTATAGCCTATAGCATTCCTCAATAAATGGGCTATCTAACACTGAAAGAATTTTTCAAATCGGACCAGTAGTTCCTGAGATTACCCCCTACATACAAACTTACAAACTTACAAACTTACAAACAATTTTACCTCTTTATAATATTAGTATAGATTATATACAAAAAAAGGTTCCTCTTTTTAGTAGTTGGTATTCATCACACATTTCATGAACTATATTTTTTTTTAAACATCGGGACCATCAAATTTTGGCTCAAAGACCTGGCAAATATCAAATATCTGGATGTATTTTTTTCGTTCACACATAAATTACTGGATGTATTTTAAGGAAATTTAGAATGGAGAAGATAGCTTACCTTGGAATAGCATTTAGGCTACTATTTATAACAAACTTAATCATGTGTACCTAAGGTCATCGAAACAGCTAGTAGAATATAATCCAATAACAACTTTATTTTATTACTTACTAGCTGACCCACGCAACTTCGTCTGCGTCACATTTTCCATTAATTCTGCGCTCCTTTTTGACTTAGCTTAATGATATAGCCTATAGCCTTCCTCGATAAATGGGCTATCTAACACTGAAAGTTCCTGAGATTAGCGTGCTCAACCAAACAAACAAACAAACTCTTCTGCTTTATAATATTATTATAACTCAGAGGTTCTCAGATTTTGTTGTGCAAGGCGTTGCGAACGTTCAGGTGAAGATTCTCCCATACGGCGGCGTATTCTTGCTGCCCGTGCTTGAGAACTATGTTTAGTAAGTTGAGACATGGCTCTCTTTAGGCATTTTCAAATGTTTAAGAAAATGTTAATAGCGTGTAATATTCTAGCTCTGAAAAGAACTGTTGTGTAGCCCTGAAAAGAACTGTTGGTTAGCCCTGAAAAGAACTGTTGGTTAGCCCTGGAAATAACTGTTGCTTAGCCCTGAAAAGAACTGTTGTTTGGCTCTGAGAAGAACTTTTGCGTAGGTGTAGTTTTAAGAACGAAATCTAAAGAAAATCGCACGAAAATTATTAGACTTCGCGCACGACCGCTGCGTAGGGAGCCGACGTACTTATACTTATCTATGGTGCCGACCTCGCGGCTGAGCCGCGCACCTTACTCATAGATCTAAACTCCCCTCCCGCACGCACACCCCCGCCTTGGTGACGTCCACTTCGCAACGGGTCGTGCAGCAGAAATCGTAATATTTTAATTTCGCCATAACTTCAAAACCAAACGTCCGATTTTAATCATTCAAAGACCAAATATTATCTACATAAACTGTACTTAGTTATGAAATACTTTATTTTGATAAAGATTAATAGCATGAGTAAAATAAACGCGTTTAAATGTAGTCCAAAAAAAAATCAAGATTTTTAAATTAAAAAAATGGTTGTTGTGCCTCACTCGACATAGATAGGTATAGTGTGTCGCGGACTTTTTTGTAGATATTTATAAGATCTACAATTAATTAGAACAATGTATGGTTCTATCTTTTATAGTTTAGGCAGCGTACACAAAATAAGTTACTTTTCTGGTTGATTTTTACACCTTGTGTCCGAAAAACCCAAATATCTTACGGAACCCTATTTTTTTCCAAAATAAAATATAGCCTATGTTACTCGTGGATAATGTAGCTTTCGAATGGTGAAAGAATTTTTAAAATCGGTCCAGTAGTTTTTGAGCCTATTCATTACAATCAAACAAACAAACAAACAAAGTTTTCCTCTTTATAATATTATATTATATATTATTATATTATAGTATATTATAGTATTATAGTATTATAGTATATAGTATTACTTATTACTTTTCTACTTCAGTGTACTCAGGCACAACACGTGTGAACTGGTTAGTGAGTAAAGTAAAGAAGGTCATCGATATGTATGAATCCGTCGCTTTTTAGTAGTCATTCAAATTTGGTCGGATAACCAGCCGTTGATTACATATTTTGGTTTTTTGTTAATATTTACATAATGCGAAACATTCCAAGCTGAATATTTTCACCATATATTTTTGACTAAAGGCACAAGATTTTGGTTTACTCAAACTCAAACTCAAACTCAATCATTTATTTCAATTAGACCATTTACAGGCACTTTTGAATTGTCAAGGTCGGTCGGTCCAAAAAAAGATGAAGCTATTTGCACGTTCCAAAGCGTAGATCTCTATGGAGAAGAACGTGCAAGAAACTCCACGGACACTCTTTTAAATCAATTGATGTACTTAATACAAAAATCATGGTAACATTATCTTTGATCGCTTCTATATGTGAGGACAATGCAAAGAACAAGAAAGTATATAAAACAATTCAAAAAGTACAGATTATAAAATAAACCAGTGGCAGGTAAGAGATGACCAGTCTCAACTGACGGCGCCCGTTCACGAACATGACGCGTGTATCAGCACCATCTAGCTCAACCATTTTGAAGGGAACCAAATGATCCAACACACGCGCCACCATCAGCGAGACGTTTGTGTGAGCATGACAAGCTCTCAACTGCCACGCTCGTTCATGTCAAACAAGTTTAATAAACAAAATCTTAAATTAATTACATATGCAAATGGTTCCATAGTACTCACATTTACAAACATTTGAAAAAATGAATCTACTTTACTACAAAACTATGGTTTTCAATGGCCAAGTACCTAAAAAACGAAAAATAAAAACAAAATGAAACTGCATGAATGCGTAACTTACTTCTTAGCAATTCAATATTGCAAAGAAAGAATAAATAAGTACATTATACTATAGGAGAACAAAAAAAAGGGTAAGCATTACTTCCAAATTTTATATATATAAAAAAAAAAAAAAAAAACTAAAAAACTATATAGTGGATCCATGCGGCTATGGCTGTGGAGCAAGACCAGCATTTAACCAAGCATTTTTATCATGGATATAATCTTCCAATTTATAATATGCTTGTCTACATAGTGTGCGTTTTATGCATGTTTTAAATTTACTCTCATTTAGTTCGAGAATAGCGAGTGGTATTTTATTATAAAATTTAACACAATATCCCATAAAAGAAGTGTGTACTTTAGCTAATCTGAATCGGGGTTGATCTAATTTGTTCCGATTTCTAGTATTAAAATTATGCCTATCACTAATTTTGCTAAAAAGATGAAGATTTTTCCGAACATACATTATGTTTTCATATATGTATTGACAAGGTACTGTCATGATATTAATATCCTTAAACAGTTCCCTTAGGGAATCTCGCCGACGGAGATTGTATATGGCTCTGATAGCTCTTTTCTGCAGAATAAATATAGACTCGATGTCTGCAGCACGTCCCCATAATAAGATACCGTAAGACATGATACTATGAAAGTAACTAAAATAGACCAGCCTCGCGGTATCTATATCAGTAAATTGACGGATTTTTCTGACAGCATATGCTGCTGAACTCAGCCGTCCCGCAAGAGATGTTAAATGAGGACCCCATTGTAGCCTTGAGTCAAGCGTGACCCCCAGGAAAACTGTGTCTTCGACGAATTCAAGTTTCTCTTTGTTCAATACTATGTCGCAATTTTTACTTTTAACATTCGGTAAAGCAAATCTGATACACTTACACCTACACATCTGGGATTGAGCCGATTCCTTGTATTAAGCCGTCAAAATTATGACACCATCGTTTTGACTTTTATCAAAATTATTCTTAAACGCATGCATGAACAGTTTTGTAACTTTGTATGGTTATTATTAGCGTCAAGAAGGACCGAATACAGTTTTCAGCGAACTTATACCTTGTCTCATTTAGGCGCTGCGATGTTTTTTCGGGTTTTCATAAAACCGCGATATCTTGAAAACTATAAATATTTTCTTAAATCTAATTTGGGGCACATATGGGCACACATTAAGAGCTACTCGTGTATGTTTATTCTACATGGGCACATGCAATGGTTTTAGAGATATACGATTCATCAAAACGTTACTCCAGCAGGAAATGCAATATCTCGTAATTCTGAAGGGGCACAGATTTTATTTTTGGGGGCACATTTTGGCACACATGTAAGCTCTCTGGCCATGCACAATTTTTCTCTCTCCGATCATTCGTTTAGAATTTTCCTGCTAGAAAAACGTTACCCCAGCAAGAATCGTTTTTTCCGTTTTATTCCAAAACGACAGGGGGCACACATTTTTTATGTGGGGGCACATTTACACCAGATAAGGCACCAACTATACGTTCCACTCATTTAACTCTAGGAGATACTTTCTTGCTGGGGTAACGTACACTAAATTCTTTGCTTTGTAACTTAAAGGCAGCTGTAAAACAATTAAAATAAGTGGAGCACATAATTATACATCATGTTTTCTAACTGGCGAGTCAAGGAACTGAAAGAAAAACTTAAAAAACGTGGAGCTCCCCTTACGAGGAAAGAAAGCGGATCTTATTGAAAGATTTTGGAGTTTTGTTTTTAAATTCAACAAACAAACCATAATCATAGTATAGAATCCTTGTAGAACGACGGGCGATTGATTGGCAAGATTTCGATTGATCGGACAAGTGATTTTTAACATTGAAATCACACAGGCAGGTACGAAATATTATAGGATGAGGAGTGTAGGGATAATTGAAAAAAGTGATAGTCAAGCCTTTATTTATGATCAGCTTGCCTGTGTATTACCTACGTGTTATTTCATAATCACTTTCTACAAAGTGTTTAGCTACCCCATAACCTCGTACTTTTCGTAAATAAATTTTTCACGACGGATAGCTTTTAAACCAAAGCCTTCGTATTTTTATATCCTTCGGTATTTGAAGCGTTCCAATTTCAGAGCATTTAGAGACAATAGAGCGCGTCATTGTAACTGTTTGAAATTATTTTCTGTATTTGACCATATGAAAAGGCAATGTTTTGGGAACAAACTACGCTAGCGCCACTTTCACAGTTGCCAACCCCATTGGCGGAGTATTTGATGAACAAACAGAAAACAAAACACAAACATCCGAACATAGTACCTCCTCCTTTTTGTGAAGTCGGTAAAAAAGGAGTTTTAAGTTTTTGATTACAAGGTAAGTATGTACATTCAGCCTCACTCTCTATTATACGTGTTTACGTAGGGTAACTATTACACAAAATAATAAAACGTACTACGCAATCCATCGCTACAATTTGAGTTTTAGGTTATGTCCCACGCGTTTTTTCGTCATGATTGTAACAGTGCGTTACAAAATGTGTTACGTTACAGTCATGACCGATTGTCAAGCTGAGAATACACTAGTGCATATTTTTATTCGACTGCTCCAGAACGAGTGTAATGTTTTTCGAGTATTTGTTTTCATTTATATGTTTTTTTTTTTTTTAATAAACTGCGCTTTACACTGATCAATAGGTTTTGTAATGGTACCTACTATGTGTTTTAAATAAGAAGATCAGTAGTCAGTCAGTGTTGTAAATAAGAAGAACTGTCAATTACACATTTCAGTACATAATGGTAAAAAATCTATGAAAATAGTGACGTCACGATTATCTACTAATTTGAAATGCATAGTAGGTATGATATCAAAAATTAAAAAACTTTTTACAAAAAAATACAACCGACTTCCAAAAAAAAACACTACAAAGTAAAAAATAACTTTAATTTCGGAAATCGGTGTTTTTGTTCGTTTCTTCGTATTTTGACACCGACTTCCGAAATTAAAGTTATTTTTTACTTTGTAGTGTTTTTTTTTGGAAGTCGGTTGTATTTTTTTGTAAAAAGTTTTTTATTTTTCACTTTTTAGTGGTGCCCCACACCTACCACACCACTGCCAAATCGCAGAAAAGCAAAATACGCAATTTCGATTATCAAAGAATCATCTAAATAGTCAAATTCCAGCTATTTCGATTTAAAATCCAAAGTTCGTAACCGATTTCGATATAATTTAAATGGGACCAATCTGCAAGCATATCCTTTCAGATGAAACAAAAATTTTTCAAATCGGTTCATAATTGTCGGAGTTATGAGGTAACAAACATAAAAAAAAAAAAAAACATACAACCGAATTGATAACCTCCTCCTTTTTGGGAAGTCGGTTAAAAATATGCATTTACAAAAGTAATTTGTTTGAGTTAAATACTTCAGTTAATTTGTTATGACCGAATTCATGAATAACTTAGTAATTAGGTATCTAGAGAAACATTATTTAGGTACCATCCAAAAAGTCGCTGTATTAGTCATACAAAA
The DNA here is from genome assembly GCA_963859965.1 of Ceramica pisi. NCBI lineage: Eukaryota > Metazoa > Arthropoda > Insecta > Lepidoptera > Noctuidae > Ceramica > Ceramica pisi. Next base: position 12,638,812 of record OY982554.1, read on the forward strand.
TTATATACTCACAGATGGCGTTGACGAATGCCGAAAGGCAAAAAAAATATCGTGAGCGGATGCGAATCCAAAATCCCACGAAATACGAAGAAATCAAAACAAAAAATGCGGAGAGGAATAAAAAGCGGAAGAAAATTAAAGATGTTCCAACGAAATAATACAATTAAAAAGAAAACAGTGGAGAGATAGTCAGAACCGCCACAGAACGAAGGCAAAAGATACTACATCAAATCATAAAACTGATATTACCACTGATAATGGTGCTGAAATTGATGCCAAAAGAGCCGTGGAAAGAAAAAGATTCCAAAGAAGATTGAATGTTCAAAAGAAATCATATGACGAGACGGTAAAGAAAATGGCGTTGGAAATTCAAAGTCTGAAAAAGAAATGTAAGCGTTATATGCAGAACGGGCGTCGGGGGCCACCTGGTGACCTCCGGCCACCGTAGGCGCGGGCCTGTGGACGGCGAGCTACGGGTGGCTCGCCGTCCGTCCATCTAGACAGGCCGTGTCGACGGCGCGTTAGTGTTCCACGCGCGCCTCAAAGAGAGTCAGCAACACAGAGGGGCCCGAAAGGGCCGACGCCTGCCGGAGTCGCGGGATTATTCGCAAGAGACACCGTGGCTCCGGAACACAAAGGGCAATGAAGGAACATGGATGGGTTTTAGTCAGTAGAAGTCTGACACTCCCTCCCGCTACACCCAGAGCGGGAGGAGTCATTGGATGATTTCCCATCCATAAAAAAAAAAAAAAAAAAAGCGTTATATGCAGAAGAATAAACAACTGATTCGGAATAAAGAAGAACTGAAATTAAAAACATCTGAACGACAAGTCGTCTTTCCAGTTGACAATGAAATGACACCGTATGAATCGCGTGTCATCAATCATGATGAGAATAAAATGACACCTTTATCTAAGTCTAACAGTTTCATAGAGCGCAATCTGCCCTACATTTCTGAAGAAGAAAAAGAAAAGGTGAGGAGACAACTTTTAACTCATAATGTTTTAGTAAATGCTCAAGACACATACACGGAGACCAAGAAAAACGATGAACGAAATGTTCTAAAAAGAATACTTAAAAATGATAATGAAGTGTAATAATAATATGTATGCTCCTTTACTTCAGTAAGTAAGCACACTCCTTTATAACTGACTATGTATGCTGAGTTTGCACTATACCTCATAAGCACTTATTTTATAATTGTTCATTGCATTCATTAAATAGTACCTAACAGATGTGGTTGTTTCCTTGAAACCACCCCTTAGGGACCCCAACATTACATGGCGACCCTGCCACGATATGATCATTATTTTAAAACAAAATTATGAAGATTTATTAAAAATACGTAATTATTTAGTAAAAAAGGGACAAGGTAGATATATAAAATTCTCTCGGAACGCGCCCGTGGACCGTTGACTTGTGATCTTGTTAATCGTTTTCGTAAAATTATTTATCGGTAGTCAACACACTTACTTTTCAACAAAACGCAAACCTAGTGTGGCTTGATCTCACTAAAAGTGTTGTCAATCCACGAGCAAATGTAGATCGGTCAATAAACTAATTAGAAAATTTATCTAAAAGTGCCGTATCATAGTGCCAAACCCAAGAGTGCAAGGAATCTTCGTGGTTGTGCGGACTGCATAAAGGCGTAAATCCGGCGAGTGCGCAACTGTCCCGGTGCTACCAACCTACCGACAAGCTTTTGGCGCAGCGTTCCAGCGACGAACGCGGTGCGCCTGCGTCGCATTGCGATTGCACACGACTGGTGGCGCCACCCCGGCCATATCAAGGAACTATTACCGACTACTTGATACCGTGAGCCGAACTTTGATTTTTTGCGGATCGATTTGGATCGTTCGGATTACAAACTTAATGTTTGAATAAGCTGCGCCGAGGTTACTTGAGTCTGTTGTTGCGTGCCTTGACAGCGTGAAATATTATTAGGTGCACCGTACTGAATAATAACTAGTCGATAAAATAAAAATGGCTGGAGTACAACGCTCCCCACCGAATAAGCCAAAAAATGTTAAAACCAAAATTACCCTTACACAGACTCAATCCGAACCTGATATTCAGTCGGCAGTCGAGGATAGCGCTCATGTCAACACAAACAGAAATAAACGCGCTCGACAAGAGAAAACACATCAGAGCGGTGCAGCCTTGAGCTCGCAAGAGCTAGAAGACAAACTTGATGCTTGGCAGAAGGAACGTGACACTAGTGCCTCAAATTTAAGCAAGACCATATCGGAACAAACGAGTTTAATATCTAAACTTGTCTCCGATACTGCTGAAATTAAAGCTCAAAACAGCAAAATTCAAGCATCCAACATAGAGATACGACAGTCAAATGAAGAGATAATGAAATCGTTAACATTCATGAACAATAATTTCGAGGATATAAAAAGGGAAGTTGAAGACCTAAGAAGGGAGCGGAAGGAACAACAGGTGTATATAGAAAATTTAGAGAGAAAAATTCTCGACATGCAACTAATGTCACGCTCTTCGGGTATCGAAATTCGAAACATTCCAGCAGAAAATAATGAGAACAACGCTAGTCTCATTACAACCGTTTGTAACATAGGCAAACGAATTGGAGTTGACCTGTCTGCACCCGAGTTCCGCGACATCTACCGTCTACCAGGGAAATCGACCAATTCCGCAACACCACGCCCAATTATTGCCGAATTTACCTCAGTTAAATCGAAACAGTCATTATTATCAGCTGCCCAAACTTACAACAAAGATAAACAAAAAGAGGATAAGTTAAACACAGCATTAATTGGTATACCGGGAAAATGTCAGCCTATCTACATCACCGAACAATTACCCGCCAACACCAAAAAACTGTTTTATTTATCTCGGGAGTTTGCCAAAAAGTACGACTATAAATATTGCTGGATTGCCAACGGAACTGTCCTCCTGCGAAAAGAACAGGGTGACAAACATATTTTAATTCGTTCAGAAAAATGTCTTCAGGCTCTACCCACCACCAGCATGTGACTAGTTATTAAGCTCCGTATTATTATTTCTTTCATTTTTTCCATTATTTTCCAAATTTAGAATTTAGTGAATATATACACAAACAACAGCAAATCTCACACACATAAAAATCCAAACTCAGTAACTCTCAACTCTCCACCAGCACTACTTCACAAAAAACATGCATCAAACACGACATCCCTTTATCATCACAAACACCACAGAGCGCCGTCCCTAATATTTTAAAATTAAAATATTAAAATCGCCGCCGTCAAATATCGCCACGGCGCTCATATCTAGTAGCTATGCATGTATGGGTAGAGGACACTTAAGCCACAGTATAAATATGGACAGTACGGAAACTAAACATAGTTGAGAATATAGTTACCTATGCTCCATTATCACACGGACTTATAATTTGATAACGATTAAATAACAATATCATATTCTTACGTTTCAAAATCAGCAGAAAGATTAAAATACGTTAGCTCCGGTTGTGATGAAGCCGAGTTCTAACAGCCGTATACTACGCAATACGTTCGCGGCATTTTTAAAAAGATCACCTGACCACCCGCTCGTCCTGATCCTGACGCGGCCGGCCGGCGGCACTCACTACTGAGAGTACCGCGACGAGCACCGAAAAGTCTCGTCGGTGCGCATGTTTGCAAGTGTGAGTGTGCCGTTTCGAGCGTTTGTAGGTAGTTTCCGTACTGTCCATATTTATTTATACTGTGCTTAAACACACAAATAGGGGCCTAAAGTATCACGTTGCCGAGATATTGAAAGATAAAGCTAACCATGTGAAAACAATGCAGCATTAAAAGTGATTTTTACGTGCTTTATTTAAAGATTTTCTAATAAATGGTAACTTGATGTAGCCATTTATGCCACGGCTATGGCAGCTAGCCCCCACAGAAACATGTTCGAATACCTTTTAAAAAATCAATCAATAAAAAAATATAACACGTAATAATAAATAAACAAAGGGAGACACTGGATTATACCATTGAAAAATAAATAAATATTTATATAGAACCAAACCTGCCGCTCCGGGCGCATTCTAAATCTTATTAGGCAATTACAAATATATTTTTTCCTGTCTATTTCAGCGGACCGAGGCAGCGGAACGCAAAAACGGATAAATATTGACCAATGAAATTGCGTAAAATGTCAGAAACTCCCTTGGTGCGGAGATTGTATGCAATTCCACTGGTTAAAATGTCTCCGTTTCTTAGCTCTACTGCCTCACTTCGCACAAATGGGTAGGCACCCTTAAGGCCGTACCCTGACCAAATAACCTTGAACATTTTTTCCCTCAATAACAGCGCAAGAGATACAATATCGAACACGCTCAGAATGTTGAATAAAATCGTTATAAAATCTAATTTTGGACGTTTGAAAAAATATTTCTACCAAAATGCTCATAATTATATTGCCTATCCATTAGTCGTGTAAGTACAAAATCAAAATAATCGTTAGTTTTCGAGAAGATGCATGTTTTCAGTATTTTTTTTCTCATTTCTGTAGTTTCGTTGTGAGGAGATTAATTAAACATTATACTTAGTAATAAAAAATTAAAATCTACCATTTTAAAGTCAAGATTATGTAGAAATTTAATGTAATTTTTATAAGTTGATACTTCTTTTAGATAACGAACAGATAGCTCCAAAAACTGCACAAAAAACGGCTAGCGCTGCGTTTTGCTCGGGGACGCGCCTTAATAGCGTCTTATTAGGGCCTACGCAGACCGGGACGGCATGGCAAGGGATTTTAATTTTTACTAATGGACATTCAACCGTACTGTTACAGAAATACGACATAAATTGCTATGCTTTAAAAAAAAACACTACAAAGTAAAAAATAACTTTAATTTCGGGAGTCGGTGTTTTTGTTACTTTCTTCGTATTTTGACACCGACTTCCGAAATTAAAGTTATTTTTTACTTTGTAGTGTTTTTTTTTTTTGGAAGGCGGTTGTATTTTTTTGCAAAAAGTTTTTTATTTTTCACTTTTTAGTGGTGCCCCACACCTAACAACAGCACTGCAAAATCGCAGAAAAGCAAAATACGCAATTTCAATTATCAAAGAATCATCTAAATAGTCAAATTCCAGGTATTTCAATTTAAAATCCAAAGTTCGCAACCGATTTTGATATGATTTAAATGGGACTAATCTGCAAGTATATCCTTTCAGATAAAACAAGAATTTTTCAAATCGGTTCATAATTGTCGGAGTTATGAGGTAACAAACATAAAAAAAAAATAAAAAAAAAACATACAACCGAATTGATAACCTCCTCCTTTTTGGGAAGTCGGTTAAAAATGATGCCGTGGCATTGAATGGGATTTTATCGCACGGCATTAAAAGACGCGCCACAGGCTCCCGTGGCGGGATGCCGTGGCATACTGCGGTAGGCAACGGCATGCCACGGACTCCGGCGCTCGTAGTGATATACTGCGGGGTGCTGCGTGCCGTGGCAAAGTGCTGGAATGCCGCGGTATCTAAGTGGCCAGTGTGCGCTGACTCACGGCAAAATCCCTTGCCATGCCGTCCCGGTCTGCGTAGGCCCTTAGCCTACAGTTTTGGGCGGGCGATTCAATCGCACGTCGCCGCTGGAGCCGAGCTGAATGCTCCGGCCGCACCGTGTTGAGACTTGACGCTAAATACCTACTAATTATTACAAGACTACCAGCACGGTGAAGAATCCCATTTCCATTTCTACGTTAACAGCCCTTTACTGTCCCACTGCTGGGCATGGGCATGGGCATAATTATGAAACAATTACTTACTTATAATTTATATAATACTACTTACACTAATTAATAAATTACGTATACAAAATTAATAAGTATTGTATTTTATATTTTTATCCAAACAACAACTTAACGGCGGCGTAGGTATGTATAAGTTAGTGACGATATATTATGATTATGACACATAAAACGTAATAACACTACATTTTACTTACTTCGTCGGGCTCAAATAGGTCCGGTGAACTTGGGGAATACAATTCTGGAGTTGTGCCTTCGGGGTCTACTTCATAATTTTTATTACATTTAACAGACTGAGAAACTAGGTTTAATTAATTCTTTGTCATCTGTAAGTTCTGTAACAGAGTCATCTGAGCTTTCAGATGACTCGTCTATGATGACCCTGCAATTTTACAGTTTATTTCCGTTTAATGTAAATAATGTAGCTGCACCTACTAAATCATACTTCACTGACTTTTAAGTAGGTACTTACGGTTACGTTTACGAAACATTTTTTCCACAAAACTAGTCAGATAAGACGGTAAGAAGAAAGATAAGAAAATCTTAAGGTAGGCATTCGTATTTCCGGCGCCACAGCATTCCAAAACGAGAGTCGCAACAAATCGGCAGGTATTTCGTCTACAAGCCTACGACGTCTACTGAAATGAGTTGATTGAATAACCATATTTATAATCTGGTTCTTAACCCAACCAAAACCCTTATATTAAAGGTGTTTTCTTAATGAAGGGGTAACCCTTTCCGTGGCTTTCAAGTATACAACCCATTCAATGAGTTAGCATAACGATTGCTTAACTCTTTCACTGGGTTTTAGGTATAAAACCCATTCAATGAGTTAGCATAACGATTGCTTAACTCTTTCACTGGGTTTTAAGTGTAAAACCCCTTCAATGAGTTAGCATTATGATGATGTAACCTTTTCAATGGGTTTCAAGGCTAAAACCCTTTCAAGGGGTTATCATAACGATTGCTTAACTCTTTCACTGGGTTTTAAGTGTAAAACCCATTCAATGAGTTAGCATTATGATGATGTAACCTTTTCAATGGGTTTCAAGGCTAAAACCCTTTCAAGGGGTTACATCTTGATAGTGTAACCTCATCAACGGCTTACCCCTTCGAAAGACTTAACTCATATGCGGGGTTGTACGGTAAATATTCGATGGTAAGACTCTTACCATCGAATATTTTCTGGTGTAAAAGTGATGAAGCGAATATTACGTAACTTCGGATAGTGATTGGTTATTTGATTGCGTGCGTAATGTCTATATTTAAATGCCGTAGCAATAAGGTCTAGTTTCTATTCATTTAGTTACTACAAAGAGTCCGCGTTTCGTTCGTTTCACGTTACTTGTGCAAATCGTACTACACTGATATCGATATTTGAAAACGGTTTTCGATATCGATATGGAAACTGAATATCGGTTACATACGACTGCAAGCAAGCAATACCTCCTATCTGACATTTTTGTTTAAAAATTGTTTTTAATGCCATCTGTTGTGAAATGTGGAGATCTTTAGCGTGGCAAAAACTCGGTAAGTATCCAAAGCCACTAAGTCACGAAAAATCGCTAATAGAAATAGCTACTAACTCGCGCGCAAATAAACGTGGTAGAAATTTCTCCTATCTCGCAATTTGACAGTTCTTTTCGTATTGAGAACCGGTCGGCACCTTCGTCCATACAAAAAGTAAGTATTACACTTGTTTTTTTAATATTAATAGTAGTAATTGAATGTTATAATTGATGACAAAGGTTATTATTAACTTATTTTATAAAAAAAATATTAAAACGTCGGTCTTTGCCTTGAGAAAATAAGTTGTAAGATTCGAGTGATAGTTAAGAGGTATTTCCATCTCAAGATTTTTTGTTGTTATTTCGCTACTACTTGTTTGACTGATCAGATAGAAGTTATTGTCACTAACTCTTTACATTTACGCGTCTTACTAACACGATTTGTATTGTTTTTTAGGTAAACATGCCGAGTGGACGAACGCTTAAATTAATAAATCTTTGTCTTTGTGATAAAAATGACCCACCGGATACCAGATCTCCACCAAACGAGGTAATAGAATCTACAACTTCTAGCATGTCATTGCAAGTTCCTGCATCGTTGGATACCCCGAGTTCACCAAATGAGGTATTAGAAGTTCCTGCATCTTTAAATCTAAGTCGCTGCAGCCGTAGATCAACTTGCAGTGCAACTACATTATCTGTAACTCTATCTTTGGATACATCCGAAACTGAACATTCTGATTCAGACATTGAATCAGTGACATTCTTCAGTTTCCACTGATTCAATATCAGTGGAAACTGAAGAATGTCAAAATGAATCGAATTATGATTCCGCACCAAGTACTTCTAACCAGGACGAAATTTTTTATGGAGATATGAGCAGTGGTATTCGTCGAAGACGTAAGGCAGATAAGAAGTTGTGGAAGAAGAACTTGAATAAGCGTTTGCGTATGCAAGGTAAACCATACTTGGGTTACTCGCGTCCAAGGGGACAAAAAATGAAGCAAAATAAACATCGGACGGGAAGGGTAATGGCAGGCCGTTGTGAATCGGAGTTTTGTAAAAAAAGCAGCGTAAGAGAGTGTGCAGACATATTGGAAGAAGATAGAACTCACATTTTTAATAAATTCTGGAATGAGATGAACTGGGATCAACGTAAGATATTCGTAGCTAGCCATGTGGTATGTAAGAACAAAAAGAAATGTACTGTTCAAAATGATTCCAGACGTAAGGGTTCTTTTGAGTATAGCTTGACTGTGACGGATTCTAGTGGGACCAGTAGCGTTAAAAAGGTATGTAAAAAGATGTTCTTAAACACCCTAAGCATCGGGCCATTTTCAGTACGTTCCTGGGTTAAATCTAGCCAGTACGGGATGCATAAATCTCAGGATAGTGCTGATTTATCTAGAGTGAGATCTGTTGATACCTTAAGGATTGAAAGATTAGCTTTGTTACATGAATTTTTCGAATCGTTGCCAAAAATGCCATCGCATTATAACATTTATAACCGACAAAACAAATAAAATTATTCTGGAACCAATTTACCATTCTATAGCAAATCTCTACAAAATCTATAAAAAACTTTTTACAAAAAAATACAACCGACTTCCAAAAAAAAAACACTACAAAGTAAAAAATAACTTTAACTTCGGAACTCGGTGTTTTTGTTAGTTTGTTCGTATTTTGACACCGACTTCCGAAGTTAAAGTTATTTTTTACTTTGTAGTGTTTTTTTTTTGGAAGTCGGTTGTATTTTTTTGTAAAAAGTTTTTTATTTTTCACTTTTTAGTGGTACCCCACACCTAACAAAACCACTGCAAAATAGATACCATACGATTTTCGAAAGTTCCCCTCGACTTCTCTGGGATGCCATCATCAGATCCTGGTTTCCTTATCATGGGACCATTTGGGAAGTATACCTACCCTTTCCAACAAAAAAATCATTTTTAAAATCGGTTGGCAAGCGACGGAGTTATGCCCGAACAAACATAAAAAAAAAAAAAAAAAAATACAAACATCCGAATTGAGAACCTCCTCCTTTTTGGAAAGTCGGTTAATAAAAGCTTCTGTGAAACTCGTGATGCCGTTCCATACTCAATGAAAATTTTTAATAGCATGTTTAAAGAGAAGAATTTGGCCATACATCAATTAAAAAAAGATATGTGCGACACATGCGAAGGTTTCAAGACAGGCAATGTAACAGAATTTGATTATCAGGCTCATCTTATTCGCAAGGATAATGCGAGAGCTGAAAAAGCTAGAGACAAGCTGGAGGCTAGTGAGGGAAAGTGTATAGTACTCACAGCAGATCTTCAAGCTGTCAAAGTATGCCCTTTTGTTACAGCAAGTGCGGTGTATTATAAAACGAAGCTGGCATTGCACAACTATTCGGTTTATGATCTGACTACGCATCATGTAATGTGTTACTGGTTCACAGAGGTGGATGCAGACCTTACAGCTTCAACTTACGCTTCATTATTGACGGACTACTTAGTAAAATATTGCATCCCTAAACGTCTCCCGATAATTGTATACAGTGACGGATGTACTGGACAGAATCGAAATAATGTTTTGAGTAATGCGCTACTCAATTTTTCGATGCAACATAATGTAACTATAATTCAAAAATATTTGGAGGTCGGCCACACTCAAATGGAGGGAGATTCTGTCCATAGCGCGATAGAACGGAAGTTGAAAAACCGTTTGATCCATTTACCCAGTGACTATCTATCGGCAACTTTGGAGGCTAGACAAAAACCTTATCCTTACGAGACTACAATGATTGATTATGATTTTATTAAAAACTACACAGACACGTCAACTTGGCGTTATAATTCTATCAGACCAGGGAGAAAACCAGGGGACCCAAAGGTGACGGATATAAAAGCATTGATGTATGAACCAGAGGGACAGATACAGTATAAAACCAGTCATTCTGATGATTGGCAATGTTTGCCTCAGCGAGTTACCAAAATTCCCATCGTAACACAATATAAACAACTTCATCGGAATAAGCTCCCTATCACTGATACAAAATTTGCACACCTGCAAGAATTGAAAAGTGTAATTCCGGTGGACTGTCATGCATTTTATGATGCTTTACCGCATAATTAAAATTAGTTTTAAACTGAATGCTGATTGTTAATTACGAGACTGACTAGGTGTTTATTACTAAGAGAAGACTGTTTTGTTTTATAAGTACCTACTTTCTATTAGATTGAACATAATGTGATTACAAATAATTACCATAATTATGAAGAATTATAAGATTATTTTCATTAAATGATTCATTAAATTACTTGTTTTTATTTAGAACTTTAATACCAATAAATTCTATCTGCAATATTTGCATCAGACTTTCCATACCAATAACTCGTATCTACCATAAACTACCCTTATACCACAGACATATAAATAGTAGCAGACCAAACATTCGCTAAAATTTGCGTAGCCATTACGCACACCTAGGGAATGATATCATTACAGGGCCGAATTAGGACCGGTTGCCAGTATTATCTAACGATATTCTGAAAATCCCTGAAAATCTATATTCTCTGGGTACATGAAATATAGATTACTCATCAATAGTCTTAACGAATAGAACCTCTCTAGTAATAGAACCCTCTATTTTATTATTGTTAAAGGCGACTAAGGGAATATTTTAAGAGGACGATGGGCAGCAGTCCACTCTTTATCTTTTGACGGTATTTACAAACCTTTGACGGACGTCAGTATCAGCTAGAAAAACTGGCACTGCAGTCATTAACCCGCATGCCATGTTTTGTAGAACCGAGAGTCAAGGTATTAGTATGCCTGAAAGCTAGTTTAGGAATAAATCAGGATTTTTGAAATAAAAGTAATGTATGTAATTCAAAATTCAAGCATTTATTTCAAATAAACCATTTACAGGCACTTTTTAATTGTCAAGGTCGGTCTGTCCAAAAAGTTGAAGCTATTTGCACGTTCCAATGCGTCTCTATGGAGAAGAACGTGCAAGAAACTCCAGGGACACTCTTCTATCTTACACTCTCATAATGCTTACATATGGAGTAAATTCGGTAAACAGTGTAGGAATTGCTCCGGGACGTAATGTTGTTCAAAAAGCGCTGGGATCGATCAAGTGATTCTCAAAATGCTTTGAACAAAGTACACTTGAAGGTCTTGGTTGCCAATCCTGGAGTTTCAGGTTTTTAATCCTTGCGAAACCTGGAAAAATATTAGTATGCTCAATTATTGCCTGCTGAATGAAAATTCATCGTTATGTGAGTAGCCTATACTGTATTTATACATATGCCTATGTTCATGTTCTCCATAACACAGACACTGGGTATCATAATATTGATTTTATAATTTATTTTTAATATTAGCATGACATGTGTACATACACTGAAACTACTACAGGTATTTTGGAATTGTATCACCAAAAAAGAATAAAACATCATACATTAAACTGAAGCTTTATTTGATAATTCAATGGAAATAAATATTTTACATAAATACATACAACAAATGCAATTTACTAAAAGTTTCGTCTTTGTTGCCTAATTCGTCCCTGACTAATTGAACAGGTACTTGAGCTGTCACTTGATGCCACTTTCTGACTATTTTGTCCTTGTTATGGTTTATTTCTTTAGTTGTAGGCTAACGGTACAGACAAATCGCATCTTTGTTAAAAACTGTATGTAAAATACGAATAAACAGTATGGAAACATTTGAATTTAGTAAAGAAAGCACTAAGATTTCCCAAAACTTACCGATAAAAGGTCAATCCAGGTGTTTTGTGGTAGCTAGCACTGTCACAGCGATACGAACAGCACTTCACCATATTATTTTACCGTTCTCGTGTGTTTTATGTCCCAAACAAGTAATATTTTATCAATTTTAAACGCGATTGAAAAACATTTGATGCTTATCAATATGGCAGACAAGCTACGCGTCAAATTTTGTCTATGTATGAGTCAGTGTGACAACACGTGACAGAACGAGACATGCTTATGAATTGTCACTTAGAAAAAAAAGGATAAAGAATCATACCATATAAAAAAATATATCTACGTATTAATGTTTGGTATGCTACTATTTATATGTCTGTGCCTTATACTCAAAATAAAAACAAAAAAACTTTATTAATCAATACTATACATAAAAAAAGAAAACTTGGATTTTCAGTATCTCATTATACCTCGGAATAAGGTTTTTATTAAGTTTTATTGTTCCCCTTTAAAATCCACCCGGAGTCAGATAGGAGGTATTGCTTGCTTGCAGTCATCCGTTTGCAACTAAATACGAAAACGCCCATCTCTAATTTTTAGGGTTCCGACATCCGTAGGAAGCGGAACCCTTATAGGATCACTCTGGTATCTGTCTGCCAGTCTGTCACATCCAGTTTTTTCCAGATCTACAGGACCGATTCTGTTCAAATTTAGTAGACGAATAGATTTCTGTGACCCAAACAAAGATGCGTTACGTATATAATAAACTAGCTGACCCGCGCAACTTCGTCTGCGTCACATTTTCCATTATTGCTCCGCTCATGTTTATCTTAGCGTGATGATATATAGCCTAGCCTTCTTCGATAAATGGGCTATCTAAAACTGAAAGAATTTTTCAAATCGAACCAGTAGTTCCTGAGCGCGTTCAACCAAACAAACAAACAAACAAACAAACTCTTCTGCTTTATAATTGTACAAAATCCCAAAAAGGTGTGAGCTTGTGAGGAGCCTTCAAGGCATTTGTAAAGAAAACACCGAGCTCAGATTCTCAGAACGAGAGACATTTAATTTCAGTATATACAACCCCGGTCATGAAACCGCGGAGAATCTTAACACCGCCATTCAGCGGCGTGACGTTATTTTGTAACACCATCTATCGAGGTGTATGGAACTAAACTAAATAAACCAAAAAATATTGTCAATTCCAATTTTGAAACTCAACATTCCGCCCACCATGGACACTATGTAAAGTGTCCATAAAGTAACTCATTTTAAAAACTTACAAAACAATAAATCCGCCCACCATGGCAACATTACAGCTACTACCAACACAAATAAACGTATAAAAACTTAAACCAACACTTAATAAGAATGTGTTGCAGGTAGGCCTTGAATTAAGGGAGTAAAACAAAGTTCACAACTTAAATCTAGGTGGTAACGGGTAAAATAATAAGTTTTGATATTGGTCTCTTAATAATAGAACCCTTACATTTTAATGAAACGACACGTGTAAGATTGTCCACACCAATATGTTTGTCAGTTATAATACCATATAACCATTTTGCCGGAGGCAGATCATCCTCTTTAACCAGCACTACATCTCCCACCTTAGGCTCTGAAGATAATTGAGACCATTTATAACGGTGATGGAGTTGTGTAAGATACTCGTGCGACCATCGACACCAAAAGTCTTGCATAAGTCGTTGAGTAAAATGCCATCTTTTAAGTTCGCATTTTCATAATTAGCATCAGGTACCAGAACTAAAGGCTCACCCACAAGAAAATGTCCTGGGGTAAGTGGGTACGGATCTTCTGAATTAGAACTAACTTGAGTTATCGGCCGGGAGTTGAGACATGCCTCTATTTGGCACAAAAGAGTCGTCATCTCCTCGAACGTGAGAGTAGTATTGCCGATTACTCGCTTTAAGTGATTTTTTGTGGACTTCACTCCAGCTTCCCAGAGCCCACCAAAGTTTGGCGAATGGGGTGGAATGAAGTGCCAGTTGGTGCCGTTAGTTCCAAGCCTGTCAGCTATGTCACTTGCTACTACCGATCCTTCTCGTTGCAATAGATTCTTTAGCTCTCTATTCGCCCCGACAAAGTTAGTGCCATTATCACTCCACAAATCTGCACAATGCCCTCTGCGTGCAACAAAACGCTTAAATGCAGCTAAAAATGCGTCCGAGGTTAAGTCACTCACTACCTCGAGATGAATTGCACGAGTGGCCATGCAAATGAATAAACAAATGTAACCCTTGGTGGAGTGATAACCACGTCCCTTTGTGGTTCTGACTGCGATAGGCCCTGCGTAATCAACACCGCTCTGGTGAAAAGGGCGGCAAGCAGTGACACGGGCTGATGGTAATTGGCCCATCAATTGTTGGGTTGTTTTAGCCGCATAACGAACACAAACGACACACTTACGAACATGTTGTCTAATAAGACTCTTTGCGTTTATAATCCAATAACGAGTCCTTACGTAACCCAGCATTGACTGAGGACCCCCATGAATAGTACGTTCATGAGCGTCTGCAACAATCAAGTTTGCTAGATGTGAATTACGAGGAATCAATATAGGATGCTTCATTTCTTCTACAACGTTAGCTTTCTGCAATCGCCCACCAACTCTAAGGATGCTCTCGCTATCAAGGAATGGACTGAGCGAGGTAAGTTTACTACTTTTGTTTACTTTACCTGCTCCCTGTAAACAATCTATTTCTTTCAGGAAACCTTCCCTTTGACACAGCCGGACACAGGTAAGTAATGACTCGTTCATTTCCTTATATGTAAGCCAACGTGTAGTTGTGGAGTTAGTAGTAGCTCTTTTAAGAAACCTTCTACAGTATGAAATAACTCTAACAAGTCTACTTAAACTCGAAAACCTTGCAATTATATCAATTCCTTCAGTAACTATATAAGTGACATGAAACTTTACTTTTCTTCTCTTCTATGTCAGTTTGCTTAAACTTTCCCTTACTATAATGGACTGTATTTTCTTGAAGCCACTTAGGGCCATGTTTCCAAATCGCGATTTCAGAAATATCCCTCGGATTTACGCCCCGCGATGCGCAATCTGCTGGGTTCTCTTCGGACTTGACATGCGACCACTGAGTGTTGTCCTTTATGGTCAATATTTCTGAGACCCTGTTGGCCACGAATGTCTTCCACTTGCTTGGATGACTGCTCAGCCAAGCAAGAACAACACTAGAGTCAGTCCAGGCATGTAAATTTTCTTTTGACGTACCCAATACTTCCGAGACTTCTTGGAGTAACTTAGCTAATAAAACAGCTCCACAAAGCTCCAAGCGAGGAATAGATACCTGTTTAACAGGAGCAACCCTTGATTTGGAAGCGACTAAAGGAGATTGGCAGAAACCCATGTATTTTCAGGACCACATAAAGGCTTAGCGTTTCATAGAATGAATATATGGATTTGAATGCTAATATAGAGTACAACAGAATATGTAATGGTAAGCCATACATTAGACTTGGGGTTATTTAATTGATTTTAAACATAACCTCAAAATCGAACACCAAAAATAATTCTTATAGATACCTACCTACATACTTTGTAACTAAAGGAAAACCCTTATAAATCATACATTTTAATCAGATAAAGTGTATAGATTGTACTTTTATAACGCCCTTCCTCCCGGACCTCGGTTACGAGCTGACGTGTTTTTGGACGCTACAAAGATTTTATTTTAATTATTAAATTAGAATTCACCACTTAAATTCGAAGTGAAAAAATAGGAGTGCATAAACGTGAGGAGTTAAGCTACGCTAGGCGTCGTATTCCTGCGTTACGACAAGCCCCGGCCTCCTGCGCGTGAACATCTTGCTGGAATACTGCCATCTCCCTCACACAGCGAGTGAGCCGCCCACTGACGAAGCCCATGAAGGTACGCGCCTTTCTGGCCCCGCCTGTCGCGTGTCTCGGGGGTTATTTGCGAATGACCATAACTCCGTAGTTAGGGAGATATTTATTTACCTGGGTCTATTCAAACTCAAACATTTATTTCAATTAAACCATTTACAGGCACTTTTGAATTGTCAAGGTCGGTCGGTCCAAAAAGATGAAGCTATTGCTATTGTTTGAGATTTGGTTTTCCGAGAAGAATCTTCAATAGTTAGGGAGGTTTGCTTCGCATATATATATCGGCTGTTAGTTCTTACTAGCTCACACCATGGATTCAGCTCACCATCTGTTGGTTAAAATTTAAATTGATTCCTACCATTCTATATAATTTGAAATATATAACACATAATCGTTTCTGGTATCTCTGTTTTAGATTTGGAGTCCTAGCCCAGAGATGTTCTACACGCACATATCTGGCTAGGACTAATTCATTTACATGCACTACTAGGCTCTCTTATAGTATGTTAGTTATTAAAGCGGATGATAAGATATTGACTCCTCTGGAGCTGCAGCTTAGAGCATGCTAATCGACTCCTTTGGAACTATAGTCTACTAGGTATGAAAGCGACATCAAGACGACCTTGATTCTCTTGGAGCAGCCGCCTTTATGCGTGCTCATCGATCCCTTGGAGCAGCCGCTTTTATGCGTGCTCATTGATCCCTTGGAGCAGCCGCTTTTATGCGTGCCAATCGATCCCTTGGAACAGCCGCTTTTATGCGTGCCAATCGATCCCTTGGAACAGCCGCTTTTATGCGTGCCAATCGATCCCTTGGAACAGCCGCTTTTATGCGTGCCAATCGATCCCTTGGAACAGCCGCTTTTATGCGTGCTAATCGATCCCTTGGAACAGCCGCTTTTATGCGTGCCAATCGATCCCTTGGAACAGCCGCTTTTATGCGTGCTAATCGATCCCTTGGAACAGCCGCTTTTATGCGTGCTCATTGAAACTGGAACAGCAGCTTCGAGCTGCTGATTAACTCCCTTGTGGAGCCGCAGCTTCGAGCCTGCTAATGAAACTGGAACAGCAGCTTCGAGCTGCTGATTAACTCCCTTGTGGAGCCGCAGCTTCGAGCCTGCTAATGAAACTGGAACAGCAGCTTCGAGCTGCTGATTAACTCCCTTGTGGAGCCGCAGCTTCGAGCCTGCTAATGAAACTCTTTGCTTTACTTCTACCGTATGTACCCATCAATGTTATACATACAACAGCGGATCATTTGTGTTAACGAGAGTGAGCATCACAGAACCATAACGGTTAACATTCTAGAATCTAAGTAATTAGGTAGGGAATCACTGCGCTATTTCAAGCGCTACCACTTAGCTTTATTTCTCTCAGATGAGTCGCCACCAAGCTGGACGCTCCCATCAGCACCAAACACTGCGTCTCAACCAGAATTCACTTGTTACACTACTGACTGGCGTAGAAATAGACTCGCTATACTTTTGTCATACTCGACTACGTTCTCTTCTCTTCCACCGGCACAAAAGGCGGCAAAGAACCACAGATTACTTATTGATACTAAGTGAGTGTCATAACCATGAACTAAAGTACTCTTTATCTGTGACGATCTCTATGGGTTTGGTGTTGCCAGTAAATCGCTTCATGCCGACTAGTTTGTTACACGTTTCGCCCTAATGATATTAATTTTACTCAGTTACCTGTTTAATTCGCCGACTACACGTCGCGACACTCCCGCCCGAATAGTTTTAAAGCAGGGTTAGTAAGCTACGCGTCCACTCTGCAATTTTTTCCAGAGCTCTCGAGGCCGCGCCTCTTCTTTGTTTAACTTCGTCATTTGCTTGAATTACAGTCTTAGGTTCATCCACCTTCTGACTAAATATTCTCTCTCTGTCCGTATCCGTGCTCTCTGATACATTATCAAAGTCTTCTAACATACTCTTTTCCGTTGGTATTATCGACTCTCTATCTTCTTTCTTCTTTTCTGAACCATTTGAGGTATTTTTTGAATTTATGGTCTTCCCTTCCAATGGTGACAATTCGTGTACCGTTATATTACGTGGTATTTTACTTTCTCTTTCTGATGCATTCGCATCGTATTCTATTTCTTCATTATCCCCCATTTCCAATGGATATAAATGAGTTAAGGATCTTACAAACTCCTTATTTCCAACTTCGACCTTCGCAACTCTGCAAAGTCCGTCGGAACTTTTGACCAATGAAGTAATTTTTCCTACCTTCCTTTCTTCTCGATTTTTACTATCTCCTTTTATCTGCACAATTTGTCCTACCTTCGGGATTAATTTTGCTGTGATTCTAGGTTCTTTGACAGAATGTCCATATCGTTCGCGCAAACTTTGTAAATATCGGTTGGTGAACATATCCTTAAATTCGTTGAGGATAACTAAATCTCTTCTCCAAGCCTTTATAAGGTCGGATTTTGTCGTAGTGCCTTGTGTTAAAAAGTCTTCTGTTGAACCTTCCATTGTTATGCATTTTCCCATAGTTAAGAAATCAGATGGTTTTAGAATATGTACCAATTCCGAATCGACACAGGTTAATGGTCTTGTATTAACAGTTGCTTCAATTTCTTTTACTAATGTAATCAATTGACTATCTGTCAGCAGGTGTTTTTCCAATGTTCTTCGCATACAATTCTTCACTATTCCAATTAATCGTTCATAAAATCCTCCGAACCAGGGAGCTAGTTGGGGTATGAACCTCCAACGAATTTCGTGTTTAATACAATAAGAATTTGTTAATATTTCTGAAATAAGTTTAAAGTTTGTGGCATTATCTGATGTGATTATTTGTGGCACACCTCTTGTTGATATCATTCTTCTTAAAGCATGAAGTCCTTCTTCTGCTGTAAGATCTTGAACAACTTCTAAATGTACCGCCCTGACTGCCAGGCAAGTGAAAAGTGCTATCCAGCGTTTACATGTTTCATTTCCATGTTTAATTAGTACGGGGCCCATGTAGTCTAGACCTGTAAATGTAAACGGTGAAGTGTAATTTACTCTTTCAGTGGGTAATGCAGGGGTTGGTGGTAGTTTGAACGGTCCTCCTCCGTGTTTCTGACATCTAGGACATTTCTTGATAATCTTCTGAACTTGGCGTTTACCGTGTGGAATCCAAAAGTTTTGACGAATTATAGCGAGGGTATGGTTAACTCCTACATGATAATTATCGCTGTGAGTCTGGATGATAACTTTATTAGTGTAGTCACAATCCTTTGGAATAAGGATTGGATAACGTTGATCATACGACCAATCTGTGTTCTTTAAACGTCCCTTACAACGTAAAAGTCCATCTACGTCCAGAAATAGTCCAAGATTAATTTTTAAGCTTGTTTCTTTCCCTTCTAGTTCTTTTGGAAAGTGTTCGGCTTGTAACTTCATAAGTTGCCTAATTTTGTCATTCTTTTCTTTACTTGTGTCTATATCCATCTTAGTTTGGTTACTTGCATTGTTTTGACTTTTCTCATCGAACGTATTTTCTGTATCCATTGTAGATTCTTGTAGCTCTTTCGGGAGACCCTCCCCCGTATAAAAAGAAGAGACTTTTTTACTTTCTGAAGGCCAGGAATCCGGGTGCTGCAGTACAAACTTAGGGCCTGTCAGCCATTTTTCTCTATCTTCTTTAGAGCTGGATGGTCTTGTGGCAACGTCTGCTGGATTTAGATCTGATGGAACGTGCCGTATTATTAGGTTTTTATTTCTTTTAATTTCTTCGACTCTTCTGGCTACGAATGGAGTGAGAAGCTTGTCTGACTTGCACCAGTCGATAACAATTTGACTATCAGTCCATAACGTTTGACTGGTGATGTTAAACTGTAAAAATTGTGATGTATATTTGATTAGTCTAGTACCAATTAATACGCCTAGTAACTCCAGCCGTGGTATTTTCAGGTTGTCTTGATCCTTCAAGGGAACTAGCCTTGATTTTCCTAGGACAAACTTTACCTCCTTGTCGTTAACTATGTAGATTACAGCTGCATAAGCTTTTGTAGAAGAGTCTGTGAAGCAGTGAATTTGACAAGTACTTGTTGTAGTATCACTGAAGTAATATCTGGGTAAAAGTATGTCTTTAACTTCATCTAATTCTTTACATATTTTTGACCACTCGGTTTTTAATGTGTCCGAAAATGGTGTATCCCATTTTATCTTCTCCTTCCATAGATTTTGTATGAACAGTTTGCTAGATAGCAGTGATGGTACAGCAAATCCACAGGGATCATAGATAGATGCTATGACCCTTAAGACATCTCTTTTTGTAAATTTTGGTTCACTATTAATCTTATCTTTGAGTTGAAGCGTGTCTTCTTTCAATTTCCAGTTTAGTCCAAGAATTTTGATCTTATCCTCCTCGCAGGATTCGGATACTTGTTTTATAAATTCTTCAGAGTTGGAACTCCAATCTCTAAGATTCATGGATAGCTGATTGAATATTTCTTTAGAATTCTTATAAAGCTGAAGTGCTTCTTCCACTGTTTTCGTTCCAGTGACGAGGTTGTCGACGTATATGTCTCTAGTTAATTTCTTAACTTGTTCATTATCTGAATTTTGCAAGTGTAATTTAATTGTTGCGTTAAGTAAAAATGTGTTCGATATAACGCCAAATGGAACTCTTGTAAATCTTAAGTGAAGCAGATTATCTTTTGTAGCGGGTTTCTCTGTGTCTTTTAACCATAGAAATCGAGTTACATCGCGATCCTGTTTATTGAGTGATATCTGTAAGAACGCTTTCTCGACATCTGCACATATACCTATTGGTTGACATCTGAACTTTATAAGTAATCCGGTCAAATTCTCTAACATCATAGGTCCACAATACAAGCATTGATTTAAACTTTTATTATCCTTTGTTTTAGATGACGCGTCATAGACAATTCTCATAGGTTTGCCAGGTACTTTTACTCCATGATGTGGAAGATAATGAATCGGATGTCCTACCGTTTCATCTCCCAGATCCGGTACAACTTCAATTATTCCCTTCATTATCTGATTCTTAAGTGTGTCTTCATACGCTAGTAATGTGGATGTGTCTAGTCGTTTCAATAAGTTGACGAGGCGACCGTAGGCCATTCCAAAATTCAAATTTAGAGTAGGAGGGTACTCAATCCAGGGCCAGGATACTGAGTACCTGTTATCTATACACGGTGTATCTGACATCGACGCACAAACGATTTCCATGGGTCCAGGGCATGATTCTGGACACCCCAGAGTTGGAAATTTTCATCGGCTTTTTTCTCATTTTTCCAGTTTTTTCAAGAGTTTTTTTTACTTTAGACTACTCATAATCGTTATTCTGACCTAACGCAATGAGATTTTTAATAAAAAAATAATTAATTAACTAGTTTCACTAAAAAGAGCAATGTAAATAAAACCACAAATAGGTATCAGCTCAGCTGTGCTAAAGTACAAACGAAAGGTCAACGCAATGCATAGTAGCTGCCCACACACTAACAAGTATGCATGTGTGTCACGCGTGTATGATTTGTTAAAAGCATGCCGCCTAAGACTGCATTCCAAAGAAAATGAAACGTATCATAGCAAAACGAAGTAGCCGATTTCCAACATTAACGTAATAGGCTAAGGTTGAAAATCGGTTACTTCGTTTGGTGTCGATAAAACCCATTTTCTTATTGCGGCGGCAACGCGTAGTGCGCGCTCTTTGACCTTTGACAAACGCCGACGAAACCAGGGCCGTATTTGGGTGTAACCGGTAAAACGCTTTTTAATAAGCGTTTATTGGAGCGTGGAGTCATGATGATACTCGACCGAGAAAATAATCTTTTTTTTTCTTACTATTAATAGTAGCGCGTTTCACAATCCATAATAATGCTTTGTTTTCTGTTTCCTTCTTATGTTCTGATACAATGTTTGTACATAAATTGTTAAATAAATAAAATTTACAATAAGTAATGTGATGCTTATTACAATTGGATCTTGCTATACCCATTTATCGCTTTGAAACAATTAATGTGATAGAATTTTAAATACGGCAAAATTCTATCAACACGGGTGTTGAAACTTAATCATGACGATTGATGACCCTAATTTGTTTCTGTTTGGTTTAAAAAAAAAGTTCAGTTTTACAATACCAAAATTATTCGATAAAAAAACATTAATAAATTAAAAGCAAAAAAAGGAATTTTCATACTATTATCATCGCAAGCGCGGCCCTGGCACTGTAGGTCCAATGTAGGCATCTGTCGGCGACCTCAAAGGATAGATCGAAAGAACATTTTTAGTGATGGATTTTTGTCAGTTCCTTGTTGACGCTGATCGCGAACGAGTGCTTTTTTTTGCAAAAATCATTTTTCGAAACGTTAGAGAAGACAAGTTTTGGTTTCTTTCTGTGAACTTGCGTGTTTTTGTGTGTCTTTGTGTTTCATTGAAAAATGTCATCTGGACTTAAAGAGAACTTCAGTGCCCAAGAATACGGTAACATGTACGTGGGAACTGTGAGGAGCTCGTCATGGTGCTCCCCCTCACGTGAGACGCTGCCTTACAGAATCATTAGGGAATCGGTGGATTGGGAGATTCGGCTGGGAGCCATGGCCAGCTCGCTCACCAGACTTGACCCCATTAGGTTTTTTCTTTGGGGTTAGGTACGTCAAAGACAAAAGACAAGGTGTTTGTGTCCGAGTGCGCAGTGTTCCGCAGCCGAGATGAGGAATCGCATCGTGAATTTGTTTGCCTCTTTTGCGTGAGGAGTGTGCCCAGGACCCAACGTTTCTGCCCCGTGACCACGCTGAAACTCTGCGAGCATGCTGGCGGCGGCCACTTCGAACCCTATCTGGTTAGGGGTGAGCGAGCTTAAGGTGAGTTAGGTAGTTACTAGTTAATACTTACATAATCAGTTCTCAAAGTAGGTACTTGCAAGCTTCTTTTTTGGATTCCGTACCCGAAGAGTAACCAATGGAACCCTATTACTAAGCCTTTGCTGTCCAGCCGACTGTCCGTCTGTCTGTCAGTGGGCTGTATCTCAGGCATGGTATCCCTATTTCTGCTATAACAACAAATAATAAAATAAAATTTACAGAGAGCTCGCATACAAGAAACGTGTTTTTTGTGTATGGTTATGGTACGGAACCCTTTGTGTGAGAGTCTGACTCGCACATCGCCGGCTTTGTTGTCAATCCTTATCGGAATTGTGTTCGTGAATTTAAGAGACGTAAGCTTGTGGCTCCTTGACTTCTGCATAAACATGATAGTAGGTAGGTATTTTTGAGTGACTAAAATTATTTTATGTGAAAGTATTGCCGTCGGCGGAGGGTTTGATATTCGTAGGTATTGAGGTAGGTACATTCAAAGAGAGTTAGGTAGTTCGTAGTTCATTAGCTACCTGCGTACTCGGATTTCGATGTACTTACAAGCTTATTTTTTGTAATTAATCCTTATCGGAATCGTGATTTTAATTATAAGACTAAGCTTATGGCTCCTTTTCTCTTAAGCTTTTCAAAAACAAGATCTTAAGCATGTTCCAGAAGGATGTAATGCAGTGTTCTATTCAAGGTGACCTTGCTTGTTGCCATCCATCTAGCTAGACGGTAGGAACCTACCTAGATGCAATAAAAATTCGAACACAATTCGCGGATAGAAAGCAAGCTCCGACCAAGGTCAGCTTTTTTTCTCTTAAATTCTGCATAAACATGTTCCTACCATCAGCAGGTAGGCACCGTAGTTATTTCTAGTGATTAAATAATTTTATGTGGTACCTATTAGGCGCGTTAGTACATGCGCGTCGCCGGCCGCGGCGTCCCAGACCTGTGAGTGTACCGCTGTGTGTGTGCAAGACGTGAGGTATGTATTGCGTGCAACGCTCTCACGCGTTTAGATCGCGTTGTTCACAATACATTGCGCGCTCGAAAATGTCAATTTCTGTAACCGTTCATTAGCGAGATTAATGACTTCCACAATTTGGTTAGTGGCATGAGGTGTAGCCTTTTCCCGAAGTTTGCGTTACGATGTCAAATACGCCCTGTATACTTAGTAGTTTCATTGAATCTTTTTACAGCTTCATCTTCTCTATTTTCCTTTGGGGAATCTGTTATGCCAATGGATTCAAGCTCCCACAAACTCTTCATGTTAGTCTCGATCAGTGGCAGGTCAGGTTCATTGAATGACGTATCCACATTAGACTGAAAGTATGTCACCACTGATAGTTCTTGAATAGGACTGGAATCCATTTTCCCGCTTAGTATCCATCCAAAGTCAGACTGTATCATATATAAATTCTCTCTAAGTTTTATTTTCTGTTCTGATATAAGTGAGAAATAATAGTCGTTGCCTATCAAAATGTCCACTTGGTCTTGTAGAGAGCCATCATCAGCTAGTTCCGATTTATCCTTCCATTGACTTAGATCTTGATGAGGATATGGGACACCATGTGATATTACTGGTACTACATTAGCAAGTAGAGTGATTGTTTTATTCGGTCTTGTTCTCAACTGCACTCTGACCACGGGACTGTCTATTTCTTGAGGAATGTTTGATCCAAATGTAAATACAGTTAGGGTGCTTTCTTCTTCAGATTCTAATTTGAGATCTCTTGCAAATTTCTGGGTGATGTATGTTTTTTGGCTTCCAGAGTCTAATAGTACTCTGCAAGGAAGTTCTTTAGTATAATCTCCTACTTTACTGACTGTAACTATTGCTGTTTGAAGAACAGTGAGTCCCTTATCTCTTGTGTGTAGAACATTTGTTGTCGTTGACTCATTCTTCAGACCATGTGAAAATTTAACAGGACACAAAGCACGATTATGGCCTAATTTGTTGCAGTGAAAGCATTCCCTTTTCTTTCTACATTCTTTAGAAGAATGTCCTATTCTGAGACAACAGTAGCATCTATTTTTTAATAGGGTTTTTCTTTCTTTTATTTCTTTGAATTTAGTACATTCATCGTTGTAGTGTGGTTCCTCACAAAAAATACATTGGAATTTAAACTTCTTACTAGGTGGTCCCTCCTTCCTTTGGTTTCTTCTAGGATAACTCGTAATATTTGGCTTGTTCTCGCTGTTCCTCTGGGAAGTATTAATTCTCTTATTTTGTGTTGGACGATATCGAGCCTTTTCCTGTTTGTTTTCATAATTACTTTTCTTTGGTCTTCTTTGGTCTTCTTCTTTCCTTTGCCTTGTATGATCGCCTTTCCCAGTGGAGTGAAGTGTCTTTACAGTGTAATGTTCCCTTTCATTTAGGTTTTTCTCATGTGTAAGTCTATTTGCATCTTCACGTGCTGAAATGATAATTTCTAAATATTTTCTTATTTCTTCGATGGACTCTTGTTTTATTTTCAATTTCATTTCATATATTATGTCTTCCGGAAATTTCTCCATTACTATAAATCTCAAGTGGTTATGGTTAATATTTTCACCCATGGAATCTAAAACTCTTAAATGTTTTTCTATATTAGTTAAAACTCTTCGACAATCTGATACGGTTCTATTTGCTGGTGTTATTTTATAGAGTGAGGAATAGTGTGCATCTATTACTTGAGTTTGTTTACCATACCTATCTTTCAAAGATTGTATGGCTATGGAATAATTTTTATTTGTAATATCTAACCCTTCTATCACTCTTGCGGCTTCTCCTTTAAGAGAATTCTTTAGGTATAATAACTTGTCAACATCTGGCAAATTCCGATTGTGAATATTGGAACTAAATTGGTCCCAGAACTGGTGCCATTCAAGAATGTTACCTTCAAATTGTGGCAACTCTAATTTCGGTAGTTTTCCTGACAAGAAACGTTCTTCATTCTTGTTGCTATTTATCGCTGAGTTCTCACATTCTTCCAATTTTACTTTAAGTTCACAGCAGTTTTCTTCAGCCTCCAGCTGTATCGTAGAGATAACAGAGATCTCGTCTACTTGTGGTTCGCTAACAAGTCTAAAATAGTTGTTTAGTTCCCTCTCCAATCGTTGGAGACAGGCCTGAAGTTTAGAGAATACCAATTTTCCTTCATGCAAATTTAAGTCATTTATCTCATTAGTGAGTTTGCTAGTTGTATTTCGAGCAGATTCGGACAGTGATTTTAATTTTTCACACAGGCCGCGAAGAATGAGAAGTATGGATTCCTCCATTTCGACGTCCTGTAATATAACATTACACTATCACGGCTACATGTTTTAATTACAACCCATTCCTATATCTAATATATAAAATTGTGTCACAGTTTTCGTTGCCATACTCCTCCGAAACGGCTTGACCAATTTTGATGAAATTTTTTGTTCTTATCTGGTATCTATGAGAATCGGCCAACATCTATTTCTCATCCCCCTAAATGTTAGGGGTAGTCCACTCCTAAGTTTTTTTTTTTTTTTTATATATATATATACAATAACAAAAATAATGTTTGTTTTATTTTCTGAAATAGTTTTGTATTTATTATTATAGTAGACTAGTATTTATTTGCACAAACTCATATTTCAATTGCAATAGATCACATAATCATGTGTTCAGGGTATTTTAACATTTTCAGTACTTTCATGAAATGTTATTTCAGGAATTCAACTTCCCAATCAGGAAACTTATTTATAAGCACAGAAATAATCATCTCCTTTCAGAATTATTTAGGTGTTTTGTTTCACCCTGTATAGGTAATTAAATACCACTTAATACTTTCAGAACTAGGAGCATTCTACAAAATGCCCAACTAACAAGTGTACATAATCAGTCATTGAATAAATGTGTGCACATTATCTAAACAGCATCACTAATTTATGTTGTGTGCCTTCAGCTAACAGATACTATTATATACTTAAAGAGCACAAGTCCTCATAATCTCTCTCAGATTATTTACTTGTATATAATTATGACACTTCTGCTTAGTTTTTAGAGTATCTTAGCTTGAAAACTCTATCACAAATGTTTTGTTTGTATGTGTACTCAAGGTACTCATTTATGTATGTATTAACTATCGCAGTCCTTAGTATCAATTTAGTCGATTTAGGACCAAATGACTATGCTAGAGATGTCTACTCAGGCACTTGTTTATTGTGATCAGTGTGATAGTTATAGAAACTCATCCATTGTCAAGATATGAGATGTAGTGTGCATCTATTACTTGAGTTTGTTTACCATACCTATCTTTCAAAGATTGTATGGCTATGGAATAATTTTTATTTGTAATATCTAACCCTTCTATCACTCTTGCGGCTTCTCCTTTAAGAGAATTCTTTAGGTATAATAACTTGTCAACATCTGGCAAATTCCGATTGTGAATATTGGAACTAAATTGGTCCCAGAACTGGTGCCATTCAAGAATGTTACCTTCAAATTGTGGCAACTCTAATTTCGGTAGTTTTCCTGACAAGAAACGTTCTTCATTCTTGTTGCTATTTATCGCTGAGTTATGTCGCTGTCATAAACTATTACTCACTTCTTATGTTGGCAGTTATGACTTGACTTCACTACCTAATTCTTTATTCGTAGGTAGTTAAAACTTAAATCTCCCCCTTTCGATGACAGTTACCTTCAATGACCGACAATTCTGTTCCTGTTAAAAGTGATAGGAAGGATAAGTATATCATGTTTTATTACTTAAGTATATAGCTACTTATTCCTATAATCGAATGGTTTAATTTTCTCCATTGTTATATGTAAACAGACACTTTCTTAACAGAGACGCGCCGAAATAGCGCGGGCGGCTCCACATTAGGTAGGTACCTACTCGCGCGGGTGCGCCGAGCGGTTCCTGACCGTTAAAATACGAAGGGATTTTGTCGAGCGAGAAGGGATATTTACTTAATTACACGTAAATCTAAATATATCACAGTATTTATCAATTTCACATAAAGTATTAAAGATCTGTGAACACGAATTCGAAATCTTCATCAACACAAATATCTCAGCAATACTGACCTTGGTCTTCACTCATGCACACTTAACTTATACTTTAAATTTCAATATTCTAAACACTGACAGTGTTAAACACAAATTTTAGAAAAGTTCGTACCTAGGTACTCAGTTTTAGTTTAGAAACTTTCTCGTAAAAGTGAAGCACAAAGATGGCGAATGGCGCTAAAGTTGAAGAGAATTTGTTGAATTTTGTTGTTTCTACCAAATTCATTCCGTTTCCGGTTTGTGTTGTGAAGTTGCAAACTTTGACAAATCATTCATTCTCATTCGTTCTCAACTTCCGTTTTAAATTGAATTCGTATGTACTTGTAAGTCATATCTTCGCAAACTAATAAATGTAAATGATTAAATCCCTTAGATAAATCATGAAACTAATAATTATACAATATCACTATGTTTATTTAACAAACAAGTTAAATAATCTCCTTAAATAGTATTTCATTTCAACAATATGTAACGCCATCTAGGTAATTTCTCATATCGATTTATCACATCAAATATCCTGCAACACTTTATAATATGCCTGTGATAGTTACACCTGAGATAATTACATAAAAATCATTCCTTATTATTAGAGTCAGCATCAGCGAAACGTGTATCAAACTTTTTCAACCTTTTACAATAATTTCATCAATTTGATTCGATAGGTTTACACAGAGCTTTCACAGATGGCAGCACTAGCAAGAACTCAGAACTTAATTTCAACCAGTTTCATCTTGTTTCTATAACTTTGTTATTGATTATTCCTCTCGGATCCCAGCATCTCCACCATGTCGCGTATCTCGGGGGTTATTTGCGAATGACCATAACTCCGTAGTTAGGGAGATATTTATTTACCTGGGTCTATTGTTTGAGATTTGGTTTTCCGAGAAGAATCTTCAATAGTTAGGGAGGTTTGCTTCGCATATATATATCGGCTGTTAGTTCTTACTAGCTCACACCATGGATTCAGCTCACCATCTGTTGGTTAAAATTTAAATTGATTCCTACCATTCTATATAATTTGAAATATATAACACATAATCGTTTCTGGTATCTCTGTTTTAGATTTGGAGTCCTAGCCCAGAGATGTTCTACACGCACATATCTGGCTAGGACTAATTCATTTACATGCACTACTAGGCTCTCTTATAGTATGTTAGTTATTAAAGCGGATGATAAGATATTGACTCCTCTGGAGCTGCAGCTTAGAGCATGCTAATCGACTCCTTTGGAACTATAGTCTACTAGGTATGAAAGCGACATCAAGACGACCTTGATTCTCTTGGAGCAGCCGCCTTTATGCGTGCTCATCGATCCCTTGGAGCAGCCGCTTTTATGCGTGCTCATTGATCCCTTGGAGCAGCCGCTTTTATGCGTGCCAATCGATCCCTTGGAACAGCCGCTTTTATGCGTGCCAATCGATCCCTTGGAACAGCCGCTTTTATGCGTGCCAATCGATCCCTTGGAACAGCCGCTTTTATGCGTGCCAATCGATCCCTTGGAACAGCCGCTTTTATGCGTGCTAATCGATCCCTTGGAACAGCCGCTTTTATGCGTGCCAATCGATCCCTTGGAACAGCCGCTTTTATGCGTGCTAATCGATCCCTTGGAACAGCCGCTTTTATGCGTGCTCATTGAAACTGGAACAGCAGCTTCGAGCTGCTGATTAACTCCCTTGTGGAGCCGCAGCTTCGAGCCTGCTAATGAAACTGGAACAGCAGCTTCGAGCTGCTGATTAACTCCCTTGTGGAGCCGCAGCTTCGAGCCTGCTAATGAAACTGGAACAGCAGCTTCGAGCTGCTGATTAACTCCCTTGTGGAGCCGCAGCTTCGAGCCTGCTAATGAAACTCTTTGCTTTACTTCTACCGTATGTACCCATCAATGTTATACATACAACAGCGGATCATTTGTGTTAACGAGAGTGAGCATCACAGAACCATAACGGTTAACATTCTAGAATCTAAGTAATTAGGTAGGGAATCACTGCGCTATTTCAAGCGCTACCACTTAGCTTTATTTCTCTCAGATGAGTCGCCACCAAGCTGGACGCTCCCATCAGCACCAAACACTGCGTCTCAACCAGAATTCACTTGTTACACTACTGACTGGCGTAGAAATAGACTCGCTATACTTTTGTCATACTCGACTACGTTCTCTTCTCTTCCACCGGCACAAAAGGCGGCAAAGAACCACAGATTACTTATTGATACTAAGTGAGTGTCATAACCATGAACTAAAGTACTCTTTATCTGTGACGATCTCTATGGGTTTGGTGTTGCCAGTAAATCGCTTCATGCCGACTAGTTTGTTACACGTTTCGCCCTAATGATATTAATTTTACTCAGTTACCTGTTTAATTCGCCGACTACACGTCGCGACACCGCCCTTGCAAACGTCACTCTTGGCGAACACTACTGCCACGGACTCTCTGCGCGCCTAGTACTTGAGACTGCTTTATAACTCGATTATTGTTGAATAACGGTTTCCAAGCTTTGTTATACGGCCTTGCTTTTGTTGATTGAACGGAAAAATCATCATTTAAATTTGCCATTGCTACTTTTGATCTTCATCAAGGACAGCCTACTGCCTCTCTTAAACCTGCTCTCCTGGTAACTACGTGGTGGTATTTACGGAATCATGCCTATTAATCGTACACCTCCTCCGATATCTGTACCTGTGTTTTCAAATTCAGCTTCGAGCGAATGTTTAGCGCCTGTACCGATGCACGATGCAAATTTACACCAAAGCCTATCAACGCCTGATCTTTCTGTAAGACCAACAAACATCACAGAGCGTAAAAAGAGGAAGTTTGAAGGTAAGGAACACAGTAAGGAAGATACGGGCCCAGTAACTTTGTCTACTTTTAATACTTTCTCGGGTGAACAGGAGCTTCGCTTTGAGGACCTAATGGAAAAGATTGGTAGCATTATTGTTCAGAACTCGGAGCTTAAACACAGCGTCGAAGTCATGTCGTCTAAATACGATGAGTTCCTGGGACGTATTGCCACTCTGGAGGCGGAGCGGATAGATGACAGAAAAAAGATTAAATTACTGGAAGACAAGTTAGAGCAATTAGAACGAAAATCACGCTCGACGGGCATAGAAATTAGAAACGTCCCTAAGACTGATAGAGAGACAAAAGAAGGCCTTTGCAACCTAGTCGTTAATATGGGGACGTCACTGAATATTGATATTGAAAGCTCCAAGATAAAAGATATTTATAGGGTTAAATCAAAAGACAACTCCCACCCAATTATTGTGGACTTTACCACGGTCGTTACTAAGGAAAAAGTCATACGTGGAGTCAAATATTTCAACAAGTCGAAGGATAAAGCGGCTAAACTTAATACCTCTCACCTAAAAATAAATAGCCCTCTGGCACCCATATATGTTGCTGAGTGCCTCACATACCGAGCACAAAAACTTTTTTATATTGCCAGGGCTTTTCAGCGGAGCCATGGTTACCAGTTTTGCTGGACTGCCAATGGTGCAGTGTACCTTAGAAAAAGGTTAAATGATCCTCAAATTCTTATATCCTCAGAGTCTGATGTGGAAAAACTAAAGTGCACCAAGTGACTGGACTTAGTTATTGTCTTGTCATATTATTGTATCTCTAAAATGTATTTTATGCATGCTTTTATTTTTGTATTTTACTGCTAATCTATAAGTTTTGTCCATCTACACTCAACTTAAAGCTTCACATACACGTTTACAAACCTAAAGAAACGAAGAGTAATCCATACAAATGTCCCTGTACTTGTACTTTTGTTACATTTAACCTTGTTTTTTACTTTGGTAGCTATCTTTTAATTTGTCCTATTTCATATACAGACTTATTTTTGGTGACTTAGATATCTTAACAAATGATATAGATAATTGCTCTGTGTCAAAGGTATCCATCAGTGATTTAGAAGACTGTCATAAATTGATTTCTTTTTCGCCAGACAAACGTTTAAACATACTCACGCAAAATATCCGCAGCATAAATTGTAATCTTCCTGGACTTGTGCTATTACTTGATAGATTAAAAATAAATTGTGACATTATAGTCCTCACGGAATGCTGGTTATTAAAATCAACTGTTATTCCTACTTTAACAGGATACCAATCGTTTTCTACTTTAAAAAACTTAAAACAAAATGATGGAGTGATTGTTTACTACAAAGACAATATTGAGTTACTGTTTGAAGAACCATCATTTCAAGACGGAAACTGTCTTATAATGCGTCTTGGCAGACAGATTGCTATTGTATCTATCTACCGCTCTCCTTCTTACAAAAACCTTGACCCATTTCTAGACTCTTTACATGAAACTCTTTTACAATTAGAAGGATCAAACAACTTAATGTTGATAGGAGATATTAATATTCCTATCAACAACTCCAAAATAGATTTCATTGGGGAGAAATATTTAACTCTTACAGCGTCTCACGGATTATTACCCGCCCATAAAGAAATTACTCGCAGTGAGAGTGGCACATGTCTTGACCATGTATTATTAAGAAGTTCCTTTCATGCACATACAATAATTCCTACGGCTACTTTAACCGATCATTACCCTGTGCTTGTATGTCTAGATTTTACTGTACTGAGAACTCTTACAAACACCACGTACAACGTAACCAATGAGGAATCTTTAACCAAAGACATACTGAAAATCGACTTAGCTCCAATTCATCAGTCAAATGATCCCTCTTTTTCTCTTAACTACCTAACCAGCTCAATACAGACCGCCATTACGGAAAACACTGTTATTGTCAAAATGTCTAGGCGTAAGAAGATCACTAAGCCATGGATAACTCCTGGTTTACTGAGATGCATGAGAAATAGAGATAGGCTACACAATAAACTGAAATCATCGCCAGATAATAACACACTGAAAGTATCATATACACGATACCGGAACTTTTGTACCGAAATTTTAAAGAAAGTTAAACGTGAATATGAAAAATCAGAGGTCGAAAAATCAAAAAATAATCCAAAAAAGCTCTGGAAATGCTTAAAAGAGATATCTAGTTTTAATAAAGTTTCTACTCTCCCCAATCAGCTTTTGACAATAAACTCCTCACCCGAAAAATCATTGAACAATATAAATCAGTATTTTGTTAACATTGGCACTTCGTTGGCTGAAAGCTGCTCGAAACTACACGATTCTGCCTCACCCCTTTTTTTTTTTTTTTTAGGGATGGGAAATCATCCAATGACTCCTCCCGCTCTGGGTGTAGCGGGAGGGAGTGTCAGACTTCTACTGACTAAAACCCATCCATGTTCCTTCATTGCCCTTTGTGTTCCGGAGCCACGGTGTCTCTTGCGAATAATCCCGCGACTCCGGCAGGCGTCGGCCCTTTCGGGCCCCTCTGTGTGCTGACTCTCTTTGAGGCGTGCGTGGAACACTAACGCGCCGTCGACACGGCCTGTCGTCACTAGACGAACGGACGGCGAGCCACCCATAGCTCGCCGTCCACAGGCCCGCGCCTACGGTGGCCGGAGGTCACCAGGTGGCCCCCGACGCCCGCGGCGTCCACCACGGCGGCCGGGACGAGAGGGTCTCCTCTCCCTCTCCGCCACCTCCTTCGCTAGCATGACTGCTTCGCAGAAGGAGGCAACGGCGTCCCATTCCGTCTCGCTCCGGACCATGACTTGGACCAGGGCCGGACGCGAGAGGTTGCCGCCGATCGCCGTTTCGAGGACACGGCGGTGCGCCGCCCAAGCGGGGCACACCTGCACAGTGTGCTCCACCGTGTCCTCCGGTCGATCCTCACAGTGGTGACACCCGGGCGTTTCCTCCCGCCCGATTCGATGCAGGTACCTCCCGAAACACCCGTGTCCGGTGAGGACCTGCGTCAGGCGGAAGGTGAGGACGCCGTGGCGCCTCTCTAGCCACTCCTCAAAGAGGGGACTTATCGCCACTATCGTGGCGTGCCCTGCACTGGGTTGCGACAGTCGTCGTCTCCATGACGCCATGAGATCGCGCCGGAGGTCTGTCCGCTGCGCGACAATTTGCCGCGTCAGCGGAGTTTCCCCCCGGCGTAGTACCTCCACGCGCCAATCATGCAGGCGCGCGAGGACTATCGCCTCCAGATCCCATGGCGGCAATCCGGCAAGGAGACACACCGCTTCGCGCGAGATCGTGCGGTACCCTCGGGCCATCCTTAGGGCCATCACCTTTTGGGGCGCGTTCAGATAGTTGGCAGCACGCTGCCGCAAGGAACGCGCCCACACCGGGGCCCCGTAGAGGGCCATGGACCGCACGACCCCCGCGTAGAGCCTCCGGCAGGAGGCGTTTGGTCCCCCCAGGTTGGGCAGGAGCCGCCTGAAAGCAGCCCCGGCCCGCTCCAGTTTGGGTGCCAAACGTCGGAAATGTTCCACGAAGTTCCACCGGCTGTCGAGGACGAGCCCTAGGTACTTCAGCGTCAACTCGACGCCGATGGAAACCCCTCCTACCGTCAGCAAGGATCCCGACGGTGGCGTATTGCCTCGGCCATGAAAACACATGGCCTCGGACTTGTGCAGCGCCACCTCGAGACCCAATTGCCGGATCCTCTCTACGACTGTCGCAACCCCGCGTGTCATAACGTCGGCCGCCTCCGCGTACGATTCTGCCTCACCCCTAGTGATGGATTCTTCCAGTACTAGTACACAACTTAACTCCTTTGTGCTGGAAGATACAAGTGAGGATGAGGTTTCTCGCCTTATAATGGGTCTAAAAACGGATTGTACGGTGGGCCGTGATAATATATCTAATAGATTCTTGAAAGGACATCTTGACTTCCTTGTCCCACCACTTACTTTCATTTTTAACCAGTGCCTCCATACGGGTCTCTTCCCTTCTCAATTGAAAAACTCCGAGGTTCGTCCAATTTTTAGGGATGGTGATAGAGATGACGTCTCCAACTATCGTCCGATTTCTATTCTACCTGCTATCTCAAAAATACTGGAAAAGATAATAAACAATAGACTCACTAAATACTTGGAAAATAATAACTTACTTGCAAATAATCAGTTTGGCTTTAGAGCTAACAGATCGACAGATGATGCTGTTTATTATCTAACTAAGTTTGTAAGTACTAACCTGGATAGAGGGCGTAAATGCTTATCTATATTTCTCGACCTCAAAAAAGCGTTTGACACCATTTCTATTCCCATCTTAATTACCAAGCTGGAAAAACTTGGAGTGCGAGGACTACAACTCCGTCTTTTCGAGAGTTATCTCACAGGGCGGATGCAGCGTGTTCGAATAGGGAGTTTTGTGAGTGCTGATCTTCCAGTGTCATTTGGCATTCCCCAGGGTAGCATTTTAGGCCCTACACTCTTTCTTATTTATATTAATGACCTCACTAGTATCGACATTCCTAAGGGTGACATCATATCTTACGCTGATGAAACAGCTCTTCTTTTCTCTGCCGATACCTGGGATGAGGCCTTTAATGCTGCTCAAAATGGGTTTAATATCGTAAACCAATGGCTTACACTTCATCTGTTAACCTTGAATTCTGATAAAACCAAATATCTGACGTTTAGTATACGCCATTCAACAAATTTAGGGACCAACTACAACATAGTCCCTCACCAATGCACCTTAGACTCACATTGTAATTGTAGGCCTATAGAACGTGTTAATACAATAAAATATTTGGGGATCCTTTTCGACGCCAATCTCAGCTTCAAAGACCATATAAAATTACTCAGCACTCGAGTCAGAAAGCTTATATATGTGTTTAGGAAGCTGCGATACGTTGTTGATGCTTGTTTATTGAAACAAATCTACTTTGCTTTGTGCCAGTCAGTACTCACATATTGTATTTCATCCTGGGGAGGAGTTCCCAAAACAGTTTTTAAGCCCATTGAGATCGCTCAACGCGCCATTTTAAAGGTTTGCGCTTTCAAGCCTCGGTTATTTCCCACCATAGAGCTATATAAATACTGTGAGGTGCTTACTGTCAGACAGTTATACGTTCTATCTATAATTTTGAAGCAACATCGGGAATTATCATATGACTCCAACCTTACACATAGGCGTGGAAAACAATTGGTATGCAATCGTGAACATAAACCGAAAACTTCTTTTATTAAAGGATTTTTTGTATTTCTGGGTCCCCATGTCTATAATAAATTAAACTATATTTTAAATATTTACTCGCTTAATAGGGTTCGTTGCAAAGACAGGGTGAAAAAGTATTTATTGACACAATCTTATGATGACACAGAAAAATTATTTACCGTACCGAGGTAGGCAGGGTCCTTTGTGCGATTTCTGATACACTCTTCGTTACTCTTTATCGACACATACACTCAAATAGTCACACCAGCTTACTCCGCACGTATCAATTCATACATCGTCACACACACCCCAACACTCACCTCCCTTTACACTCTCACTCACCTCTCATCACACATACTCAACAACTAACTTTATTTTTATGTTTTTATTTTTTATGTTTTATAAATTTGTTTTTCTTGCACAATTTAAAATGCTGTACTCGTTAGTAAACTTTTTGTATGCATATATTATTCCGTGAGGTTTGGCGCTGTATACCGAGATACAGGTTTTACCTAGTTCGGTTACAGAGGCACTTACTATACCTACTGTTTTGTATTTATAAGTTTAACTAGCTTACTAAGTCTCTTTTGTACAAACTTTTTGGGTAAATAAATAAATAAAAAAAAAATATATATATATATAATTATAGAAAGATTTTTGAGTTAATAGTAGATGTTACAGCATGGTGTTCTTAGTTGCGTGGAGGCGCAACGCCGGGGCGAGACTCCTCTGCCGCTGCTAATCGCAGCACGGCGGACGGAGCTCCGGCAGGATCTCATGGCGGTATGGAGACAGCGACTGTCGCAACCCAGCGTTGGGCACGCCACAATTGTGGCGATAAGTCCCCTCTTTGAGAAGTGGCTAGAGCGGCGCCACGGCTTCCTCACCTTCCGCCTGACGCAGGTACTCACCGGACACGGTTGTTTCGGAAGGTACCTGTTTCGAATTCAGCGGGAGGATACGCCCGGGTGTCAACACTGCGAGGATCGCCCGGAAGATACAGTGGAGCATACGGTGGAGGTCTGCCCTGCGTGGGTGGAGCAACGCTGTGTCCTCGTTGAGACAATCGGCGGCGCGACAATCGACAATCTCTCGCGTCCGGCTCTGGTTCAAGCCATGAACCGGAGCGAGCAGGCATGGGAAGCGGTCACCTCCTTCTGCGAAGCAGTAATGCAAGCGAAGGAGGAGGCCGAACGTGTGAGGGAGACCTCGCGCCCCGGCCGCCGCACCAGAAGAAGACGCCCCGGGCGTCGGGAGTCGCAGGGCGATTCCCGGCCAACGTACCTGCGCCTGGGGCCTGCGGACGGCGAGCATTGGGTGGCTCGCCATCTGATCAGAATCAGGCCCGGGTCGACGGCGCGCTGTGTTCCACGCGCGCCTCAAAGAGTTGTCAGCAAAGCAAGTGGGGCCCGCTAGGGCCAGTGCCTGCCGGGGTTGCGGAATATGTTCGAAAGAGTCACCGCGGCCCTGGAACGCAAAGGGCATTAAGAGGAACACGGATGGGTTTTAGTCAGTAGGAGTCTGACACTCCCTCCTGCTTTACTTAGAGCGGGAGGAGTCATTTGATGATTTCACATCCTTAAAAAAAAAAAGTTGTTCTAAGTTGAGATAAGGAAACGACAAATATAGGTAAGAAGATTTTGAATGATTTTAGGCTATCCAGTTGCTGTGACGTCACTTGTAATAGTAATAACGTTCCTTTAGCGGGATTTGGATCTGTATCCAAGATGGTGCATGACCCACCTACAAGATAGTCGTCAACAGGACAAAAGATAATGAATAATTAAATAGAATAGGTAAAAAATGCAACCATAGTATTCATAAAACTTTTTATTGTAAAATTAACAATACATTGTCAACTTTGTCAAGAAATACCGCAGGGGAGTTGTTCCTTCGTGTCGAGCGTAAGCGAAATACTATACAGTTACAACAGTCGCCGATGATGGAGCTTTGACCTTGCTGTTCCCTTTCAACGGCTATGAAAACAAAATATGTGATCCGCCCCACATGACGGGATTTTATTTTTGCTCACCTGTCTATCCCCAAGCGACCGCCGGCGGTCGCGCGAAATTCATCGCGCCATTCCGTCAAACCCCAAGCGACCGCCGGCGGTCGCTCTCACCCACTCCATTGTAGGCCATATTATCAATACTTAGAGACTACTTCTCTATGAACAAGTTTGGATATTTACGTTTATGGATAAATTTCCTACAAATTGAACGCAAAAAATGACACCTTTCAAAAATGACAATTCAAAAACTCTAGTGTCAAAAGTTTCTATGTCACGGCGATTTCGCGCGCAAATGGTGAAGAGATTTTAGTGAATTTTGTGTGTTTTTAGTGCGATATTCTAGGGTAAGTGGATAAATAATCATTTATCAGTATTTCCTACAAGTATGTAGCTAGTTTTTTGCATGAAATAACATAACAAAACTTGTTTTATTGAGCCAACAAAAGTTACGTAGTTCCGAGTGTTCGTCAAGGTAAAAATTGTTATTGTTTGGGTTTCTGGCTATTTTTACAATTAAAGTAAGCATATTGTAACGATTTATAGTTAACAATGCGTTAATGAATATATAGGTAGTATTCTACAAGCTTTTCCAATTGGAATCTGTTTGATATAACTCTGATAATCGTTATCAAAATAGCGCATTGAATTACGCAATAAAAAACAACAAATGGCGCCGCGCTTTATGAAGTTTGAGCTTGAATATTGCTATAATCGGCTATAGAACTCATATAAAAGGTCATTGTCATTAGATTACTTGTCTTTCCATAAGCTAGATCCCAAAAATTGGTGTAAATTGATGCAATAGTTTTGTCAGAAATAACATAAACAGCAACATAACTACATTCAGCAAGTTCTCTCATTTCAATAGGATATATTTATTTCTCGAGTACTAATAAGAGTTTTGTTTATACTTAATTTCATGACGACATAATTAAAGAACCTGAAACCGTTTCAAGTGCTCGGATACAAGCTACAGAAACGCTGCGATAACGTTTTTTGTTGGCCGGGTCAGATTACACTTACGGTAAGCGGCCGCCCGCGGCGCTGCCGGCCGTCACGGATTGGGTGACGTAATAACGTCTGATATCGAAAGGCAAAAATGGATTTTGTCCTCCTAAACTGCTCAAATCCAGCTGGTCGCGATCTATTTCGGGTGTGTACATTCCTTGAAAGCGGAAATGTTCTCCAACGTATGATCTAGCTTGACGGATCTAGCATGTGCCACACGCAAACAACACCAATTCTTCCAAGGAGAGCCGTTGGAATTATTGTATATTTGAGGCATCTATATTCGGAAACATAATACTGCGACGATTCAGGCGCTCCATGGCTATAATCGCTAATTCGTTCTCTAAAAATAAACGTTCATTTATTATATTTACATTATTTGAGCATTTCCTGGGTCAGTAAAGTCGAGAAGTCGAGTACCAAATGCATTTAATACAGCACAAGCAGTTTTTAAATCTTTCATAAGATGAGGACTCGCTCGATTGAATATTCTTGTCTGAAGATTTTGAAATCTCTCTTTATCTGGGCACACAACGGGATCGACATTCTCAGATTTGAAGTACAAACAATCTATACATATAATAAAATCGTAGAGTTGCCGTGTCTGTACATTGAATATTTTCGCATAAAAAATACATAGAAATGTCAGAAAAATTACATAGAACACAAAAAAGCAGTTTTTGAAATTCTTTTCTGTTTGTCTGTGCGTCTGTATGTCTGTGCGTTTGGAGGAGCATCACGCATAAACCACTGATTGGATTCAAAATTTAGGTACTTCGAAATATTAAGTGATAATCGGAGCAACATTTAGTGTTTATTTCATCAAAATCGACCCACAAAATCAAAAGATATCGAATTTTAAAGTTTACGAAGAAACTTCATCGAGCGCTAAAATAGGTTGTTTTCATTGAGACTTCAGATACTTGCAATGCCATCTATTGAGAAATTTTTTAATAAGAAATGTGTGAAAAGACCCCGAAACAATGTATTTTTGAGTTATTTTTTAATTAAACACATAATGTTTATATTTGTTATTATATTATCATTATTTATCGTAACGTGTAAGCTTCTAAGTTTGAACTTATGAGTAGTTATGAGCATAAAGACAGTTCAGTTACGTTGTAGATCGATAGATGGCGTTGTACTTATGACGCGTTTTTCTGAATCGCGGTGTTAAGATTCTCCGCAGTAGCATAAGGTCAGCCCCATGTTTTATGTTGTTTAACTTGAAGACGTATAATGTTGAAATAACTCGAAGACGTATAATGTTGAAATTATTAGCTATGGAAGTATGGATTTGATTGAATTAGACATGCGCAAAATGTGTCTTTGAAAAGAAAATGAATGAAGTATATCTTTTCGCTCAATGAACTAGTCCACTCATGTAGTTCAATACTTCATTTAGTTCAGCAAATCAGAACGACTAACGAGGCATTGATTTACGACGAATGTTGCAATTCACTTAGTTCACTTTTTTATACCTATCTCGATTTTCCTTCATACTTTAAACAGGCTTAGGACTGTCAACCATGAAATGAATAATTTGCAAATCTATTGTATTATGTAGTATGTTTTCTGTTCTTTTTACTGGTAGTTAGACATATGCATTTTGTCTAGGTTGGCGTATTTAAAAATCGAAATATGTACAGTGATTAATTATTTACAGGATATTTACATACCTATTTACACTTATTTAAAATGTTGCAAATTATTTGCAATTACTACTAACAAATAATAATTGGGACAGTTTTTTTGTGGTCAATCGTGTCCTTCTTTCATTTAATATATGCCCGGCTTTCGAAAAAATTCTTTCGCATGGGACAGAAGTTGCCACTAGGTGCAGTCTTTTTAAGGCGTATTTGTATAGAATTGGGTAGATCGTTCGACGCTCGTGCCACCAGCGCAGTGGATCATTGCAGCGTTGCAATAGTGGTTCCTGGAGATATTTATCCAGCTCCACAATGCCAGCGGCCAAAGGATTTGTGGGTGTCAACTTTGCCACTTCTTTGTCAAATTGGTCCCATATGGACGTCATGGTAGTAGACGTGGATG
The DNA here is from genome assembly GCA_963859965.1 of Ceramica pisi. Classification (NCBI taxonomy): domain Eukaryota; kingdom Metazoa; phylum Arthropoda; class Insecta; order Lepidoptera; family Noctuidae; genus Ceramica; species Ceramica pisi. Next base: position 12,679,615 of record OY982554.1, read on the forward strand.
TGGATGGCTCTAATGTTGAAGGCAACGTCGTTGTTGTTTGTTGTATTTCTTTGCCGACTTTCCTCTTCAGTGTAGCCACAGCCTGGTCAAAATTACTTATTTGACTGAATCCTTTGTTTTTGAATCGAGGATCCAATATCGTCGCCTCGTTATAAAGGATGTGTTTCTCGATGTTGGAGAAACGCTTTTCTAACTGCTTATCAAGCATATTCAACATTAACTGCACTTGCGTTGGAAGCGTGTGATTATTCAAGTGCGCTTTGACATGATTCTTCATGATGCCACACAGTGGGATGACTTTAGCCAGCGAAACATTCTTCTCAGCACTTATTTCGACGGTGACGTCGTAAAAAAGTTTTAAAATTGGCGCCGCGCTTTCTATAATTCCCCAATCGTCGTTATTTAGCGCCAGTTCTTGTCGTATTATAGCGATCGTGGCGATTACGGCATCCTTTGCTGATAACAGCCTCTGCAGCATGTCATAGGTGGAATTCCACCGCGTTGGGACATCTTGCTTTAATTTTAGTTCGCCAAGGTTCAGCTGTTTTTGCATATCTCGAAGTTTATGTTGAGCGTGAGAGCTTCTTTTAAAAAACTCGACGATACTTTTTACTTTCACCAACGTTTCGGATAGAGGCGTCAAAGCGGCTTGCACAACCAAGTTAATAGAATGCGCAAAGCATGGTATATGCCATCTACCGGTATCTCTTATTGCAGCAGTAATGTTGGGTGCATTGTCACTCGCAATAGCTGTTGTATAGCCTGCTATATTCCATTCTGCCATGATATCACGTAGAAAGGCTGTTAAATTCTCGCTTGTGTGTCGTTCATTATATTCAACACATCCGATTAAATTGGACTTCAATTTAGTTTCATCCGATGTGGTGCTAATATAATGTGCAGTTACGGCTATAAAACTGTCGTTGTTTATTGAGGTCCAACCATCTGTTGTCAAGCAGAAAGCTTGTCCCTCTTCTCGCACCTCACTTTTAACCTTTTCCATGCACGTATTATAAAGTTTAGGCAAAATACTTTCCGATATGGTTTTGCGTGTTGGTAGTGCGTACTGTGGGTTAAGCAGGGAAATAAGTTTTTTAAATTCGATATCTTCGACCATACGGAAGGGGTAGTGCCCCTTAGCAAACATTTTTATAAGCTGCTCGTCGATTTGTTCGGAACGCCGTGGTGGTAACGGCTTCGTGCTTTGTGTATAATTTTTTATTGATGGCTGACTAGAAGAAGTAGCCCGAGGTGGATCTTGAGTTTCAACACTGGCAACTGGACATGTTGTATGGGGCTCTGAGTCAGCAGATCTAATAGGTTGTTGCCTGTCTTCAACCAACTTAACCGTGGGGTGCTTCGTTCTTAAGTGCCTGTTAAGGTTTCCTGCATTACCACCAGACACAGATAATTCACTTGAACAATATGTACATTTTGCCTTTTTAGGTCCGTTTTCCATAAAATGGTTCCACACAGCACTTCTCTTCCTATTTACAGTCTCCATTTTTAAATCTAAGCAGATTAGCAGATATTTACACGTTAACACAAAACAAAATAGTTTCAACTTTCACCACACAGCACTTACCTATTCCCTAATAATAACATAATAACCTAATAATAATAAGACTTAAATGATATTTACGTCCCAAACAAAAAAAAGAATCAATTTACTACCTATTTGCTTAAATTAACGTAAACTAGGCACGAGTGCATTAGTACTTTCCGTATTTCCGATTAACCGAACTCAAATTGAAGTATACGAGAAATTCAAATTTAAAATTGCAGGCGCTAGGGTTGCCACCCGTACAGCGTACTTTATTATAAAGTATTGTACGTTATTTCGGGTAATTGTACTCAATACTTTATGAGAACAATAAAGTAAAAACTTTATTTCGCATCATTTGGTTTCTCAAGATTCATTTCACATAATTACAAAAAAAAGGTTGGTTGTAAGTATTTTTGCGTCTATGAAAACTTTTAATTGGCCTTATTTTTGTTACTCTCTCTTTTATGTAAATGTATAGCTGTAAGTTTTCCTAAAACTGAAAAAAAAAAACAAAAAACAGAACCACACGATCAGATACGTAGTAGGTATTAAAGGTTCTGCGCAATTGTCTATTGCGCAAAAATTATAGCAAATAAGTATTTTTTTCTACTTATCATAAACAATGTACTATTTTATATGCGCAAGAAAAGGTGGTAACACTACTTGGCGCCGCCGCGATTGCCGCGCGACGCTCGTCAGCCGACTTTAGCCGACGACCGGCCGGCGAAGTGACACGAACGTGTCCGAGTGATGCGAGGGAGTGTGAGACAGAGTGGGACTGTGTGTGTGAGTAGGTACTGTAAGTGCAGCGCGCGCACAGGTGGCGCGAGCGAAAAGAACGACTGAACTAAATGAAGGAGAGACACATTTGGATGACAACTGAATGAATGATAAGTTTATTTTTCGAAATGAAGTAGTTCATTTACTTCAATCGTTCGCGAACTACCCATGTCTAGATTGAATTACTAGATTGTTTTTCGATTTACTGGGAGGAGAGGAGAGTCCCCTCCGGAGTCCGGAGTTACCTGTATCCATAAGTAAACTGTTTTACTAACAGAAGAGATGAATATTTGGTATTATGTTTCAATGTGGCTAAACTATATCAGCCGAACACGTCGATCTTCAAGGTTAAGCAACGCTTGCCGAGGTCGGTCTGTGAATGGGTGACCATTATAACAACCTAGCCTTTTCCTTACTATATTGGCTCGGCTTCCAGACAAACCGGATTCAGCTGAATACCGGTATTTTACGTGGCGCGGCTGCCTACCAGACCTCCACAACTCATTCAATGCAAGATTTCAGTCAGATTTTACTGGCTTTTGACTATCCGTAACGACTGCCAAAGATCTACAAATGACAGCCGGGACCAGAGGCTTAACGTGCTTTCTGAGGCACGAAGGAAACTCTGTATGTCAAGATGGTCACCCACCCACAGACCAACCTTCGCAAGCGTTGCTTAACCTTGAAGATCGATGCGTTCGTCTGTTATAGTTTAGCCTTGAAGATCGGCCCGTGCGGCTTTAGCCACGAGCTCCTCTTTAATAAATCGATTCTATGAACCCAGTAAAACTTTTTTGATATTATAAAATCTTAAAACAAACTATATTTATCAGTGGTCTACGATCAGCAATATTGTCAGTAAAAATCGGAGAAAATGTGTTTCTTTTTGGACTGTTCTGGACGAAATTAAGAATCCACTTGATTCAGCACCATTCGTTCGATAGTTGGTTTTGTTGATTTTGATTCAAGATTAGTTTGTACCAGGAGATTAGGTACCTGGGCTGGTCGGCATTTCAACCGATAGAGATGATACAGTGCCTTGCATTAGGTACCCTCTTCATAATTATATTCTTAATTCGAGAGAGAGATCAGGATACGTAACTGAACGTAGATTTTGTATATTATGCAATCTATACTAATATTATAAAGCAGAAGAGTTTGTTTGTTTGGTTGAACGCGTTAATCTCAGGAACTACTGGTCCGATTTGAAAAAATCTTTCAGTGTTAGATAGCCCATTTATTGAGGAAGGTTATAGGCGTATATATATATATATAATCACGCTGAGACAAATAGGAGCGGAGCAGTAATGGAAAATGTGACGCAGACGAAGTTGCGCGGGTCAGCTAGTGTTAAATAAGATTCCTATCACCAGTTCCGTCCTGCACAAAAGTATAATCAACTGAACGCAAATTGTAATGTTATAGCAACATTTATAGACGCATATGAACACTACAAATATCCCAAACGACGAACTAAATAGGACACCTACATACAACACAGAAATATGACGTTTTGCCTACATATTTTTTGTATTTGACATAAAGTGACAACTGGGTTGCCAAATATTAATTGTCAATTTGAATCGAAATAAGTTTGGCTCTATTTTATGCGTTTTGTTGTTGATTAATGCGTTTTGTTTTCGTAACGGGGTAGCACACTAAAATCATGTTTTATTAATTACTACCAACAACTAATTAACCATTTTAGCTTGGAAAATAACTACGGATATAAGACCTATAATTTGCATATAAGAAGATTTTGGAACATTTAGATTTAATGAGGTACCCAAGTCGCCAATCTTTACATGAACCTTACCGTTACAGTCTACAGTTCTAACGTAAACAGCCGCTGCATATGCAGCGTTAGAAGCATCACAAAACCCTTGTAATTCCATGTGAACATTGTGGTTGCTCGTGTTTACCCATCTCGGAAGTCGAAACCTATTGAGATGAACAAGATCCTCACGATAAGAAAGCCAATCTTTGAGTATGTCAATTGGTATCTTGTCATCCCACCCTACACCAGCAATCCATATTCTTTGAATAAAAATCTTGGCTGTTGTTATGACGGGTGCAATCCAACCAAGCGGATCGAATAGTTTAGCTATATCTGAAATGACATTTCGTTTAGTCACAGGTGTTTCAAGCGAAGGAAGTTGGACAGTATATTGAAATTCATCACTAGATTTGTTCCAAGTTAATCCTAAAATTTTCATAACAGAATCTGATTTTATTTCTAAGTTTTCCTTCCTATCCTTGCTGTCTGTATCAATTTCTTGCATTAACTCATTGTTATTACAAGACCACTTCTGAAGCTCAAACCCCCCGTGACTAAGAAGGTCTTTCATCTGATGAAATATTTGAACACCTTCGTTAACGCTTTCGCAACCTGTCATAAGATCGTCGACATAGAACTCTTTTAAAACCCTTTTTTCTGCTAATGGGTATTTATAGCCTTCATCACACGCAAGCTGTTGCAGACACAGAACAGATAAGTTGCAGAGCTCGGACAGCCAAGTAAGGTGCCGAAGATGTACCAAATGTTACGCGTAGTAACCTTAGATGTTGAAGTTCTGAATTCACGTCCTTACGCCACAAAAGGCGTTGAAAATCAACATCTTCTTCGGATACCTTGACTTGTCTGTACATTTTTACAATATCTGCAACAAGACATATTGGATAACAGCGCCAGCGCATGATGATATGCCTCAGTTCAGGTTGTAGCCTTGGACCAACCATCATTTCTCTATTTAATGACGAGCCATTCTTTAGAGTAGGCGTCGAATACTACCCTCACCTTGGTCGTAGTTCTATCATTTTTGACTACTGCGTGGTGTGGCAGATAAACAGCACTGGAATTATTTAATTCAGGAACCACCTCCATATGACCCAGCGTCAAGTATTCTTCTATGACATCAGAATATTTAATTCGAAAGTTAGGATTCAAAAGTAACCGTTTCTCCAGTAAATAAAATCGTTTACGAGCAATTTCGAAAGAGTTGCTAAACTTACAATTTGGGTCGGTTGACTTGAAAGGCAATCTTACAACATAGCGGCCTGATGTGTCTCTTTTAACAGTTGCTGTAAAGAAGTCTTCACAGGTTTGTTCTTCCTCCGATAAAAACCTTTTATCAGAAGAAGGTTCCTCTAACTCCCAGAACTTCTTTAATAACTCATCAGTTGCTATTTGAGTGTGCATGTTCACGATTTTATTTTGATGCCGAGAACCTTGGTTACCTTGTGAGTTTATACAGCCAGAGAGGATCCATCCGAGTTTGGTATTCTGAGCAGCTGGTAACCCAGGTAGACCCTTGATAACACCATCCATTAAAATCTGGCAGTAAACTTCTGCTCCTAATAAAATATCAATTTTGTTTGGAATGTTAAATGAAGGATCAGCTAATTTTAAATCCAACATTTGAGATGACAACGCTGTCAAAACAATCTTCCGCTCAGGAAGTAGTGATGTTATGTTCTTAAGAACATGAGCTTTCACAACAACTATAAAGTTGGGATCGTGACGTGACTGCAGCCTTACGGTTACAAAACATTTAGAGTGCAAAGTTGCACTCTGGTCACTGCCAAGTCCTGAAATAAAGCTCTTGTTTTTAATCTTCTTAAGACCAAGCATTTGTACCGAAGACTCGGTAATAAACGATGCTTGAGATCCTTGGTCTAAAAGTGATCTTAAAACGAAAGAACCTGTTCTCGCTTCTAACTTAACCAAGGCAGTGGCCAATAACACTTGGCTGTTAACGTTGGAGAAACAAGATACTACGATGTTTGGAGCCTCGCTCTGTGAAGTTGATGGTGGAGATTGATCCGTATCATCAAACTCTCGATCACGTGAGCCGGGATCACCTCTAGGGACTGATTTCGGATGCAGAAGAGAATGGTGTCGCTTCTTACAAATACGACAATTGGTTGAAAGACGACATGAATAAACCGAATGATTTGGACCGAAACAGTTGAAACATAACTTATTGGTTTGGACAAAGTTACGACGTGTCTCAACATCTTCCTTTGCAAACTTCTTACAATTAATAAGTTTATGATTTTCGTTACAAAACGCACATGTTAAATCTCAAGTGACATGCATTGCCTTAGTTGTAAGAGTACTATAATTTGATTTAGAAGTGACTTTACTATCCAAAAATTCAATAGACCTGAATCGCTGCTCTAAGAATGCTTGCAAATCACTTACTTTGGGTAGTTCGTCATTGAACTTACAGATCAGAACTTCCCAGTATTTCCTAGATACAGTATCAAGTTTTAGACTAACAATGTAAATCACGATAATATCCCAAGAAGAAATATCAATATCTAAATTTTTGAGGGCATTTAAGCATTCATTTGTAGTATCAAGCAATTCCTTTATAGCACTGGATGATTCTGACTGTATGTTCTTTTGATTCATGAAACGGTTTAAAATACAAATAGCAAGGTGTAATTTATTATTGTAGCGATGTTCTAACTGATCCCAACAGACTTTGTAATTATTGGACGTGATAGGAATATGCCGCAAAAGTTGCTCGGCCTCACCTGTCAAGTAGCCCTTGAGATAGTGTAGACGTTGAACGTCGTCCAATGTTTTGTTGCTATGTATTAACGACATGAATAAATCACGAAAACTTGTCCATTCGGTGTAATCACCACTAAAACTAGGAATGGTAATCTTGGGTAAATTAACGCTAAAAGATTGAATGACGTTTGTGTCATTAACCTTAGAACTAGACAATTCAACAGTGCTAGAATTGATCTTAAACTTAAGCAAGCAATCCTTTAATTCCGTTTTATAATCCGTGTATAGTTCTTCGGTTACGCCATAGGCATCAGTCATACAATAGCTAGATTTAACCAATTCCTTCTGATCAAATTCCGAAATGATGACTTTATGTGTATCGCGATACGAAGTCCAATAGTTTTCCAGTGTTTCTAGCCGAGTTTCCAAATAGGATTGCGTTAATTTCCGTTGAGGCTCAGAATGTCAACTTCCCAAAATGTCTCCTGGTACCAAAATGTCAACTTCCCATAATGTCAACTTCCCATAATGTCCCTTTCCCAAAATGTCTCTTTCCCAAAATGTCTTTTTCCCAAAATGTCCCTTTCCCAAAATGCCGCTTTCCCAAAATGTCCCCCAGTCTTAGAATTAAGCGTTATAACCCAACTAAAAAATAAAAAACAATATAATAATCAATTTTTTTATTTTAATTACTTTGTGGTATCAACTCTTTCGTCAATTTTTTATTAGAAAAGGAATTTGAAATGAAATATAGTTACATATTATCAACATATTATAAAAAACAATAAAAAATAACTTTAATTAGAACTAATACGTTCAAGTACACAGTAATTCAATAGGATTTCAATAGTCAGATACAGACTGATAATAAATCGTTAAACTATTATCAAATTTAGAAAGAAATTCAATTAAATAAAGCAAGTCTCAAAAATATCAATTTCTTTAAAAATTGTTGAATTGTGAGATGATTTCCTTGTAATTGTTTTAAATATCTTGCATATTTTCTATCGAACTCAATATCTCTGAGCCTTTTTCTGCGGTTGGTCCGCTTAAATAGTGAATCCTGTATACGGCCATCCCAGTATTTGCTTCCTTTTTTTATCTTATATACAAATTTGGATTCTTTGGTATAAGGCTATTTACACGTCGGTGCCATCCTTCTAGAGCATTGGTGGTTCTATGGCGTTGGCCAGCGCAGCTTAATATTAACGGTGATTTTCTGGGATACCAGGTAGACTCGAAATAACTGCGAAAACGCCTCATCTCTGATGTATTTGGCGCCGTTTCCAAAATATAATTCCATGCGCCTGGTATATGATTTGGCACCAAAGGAAGAATGGCACTCATTCTAGTCACGTTACGACCAGCTCTTGATTTATTCAATTTAGTTTTTTTTTTATATTTCCAAATCGCTGCATTGAAGTGATGGTAACAACCAGTCACTCTAGCCTGCGGAAAAACCGCCGAAACTGCGTTCATGATGGCAATTTCATAATCCGAATTTAAAGTTTTAATTTGGATCGGTAAATTCTCTTTTATGAGACTAAATAGGCGCATATATGTTTGTTCCGATTTGTTTGGTAAGAAGGCGTATATAACCGGTACTATGTTTGTAGTATTTTCATCCGATGCTAAATCCCTGTGCAATACAAACATTTGATAAAAAGGTTTTGGAGCTGATTTAAACGTCCCATCGGCATAGTATGAACCTGGCGTTCTCATTATTTTTTTAACGATGGTGCTGGCAAAAATTATAATTTTTTCCGTACTGCCATCTTCACATACTAAAAACTTTTTTGCTAAACTTTGTGGTATTTGAACTGTTTCAGTATTATTATGTACTAGCAAGTCTGTATTCAAATATTTTTTTCGCGCTCGGTAAAGAGAGCTTTTTAAGGAACGAAATGTTGGTATCAAGTCTCGATCATCACGATTCTCATTGCTTAGGTCTGCCAAAGTAGATTCGCAATTTTTTTGAATCGGCCCTAAATTATCACACACTTCCTTCTTCAACCTGATTTTTTCTTTTTTAATATTGATGGCAACAATATTAAGTTCACAAGTATGCGTTGATTCTCTTAAAACTATTTTCCTGCTTTTATCTAATGTCAATGATGCATTACATACGGTTCTATTAATACATCGCCATGACGTACTGTCTTTGTTTGTTTTGTTATTGTTGTACTGAAATCCCTTCCATATTAGTGTTTGATTTCCTTTTTGGTTACATATAAAGTCTACTTCCTCACTCATTTTCAAGTTATTAATAAAAACACGTCACAAACAACAAAATTAAACTGTCTCACGTAAGTATACACAATACCATTGAATAGAATAAAATGTCAATGAAATACATATTTTTTCAAAAGTACCCACTTTTGTGAGATAAATATTTTTCTTGAGTTTCGTTTAGTTCATGCAACATGTTTCAAAGAAAATGATTTTTAGAGGCTTTCTTTAATTTATTTAAATTTCTTTTTAACTTGAAAATATGCGGCATTTTGGGAAAGGGACATTTTGGGAAAAACACATTTTGGGAAAGAGACATTTTGGGAAAGGGACATTATGGGAAGTTGACATTTTGGTACCAGGAGACATTTTGGGAAGTTGACATTCTGAGCCTCAACGAATCTTTCCTTTGGAGATTTTTTAAAATTAACTCTGGCTTTCTGCATCTTTGTTTTTGTATCTTCTTGAAATGCAAAATACGATGCCATTTTGAATGCTTGGAACGCTTTTTAGATGAATGAATGGTTTAAAATATCTTAGTTTTCAATCAAATTTGTTGAAATTTCCATATTACTTGAATTGCCAATCTCAAAAAAATTACAAGTCGATGTACTTTTTCTTCAAAATTTTCTAAGTGTTTGGCACTTCTTTAGGAAAACCGGCGTGGATTCCCCGTCTGTTCACTTTTTGCCAAACTATTCTAAGTCCAAACAACTTCTAAATTTTTCTAAGTCTATTTCTTCTTGTACTTAGAGTTCTAATTTGCTTGAATTTTCTCTAAGTCAATATAGCATAAGAGTACTCACAGTTTTTCACTTCATACTTCACTGAAATCGGTTCCAAAATTCCGTTCCGTCCAATACCATTCCCGTATTGGATGTGTCGCTGTGTGGCCCAACTTCCATCAACCAACTATCATCCGACTCGAAGGACCATGTACAAAATCCCAAAAAGGTGTGAGCTTGTGAGGAGCCTTCAAGGCATTTGTAAAGAAAACACCGAGCTCAGATTCTCAGAACGAGAGACATTTAATTTCAGTATCTAAAACCCCGGTCATGAAACCGCGGAGAATCTTAACACCGCCATTCAGCGGCGTGACGTTATTTTGTAACACCATCTATCGAGGTGTATGGAACTAAACTAAATAAACCAAAAAATATTGTCAATTCCAATTTTGAAACTCAACAATAATATTAGTATAGATTTTGAGTATTGGGGGGTAACTTTTGTGGGTCAAACTAGAAATGTACACTAGCACTACTAGTTTTTTAACTGTATCGTGTGACATATCAAATGAAAGGACTTATTGTGAATGATTTAAAAAAAAAAAATCATGACTCTGGTAGCTTACTCGGCTGCCGACAGTAAAAGGGAGTTATTTACACTTTAGTTCGAGAATTCTCTATGCCAAGTGGCTGACGATAGTATTTTATAACATAGTTGAGTACACAATCATATATTATTCAAATAATAAAAAAATAAAAAAATCTTATTTACTTCAATAAATAAACAACTAAATAATTTCAATAAAATTAGCAATTTCAATAAAATATCTAGACGAACTACAAAAACATGTTCTTTATCGATATCCATCCACAGTATCCCACCCGACTACATCACTATTTGAGTAGCGAAGAACTTTCGAGAACGAATCAGTTACTGAATCGATGCAAAATAAACTCTGTGCTAATGGGAAAAGGTTTATTTTAAATAGACTTGAATTTAAGTTTTTAGAATATTTAATATGCCAAGATGTTATTAGAAAACAAATAAAATTGTACTTTCCGATGGCATGAAACACCTCCATTTTTAAGATTTATTCTCCTACTATAATTTTTGTAAAAAAATGGAACAATACGGCATGGTTCAGACATTATAAATTTATTTCGAGAGCCAGCGAGACTCAATACTCAATACTCAATATATTTATTGCATTCCACAATGTGAGCTTAGGTGGTAGGTACTTATAATATATTACAATACATTGCTTTGGATCATTGTGGACCCTGACGGGCACAGCAAAATTGGATAGTGGAAGAGGGCTATTTTATTTATTACGTAAGTATATGAATTTACTATACATAATTATATTATTTATCTATTTCACATTTTCACTTAGATACTCGTTAATAGTATAGTAACATTTTAAAACTTTTTACAAAAAAATACAACCGACTTCCAAAAAAAAAAACACTACAAAGTAAAAAATAACTTTAATTTCGGAAGTCGGTGTTTTTGTTAGTTTCTTCGTATTTTGACACCGACTTCCGAAATTAAAGTTATTTTTTACTTTGTAGTGTTTTTTTTTTGGAAGTCGGTTGTATTTTTTTGTAAAAAGTTTTTTATTTTTCACTTTTTAGTGGTGCCCTACACCTAACAACACCACTCCAAAATCGCAGAAAAGCAAAATACGCAATTTCGATCATCAAAGAATCATCTAAGTAGTCAAATTCCAGCTATTTCGATTTAAAATCCAAAGTTCGTAACCGATTTTGATATGATTTAAATGGGACCAATCTGCAAGTATATCCTTTCAGATAAAACAAAAATTTTTCAAATCGGTTCATAATTGTCGGAGATATGAGGTAACAAACATAAAAAAAAAAAAAAAAAAAAAAAAAAAAAAAAACATACAACCGAATTGATAACCTCCTCCTTTTTGGGAAGTCGGTTAAAAATTAGAAGATGTTTCAATTTATTGACAAATGTTGTATATATTTTTTCATTTTTAATTGTTTCAGGTAATTTATTGTAAATTTTTATTGACATTACTAAAGCGCTTGTTGAGTGTATTTTCAGCTTAGAACCGGGTAGGTTTAACCTATTTTTGTGTCGTAGTGTAAATTTAGTTTGTATGTCTTCTCGTGTAGTGTATAATTTTTGGTTGTTTCTTACGAATTTGCACATTTCCAAGATATAGAGGGAAGGGTTAAAAGTTTATGTTCTTGGAAATGTGGTTTGCAGCTGTCTGTGTCTTCTACGTTAGCCAGTATTCTAATCAGTCGTTTTTGCAGTGTGAAGAGTGTAGGTGCGTGTGTACTGTTTCCCCATAGTATAACGCCATAGTTCAACCATGCGTATGCATAGGCATAATAGGTAACTAAAGCTGTTTGGAGGTTTGTTGTTTTTTTTATTTCTCGAAGGGCATAAGCAAATTTTGATAATTTAGATCTAATTTTTTTGATATGCGATTTCCAATTTAAATTTGTATCTATAGATAGACCGAGTAGGGTGAATTCTTGAACTGTTTCTATATTTGTGTCATTATAAATGAATTTTATATCTAAGGGACTTTTTTGACGAGGATGGAAAGACATGATTTTGGTTTTATTAAAATTAAGCTCAAGGTTGTGTTCTGTCATCCAAGTTGTTATTTTGTTTAGAATTTCTGTAAGTTTTTCAGTTAAGTTATTATTATTTTGGCATGAGGTTAGAACTGAGATATCGTCAGCAAATAGTACACATGACTCATTAATGATTCTTGGGAGGTCGTTTATATAGATGATAAATAGCAGACATCCAATTACACTCCCTTGGGGAATTGAGGCGTTCATTTGTTTGCTGTCCGACCGAATATGTTGTATTTCCTTTGTGCGTTCATTGTAGTATTCAACTTCGACTTGGTGTTCTCTATTTTCCAAATATGATTTAAACCATTCGTGAGTTTTTCCGCGAATCCCTATTCCCTGTAACTTATTAATTAAGATATCATATTGCACTTTGTCGTAAGCCTTCGTCATATCCAACAGTATACCTACAGCATACTTTTTTTTATTAATTAAATTAATGGCTTCCTGGATAAATTTATATACTGCTAGGACGGTAGAGCGATTTTTCCGGAAACCATTCTGAGATTCGTTAAAAATTTTGTATTTTTCGCAAAACGAATAGACACGATTGCACATCGCTTTCTCAAATATCTTGGAGGCTATCGGTTCGTCGCGTTGTTGGAACACAAGTTGCGTAGCTACGCATAATATCGGCACGCGTGCCACGCCTACTTTGCACTTCCATTGTTTTTTCTGTTCCGTGAAATATACGATATTATTACTGCCCAACAGTAGGGGAACCTGTTGTACCTTGACACCCTTTGTACCTAGAGCCACCTATTTTTTTGAATTGTTCGCGCCTTTTTTCCCACTTTTTTTCTATGGTAATAGTGAACTTTGACAAGACTAATCAACATGAAGTTAGTTGCAGGCGGTCATTGCATCGAGTTTACATGAGGGATCAATTTAACGTTTTCGCTGCAAAAAAGTAAGATATTTATTACTTTTCATTTCTCTCGTTACTTCTGTTATTTACTACATACATTTTTAAAACCATTTGATTTAAACAAGTACTTTAGCCAAGTTTAGAATGTAGTATGCTTATTTGAGTTAAATCATTACCTCCATTTTTATATGTGCGAATAAACATAAAAGGGTAGGGGTGTGGTACCTTGACCATAGTAAAACAGTTGTACCTTGGTCATATGGTCAAGGTACCTACATTCAAATGTATTCTTATTAGGAACGGACATACTTATTATTTTGTGGTTTTTTATACAGGTAAAATGCCTAGGCCGTAGCAAAGAAAGCATCAAACGGACTCCTATTGCTAAAACAGCACTTTCTAGAGCTACTACTTTAAAGAAAAAAATTCTCATTAAGAGGGGCTGCCAAACATTTTAACTTGTCAAGATGTACTATAAAGAGGAATTATAAACACTGCTTGAAGACTGATAAAGATGAGAGTGACCTTCATGATAATTTAGCCGTGAAAAAAGTTTTTACTGGTGACGAAGAGCTCTTCCTTGTGGATTACATACAAGAAGCAGCAAAGTTACAGTATGGACTCAAAAAAAACTAATTCCAAGAGGGAATATTACTCAGTTCCTGGAAGGAATAAATACTCGGAGTTTATTGATTTATTAAGAAACGCTTAGTCCAAATAAATATTAGTCAGTACGAAGAGAATAAAGACTTGTTGCTAACGTGATTATAATATTTGAGTTGGGTGTTACGAAAAATACTGATTTTATTCATATTGTATGCGCGGGTGGGTACTAGCTGGCTAGTGGTTGTATCTCCATAGGTTTTATTAAAAACAGAAAAAGGCAAAAGAACATAAGATTGAGAAAAGCTGCTGGTCTCGCAACAAAGGAAAGAAAGTTGACTAACCTTAGCACCACGGTGGGCGGTCCGGTTCAGGGCCTCGCTCCACGTGCCAACGCTGCTGTGACCTTGATGCGCTCTTCTCGGTCTTCTTGATGTTAGGACGATATGAGGGTCGTGCACGGCGCGAAACGACCTCAAAGCGGTTTAATCCAAAATTCTTGATGCTGGATGTACAAGAAATGAAGCGGCACGGACACGACCAACCGGCGGCGGCGGTGTCGGTCGTCCATCTGACCTCAGTGCAAAACCAAGCAGCGAAAATCAAAAATATAAAGTAAAAAGCGGGTAGAATGAAAACTATACCTAAAATAAAGAAGCGCCAATGCAGCGGCGCGAACATGCTCCCGGCTTTAAAACCATCGGTTTTAAAAATACACTAAACTATAAGCCGGGGAGCGGAAGAGATGCTATTGCGAGGGTAGAGGACAGAGGCGGACGGCAGGTCTCTTATAGATCCCGGTCGCCGTCTTGATAAGAGCGACTCTACTGATCCCATCTTTACCGGGATAGGTTTCAAGAATTATACCTAATGGCCAAGATAGAGGTCCAACGTTATCAGTAACTACAACCACGACGCTACCTACCTTGATAGGATCTGAATGAGTGTTCCATTTCCCTCTGGATTGCAAAAGGTGAAGATATTCACGTTTCCATCGTTTTGCGAATGATTGCACGAATTGATCTAACAAAGCGTATCGTTTCTTTAAACTTGTGTTATCACCGGTAGCTTCGCAAGCGGGTAAACTCTTTAGCGGCATAGACATCAGGAAATGCGATGGAGTCAACGCGGTTAGCTCAGACGGATCCTCACTAAGGGGCGTGAGCGGACGCGAATTTAAAACGCATTCAATTTGTGTTAAAACAGTTAACATCTCTTCGTAGGTCAGCAATTGAGAACCTATAGTCCTATATAAATGAGTTTTGAAGCCCTTAACGAATATCTCGTAATGTCCGCCGAAATGTGGAGTGCGCGGCGGATTGATTTTCCACGTTATTTTTTGCTCGGCCAACTCGTTAGACAACGCGGTTTGATACTCATCAGAATTTACTAAAGCGTAGATGTCCGAAAGAGCGTTCTTCGCACCGACGAAGACAGTTCCTGCGTCAGAGTACATAGTTTGTACAGCACCCCGTCTCGCTAGAAATCGTTTAAACGCTGAGAGAAAGGTACTCGTACTAAGATCGGTAGTCAACTCGACATGAACAGCGCGAGTGACTAAGCACACGAAAATGCATAGGTATGCCTTAATAGAGCGAACGCCACGTTTACGTTGCGGGATAATACTTATAGGGCCCGCGTAATCAACAGCCGTGCGTGTAAAAGCTTTAGCTTCCGTTACGCGGCACGTGGGTAAGTCCCCCATGAAGGGATGCACGGCCTTGGGTTTAGCGCGGAAACAGAAATTGCATTTATGCACGATACGACGCACGACATTACGACAAGACAGTATCCAATAACTTTGCCGCAATATTGACATAAGAGCCACCGGACCAGTATGACAGTTGTGGCGATGATAGTGCGACACGATCAAATCGGTGATACGGTCTTTATGCGGAAGCAGCATCGGATGCCGTTGTTCATTGGTCAAATCAGCGTTACGGAGTCGACCGCCGACTCTCAATAAGCCCTCGCTATCGATAAAGGGGGAGAGGCGTCTTAACGCGGTGCGACAATTTCCGTTTGCTTTTAACCGTGCGATTTCGTCAGAAAAGTAAAATTCTTGCAACGCGGTAATTAACATCCTTTCAGCAAAAATCATATCTGATGCGGTAACCGGCTTAGATCGTGGCAGTTTACCTAAGAACTTGTTAACGTAGATAACGGAATGAAGCAGCACCGTCCACTTAGAAACGCGATGTGACAATGCAAGAAGTGGATGCGGGTCTACACCTACATCTGCTACAACCGGCAATGAAACCACCTTGGTTTCCGGCAATCGTACATCGATGGCACTAGTGTCGACAGAGGTAACAGGCCACGTATCGACGCTCTGTTGAAGCCACGACGGTCCACTGAACCACATCGGATGCGACAACAATTGCTTAGGAGACAAACCTCGCGATAAGCAGTCGCTAGGGTTGTCGGTACCTGGAACGTGAAAGAAATGTTCCGCGGGAAGGCAATCTAAAATTTTTGTAACACGCGTAGCGACGAATGTTTTTAAAGTTTGGGGATCAGAATGAATCCAATATAATGCGACCATTGAATCGGTGAAACAAAATATATTCTCTATTTTTTGACGCGATTCATAGGCATTCTTAACTCGTTGCACCAATTTGGACATAAGTAAAATGCCGCAAAGCTCAAGTCTGGCAACCGATATCGTTTTGAGAGGGGCGACTTTAGATTTCGCGCACACCAGGTTGACGACCGCTGGGGAGTGGGGATCCTGCTGGACTTTGACATATACGGCGGCTCCATAAGCTCGTTCACTCGCGTCGGAAAATGCAATAATAGTGACGAGGTAATTTCTAAACACCTCAAGATGACGCTTTATCTTTAGGTCCCGTAATGCGGGCAGTTCGTGAAGGTAATTCTCCCAAAGGATCATTACATTCTGGGGCGGCATGTCATCCCATTCCAGCTTGAGAACAAAGAGCTTTTGTAAGATTAATTTCGCATAAAGAATAGTCGGCGCGATCAATCCTAGAACATCAAACTGGCGAGCAATAACCGATAAGATGTTGCGCTTGGTACACGGACGGTTGTCAAGAGTGACAGAAAAGGAAAAAACATCTGTGGTTGGAGACCATTCTAGGCCAAGAACCTTTAGACTTTGATTAGGTTCATCGAAATTTACTTTGGAAGAATAGCGGTGAGTATCAGGCAGTGATTCGAGTAACTCTGTTGAGTTACTGGACCATTTCATAAGGTTAAAGCCCCCGGCCGTAAACAATCCGTTCATCCTTGAGCCAAACAGTTCATCCTTGAGCCGCAAGGAGTCCTGGACGGTGGGAACGGAGTAACAAATATCGTCCATGTAACAATTATGCACAACAACATCCGCGGCGCGCGGGTAGGATGCGCGTGCGTCGTCACAAAGTTGTCTTAAAACTCGCATGGCGAGGAAAGGACTACAGCGCAATCCAAAGCAAACGCGGTTAAATTGATAGGTATCAAGCGGTAAAGAACGATCAAAGCGGTATAAAAATTTTTGAAACATTCTGTGATCTTCGTTAACTAAAATCTGTAAAAACATCTGATGTATGTCACTGGTAAAAGCCACGGGATATAAACGGAAGTCAAGTAAAATTAAAAACAAGTCGTTTTGTAAATTCTCACCCTGATGTAACAAATCATTGAGTGATTTACCCGAATCAGTTTTGGCGCTGGCGTCCATAACCATTCGCACCTTTGTAGTTACTTTATCTTGCCTAACAACGGCATGATGTGGTATATAAAAACCCGTAGGTAGCGAACCAGCATCGTCAAGTAAGGAGATATAACCCTTCGATAGGTATTCTTTAATAATCGCGTCATATTCCAAACGCAACTCTGGGGTAGCGGTTAACTTACGCTCCAAGTACATATAACGACGCATAGCAGTTTTGTATGAGTCACCGAGCTCAGAGGAGTCGCGCGCAAAAGGTAACGCCACACTATAACGTCCTGTGTCATCACGTGACACGCTTGAGATAAACAGCTTCTCGCACTCCCTAGACGCGGCGTTCAGCGGGCGCTTCGACGCTATTTCTTCGAGCTGCCAGAACCGTTCTAGCATATTTGATAACGGAGGCTCATTCTGTACAAACGAGCATAAAGAAACGAACTCAGTAGACGGATTACTAATAGGACAATTTCCTACGATTATGTAACCAAAAATCGTTTCAATACCGGTAGGTAACCCGGGTGGACCGTTTACGCGTCCCGGCAGTAAAATTTCGGCAAACTGTGGTGCACCGATGAGGATGTCAATTTCCCCAGGCGAGTGGAAACTACTGTCAGCTAACTGAACGTGGTTTAAATAACTGAGCGAAGCGGGCTCGATACGAGCAGAAGGCAAATTATCCGTAATTTTATCAATGACGTAAGAGTCCAGTGTGAGTAAAATATTTTTATTGTTCGAAAACAAATCAATGCTGACGGAACCCTTAATCGGATTAGGCGATGAACCGATCCCCTTTACAACAGCGCGCGTTATTCGATTAAAATTTAATTTAAGTTTTGCTAAGCATGTCGCTGCAATAAAATTGTTTTGCGATCCGGAATCAATAAGCGCGCGAGCATTGTGCAACACACCCGCAGAGTCAGGTATTAAAACTTGAACCGTGCCTAAAAGACAGGTAACATTATTATCACGTCGGTTATTGTTTTGCACCGGAGTTGGCAACGACAGGGCTGATAAAGCAGTGGTATGCACCTGCTGGGAGGTAGATGCCGGCGGCGGCGGAGTAACATTATGCGCGGGCGCTGAGGCGGGCGCGGGGGGAGTCAGCTGTTGTTTTCTACAAAGCAGTGAGTGGTGCTTACAATCGCAATAACGGCAACGTACTTCCGATTTACAAGCGATGTTGTTATGAGACAAACTGAGGCAGTTCGTACATCCATTACGAGTTTTGACAAAATTAAATTTGTCATCGAGCGGTAATTTTTGAAATTTAAAACATTTAAACAAGTTGAAATGATTTGCCAAGTCGCAAAACGGACAAGATTTAATTTTATCTTTTATCTGTAACGGCGCGCTAGTACCTACAAAGGAATGGGTAGACTTAGAAACATTTTTGTTTATGTCGGTACCGACGCGCTTCGTCATAGCGTTTGCCGAAGTGCGATCTAATATTTTCGATTGTTCACGCAGAAATGTGATCAAGTCCTCGTAGCTAGGCAAAGCAGTCTCTCGCCTAAACATTTCAAAAGCGCGAGCGGTCTCCGGGTCTATTTTCTTTAAAGCGAGATAAAGAAGAATAAAATCGGACAAGTTGCTAAGTTTTAACGTTTTTAGACTCGACACGGCAGACGCAAAATGTTCTAAAAACGAGTCTAAATTCTTAGTGTTAGCAACGGAAAAAGATTTGAATTCAAACATTTGATCCAAATACGCGGTAGCTAAATAACGTTTATCTTCATATTTCTTGACCAGCGTGGTCCATATCAAAGTATAATTATCAGCGTTCGGTGTAATTCCCGACACAGTAGCAAGTGCCCGGCCCGATAACTGACCCATTAAATATTGAATACGTTCGTTATTAGTAAGATCAATATTCTCGTGTATAGTAGTCTTAAATGTTTCGTAAAAGGTCGACCAATTTGCTGGTGAACCGGAAAATTTCACTAACTCTAATTTGGGCAGATTCAAGTTAGATTTTTTATTACTGTTACTGGAAGATGAAGATAATTTTTCAACTTTGGGCCTATCACGACTAGCAAATATTTTGTTGGCTTCATATTTGCAACGACAGTATAAGTCCTCAAATGTAGACAAACTTTGATAGTTAGGTATGAAATCCGGATCTAACATCAAATTCACCGCATTCAACTCATCGACAATTTTTATGAATTCGTCACGCATAGTATCAATGGTGAACATGCTGCAGAGAAAATTCTCCACCTTACTATCACTAGGGTCCGTAATCATTTCATTTCTTGAGTCATAAATTCTCTGAAGCCTAGTATAAACTTCCTCGCGTTTCCCCATGAGCCTTTTAATGGTTAAATTATGCTTCTCTTCTTCCTTAGAACCCGGAGCCATGATGAGATTTGTTAAAAATATTTAAGCTAAAAATACCCGAAACAGCGTTACTCACTGCAACATAGACAACCTCGAGAACAAAGGAACGCTCGGAAACGGCCGGCGATAACACGTTCTTGCCTAAGCTCCGTCGATAATTTAGCTTAAAACTTTCGACAAAAATGCAACGTAAATGTGTTTAGATACTTGCTTACCAAAGGGAATGAAATTTATCCGTTTGAAAATGGAACACGAATAAATGATACTGATAAATTATAGCGGGTAGGTAGGTAATTACAGTAGGTAAATTACCTTCGTAACTAAGCGGTAAGAGAAAAAAAATTGTTTTAAAACTAAGCGGAAAGAATAACTAGTTAAGAAAACTAAGCGGAAAAACAAATAGCGGTATACTTTTCGAACAAAAAATGTGATATAATACGGCTTTAAGGCCGAAAAGTATGTAAAGTGCGGCTCGAAGGCCAAAAAAAAATGTATGCGCGGGTGGGTACTAGCTGGCTAGTGGTTGTATCTCCATAGGTTTTATTAAAAACAGAAAAAGGCAAAAGAACATAAGATTGAGAAAAGCTGCTGGTCTCGCAACAAAGGAAAGAAAGTTGACTAACCTTAGCACCACGGTGGGCGGTCCGGTTCAGGGCCTCGCTCCACGTGCCAACGCTGCTGTGACCTTGATGCGCTCTTCTCGGTCTTCTTGATGTTAGGACGATATGAGGGTCGTGCACGGCGCGAAACGACCTCAAAGCGGTTTAATCCAAAATTCTTGATGCTGGATGTACAAGAAATGAAGCGGCACGGACACGACCAACCGGCGGCGGCGGTGTCGGTCGTCCATCTGACCTCAGTGCAAAACCAAGCAGCGAAAATCAAAAATATAAAGTAAAAAGCGGGTAGAATGAAAACTATACCTAAAATAAAGAAGCGCCAATGCAGCGGCGCGAACACATATTGATATGTCATTGAAATCAGATAAGCTTATAAAGATATTTAGAGACGTGTTGAAGCTGGAAATAATAAAAATATTTGCTATTTGTCGAGAAATATGGATTTTATTTGATGAGTTCTAACTATGACCAAGGTACAACATAGGCGGATCTAGGTACATCACCATTGTTGTACCTTGATCAACATTCCAAACTTTTTTTAGTTTATGTAAAACCTGTAAAAAGGATGATCTATGCTTTTGTATAATTAATATTATGCAACCACATTAGTTCGTCTAACAGCTAAAATTTGTTTAATCGCAATAATTGTAACAGCTTTTTTTCAAAAAATCGTTGAATGAAAAAGTGACCAAGGTACAACAGGTTCCCCTATAGTAAAAAAAGTTGAGTTAGAATTTGATTCCAAAGAGTACTTTATAAAAGATGATGATTGTGCAAACCAAACATATTTCTAAGCATTTCTGTAATAATTTCTGTTGAAAACCTGCATAATATTTCACTGCCGAATTGAGAACCTCCCTCAACTCGGCTTTTTTATCATTATTTTTTTTTTTACTTCTTAAAACTGTCATTTATGAACCGATTTAGATATACTTCCCGATTAGTCCCACCGAAGTTTTATCAAAATCGGTTTAGTAATTTGTTTTTTTTTTCTTTAATTCGTATTTCTTCTTCTTGGGCTATTTCAACGACATGTTGGTTCCATAATAACTTTTTATTCTACACTAAAAAAAACTTTACTTTCGAAAGTCGGTGACTTTGTTTATTTCATTGACTTTTTGCCACTGACTTCCGAAAGTAAAGTTATTTTAGCCTTCTTTAGCGTTTTTTTGGAATTATTATATTATTAATAATAATATTATTTTAACTTTACAATTACAAATTTGACAAAAAACCGTTGACTTTTATTTCTATACCGTAATGATGTGAGCTAAGCTTCATAGTGGTCATGTACGTAACAATCGAGTCATGTACGTAACGTGTGATATGATGACATGAATGTTACTGTACAATTTTTCGCGGTCATACCCAGATGCATTTCATTAATCACCTCTAACAATATGAGGACCATGCAGATGGTCTTTTGAGGAAAGAACCATACAGATTTGAGTGGGCCTGTCCAGTCAATGCAAGCCTTGGTCAGCAGTCGATAAGCTCAACTTAGAACTAAAAGGAGCTCAACGACTCGACGAACAATGCCAATGAAAGGACATTTGGGTAGGCCACAAAAGAACTCAAACTGCCAGACAACGTTCAAAATATTTTAAAGAGAACAAAAGAAAATAAAAACCCACATAGTCCCCATATTCACAATAGTGAATTAAATAAATAATAATGATAATTCTTTACAAAGTATTCCTGTAAAAAAAATGAATTAAAATAAAATAAAAATAATACATAAATATAGATTACTATAAAAAGTTAACATTCATGTCAAAGAACACAATAAATGAGAATATAAAAATGTCTATGTGTAAAAATATTAAAATCATATAGGACAAACGAGAAAAAAAAAAATCATTGGGCCATGTACCTACATCATTGAAGCAGCTCAATCCCAAGCCCTTTTGTCCTCAAGATAGTCTTTAAATGTGTAAAAAGCTTTCTGGCATAGCTTGCGTTTTACAAATGATTTGAATTTATTAATGCTAAGTTCTTGGATGTGGCTAGGAAGTTTATTATAAAAATGTATACATCGAATATATTGGCATCGAAACGAACCACCTATTTTCTTCAGTCTGGTCTTAGGAATGACCAAATTGTGTTTATTTCTAGTATATATGGCATTTATGCTATGGATATCACTGTATAACAGCTTAATATTTTTATGTGCATACAAGAGATTCTCATAAATATACTGAGAGGGCAGTCATTATATTAATCTCTTTAAATTTGTCTCTGAGGGAGTGTATGAGACTTAATTTATAGATCGCACGAATAGCCCTTTTTTGTAAAATAAATTTTGTTTGTATGTCGGCAACATTTCCCCACAATAGAATGCCATTATGACATTATACTATGAAAATAGCTAAAGTACACTAAACGGGATGTCTCTAAATCATTTAAGCCTCGTATTTTTCTAACGGCGTATGCTGCAGAGCTAAGTTTTTTGGACAATTTATCTATATGGGGGCCCCACAGAAGCTTTGCATCCAAAGTTATGCCTAAGAACACTGTGGTATCTCCGGGTTTCAACTCTTCACCCTTTATTGATACGACAGTGTTCACAGTGACAGAAGACTACGATAGCAAGTTTAAATATTTTCACCAGCATGTATACGAGTGTTTCTAGTTAAACTTCCTTTTTGAGTAAAACGAGTGTGAACAAGAATATGTTTTGCTAAATTTCTTTTATCATTAAAACTATACTGACATGTCTCACATTTGAAAGGTTTTTCACCAGTGTGGGTACGAATATGATATACTAAATTATGCTTTAGATTATAACTACGCAGACAAATATCACAACTGAAAGGTTTCTCACCAGTGTGGGTACGAGTATGGTTTACTAAATGATTCTTTTCTTTGAAACTGCGCTGACATGTATCACATTTGAACGGTTTCTCACCAGTGTGGATACGAGTATGGGTTCTTAAATTATTCTTACGACTAAAACTACGTTGACATATTTCACATTTGTAGGGTTTTTCACCAGTGTGGGTACGAGTATGACTTGTTAAACAATTCTTACGACGAAAACTATGTTGACATATTTCACATTTGTAGGGTTTTTCACCAGTGTGGGTACGAATATGAGTTACTAATTGACTCTTTTGACTAAAACTACGCTGACATATATCACATTTGTAGGGTTTTTCACCAGTGTGCGTACGAGTATGAATAACTAAAAAACGATTTGTACTAAAACTTCGCTGACAAATATCACATTTGAAAGGTTTCTCACCAGTGTGGGTATGAGTATGAAGTACTAAAATACTTTTTTGACTGAAACTACGCTGACATATATCACATTTAAAAGGTTTCTCACCAGTGTGGGTACGAGTATGGCTTATTAAATGACACTTTTCTATAAAACTGCGCTGACAAATATCACATTTGAAAGGTTTCTCACCAGTGTGTGTACGAGTATGTTTTAGGAGAACACACTTTCTACTAAAACTACGCTGACAAATATCGCATTTGAAAGGTTTCTCACCAGTGTGCGTACGAATATGATGTACTAAAATACACTTATGATTATAACTACGGTGACAAAATTCACATTCGAAGCGTTTTTCACTGATACTCGCTTTTCGATACCTTTTTGTTTTCTCACTGTCAATGACTTTATGTCGTGTTTTAGTAGAGGGCTTTTTAAATTTAGTCGTCCGGTTGGACGTATGATTTCGAGATTTCGTAATTATTTCCGAGACAGACGATAATTTTCGATTGTATTCGTTTTTCTTTTGCTCGGCTGAGATTATATCTCTTGGTTTTGATCTTCGCGTGTCCAGTTCTGGCTTACTAGCAACGGGCGTCCCTGTAAAATAATTAATTAAATAAGTATGAATGTAATATTAACAGAAAATTGAGGATTATAGCGCTCATTACCGTTGGTACTCTCCTAGTGTTATAAAGTACAACGTTGAACATCGACGTAGACAGTAGACACCACACTCTCACATACCGTCGATCTAGGGCAGTAATTCCCACTTCGGTATCACCGGATGCGACCTACCTCCGTCGCGTAGTCGAGGCTTACTTGACGGATAGAGCCGTCATCTACCCCGGTCACCTGGCAGAGTGGAACCGGCGAGAGATGTCGAGCGGTGTTCCACGGGTTCGGTTCTGGGGCCGCTCCAGTGGGACATCGGCAACGACTGGGTTCTGCGCGCCGACCTCCCTAGTGGCGTATGTATTGTATGCTACGCTGACGACACGCTGGTCCTGGCGCAGGGGAGGTCGCACCAGGCGGCGGCCGACGCTATGACACGCGGGGTTTCGATAGTCGTTGAGAGGATCCGGCAGTTGGGTCTCGAAGTGGCCCTACACAAGTCCGAAGTCATGTGCTTTCATCGTTCTCGGAACAGGCCACCCCAAATAACGGTAGGAGGGGTTCACGTCGGCGTCTGGTCGACGATGACGTATCTGGGTCTCATGAGAAGATTTTTTCCCGCTTGCAACATTTATTTTTACTGCTCCGCTCCTATTGGTCATAGCGTGATGTTATATAACCTTCCTCGATAAATGGACTATCCAACGCAAAAATATTTTTTCAATTCGAGCCCGTAGTTCCTGAGATTAGCGCGTTCAACCAAACAAAATTTATTATTTATCAAGCCCATACGTGTGGAGTATCAATAGATAGGTCTTCAAAAATGATGTTGAGGTTTCTAAAATCATTTTTTTCTAAACTGAATGGTTTGCGCGAGAGACACTTCCAAAGTGTTAAAATGTGTCCCCCCCCCCTTAACTTCTAGAGAAGACAATGATAAAACTAAAAAAAATATATGATGTACATTACCATGTAAACTGCCAGCGAAAATTGGTTTGAACGAGATCTAGTAAGCAGTTTTTTTTTAATACGTCATAAATCGTAAATCGCAACTTCTGCTTATAATATTATACCTACTAGTTTGTACGGAACCCTCGGTGCGCGAGTCCGACTCGCACTTGGCCGGTTTTTTCTTCTGCATGTGATATAAGCCAGTGGTGGTTAAGAGATGACCAGCCTCAACTGACGGTTGTTGTGTCTGTTGGACCACTGCCCAATAGTTGATATTCGGACAGTTGTATGTCGTGTTCAAGTCGCACTAAGAGACCCCCCACACTACCCAACTAGCACACAAGCGCTATAAGAAGCTGCACAGTAGCTGGATAAAAGATTTTCATAACGGCCTCAGCTCCATTAGTAAGAAATATAGTGGTTCTATAAGCGGCTACAGACCACTTGTAGCGCCAAATAGGCCCATATTATCCTGCTTACAGCTCTACAATGGGTCTACAGTGGACGTAAATGTAAGTTATAAAGGCTCTACAGAGTTGGCTTAAAGGCGATGGTTAGCGCCATGATATTTCGTGAAAGCTCTTGTAGCGCCATTATACCAACCTCACCATATTTCGGCGCTCCTGTATCGTTATATTAAATGTCGACGCTTTAAATTAGTAATAAGGTAGGTGTAAACTAAATATATTTTAATAAAATGGATCATACGTACACTATAGTGACAAGTGAGGAAACATAATACGGATTGGATTATTAAAATTACTACGGTAAGTTTAAAATTGTTTTATTTCTTTGTGTACGTGAAATATCAGTGCGAGTACTAGTTTGCTGTCAATATATATGTATATTATTGTCAAAATTTTCACGCGCCCTCAAAATATTCAGTTTTTAATGCAAAAATTTAGTTTGATATTATTTGATATATATGTTATGAAATTGTATTTTAACATAAATCATACTTTGAAGGTTACAAATAGTTTAATTAGGGTCACAGGTAAAAAATGGTGACAAAAGTTATGAGTGTATGCATGAATAGGTACGATCTTCTAAATGTCGTAATAACTTTTAAAAGATACTTTTACAAAAATCTGTAATGGCGTCTCGATCAAGCAGCTCTCAGAGTTGGTTACGTCTGTTCTAGATTCTTGAGTCGTACAGAGGCTTTAGTGTTTGCTGTTGTAGACTTCTAGGTTTTACAGTCGTGGCATAGGCGTGCTATTCAACTGTTTTGGTCGCACAATAGCTTCTTGCGCGTACTATTGAGAACTCAAAGTTGTATGGTGGTCTTTGAGATATCCTTTTATATAACTATTTTAGGGGTCAGTATTAAATATTGAAAACATTTGAAAGGTAATTCAAAGTAGGTATGATTCTTTGAAAACCGTTGACTGACTGAGCCCTCTCCAAAATTATAACCTACATGTTTTGTAAAACGATTTTGTTTTACTTCTTTCTTATTAAATATCTTTATTTAATGAAAAGTATATATTGCTGGGTATAGGTAATAATGTTAATAATTACTATATTTTCAGAATGACTTTCAAAATTGTGAAAACGATCAAAAGAGGGAAACTTCAGCTATGCATTGCACCGTCTCAGTGGGAAAATGGTTGTATATTAAGATGGCCAAAAAAAGGTGCCGAAATATTGGTTATCGACCTCTGGGAAATTCCGTTCTCAGACCTGAATGGTCCAACATTAACTGCACAGTCAAAATACCAAATCTTGCGTCGTATGAAGCTGCTGAAGCTGAACTCCAAAGTCATGTTGGATAATACGGATACAGAACATGAAAACGAGCAAATGACTTTTCGGCGTCCATTACATTTTGGTGTTTTAAGTTTTAATGATGGCATTTGTAATTATATTACAGCATTACATTTTGTTTTTTTTTTTAAGTTTTAATTATGCTACTTACGTTGAAGAGGTTTTGTTTAATAATAAATTTTAATAGAGCTGTTTGGGATCTTATTCTATTTTTGCCTTCGTTATAATTTTAATTTATTTTAGAATGTTGGTTTTAATTTTTAACGTAACGCGGTCAGAAACACTAGCACTTTACTACAGTTAAAATTATTCAGAGATTAATTTTTGAAATCGAACAATAGTTAACTATTTTCTGATCGCAGCAAAAGGGTGTACATCAGAATGGCAAGTGTACATTTCAGATTTGCCTAAATTTATCACTGTAATAAACACTGTAACAAGTATTTTGTTTATTCGATCAATACATTCGATATTATTTGAAACAGTGTCACTTAAAACTTCCTCACTATCTGTTACAGCCATAACTTCTTCAACATCACTGTACAGTACTACTGCTAAATGATGCACTATTATTATTAAACACAAAACTGGGAACTACGGAACCCTCTTTGTATTCAACTCGCACTTGGCTGTCATTTTGTTTGGTACGATTTTTTATCGACTGATTGTTGAGTATATTCTGATAATTTTCAGGTAATATAAAACCTACTGTACGGCTTTAAACGATGTAATAGCATTAGTAACGTTCCTTTTTCCGCCATTCATTTTTGTTTTTTTTTTAAGAGCGCTAGTAAAAACTATTAAAATACTTAAAGTGCTATAACACTATTCTGTAACCCCCATGGCTGTATAAAATGTTTTGTATGATACCTTATACAAATATTTGCCGTACAGTGGCCATATAATTCTCTCATATAGCCCTCAAAGCGCTATTCTAGAGCTAGTTATAGATTAGTAATACAACAGCCGTAAAAACCTCCGTTATAGACCCTAAGGCTTTAGAAAATGCCTCCCTACTCTCTTGAGCGCTATAAAAGCAACTTATAACTCCTTTTAAATCCCTATAGTTATTAAAGTACTCTTTTACATCCGACGGTGGTATAAAAGACTTTATTAACTCAATTATACTTCTTATGGCGGTCTATCGACGCTATTTCATGCTCTTTTATCGCAACAAGTATTTTTTTTGCTACTAAACGGCTACAGTACCACCTAGCTGTTAAAGGGTTCTTAAATATACTTCTGTACATCTTAAGGAAAATTGTACAGCACTTGAACGTCTCTTATACAACTACCAGGCTGTACAATGCCTGTTTAAGCAGCTTGTGTGCTAGTTGGGTAGCGTCTTTCGAGCGTCGTCGTCGTGCCAGCGTCCGCGCAACGTCCACCCGACGTCGACGTCGCGGCGACGCGACGCCAGCGCTGGCCGGCTGCCGAACGCCGAGCGTGCGCGGCGCTGGCGTCGCGTAGCCGCGACGCGATTCAACGTTTTTTGCGAACAAGTACAATGCTCAACGCAATCTATTTGCCCCGCTCCCCACCAGTACCTCGCCCTCTTGCGCCGCACGCGTCGCGTCAGTTGTAACGTCGTCAGTATAGAGTGCACACGTAATATCCAAAATGCAGTCACCGCTCGAAGATGTGTTTGATACTGAACTTTTTATTCAAGAAATACAAAATCGGCCTGTGTTGTGGGATATGTCAAAAAGAGAATATAGTGATCGCATTCTTAAAAGAAAGGCTTGGGAAGAGATGTGTACTTTGTTTATTCGAGAGTTTGAAATAAAAACAACAAGAGAAAAAAATGAAGAGTGTAAGTGTAAACTTTTATATTTTGTCACTTTGCCATGTTAATGAACCAAGACTTGAAACGAAGTAATTAGCAAATTTATTTCTTTCAGCGAATCCGGTCGATAGCCGTATGATTTCTTGTATATCGATATTTTCATTATTCACTGTTGCGGAATTCGATGGTATGTTGGTTTCAGCGCGTGTTGTTTGAATCTTTCTTGACCTAACAAAATTATGTAGTATGCAACAAGTTTTTATTATTTCTTCACTAAAATCTAATCCCACATTCAAAGGTCTATGAAAAATTCTCCACTTGTTTGTCATGATGCCGAAACTGCACTCTATGTACCTTCTTGCACGGCTTAGTCTGTAATTGTACACTCTTTGTTGGTGTGATAAATGTTTTCCCGGGTAAGGTCGTTGCATATAAGCTGATAAAGGGAATGCTTCATCGCCTACGAGTACAAAAGGAAGAGGCTCGCCGTTTTCTGTTACTGGGGCTGGTGGGGGTATATTTAACACATTCTCGTCCATATTATTTTTCAAATCGCTTTCCATAAAAATGGTCGAGTCTGAAGATTTTCCGTAGCTGCCGACATCAATGTAAATGAATTCATCATTTGAATCACACACTGCCAATAAATTTATTGAAAAATACTTTTTGTAGTTGAAGAAAAGCGAGCCACTATCACATGGTCTTATTATTCTGATGTGTTTCCCGTCGATGGCTCCAATACAGTTCGGAAAATTTGCCTTATCTCTAAACCCGTTTGCAATATTAATCCAATCTGTTGCTTGTGTGGGTGGTTTGCAAATATAAAATAAGCATTTAATTATCGCTAAGCATGTTGTTCGTACTATTTGTTGCACTGTTGAATAGCCCCTTCTAAACGAATATTGCAAATCTTTAAATGAACATCCAGTTGCCAAATATCTGAAAAAAAAATTAAATTGTTTCAGCTTTAAAATTACAAAAAAAATGGAAGAGTATACGAGATCGCTACACAAGGGAAAGAAATAAAACGACAAAGAGTGGGTCGGGTGCATCAACAAGCAGAGAGTATCTGTATTCCAAATTTTTGGGGTTTTTAAACCCTCTATCACAGGTTAGACCACAAAAATCAAGCAGTTCTACTAATGAATCTCAAAAAGAAAATACAACAAAAAAGAACACCCAAGAAAAAATGTTAAACATTTTATATGAAAGAATGCTGAATAAAGGACAGGATAAAAATTATGGTGATCAACAGTTTTTTATGTCACTTGTAGAAGATTTTGGTGCGATAGACTCAAATTACAAAATGGACGCAAAGATGGAAATTATGGGTATAATCAAAAAGTATACCCAAATGTCGAGATACACCATGCCAAATCATGACCAACAACAACAACAACAGGGCTATTTTACGGCAAGGGATACGACAACACTGTCAGCCAATTCATTAGATGAAACGGACACTTCACAAGAGTCACTGTACGGCGACATATTTACTGAGGATGCTAATGATTACCTGAATATGTAATTCAGTTGTCGGCAAAATATTGTTGATTTGTAATTCTATTAATCAATCTGTGATTTAGTTTCTTGTAAGTTTTCTAAATAAATACAAAATTTTGTTCGTCATTTAAAAATTGCGTTTTTACTTACCTCAATGTAATAATAAGCCTCTCTTCAGGTGACACAGAAATCCTCAAATGGGTATCTTGATATTTTATATCGTTTTGTATCAATTGTAATAGTTCGTCAAATATTCGTTTTGGCATCCGTAAATAATCATAGAAGTATTTTTTATTATTTTTTATATGTTGACTATACAATACGAAATAATCGCTTTCCTGAAATCTAACACTACACAGAGGATGTTCCCAATGTTGACGACGACGTTTCCTTTTTCGTTTCCGTAATTTTTGGATCAGTAATATCAGCAGCAGTGCTTCTTCGTCGGAATCCATTTTCACACTGCTTGTACGCGACAGGAGCCGCGGCTACGCGACGCCAGCGCCGCGCACGCTCGGCGTTCGGCAGCCGTCCAGCGCTGGCGTCGCGTCGCCGCGACGTCGACGTCGGGTGGACGTTGCGCGGACGCTGGCACGACGACGACGCTCGAAAGATGCTAGTGTGGGGTGTCTCTTAGAATTCTGATACCGCGATGCCAGATTTCGTTAGTAGTTCTGCTAGTGGGATAGCGAAGTGGTTACTTTTTGTAGCGATGTAGTTCTCACTATATTGGTTTTTTTTTTAATGGTATTGGGATCTATGTCAGGTCAGTCATAATCAGAAGGCCCAGGTACTCGAACACACCGCCCCACAATCCCCGGCAAATACAGCAACTTTGATGACTGATCCAGGAAAGCTCAAGAATTCAAAGTGTCAATTGCAAAAGCAAGCACTAAAATTATGTAAGAAGCAAGCACTAATATGTAGGTGGTACAGTATCTCATGGCGGTCAGTTTGGAGACAGCCACTGTCGCAACCCAGCGCTGGGCACGCTACAACTAGGGCACAGTAGTGAATTGGTTTAATAGTCTTTGGTTTCGGTAAATGAGAATTGTCAAACCAGACGGTCAGTGCCTGCTAGCACATATTAACTAACTAATACTTACGTTCAGTGTCGCTGGCACTCCGTTTGTTCCTCAAAACTGCAAGTTCCTCCACTTCAATTTTAAACTCCATTAAAGGCTTATCATCTTCTGAATCAGACTCAGATTGCTGTACGAAATATGCTACATCTAAAAAGCTATTTTCTTGATTTTCCAGTTCTAGCTCTGTAAGTACACAATACAGACAAGAGCGGATTGTTTTGAAAATGGGAAAGTATAAAAAATTAACATATTATTTATAAGAAGCAAACGAGAACTTAATAATGTCTACGGAATTTAGTTTTCACTGTGCAATAAAAATTCCTAAACAAACCCATAGCTACTGGCTTAAAACTAAGTACTTCCACGTGAAACTTTACAATCTTATACTTTTGCTACAATTTTTGTCATTGTTTATGTGACAGGTAACTATGGAACCCTCCAATAAGTGTGGCCTGACTGACACACACTTGGCCAGTTTTGTTCTTAAAACTTACCATCATTTTGATGTTCCTTCTTTGGCTCAATGTTATCATCTAGTCTCTCACATACATCTGGTAATTCTTCCTTGATAGCAATATTTTCTGTTTTGCATTCACCAACTATACTTATGAGCTCTATGGGTGATTGACTAAACCCATTACAAATCTCTGAAGTGTCGTGATTAAGTAAAGGATTTGGCTGTAAAAAGATAACCATAGTATTAAATGGGTAACCATGCGTTACAAGAGCAGGTCAATATCTGTTGAAGAAAACCTCACCTTACAATCCTCATTCATCATCTGAGCAAACCGCTCTTCAGCTTCCAGACATTGTCTCTGGAACTGGTAGCATTGCTTTAGTTTAGTGCAGCAGAAGAAACAAGCGAGCATCGGTCTGCTGTCCTCAGTTACAAACTGTAACAAAACGTGACTTAGGTACAATTTTGATTTAATGTTTGAATTACATTCTATATGCAATTGTAAGACTGTCCAAGGGGAAGTCTGAAAGTAGCACCAGGGAGCAAAGAATGTGAGGAAAACTGACAAAATAAGGGCATGAGATGCAGAGGAATGAGGAACACACACAGACGAGTTTGTAGTGTGAGATCGGACGTCTACTGAGACGACGCACTGACCGCCCATTTCTCTGAGACGAACTTCACCATAATATATAGTTACACTAAGGATCAGTAGTTATCAACTTACCGGATTGTCAGTCAGCTTCTCATACAGTTCACGTAGGTTATTGTTGACGACTACATACATACGCACATTCCCCGCTAAACATACTCTACACATTGGCAGTTTTTCCATTTTTACTAAAAATGTCTCAAATAAATAAACAATAATAATAATATTAATGTAGATAATTAGACAATCAAATTATTATCAAACCAAAAAAGTGTATCAATAAAAAAAGTTTATAACATTGTTTATGTTTTGTGAGCGTTGCCAACAACAATTTATGAAAATCCCTGTAAATCCAAGTCAAATTCCCCATCATGGCTTACACGTCATTTTTTTTATAAAGAATTGAAACAAGTAAGAATGATTGCATAATATTACCTGTTTTTCTTTTATAATTCTTTTTCACACTTTCCCATATTTTGTAACGAGCATTTTCCTCGATGGGTGCTTGGCACTCCCACCCAGTTTTCAAAATAAAACATCAATCAAATAATGTTGTTTTCAGATTTCCGAAAGAAGTATTGTGACTTGGATCTTCTGTCGAAATTCATAATGTGCCATTATTTATTAGTTACTAGCACTTCGTCCGCGCTGCGACATCGTGGGCAATTTTTGTGGCTATATATAAACATAGCCTATGAAACTCACAAATAACGTGGCTTTCTATTAGTAATGAATAATCTACATTACCCCACTTCCGCCCTTGATCACCTCACGAAATAAATTAATGGCCCCAATTCCCCGCTTTTAAGTCAATCAACTTGAGATTCTCCGCATTTTGGAGAATTCTTGATAAGCTGGCAATGCTATATTTGACATAGCAAGACAGTGTAACATGTTCTTTTTGACCTGGCGACTGAGGCTTTTTAGTCAAGTCTTAAGTTTCTTGTAAATGAACATGTATTTGGTATTAGAATGTATATTATTTTAAACAATCCAATGTCCTTGTCGTCTGTGTATGCTCCGAAGTAAAAACGGGCCGATTCAAAGTCTGTTTCTATTGCTATGTTTTTCTTTAACCTCGAGTAAGCCACATGGCACATACCACTGAGTACATTAATTTATACTTTAAAACTAGCTAACCCGGAGAACTTAGTTCCGCCTAACAGTCGATTCTTTAGTTTTTTTTAAATAAACGTAGCCTAAGTTACTCCTTATTACATCAGCTACCTGCCAATAAAAGTCCCGTCAAAATCAGTCCAGCCGTTTCATTGATAAGCCGGAACAAACAGACAGACAAAAATTGTAAAAAAAAATATTTTGGTAAATGTACCGTATAAATATTAATATAATGTCGTGGATAACGATAAAAGTTGCTCAATTGATTATTGTAGTAGTGGCTAATGGTAAACGCCGTGACGTCAGTTGTCAGTTAAAATGGCGGCACGTGGACAGAGTCGTGTTGGACAGTGGGGACTGGTGGGGACTTTGCCGAGCGCACTTTGGCTCGAGACTACCAGTCTTATAGTAGTACTCTATGCTCGAGACACCAACTAGGACACTCATCCAGAACGAAACTGTCGGTTTACCTATTTCAATTGTATTAAACAGACTTCATTAATGTTATAAATGCGAGTTCTTCTAACTCAACAGACAGATGTTGTGCACGACGCCCTGAGGTCAACTCACACCACGGCGCAAGTAGTGAGAACCGCGACACATCATGTAGCCTATCAAGTCTTATAAGAATATAATGTTTAATTTGTAAATAGTTTACCATTTGTTTATTAGTTATGTAAGAATGTTTTATTATGTTTTATTTACTTTGGATTACTTTTATGAATGTATATAATGTTATTAGACTGTTTTATAATAAAGAAATACTTATAAGAATAGGATTAGAATGTTAACAGAACTAAGATAGGATCTCATGTTTTTATGATATTTAAGTCATTGTTTATGTTATTTAGAGTTATGTGTTAGCCTAATAATGACTGATTAGGATCAATAAATGATAATTAGTACCTGCCTTTCCTTTATCATGCCTCTGCGACGTCCATAATTAGAATAAACAAGTTGGTGGCGCTGCAGGCGATATTTATAGTGGTGAGGCGGGGGACGGGGTCATTGTGACGGGGCCATAGGACGTCGTAGAGGTATGATCTATGGTGTGTTCAATAGGTAATAAGGGTAGGTATAATAAAACAACAGACGCGCCAGCTCAGCGCTATTTGTAATAATAATTTTTAATAAATAACTGATAGCGGGGGTGAGGAAGGGATCGCTGGCCAGCAAAAATGTGGCCGTATAAATTAGGTGCGGGCTGAGTTTGCCACCAGTTCACTTCTCGCAGCCAACAAGAAAATCAACAAAATCGGTGACTAGTGCCGGCTGGGGCGTGTCACACACTCCACGCGATGACGTCAGTCGCGATCGCGACGCGTCGGCTGGCTGAGTCGTACATAGCCGTACGACTTGTAATTCTATCCTCCTAAACTTTACTCGATCGTTTGCCGCAAATGTTTTTTCAGTTCACTACTACCGTACCTACTAGTTCAGAGATAAGTAGGCACCTGCTTTCGGATTCCATTCATGCAAAGTTCATTGTGATTTCCCCATAATCAGGGTTACAATTTTGATCCCAATGTTCGCCAATTATGCTCACAAATCAGAAAAATCCATTTTATTTGGCTTAACCTTGATAGCCATATCGAAGAGAGATACTTAGGATACATACCTACTATGATTAGGAAAGAAAGTACAATTTTGTTATTGTTCAAAGACTTGACTTAACAAGCAATCTTGTTAACTCGTATAATAAAATTTTGCATAGCAACAAAATTGAAATGTCTTAAGTACCTACCTACATCACGGTCACATTATTCCAACAAAACAATAATAATACAAAAATTACCAAAATAACGAAACATACCTACGCGTTTCGTTATTTATCAACGAAGGAGCAAAGAAGAGGCTCATCGTACTGCAGTGCGATTCTGTAAACATGTCGAAGTGAACACTTAGGCGAAGTGAACGACAAGTGAGCTGTCAAACCATACAAACATGATGGCATGACAGCTCACTTGTCGTTCACTCCACCTAAGTGATCACGGTGAGATGTCAAATGTCAACAGAATCGATCGGCTGTGGTAGGGTGGTACTGGTGGTAGGTACTCACGCACGACGCGAGGCGCGCGGCGCGCGGCTAACGTAGGCAGGTGTAGGGGCAAGCGATATGGGGCAATATGGGCATCGCATTCCAGCGAGGTACAGAGATAACAGTCACAGTCTGCACTCTGCACGACGTGCTCTAAGAACTAATAACCTTCGGTCGAATTCTGATAATCAAGGTAATCACAAAACTCATTGGTATACCTAGGTCCAGTTTTGAACCCGGGTCACCTCACTTGAGAGAGAGAGAGAGAGAGAGAGAGAGATAGAAAGAAGCAGCCACGGCTATGCGCGGCGCGCGGCGGCGACCTTAAATTCATCCTTTTAAAAGTGCCGCCAAAATAAATACCTAAGTAGAAACATTACAGAAGCGTCAAAAGTCTTTTGTGTAGATACGTAGGAGATACTCCGGACATTTAGGGGACGTGTCGTGCATAACAGTTTTGTATGTTAGTCGGTAATCGAAAGTGAATGAAAATAAAGTAAAAGATTACCGACTTTAGCTGTGATTGACCAAAAGAATATTATTATCATCGCGTCGTGTAGGTACAGTTTGAATCAATTGAATTTGAATTTTATCGATGCACCTAATTAGAGTCACACGACCCGCATTTGTTTATTGCAATAGCTGTACCCTTCATTTACTAAGTAAACAAAACCAATTTAAAGTAGATAATTTAATAATTGAATCTAAGAAACCCGTTAAACCTTATTTAAAACTTAGAAAATGAAAAAACAGTTTCTAATAAAGCAGTACAATTTCCTAATACTTAATTAAAATTAATTCGTTTCTGATTTAATCTTCTAACGTTTTCTCCTCTGTAATTTGTTGATCTTTGAACATCAAAAAGACACCGCGCCGCCGGCGGCGTACGCGCGGCGGTATCGTCTGGCGGCATCGTTTATCGGCATTCTCGCGACCGCGGCTTGTTTGATGTTCTTAGTAATCTAGTTAGTTCCTATCCGACTCTGTTCATGAGCGAACCTGCGTTACGTGTAATCGATCGATAGGCATTGAGCCGATTTAATACTGTTTTGTTAGTTTTTAGTTGTTATTGTTACGTTTTTAGAGATAAACTGTTATTACTACGTTTTAGTGTTTAGTTGTTATTGTTACGTTTATGTGCTGTTTTTAATTTTTGTTGTGTTTTGTTGTCTTGTGTGCGAACAATGCCCGAGGCATACGTGTACAGTGCTCGTGAATACGGCAACATGTTGATGTGTTTAGGAGAAGCCCGTGGCAATGCTTCTCTTGCGTTGAGAATTTATCGAGAAAGATTTCCGAACGTCCGGCATCCGTCTGATTCTCGCATGATAACAGCAGCCTTTCAGCGAGTCTTAGAAAATCGTCCGATTGTTCCGACGGCGGCAGGTGGTGGACAGCAACTGAATGTTCAGACAGAGGAGCGTATTTTAAGTGTGATTCGCCAAAACCCTCGCCTGGGCACACGAAGTGCGGCGAAATTTTTGCGGCGCCGGGGCTTACCGACAGTTTCTCACTGGACAGTTCAGTCTTGCGCCGGAACAGAATGCGGCCCTACAAAATACACAAAGTACATGCTTTGCTACCTAACGATCACGTTCGTCGTCGTGCGTACTGTAGTTGGTCAATGAAGCCAGGCGCACTTTGTTGTTGATCTAGCAGATCAACAACAAAGTGCGCCTGGCTTCATTGAGCACATTATCTGGACGGACGAGTCTACATTCACGAGAAACGGGATGTGGAACAGGAGGAATGCTCATTTATGGTCAGACGTGAACCCGTCCGCCACTCAAGAAACCGGCCATCAGATCCGATGGTCCGTCAATGTATGGGCTGGTATTTTTAATGGACGAATTTTAGGACCAGTGTTTCTACCTCAGCGCCTGAATGGATCAGCATATCTTAATTTTATAAATCAAGAATTAGGCGACATTCTAGATAATGTATCGCTGGCTGAATTACGTCGAGCATGGTTCCAGCACGATGGCGCTCCACCGCATACTACGCGCTCCGTCCGCGAGCGTCTCACTGAGCTGTTTGATGACCGCTGGATCGGAAGGCTGGGGCCGCACTCCTGGCCGACTCCTTTGGACTTCTTTTTATGGGGGTATGTGAAAGAAAGAGTGTTTGATCGGGAATGTGATAGTGCTGATGAAATGCGGGACAGAATAGTGAGCGTTTTTGATAGGCTACGTGCAGAATGTGTTGAGGATCCTACACTAATGCCTCGTGTTCACGGGTCGACACAGCGACGGGCCAGGCTTTGTATTGAAATGGATGGAGCGCAGTTCGAGCCAAATCTCATAAGGTCGCAAAGGATTTAGACAGGTATGTAAAATGCCTCTGACAGCTTTAATGTTCAACAGTGGGCTACGAATGCGTTTCAAATTCATAATTTTGTAGGTAAATGTTGTTATTAGGGGTATGTATTTTGAAACTGGTGTATGCGAATTCCGTATAATCCCGTGACTCGGCCGCGCCGTACGAAGCGCGCGGTGTCGCGCGCGTGTCAGTGACCTCACGTTTTGTACGGTTTCCATTGCGTGTTTACGAATTATGAAATTTTGAAAATAACCAATTTAAAGCGAAAGGTTAGTGTTATTCGTTTGCATTTACGTTATATATAACCTACGTTCTGGCTTCGGAAGCGTTCGCCTAACACCCTGTATAAATGACACGAATAAAGAGAATGATATTATGTTTTATGGTATTTGTTGCAACGTTACATGTTACTTATGCAAACAAACTTACGTAAACAATACGCTAAATGAATGATTATGTTAAAATGGTTATGAAGTTAAGTTTTAGTGCTATATGTTACACCTTAAAACAATGCTTGAAATGTTCTAAATCGCGTTCCTGTTGGAACGGACGAAATAAATGCTTAAGTACCTACCTACCTACGCCGACCGGTCAAAACTGGTTCAAGATTTCAAACTTCGTATGATCGAAGTTGAAAAACTTAAAAAACCTCTTGAAATGATGCTTGTTTGAATATGTTATTATGTGATAATACACTAAATATTATGATGTATAGGTATGATCGTGTTTTTTGTTAAATGTAAATGGCAAATATGGACGCCGCACGTGTATGAAAACTCAACTAAAATTGGAGGTAAATGTACCTATATAAATCCGCTCGAATGGCCAAAATGTTGTGTTGTTTGATTAAATAAACCCTTCGATGATATAACTGTGTCCATAGGCGAATTTTAATCATGCACAGTCACGTGCAAATGGAACTGAGAGGAAAGGTAGGTACTCACGGGTCTTCGATGTCGACGATTGTTCCGTGGCGCCACTTCACTATACACAGTTCCAGGGACGTCCCTTTCACCACTAACACTCACAGAATTGTTAGAGGTTGGTTGTTTGTTGTTTTGAGAGTTATGTTTTGTACTTTAGAACATAAATAGTTGCCAAAGTCGATATTTTTGCTAAAAGTGGCCACTTTTAGCAATAATTGCCGTTTTGGCTATTTAGCCATGAGTTATGTATTAAAAATAGCTGTCAAAAAATAATAGATACATTTCTTTAGTGCACTACAGAGCGGTTTTTAACAGACTTCCCAAATAGGAGGAGGTTATCAATTCGGTTGTATGTTTTTTTTTTTTAATGAGGTGCAGCGGGGCAATCTCGACAGCGGGAAATTTCAACTAATCTTAATAACTTCTACATTTTACTTTATTTGAATAAGTGCCATCTATGACCGGATAGCTCAAAAGCAACTTCATAGTTTCTAAATAGATGGCACTGCTAGACCCAATACTGTTTGATCGGCACGGCCATTTTGTTTTCTTCTCTTTTTCTTGTTTGCACGTGCAAATTAGTGTCTCACATTTTGCGAAAAAAAAGTGGTATTTAATGTGTTTTTCGAAGATTTTCAAAGGTAAGACATTTAATTAAAGCCTATTTCATGTTTTTAGCTATTTTTTTCTGTTGTAACTTGCGTTTTAACAGCATTTTGGTGTGAGTTTGAATAACCCCACCTGGATTGTAATGGCGGCTAATTTCAACTTTTTTGCAGTTGGAATTGCCCCACCAGATTTTATATGGAAATGGACAAACACTAGTGATGTGCATGTTTCGATATGTTTTGTCGATGTAAATACTTTACAAATATTTAACTTGTAGCTATATTATTGTAATCTTTCTATTCGCAGGATCGCAACACGATTCAAATCGATGCATTTCGAGGGATTTTTTAATTTCTTACTACTTTATTAATTTATTGCAGATGGTTCGCCACTATAAAAAAACAACGGACAAGTCCTAAATTATAAAATTGCGTAACGTTTATATGACCGATTGTAGATTTAGGGCGAGGGGTGCTCTGGTTCTATTTTAAATACATATTCCTTTCTTAAAATGAAGTTTTGATTTATGATAAGTGAGTAGATATAGTACCTTTAGTAGATAGCAGACCAAAATTATTTATTGGTGTATCTATCGACTTATTTTTTATTACGTTCCCATCACTATTAAGTATGGCGAGCAGTCGAAATTACCCCGCCTAAACCTTTAACGTGTTTTTATTCAAAAATGAGCCTAGCTGCATAAATGACAAGATTCAATTTAGATTACTACCTATCCTTATAAAAAAACTCTGCATCCCACTAACATCAAGCTAAGAGCTCTAGAAGAGAAATTATAATTAATTGTTGAAATTGCCCCACAGAGGGGGAATTACAACTATTTTTGCCTTTTTTGACAAAAACACATTTTTAAGCCTATCTATTGAATATTTTTCAATATGAGTTTGTAAACATAATACACAGATAATGACTCTGGAGCGTCAATACATTACATTTTTAATAAAACTATATCATCTAATATTTTTATACCTTCAAAGTTGTGGTTTAGGTTTTACCAGTCGAGATTGCCCCGCTGCACCTTGTTTGTTACCTCATAACTCCGACAATTATGAACCGATTTGAAAATTTTTTGTTTTATCTGAAAGGATATACTTGCAGATTGGTCCCATTTAAATCATATCAAAATCGGTTACAAACTTTGGATTTTAAATCGAAATAGCTGGAATTTGACTATTTAGATGATTCTTTGATAATCGAAACTGCGTATTTTGCTTTTTTGCGATTTTGCAGTGGTGTTGTTAGGTGTGGGGCACCACTAAAAAGTGAAAAATAAAAAACTACAAAAAAATACAACCGACTTACAAAAAAAAAAAAAAAACTACAAAGTAAAAAATAACTTTAATTTCGGAAGTCGGTGTCAAAATACGAAGAAACTAACAAAAACACCGACTTCCGAAATTAAAGTTATTTTTTACTTTGTAGTTTTTTTTTTTTTGGAAGTCGGTTGTATTTTTTTGTAAAAAGTTTTATTTAATCTACTTACGTGTCTTAAATTTACCACAATTAATAAAAAACGATTGGCGGCGCTAGTGGACGGAATACACGCTCTTAAGTTATTAAGGGGAAACTGCTGAACGACGGTTAAGGTTTTGAGTGAATGAATGGGAATGGGAGATTGGAATAGAATGAGTAATAGTAACTGTGCATTAGTCAATTTAGTGTCTTATTTGTTGTTTGATACTTTAACACTTAGTTTTTAGACAATTGCGCATTGCCTGCTGAATTATAGTGAGCATTTGTGACCATGCTAAAAAAATAGCTAACTAACGCTGTGCGGCAAACGCTCATGCGCGTTCAAAAAATTTTTCGTGTGGTGCTATGAACGCTTATGCGCGGTTGAAGAAAGTCTAGATACCCAGTGCCAGTGCGGCTGGCCGCATTAGTGCGGCGTTCAATACTTTGTTCAAGTGCGGCACGGCGCTTATGTGCGTTTGCAAATTTTCGAGTTTTACGACTATCATAAAACAATTACGGTAGACGTAAAGGTGTTTCACACTAGACCGCAATGTAACCTCATGGATCAAACGATACCTACCTGTTATTTTTTTCCCTTTTGAATTTACTTTTTTGATGTTCTTACGTATAAACATAAAGAACGAATGAATTGAACGTATGAATGAAATTGAACAGTTAGTGTTGCCATTTAGTGGTATACGATGTTAGAATAGGGAAAATGATTTTTTTTAAATTCTTAATTAATTGTTTTGCTAGTAGAGCAGTTATATCATACTTACACATACTTACCTACTTTTACGAATGTTTCTTTTTTTCGTGTTAGGTACCTAAGCAGTAGAATAAAAATCGCTATATCCCTATATAGATCGGTATATCCATTTTCTTACTGATTTCTACCCACGCATCATACCTCAGCGATTTATTGTGGTATTGGGAGGATTTACTGTTCCACAAAAATTCTTTAGCGCTATACAATTGTATTAGAAAACGGCACTTTTCGTTGTCCATTTTTAAACCACACAAACAATATTTTTACTAGTCAGGGTGCACAGTTAAAAATGGACCTTATTTCTTGAAGCTTTGGGTTTAAATTGCCACCTAACATATAGGTCGCTAACGGCATTTCTACGACGTCACTGCGCCCTCCATCCGTCACCCGGGATGTTTTATGTCATAAAGTGCAACGCAAATAATTAATTGTGATAGAGATGGTAAAACTTAATTATTTTTTATGAACTTTAAGGCAACAGCGAAGGTCTGTGTATAGAGCCCTGTTTAGGGAGTAAAGGTGTAAAATGTATGCTAAAATAGGAAGATAAATAAAAAAAAATGTGATTTATTTAAAATTTATTATTATTCACAATTTAGGGTATCATTACATTAATAGCAGTTTTTTTTTACGTATTATTTCATATTATATTGCCAAATAACATTATAGGTACTCATCACTGCTTGTTATTTATTTATTTTGCAGACGCCATCTTGGATTTACATTTTAACGTCACTATCGGCATTAACCCTCGAAAACTATGAGAACGACACACATGACGATAAAACTAAAAATTTTTTGAAGCAGCCATCTTGGATTTTCGTTTGACCAAATTCACACTTTCTCTTTATCTCTATCGAAAGAGAGAGTGTGTATTCGAAAGCAGAAAGCCACGTAGAGGGGGCATCAAGTATGAACGCTCCGAGCTAAGAACTTTTATGCACATACAATAACATGTACACTTTGCATTGAGCCGTCCCCATAACAAAAAAAATGGCGTGCATTGAATCTTAAATTGTAATCAAAATAATATTTGTCAATTTTGTCAGGTAGAAAAGTAAATTGTTTGTTTGGCATAATATCATCCCCATTGACTTCGTGACATAATTCATAAATCGACTTATTTTTAATAGAAATATAAATAGCAATGTACTTACACGTGAAAACTAATTCCAGAATTCTTTTTATGCAAATGTGGGTTATTTTTACACCACTTCACTCACTACACAAGAAGGCATTTATAACACGGAAAAACCGGTAAACAATAGTCGACCGCCACTGTTGCCTACTGCGGACACACTAAACACATGAGCGGCGCAATCGGTAAGCCCCGCCTACCGCGGCGCAATCTGCGTTGGGTCATTTTTTTGAGCTAGGAATGCTTCCATGTTTTATTTGCGTTCACTGATTTATGCCAATTTTCGTAACTTTTGAGAACAACGAGACTTGTAATACTAGATTTTTATTGCACAGTTTACGAACGCATTTCAATTCAACGCATCCCAATTGAACGCAGCTAAAACTGGCGCGTCTAAAAGGTATTTCACTCCATAGCAAACTCAGAGATGGCTCTGAATGGAAAGTGCCATTACAAAATGAAACGTATGCAGCAAATTTTATCAACAATGTTAACAGCAT
The DNA here is from genome assembly GCA_963859965.1 of Ceramica pisi. Classification (NCBI taxonomy): domain Eukaryota; kingdom Metazoa; phylum Arthropoda; class Insecta; order Lepidoptera; family Noctuidae; genus Ceramica; species Ceramica pisi. Next base: position 12,723,064 of record OY982554.1, read on the forward strand.
TGTTGTGTTCCGGCAGTCAGAGGTATGATAGCCAGTTCCTCTGTGTAAGAGGATTCCGGGTGAAACACGCTTCCACCTTCGGCCTAATCATCACTTTCCATCAGGTGAGATTAGGGTAGAGTTTCCAAGCTGTAAATAAAGTATTATAATTGTAATAAAGCCTGTAAGAAAGATTTACCAGTATTCAATTAAATCTATAGGTAGGGCTCAGACCAAATAAAAAGAGGTACCTACTATATTTTAAAGAGGTAACATTTGTTTGTAAGTTTGTATGTAGGGGGTAATCTCAGTAACTAATGGTCCGATTTGAAAAATTATTTCAGTGTTAGATAGCCCATTTATCGAGGAAGGCTATAGTCTACACAACATCACGCTAAGACTAAAAGGAGGCGAACATTAATGGAAAATGTGACGCAAACGAAGTTGCGTGGGTCAGCTAGTACACAATAAAGAGAGGTGACAAAATCATTGTCCATAATGTAAGATCTTTATTGTATCTTTTTTGCATCGAGGCGTTCTTGCTTGATTGATGCTCCTGGACTGCCCGCGAAATTCAATTTTTTCTTATCTTTTTTGCAATTTGTAGGCCAGTGCTAGGTTTTATGTCGATTAAAATATGATTGCCGGCTGTAAGACGTATGTATTTACAGAATTATAATCATCAAAATCATCAATACAAACCTCCTAGTTTAGTCATTCCTACGAATAACTTTGACCTTGAAAAAGTTATTCCTACTCTTCGGATTACTACTTACTTTAGGATTATTCAAGTATCGAGTATTATATAGTAGTTAGTTCAGAGTAAAAATACCAGATGCACTATCTCGTAGTTTTGGTTCAAACTAATAGAATAAAAGTTAGGTGCTAGATAGACTAGATAGCAACAACAGTGAAGATGGCGCTGCGAACTAATGAAACTAGAATCTGTCTTATCCTAAGAATAAATACACGTAAATTAAAAAAAGAACAATAATGTAACTTTTGCAGCAAAAATGTAACATTTCAGGAAACGAAACGTAACTTCCCAAGTAACATTTAAGCGGAAAAATATTATATATACCAGCGCATTACCAGCTATAAGCTTAATAAATGATGTACAAGAGTGTAAAAATATGTTTAGGACTGTACTAAAGTATAACTGTACAACTGTATACAGGATAGCTGAATAACGGCTGTATTGAGCCTAAATTTTTACCTTTAGCTTTTAAATAGCATTGGAAAACGCTACAATACAGACCGCGGCGTAAAAAACTGTGTTCAGCAACTTTATACGCCAATAACTGTATATTGCTCTCAAATTATACTTTTGTATAACCTATTTCTGTACAAGAGCATTAAATATTGTTATAGCCCGAATATTGGTGTAAAATTACTCTTATTGTTCAGCCTTCAAGTTAAGCTTGATAATAGCTGTACATCGGAAATCTAGGATACTCTTAGCAAGCAATTCCCTTTATAATAGTGTAATACAATTCTATCTCATGTAGAAGAGTTTAGATTTACTCCTCTTTAAAGCCTTATGCGATTGGCGTACATTTTTCCCTTTATACAGTTTTTCGTGTTTTAGAAGATTAAAGTTTTTTTTTTTTTTTTACTTTCTCGGGCCCCTGGAGACCCGGTCCTTTGGTAGGCGTACGAGGGGCCGAAACCAACTCGCAGAGGCCCCGTTAGACATTTCAAATGTAATGGGGCACCAACCGGCGATTATCCCTGTATGCACTGAAAGTATTCCCAAGGACAATCCCCGGTTGGAGCAGTACTATTGCAGAATATGGAAACGAACAATGAAACGCTATGGGTTTGGGTGGCTTAGTGGAATGATAATCGTTTATTATAGAACTATTGGCCCCTGCCTGACCACTAACAATATACACGGCTTTTAAATGGCAGGGGGTGACTTGCACACTCAATGAATGGGCCCCCGAAAACGGTCGCTAGCACAAAGTGACGTAGCGCCAAGGGGGCAACATGGCCTGAGGTGCTAGAGGAGTGGAGAGGTATACCACGGCTATCAGGACAATCCCGGAAGTGCGGTCAAGATCCCTACCAGCATCTTACTGGATTATACATCCTTCTCCCGAGCACGTTTGCTCTAGCGAATCTCTACTCAGACCGGCCGATTAAGGCAAGAAAGAGGTGGGAGCTCTGTTCCTCGTCAGTTTTCACTCTGGCCAGCCAATAAAGGCAAGCCGTAGATGAGGAACAAGACTTCTCCCGGGATATAAGGTTCGTGGGGTCGCTACTGCCCAACAGTTCGCCACAAAACTGCCTTGCGAATTGTATCTCTCTTTGTCTGGCCCCTCACCCTAGGTATGACCTAAGGTCCATCGGGACGCGCAAGCCCCACCACGACGTCAACGTAGAGAAACTGCGGTAGGGAGAGATTAAAGTTATTATTATAGTGTTTGCATACACAATTATCCAGCTAATCGATTATTTTGAAACTAATATAGCTTAAAATCTGTCTATTTATTGGATACAACTAATAACAAAACGGAGTTATAATTTAGATCTTTTGTTAAGTGAACAAGTGTTAAGATGGATATAAAACCATGGAAAAAACAAAAAAGAACCGGCGGAATAAAAATAAAATTAAAAAAAGCTTATTCCTAACGTGAACTCACGGAACAAAATATAATTTTACAAGGGCACGGACAGCCAAATTCCAAGTTAGTATCACCAACATGCAATGAGTGTTCCGTAGAATCAAAATTTTTGGATCATGATGAAATTGCAAATATCTGTTCTGAAGATATGTATGTTGGGTTAGTAACATGCGCTGAGGGTTCTGTACAGGCAGAATAGGGTATAATGGAGCAAAGTATGGACAATTATAGCGAAATTGTTGAGTCTGAAAGTTAATTAGAAGAAGACGAAGCAAATCTAAATTTATTGTTTCGCAATAATATAAAAAATGGGCCATTGACAAGAATATTTCTCAAAGTGCATTAAAAAAATTAGTAAACGTAAGATTTCCAGAATAGAATAGAATAGAATACTCTTTACTAAGTACACCATTTAAGTACAAGAACCAACCAGGATCCAAGAACAATACTCCGTACAACGACTGAGGTAAACATAAAATCAATTGAAATAGACTATGAATATTGGCACAATAGACTCCTTCATTAGCTCATTACTCTTTTCGATAATATGTTGGACATTCCGGATATATTGAGCTTAATTATAAATTTTGACGGCCTTCTTATATACAAGAGTTCCAAAAACGATATCCAAAAACCCACGTCCCACAAACATGGTGTTGTGGATATATACGTGGGAAATAAAATTTCGTGATTATAACTTTGTGAGAAATAAAATTTCGTTTATTTAATTGATAATTTGTTTTTATTTTGTCTCTTAATTGAGGTTGGTCTTCATGCAAACAATAGATCAAAATTTCACAGACAACTTGTCAATTGTATTTACAGTTGTCGCTCTTATTTTTCCTTCTTCATTAATTATCTGTATTACAGGATCATTAGAAGACTTCCCAGAAACAGGTTCTGCTCCGAATGAACTCGAGCCTGGTATTTTATTATTTTGATACATCTGCAATTAAACAAAAAAAGATTGGAACGCTGACTGAAATAGGTTTCCACTTGCTGCTTTAACTTTGAAAATGACATGTGCAATACCGAAAATAAGATTATTTACTGCATTCGCCAATCCGCTGACAAAGCGGATTGGCGAAGAGCGGCGTCGCTTGCTTAGATAAATTATTATCAAAGCAAGCGACGACGCTAAGAGAGTTATCTTATCTATTTGTTTTATCCATATATATCGTAGGTACTTATCATATTAAAACAATCTTGTCGAACATACTCTATTATACTCGTATACGCTTTGTTTTAAAAATAGACTTTTATTTTTAGTATTTCTACTTTTTTAGAGCCTAATAGTTATATTAAATATTCAAAAAAATCATTAAAAACTAGAAAAAGATAAAAATGCCATGAACAAGGAATCGGATTGTTTTATCGAAAATATTTGGAACACTTTCGATAAAAAAATCCGGTTCCTTGCTCACCGCCTTACGGGCCTTGGTTTGGGTCATAATGAGGTTTTTTATATTTTCAACTGAACCCTAACTAACTGTATTAATGAATATAAATAAGACTTTAAGACAGCTTCTACAGTACTTTAATACTAATGTACAGACAATGTTACTCTTTAGGCTGAGATACGTTCTTAAATAACGACTCTGTTATGCAAAAAGCTGCATTAAGGGGTACTAGAAGAGCAAGAGCTGTATAAACTAAGGACACCATTTTATCATAACCTATAAATTGCATTCCAATTTTACGAGATATTTTATTGTTTGTTTTTGAAATTTCAGTACAAATTTACAAAGGATTTTAACTGTATAGTACACACAATTACGTTTACTATCAATTAATACTATAGAACAGTCCGGGTTACTCTTAAAATTGTTTTCAGATTTGATCACATATTTGTTGTTACAGAAAAAAATTATGTATATTCCTTATTTCGAAGGGGCGTGAGTTTTGAGCTTAAAACTAGTATATATATTCACATAAAAATATCAGTCGCAAGCATAACAACAACGATAAACAGGAAAGAGTACTTACCACTTAGTTATTAAATATATTTTTCACATAAACTTCACATATTGTCTCTGCCTTGACACATAGTAAATTTAGAAATGAAATGGACTTAGATTATATACCTCTAGATGTAGCCACCGTGTGGCCGCACATGAGACAGCACTATAAAACTTCAATGTTGCTATTATGGAAACTTTTCCCTAAATATGACCAAAAACGTGAGGGTGTTTCGTTGTAACAACTACATACTAAATTATTAATGTACTAATATGGGTCGCATAATGTCATTCATATGAAGAGTGCAAAATTATTTATATTATTCAACATATTTCAAAATTGCCAACAGGATTCTAATGATTAACAGTAATATTTTAGTAAAACAATCTTGGAACATGTTATACTTTAAATACGTACGTAACTATTGTTACAAAGCAGAATTAAAACTTTGATGGTTTATTTGATTGAACAAACTAATCGCAGAGACTCGAGAGGTCTATTTTATGAAATATTTTTGCCTCGTAGTTTGCACATTGAATTGAAGTTTTTGTATCAAACAATGTGACACGAGAATTTTATATATTAGATTAATATGAAGTTTACTATATAATTCAAAGTAATCTGGTGAACAAACTATTTATTTTATTGAATTTTATTTATTTAACTACTTGCACTTTTTAATACAGAGTTAAGGGAAAAAAAGATGACAAGGTATGGCAACATAACGAATATCAAGTTATACGTTATGTGGAAAGAAAAATAAACGATATCGCTAGAATTACGCCTAATTTTCATCGAAAGCCATGTCATTACATAAACACAAATGTATTTCTTCAATCAGTGCACTATAACTATTAACATTTGCATACTTACGAGTGAAAAGTAACTTTCTCATCTTCCTTTCTTTCTGTGCGGCTTTTGCAGCCTAAAATACTGCACCATCCCATTATATAGCACACAAAATGCACAAAACACAACTATTGGAGTATATTTCTCATAAATGCACTAAAACTATTACTAAAACTATTACTATTATTGCCGAAATTATCTAAAAACATAAAAAAACTGATTCGAGTCGACCTCTCAGTGACAGTGACAGGCCTTTGTTTGGCTAACTTTCCAAAGTTCGCCAAGCAAAAAACCGGCACGCCGTATGAGACAGAGCATGTTATGTTTTGTCTCAATTTTCTCACTTGTTTCGTATATATGCTTCTCACTTCCACACTTCCCTACAGTCTCATGGCTACATCTAGAGGTATATAATCTAAGGAAATGGAGAATGAATTCAACCACGAACACAATTATAATATATTTATTCTTCTATTAAGATTTTCACAAGCCTGAGTCTGTATAAAAGAATAAAAAAGAAAATTAGAGAATGGAAGCTGTATAAAAGTATCTAAATAGTATCTTAGCCAGCCAAATAATACAGCTATTATGCAGCTGTTATAAAGCTAAATCTACACTTAAAGCTGTATAATTTTGGGGCCCATTTCAGAGTTACAAGGGTTGTATAGCTTGCTATACAGTCTTTATACAGCAACGTTTAACAGCCTGTAGTAAACAAATAACCCATAAATACAGCTTTTATACAGTTTAAAATGTTACTTGGGTTACGACTCAAGGGCCTTGGCAACACTGTTGGTGTGGTGCTTTTGAGTTTGGAAACTGATAATTTCGCTTATAATTTGTGAAAACTGTCGAAAAAAACTCGCGGACCGAATTTTTCAGCCAATGAAAATAGTTATTTATGATACAAGAGCGGTAAGTTGGTCTTTACAAACGAGTAGACAAATGTAAGCCCGAGACGAAGTCGAGGGTTTACCATAGTCACGAGTTTTTCGACACATTATATAATAAATAATTGTTACTGTGTAATGTTAATGTTAACTTTATTGGGAATTACTAATAAATATGATTAATTATGACTCAATTTTTTTTATTGTCACATAAAGTGGTTTATGTATTCATACAGGTAATAAACTATCTGAGTGCCAAATTTCATCCAAATCTGTTCAGCCTTTTTGCGTGATCGAGTAACACACCCATCCATCCAAACTTTTGTATTTATAATACTAGTTATAAAGACTACCGCCAAGCAATAGTGGTTTACCCATGCCCCTATTCGGGTATAGGACAGATTCTTAGATTGGAGGTAAAGCACGATCTCATTGTGTAAACAATAATTAATTATAATAAAATTATTCTCAGATGTCAAAAAATCATAATTACCTGAGACAAATGTGTCCGTTTCGACCGCGCGGCCATGACGTTTGTTCACGAGTACCTAGCGCCACCAAGCGGACATCGCGGGCAACAACGTCACCGTCATCGGCGACGTGGAAGCTGAGCGACGTGGAAGCCAGCGCGGGGGGAAGGGGGGGGCAACGCCTGCCTCGACCTGACCATCTTCCAGCGGTCATTCCATTACCATCACGGCGACTGAGTACTAGCTTGTTAAGACACTATTGTACTTATACCTAAATTCAAATATAACCTTTTTATCATCATCATCGTCAGACTTTCCATTCAAAATTAACTACCTCACACACCAACTGATCAACCTCCTGCACATAATTTGGTCCTACGAGCCGGATCTACGACTTCTACGAGGAGACTCGAGCAGCCAGAGGACTCGAGAAGGTCACTATACCATCTTCAACGAAGAAGACACGAGGAGAACACCATCTGCAGGTAACGGTCAGGTCAGTTCCTTCCTAAGTCTGTGCTGAGTTTGTGCTAATATTGTATTATTTCTCGAAATTCCAGTTGTTCGTAGCGAGTGTGTGTCTACCTACATCACAACGGCAAATATCAAACCGTGAGTACTTGATTTTTGTCTCTCACACAACCACCACAATGACGAAAAAAAGGCATTCTCTCGTTGACACCGAAAGCAATGACGATATTATTAAGGATTTAGTAAAAAAACGCGGATCCCTAAAAGGCAAATTAACTTTGTTCTCAAAATTTGTGCAACTGTTGTTACAGGAGCGCTTGCAAAGGTTAGAAGCGCTGTTTGAACAGTTTTGTACCATTCAAGACGAAATAGATTTGCACATTACGGGTACTCAAATAGATCAAGAATTACAAGAAAGAGAATCATTTGAAAACCAATATTATGCTATTGTGGCCAAATCTAAGTGTATTTTAAAAGTCAATTCCTCAGTTCAAAGCGATAGCAATAATTGCAAGTCACGCACACACGGTATCAAACTACCTACAATTGCTTTGCCGAACTTCGACGGTTCTTATGATCAATGGCTTGAGTTCCGAGATACATTTTTATCAATCGTTCACAATAGTAATACTCTTGACAACGTTCAGAAATTCCACTATTTGCGCTCAGTTCTATCAGGTAATGCACTACAGGTTATTAAAGCTTTAGAATTCTCCGCACAAAATTACATCGTAGCTTGGGACTTACTGGAGAGTAGATATAATAACAACCGTTTGCTAATTCATAATCACGTAAAAGCGTTATTTACTGTTCAGGCAATATCGAAAGAGTCAGCTTCCCAAATACGCAAACTCATTGATGCTATTTGGCGTAACCTTCGTGCGTTAAAGACGTTAGACGAACCTACCGACACATGGGATACGTTAATTATTTATTTAGTCGTCACAAAATTAGATTCGTCGACCGAGCGCGAGTGGGAACTCTTCAAAGGTACCCTCACAAACACGTCTTCTAATAAAAAAACATCGTTGTCTGACCTAATGACCTTTCTAAAGGACCGCGCGGATTTTCTAGAAACAATTAAACCTTCTAATAGCAAACACTCGGAAAGTACTCAGAATAATCACACAAAAAATTCGCCGTCAATAAAAACACATAGCCATGTTTCTACTCAGAAAGATGGAAAGAAATCGGCAAACCACACAAAATCGCCACGTTACAAATGCAATATGTGCAGCTCGAACCATCCCATTTATTCATGCGATAGCTTCCTTCTTTTATCATCTAAAGATAAATTAAAATTTATCGAAGAAAAGAATCTCTGCTGCAACTGTTTACGTGCCGGTCACGCATTAACTGAATGTTGGTTCGGGCCGTGCAAGCAATGTAACAAAAAGCATAACACATTAATACACAGTGAATTCGTTGACGCTAACGAACCGTCCACTGTTTCACACACAGTACAAATAGTGGCTCAGCCTGAGTCCACTACAGGAATCACACACACAAATATAACGTCTCATACCGCATCTCACACATCTCACACGCCTTACAATGCCGATAATATTGATACGCGCTATTTTTATGATCAAGTATTATTATCGACTGCATTAGTGGAGATTGCGGATGACAAAAATAAATATCACACTACCCGCGCTCTTCTCGATAACGGGAGCCAGCATTGTTTTATATCCGAAAAACTTTGCAAAACCCTAAACATTCCAACGATACAGTCCACTATGCAAGTTATTGGAGTAGGTAACTCCGTTACACAATCCACACAACTATGTGAAATAAAAATACGATCCAAAACAAGCTCATATAACACACACATTAATTGCTTAGTTTTGCCTCAAATCACATCACAATTGCCGTCACTGGGCATCGATCATAACATTACAATTCCCAATAACATACAACTTGCTGATCCTGACTTTCATTCAAGTAATGAAATTAATTTATTAATAGGTGCCGACAAGTTCTGGGACTTGCTAAATGAGGGTCTAATACGTTTGCCTAAAGGTCCTTATTTGCAAAACACAAAGCTTGGTTGGGTTATCTCAGGTTCAGTTCAAAAACAATTAAAACAAAGTTTAAATAATTCTCGAACACAATGTAATTTCACACAAGCATTAGACGCGGAACTTAAACGTTTTTGGGAACTTGAAGAAATTAATTGTAATAAATCAATTTTTACAAAAGACGAACTCACATGCGAAAACTTATTCAAAGACACCACTATGCGTGACGATAAAGGTCGTTTTTCCGTGCGTATACCACTGAGTGAATCAGCTGATGAGCTTCGCGACAGTTTTTCTATAGCCGAGAACCGGTTTTTGGCACTCGAACGTAAACTAATCCGAAGTGCGCCGAGCTACAGAGAGATGTATTGCAAATTTATGGAAGAATATTTAAGTTTAGGACACATGAGCCGTATCACTGAATATTCACAACCTTATTATTTTTTACCGCATCACGGTGTCTATAGAGAACACAGTTCGACCACAAAACTTAGAGTGGTGTTCGATGCGAGTGCTAAGTCTACGTCGGGCAAGTCTCTAAACGATATACAGTTTATTGGGCCGACGCTGCAGAATGACATATTTGCCGTTTTGCTACGATTTCGGCAATTTAAATATGTCGCATGTGCCGACATCGAGAAAATGTATCGGCAGATATTAATTCAGCCAGACCAAAGACAATTACAATTAATTCTTTGGAGGGAGAAGCCGTCTGAACCTCTTGGCATATACCAACTTAACACCGTTACCTATGGTACGGCATCCGCACCTTATTTGAGTATTCGATGCATTAAACAAATCGCGTTAGAATGTAATGATGACGTAATTGCACAAGTCATTAATGACGACTTTTACGTCGACGATTTGATAACGGGACATCAAGATTATCACAAATTATTAGAGATATGTAGTAATGTTTCTAAGGTTCTAGAATCAGCTTGTTTTCCGTTGAGAAAGTGGATTTTTAACTCGAAACCTTCCCAACCCCAAATCGAGTCTACCTTTAAAGACTTATCGCTAGGAGACTCGTGTCACACGAAAACATTGGGATTAGGGTGGTTTAATTCCTCAGATGAGCTGCATTTTAGTACAAAATGTAATCAGGATGTAAGTCGTGTTAGTAAGCGTAACATTCTTTCAACTATAGCGCAAATATACGACCCTTTGGGTCTACTCACGCCGATGATAGTTATTGCAAAAATCATACTTCAAAAATTGTGGTTAGCTAAGATAGGTTGGGATGATCCAGTCCCTAAGCCGATCTTATTAGACTGGCAGAATTTTGTTAGTAAATTTCAGTTTTTACAAAATTTACGCATACCCCGTTATGCACTAGGAGATAACACGCATACAGTTGAACTACACATTTTTTGTGACGCTAGCCTAAACGCTTATGGCGCGTGTGTCTATCTACAGTACGAATATTCTAACTTTACCCATGCGAAGTTGGCTGTTAGTGACGACCGCGCAGGGTCCATCGCGTAGAAAAGTGTTACGTTCGTAGATTATGTTTTTTTTGTGTACGTGTTATATTTGAATTTTGAAAAAATGCATGCAATAACAATAACTCTATCACAAAGTAACACAACAAACACATACACTACAAGAAAACACAAAATACAAGTCAAACAGTAAGAAAAAACCAGAATAATGAATTAAAACAATAACAACGTTTAACACTTTTCGCACCAACAGTCGTATTGCATTGAGGAAGCGAGGCACAAGTATGCATCTAACGTATACGAGTGACTGAGACGGCATACGCGACGTACTCGCGCATGCGCTTTTCTATGTTTCTTGTCAAATTGACATCCTGCGCAATCGATTGCGACGTACTTCGAATGGGTAAACTTAGATTATTCGTACTGTACGTAGCTATACAGATACACAAGTAACAACTCGTTTGCTATGTGCGAAGAGTAAAGTATCTCCCACAAAACCGGTTTCAATCCCTCGATTAGAGCTCTGCGGAACGGTAGTAGGCGCGAAACTATATAGAAAAGTAATCAGTTCGTTGAGATTAAACTTAAATAATGTATATTTTTGGTCAGATTCTACCGTAGTGTTAGGATGGCTTAAAATGCCACCAAGTCAATTAAAACCATTCGTGCAAAATCGTGTCGTGGAAGTGAACGAACTAACGGGTGATAAACCGTGGCTTCACGTACGCGGTAAACAAAACCCAGCTGACTTACTATCGCGCGGAATGCAATTGGATGATTTAAACTCGTGCGATCTGTGGTGGCACGGACCGCCATTCTTACACACTCTTGGAATGGAAGGTAGGCATAATGATAATTATAATATTAATTACGATGAACTACCAGAATTAAAATCCACTAAAATCGCATTGGTGAACCAAACAACGCCAAGTTTATTCCCTTTCGAAAGGTTTTCTAATTTTAATCGGATGCTCCGAGTGGTGGCCTATTGTATACGTTTTGCTAATAATTGCCGACATAAAGCCAAATCACAGCGCTTAATAGGTTGTCTGTCGGTCGATGAGCTACGTGTATCCAACAAAATTTTAACGCGTATTTCACAACAGGAGTCTTTCTCGACAATCTATGACGACGTCATAAATAAACAACTTTTAAAGTGTCCTCGCAATATCTCTAGCCTAAACATATTTTTAGACGAGCACAACATAATCAGAGTAGGAGGTAGATTAGAAAATAGCGAATCATTTTCATATGACAAAAAGCATCCCATGTTGTTATGCGGTCGGCATAGGTTCACGCGTCTTTTGTTTGAATATGAACACAGGGTATTATTGCATGCGGGGCCTCAATTGCTACTTGCCACGATAAGAGAAACTTGGTGGCCTCTCAGAGGTAGGAACTTAGCTAAACAAGTAGTGCATACCTGTGTGAAATGTGCTCGTATGAAAGCCAAACCTTTAAATATTCAGATGGGTAATCTACCACCCGAAAGATTGAAACCCGGGTATTCATTCATGTACTGTGGTGTCGACTATGCAGGGCCATTGTTCATGTTGAACCGTTCAGGAAGGGGTGCAAAGTTAATTAAATGCTACATATGTTTGTTCGTGTGTTTCACAACGCGTGCTGTACACATAGAATTGGTCACAAATCTCACGACTGAAGCATACTTATTGGCATTAAAACGCTTTATTTCGAGACGAGGTAAACCTGTGCAGATCTATTCTGATAATGGTACAACATTCGTAGGAGCGTTAAAGGAATTTGCAAAATTTATAGTCGATAAAGAGAATGACATTCAGGATTTCACTAGTAATAATTCAATTAAATTCACATTTATTCCGCCTTATTCGCCTCACTTTGGTGGTTTGTGGGAGGCAGGTATCAAGTCCTGTAAATTCCATTTAACTCGTGTCGTAGGAAATGCACACTTGACTTACGAGGAATTGAGTACTGTGTTGGCACAAATCGAGGCTGTCCTCAATTCCCGACCCATGTTTCCTTTATCGTCCGACTCCTATGACTTTCTCCCTCTGACTCCCGCTCACTTCCTGATTGGCCGACCGTTCACCGCACCAGCCAGTGAAGACCTGACGACAACGGCTACGCAGCGTCTACGTCGTTACGACCGTGTCGAGCAGATGCGTCAGAACTTCTGGAGTCGATGGTCCAAGGAATATGTTTCTGAACTCCAGATAAGATCAAAGTGGCAAACCAACCAGGACACCGTCGCTCCTAACACCCTCGTGCTCGTGAAGGAGGACAACCTGCCTCCCCTCAAGTGGCGCCTAGGCCGGGTGCTGCACACATTCCCGGGCAAGGATGGCATAGCCCGAGTTGCAAACATAAAAACAGCAACGGGTATAATAAAGCGCTCATTCTCGAAGATATGCCCACTCCCACAACCCGATGAAGACAATACCTCAACGTCTGCTTCATTGGAACCAGGTGCTTCCAAGGCCGGGGGCATGTTCACGAGTACCTAGCGCCACCAAGCGGACATCGCGGGCAACAACGTCACCGTCATCGGCGACGTGGAAGCTGAGCGACGTGGAAGCCAGCGCGGGGGGAAGGGGGGGGCAACGCCTGCCTCGACCTGACCATCTTCCAGCGGTCATTCCATTACCATCACGGCGACTGAGTACTAGCTTGTTAAGACACTATTGTACTTATACCTAAATTCAAATATAACCGTTTTATCATCATCATCGTCAGACTTTCCATTCAAAATTAACTACCTCACACACCAACTGATCAACCTCCTGCACAACGTTTTTTTTTAAAAAAAAAGATGCCAAGATTTTGTAAAAATTTGTAAAAGTAGTCTCCCAAAACCATAAATTTGTCAAAGCTATGGTTAAAAAGATATAAGGGTTTGAACGTGGCCGCGCCATTGAAACGCTCCGAACCACACGGCCACGGAGATCTTTAAAACTAAGCATTGCAGAGACCTGAAATTTTGGTAAGTAACAGATTGAATTTGTAAAAAATTTGTAAAAATATAGAAAAAAATCCTGGGTTTATATTTTAGGAGCTGTAAGACTAATACGCCATGGCCGCGCCATTGAAACGGTGAAAAACACATTTTCGCCGATATTTCGCTGAAAAATCAACGCAGACGTCTGAAGTTTTTTGTAAAACCCAGATTTGAATTTGTCAAAACTAGTAAAAATAAAACAAAAAATCCTAGGTTTATATTTTAGGAGCTGTAAGACTAAAACGCCATGGCCGCGCCATTGAAACGGTGAAAAACACATTTTCGCCGATATTTCGCTGAAAAAGCAACGCAGAGGTCTGAAGTTTTTTGTAAAACCTTGATCTGAATTTGTCAAAACAGGTAAAAATGCAAAAAAAAACTGTAGGTTTACATTTCAGGAGCTGTAGACCGGAATCTTAAATACGTCTTGAATATGTCGATAGGGTGACCATGGCCTATTGTTAACAGAAAAAGGATCATGACCAACGATGTATGGAAATCCGTCATAAGTTGAAACACAATAAATCTTTATTTATTAACCGACTTTCCAAAAAGGAGGAGGTTCTCAATTCGGATGTTTGTATTTTTTTTTTTTTTTATGTTTGTTCGGGCATAACTCCGTTGCTTGCCAACCGATTTTAAAAATGATTTTTTAGTTGGAATGGGTATACTTCCCAAATGGTCCCATGATAAGGAATCCAGGATCTGATAATGGCATCCCAGAGAAGTCGAGGGGAACTTTCGAAAATCGTATGGTATGCTTCATGGATTTTGCAGTAGTGTTGTTAGGTGTTTTTTATTTTTATTTTTCACTTTTTAGTGGTACCCCACCACTAAAAAGTGAAAAATAAAAATAAAAAATACAAAAAAATACAACCGACTTCCAAAAAAAACACTACACAGTAAAAAATAACTTTAACTTCGGAAGTCGGTGTCAAAATACGAACAAACTAACAAAAACACCGAGTATACTGTTAAATAAAAGTGTTCATTTTCATACAAGTATCCGAGTTTTATAGTTATTAAACAAATTCGGAGATAACCTAAAAATTGTGTCTAAACTACTCGCAACTTATAAAATGACCACAGATCACTCATGTAGGTACAAAACAACAATGCTCCTCGCAGCGTTGATGTGACATTATCGAAATAAAACAACTTTTTTTTCAACCTACCGTGCTTTTTAGGATTCAGTATTTTGAGGGTAAACAACGAATTTATCTCGATAGGAAATCGATCTATCAGAAGTCAATTTATTGCTGAATCGATTCTTTCCTGCGATTTGGATAGATTTAAAAATCGATCTTGTTTAGGAATAATCGCCATCCCTACCGGTACGTCTGTCATCTGCCTTGACAGTTGCATTTGCGTGAGACGAAACACAAAAATAAATATTTTCACAATGGAACTATGAAATACATATACAGTACCTCGTTATGATTATGATATTACTAATTATTTAGCTATTTATGAATTTAATATCATTTTCGTGATGTTTTTATGTAAAGGCTCATACTTACGTGACTCGTACAAATGAAGAGAAAGAAACGTCCATCGGACTATACGGAAATATACAGGAGCAATCTTTAATTTACTGTTTATCTTAAAATCATAATTCCGGATACGAAAACAAAATTCCTGAAGTAAAAAGCTTCTAAAAAATAAGCAAATAATTTGTACATTAATTTGGTTTTCATATATGCAACTTTTCTAGACTGGTTTTGGTCATGATCCTTTTCACCTATTTTGTTAGATATTATATCTGAAGGATTCTTAATGAAATAAAAATGAAACGATAGTATACAAATCCTGAGGCGTAATGAAGTCCAGATTGCAGCAGCAGAACGTTTTTCAAAGCCAAAGATAACAAATGTCCGAAACAGAGTGCAAATCAAAGTCCATAGGAATGCCAAAATAACAAATTTCCAAAACAGTGCACAAATCGAAGTCCATAGGAAAGCCAAAATTGAAAACACCAACAAGTACTACGTACGACGTAAATCGACGACTAATCGAGAAAAAGTTTTTGGCGGGGGAAGACGGTGTGACGGCGAGATATCTCTTTTTGGACGGCTGTGCTGTGATTGGTTAGACAGCCAGCCTTCGTCTCCCGCGCTGCATCCGCGCGTTTCGTTCGCTCCTATGCTCCTGCTATTCAATGTTAAAATGCAAGACTTAATTACGGGGGTTATTTCTGGCAGAATTTAATCTTAGTCTTATTCATCAAATTATGCTATTTTATACTCATTAGTCATCACTAACGCTATGCCAAGTTATCTGTTATGGTTTTCGCACGTCTACTCAAAACAAGTATTTTCAGGTAACAAACAACGATTTTTAAACAAATAAACATGGTTTTGTGTACTATCGTTTCATTTTTATTCGATTAAGAATCCTTAAGATATAATATCTAACAAAATAGGTGAAAATTTTTCTGTTAACAATAAGCCATGGTCACCCTATCGACATATTCAAGACGTATTTAAAATTCCGGTCTACAGCTCCTGAAATGTAAACCTATAGTTTTTTTTGCATTTTTACCTGTTTTGACAAATTCAGATCTAGGTTTTACAAAAAACTTCATACCTCTGCGATGCTTTTTCAACGAGATATCGGCGATTACGTAGGTATTTTTTCACCGTTTCAATGGCGCGGCCATGGCGTTTTAGTCTTATAGCTCCTGAAATATAAACCCAGGATTTTTTGTTTTAATTTTACTAGTTTTGACAAATTCAAATCTGGGTTTTACAAAAAACTTCAGACGTCTGCGTTGCTTTTACAGCGAGATATCGGCGAAAATGTGTTTTTCACCGTTTCAATGGCGCGGCCATGGCGTTTTAGTCTTACAGCTCCTAAAATATAAACCTAGGATTTTTTGTTTTATTTTTACTAGTTTTGACAAATTCAAATCTGGGTTTTACAAAAAACTTCAGACGTCTGCGTTGATTTTTCAGCGAAATATCGGCGAAAATGTGTTTTTCACCGTTTCAATGGCGCGGCCATGGCGTATTAGTCTTACAGCTCCTAAAATATAAGCCCAGGATTTTTTTCTATATTTTTACAAATTTTTTACAAATTCAATCTGTTACTTACCAAAATTTCAGGTCTCTGCAATGCTTAGTTTTAAAGATCTCCGTGGCCGTGCGGTTCGGAGCGTTTCAATGGCGCGGCCACGTTCAAACCCTTATATCTTTTTAACCATAGCTTTGACAAATTTATGGTTTTGGGAGTCTACTTTTACAAATTTTTACAAAATCTTGGCATATTTTTTTAAAAAAAAAAACGTCAAGTACCTAGTTCTTCTGGTTCAATTGGCCTTCGAAATTTTGTGGTTTGTTTCTGTAAATCTTCACGTAATATATTAAGCAATGTTTCAAATTTTCCAAAACACATTCGAAAATACTTGAAGAATTTGACTGGATCTTTCTTCAAATCGTTAAACAAATGATGGTATTCACCAAATACATTTCTTTTCTGGCATATATCATGCATCCACACCTTGTGTACTCGTCGTCGTTTTTTATTTTTTTGTTCTTCCTCAAGAAGGATTTGAAACCATAACATCTCTTCGTCTGAGCTGTCCATGGTAGCGCGATGTCAGTCCAAGCACGAAAACACGTCTGTAAGATCAAATCCGCTTAGGCGGTCCGCCGCGCCCCGTACAGATGGACGCAAGAGCATCACAGAACCGCGGCCCGTTCCAATGCGACCCGCCCCGATCCGTCCCTAAAGGACGCCAGCCTACGTATTTTAAATTTTATGTTATTGAAACGTGGCTTAGATAAGTAGGTACCTACATGAATCTATGTTTTTTAGGGTTCCGTACCTCAAAAGGTAAAAACGGAACCCTTATAGGATCACTTTGTTGTCCGTCTGTCTGTCTGTCTGTCTGTCTGTCAAGACCTTTTTTCTCAGGAACGCGTGGAGGTATCAAGCTGAAATTCATATCAAATACTCAAGTCTATGGTCTCTTGGAGCTGTGAAAAAATCAAACTTCTAAGTCAACGCGATCAAAAGATACTCCCGTTTATGCCGCAAATTTTCGACACTCGCAAGGGAATCAAAACCTACAGGGTACTTCCCGTGAACTCAGAATCTTGAAATTTGGTACGAAGCAACGTCTTATAACACAGATAAAGGAAAAATTGCGAAAAGCATAAATTTTTAGTTACATCATATAATAAAAATATTTTTAATAATTTTAAACTTATTACCCCTTTACTCATGAACGCGTAGTGGTATTATATTGAAATTCTTAACAAATACTCAAGTCTATAATATCTTTAAGCTGTAACAAAATCAAACTTCTACGTCAACGCAATCAAAAGATACAGCAATTAAAGCCGCATATTTTGAAACTCGCAACTACTCGCAAGGGAATCAAAACCTAAAGGATACTTCCAGACGACCTGGAATCTTGAAATTTGGCATGAAGCAACGTTATAAAGTACACATAGGAAAAATTCCGAAAATCTTAAATTTTTAGTTACATCACATAGTATATATTTTTTAATAATCATAAACTTACTAGCTGACCCAGCAAACGTTGTTCAGCGATTAAAAAAAAAACAGATGTTGGCCGATTCTCAGACCTACCCGATATGCACACAAAATTTCATGCAAATCGGTTCAGCCGTTTCGGAGGAGTTTGGAAACAAACACCCATAACTTTTACTTATATAGGTACCTACAGGTTTGTACGGAACCCTCGGTGCGCGAGTCTGACTCGCACTTGGCCGGTTTTTTTTATTTAAGTGCTTCCAAGCCCAAGGTGCCTCAGTGACGCGTTCCTTTGTCAGCCGGGCATTTGAGAAGGGTTGTTAAAAGTTATTTCTAAAACTAAACATACTTACATGTTTAATAATTTACTGATAGCAACCCGACGACTCGAAGTGTCTTTCTAATTCATTCGCCTTTACAAAAGTCGCCGCTCGCCCGCTCGCTATACCGCGCGGCGCGCCGTTTCGCTCGTGTGCGTTCGCCCAGCGGAATGTTGTTGAATTAAAAGATTTTAATTATGCAGATATTTAGTGTATGACGTCGTATAATTGTGTATGGTATAAAAAAATTTGTGCACGCAGCCATTGTGGAGAAATTCACCAAAAACTGATTCCGCTGGGCGAACGTTGTCCTGGCGGAACTTTTTTTAATCCATAGATTTTAGAAGAAAAGAGATGTGTCCAAAAATTAGTGTGTATTTGTGTGTAATTGTGTATGTATGAATAAAATTAGTGCATGCATAAACTTCGGAGAAATTCAAGTTTCCGCTACGCGAACGTTTGGCCATTACCTAGTTTTCATATAAAGCGCTTACATAGAGAGCTGTAGATTTTTACATAACTTGTTTTGAATTTGTTTATATTTGTTTAAAAAATAGATTTAGAAAAAATCGTAGGGCTTAAAAGATAAAAATATAAACGTAAAATACGCTTATTAGGTCTTAGTTCTTAAAGTATGCACTTTGGGGTCTAGATTTTCACGTTTATACTAACCTTGTAAGTGTCTGCAACATGTTGTCAAGTATCAATGATGTTCCGTTAGTAATTAAAGAGTTATAGGACAATTTACCATGAATTGATCACTGTTTACAAAGCAGTCAAATATCACGACGTTCTAAAGGAATTGCATGGTAAAATGTATGCCAATAATTAGTGTATTCATTCAACTATTCACATGCAAAATTTCATGTCATTAAATTCAGTGATTAAAGAAAAACAATTATAATACTGACGAAGCATCGAAAACCTACATAACCCGACCAAGTTCGGATGGCTACAAAAAAGCGGCCGTGCCATATATCTTAGAAACGTTCTTAACCTTGCAATATAGTATTTATTAATATGGTACAGTTACGTACACAAGCGTTAGGAAAAAATAAAACAATTGCATTTCTTGAATGAAAATTATTTTTTTAATAATAACGCCACTATCTACGATAAAAATAAATCTTCAATTAACAAGTACTTCTCTATTTAAATATTCGAGTAAAAAAATATTTTTAATTACATATAATACTTAATTATGTAAGTAGGTAATTATGATAACGTTAACAAACGCTTGCAACGACAGCAATAGACTTAAATGTGTTTTAACTAAAATAGGTTTAATAAACGATTATGAATATAAGGGTAAGTAAAATATTTCGAGCTTCAATAAAAATTAAAATCACATCACATAACTAGACTATTCAGTTGTTTAGATTTGATCAACATTAAAAAAGTGCTTATAAACTAAAACATTGGTATAAAAAAGGTATTTTCAAGAAAATATTCTTAAATGAGTAGCAAATACAGTAAATAACCTCAACATACATAAGTCACTACCAGTACAACGGTATACATCAATTAAAAAATCGATTCAAGAAGTAGTTTTTTTTAAATTATTAGATTGTTTGATCCACTAAAGTTGCAAAGGGTAACGCTCGTGCATGCCTAGTCCATTGGTTAAATAGTGTAATAAGCTACAATATGATAAATATTTACCTAATCAGTAGTAGGTACTTACATGTGGTAATTATTTAATTTCCCTAAGGGGTCTATACTTAGTTAGAATCCTGATCCGTGAAATCTTCAATAGAAATTAGCTGTATGAATTTTATTTGTCTTAAATAATAGGTATATCTAGATTATATCTAAAGTCTCAAAAGCATACTTAAATAAAGTACCTACGTAAATAGTACCTACTTTCTGTCATAGTCAAATACATTTAAAAAGTAGGTGTACAAAAATAAATGACTTTATTATATCGAAACAACAATTGTGTTATCACCTATACCAATTCAATACCGATATTATACTGTAAATTTTGGGATGTTACCTAAATATATTGCACGGCCGCTTTTTTGTAGCTATTCGAACTTGGTCGGGTTATGTAGGTTTTCGATGCTTCGTCAGTATTATAATTGTTTTTCTCTAATTACTGAATTTAATGACATGAAATTTTGCATGTGAATAGTTGAATGAATACACTAATTATTGGCATACATTTTACCATGCAATTCCTTTAGAACGTCGTGATATTTGACTGCTTTGTAAACAGTGATCAATTCATGGTAAATTGTCCTATAACTCTTTAATTACTAACGGAACATCATTGATACTTGGCAACATGTTGCAGACACTTACAAGGTTTGTATAAACGTGAAAATCTAGACCCCAAAGTGCATACTTTAAGAACTAAGACCTAATAAGCGTATTTTACGTTTCTATTTTTATCTTTTAAGCCCTACGATTTTTTCTAAATCTATTTTTTAAACAAATATAAACAAATTCAAAACAACTTATGTAAAAATCTACAGCTCTCTATGTGAGCGCTTTATATGAAAACTAGGTAATGGCCAAACGTTCGCGTAGCGGAAACTTGAATTTCTCCGAAGTTTATGCATTCACTAATTTTATTCATACATACACAATTACACACAAATACACACTAATTTTTGGACACATCTCTTTTCTTCTAAAATCTATGGATTAAAAAAAGTTCCGCCAGGACAACGTTCGCCCAGCGGAATCAGTTTTTGGTGAATTTCTCCACAATGGCTGCGTGCACAAATTTTTTTATACCATACACAATTATACGACGTCATACACTAAATATCTGCATAATTAAAATCTTTTAATTCAACAACATTCCGCTGGGCGAACGCACACGTTTCGCTCGGCTTCGTAAGTTATTCGTGAGACACTCGTTGCATCGTTCGCAGTGCGACGTTGCCGGTTTGGGCAATGCTACTACGGTAGGTACTATTCCGCGCTACTATTTTGATTTTAAACAGGAGGTTTCGAATTTATTGTCAATAATTGACAATAAATAATCCGAATAAAAAAATAAAAATAATAATTTTTTTTATTTTTTTATTCGGATTATTTTATGCTTATTTTTCTATGCTGATTATTTTTTATCTATTAATGATATAGATTAACGAGTTTAAGGGAACGCCCTCTGTTAATGGGGTTGGCCGGTGCAAGCTGAAAGCAGATGGCGCTAGCATAGTTTGTTCCCTTGTTACTTTTTTATGTTGTGTTAGTTGCAGTTTAACGTCTAAATTCTTTACTTTGTAACTTAAAGGCAGCTGTAAAACAATTAAAATAAGTGGAGCACATAATTATACATCATGTTTTCTAACTGGCGAGTCAAGGAACTGAAAGAAAAACTTAAAAAACGTGGAGCTCCCTTACGAGGAAAGAAAGCGGATCTTATTGAAAGATTTTGGAGTTTTGATTTTAAATTCAACAAACAAACCATAATCATAGTATAGAATCCTTGTAGAACGACGGGCGATTGATTGGCAAGATTTCGATTGATCGGGCAAGTGATTTTTAACATTGAAATCACACAGGCAGGTACGAAATATTATAGGATGAGGAGTGTAGGGATACTTGAAAAAAGTAATAGTCAAGCCTTTACCTATTTATGATCAGCTTGCCTGTGTATTACGTGTTATTTCATAATCACTTTCTACAAAGTGTTTAGCTACCCCGTATCCTCGTACTTTTCGTAAATATTTTTTTCACGACGGATAGCTTTTAAACCAAAGCCTTCGTATTTTTATATCCTTCGGTATTTGATGCGTTCCAATTTCAGAGCATTTAGAGACAATACAGCGCGTCATTGTAACTGTTTGAAATTATTTTCTTTATTTGACCATATGAAAAGGCAATGTTTTGGGAACAAACTACGCTAGCGCCACTTTGACAGTTGCCAACCCCATTAACATACTGTATAAAGCTGTTGTAGAGAACAAAAAAACTGATTCAGTAGGTAACCACCGCTATTAAAGGGTGGAAGAAACACATGGAAGAGTTCAATTGCGTGAGCTCTTTCTATGTGCGAAACACAGAACAATTAAAAACGTGCTGGGATAATATAAAACGTCATTTGAAAATTATCATTTTCTATCTATACTTATAACTAGCTGACCCGCGCAACTTCGTCTGCGTCACATTTTCCATTACTGCTCCGCTCCTATTTGTCTTAGCGTGATGATATATACATATATATAAAAATATGCCTATAACCTTCCTCAATAAATGGGCTATCTAACACTGAAAGATTTTTTCAAATCGGACCAGTAGTTCCTGAGATTAGCGCGTTCAACCAAACAAACAAACTCTTCTGCTTTATAATATTAGTATAGATTGCATGTACAAAATCTACGTTCAGTTACGTATCCTGATCTCTCTCTCGAATAAAGAATATAATTATGAAGAGGGTACCTAATGCAGGGCACTGTATCATCTCTATCGGTTGAAATACCGACCAGCCCAGGTACCTAATCTCCTGGTACAAACTAATCTTGAATCAAAATCAACAAAACCAACTATCGAACGAATGGTGCTGAATCAAGTGGATCCTTTATTTCGTCCAGAACAGTCCAAAAAGAAACACATTTTCTCCGATTTTTACTGACAATATTGCTGATTGTAGACCACTGATTAATTCAATTTGTTTTAATATTTTATAATATCAAAAAAGTTTTACTGGGTTCATAGAATCGATTTATTATAGAGGAGCTCGTGGCTAAATTGAAACAGCCGCACGGGCCGATCTTCAAGGCTAAACTATAACAGACGAACGCATCGATCTTCAAGGTTAAGCAACGCTTGCGAAGGTTGGTCTGTGGATGGGTGACCATCTTGACATACCGAGTTTCCTTCGTGCCTCAGGAAGCAAGTTAAGCCTTTGGTCCCGGGTGTCATTTGTAGATCTTTGGCAGTCGTTACGGATAGTAAGAAGCCAGTAAAATCTGACTGAAATCTTGCATTGAATGAGTTGTGGAGGTCTGGTAGGCAGCCGCGCCACGTAAAATACCGGTATTCAGCTGAATCCGGTTTGTTTGGAAGCCGAGCCAATATAGTAAGGAAAAGGCTAGGTTGTTATAATGGTCACCCATTCACAGACCGACCTCGGCAAGCGTTGCTTAACCTTGAAGATCGACGTGTTCGGCTGATATAGTTTAGCCACATTGAAACATAAGACCAAATAATCACCTCTTCTGTTAGTAAAACAGTTTACTTATGGATAGGTACAGGTAACTCTCCGGAGGAGACTCTCAACCCAGTAAATCGAAAAACAATCTAGTCAGTCAATCAAATCCATACTTCCATAGCTATTTATATAATTTCATTTCAATATTAATTATACGACTTCAAGTTACACAACGTAAAACATGGGGCTGACCTCATGCTACTGCGGAGAATCTTAACACCGCGATTCAGAAAAACGCGTCATAAGTACAACGCCATCTATCGATCTACAAGGTAACTGAACTGTCTTTATACTCATAACTACTCATAAGTTCAAACTTAGAAGCTTACACGTTACGATAAATAATGATAATATAATAAAATGTTCACTTTTATTGCTACATTTTAAGTTTAATTAAAAAATAACTCAAAAATTAATTGTTTCGGGGTCTTTTCACACATTTCTTATTAAAAAAATTCTCAACAGATGGCATTGCAAGTAGGTATCTGAAGTCTCAATGTTAACAACCTATTTTAGCGCTCGATGAAGTTTCTTCGTAAACTTTAAAATTCGATATCTTTTGATTTTGTGGGTCGATTTTGATGAAATAAACACTAAATGTTGCTCCGATTATCACTTAATATTTCGAAGTACCTAAATTTTGAATCCAATCAGTGGTTTATGCGTGATGCTCCTCCAAACGCACAGATAAACAGACGCACAGACAAACAGAAAAGAATTTCAAAAACTGCTTTTTTGTGTTCTATGTCATTTTTCTGACATTTCTATGTATTTTTTATGCGAAAATATTCAATGTACAGACACGGCAACTCTACGATTTTATTATTACTTATAATAAATCTGTAGAGAGGTCAATTCTGTACATGAAATATATTTCCAAAATAACTATCAGGGGGTGATTAGGGATCGATACTGATGCCAAAAATGCAATCAGTACAATTTTTGTCTGTCTGTCTGTCTGTATAACCGTTATAGAAACAAAAACTACTCAACGGACGAAACTTGGTACAATTATTTTTCATACTCCTGAGCTGGTTATAGTATACTTTTCATTACGCTACAATCAATAGGAGCAGAGCAGTGAAGGGAAATGTTGGGAAAACGGGAGAAAATACTCTATTTTTTAAGCTTCCGTCGCGTGTACAACCTCAACCGTGGTTAAAGCTACACAGAAATCATGTATGACGGAAATGTTCTCCTAAAAGTTAAAAAAAAATATCCCACGACAGCATAGGGTTTACATAAATGTGGTTTAATAAAATCAACCATTGACAAGTTGACCTACTGCCTGCTTATCTGTAACTAGCTGCTCCGCTCCTATTGGTCTGAGCGTGATGATATATAGCCTTCCTCGATAAATAAATCTTTTTTTTATTATTCTTTTATTTGGTATGGATTTGCTCTTTACTCTAGTCTTGGTCAGAGATGACAGAGACAAAGTCTACGATGGAGCGAGCTTACCCAGAAGTAGCCTGTTCACTGTAACTTTGAAAATATTAGGGTTGTAAGCATTCGGAAACACAGACACAGGCAGAGTTCCACTCTTTTGCTGTGCGCATTATGAAAGACGCTTGGAAGCGCTTAGTGCGAGTTGGTGGAATAGCAACAAGGTAGGGATGGCAAGTTGCAGTGCGGTGTCCGTTTCGACCGCGCGGCCATGACGTTTTTTTTTTAAAAAAAATATGGCAAGTTTTTGTAAAAATTTGTAAAAGTAGACACCCAAAACCATAAATTTGTCAAAGCTATGGTTAAAAAGATATAAGGGTTTGAACGTGGCCGCGCCATTGAAACGCTCCGAACCGCACGGCCACGGAGATCTTTAAAACTAAGCATTGCAGAGACCTGAAATTTTGGTAAGTAACAGATTGAATTTGTAAAAAATTTGTAAAAATATAGAAAAAAATCCTGGGCTTATATTTTAGGAGCTGTAAGACTAATACGCCATGGCCGCGCCATTGAAACGGTGAAAAACACATTTTCGCCGATATTTCGCTGAAAAAGCAACGCAGACGTCTGAAGTTTTTTGTAAAACCCAGATTTGAATTTGTCAAAACTAGTAAAAATAAAACAAAAAATCCTAGGTTTATATTTAAGGAGCTGTAAGACTAATACGCCATGGCCGCGCCATTGAAACGGTGAAATACACATTTTCGCCGATATCTCGCTGTAAAAGCAACGCAGACGTCTGAAGTTTTTTGTAAAACCCAGATTTGAATTTGTCAAAACTAGTAAAATTAAAACAAAAAATCCTGGGTTTATATTTCAGGAGCTGTAAGACTAATAAGCCATGGCCGTGCCATTGAAACGGTGAAATACACATTATCGCAGATATCTCGCTGTAAAAGCAACGCAGACGTCTGAAGTTTTTTGTAAAACCCAGATTTGAATTTGTCAAAACTAGTAAAATTAAAACAAAAAATCCTGGGTTTATATTTCAGGAGCTGTAAGACTAATACGCCATGGCCGTGCCATTGAAACGGTGAAATACACATTTTCGCCGATATCTCGCTGTAAAAGCAACGCAGACGTCTGAAGTTTTTTGTAAAACCTAGATTTGAATTTGTCAAAACTAGTAAAATTAAAACAAAAAATCCTGGGTTTATATTTCAGGAGCTATAAGACTACAACGCCATGGCCGCGCCATTGAAACGGTGAAAAAATACGTAATCGCCGATATCTCGTTGAAAAAGCATCGCAGAGGTCTGAAGTTTTTTGTAAAACCTAGATCTGAATTTGTCAAAACAGGTAAAAATGCAAAAAAGAACTGTAGGTTTACATTTCAGGAGCTGTAGACCGGAATCTTAAATATGTCTTGAATATGTCGATAGGGTGACCATGGCTTATTGTTAACAGAAAAATTTTCACCTATTTTGTTAGATATTATATGTTAAGGATTCTTAATCGAATAAAAATGAAACGATAGTATACAAAACCATATTTATTTGTTTAAAAATCGTTGTTTGTTACCTGAAAATACTTGTTTTACTTGGTAGACGGCATAGCGTTCGTGATGACTAATGAGTATAAAATAGCATAATTTGATGAATAAGACTAAGATTAAATTCTGCCAGAAATAACCCCCATAATTAAGTCATGCATTTTAACATTGAATAGCAGGAGCATAGGAGCGAACGAAACGCGCGGGTGCAGCGCGGGAGACGAAGGCTGGCTCTCTAACCAATCACAGCCGTCCAAAAAGAGATATCTCGCCGTCACACCGTCTTCCCCCGCCAAAAACTTTTTCTCGATTAGTCTTCGTTTTACGTTCAGTTAATTCGTACGTAGTACTTGTTGGTGTTTTCAATTTTGGCTTTCCTATGGACTTCGATTTGTGCACTGTTTTGGACATTTGTTATTTTGGCATTCCTATGGACTTCGATTTGCACTCTGTTTCGTACATTTGTTATCTTTGGCTTCGAAAAACGTTCTGCTGCTGCAATCTGGACTTCATTACGCCTCAGGATTTGATTACTAATTAATTAATACTTCTTATCAAGGTAAGTAATTCATACTACATACTCTCTTACCATTTTAGTCAACCTATGTAGTTGACCTAACCTAGTATTGTAATATAATAATATTTGGGTACCTATTTCAATCTGGTCGCTCAATCAATCGTGATGATATCTTTAAGCAAAAGGTGTATTTTGTATCTAAATTATGTATTTGACAGATGTTTTAACAATTAATATTTTTGTCGGGAAAAACTACTATTTACAAAACATTGACTATATGGCACCAAACATTCTTTAAAAAACTTGCTGAGTACTTGACACTTATTGATTTCAGCTCATCTATATCTACACTAATATGATAAAGAGGAAAGATTTGATTGTTCGTTTGTTTGAAATGAATAGCCTCCGAAACTACTGGACCGATTTGAAAAATTATTTCACCATTAGAATCCTACATTATCACTGATGAACATAGGTGATAGAAACTTCGATGATGTAACCCCAAGGGTGAAAAAAAATTACAAAAAAATCCTAATATGTACCTTGCAGGAACTATTGACAATAGAGCAAAGTGATGTTCTACAGTTTTTTAGAGTTCAACCTTAGAATAATAATTTATTATATTCAGGGAGCCCTACAGAGGTGCGATATCGGTGGGCACGTGCAAATGTGCAGACGTCGTATTGCACTTTTTAGTTTCGCTATATCACAACATTATTAGATATTTACATCGTTATTTTAGGCTGAATAAAAAATTGCAACCGTACGAAGCCCGGATGAATCGCTTTGTATATCTATTATATTCTAAAGCGATGTCTTAGACTACTTTTACTGGAGGATAATTTTGTAGGAATACATAGATAAAATATTATTATGTCTTTTGTTTGTTAATGGATGGGGTGTAGGAAGATTACCTAGAGGCGTTCCTTTGTTTAGCTATGCTCTTTGTTCTTTTATCAGCACGGCAAACCGACAGGTCTTTGAAACCCGTGTAACACAATAAATCATTTTATTGCCTACGTGATTGCTGGCAGTTCTCAGTTGGTCAAACAAATATTTTCAAAACAAAAGATTTGGAAGTAGGCGCCGAAAAAGACAATTACTCATTATCGGTAGTAGTGAAAACCCTTGTCGGTGGATTTTTTGTAAAAGACGAATGTTTGATACTTTCAAAGTAATAAGTAGGGTGATTCCGATAAATTCGTTAGCGTTGCAAGAAAAGACAAAGTAGGTAATACGTAGGTATAATTAACAGATTTATAAAGCAAGAGATACCAATTAAAAAAATATCGATTGCAGCATAAACAAAAATAGTTTTGACGAGTATGAATTTTATCATTATTTCAAGACATTGGCACTTAAAAATCAACTAGAAAAAGCAGAATACATATACATATTAAATTTGGGTGCTAATTAAACTGACTTCTATATAACAACATTATAAACCCCAAATAGTTTACATTGGCCTTTAAATTACTAAGTCAGCCACTAACAAAGTCAGTCAAGGCGCGTCTGGAAATCACTCTTTTAGCCACGATATAATTTATCTTCGATGTATGCTTCTGATAATACACTTAGGAATTAATTTTTATACAATATATTCAAATAGTCAACTTCTAAAATATTTCCTGCTTCTATCTGCAGGGTATCTGCTGCTGATAACCTAATACGATGCGTAGGGCGGGGTCTGGTAAGCGAACTTACAAAGACCCCGCCGTCTAACCTGTCTGAGTCGAGGTGCCGAAGTTGAAGCTTAAAACGATATTTTTTTAGGAATATTATGTTGGAGCAACACACGTAACAAATATTTTTTAAAATAAAGGCCCGCCGGTGTTAAGAGCAGGGTCAAAGCTCCCAGTAGTTAGGCCTGCAGAGATAGAAACTTCCTCACAATGTGAGCGGTATGTTGTATTGAAAAGTAGGTACCTACTGCGATCTGAATCAGGCCCTTGATCCGACCGCCTAACGACAGCTTCAATAGATGTTGATCAATATTATTATTATTTGTTACAGAAACATGGTAAGAGGTAGGAAACCGAAAATTGATGCGGCGCAGCTGAACAACAAATTTCTTAAGTATGCAGCTACTTGTAGAAATGAAAAAATATCATACAAAAATCCTATATTTACAACTATTTCTCAAGAACTGAACAATGAAATAACGCCGTATTCGTTGTTTATGAGACTAAAGAGAAATTTCAAGACAATTTTTGGCCAACGATATGATGAAGAAAGTTCACTAACACAAAGCACTTCAACTTCTCCTTCGTGTCGTAGCACAGTATCTTCACCTGTGAAATCTACCATAAAACAATTTGAAAGTGTTGAAGAGTTCACTTTTTTACTGGACGTGTACGACTGGAAGAAAGTGCAACCCGTCTCGGTTAATTACAAAAGGCGTGATCCTCAAACTACCTCTACATATAAAAAATATAAAACACTGCCTAAATACAAGTGGGCCAGCCTATTTAGAGAGAAACTGTGGGAATTAACAAGGCTTCCCTGCACATGGGTCTTCAAAACCAACCGCGTCGATGAAGACAAAAATATTCTCATTAAAGGAAAGTGCTCACAATGCAGTTGTATGGCGGAAATAACAAGCAAGGCACAGGCTACAGATAAAACAGTCACAATGACCTGCACTCTACTTAATACCAACAATAATAGAATGCCTCACAATCCATATAAGAAGACGAAGCTCACACCATACAAAAGACGGCAACTAGCAAAAAAATTGCAATTTAAACCCGCAACAGTTGTACATAAACAAATTGCGTCTGAAGTCATCAACGATGATGATACTGTTAACTCCCCAATACTACCAACGCTGGAAGCTTTGAGGAAATTGAAACATGAAAAGAGGCAAAGTGATCGACTGCACTCTGATCCAATCATAAGCATTCTCATGATGTCAATGATGGCAAAATACCAAAATTTCGTTCGCAAGTTCACTTTGGTACCGAGCTTTCATCTATACTATTGCTGTGAACAACAAAGGCGTATATGGAGAAAATTTCTCATGTCACAATGACTATAGATGCAACTGGATCATTTTTCCGAACGATCAAACTTCCAGATGGATCTCTGCTAACGAAACGGATGTTTCTCTATGTTGCCATGGTAACGTCTTCAACTATTAAGTCGACAGCAATTTGCCAATTGATTACTGATAACCACACAACGGATTCTGTATTGTCTTGGTTGAAAACATGGCACAACGAAGTACGTACTGCCCCTCACGAGATTGTAACTGACGACTCTTCAGCGTTAATAGCAGCAAACGTCCGGGCTTTTACTATTTATCAAACAGTCCGAGACTATCTACGACAGTCTTTTCTTGTTTTAATGGGTAAGAGCAATGATTTGCCTCAAGTATTTCTTAGATTAGACACAAGTCACTTTGTCAAAAATGTTTACAACTTGCGATGCTTCGACAACGTTGATATAAATGTGAAATTTTTTTACATTCGCAGTATTTTATTTGTGAAAGAATGTGAAAATTTTGAAATAATAAAAAATGTTCTTTGTCATATAATCAAAATTTGTACGTTCAAATATGAATTCACAAACAATGAGACTTGTAAAATTTCTATGAAATACCTCAAATCTTTGTGTGTCAAGATAGAAAACACAGTTGCAGAAAACGACAAAAACGATTTATCTGAAAATTATGTTACAATATCTGATGATGACAATATTTTAGATTGGTTTGATGAGCTTGTGAATAAAGAAAAAAACTTGGATCAAACCATAAACAAAACAGAAAAACCAAATGACTATTACTTACCCAGTCTAGTATCAACACTTAGAAGGTTAATGATAAAACTGCCTCTGTGGAGCAATGTCATGTGTCCTTTTTACAAATCGGAAAATAAGTCACCAACATCTTCAGCTATTGAAAGTTATTTTAAAACTTTAAAACACCTATTATTTGAAACACGCCTGCATAAATACAACGTGGATGAATTTATAAGTTTTCACTACAATTTTATATTAGGGGAGACAAAAATAGCCGCAAAAAGTCTTGACATAACTGTAGGAAATATAAAAAAACAAACTAACAAGGGCCGAAAACGGACGCTACGAAAAGAAAAATACACACAGTGTAAAAAAATGAAAATTAACACAAAACAGTCATTTTCTTCTGATTCCATATTTACAGAAAAGCCATCATATACTGAAAACTGGGGGGGAGAGGGATATTCTGCGAAGAATATCACAATATTGTTTATGCGAAATGGGAATTTAGTAAATTCTATCAATAAAAGTATGACCATTACTAATACATGTGCGTTTGACTCAGTTTTCTTTTTGTTAGCATTTGGATACAAACAAAACGTTCACATTCAACAAATATTTAATACATGCACAAGCAAATTAATCCGCGAATTTATAAAAATATTAACAGAATCATTAAATTTAAATAGTGCTTATAAACTACGAGAGGAAATCATTGCTAAGTATTATAAAAGCGAAAACAATACTTATGGATGTGACAGTAATATGGCTTTTATATTTGAACACATACTTTTAGAGTACTTATACAGTGCCAATGTAATTAAAGAATGTTTAACCGAAACGTGTGCAAACCACTCTAAAAGAACCATAGTATTTTTATCGATTAATATAGAAATCATCAATTTATTCGGAATCGGAGGACTGGAAGATGCCGTCATTATCGATGACTCGGATTTAAAAATTTGTTTAAAATGTAACAACGAAACCAAGAGATTTACATACGAATTAGGGAGCATTATTTTATTTGATCTTAATGGCACAGACAAAATCAAGCTCGAAGAAATACCCCATTATATCAAAATAAAAAAAAGAAAATATGGACTGATAGGTGCTGTGGAATATGTCCCCCGGTTGTAGGCCTGATCGGTCACTACAAGTGTCATTGCTTGTTAAATAATTCTACAATGATTTGTTATGACGATAATAAAACCGCAACTCACGCAAGTTCTGAACAACCTATAACAATACATAATTTAACATATGGTCTTATAGATGATGACTAAGATTTTTGTGTGAATTGCCAATTATTTTTTGTAGGTAAGAATTAAGAGAAAGTCTTTTGCCATGAGGTCCTATTTCATAAGAATGATATCTTAGCATAAGAAAATAATCTGTGATTTTGAAAGAAATATATATACCTATCTTAGTGTAAGCAAACAATCTGTGATTAATGTGATTTTTAAATAAGAAATGCATATTCGTATTATAAGAAAATAATCTGTAATTTTGAAAGAAATATACATTTTTCGTAGTGTAAGCAAACAATCTGTAATTAATGTGTTTTTTAAATAAGAAATATATCTCAGTACCTACTTGAAAGAACATAATCTGTGGTTTTGGAAGAAATATATGTGTAAGTGTAAGCAAACAATCTGTGATTAATGTGATAATATATAAATAACAAATATATATTAGTATTAAAAGAAACGAATCTGTGATTTGAAAGCACACATCAGTGTAAGCCAAAAAAATGTGATTTGTGAAACAAATAAACATGGTTTTGTATACTATCGTTTCATTTTTATTTCATTAAGAATCCTTAACATATAATATCTAACAAAATAGGTGAAACATTTTTCTGTTAACAATAAGCCATGGTCACCCTATCGACATATTCAAGACGTATTTAAGATTCCGGTCTACAGCTCCTGAAATGTAAACCTACAGTTCTTTTTTGCATTTTTACCTGTTTTGACAAATTCAGATCTAGGTTTTACAAAAAACTTCAGACCTCTGCGTTGCTTTTTCAGCGAAATATCGGCGAAAATGTGTTTTTCACCGTTTCAATGGCGCGGCCATGGCGTTTTAGTTTTATAGCTCCTGAAATATAAACCCAGGATTTTTTGTTTTAATTTTACTAGTTTTGACAAATTCAAATCTGGGTTTTACAAAAAACTTCAGACGTCTGCGTTGCTTTTACAGCGAGATATCGGCGAAAATGTGTATTTCACCGTTTCAATGGCACGGCCATGGCGTATTAGTCTTACAACTCCTGAAATATAAACCCAGGATTTTTTGTTTTAATTTTACTAGTTTTGACAAATTCAAATCTGGGTTTTACAAAAAAATTCAGACGTCTGCGTTGCTTTTACAGCGAGATATCGGCGAAAATGTGTATTTCACCGTTTCAATGGCGCGGCCATGGCGTATTAGTCTTACAGCTCCTTAAATATAAACCCAGGATTTTTTGTTTTATTTTTACTAGTTTTGACAAATTCAAATCTGGGTTTTACAAAAAACTTCAGACGTCTGCGTTGCTTTTTCAGCGAAATATCGGCGAAAATGTGTTTTTCACCGTTTCAATGGCGCGGCCATGGCGTATTAGTCTTACAGCTCCTAAAATATAAGCCCAGGATTTTTTTCTATATTTTTACAAATTTTTTACAAATTCAATCTGTTACTTACCAAAATTTCAGGTCTCTGCAATGCTTAGTTTTAAAGATCTCCGTGGCCGTGCGGTTCGGAGCGTTTCAATGGCGCGGCCACGTTCAAACCCTTATATCTTTTTAACCATAGCTTTGACAAATTTATGGTTTTGGGTGTCTACTTTTACAAATTTTTACAAAAACTTGGCATATTTTTTTTTAAAAAAAAACGTCATGGCCGCGCGGTCGAAACGGACACGCAGTGCGTCTGGATGTTCGATGGTAGAAGGGGCTGGTGGGATGAGGTCGTGGAGTTCCTGGGCACACTCTCGAAATACAATCTGTAGAAGACCGACAAGCAGGCAACCTTGCGGCGATGAGCCAAGCTATATAGCTTGGCATACACCAGTTTTACGTCGCCAATGAGCCTCTTAGCTCTTCGTTCCACCGAGTCAAGCGCGGCAAGCTGATACTTAGCTGAGCCATCCCAAAGGTGGCTGCATTACTCCATGCAGGATCAATATCAATATCAGACACTGAAAGAATTTTTCAAATCAGACCAGTAGTTCCTGAGATTAGCGCGTTCAACCAAACAAACAAACAAAAAACTCTTCTGCTTTATAACGTTATAATATAATATATAGTATAGATGTGACACTTCCCGCGACGTACGCGCACGGCTCGCTTAGCGACTATCGCAGGCAACTCTTGGTAGCGTTAAATGCCTACTTCGCTTGGTCTACCCGACCTAGAGCAACATGTCAGATGTTTCGATGTGTTTGTAGCTCATTGTAGTTTCTCACCAGTGTGGGTACGAGTATGACTTACTAAATTATTCTTTTGAATAAAACTACGCTGGCATATATCACATTTGAAAGGTTTCTCATCAGTGTGGGTACGAGTATGTCTTATTAAATTATTCTTTTGAATAAAACTACGCTGACAAATATCACATTTGAAAGGTTTCTCACCAGTGTGGGTACGAGTATGTCTTACTAAATTACACTTTTCATTAAAACTACACTGGCATATATCACACTTGAAAGGTTTCTCACCAGTGTGGGTATGAGTATGACTTATGAGAAGACACTTTCTTGCAAAACTAAGCTGACAAATATCACATTTGAAATGTTTCTCACCAGTGTGGATACGAGTATGATTAACTAAATGCTGCTTTTGATTAAAACTACGCTGACATACATCACACTTGAAAGGTTTCTCACCAGTGTGGGTACGAGTATGACTTACTAAACTACCCTTTTCACTAAAACTACGCTGACATACATTACATTTGAAAGGTTTCTCACCAGTGTGGGTACGAGTATGTCTTACTAAATTACAATTTTCACTAAAACTTCGCTGACAAATATCACATTTGAAAGGTTTCTCACCAGTGTGGGTACGAATATGATTTACTAAACTATTCTTTTCACTAAAACTTCGCTGACAAATATCACATTTGAAAGGTTTCTCACCAGTGTGGGTACGAATATGAACTTCTAAAATAATCTTTTGATTAAAACTACGCTGACATACATCACATTTGAAAGTTTTCTCACCAGTGTGGGTACGACTATGTCTTACTAAATTATAATTTTCACTAAAACTCCGCTGACAAATATCACATTTGAAAGGTTTTTCACCAGTGTGGGTACGAATATGACTTACTAAACTATTCTTTTCACTAAAACTTCGCTGACAAATATCACATTTGAAAGGTTTCTCACCAGTGTGGGTACGAATATGATTTACTAAACTATTCTTTTCACTAAAACTTCGCTGACAAATATCACATTTGAAAGGTTTCTCACCAGTGTGGGTACGAATATGAACTTCTAAAATAATCTTTTGATTAAAACTTCGCTGACAAATATCACATTTGAAAGGTTTCTCACCAGTGTGTTTACGAATATGTGACTTTATATTACTTTTACTATTAAAACTACGCTGACAAATGTCACATTCGAAACGTTTTTCACTGTCACACACTCTTCGATACCTTTTTGTTTTAACACTGGCAATACCTTTGTTCGAAGTTTTACATTTAATATTATCTCTGCTACTATTATTTCGAAAACTTGTACTTAAAACAGTATTATTCATACTGCCACAAACTCCATGTGTTTCAGTGAAGGGCTTTTTAAATTTAGTCTTTCGGTTGGTCGTATGATTTTGAGATGTCATAGTTATTTTCGAGACAGATAATAGTTTTCGATTATATTTATTATTCTTTTGCTTGGCTGAGATTGTATCTGTTGGTTTTGATCTTCGCGTGTCCAGTTTTGGCTTCTTAGCGACGGGCGCCCCTGTAAAGTAATGAAATAAGTAAGAATTAATATTGACAGAAAGTTGAGGATGACAGCGGTCAAAACTTACCGTTAGTACTCTGTTAGTACTAAATTGAACATCGACGTAGACACCACACTCTCACATACCGTCGATCTAGGGCAGTAATTCCCGTGAGCCCCCAGCGGTCTGCACACAACAGACATGCCACAAACCCCACTCCTTGGTGCAAGTGTCTTAATCTTAACGCTGTGCATCAGGTGGACCGTCGGCCTGCTTGCTTACCTGTTGATTTTTGTGCATCCTACACTTTGATTTTAACCTCCATTAAAGTTAGATTTGCTGAATCTGGCTCAGCATGGAGTGCTGGCGTGTGTCTTCTACATCTGGATAGCTTTATCTATATTATGATGTTCTAATTTGTAAGCAAACAAAGCGTTACGAGTTTATTTATAAATATCATAACATAAAAACACTGCAACCGTATTAGCCACTTATCACTATTTGCTCGCTGAGGAAAGGGACAGAAGATATATATAATAGATCTCTTGTGAGTAAAAGAGACACATACATTCATAGTTGACAGCTGGCTGTTCACACTGCCGGCAAGCGGCTCTTATCTCAAGTTGATCGCACCGACAAGTGCTGTCAAAGATTACACTCACTCAGCGACACTCGCTGGGCGGTCAGAACTCACCAACCAGCGGTAATTTCTAGCTAAAGTGCGGGCCGGAGCGGGTATTTCTAGTAAAAGCCCGTCGCACAAAACTCGATTAAAGCCGAGCCTCAAAATGATCAAACTTTACACTCGCTACTCACTGCTCGCCGACTCGTTTCGAGTTTGAAGTTGTACTCGTTACTCGCTGACAGCCGGCCGTGAGAGCAGTGCCTTAGGAATAGTATACTTGTTCCAGAACACAAATCGCAGACGTAGGCAACACAGCCGCTGGGCACGCCACAATTCAGGCGATATGTCCCCTCTTTGAGGAGTGGCTAGAGCGGCGCCACGGCGTCCTCACCTTCCGCCTGACGCAGGTACTCACCGGACACGGTTGTTTCGGGAGATACCTTTTTCGAAGCGATCGCCCGGAAGACACGGTTAAGTTTGGTTAAGTGTGCTCGTCGAGACGATCAGCGACGGCGACCTCTCGCATGGGAAGCAGTCAACGTCTTGCGAGCAGTAATGCTAGCGAAGGAGGAAGCCAAACGCGTGAGAGAGAGGGAAAATGCACGGCCCAGCCGCCGCAACAGAAGAAGATGCCCCAGGCGTCGCG
This sequence comes from Ceramica pisi, assembly GCA_963859965.1. Taxonomy (NCBI): domain Eukaryota; kingdom Metazoa; phylum Arthropoda; class Insecta; order Lepidoptera; family Noctuidae; genus Ceramica; species Ceramica pisi. The sequence continues at coordinate 12,760,134 of OY982554.1, forward strand.
AGTCGCAGGGCAATTGACGGCTACCGTAGGCGTGGGCCTGCCGACAGCGAGCGACGAGCGACTCTCCGCCCGATCAGAACCAGGCCCGGGTCGACGGTGCGCTATGTTCCACGCGCGCGTTAATGGGATGTCAGCATAGTAGACGAGGCCCACTAGGGCCAGTGCCTGCCAGGGTTGCGGAAGTCACCGCGGCCTTGGAACGCAAAGGGCTTTCGGATGGGTTTTAGTCAGTAGGACCCTGACACTCCCCTCTGCTTTCCCTAGAGCGGGAGGAGTCATTTGATGTTAAATGATATTTATTTTGTAAGTAGGTTGTAAATAACACTTTTACACGTCAATCTTTTTTGGTCATTTTAAAATAGATGAGGCCGGCGTTTCTTAGCTGACTGCTCTGAGAAGAAACGCCAAAACAAACTCAGAGGTCAAAGACTCTTTTAAAGTCAATACCATCGTACTGGTCAAATCATATCGATACCGGAAATTTCAATTGTCGTAAAGGTCATTTAGCCGAATATCTATATACATATAATAAAACAATAAATCTTGAGCTTGTATGTTTACGATTGGCGCGAAAACTACTGAACAGATTTTGTTCAAATTTTGCATAAATAATCCTTATAGGTTTGGTCAACATATAGGCTATATATTATCATGCTATGTGCTAAGGAGGACGAGCAATAGTCAAAAATGTGTGTTTTGAACGAGAAAGTGCACATGGTTCGAACCCCGCAAACAGATTTTATTTTTGCATTTATTTTATCTTTTGAACTGGTTTTTACACCATAATATTGCCAAACTAATAATAAAAATTGGTTTTTGCGCACTAAGACTAACATTTAACTTATAATTTGCGAGGAATTGTTATAAGAAGCCACAAACTGTATACTTATAGATCTAACCTTAGCAATGATTACCATCACGCTATACCTTTGGGGAGGTAAGCAGTGAAAAACCATAACATAAATATGATAGACTATTTTAAACTATTTGCCAACAGCAGTCGTAGCCCGTCGGGTTGAAAACTGCCTTTCGAACCACATGGTGTGGGTTCGTATCTCATCAGTCGTAATTGTTTTTGGATTTTATATAACTTGCATTTCCTTACTCATTCTTATTAATTTACCTACCTAATATTTACAAATATTTATAAATATTTATTACATGTTATTGTTTTATTTTGGATAGTTTAGTATGCCAAAATATAAACGCCAGCGTTTTAAAGTATAATTAACAGAACCAATTTTCTGTCTATCTGTAGGTATTCCTTTTCACATCACGTTAAAAAAGTGCAAAATCGGATGAATACAACTTTAACACATAAACCTGATAGGAATTGTAGCAATGTTTTAGAAGAATTAAACTTATCTACTACGTAACGCCGATACCCGTAATGCCATCTATTGACCGAAATAATACCTACTATCAACAGGTTGAAAATTACACCAAAACATATTTTTTTAGTAAGTAGTGCTACTTACCAAGGAATAAAACACCAGTATATTTTTAAGGTATTAAAAAATGTAAGTAGGTAATTACTTAAAAGTTTTCTTTAGAATGAACTTCTATTTTAATGTTAAAAAAACCGGAAAAGTGCGAGTCGGACTCGCCCACCGAGTGCAAGGTATTATTTTGAAATATAGGCAACTTTTTTTTAAGTATTTATTTAATTGCATTAAATGTGTAGTTTTCAAATTTTTAAGTTCTAAGTACATCAACGGAAAATACCCTATAAATTTTGATTACCTTGAGAGTGTTAAAATATACATTTAGCATAAACGGCCGTATCTTTATTTTACGTGATTTTTTCACAGCTTCAAGAGACTGTAATTCTGAGTATAATTATTTCAACTTCATACTTCCTACCGTTCCCGAGATAAAGAGTCTTGATAGACAGACGAACGGACGGTCAACAAAGTGATACTATAAGGGTTCATTTTTTCCTTTTGAAGTACAGAACCCTAAACAAATAACTCCGTACTTAAATTTGACAGTTCTACATCATATTCCATAGATGGCGTTATACATTTGATCTCACTTTTTTATCGTGGAATTTGTTCGAAAGAGTCACCGCGGCCCTGGAACACAAAGTGCATTAGAAGGAACACGGATGCTAAAGCCAAGCATTTTTGTCGTCAATGTACTCCTCTAGTTTATAATATGCTTGTTTGCATAGTGTGCGTTTTATACAGTTTTTAAATTTCGTCTCATTTAGTTCTAGTATATGTGGCGGTATTTTGTTATAAAACATTAAACAGTATCCCATGAAAGATGTTGCTACTTTAGCAAGTCTGAAACCTGGTTGAACGAACTGATTCCTATTTCTAGTGACATAGTTATGTCTGTCGCCTCGTTTACTGAAAAGATGTAGATTCTTTCTAACGTACATAATATTTTCATAAATATATTGACAAGGGACCGTCACGATGTTAATTTCTTTAAACAGTTCCCTTAGAGAATCTCGCCGGCGGAGATAGTAAATGGCTCTGATAGCTCTTTTCTGCAAAATGAAAATAGACTCGATGTCCGCAGCCCGTCCCCATAGTAAAATACCGTAAGACATTATACTGTGAAAGTAGCTAAAATAGACTAGTCTCGCAGTTTCAACATCTGTAAACTGGCGAACTTTTCTTACAGCATATGCTGCTGAACTTAACCTTCCTGCAAGAGATGTTAAATGAGGACCCCATTGTAGCCTTGAGTCTAGCTTAATCCCCAGGAAAACTGTTTCTTCGACGAATTCTAGTTTCTCCCTGTTCAATATTATGTCACAATTATTACTTTTGGCATTTGGTACAGTGAATCGAATGCACTTCGTTTTTTTCTCATTTAATACTAAATTATTAGCTGTGAACCAATGATGTACCTGCATTAGGGCGTTATTTACAACGTCAAGATTATTTGCATGTCTATTTACTTTAAAAATCAAAGATGTATCGTCAGCAAACAACACCATATTGAGTTTATTTTCTAAAATATAGGGCAAATCATTTATATAATCTAGAAACAAGAAAGGACCCAAAATTGAGCCTTGTGGTACCCCCATTTTCACGATTAATCCTGTTGAATTGTTGCCGTTTATATGAACTAGCTGCTGTCTATCATTCAAATACGATTTTACTAAGTTCAAGGCTGTTTTGCTTAGTCCGTAATGCTCTAGTTTCAGCAGTAATGTTTCATGGCTCACACAATCAAACGCCTTCGACAGGTCGCAGAAGATACCTATGGCATCTTGCGCCTCTTCCCACGCATTAAAGATAATATGTTTTAATAACGTTACACCAGCGTCAGTTGTACAACGCCCCTTGGTGAAACCGTACTGTTTGTCATGTAAGATACTATTCTCGTTAAAGTGACTGAGCATTTGATTCAGCATAACCTTTTCAAACACCTTGCTGAAGACCGGCAACACAGAGACGGGTCTATAGTTATTACCCCGGATTTGTATAAAGGAATTACTTTACTGTATTTCATAAGGTCCGGGAAAACCCCTTGATCTACACACTGATTGAATATAAAAGCTAAATACGGCGCTATAGTATCAATAATGGAAGCACAAACCTTTACAGACATACCCCATAGATCTTCTGTCAATTTGATCTTTATTTGATTAAAAGCTTTTATTACTACAGTTGGGGTTATATGCTCAAAGTTAAACTCAATCGGGCAGGCTGAAACGTTCACTTTCAATAATTCAACAGCAAGTGAGGGCGAGGAGTTAGGTTTCAGTAGTTTTGATTGGAATACTGGTAAAGAAATTTACAAATTCTTCAGCGACTTCTTTGCTTTCGCTTATGAGTCCACGTGAAGTCCGCAGTGTATAATCATTATGTTTTTTGTTCCTGTTGGTTTCATAATTGATAATTTTCCAAACCGTTTTAATTTTATTTTCTGCTGATTTAACCTTGTTGCTTATGTATAAGGCTTTTGCTGCCTTACAAGTATTCTTAAAAATTTTTGAGTAACTAGCAACATACTTATTAAAAGTTTCAGTGTTAATAAAAGGCTTAAGGCCATAAAGTTCGTAAAGTCTTTCTCTACTTTTTCTGACTCCTTTAGTTGCCCAGTCACAAATACAAATTTAGAGCATATAGTTCTAGTTTTTTGCTTAAAAGTGGCATTGAACTCGGTCTGTACTAGTGAAAAAAATTCTTTATACAAAATATTACCGTTGTTCATTGTGAAGCCCTGGTCACATAACTTACTGATTAAAGTGCTATTTTTATTTAATTTGCCGGTTGTAATTGGCCTGGATTGTATCTGCACTTTTTGCATTGGCATGTTGGACTCAAAAGATACTGTTAGTCCACTGTGATGTGATCAGAAGGCAGACAATTTACAACAACAAAAAATTATTATTAAAATAGGTGCAACAACAACTTTGCAAACGTGTTCAAATATCAATGTAGCTGAGGCTGTCTTCTTCTTTTATTATTTCATTTGGTAACGATAGTATATGTATTGAAAAAAGGTGTATTATTAGTATCTAGTTGAATTAACTCTGCGATCTATAGGTACTTAAGTACTGCAATCATTTCACCTTGCGTTAACGAGAGGTTTTGTCGCATCACTAGTACATAGACTAAAAATACGTCAATGTCAGTTGACCATATTGGCTTTCATATTTGATGATTTCTATACACGGAGCAAGTACAAAGAGGAGATGCTGTAATTAGATTTCCCTAAGAAACAACGAGTGACATTTTTGCGGGGTGAGGGGGTGTTAGACTCCGCCCATTTCTTTATTTGCCATCTCCCAGTCAATAGCAAAACTATTCGCTCGTTCTGTCCATTTTATTTTGAAGTTACGAAACTATCTCATACTAGATGTCACTAAGTGTAGGATGCAACTGGGTCGTACTCAGAATTAACAACGAGTTCTGTGAATTAATTTTGCGAACCATCTTGATAGGTATTTTTTTCATTGAAACAGTGACACTATTATTAGATGATTGACAAATGACGAACATTCGACATTTATCAAAAACCTTTTATTGTTCCATTTTTTATTTTTCGGGCTTAGTTGCGGGTGTATTCTACTCCGTATCACCTAATCACCAAGAATTGATGACAACACGACTTGACAGTAATTACTGTCTAATTGTGTTGTTATTAATTCTTAGTTCAGGATCTCGAATAATCGTAAGTCCGTAGGTGATACGGAGTAGAATACGCCCGCAACTAAGCCCGAAACTGTTCTACGGACTTCGGGCTTAGAGAGTAGCCCCCCAGATAGAAAATTCGTAAGACGGATGACGCGTCACGACACGTGACCAGATCGAAAATTCGTAAGACGGATGATTCAAAAATGCACAACGTTAATGTTTAAGTTTGCACTTCTGCCGGCACTCCCGGAGTGCAACCCGTGGTTTTATATATATATATATATATAAAACAATATATACAGGGTGTCCAGTAAATAGCACGACATACTGCAGGGGGTGATAGCTTGGGACACTACCTATCAATACAACACAATATATGTTCAGCAAAATCTTACGGATTTACAGTTTTACAAAATTTACCGAAATATCGAAAAATCTCCACCTTGAAACAGATTTTTAGGCATCTCGTAATGAAAAAATCCTTTTCTAGAACTTTTTTTACATCAAATTATTCGTGAATAGGTTACTCTACTCATTATAAGTTTTTTTTTTGATCAAAAACAAGAAAGTTTTGAAGAAATAGTTTTTTTTGTTAAAATTTTCACAGATGCAGAACTGGATCGAGACATCCGTATTAGAAGAAGGCAACATGGAACAGCCCGAGCGACGAGGTCAGCTACCTTCAGAAGAGCCACAGAAGGTGAAGCCTGAAGAGATCTCCTCAACGAAAGGGGGTACGAGCGAAATTCAAGCGCTAGCAGCGGTGTTGAAGGAAGCCCTTACCACAAAAGGAGGACCAGTATCGCAGCCGAAGTATATTCACGAGTTACCCTACTTCGACGGCAACAGCAGCGAGTGGTTGGCCTTCAAGGTTGTCTACGAAGATACAGCACCGATGTTCAACGAAGTTCAAAACATGGCTCGACTAAGAAGAGCACTGAAGGGCAATGCAAGAGAAGCTATCAAGAGTCTGCTGTATTCTGAAGCATCTCCGTTGGAAGTGATGCAGGCCCTCAGAAGAAGATATGGAAGACCTGATGCGCTGGTGCTGGCAGAATTGGACAAGGTCAAGGCGTTACCGAAGATATCTGAAAATCCAAGAGACATATGCATCTTCGCAAGCCAGATCAACAACAGCGTAGCAGCAATAAGGGGTTTGAAGAAACCACAGTACCTGCATTCACCTGAAATGGTGAAACAAATCATCGAGAAGATGCCGACGATTCTCAAGTTCCGTTGGTATGACTTCACTGCAGCAACAGAAGAAGGCGAGTTCTCCGACCTGACATTGGTCTCCAAGTTCCTGAACATGGAAGCAGACAAGTGTGGAGCCTTCGCGACATCAGAAGAAAAGATTGGATTCAAGAGGACTCATCGACAGGCGACGCATTCAACAAGGGAAAGGGACTTCAAGGAAAAGGATTCAAGACAGCCAGCAGAGAAGATATGTCCTATGTGTGAAGGTGGACACTTCCTCGTCGACTGTCAGAAGTTCCAGAAGACGTCAGTGCAAGATCGGTGGGCAACAGTGAAGAAAAGTCGCGTTTGCTTCAAATGTCTTCAAGGGAGACATCGAAAGGAGAGCTGCAGGAAACCACCGTGCAAGGAATGCAAGAGGTGGCATCATCATCTGCTGCACGTGGAATCAGAAGATAGGACCTCGGGAGACAAGAAAACGGAGACACAAGAAGAAGTAGCTAGCGTCATGGCATCAGTGAATGCAGTCAACAATGCAAGGGCATACCTGAAGATAGTTCCAGTTGAAGTCTTCGGGTCGAAAGGATCAAAAAGGATATTGGCACTGATGGATGAGGGGTCCACGGTGTCACTCATCGATGAAAAGGTGGCACAAGAAGTCGGCGCTCAAGGCAAGGAAGAGGAACTAGCGATCGAAACAGTGGGAGGCAGGCTGATTAAGAAGAAGGATTCACAGATGCTGGACCTGACGGTAAAGGGGGTTCATCAAGGAAACAAGAAGACCTTGAAGAGAGTCCGAACAATCAACGAGTTGAAGCTTGCACCACAGTTCCTGGAAAAGAAAAGGATAGAAGAATGCCAACATTTAAAGAAGATCGCCGATTCTCTATATTATGAAGGGGAGTCACCACAGCTGCTCATCGGGCAAGACAATTGGGAGCTGATAGTGACTCAAGAAGTAAGAAGAGGGAAACCAGGAGAACCAGTTGCTTCAAGAACAGGACTAGGATGGGTACTCCATGGGTCAGACGTCGGGGCTGCAAGAGTTGTACACTTCTTGAACTCTTGCCTACACGTCAGCACGCGAGAAGAGGAAATGCATCAAGCCATTAAGGACCACTTCGCAATCGAGGCGCTTGGTGTACAACCGCGAAGACCCTCCACAGACTCGGAAGGAAAAGCACTTGCCATCCTAGAGAAGACCTGCAGAAGATTGGAAGATGGGCGATTCGAAGCTGGACTCTTGTGGAAGAATGAAGATGAACAGATGCCTGAAAGCTACACGTCTGCCAAGAACCGGTTGTTCAACATAGAAAAGAAAATGGACAAAGACCCTCAGCTGAAGGCGGAATACATCAAGCAGATCCAGCATCTTATCGACAGCAAGTATGCAGAAGAAGCACCTGTAGGACAAGAAGACTCCAAGAAGAAATGGTACCTCCCTCACTTCTCCGTGGTACATCCGTTGAAGAAAAAGATAAGGATCGTCTTCGACGCTGCAGCAAAGTCGAAAGGAAGAAGCCTCAACGATGCTCTACTACCAGGACCAGATCTACTGCAATCACTCTTCGGAATATTATTGAGGTTCAGACAAGGACCAATAGCTGTGGCAGCCGACATCAAGGAAATGTTCCTGCAAGTGCGCATTCGACCAGAAGACAGAGATAGCCAGAGGTTCCTGTGGCGCGGAGATCATCGGGACGTGTCACCGAAGGAATACAGAATGACATCAGTCATCTTCGGCGCGACATCATCTCCTAGCACAGCAATCTACGTCAAGAACCGGAACGCAGCGGAATACAAGGAGCAGTTTCCAGAAGCAGCAAGGGCAATCGAGTCGAATCATTACATGGATGATTACCTGCACAGCTTCCATTCAGAAGAGAACTTCAGAAGAGTGACGGCGCAGGTGGACTACATACACAAGAAAGCAGGCTTCGAACTCAGGGGATGGGCGTCAAATCAACCTGAGCTGCTGCGAGACTTGAAGACTGATGCCATAGACAAGACAGAAGTTGACATTGGGGAGAAGGAAGAAAAGACACTGGGACTTCGCTGGTTCACGACGAAAGACTCCATCGGCTTCAGGGCAAACCTCCGGAACACACCAGAGGAAATAGCCAAAGGACTTCAAGTACCTACGAAGAGAGAAGTCACCAGTGCAGTGATGTCGACCTTCGATCCATTGGGGCTGGCGTCACCAGTTCTCATCCAGGAGAAGAAGCTGCTTCAAGGCATTTGGCGAAGTGGCGTCGGTTGGGATGAAGAAATAGAAGGAAAAGAGTACGAAGCATGGAAGACTTACCTGGAAAAAATGAAGCTGCTCCAAGACCTACAGGTTCCAAGATGCCTGGCGCCACATTGCACCGAGGGGGAGCTGCACACGTTCACGGACGCGATCGAGTCGGCATATGCAGCGGCGGTTTATTGGAGGACAGAAGATGGAAATGGAACCTACTATGTTAGCTTAGTAGCGGCACAGGCAAGAGTCACTCCATTGAAGCCGGTGTCAATCCCAAGACTCGAACTGCAAGCAGCCCTCCTAGGAAGCAGACTGGCACATTCAGTAGAGGAAGAAATGGACCTGAAGGTAGCAAAGAAGACATTTTGGACAGACTCCAGCATCGTACTTTCATGGATAAAGACGGACCCCAGAACCTTCAAGACGTTCGTGGCTCATCGCTTAGCGGAAATTGAAGATCTTACGAAGCCGCAAGACTGGAGATGGGTGCCCACAGCGCAGAACCCTGCTGATGATGCAACGCGCGAAGTGCCAGAAGGTTTCGACTGCAATCACCGATGGTACACCGGACCAAGCTTCCTGAAACAAGATGAAGTGCATTGGCCGGCACCGAGAACCTTTAAGAAGGAAACCACCGGCGAAGAAAAGGCAGTGGACGTCGCGGCAACAACGAGCACCTCTCACCCATCACCAGATCCTGATAGATTCTCCTCATGGAAGAGACTCTGGCGAGCCACAGCTAGAGTACTGCAGTTCCTACAACTCTGCAGAAGAAGAGAGAAGGTCAACGTCTGCAAAGAAGATCCCACCTGGAAGATGACGCAAGCAAAGAAGGCGAAGACTGTAGAGAAACCACAGAAGTCTTCAAAATCAACAGAAAGGAAATACGTACCGCTGAACGCCGGACTACTAGAGCAAGCTGAAACTCTTTTGCTAAAAAGAAGCCAGGAAAGAAGCTTCAGAGATGACATCAAGTGTCTGCAGCAAGGAAAGCAATTGGAGGGCAGCAGCAAATTGAAGAAGCTCGACGTGGTACTGGAAGAAGGTCTACTGCGGTTAAAAGGAAGGATCGACGCGATACAGGGTGTGACAAGAGATTACAAGCGACCCATCGTGCTCGACAGCAAGGAAAGGACAACACGACTCATCATCGAGGAATTCCACTGCCGCTTCAACCATGGAAATCACGCAACGGTGATGAACGAGATACGACAACGCTTCTGGGTACTGGGATTAAGGTCAGCGATCAAGGCAGTTCAACATCAATGCCAGTGGTGCAAAACGAAGAAGGCGAAACCACAAGAACTACCGACTGGCAACCTACCTGTTGAAAGGCTGATGCACGGAAACCCTCCTTTTACGTGTACCGGCGTAGATTACTTCGGCCCTATGACGATCACCGTGGGAAGACGACACGAAAAAAGATGGGGAGCTCTATTCACATGCCTCACAACCAGGGCAGTGCACATTGAGCTGACTCCTTCGCTCTCCACCGACAGCATGATCATGGCGCTACGAAGATTCGCCGCAAGAAGAGGAATGCCGAAGACAATCTACAGCGACAACGGGACCAATTTCGTCGGCGCTAATAAAGAACTGAAGGAAGCGCTCGACACCCTGAAGCAAGAAGACCTCGTCTCAGAAGCAGAAAAAATCGGCGTGCAGTGGAAATTCATCCCCCCTGGTGCGCCAAACATGGGCGGCGCATGGGAGCGACTGGTGCGATCTATTAAAACCGCACTAGGCGCCACACTCCACGAAAGGCATCCACGTGAGGAGGTACTCCAAACTCTCCTCCTAGAGGCCGAGCACATCGTCAACTCTCGACCTCTCACCCATCTCTCCGAGCATCCTGAGGAGGAAGCGCTCACGCCAAACCACTTCCTCATTGGGCGATCCTGCGGCGCTGCGAGAGTCGGCAACTTCGGGGACAGCGAGCTGGTGGGCAGGCCCACCTGGAAGGCCACGCAGCGACTTGCCGACCACTTCTGGCAACGTTGGCTGCGAGAATACCTGCCCACTCTTCTGCCGAGGAAGACGAATGGAAGGACCAGCGCCACAGACCTGCAAGTCGGAGACATCGTGCTGATCGTCGACCACAGCCTGCCGAGATGCACCTGGCCACGCGGAAGAATCCTGCGGGTGTATCCTGGACCAGACGGGCGAACGAGGATCGTCGACGTCGAGACGCGCGGAGGTGAGCTGCGGAGACCCAGTTCGAGAGTGGTGCTGTTGGTGCCAGGAGTATCGCCGAGCCAGGAGGATGGTGCGATGCACGAGGGGGAGACTGTCGGCGATGAGACCCCTTCTGCGTCCATAGGCGCAAGTAGTGATGAACGCGACCGTATGGAATAAGGAAATTTGTAAGGAAAACTAACTAGAATCTTATTTGAATCAGACTAGATTAGTTTAACATTCTTTAATTAGTGTCATAGGGATATTTTCGCATAGGTTTAGTTAGATTATAGTTTAAATGCGAATTTAATGTTTTATTTTATGTTTTATTTGTACGGAAAGGTTTAATTAATTATTTGATAAGATTATGTTTTAATTACCTTCTAATTAGTTTTATAAGTTTTATGTATACATATTAAGTCCAATAAAACTCTAATAGGAACGAATTTTGATAGTTTATAAGGATACTTAGATGTAAGGTTTTTGTATTGAGAATAATTACGTAGTTTGAAAATGTGATTTTTTGTCTTAGGTGATAGCGTTTTGTAATTAGTGTTAAAATAAAGGTCTTGACCCAAAACCACCTTGGCAAAAAGAATTAAGTTGATAGGACTTATAGTTTTCGAAATATTTCGTAAAATGCGTAGTGAAAATTTGTTAAGGTACAAAATTAGAAGTCTTAGTTCTAGAAACTTTTTGTATTGTAAGGATATCGAAATATTTTGTGTTCCATATTGTTAAGCAAGGTTTAAGGAATCTAAAAATATATATATTGTAAGGGTTTTATATAAAACACAATAAATAAAGGCTCCAAAGGTTTCGGCTCATAGAGAAAATGACACACGAATCGACTTCAAAAATCACGGTTCTCTATAAGGTAACGACGGGCAGTATATAAACAGAGCCGAATTTCGGCTCAATCGCAGTCGCAGCACAGCCGTCGAAGAGGCAACACTACAAGAAAAGGAGCCGAAACCTGCGGGTCAAGAATTCCTGTGAAGAGTTGTTTTATTGCCTCCCCGGCTCTTCGTCTCCGTCTCCCGAGGTCCCTTAAACAGTAGTCGAAAAACGATACGCATTCAGGGGTGCGTGGTGACGTACGTAACCAGCGCAAGGTAGTACAAGGGGCGTACGTCAAATTACGTGGGAGATTGTCCCAGGACGACAGCGCGAGCATTGGACGTGTTCCTGCCGTCCGAAACAACAATTTTCTTTTCGCATAACTTTAACCTAGTGGTGAAAAAAAAATTATGTGGCAGTTTTGTACAACAAACTTAAAAGATAGCCTGTTTAATGGTGATTTAGGAAAGATACAATACTAGTGCATTTTCATTAAAAAAATACAAAAAAATGCTATTTTAGTTCCAGAGAAGCTGATTTTGTTGAAAATGTAATTAACGTAATTTTGACAAAAACCACTATGAGAATAAGTAATAGCTGCTCATTTACGCGAATTATTATAAAACTAGTTGTGACACGAAAAATGCGACATGCACGCGTAATGACTTAAAGGTTTTTACCTGCTCGCCGACCGACCCGACCAAACCGGTTACTGTCTAACAAAAGAAGCGCATGTGCTATCCCGCTCTTTCTTGCATTGTGATTTTGTGTCTCACTATCAACCTTATTTGCGACACTTGTCAGTACGCTACCTTAAACCGTGCGCAACGCATCTCTGTGTTCACAAATTATTGTTTCGTACTAACGACTGTTTTGTGCCTTGGACCCCGGACTTTGTTTGCCTTACGATTTGGATTTTTTATTGTGATCACTACGACGACTTGGCGACCGCCTGGACTTTTGTGTTTTATAACATGGTCAACCGCCGCGTTTTTCCTGGTTATACGCAGCGAGAGTATGCTGAGATGCACCTTATTTACGGAGAAGCTGGCCAAAGTTCCCGAGCTGCTGCCACCCTCTACAGGGGAAGGTTTCCCGATAGGAGACATCCACACCATGAAATGTTTACCAGAGTGCATAACTCCTACATGGAAGGCAAACTCCCTGGTCAACGTGGCGGTGGACGGCCTCAAGTTGTTGACGAAGACATAGTGCTTCAGGAACGAGAACAAGACCCGACAACTTCGGTTAGGGCGATACAACGGCGCACAGGGATACCGAAGTCCACTGTTCATTCAGTACTTAAGAGGTATGGATACCATCCATTTCACGTACGACGCGTGCAAAACTGCAAACTCTTTTAACTAGAGACTACCTGCCGAGAGTTCAATTCTGCCGCCGCATGCTTGAAATGCATCGGGAGGACCCAAACTTTTTTAATAAGGTGTTATGGAGTGATGAGTCAGCCTGCAGAAAGGACGGCTACTTGAATTTGCATAATTTACATAGTTGGCAATTAGAAAATCCTTATGTGTCAAAAGACAGGTCCCAGTACCAATTCAAAATAAATTTATGGTGTGGGATTTTTAATGGCCAGATTGTGGGTCCCGTCGAGCTTCCACCTACATTAAATGCCAATAATTACTTGAAGTTTTTACGAGAAACCCAACCCACGCTCTTTGAAAATGTTCCGAGTGAGCTAAGAGAGGTGATGTGGCTTCAAAATGATGGGTGCCCTGCTCATTATGGCCGGGAAGTAAGAGCCTACTTAGATGAAGCTTATCCAGGCAGGTGGATTGGGCGACTGGGACCGATATTATGGCCACCTAGGTCTCCGGATCTAAACCCCCTGGATTTTTTTTATTGGGGTGCCATGAAGGACAAAGTCTATGAAAAACCGATCCAAAATGACAATGAATTGAGAGCAAGGGTTAACATTGCAGCAAGAAAAATATCTGTAATAAGCCTGAGAAGACTCAAAAGCTCATTTTTAAGAAGATGCTGAGCGTGTATTAGGGCACAGGGGAAGCAATTTGAGCATTTATTGTAATTTATTTAAATAAATGTTTATTAAAGTTAACTCCTCTGTTTTTTTTTACTATCACCTTATCCTTCAAGATGTCATTTACAGACCGGCCGGCCGGTCGGCTGTAGATTAATCATTATGTAATTCGAACCGTAGTACGACCTTACAACGATTCGAATTCAAAGTCACATTACTTGCATTTAAAATAAAATGCTCTTATTAACTAAAATAGCTTATTTTTCGTACTTTTTAAAATGAAAATGTACTAGTATTGTATCTTTCCAAAATCACCATTAAACAAGCTATTTTTTAAGTTTGTTGTACAAAACAGCCACATACATTTTTTTTTCACCACTGTAGGTTAAACTTAAGTGATAAGAAAATAGTTCTGTGCAAATTTAAACAAAAAATAGTATTTCTTGAAAACATTCTTGTCTTTGATAGAAAAAGACTTATCAACGAGTAAAGTAACTATTCACGAACAATTTGATGTAAAAAAAGTACTAGAAAAGGATTTTTTCATTACGAGATGCTTAAAAATCTGTTTCAAGGTTTTTCGGTATTTCGGAAAATTTTGTAAAACTGTAAATCCGTAAGATTTTGCTGAACATATATTGTGTTGTATTGATAGGTAGTGACCCTATCCAGCGACTGATCAAGAGTTCTGACCGCCCTAGGCTAATTATGAGGACGCGCCCTCGCCAGGTGTATTACGGACGGCCTAAAAAGTAGTGTGTAGAGTAGTAGTGTGAAAATTGGTTCATAATACCTACAAAAGTTTTCAGATCGATTTGCAAGCGAATTAAAGTTGTCCTTTAATCTGCATGACATTCAACCTTCAGGTGGCAAACCATTTTTTTTTTATGCTGACCGTACATAAAGGCAGCCTGCTGGGGTCGCGGGATTTTCTAAACAGGATACCGTGGCCCCAGAACGTAAAGGGCATCCGAAGGAACACGGGTGGATTTTAGCCAGTAAAAGTCTGACAGTCCCTTCCGCCCCACCCAGGGCAGGAGGACTCATTTGATGATTTTACCATCCAAAAAAAATAATCGTACATAAAGGCAAAGTACCGGGGAGTCCCCGCACATCGTTGCCCATGTCAATGTGTTCTATTGCGCGCGGCAAGCTGCGCCGAGTGCCTAGTGCGGGTTTTGTTTATTTCGCCTCATAGAACAGAAACGCGCGTATACGTGCAGATTGTTTTGTATGGGAATTTAAACAGTGCAACCTAAAAGGATAAAGAATAGAATACGATACAGAGTCATTTAGCGGCAAACGCGAGAACTAGGTTGCACTGTTTAAATTCCGAATTTCCCATACAAAACAAAGTTAAAATTTACGCCCGTTATCGCGAGGCGGATTAAACAAAACTCGCACTAAGCACTCTGTAGCCAGCTCACCCCCTCGCTCGCTCGACCACCTACCGATTCGAGTAACAAGGCAGTGTTTGATCCAACCGCGCTTTTAAAAATTTCTAAATTTATTGATAAAATCAGGGACTCTCAAGCGCATTTAGTTTGTGTTGTCTCGGTCTAGTTGAAATATGTAGGGTAGATGCAATGATAGACTAGATTAGTGCATGCGAAGACACGATTTCAGCGCGCCCCCCCCGATCCTCGCGCCCTAGGCTGCAGCCTAATTAGCCTAAGGGTTAATCAGGCCCTGACCCTAGCTATCACCCCATGCAGTATGTCGTGCTATTTACTGGACACCCTGTATATAAAACAAAGACGGGTTTGTTACAACACTTATAACTCGAGATCTGCTAAACCAATTTTCATGGTTATTAATTAGTTGGATTGGTCCCCGACCCGAATAGCAGAATACATCTTAAAAACAATGAAAACTCGATATGTGCAATGAATACTTAATTGACGGGAGCGAAGCCGCGGGGGACAGCTAGTACCAAATGAAAATAAAGCTAAAACGTAAATGAAAATAAAACTAATATAAAAAGGTGAACGTAAATTAGCCAAAACCTACTTATCGGTATCTAAAAATCTATGCGTACCTACTACTACTTCACCTAAAAAGAAATAAAATGTAAACTATTAATAATTTGTAATTTGAACGAATATTTAAACACAACCAAAATAACTAATACCTATTTTATAAAATAACAACAAAAGGAATCTAAAATTATTAAAGATTAAAAGTCGCGCTGATAAGCACGGTTTGTTAATATCAATTAAGAGGGTTTACGCGTGTCGGCATTTCATACAAAGGCGATGGCTAAATGACTGCCCGAAGCATGTATACGAACGTCACACTAACTCGCTATATTTAAATATTCATTTATTAAGTCTTTAATTATGTCCTAGAACTTTCGTGAAACATTTTACATAAAAAAGGATCTTAATTGTTCTAAGCTGGTTTTGTTTGCAGAAAGTAACAAGACCAAAAGGAAATATCTTTTTAAAAATATTTTTATGGCTTGGTTACTAAGCCTTTTAAGCCACAGGGCGAAATAAAACGGTACTGCAAGCTAGGGATGGGTCGCATTTCCAGAACTTTAAATCTGCTCATAGATTGATTTTTATAACAGTTATCAAAACGATTTGTTTTCGATTATAATCGCAAAATAAATCGTTAATCATTATTAAATATTTATTTATTACTAGCTGACCCGTGCAACGTCGTATGCGTAACATTTTTCGTTATTGCTCCGCTCCTATTAGTCTTAGCGTCATGATATATAGCCTTCCTCGATAAATGGGCTATCTAACACTGAAATATTTTTTCAAATCGGACCAGTCGTTCCTGAGATTAGCGCGTTCAACCAAACAAATAAACGAACAAACTCTTCTGCTTTATAATATTAGTATAGATAAATTAACAACAACCATTTTATTTTTACCTTAACACATTTATATCTTTGAATGATTGACAAACATCAGTAAAAAAACTATGAAGTGGCAAGCAGTTTTTGGCGGAAATCGATGGCTTTCGAGATGGCATCCTGTTTTATTGCTTATTATTGTGTGTTCATTCGGAAAATGGGATTGTTTTTTAAAGTGACAATCAACTATCACGATTCCACTTTAATCTCAAATCAAATAAAAATAGGTGAAAACTTTCGAATTTCGCTTAAATAGCACTGGTTTAGTTTTATTTCAATATCTTTCATGCCCTTGATAACTCAGTCCGTTCGTTTTCTAGCTTGGGTAGGATTTATCAATTAGCACATACTAACTAATCTAAGCCTCTTTGGCACGTTTGTCTATTAGTCTGGTGTATACGGATTATTTATGGGGATTGTCACTAGTAGGTAGGTTTGTTCTTTCGGAAGGTTCAGGTGTACATTCGTGTAAGTTTTATTTAAACAAACGATTTGGATTTAAATCATTATACCGCGTGTATCTGACATCGACGCACAAACGATTTCCATGGGTCCAGGGCATGATTCTGGACACCACAGACTTCGAATTTTTTGTCGGCTTTTTTCTCATTTTTTCATTTTTTTCAAGGGCTTTTTTACTTTAGACTGCTCATAATCATTATTCTGACCTAACCCAATGAGATTTTTTTAAATAAAAAAATAATTAATTAACTACTTTCACTAAAAAGAGCAATCTGAATAAAACCACAAATAGATATCAGCTCAGCTGAGCTGATACCTATTTGTACACTTGAAAAAAATGAGAAAAGAACCGACGAAAAATTCCAACACTGGGGTGTCCAGAATCATGCCCTGGACCCATGGAAATCGTTTGTGCGTCGATGTCAGATACACGCGGTATAGCAGAAATTAATACTTACCTACCTCAAATAGGCTCAAATACTGCAGATGTTCATAGGTTCATGATTTCAACAATTTAATTAATATTGTATGTAAAACCGCCTTTATTTCAACTCAGTTGGACAATTAATTTAGGTTTTGCGAGAGTTTAATACTTAACTTACGCAGAAAGAACGTTGTATCACGTTTTTTGGTGCAATTACCCTTTTGTATATTGACTCATGTCAAGAATATAATTTATCACATCGCAGTACAAACAAATAAAATCCAATACACAAAACGTTTAATAAACCACGTATATAACCAGAAATATATAAATAGAACTATAAACTAAAAATAGAATATTCTTATAATAATAAACTAGCTAATAACAGACTATGCTATCAATGCCACATCTAGTAAAAATCAAATCCATCCATCCATGTTGTGCTCAGTTAACTGATCGAGTTTATTATCTGTTTACCCACATTTCTGTTGTTGTATTGTTTTGTTATTTTATATAGGTACGTACATCTGTGCGCTCTAATTATCAATCTTAGTTTTAGATGTAGTTTCTCAGTAAGTGAATTATGTATGTAATTCTTTTGAGAAATAAAGTTGTTCTTAAACCTTAGTAATATTCAAACGCCTACAGAAAAATTCACAGCAATGTCATTTGTTTGAAGTTCACTTTTCACGTAGGAGTTTCTCGATTTTATTTTCAGAATTTTAAAGATATAACAACTTCTTGAAACTTTATTTATACGAAATACTAATATCCAGCTATTTAGCTTTACATTTTGCTAGGCACCATACTTCAATTTAGCCATCTCATTTTCAAGTCCTTGTTCTTCGATGTTTATGAACCGATTTAAATGGAACTTGGTATGCATACGCTTCAGAGCCAGGCCTAAATAGCTAGTAGAGAACATTTTCGAAAAAGAGTTTAGAGGAAGAGTGAGGACAATTTTATGTTTTCTATAGAAAGTGAAAAATCACTCTATCTTTCCCCCTGTAATCTTTTTCGAAAATGTTCTCTACTAACTATTTAGACCAGGCTTTGAAGCTTATCCATACCGAGTTTCATTAAAATCGGTTCATAAACATCGAAGAATAAGGACTTGAAAATTTGTATGAAATGCCGACACGCGTAAACCCTCTTAAGTATTGTCTGTCAATAAGGGTTCGACCTTATTGACAGACAATACACAGACTAGTGTTGGGTAACTCAGCACATGTGCTAGCACAGTTGTAGCTACTCACTTGGCTAAAAAGAGTCACTCACTCTTTTTATTTTGATGTGCTAACACACACCACAGATTAGCTACACCACAGAACATTTTTACGTGTTGTGACTTGTGAGTTTTTAAAAACGAACGAGTCACTCACTCTTTTGCCTCGCCATTTGAAAACTTTTCAATCGAAACTATAATCAAATTTCTGTTTTATTTTAACGTAATAAAGCCGAATTTCCAGTAATGAAATCTCTCAGCGACTCCGTCCGATCATTGCCGAAATGCCGATTCGTGAGGGAGCGAGCGAGACAGAACAGCGGTGAGCCGGTCAGCCGGCGAACACACACGATTTGACACGAGTGTCTGTGCTCAACTGTGCTGTGCGAGTCTCCACGCCTCGCGGGCTCGCGGCCCTCAGCCTCGCCTCAATTGTGCTAGCACAGTGTGCTAGCACACTTGAGAAAAAGAGTGCCTCGCACGATACTCTTTATAAATGTGTGTGCTACCCAACTCTAACACAGACAATAGACAGCTCTGAACGTCTATTCGCTTAAACAGGCAAAAATTTTATGAAGCTCGCGCTTTTTATTATTATTTTTATTTGTGGCCTCTCGCAGGTCAACTTGAGAAGATTGGCTTCTGCTTAACCGGACTCGCCAGCCAGGCTGTATGAAGCTCGCGCTCGGACGCCTTGCCTTTTTAGGGTTCCGTAGCCAAATGACAAAATCGGAACCCTTATAGATTCGTTTTGTCTGTCTGCAGCTGTCTGTCTGTCTGTCCGTCTATGTCACAGCCACTTTTCTCCGAAACTATAAGAACTATGATGTTGAAACTTGGTAAATAGATGTATTCTGTGAACCGCATTAGGATTTTCACACAAAAATAGAAAAAAAACAATAAATTTTGGGGGTCCCCATACTTAGAACTGAAACTCAAAAATTTTTTTTTCATCGAACCCATACGTGTGGGGTATCTTCAAAAATGATATTGAGGTTTCTAACATATTTTTTTTCTAAACTGAATAGTTTGCGCGAGAGACACTTCCAAAGTGGTAAAATGTGTGGTTTCTTCTGCATGTGAGGACAATGCAAATCTATACTAATATTATAAAGCAGAAGAGTTTGTTTGTTTGGTTGGTTGAACGCGCTAATCTCAGGAACAGGTCCGATTTGAAAAATTATTTCAGTGTTAGATAGCCCATTTATCGAGGAAGGCTATAGGATATATATCATCACGCCAAGACCAATAGGAGCGGAGCAGTAATGCAAAATATAACGCAGACGACGCTGCGCGGGTCAGCTAGTTAAAAAATAAAAATAAAACTTATTACAAGAACTTAAACTATAAAGATCCAAATAAGCCAGTGGTGGTTAAGAGATGACCAGTGTCAACTGACGGCGCCCGTTTACGAACCTGAAGCATGTATCCACACCATTCATAGGGAGGACTTCCGTCCATTGTTGTGTCTTTTGGACCACTGCCCAATAGTTGATATTCGGACAGTTGTATGTCGTGTTCAAGTCGCACTAAGAATTCTGATACTGCGATGCCAGATTTCGTTAGTAGTTCTGCTAGTGGGATAGCGAAGTGGTTACTTTTTGTTGCGATGTAGTTTTCGCTACGTTGTTTTTTTAAAAAAATGGTATTGGGATCTATGTCAGGTCAGTCATAGTCAGAAGGTCCAGGTACTCGAAGCGCCCCACAGTCCCCATCAAATACAGCAACTTTGATGACTGATTCAGGAAAGCTCAAGAGTTCACAGTGTCAATATTGCAAAAGCAAGCTCGAAAATTAATATGTAGGTGGTACAGTATCTCATGGCGGTCGGTTTGGAGACAGCAACTGTCGCAACCCAGCGCTGGGCACGCTACAACTAGGGCACTGTAGTGAATTGGTTTAATAGTCTATGGTTTCGGTAAACGAGAATTGTCAAACCAGACGGTCAGTGCCTGCTAGCACATATTAACTAACAAATACTTACATTGAGTGTCGCTGGCTCTCCCTTTGTTCCTCAATACTTCATGTTCCTCCACTTCAATTTTAAACGCCATTAAAGGCTTATCATCTTCTGAATCAGACTCAGATTGCTGTATGGTATATGCTACATCTAAAAAGCTGTTTTCCTGATTTTCCAGTTCTAGCTCTGTAAGTACACAATACAGACAGGAGTGGATTGTTTTGAAAATGGGAAGACTTGCAAAATACCATATCGAAGCATTCAAAAATGAACATATAAGAAGCAATAGCAAACTTAACAATGACTACAGAATTTAGTTTTCACTGTAGTAAAAATTCCTTACATGTGAGACTTTGCAATCTTATACTTTTGCTACAATTTTAGTCATTGTATAAGTGACAGGTAACTACGGAACCCTTAATTAAGTGTGGCCTGACTGACACACACTTGGCCAGTTTTGTTTTTAAAACTTACCATCATTTTGATGTTCCTTCTTTGGCTCAATGTTATCATCTACTCTCTCACATAAATCTGGTAATTCTTCCTTGATAGCAATATTTTCTGTTTTGCATTCACCAACTATACTTATGAGCTCTATGGGTGATTGACTAAACCCATTACAAATCTCTGAAGTGTCGTGATTAAGTAAAGGATTTGGCTGTAAAAAGATAACCATAGTATTAAATGGGTAACCATGCGTTACAAGAGCAGGTCAATATCTGTTGAAGAAAAGCTCACCTTATAATCCTCATTCATCATCTGAGCAAACCGCTCTTCAGCTTCCAGACATTGTCTCTGGAACTGGTAGCATTGCTTTAGTTTAGTGCAGCAGAAGAAACAAGCGAGCATCGGTCTGCTGTCCTCAGTTACAAACTGTAACAAAACATGACTTAGGTACAATTTTGATTTAATGTTTGAATTACATTCTAATATGTACACAATTTTAAGACTGTCCAAGGGGAAGTCTGAAAGTAGCACCAGGGAGCAAAGAATGTGAGGAAAACTGACAAAATATGGGCATTTGATGCAGAGGAATGAGGAACACAAACACAGAGGAGTTTGTAGTGTGAGATCGGACGTCTACTAAGACGACGCACTGACCGACCATTTCTCTGAGATGAACTTCACCATAATATAAAGTTACACTTAGGGATCAGTAGTTATCAACTTACCGGATTGTCAGTCAGCTTCTCATACTCATACAGTTCACGTAGGTTATTGTTGACGACTACATACATACGCAAATTCCCCGCTAAACATACTCTACACATTGGGAGTTTTTCCATTTTTACTAAAAATTTCTAAAACAATATTAATATTATAGTGTAGATAAATAGACAATCAAATTATTATCAAACCAAAAAAGTGTATCAATAAAAAAAGTTTAAAACATTGTCTTCTGAGCGTTGCCAACAGTTGCCAAGTGGTTGCCAACAACAATATAATTATGAATGAAATTCCATTATTCCACAGACATATAAAATAGTAGCAGACCCAACATCTATACTTATAATAAATCTATCTATCTATATCTATCTATCTTCTATATCTATATACTTATAATAAATCTGTAGAGAGGTCAATTCTGTACATGAAATATATTTCCAAAATAACTATCAGGGGGTGATTAGGGATCGATACTGATGCCAAAAATGCAATCAGTAAATTTTTTGTCTGTCTGTCTGTCTGTCTGTCTGTCTGTCTGTATAACCGTTATAGAAACAAAAACTACTCGACGGATTTTAACGAAACTTGGTACAATTATTCTTCATACTCCTGAGCAGGTTACAACAATAGGAGCAGAGCAGTGAAGGTAAATGTTGGGAAAACGGGAGAAGTTACTCCATTTTTTAAGCTTCTGTCGCGTGTACAACCTTAATGGTTAAAGCTACACAGAAATCATGTATGACGGAAATGTTCTCCTTAAAATTATTTAAAAAATATCCCACGACAGCATATGTCTATCTTTTATGATTGACGCACAATAACACGTGTAACTCCCGATAGCTTAGCAGTTCGAAGCTTTCTGATTATATTTGTCTACTCTTACTTTTATAACACTCTCAGTCATCCCTAAATAAAAAGTTAACATTGTTAACTATTCCATAAAAAATAATCATAGAAATTGGTATAGAAACACCAAAGTTATACATGAAATACGCTAATAATAAGCCATCGCGCGTGAATACTGAATCATGCTTTATGGATTATTTTTGTCTAAGGTCGCGAACGCACAGGCAGGCAGCTTGCTTGGCGCCTAGAGGCTAGCGAGTCACCTAGCGAGTAGCTTCGTAAAACGAACATTCTCGAACGTTCGCGACCGCCCTAGCAGCTAGGCGCCAAGCACGCAGTGCGGCCGGTCGCGAACGTTCGAGAATCGGTCGCGCCTGTGGTCGCCGCGCTCGACGCGTCTCGCGGCCGAAGGTATAAAAAGGCGGGGCGTCCGAGCGCGAGCTTCAAAGCCTGGCTGGAGGCTTTATTACTATATTAAAGCCTTCACAGGCAAGTCGGGTTAAGCAGAAGCCAATCTTCTCAGGTTGACCTGCGAGAGGCCAAAAGCGCGAGCTTCATACAATTTTTGCCAGTTGATGCGAATTGACGTTCAGAGCGTTCGACCTTATTGACAGACAATACATAATTTAGTCTTTGATAATTTATTTTAAGATTCCTTTTGTTATTATTTTATAAAATAGGTATAAGTTATTTTGGTAGTGTTTAATTAAATATTCGTTCAAACTATAAATTATTAATAGTTTACATTTTATTTCTTTTTAGGTGAAGTACGCATAGATTTTTAGATACCGATAGCTTTATAAGTTTTGGCTAATTTACGTTCACTTTTTTATAGGTATTAGTTTTATTTTCATTTGGTTTATAAAATTCTTCCGTTACTGAGTGAATGACTGACAGATAACGCAACAACACAACCAAGACTACTGACTGATCGTATGAAGCTGCACGTAGGGTCCTTGGGGAGTTTAGGGGAGCTCTAAGAGAGGATTTCCCGAAATTCCTACGGGAACGGGAGAAAACGGGATATGCGCGTACGAAGTCGCGGGCAAAAGCTAGCTAATAATAATATGTAGATAATATATTTCTTTTATATGGTATGATTCTTTATCCTTTTTTAGGGTTCCGTAGCCAAATGGCAAAAACGGAACCCTTATAGATTCATCATGTCTGTCTGTCTGTCTGTCCGTCCGTATGTCACAGCCAGTTTTCACCGAAACTGTAAGAAATGCTGTTGAAATTTGGTAAGTAGATGACAATACTCCGTGAACCGCGTAAAGATTTTCACACAAAAATTGTAATAGAATACTTAGAACTGAAACTCAAAAAAAAATATTTCATCGTACCCATACGTGTGGGGTATCTATGGATAGGTCTTTAAATTGAGGTTTCTCAGATATTTTTTTTCTAAACTGAATAGTTTGCGCGAGAGACACTTCCAAAGTGGTAAAATGTGTCCCCCTCGCCTTAAACTTCTAAAATAGCAGCGTTTTACCTGAAATAATACTTAGGTACCTCACTGGAAGCTTTCATATGAGATGGCATTTCCGTTTCCCGTCCATTTCTTACCAGTTTTCGTACTTTTATCCCCTCTATACTTCCGGCTCAGTGGCGCCACCTGGAGGTTGCGGGTAGTTTTTAGTTTTCCTAAAAAAGTATCATGCCATTTTTGTTCATTGTCTCATCGTCGTTCATCAGGTAAGTATTTTAATATGCGTTTTATTTCTGGAAGCTTTCATTTGAGATCTGTTTGTTATCGCCTGGTGACGCCGCTTTGATGTATATCTAGGAAGTATGTAGTCTTCTATCTATACATATAATAAAATCGTAGAGTTGCCGTGTCTGTACATTGAATATTTTCGCATAAAAAATACATAGAAATGTCAGAAAAATGACATAGAACACAAAAAAGCAGTTTTTGAAATTCTTTTCTGTTTGTCTGTGCGTCTGTATGTCTGTGCGTCTGTATGTCTGTGCGTCTGTATGTCTGTGCGTTTGGAGGAGCATCACGCATAAACCACTGATTGGATTCAAAATTTAGGTACTTCGAAATATTAAGTGATAATCGGAGCAACATTTAGTGTTTATTTCATCAAAATCGACCCACAAAATCAAAAGATATCGAATTTTAAAGTTTACGAAGAAACTTCATCGAGCGCTAAAATAGGTTGTTTTCATTGAGACTTCAGATACTTGCAATGCCATCTATTGAGAAATTTTTTAATAAGAAATGTGTGAAAAGACCCCGAAACAATGTATTTTTGAGTTATTTTTTAATTAAACACATAATGTTTATATATGTTATTATATTATCATTATTTATCGTAACGTGTAAGCTTCTAAGTTTGAACTTATGAGTAGTTATGAGCATAAAGACAGTTCAGTTACGTTGTAGATCGATAGATGGCGTTGTACTTATGACGCGTTTTTCTGAATCGCGGTGTTAAGATTCTCCGCAGTAGCATAAGGTCAGCCCCATGTTTTATGTTGTTTAACTTGAAGACGTATAATGATGAAATTATTAGCTATGGAAGTATGGATTTGATTGAATTACTAGATTGTTTTTCGATTTACTGGGAGGAGAGTCTCCTCCGGAGTCCGGAGTTACCTGTATCCATAAGTAAACTGTTTTACTAACAGAAGAGATGAATATTTGGTATTATGTTTCAATGTGGCTAAACTATATCAGCCGAACACGTCGATCTTCAAGGTTAAGCAACGCTTGCCGAGGTCGGTCTGTGAATGGGTGACCATTATAACAACCTAGCCTTTTCCTTACTATATTGGCTCGGCTTCCAGACAAACCGGATTCAGCTGAATACCGGTATTTTACGTGGCGCGGCTGCCTACCAGACCTCCACAACTCATTCAATGCAAGATTTCAGTCAGATTTTACTGGCTTTTGACTATCCGTAACGACTGCCAAAGATCTACAAATGCCGGGACCAAAGGCTTAACGTGCTTTCTGAGGCACGAAGGAAACTCGGTATGTCAAGATGGTCACCCACCCACAGACCAACCTTCGCAAGCGTTGCTTAACCTTGAAGATCGATGCGTTCGTCTGTTATAGTTTAGCCTTGAAGATCGGCCCGTGCGGCTGTTTCAATTTAGCCACGAGCTCCTCTATAATAAATCGATTCTATGAACCCAGTAAAACTTTTTTGATATTATAAAATCTTAAAACAAACTATATTTATCAGTGGTCTACGATCAGCAATATTGTCAGTAAAAATCGGAGAAAATGTGTTTCTTTTTGGACTGTTCTGGACGAAATTAAGAATCCACTTGATTCAGCACCATTCGTTCGATAGTTGGTTTTGTTGATTTTGATTCAAGATTAGTTTGTACCAGGAGATTAGGTAGGTACCTGGGCTGGTCGGCATTTCAACCGATAGAGATGATACAGTGCCCTGCATTAGGTACCCTCTTCATAATTATATTCTTAATTCGAGAGAGAGATCAGGATACGTAACTGAACGTAGATTTTGTATATTATGCAATCTATACTAATATTATAAAGCAGAAGAGTTTGTTTGTTTGGTTGAACGCGTTAATCTCAGGAACTACTGGTCCGATTTGAACGAGCTCCTCTATAATAAATCGATTCTATGAACCCAGTAAAACTTTTTTGATATTATAAAATCTTAAAACAAACTATATTTATCAGTGGTCTACGATCAGCAATATTGTCAGTAAAAATCGGAGAAAATGTGTTTCTTTTTGGACTGTTCTGGACGAAATTAAGAATCCACTTGATTCAGCACCTCTACCACCAGCAATCTATACTAATATTATAAAGCAGAAGAGTTTGTTTGTTTGGTTGAACGCGTTAATCTCAGGAACTACTGGTCCGATTTGAAAAAATCTTTCAGTGTTAGATAGCCCATTTATTGAGGAAGGTTATAGGCGTATATATATATATATATATATATATATATATATAATCACGCTGAGACAAATAGGAGCGGAGCAGTAATGGAAAATGTGACGCAGACGAAGTTGCGCGGGTCAGCTAGTATTATACTATAGGCCAATGTGATAGGCAAGAAAGAATAGAATTAAACAAAGTTATTTTAAATAAATATGTATTAATTATTTATTTAATGTTGTTTTCTTTCTCAGGTCTCTGGAGACCCGGTCCTTTGGTAGGCGTACGAGGGGCCGAAACCAACTCGCAGAGGCCCCGTTAGAAATTTCAAATGTAATGGGGCACCAACCGGCGATTATCCCTGTATGTATTTAATGTATTATTATTGTATGTATAGGCAATTCCATGAAAGTACCTAGATAGGTTTACTTGAAAAACATATGAATTTAAGAATTGTTCTAGGTAAACAAAATATTTATTCAGTAATGTTAATTAATTGGATTAAACAATTGTGTGACGTTTTGTGAATCAGTACTTCTCATTATTTCTCGTCTATAAAACTGCTGGAATGTATTAGCTGAACGCCAATTTCCGCGAGCCAAGATTTCATCGAGGGGATGATTTTGAAACCAGCTTTTGGAGGCTACAGCAGACCGGGTGCTACCTGGTGTGGTTGCAATGCCAGCTTCCTTAGACAGGGTCTTTACCCATCCTGCAATGACTGTACGTGAAGCAGGTTTAGCCACACCTCTTAACGTAATAAATAAATTAGTTGATTTTGCCGCCTTACGTACTGTCGTTTAATAATGCTATAGTTTTTTCTATCCAGTATATTGGGTTAAGATTAGTGCTATCGGTATTTAAAAGCAATTTCCAGCCAGATTGCCTATAATTGCTGCTGTCAGTTTTGGAGCCAAACCGAGACCAAAATATTATACCGTTATCAGATCTTATGCAATGATGAGAATCAATATTAAGTAGTAACTCTACTGCCTCTCTCTAAGCCACAATAAAATTGCTGTATAACGTGACGTTTGAAATAGGTTATTTGAATCAATTGTGTAATTATTCAAAAATGAAATTAATTTATCAACATCCCAAACTGGAGGCTTAGTGACCTATGGATTTTTTAGGGCAATTGATTTTAAAACATGTATTGCTAGGCAGTGTGAACTTAACTGACTTGAAGTCTCAGAGTGACATAGTGTAGATATTACTGATTTATGTAAAAGTATTGAATTATACGACAGCTTATCACTTAAATATAAATCACATAAAAACTGCGCTAATTGTGAACCAGGGGGATTAATTAAGTCAAGGTTTTTATTACGACACCACGACGTCCAGCGCTTCCAGGCTACCTCTTAGGTTTTCAGAAACGATTTTCGCCAAGAATTTTTAGGCAGTGATAGTTGTTACATTGAGCATTCCATGTTTTTATCGCGTCGGACCACCCCCACATTTCCAAACTTCGAGGACAATGCTCTCGACTTTCGGCGGTGGGAGTCCCGTCGACGTGTCTATTAGGTATCTCTGTAGGTTTCTCAGAGTTAATGGAGCCACTAGCGCTCGGGCTTTGAGATCGGCACGCCAGAATACCCTCTCCCATCGAGGTACCACTATTAGGAATATTCCTGTCGACTGATTTAAGTGAGACAGAACTTTGGGGACTAGGAATGGTGGTTCCATGGGGCACCGAAGGCGTCGTGGAACAGAGCTTGATGATCTCTCAGATCTAGGGACACATAATTGTACACTACGTGAGCAGTCGCCGAGGCAAATAGATCTATTACTGGGGTTCCCCATTTTGCAAACACAGTTTTTAAACAAGTCGGTAGTAAGTGCCATTCTGGAGGTCGGCGAAGGCGCGATAAGTGGTCTGCATGATTGTTGTATTTGCCCGGAATGAAATGTATGCTGAAGTGTATCTGATGTTGGTCTAACAAATTCAGAATTCGATAAGTTATGTCCAACAGGGATAATGACCTCGTGCCTCCTTCTCTTCGCAGGTAGGAGACCGCAGTCCTGTTGTCGCTTTGAATGGGGAGCGAACTTTGATGAAGCCAATGAACTTGATTCTGAAGAGCGTATAATATTGCTAGCAGTTCTTTTTGATTGCAATGCAGCGATTTCTCTTCTTGTGACCAAGCTCCTGACAGAGCCAAATTGTTCAGTTGTGCCCCCCACGCTTAATCCGATGCATCTGTAGTCAGAAAATTTAGTGGTGGGGGGTATTTATTTATTTATTGACTGACATACATACATATATATAAACACTGACACCTTGTGGTAGTGGGTAGGTCTTTGATGGCAGGACTGGCAGCGAATTTAGGAAAATTAGTAACTGTCGATGATTGAGTCGACCCCGTGGGACAACAAAACTGGCAAAATTTAGAAGTCCTACTATTTTCTGCAACTCCTTCAAAGTTAAGTGCTCTTGTTCGAGAGCCCGATTTATCTTTGTGATGATGCCCTAAACCTTTTCTTTAGGTAGAATTTTTTGATTTTCCCATGGTTTCCATAGTACCCCTAAATAAATGATACTCTTTTGAGGAGACAGAACAGATTTTTCGAAATTTATTTGCCACCCCAGTTTTTGTAATGTTTGTACAGTCACTTTGACATGCTCGCGAAGCGTGTGAATATTCTGGTGTACTAGCAAATAATCGTCCAGGTATACCAGGATCCAGATGTTCCATGTTTCCCGTAATGTTTGGGCCACCCAGTTCGTGAGCATTGACGACACGGTTGGCGCAGTGGTTGAGCGATTGACTGCTGCGCAGCATGTCGCGGGTTCGATTCCCGCACGGAACAAATATTTGTATGGCCTACATGTATTTGTTCCGAGTCTGGGTGTTTTCTATCTATAATATGTATGTATTTACAAAAAAAAATGTATATAAGTAGTTTATCAGCCATCTCGTTACCATAACACAAGCATTAAGTTGCTTAGCTTGGGACTATATAGCGTTGTGTGAAATGTCCAAGGATATTATTATTATTCCGTTTATTCATTTCTATATACATAAAATTTACATTTTTAAATATATCTTAAAAAAACATTAGAAAATACATTTAAAAATATAAAAAATAGTAGCCCACCGGTATCGGGAACAGGGTCCAAGCTACCGGTGGTCAGGGCTCCCGAGAGAGGAATCTCCTAACAATACGCGCCGTGTCCAGGAGTACTGCTTTCTGGATCAAGCCCTTGATCCAGCTGCCCAACGAGAGCCTCTTTAGATGTTGGTCGAGGCTCTTGGCAATTATGCCATTGGCCGTCACGACTATCGGCACAATGACTGCTGTGTTCACATCCCAAATGTCGACAACCTCGCGAGCCAAGTCAAGATACTTACTTTGTTTCTCTTTCTCAGACTTCACGAGGTTCTCGTCATGAGGGACTGCTATATCAACAATCATTGCGCGACGCTCTAGTCGGTCTATCACCACTATGTCAGGCTTATTGGCAACAATAGTCCTGTCAGTGATGATAGACCGATCCCAGTACAACGTGCAATTGCCATTTTCGAGAACTGTGTCGGGCACATACCTTTAGTACGGTACTTCCGATTCCACAAGATTGTATTTCAAAGCAAGTTGCTGGTGGATAATCCTGGCTACAAGGTTGTGCCTGTGCAAATAGTCTCCGTTAGCCAGACTGGAACAACCGGAAATAATGTGGCGAATGGATTCCCCGGGTCGGTGACATGCCCGACATATGTCAACCGTACCGTCCTTCACAATGTATTTCCGGTAGTTGTTCGTCATCATAACTTCGTCCATAATTGCACAGACAAAACCTTCGGTTTCCCCAAAGAGGTCACCAAAACGCAGCCAGGCTACGGACGCTAAGAAATCTACATCAGGCCCATGTAGGACCCGATAAAAGCGTCCGTGAAGCTCCTTGCTTTGCCATACCTCCCTGCGGTCGTTTGTATCTAATACCACAGGTTTGCGCCAGTTCTCGTTAGCCAAGGAGAGCGCGGTAAGGCCTTTGTCCACTGCTACCACATCTCGATACATACCCACGTCGGCCTCAAGGTAGTACTCCCTAAGGCTGCATACCTCACGGTTGTGCAGGGTCTTAGCATTTAAGAAGCCACGACCCCCACACTTCCGCGGGATATACAGCCTCATCACCGATGACCGTGGGTGATGCATCCGATTTGCGGTAAGCAGTGAGCGTACCCTCCTATCCAGGGCGTCAAGTTCCGTCTGAGTCCATTTGAGTATGCCAAAAGAGTACATCAAAACCGGCATGACCCAACCGTTGAAGGCACGCACCTTGTTTCCGCCTGATAAAAGACTGTTAAGTACTTTATTCAGGCGGCTAAAGAAGCGCTCCTTCAACGATTGTTTCATATCAACAGAATTGATGCCTAACGCTTCCGACATACCCAAATACTTGTAAGTTTCAGTTGAAGAGAGGGACCTAAGGTGTATGAAATCCGAGAGTTGTGTTCCCACGGATTCCATAATCTCCCCTCGCTTTACATGCATGACTGCACATTTATCCACACCAAATTCCATCCTGATGGCGCTACTGAAGGCTTCTGTTACCTTTAGTAGCTTCATCAGTTGCAAGTTGTTGGGAGCAAATAGTTTCAAGTCGTCCATGTAAAGGAGGTGCGATATGACCTGACCACCTCTTCTCAACCGGAAGCCTTGCCCTGAACCCTCCAGCAATGTACTGAGAGGATTGAGGGCCACACAAAACCACAGTGGACTCAGACTGTCGCCCTGAAATATGCCACGCTCGATCCTTATGGGGTCGCCGTTCACCTGGGTCTGTCGACACGCTGGATAGTGAAGGACCGTCCTCCACTGCCCCATACAAGACATCAGGAAGGTGCGTAGAACTGCATTAACTTTATACAGCTCCAGCACCCTCATGAGCCATGTATGTGGCACTGAGTCATAGGCCTTCTTATAATCTATCCAGCATGTCGGCAGATCCCTTCGGGAACGACGAACCTGTTGGCTAATGGCAATGTCAATGAGGAGCAGCTCCTTAGTACCGCGGGACCCGTTCCTACATCCATTTTGAGAGGCAGACATAATTGAATTACTATCAATATGATGGTTTATCTTAGCTCTCAAAATGGATGTAAGAACTTTATAGACCGTCGGTAAACACGTGATCGGTCTATAATTTTTAGGCTCCGCGGTACTACCTGATTTATGGAGCAGGTGGGTTATTCCTGTAGTTAGGAACTGGGGCAGCGACCCTGACTCTAAGGCAGACTGGAATTGAGATGCCAAGCGAGCGTGCGATCCTTGAAACCATTTTATCCAAAAGTTGTGCAGCCCGTCCGGTCCTGGAGATTTCCAGTTAGGCAACGGACGAACTGCACGAGCTACATCTTGGGGGCTGATGTTAATTGCCCCCATTTCTGGTATCGGATCGCACGCACGCTCGACATCCCGAGTCCAATCGCCCTCGGTATGACTGACAGGCACCGACCAGATGTTGCGCCAGAATAAGCACATGGCGTCATCATCCGGTAGGCGCGTATCAGTCATGCCTGGGTCCGGTCGCTCCCAAGCCCTATAAACCCACCTCTCATTGCTTCGGAATGTGCGATTTTGAGTGTATCGCTCCACTCGCCGCTTGTACCGACGAATACGGTTTGCCCATGCATAGATTTTCTGCTTCAGGAAATCGATACGCTCTGTGACGCAGGACAGATAATCCCGAGGACTGATGTCAGTCCCCGAAAACGCCCGCCTCACAAAGCGCATCACTCTTGGGCGAGTGTTGCCCTCCCTGAAGCAGATAAGTTTGCCGATGAGTGCTCTAGCCTCACCGATACGACGCTCGATCCTGCACTGCCAAGCTGGTACGGCTGGTCGTGTAACTCTGTCACTATTAGGAAATTTGACATGAGCTACACGACATGCCGCTGCAGCCGCACAGTATAAGATCGAGTGGGTATCGGCGAGGTCTTCGCTACTAGCAAAATAATTTGCTAGTTGCGAATCTAGAGCACACACCAGCGCCCTATTTTTCTTGTGCATGGGCAAACGAGGTAGCCGAGGCCTAAGCTCTGGCGGTATGGAGCGATACTCTCGGAAAGCATCCTCCAAAGCGCTCCTCAATCGCTCATTGCACTGGGTACTCACGGATATAGCCCCGCCATCATCATCTGCACCTACGCAGACGGGTCGCGGTGAAACACTTATACTGGGTTGTATTTGAACCGCGGCGGGTGGCGAAGCTGGTGAGACGCGGCTGTTCCGTGATTCCAGACGCAGTCTATCAAGTACGGCTTCATCCAACATACGGTTACGCTGGATGACCCGCACCTGATCCGATAGTCGTTGTGCTGAAACGTTGACAGCTGGCTCAAGTACCTACCTGAAACAGAGAGAGCATCCGACCACGGTACGCAGTCAGGTTAGTTCCCCCCTCTGTAGCCCCAAAGTATGAGCGCATGACATTTTCATTGATGGCTTGTGTCCATCGCATGCGCTGCACACTTCCACCGATAGCGGGGACCCTGTCAGAGACCGGTGGGCCTCGAGGTCCCAAGCTGGCCGGTGGTCGGCCTCGTCCGCGCCGACGCGCAGGTGGTGGTGTCGTCGGCGGCGAGAAGTATTCGTCGCTCGAGCTCGACGTAACTGCAGCAACCGGAATCTCTGGACTCGCGGCTGGCGCTGGTCCCGGCGGCTGCGAGGCGGAGCTGAGCGACGAACCCGAAGATGGTGTTGGTGCGGCTTGTAGTAGAGTGTCGGCTACTAGGCTGGTAAGGCTTTTGTGAAGACCTTTCAGTTTTGGGGGGCCAAAAAGCCTTACGGACCCCACCAGCCTTCTCTAAAGTAGAGGTAAAGGGCTCGGCATTAAATATGTAAGTACTAGAAGGAGGTACTTTATTCAGGAATGCTTTCACTAGTGGGTCTCTTACTTGACTTATAACTTCTGTACGCATTTCAATACTTTCGGCTCTATGACCGCAGGCTAATTGCAAAAGGTCTGAGGATATTTTATGAAATTCGCCCTTCTGAAATAATTCGTCAATCTTTCCATTTAAATTATCAAAATTGATACATTCTGTATTTTGTGCCCATGAAAGAAGATTGCGAATACCTTCCTGCAATGATTGTCTTTGTTTTAATATGCAGTAGGTTAAGGCTGCGTAGGATTTATCAGCATGTGCCAGATGACGTAAGGTGTCATACGCTTTTACCTCCTCATTTGTTTCCAGAGGGCTTAGTGTGAGTTTTCTAACGTACTCGATCGTGTTAACGTAAACGTTTGCTTATGTCAAAGTGTATAGAAAAAAAGAGGTTATCTGTTATTCTCACCAGGCGGCGCTTATTCAGTTTCAATACAAATTGGCATTTACGCTAACGCAATCGAGAACGTTAAAAAACTCACACTAACCCCTCAGGTCTATAAAGCCAGGAGTGTGATTGTATAATTTTTGCGTATCGGCGTATCTCACTTCTGACCAAGAAGTACTACCGAAACGCTGGATATCTATCAACTTCTTCAAAAGACTGTCAGGGGTTTTTGGAACTAATGGTTTTTAAGTTTAGTATCAATGTCAAAATTGAAATCTAAACATGTATTTTGACGTTCTTGATTTGAACAAGCCTCGTCACTAATTTGTTCATAAAGTTGACCACTAATTTCAGAGCAAACAGAAGCGTCCTCATAACAAGCTTTAGCAAGGTTACTTGTGGTATTAATTTGTTTGCGAAGCTCACCCATTTCCTTAAGAAGTTTGTCCATCATATGACTGGAACGCCGAGCACGTTTCCTTTTCTTATGGCGGCGGCGGCGGTGGTTGGACCGCGCTCGCTTGCTGCCCAGAGTAGACGTACTTGACGAACTAACACTTGTAGCACTACTGCTGCTGCTGCTGCTACTTCGGTGTCGCTTGCGATTCAATCCAATCGGACCAGGCACCGCCAGCGGTTCCGTATCGGGGTTGTGGTTATTACACTCCATCACTGCAAACGACTTATGTTCGATCTCATGCAATGGAAATATAACACCACAATTGATTACGAAAAATTTTCTGGTAAAAATTTACAAGTAAATACGAAAATAACGGTAGTGATCCGAACGGAAAAACCGTTAAAAACTTTGATCACGTACGTATTTTTCATAAAAGTGTTACCTCTAAAAGAGGGTACTTACGGTCCAAGACTTATCCTCTTTGAAGAACACTTTACACTTTTTACTTAATTTAAAAATATGTATTCACTAAATATTCACTTATACGTATTTAAGCAACTTGCGCGGACAGTCACTGCGCACAAGTTGCTTCGACGGAGAATAAAAAGCCAATGAACAAAAATAGCATGATACTTTTTTAGGAAAACTAAAAACTACCCGCAACCACCAGGTGGCGCCACTGAGCCGGAAGTATAGAGGGGATAAAAGTACGAAAACTGGTAAGAAATGGACGGGAAACGGAAATGCCATCTCATATGAAAGCTTCCAGTGACGGTCAAGTAGTTTAATAAGAGAATAATAAAAGTAAAAAAATATATGATGTAGGTACATTACCATGTAAACTACCAGCGAAAATTGGTTTGAACGAGATCTAGTAAGTAGTTTTTTTTTAATACGTCATAAATCGTAAATCGCAACTTCTGCTTACGGAACCCTCAGTGCGCGAGTCCGACTCGCACTTGGCCGGTTTTTTGACTTATGCGTTAAATAGTATAATGTACTAGTCTCTTATGGCAGTTACGCCTGGGTGAAATATAGAAATTGTTCCAAGTGGATGTGAATAAGTATCAATTGTCCTTTTCCAAGGTCCAGTCTATCTCTACTGAAATTCATCAAAAATAGATCTACGGTTTAGGTGTGAAAACGTAACTGACGGTTATAGAGTTCCGTACCGAGTACCGCCAGCTTCATGTATAAACTGTGGGAGGGAGACAGAGTTATACAAAACTCATAACACTATCCCTTTTTCTGAGCTTAATCATGATCGTATTGGCACGTCATAGTAGCACCCTTGTATCGGTTTCTGTTAGTGGCTTAGCCCGTGCGATCGGATAACAACTTCCTTAATTACCTTTTACAAACAATTTTATTTATTTATTAGCCTCCGACAGTGGCTATGTCCGCATCATAGGCGGAAAAATATAATTTTATATAAATATATAAAAATATAAAGAATATAACTTTTACAGTACACGTTTAAAATTGTAATTTAGTGTCATGTTTGATAAAAACAAGTATCGAGCGACCAATCATTCTAAATCGCGTTTCTATCTTTACGATTTACTTTAGGGTATGTTAAATTTTCATGTAATGATTTTTATTTATTAAAAAACTCATAATTAATTAGATTTTCAGACGTTCAAAAATCCTAAAAAGTACTGCAACCCCGCCTTAAGGTACAATTCCGATCTTGTCGACCGCGACGCTATACTACAATCGGCGAAAATGAAATGCGACCGCGACCCATTGCTTTGTGTGAACCCGATGTTTGTTTGCACCCATAAGTTTTAATAGTAATTCTTACAAAGCACTAGGTCGCGGTCGGGCGTCGCGGTCGCCAAGATTGGAATTGTACCTACCTTAAGAGTATTGAAAAATAATGGACACGTATAACCACGGCGTGACGTTTTGACAATTTTAAAATAATAATAGAATACTCTATAATATGTTTACACCATATAAGTTACACAAAAAATAGATGAAGTAAACATTACATAGGGTGACACAATGGGCGGCCTTATCGCTAAGAGCGATCTTTTCAAGACAACCTTTGGATGGATTGAAAAGCGTCGTATAACAAAATGGGTCAATTTTTTTTGATAATCTAACTGACGGACTAATTCGATTTTTGCCGTGAACAAGCCTTGTTTGTTTCCCTAAATAAATAAATAAATAAAAAACAACTGGTTGAACTCCGGGAGTGCCGGCAAAAGTGAAAAATTGAACATTAACATTGTGCATTTTTAATTCATCCGTCTTACGAATTTTCAATCAGGTCACGTGTCCTGACGCGAGTTTTACATTCTATACCCACCCCAAGGAAAGTGCTCAACGCCGCTAAAGAAGTTTACACTTCAAAATGTATTACTTACCGAGTAGGTATCCTCTGTGCCTTGGATGGCACGCTAAGCTTTTATTACTTACCGAGTAGGTATCCTCTGTGCCTTGGATGGCACGCTAAGCTTTTATTACTTACCGAGTAGGTATCCTCTGTGCCTTGGATGGCACGCTAAGCTTTTATTACTTACCGAGTAGGTATCCTCTGTGCCTTGGATGGCACGCTAAGCTTTTATTACTTACCGAGTAGGTATCCTCTGTGCCTTGGATGGCACGCTAAGCTTTTATTACTTACCGAGTAGGTATCCTCTGTGCCTTGGATGGCACGCTAAGCTTTTATTACTTACCGAGTAGGTATCCTCTGTGCCTTGGATGGCACGCTAAGCTTTTATTACTTACCGAGTAGGTATCCTCTGTGCCTTGGATGGCACGCTAAGCTTTTATTACTTACCGAGTAGGTATCCTCTGTGCCTTGGATGGCACGCTAAGCTTTTATTACTTACCGAGTAGGTATCCTCTGTGCCTTGGATGGCACGCTAAGCTTTTATTACTTACCGAGTAGGTATCCTCTGTGCCTTGGATGGCACGCTAAGCTTTTATTACTTACCGAGTAGGTATCCTCTGTGCCTTGGATGGCACGCTAAGCTTTTATTACTTACCGAGTAGGTATCCTCTGTGCCTTGGATGGCACGCTAAGCTTTTATTACTTACCGAGTAGGTATCCTCTGTGCCTTGGATGGCACGCTAAGCTTTTATTACTTACCGAGTAGGTATCCTCTGTGCCTTGGATGGCACGCTAAGCTTTTATTACTTACCGAGTAGGTATCCTCTGTGCCTTGGATGGCACGCTAAGCTTTTATTACTTACCGAGTAGGTATCCTCTGTGCCTTGGATGGCACGCTAAGCTTTTATTACTTACCGAGTAGGTATCCTCTGTGCCTTGGATGGCACGCTAAGCTTTTATTACTTACCGAGTAGGTATCCTCTGTGCCTTGGATGGCACGCTAAGCTTTTATTACTTACCGAGTAGGTATCCTCTGTGCCTTGGATGGCACGCTAAGCTTTTATTACTTACCGAGTAGGTATCCTCTGTGCCTTGGATGGCACGCTAAGCTTTTATTACTTACCGAGTAGGTATCCTCTGTGCCTTGGATGGCACGCTAAGCTTTTATTACTTACCGAGTAGGTATCCTCTGTGCCTTGGATGGCACGCTAAGCTTTTATTACTTACCGAGTAGGTATCCTCTGTGCCTTGGATGGCACGCTAAGCTTTTATTACTTACCGAGTAGGTATCCTCTGTGCCTTGGATGGCACGCTAAGCTTTTATTACTTACCGAGTAGGTATCCTCTGTGCCTTGGATGGCACGCTAAGCTTTTATTACTTACCGAGTAGGTATCCTCTGTGCCTTGGATGGCACGCTAAGCTTTTATTACTTACCGAGTAGGTATCCTCTGTGCCTTGGATGGCACGCTAAGCTTTTATTACTTACCGAGTAGGTATCCTCTGTGCCTTGGATGGCACGCTAAGCTTTTATTACTTACCGAGTAGGTATCCTCTGTGCCTTGGATGGCACGCTAAGCTTTTATTACTTACCGAGTAGGTATCCTCTGTGCCTTGGATGGCACGCTAAGCTTTTATTACTTACCGAGTAGGTATCCTCTGTGCCTTGGATGGCACGCTAAGCTTTTATTACTTACCGAGTAGGTATCCTCTATGCCTTGGATGGCACGCTAAGCTTTTATTACTTACCGAGTAGGTATCCTCTGTGCCTTGGATGGCACGCTAAGCTTTTATTACTTACCGAGTAGGTATCCTCTGTGCCTTGGATGGCACGCTAAGCTTTTATTACTTACCGAGTAGGTATCCTCTGTGCCTTGGATGGCACGCTAAGCTTTTATTACTTACCGAGTAGGTATCCTCTGTGCCTTGGATGGCACGCTAAGCTTTTATTACTTACCGAGTAGGTATCCTCTGTGCCTTGGATGGCACGCTAAGCTTTTATTACTTACCGAGTAGGTATCCTCTGTGCCTTGGATGGCACGCTAAGCTTTTATTACTTACCGAGTAGGTATCCTCTATGCCTTGGATGGCACGCTAAGCTTTTATTACTTACCGAGTAGGTATCCTCTGTGCCTTGGATGGCACGCTAAGCTTTTATTACTTACCGAGTAGGTATCCTCTGTGCCTTGGATGGCACGCTAAGCTTTTATTACTTACCGAGTAGGTATCCTCTGTGCCTTGGATGGCACGCTAAGCTTTTATTACTTACCGAGTAGGTATCCTCTGTGCCTTGGATGGCACGCTAAGCTTTTATTACTTACCGAGTAGGTATCCTCTGTGCCTTGGATGGCACGCTAAGCTTTTATTACTTACCGAGTAGGTATCCTCTATGCCTTGGATGGCACGCTAAGCTTTTATTACTTACCGAGTAGGTATCCTCTGTGCCTTGGATGGCACGCTAAGCTTTTATTACTTACCGAGTAGGTATCCTCTGTGCCTTGGATGGCACGCTAAGCTTTTATTACTTACCGAGTAGGTATCCTCTGTGCCTTGGATGGCACGCTAAGCTTTTATTACTTACCGAGTAGGTATCCTCTGTGCCTTGGATGGCACGCTAAGCTTTTATTACTTACCGAGTAGGTATCCTCTGTGCCTTGGATGGCACGCTAAGCTTTTATTACTTACCGAGTAGGTATCCTCTGTGCCTTGGATGGCACGCTAAGCTTTTATTACTTACCGAGTAGGTATCCTCTGTGCCTTGGATGGCACGCTAAGCTTTTATTACTTACCGAGTAGGTATCCTCTGTGCCTTGGATGGCACGCTAAGCTTTTATTACTTACCGAGTAGGTATCCTCTGTGCCTTGGATGGCACGCTAAGCTTTTATTACTTACCGAGTAGGTATCCTCTGTGCCTTGGATGGCACGCTAAGCTTTTATTACTTACCGAGTAGGTATCCTCTGTGCCTTGGATGGCACGCTAAGCTTTTATTACTTACCGAGTAGGTATCCTCTGTGCCTTGGATGGCACGCTAAGCTTTTATTACTTACCGAGTAGGTATCCTCTGTGCCTTGGATGGCACGCTAAGCTTTTATTACTTACCGAGTAGGTATCCTCTGTGCCTTGGATGGCACGCTAAGCTTTTATTACTTACCGAGTAGGTATCCTCTGTGCCTTGGATGGCACGCTAAGCTTTTATTACTTACCGAGTAGGTATCCTCTGTGCCTTGGATGGCACGCTAAGCTTTTATTACTTACCGAGTAGGTATCCTCTGTGCCTTGGATGGCACGCTAAGCTTTTATTACTTACCGAGTAGGTATCCTCTGTGCCTTGGATGGCACGCTAAGCTTTTATTACTTACCGAGTAGGTATCCTCTGTGCCTTGGATGGCACGCTAAGCTTTTATTACTTACCGAGTAGGTATCCTCTGTGCCTTGGATGGCACGCTAAGCTTTTATTACTTACCGAGTAGGTATCCTCTGTGCCTTGGATGGCACGCTAAGCTTTTATTACTTACCGAGTAGGTATCCTCTGTGCCTTGGATGGCACGCTAAGCTTTTATTACTTACCGAGTAGGTATCCTCTGTGCCTTGGATGGCACGCTAAGCTTTTATTACTTACCGAGTAGGTATCCTCTGTGCCTTGGATGGCACGCTAAGCTTTTATTACTTACCGAGTAGGTATCCTCTGTGCCTTGGATGGCACGCTAAGCTTTTATTACTTACCGAGTAGGTATCCTCTGTGCCTTGGATGGCACGCTAAGCTTTTATCCTCTGTGCCTTGGATGGCACGCTAAGCTTTTATCCTCTGTGCCTTGGATGGCACGCTAAGCTTTTATCCTCTGTGCCTTGGATGGCACGCTAAGCTTTTATTACTTACCGAGTAGGTATCCTCTGTGCCTTGGATGGCACGCTAAGCTTTTATCCTCTGTGCCTTGGATGGCACGCTAAGCTTTTATCCTCTGTGCCTTGGATGGCACGCTAAGCTTTTATCCTCTGTGCCTTGGATGGCACGCTAAGCTTTTATCCTCTGTGCCTTGGATGGCACGCTAAGCTTTTATTACTTACCGAGTAGGTATCCTCTGTGCCTTGGATGGCACGCTAAGCTTTTATTACTTACCGAGTAGGTATCCTCTGTGCCTTGGATGGCACGCTAAGCTTTTATTACTTACCGAGTAGGTATCCTCTGTGCCTTGGATGGCACGCTAAGCTTTTATTACTTACCGAGTAGGTATCCTCTGTGCCTTGGATGGCACGCTAAGCTTTTATTACTTACCGAGTAGGTATCCTCTGTGCCTTGGATGGCACGCTAAGCTTTTATTACTTACCGAGTAGGTATCCTCTGTGCCTTGGATGGCACGCTAAGCTTTTATTACTTACCGAGTAGGTATCCTCTGTGCCTTGGATGGCACGCTAAGCTTTTATTACTTACCGAGTAGGTATCCTCTGTGCCTTGGATGGCACGCTAAGCTTTTATTACTTACCGAGTAGGTATCCTCTATGCCTTGGATGGCACGCTAAGCTTTTATTACTTACCGAGTAGGTATCCTCTGTGCCTTGGATGGCACGCTAAGCTTTTATTACTTACCGAGTAGGTATCCTCTGTGCCTTGGATGGCACGCTAAGCTTTTATTACTTACCGAGTAGGTATCCTCTGTGCCTTGGATGGCACGCTAAGCTTTTATTACTTACCGAGTAGGTATCCTCTGTGCCTTGGATGGCACGCTAAGCTTTTATTACTTACCGAGTAGGTATCCTCTGTGCCTTGGATGGCACGCTAAGCTTTTATTACTTACCGAGTAGGTATCCTCTGTGCCTTGGATGGCACGCTAAGCTTTTATTACTTACCGAGTAGGTATCCTCTGTGCCTTGGATGGCACGCTAAGCTTTTATTACTTACCGAGTAGGTATCCTCTGTGCCTTGGATGGCACGCCAAGCTTTTATCAGCCGTTACGGATTGTCAGAAGCCAGGAAATCTGACACCTGTCTTGCCTAATGGTAAGAGTTAGGCGCGGGACAAATACAACAGGCGTCGGGCGGAGGCGAGGCGCGAGCGAGGCGCGGGCGCGACGCCACTTCTTTGATATTTCATACAAAATGTATAGAAGAGGTGGGGCGCAAGACAGTGTGCGTTCGCCCAGCGAAATGTTGTTGAATTAAAAGATTTTAATTATGCAGATATTTAGTGTATGACGTCGTATAATTGTGTATGATATAAAAAAATTTGTGCACGCAGCCATTGTGGAGAAATTCACCAAACACTGATTCCGCTGGGCGAACGTTGTCCTGGCGGAACTTTTTTTAATCCATAGATTTTAGAAGAAAAGAGATGTGTCCAAAAATTAGTGTGTATTTGTGTGTAATTGTGTATGTATGAATAAAATTAGTGCATGCATAAACTTCGGAGAAATTCAAGTTTCCGCTACGCGAACGTTTGGCCATTACCTAGTTTTCATATAAAGCGCTTACATAGAGAGCTGTAGATTTTTACGTAAGTTGTTTTGAATTTGTTTATATTTGTTTAAAAAACAGATTTAGAAAAAATCGTAGGGCTTAAAAGATAAAAATATAAACGTAAAATACGCTTATTAGGTCTTAGTTCTTAAAGTATGCACTTTGGGGTCTAGATTTTCACGTTTATACAAACCTTGTAAGTGTCTGCAACATGTTGCTAAGTATCAATGATGTTCCGTTAGTAATTAAAGAGTTATAGGACAATTTACCATGAATTGATCACTGTTTACAAAGCAGTCAAATATCACGCCGTTCTAAAGGAATTGCATGGTAAAATGTATGCCAATAATTAGTGTATTCATTAAACTATTCACATGCAAAATTTCATGTCATTTTATTCAGTAATTAAAGAAAAACAATTATAATACTGACGAAGCATCGA
The DNA here is from genome assembly GCA_963859965.1 of Ceramica pisi. Classification (NCBI taxonomy): domain Eukaryota; kingdom Metazoa; phylum Arthropoda; class Insecta; order Lepidoptera; family Noctuidae; genus Ceramica; species Ceramica pisi. Next base: position 12,802,426 of record OY982554.1, read on the forward strand.
AAACCTACATAACCCGACCAAGTTCGGATGGCTACAAAAAAGCGGCCGTGCCATATATCTTAGAAACGTTCTTAACCTTGCAATATAGTATTTATTAATATGGTGCAGTTACGTACACAAGCGTTAGGAAAAAATAAAACAATTGCATTTCTTGAATGAAAATTATTTTTTTAATAATAACGCCACTATCTACGATAAAAATAAATCTTCAATTAACAAGTACTTCTCTATTTAAATATTCGAGTACAAAAATATTTTTAATTACATATAATACTTAATTATGTAAGGTAATTATGATAACGTTAACAAACGCTTGCAACGACAGCAATAGACTTAAATGTGTTTTAACTAAAATAGGTTTAATAAACGATTATGAATATAAGGGTAAGTATAATATTTCGAGCTTCAATAAAAATTAAAATCACATCACATAACTAGACTATTCAGTTGTTTAGATTTGATCAACATTAAAAAAGTGCTTATAAACTAAAACATTGGTATAAAAAAGGTATTTTCAAGAAAATATTCTTAAATGAGTAGCAAATACAGTAAATAACCTCAACATACATAAGTCACTACCAGTACAACGGTATACATCAATTAAAAAATCGATTCAAGAAGTAGTTTTTTTAAGTTATTAGATTGTTTGATCCACTAAAGTTGCAAAGGGGAACGCTCGTGCATGCCTAGTCCATTGGTTAAATAGTGTAATAAGCTACAATATGATAAATATTTACCTAAACAGTAGTAGGTACTTACATGTGGTAATTATTTAATTTCCCTAAGGGGTCTATACTTAGTTAGAATCCTGATCCGTGAAATCTTCAATAGAAATTAGCTGTATGAATTTTATTTGTCTTAAATAATAGGTATATCTAGATTATATCTAAAGTCTCAAAAGCATACTTAAATAAAGTACCTACGTAAATAGTACCTACTATCTGTCATAGTCAAATACATTTAAAAAGTAGGTGTACAAAAATAAATGACATTATTATATCGAAACAACAATTGTGTTATCACCTATACCAATTCAATACCGATATTATACTGTAAATTTTGGGATGTTACCTAAATATATTGCACGGCCGCTTTTTTGTAGCTATTCGAACTTGGTCGGGTTATGTAGGTTTTCGATGCTTCGTCAGTATTATAATTGTTTTTCTTTAATTACTGAATTTAATGACATGAAATTATGCATGTGAATAGTTGAATGAATACACTAATTATTGGCATACATTTTACCATGCAATTCCTTTAGAACGGCGTGATATTTGACTGCTTTGTAAACAGTGATCAATTCATGGTAAATTGTCCTATAACTCTTTAATTACTAACGGAACATCATTGATACTTAGCAACATGTTGCAGACACTTACAAGGTTTGTATAAACGTGAAAATCTAGACCCCAAAGTGCATACTTTAACCCTCTGTAGGTCAAGATCTCCAATTCTTAAAATAAATAGTGAAAAATGTTTATCGCGAGAAATAAAAATACACGTGTTTCTGGAAAAAACTTAATATTTTAATTTAATTCAGAAAATCACATTTAAAGGGAGTGTGACATAAATGTCACACTGCACTATAAAGGCAATTATAAAACTTAGCATAAGTGAATTTGTTTAAAACAGTTGTTGTGTTTATTGTAACATAGAGCAACTCCACACTTCTCGCACATGGTTTGTGACACACCAGAGCATTTGGGAAGTTTGCAGCGTATTCTCTTTTCTGTCCAGACAGGCCAGTGTCCTGTCTGATGCTGCCTTACTGCCACTGGAGGAACATGTTGCGCTGGACCTTTGTGTCTTTTTCATTGCAGCTCGTCTTCGATAGATCGACGGTTCTTCGTCTTGGATAGAACACCAAACTTACATAAAGTCGTTCTAATTTCGAGCCGAAAATCAGCCGAATTCTAAAGTTTTTCCTGCGAACCGTTTGCTTTATGAATTATTTTGTAAAGAAGCCATGCGTTTGCCATGTCAAATGCAGGTATTCAATACCTTGGATATGTCGCTATCTCGAAGAGGTCGAAAAGCTATTCTAAAAATAAAGCAAATGAATAATGTAGGAATCCCTTTCATGAAGAAAAAATTACCCACGTTAGGCAATGTGACATTTCTGGTACAAACACGACAGAAAGTCAAACTCATTGAAGACACTCGTATACATAAAAACCCACACTACTACACAAAGAACATGTACTCACCTTGTATATTTTCGAAACTGCACACGATTTACCACGTTTTTCTATTTTTCGCCGATTTTTTATAAATTGTCAAAAGCAAGTAGGTCGTTTGAACCGAGCGGTCGACAAACAACTGATGTTACGCGCCACTAATGCCATCTACATTTTTTGTGTTGCACTTAGTTGTAACATTGGTTTGCCGCAGATATGGTACACTGACTCAAAATGGACTTGAAATAATATCTTAATTTTAATTGGCAAGGAATCGGTTTGTGACAGAAATGTCACACGGCGCTACAGAGGGTTAAGAACTAAGACCTAATAAGCGTATTTTACGTTTATATTTTTATCTTTTAAGCCCTACGATTTTTTCTAAATCTGTTTTTTAAACAAATATAAACAAATTCAAAACAACTTATGTAAAAATCTACAGCTCTCTATGTAAGCGCTTTATATGAAAACTAGGTAATGGCCAAACGTTCGCGTAGCGGAAACTTGAATTTCTCCGAAGTTTATGCATGCACTAATTTTATTCATACATACACAATTACACACAAATACACACTAATTTTTGGACACATCTCTTTTCTTCTAAAATCTATGGATTAAAAAAAGTTCCGCCAGGACAACGTTCGCCCAGCGGAATCAGTGTTTGGTGAATTTCTCCACAATGGCTGCGTGCACAAATTTTTTTATACCATACACAATTATACGACGTCATACACTAAATATCTGCATAATTAAAATCTTTTAATTCAACAACATTTCGCTGGGCGAACGCACACCGCAAGACATACTGACTGAGACGGCGGGGCGCGGGCGTGGAGCGGGCGCCGCTTCCTCGCCCCCGGCGCACCACAAGAAGACGTCATATTGCATGCATCCACTGTGTTCGCCCGCGCCACGTCTTTCCGACACCGTTTGCGCGCCTGTTCTGCGCTGCACCGGCGCCGCGCCCGCACCTCGCCCGCGCCTCGCCTCCGCTGTTGTATTGTGTTCTGTGGTTGTATTTGTCCCACGCCTTACGGGGTTATAAGGTCGTTCCATATAAAATACTGGTATTCAGCCGACCCTAATATAGTTGAGAAAAGGCAGGGCAGATGATAAGTCTGAAGATAAAAATATACTACAATTCAAAGTCTAGTTCTATATTTAGGTACTAGCTGTCCCCGTGTACGTTACCCCAGCAAGAAAGTATCTCCTAGAGTTAAATGAGTGGAACGTATAGTTGGTGCCTTATCTGGTGTAAATGTGCCCCAACGTAAAAAATGTGTGCCCCCTGTCGTTTTGGAAAAAAAACGGAAAAAACGATTCTTGCTGGGGTAACGTTTTTCTAGCAGGAAAATTCTAAACGAATGATCGGAGAGAGAAAAATTGTGCATGGCCAGAGAGCTTACATATGTGCCAAAATGTGCCCACAAAAATAAAATCTGTGCCCCTTCAGATTTACGAGATATTGCATTTCCTGCTGGAGTAACGTTTTGATGAATCGTATATCTCTAAAACCATTGCATGTGCCCATGTAGAATAAACATACACGAGTAGCTCTTAATGTGTGCCCCTATGTGCCCCAAATTAGATTTCAGAAAATATTTATAGTTTTCAAGTTATCGCGGTTTTATGAAAACCCGAAAAAACATCGCAGCGCCTAAATGAGACAAGGTATAAGTTCGCTGAAAACTGTATTCGGTCCGTCTTGAAGCTAATAATAACCATACAAAGTTTCAAAACTGTTCATGCATGCGTTTTTGAATAATCTTGCTAAAAGTCAAAACGATGGTGTCATAATTTTGACGGCAAAATACAAGGAACCGGCTCAATCCCAGATGTGTAGGTGTAAACCAAAATCTTGTGCCTTTAGTCAAAAATATATGGTGAAAATATTCAGCTTGGAATGTTTCGCATTATGTAAATATTAACAAAAAACCAAAATATGTAATCAACGGCTGGTTATCCGACCAAATTTGAATGACTACTAAAAAGCGACGCCTTCTTTACTTTACTCACTAACCGGTTCACACGTGTTGTGCCTGAGTACACTGAAGTAGAAAAGTAATAAGAAATAAAATAAAGTTTATTTATTTATTTATTTATTTAACACTTTAAGCACAAATGTACAGAGGCGGACGGCGGCGAAGTTGTTATTGGATTATATTATACTATCTGTTTCTATGACCTTACACATGATTAAGTACATTATAAATAGTAGCCTAATGCCTAAGTGCTATTCCAAGGTAAGCTATCTTCTCCATTCTAAATTATTTTATACATTCAGTAATTTATGTGTGAACGAAATAAATATATCCAGGATCCAGGATCTATTTGTCAGGTCTTTGACCTAAAATTTTATTGGTCTCGATGTTTAAAAAAAAATATAGTTCATGAAATGTGTGATCAACACTTACCTACTATTAAGACTTTTTACAAAAAAATACAACCGACTTCCAAAAAAAAACACTACAAAGTAAAAAATAACTTTAATTTCGGAACTCGGTGTCAAAATACGAAGAAACTAACAAAAACACCGACTTCCGAAATTAAAGTTATTTTTTACTTTGTAGTGTTTTTTTTGGAAGTCGGTTGTATTTTTTTGTAAAAAGTTTTTTATTTTTCACTTTTTAGTGGTACCCCATACCTAACAACCTCCTTTTTGAAGTAGGTTAATAATTATACAGAAGAAAATTTGCAAAAGAAGCTCACTTTAAGAAGTGTTTATTAGTTTTTAGACTAGATGCTGATAATCCAGGCTGCAGCATCAGGCCAGACTTATGTCAACATTGCATTGAACTTAAAATTTAGTCCTGTTTAAAATGAGCCCAAACACGACTATGGTGCTGTAATTTCAAGGTTTGTACTTTTTCTGATGCTCCTGGCTTCAGCATCAGGTCTCTATGTACTTCGGTGTTCCTCATTAACAGTACGTTTATCCACACATTGAGCCCTTTTCAATGACCCTAAACACGATATATCTGCTGTTAGCTGTCGAGGAGTTAGGTACTCTGCAGCATCAGGTCATGACTTGATGATCATGAGACCAAATGTGGCAAATGCCCTATCAAACATCAAAACAATTTACTAAAACAATCCTTGCCTGTTCGAGTAACTTCTTACCTACTGTTAAGGAGTTGTACCTTCCATCATCAGTCCAGCTACCTGAGATGGTGACAACCATACGCAAATACACAAGATACTTCATAATATATGCGAAAAATAATGAGTAAGCCTATAAAATTTGAGGTTTGCCCTCGATTTCTCTAAGATCCCATCATCAGATCCTAACTTGGTGACAGTGGGACCACCTCAGAACTATCTTCTTTCGAACAAAAAAAGAATTTTGAAAATCCGTCGACAATTGGCGGAGTATTCGATGAACAAACATAAAAAAAAAAACATACAAACATCCGAACATAGTACCTCCTCCTTTTTGTGAAGTCGGTAAAAAGAGGTAGCTCTTTTTTGTATATCAATAAAAAGCCCGTATTTGTAACGCCTTTATGAACTTGGAGGGTTGTATTGGTCATTTTGATGATTATACTTCTTAATAATATTTTAATCAACATAAAACCTAGCACTGGCGTGCAAATTGCAAAAAACGTAAGAAAATTTGAATTTCGCGGGTTGGTTGGAGCGTTCACCATACCCAAATAAATTTTGGTACCTACAGTTTTGATAGTTTATTAGAATACTCTGTCTACGTTTTATTTAGTGTATACCTATTGGCAACCGCACAATGATCTGTGTTTCAACAACGTGTTTCCATTTTGTATGTCGTATTACGTAGTTATGAGGGATTTATAATTATTAATCAACGATTATAAGCTGATTATGTAGGGTCACATAATTTTGATTTGATGGCGTTTTAGATATATAAGTGACATTCCACAGTCAAGTGATAATGTTGTTACGTATATATGATAAATATGATTATTTATAGCCAAATACCATCAGATAATTTGTGCACATTCGATGTTTACAGTTATATCTTCATGCGGTTAACTAGGTACTAACACATGTGATTTTTTGTATGTTAGACTTAGATGAAAAACTGATCTGTGATTTAAATAATAATGACTACACAACGTGCAAATAATTTCTAATATTTATAGGTAGGAAATTTGATCTCTGATTTGAATTACTTAGGGAATAAAAATAATAATTTCCACATCAACAAGCTGTTTCATTAATATAATCACAAGGTGCATTTAGTATATTTTAGCCCCCAAAACTTTTGAACGCGACTGTACGGACAACGCTTAGGTATAATACGTCCAATAAAGAAGGTCATCGATATGTATGAATCTGTCGCTTTTTAGTAGTCATTCAAATTTGGTCGGATAACCAGCCGTTGATTACATATTTTGGTTTTTTGTTAATATTTACTTAAATGCGAAACATTCCAAGCTGAATATTTTCGCCATATATTTTTGACTAAAGGCACAAGATTTTGGTTTACACCAACATATCTGGGATTGAGCCGGTTCCTTGTATTTTGCCGTCAAAATTATGACACCATCGTTTTGACTTTTAGCAAGATTATTCAAAAACGCATGCATGAACAGTTTTGAAACTTTGTATGGTTATTATTAGCGTCAAGAAAGACCGAATACAGTTTTCAGCAAACTTATACCTTGTCTCATGTAGGTGCTGCGATGTTTTTTCGGGTTTTCATAAAACTTGCGATAACTTGAAAACTATAAATATTTTCTTAAATCTAATTTGGTGCACATAGGGGCACACATTAAGAGCTACTCGTGTATGTTGATTCTACATGGGCACATGCAATGGTTTTAGAGATATACGATTCATCAAAACGTTACTCTAATTTGGGTTCTAATTTGGTGCACATAGGGGCACACATTAAGAGCTACTCGTGTATGTTTATTCTACATGGGCACATGCAATGGTTTTAGAGATATACGATTCATCAAAACGTTACTCCAGCAGGAAATGCAATATCTCGTAAATCTGAAGGGGCACAGATTTTATTTTTGTGCGCACATTTTGGCACACATGTAAGCTCTCTGGTCATGCACAATTTTTCTCTCTCCGATCATTCGTTTAGAATTTTCCTGCTAGAAAAACGTTACCCCAGCAAGAATCGTTTTTTCCGTTTTTTTTCAAAACGACAGGGGGCACACATTTTTTATGTGGGGGCACATTTACGCCAGATAAGGCACTAACTATACGTTCCACTCATTTAACTCTAGGAGATACTTTCTTGCTGGGGTAACGTACACGCTGTCCCCCGCGGCTTCGCTCCCGTCAACTGTTTTTTTTTTTACATAAAAATCTTCTACAGATAATAACAAACACAACAAAAACAGAATAAGCGAAATCGGTTCTGCTGTTCTCCAGATTTGCGCTTAGCAACACATTCAGCGATTCATTTTTATATGGGGATAAATATAATGACCACCTTAAAATGCTTTGATAGGTACCCTTTTTTTTTTTTTTTTTAGGGATGGGAAATCATCCAATGACTGCTCCCGCTCTGGGTGTAGCGGGAGGGAGTGTCAGACTTCTACTGACTAAAACCCATCCATGTTCCTTCATTGCCCTTTGTGTTCCGGAGCCACGGTGTCTCTTGCGAATAATCCCGCGACTCCGGCAGGTTGATAGGTAGGTAGGTACCCTTAGTTTTGTAACCAAAAATATCTACTTAACACCAAAAAAAAACTTTTTACAAAAAAATACAACCGACTTCCAAAAAAAAAACACTACAAAGTAAAAAATAACTTTAATTTCGGAAGTCGGTGTTTTTGTTACTTTCTTCGTATTTTGACACCGACTTCCAAAATTAAAGTTATTTTTTACTTTGTAGTGTTTTTTTTTTGGAAGTCGGTTGTATTTTTTTGTAAAAAGTTTTTTATTTTTCACTTTTTAGTGGTGCCCCACACCTAACAACACTACTGCAAAATCGCAGAAAAGCAAAATACGCAATTTCGATTATCAAAGAATCATCTAAATATTCAAATTCCAGGTATTTCGATTTAAAATCCAAAGTTCGTAACCGATTTTGATATGATTTAAATGGGACCAATCTGCAAGTATATCCTTTCAGATAAAACAAGAACTTTTCAAATCGGTTCATAATTGTCGGAGTTATGAGGTAACAAACATAAAAAAAAAAAAAAAAAAAAAAAAACATACAACCGAATTGATAACCTCCTCCTTTTTGGGAAGTCGGTTAAAAATAGTCACGACTCCACTTTAAATTGTATTCGACCACCAAATTTAGTAAATGATCACCAAATCTTAGCGAGCAAATTAATATTCAGTTAGTATAATATTCAAATTCTATAGTAACGTGTCTGCGTCAGATCCCCTCTATGGCTGGTGAAACATGTGGGTTAGGTTAGGTTAGAACCATGACCATTAGCGCGCGAAGGCGAGCGAGCGAAGCGAGCGTGCCGCGGGAGCGGCCGCCGAGCGCCAGATTGGTTTAATTTTGGTGATCATTTACTATTTTTGGGTTACTCATGATTTACTTGGAGTCATTTTACTTAGATAGGATAGCAAAGTGTTAAAACTTTGGTTATCATTTTACATTAAAATGCGAGTTTCATTTTGGTGATCATTTACTACTTTTGTCTGCTATTTGTTACTATATCTGGTGGTAAGTTAAACATAAGCCTTTTTAAATTATAGATTAAGAAAATGTTAATAGCGTGTAATATTCTAGCTCTGAAAAGAACTGTTGTGTAGCCCTGAAAAGAACTGTTGGTTAGCCCTGAAAAGAACTGTTGGTTAGCCCTGAAAAGAACTGTTGTTTGGCTCTGAGAAGAACTGTTGTTTAGCTCTGAGAAGAACTTTTGCGTAGGTGTAGTTTTAAGAACGATATCTAAAAAAAATCGCACGAAAATTATTAGACTTCGCGCACGACCGCTGCGTAGGGAGCCGACCTCGTACCTTACTCATAGATCTAAACTCCCATCCCACACGCGCACCCCCGCCTTGGTGACGTCCACTTCGCTATGCTCGCCTAACTTTTCTGGTTGATTTTTACACCTTGTGTCCGAAAAACCCAAATATCTTACGGAACCCTATTTTTTTCCAAAATAAAATATAGCCTATGTTACTCGTGGATAATGTAGCTTTTGAATGGTGAATTTTTAAAATCGGTCCAGTAGTTTTTGAGCCTATTCATTACAATCAAACAAACAAACAAATTATACAAACAAAGATTTCCTCTTTATAATATTATTATTATTATATTATATTATAGTGTAGAAGTGTAGACTACGGCTACGAGATTCGTAGACCGTCTACGTAGAATGACGTAGCACTATCTACGGCGTAGCTTCGTAGCCGAATATTTTGACAAGAGTGCCGATTGTACTAATTTTCACATTCGCATCTCAATCTGTCAAAAATGTATGAAAATTAAGGCTTTTTTGACAGTTTTCGATTGTCATGCATAATATTGTCCCAATTATATTATTAAAGTGCTAGGTTTTGTCTGCCACTTTGCTCGCGTGAAGTTCGGATATTATCCCAAGGGAACATCATAATCTAGGCAGATTATGATGTTCCCTTGGGATAATATGCCTTTCCCAACTTTATTGGGGTCAGCTTCCAGTCAAACCGGATTTAGCTGAATACCAGTATTTTACGTGGCTGCCCACCAGACCTCCACAACCCGTTAACTGGGTAACAGTCAAACCGGATTAAGCTGAATACCAGTATTTTATGTGGCTGCCCACCAGACCTCCACAACCCGTTAACTGGGTAACACACTTATCTTAGCAAGACTGGAGTCAGATTTACTGGCTTCTGACTATCCGTAACGACTACCAGAGATCTACAAATGACATACTTCCGGTATAAAAGTACCCTTTGTGCTATTTCAGGCTATAATCTATCTTTGCGACAATTTTCATCCAGATCCCGTCACCCTTTCTGGTGTGATTGAGAAAGAAACATCCATCCATCGAATAAAAACCCCAACCAAGTCTTTACCCCGTCTCCAGGTTCCAATCTATAATTGTACCAAAATTCATCAAATACGGTGCAGTAATTTAGGCCTGAAAATAAAATCACTTGCCGTCGCATTTATAATATTAACTAGCTTTTAACCGCAACTTCGTACGCACACATCCCGTTTTTAGGGTTCCGTAGCCAAATGGCAAAAAACGGAACCCTTATAGATTCGTCATGTCTGTCCGTCTGTCTTGTCTGTACGTCCGTATGTATGTCACAGCCACTTTTCTCCGAAATTATAAGAACTATGCTGTTGAAACTTGTTAAGCAGATGTATTCTGTGAACCGCATTAAGTTTTTCACACAAAAAATAGAAAAAAAAACAATAAATTTTGGGGGTCCCCATAGTTAGAACTGAAAATTAAAAAAAAAATCAAACCCATACGTGTGGGGTATCTATGGATAGATCTTCAAAAATGATATTGAGATTTCTAATATAATTTTTTTCTAAACTGAATAGTTTGCGCGAGAGACACTTCCAAAGTGGTAAAATGTGTGCCCCCCGCCCTGTAACTTCTAAAATAAGAGAATGATAAAACTAAAAAAAATATACGATGTATATTACCATGTAAAATACCAGCGAAAATTGGTTTGAACGAGATCTAGTAAGTAGTTTTTATTTAATCTATACATATAATAAAATCGTAGAGTTGCCGTGTCTGTTCATTTAATATTTTCGCATCAAAAATACATAGAAATGTCCGAAAAATTACATAGAACATTTACAAATTCTTTTCTGTTTGTCTGTGCTTCTGTTTGTCTGTGCGTTTGGAGGAGCATCACGCATAAACCACTGATTGGATTCAAAATATAAGTACTTCAAAATATTAAGTGATAATAGGAGTAACATTTAGTGTTTATTTCATCAAAATCGACCCACAAAATCAAAAGATATCGAATTTTAAAGTTTACGAAGAAACTACATCGAGCGCTAAAATAGGTTGTTTTCATTGAGACTCCTGATACTTGCAATGCCATCTATTGAGAAAATTTGTAGTAAGTAATGTGTGAAAAGACCCCGAAACAAATGTATTTTTGAGTTATTTTTTAATTAAACTTAAAATATAGCAAAAAAAAAGTGAACATTTTATTAAATTATCATTATTTATCGTAACGTGTAAGCTTCTAAGTTCGAACTTATGAGTATAGAGACAGTTCAGTTACGTTGTAGATCGATAGATGGCGTTGTACTTATGACGCGGATTCTCCGCAAAAGCATGTTGTCAGGCCCATGTTTAGTATAGGATTGAATGATTAGATTTTCTTCGAACTAATGGGATGAGTGAGTAGACTTGGGACGTACTTGCAAAATCGAGTACCAAGGCTTACCTTCACAAACCAGGGCTCGGGATACCTACCTACTTTCAAGTATTTTCTATGTGGATAGGGAATTGACCCATAACTTTCTAAGAATAAAGAGCACAATCACAATCGCGTTTTTAAATAAATACCTTCTTACGACGATTCAAGTTTCTACTTTCTACTTCTATTTAATTTTCATCCAAAAGCCCTGTTGGAAGAAAAAATACTTGCATGGGAAATTTAACCCTGACCTATTAATAAAAAGGAGTACAATCGCGTTTACAAATAAATACTTGCAAAGACAAACCATTAAAGTAAAAATACTTGCATACGAAATTGTTCCGTAGCTCGTTACAAATAAGAATCACAATCGCGTACACAAATTGAACATGATCGCATTTGCGAAAACTAACGCAGTTATTGAACTATTGAAGAATGTATTGAAAAACTACGTAGAATTAATGAATTTTGTAAATTAAATACCGCTAGGTAAGTAGCATAGTATTACATTAAAAATGAACGAAACCATTCCTTCCTATTAAGTATGATTATTCAATGATTTTAGTAGCCGACGTAGATAAAAGGTTTCAATTCATTTTACGATTGTTATACACAGTACTCAATACTCAATAATTATCTTTATTGCATTCCACATGTATTCTTAGGTGGTAAAAACAAAATTGGTTCATGTGGACCCTGTCAGGCACAGCAAGATAAGTAGGAGAGAGGAAGATTTTTTCTTTAAATTATGTGAAACACAGAGAGTAGGGTAGTATGCGGTACGTAATTATTATGATTTTATCAGTTTATCACTTAGATATTCGTTTATCGAGTAGTAGCTTTTATTTAGCATAAATTGTTTGAGTTTTCTTAAAAATATATTAATTTTCTCTTCTTTTTTTTATTTCGGTTTTTACAGTACCATCAATTTCAGTATCGAATTGCATAATATATATTTGTTCCTTACTTACGTATATTTATACCTAACTTTCCAAGCGAGTCATCTTTACAGCAGGCTGTGGAAAGCATTTTTTTTTTTTTAGGTATGGGAAATCATCCAATGACTCCTCCCGCTCTGGGTGTAGCGGGAGGGAGTGTCAGACTTCTGCTGACTAAAACCCATCCATGTTCCTTCATTGCCCTTTGTGTTCCGGAGCCACGGGACGAGAAAGAACGATGTAGACCGTATCATTTCTTATTGGAAAGAGCGCGCGCTGCTCGAGATCCGAACGCGGCCGAAGCGAGTCGACGCGCGCGCGACGGCCGAAGCCACGTCACAATTCACGATTCGGCGAGACTCGGGCGAGCGTCGAGCCCCGAATGCCCCCTAAGGAGCGAGTTCAAGTAGCCATATAGTACCTGGTGTACGTACTTGGAAGCAAATACCTGGTGTACAAACCTGGTCGCGTAAATACGTACCTTCCCTAGAGGAGAGTTGTTACCTGTATCCATAAGTATAAACTGTTTTACTAACAGAAGTGGTGAATTTTTGGTATTATGCTTCAATGTGACTAAACTATAAAAGCAGAACGCGTCGATCTTCAAGGTTAAGCAACGCTTGCCGAGGTCGGTCTGTGAATGGGTGACCATTATAACAACCTAGCCTTTTCCTTACTATATTGGCTCGGCTTCCAGACAAACCGGATTCAGATGAATACGGTATTTTACGTGGAGCAGCTGCCTCCTACCAGACCTCCACAACTCATTCAATGCAAGACTTCAGACAGATTTTACTGGCTTCTGACTATCCGTAACGACTGCCAAAGATCTACAAATGACAGCCGGGACCAAAGGCTTAACGTACTTTCTGAGGCACGAAGGAAACTCGGTATGTTAAGATGGTCACCCATCCACAGATCAACCTTCGCAAACGTTGCTTACCTTGAAGATCGATGCGTTCGTCTGTTATAGTAAAGCCTTGAAGATCGGCCCGTGCGGCTGTTTTAATTTAGCCACGAGCTCCTCTATAATAAAGCGATTCTATGAACCCAGTAAAACTTTTTTGATAAAAAAGGTTAAAACAAATTAAATTAATCAGTGGTCTACAATCAGCAATATCGTCAGTAAAAATCGGAGAAAATGTGTTTCTTTTTGGACTGTGCTGGACGAAACTAAGAATCCACTTGATTCACCACCATTCGTTCGATAGTCGGTTATGTTGATTTTGATTCAAGATTAGTTTGTACCAGGAGATTAGGTACCTGGGCTGGTCGGCATTTCAACCGATAGAGATGATACAGTGCCCTGCATTAGGTACCCTCTTCATAATTATTTTCTTAATTCGAGAGAGAGATCAGGATACGTAACTGAACGTAAATTTGGTATATAATATGCAATCTATACTAATATTATAAAGCAGAAGAGTTTGTTTGTTTGGTTGAACGCGCTAATCTCTGGAACTACTGGTCCGATTTGAAAAATTCTTTCAGTGTTAGATAGCCCATTTATCGAGGAAGGTTATAGGCTATTTATATCATCACGCTAAGACCAATAGGAGCGGAGCAGTAATGGAAAATGTGACGCAGACGAAGTTGCGCGGGTCAGCTAGTAAGTCATAAATCGTAAACCGCAACTTTTGCTTATAATATAGGTAATACCTACAGGTTTTATGTACATCAGAACGTTCGGCCAGTCGAGATAGGGAGCTGGCTGCTACTCCAGTTTTTAGTGACGATTATGTGACGCATAAAGATGCCAGCCAAAGAATTTGTGACAGAACGGATCGAAAGTTAGAAGCATTTATTTATGGCCGAACGAACTGATATCAGGACGTTCGGCCAACCTGAATCTCCATAACTGAGGACCTGAGAGATTCTGTTACTGAATAAAGATTTAGTGACGATTTGGTGACAAACAACCAATGCTTTAGTTTTACTCGTAATGCCACCAGATAAAAATAAAATGAATTTTGTTTCCTGGAACATCAGGACATTCGGCCAACGTAATCTCCATAACTGAGGACCTGAGAGAAACCGTTAATGAATAAAGATTTAGTGACGAGACTGAAACGAATTATTATTGCTTTATTTTTTTTTGTGACGGCTCCTTTAAATAGTAAAATTAGAATTTAACATATAACCTCAAAACATAGGATTATCGATTCCACCACAAGGAAGAAGCCTAGAGAAACCGATAATGAATAAAGATTTAGTGACGAGACTGAAACTAATTATTATTGCTTTATTTTTGTTTGTGACGGCCCCTTTAAATAGTAAAATGAAAATTTAACATATAACCTCAAAACATTGGGATTATCGATTTCTCCACAACGAAGAAGCCTAGACGACGCGTAAGACCCCTGATGTGTTATAGGTTTTCAGTGCAATGGTGTCAGTATTTTTGTTGATTCAAAATTAATCCATAAAAATGCACTATGGTGGATGGCGACTGAAATAGGGTGACCATGTATTCCATCGAAACAAGTATTTATCAAGTAGGTACCTTTTTATCTACTGAATGAAGCAAAACACGTCGTAATATTAAAAATTATACAGGTACAAGCAACGTTGAGCTGATGCCTGCATACCAGTGTACACTTATGAAGTTTTTGTTATATTAGTCGTGTCTATTTTGGCTAAAAGCAAACAAAAGTGGATAGGTGACTGACATTGGAAATTGGAAAAATTGAAGTCCAAGAATACTTCATCACTTTCCATCAGGTGAGATTTGAGCCAAGAGTTTCCCCGTTTCGCATTAAAAAAAAAAACTTAAATAAATGGGCACACAAATTAAAAAATGCTTTATTTATAATCGTCCAAATAAAAGCAGTAGGTAGTTAGGTAAGTACGTAATAAATTGTACTTTTTAGAATTACAGTTAAATAATAACTATTTATTTAAAGAACAAACTATATACACTTACAATAGAAAAAAAAAAACTCCTAACTAAAATATGGCGTCAAAGAATTCGTCCCCACCCCATCGCTATCAACTGGAAGTGAGCCCAAAAGACTGGCTGTATTGCCACGTTGTATGGCAATGCTTATCCTCAGTCCAAGGTAAAAGCCAGCTCTTGGGTCATTCGAAGCGTCAACTAAGCGTTTTGCTAGATCTTTAAATAGGACGTGAGCCCTCGGACCCCACGGTCCAAGAGTTTCAACCCCAAACGGCTCAAAAATGTAGTTGCCATAAGGCCACTATATTTCTGCCGTTTGAGGTTTTCAGCAGACGAAGCCGCAGAACCAGCACAGCACGACGAGCTAGGAAGATGGGATAGCGCAAGAGTATCGACACAAGTAGCGTCCCACACTAAAGGCCTACCCATCTTCCATAGAAATAAAGACTTACCGTCCGGTCTTTTGCCATCGTCGCGTGCCAGGCCAATGGGTTCTAATACGGCTGGCACGTTAAATTGGTTCACCACGAGAGAAGATAGATCGATTTGACAGCTTCTTGTGTTTATTGCTCGGTGACTGACTTGAAACTTGTCAAATCGGATTTCTTTCGGTGGTGGCCCGACAATATTATTACTAGTTTGATAAACTAGATTACACATTTTTAAAATGAAATAACATTTCTATAGATGAACCACAGTAAGATAATACAATAACTACACCAAATGAACTCTTAAAAATACTAGTCGGCAACATCACGGCTTTCTTTCCGGTAAGGTCAGCCAGAACTTAAGCTACCCATTTTCGATAGTCCTGTGTGGTTCTATTATAGTACCAAATGATCTCTGCACCTGACCTCGATGACATCACACTAGTGACATGACTGGCGACTTGGCGAGCGAGAGACAGTAAGGCGCCGGAAAGTTGCGAGGGAAGGAACGCATTCCACGCGGGTGCAGAGATCCCTTGGTAGGTACTATAGCACAAATTGATAAGAAAACTAGTGGTGTCCTATTGGTCGAAATTCGATCGAAAGTTTCATTTTTTTTTATTCATGTGATAGTGACAGACACAGAAAAATAATAAAAAGTAGAAGCAAAGAGGCCACATCATAACGCATGGTGTGTGTGTAATGTTTTTTATATTTTTTTTTATTTCTAATGCATATTTGACCTATATAAAATTTTAGTTATCTGCACTCCTCATATTCCTCCGTCTACGTATCTATTTATTTTGTTGCAATACCTGCATCGTCACCTTATAACTATTTCGACGTGATATGCTTCATTCAGTAGATAAAAAAGTACCTACTCGATAAATACTTGTTTCGTTGGAATACATGGTCATCCTATTTCAGTCGCCATCCGCCATAGTGCATTTTTATAGATTAATCTTGAATCAACAAGAATACTGACACCATTGCACTGAAACTGAAAATCTATAACACATCAGGGGTTTTATGAGTCGTCTAGGCTTCTTCATTGGGAATTATCGATAATCTCAATGTTTTGAGGTTATAATGTTAAATATTCAATTTACTATTTAAAGGGGCCGTCACAAAAAAAAATAAAACAATAAAAGTTCGTTTCAGTGTCGTCACTAAATCTTTATTGATTAACGGTCTCTCTAGCTTTCTTCCTTGTGGAGGAATCGATAATCCCAATGTTTTGAGGTTATATGTTAAATTTTCATTTTACTATTTAAAGGGGCCGTCACAAACAAAAATAAAGCAATAATAATTAGTTTCAGTCTCGTCACTAAATCTTTATTCATTATCGGTTTCTCTAGGCTTCTTCCTTGTGGAGTAATCGATAATCCCAATGTTTTGAGGTTATATGTTAAATTTTCATTTTACTATTTAAAGGAGCCGTCACAAAAAAAAATAAAGCAATAATAATTCGTTTCAGTCTCGTCACTAAATCTTTATTCATTAACGGTTTCTCTCAGGTCCTCAGTTATGGAGATTACGTTGGCCGAACGTCCTGATGTTCCAGGAACCAAAATTCATTTTACTTTTATCTGGTGGCATTACGAGTAAAACTAAAGCATTGGTTGTTTGTCACCAAATCGTCACTAAATCTTTATTCAGTAACAGTTTCTCTCAGGTCCTCAGTTATGGAGATTCAGGTTGGCCGAACGTCCTGATATCAGTTCGTTCGGCCATAAATAAATGCTTCTAACTTTCGATCCGTTCTGTCACAAATTCTTTGGCTGGCATCTTTATGCGTCACATAATCGTCACTAAAAACTGGAGTAGCAGCCAGCTCCCTATCTCGACTGGCCGAACGTTCTGATGTACATCAGGTTTTTATGGAACCCTCGGTGCGCGAGTCCGAATCGCACTTGGCCGGATTGAAAAAACTATTAAAAATCAAACAGACAACTGTGTCCGGTGTCCATAGTCCCTATGTCTCAGCTCCTACTCAGTTAGACATACGTCAAACCTACTCAGTTAGACATACGTCAAACCTACTCAAACATTCCATCTTAATACATCACTCTAACGGAAGTTTTCATAAAGTCCAAACAATTTTTGGTGGAATTTATGAAATTCAATCCAAGTCAAATTCCCCAACATGGCTTACACGTAATTTTTTTTTATAAAGAATTGAAACAAGTAAGAATGATTACATAATATTACCTGTTTTTCTTTTATTATTTATTTTCACACTTTCCCATATTTTGTAACGAGCATTTCCTCGATGGGCCAGTATGGGCAAGTAGGTACTTGGCACTCCCACCCAGTTTTGAAAATAAAACATCAATCAAATAATGTTGTTTTCAGATTTCCGAAACAAGTATTGTGACTTGGATCTATAACTGTCGAAATTCATAATATGCCATTATTTATTAGTTACTAGCACTTCGTCCGCGCTGCGACATTGTTGGAAGTGTTAGCTAGCTCCCAATGCGTTTTACGACTTTTCTCCAAAGGATGATGTAGAGGCAAGAAATAAAATAACTTTGTTGCGTAAAATTGCTGCGGTGTAAAGTGTGTGACGTGGGCGGCGCTGGCCGATAGAATGAATCTGAGACGTGGTTGTCGCTGCGACCCTCTAGAGGGCGCGGCAATCAGTGTCGGGGCGGAGCCCCCTGACTGAGATGGCGCTCCTCGGCCCGTTGCAACGGACCGGTCCTTGGAGTGCCACATGATGTGGCTGTGAGTTTGCAAGTCAACTAGAACAATAAAAGTTAGCTTGCATTCTCGATTCAGTACAATAAAAGCCATTATAACTAGTGTCGGCATAGAGTGGTGGCGTGCGCCTGCCATAATAAAATAGCAACGCACGCCCGTGGTGTATCTGTTGTGTAAGTATCTGTAGGCGCGTCGCGGCGCTGTTAACTCAGCGCCGCCTCTTCACGGCACCTACAGCGGTCAGTCCCCGCCAAGTGAGACCCCCAGTGACCCGGGGGAGGCCCAGCGAGAACGACCAGCGACGAGGGTACCGGCTTTGGTGACACACCTACAGAGTAAGTATGTGGCTCCCGTCCGTCTCGATCTCAGAGCTAGCCGATCACGATCCGGACCGCAGAGCCGTCTTATGTTTGTGTGTGGGCGGTCGTGTAGTGTGAGTACTACCGCCCAGTGCGTCTGCACCGAATAAGCCTATATTAACTTAGAACAAATTCGGTGCGTGTGTCAAGCGCCTGTGGAGAAATGCGTGTGTGAGTTTTCGGAACGCAACTTGCCTATATTAACTTAGAACAAGTTGCGCGCCGAGGATGCGAGTGGGGTGAGCAGTGTAATTACTGTTTGAGTAGGCCGCGTGTAGTCTGGGGCGACTTACTCAGGCGTCAAATCCGGTGCGACGGGGCCGTCTACGTCCCCGAGCAGGTCGCGAGGCAGGCGTCTCGCGTCAGGCGGGCGCGCATGCCAGGGCGCAATCTGCTTGACGTGCGGCCAGGATGATGCGTCGGCACGCGCGAACATGCCTTTCGCAAGACGGTGCACGAACTCGTCCAGGCTCTCAATTCCGAGGTCGCGCTGAATGATGTCGTTCCTCACGTGGAAGGGGGCAGACGCGATAGTGCGCAGCGCGAGGTGTTGTTGCGCGCGGAGTTTGGCGCGGTTCCCCTCCACCGTGAGGGCGAACCATGCTGGTGTGGCGTACGTTAGAATCGGGCGTATGTACGCTTTGTACACGCCCAACTTGACGCACACCGGGAGTTGGGATGAGAGCACTGGTTTGAGTCGTACGCGGGCGACGTTTGCCTGCGCGGCGACCCGGCGGACGTGCGGCCCCATCGAGAGCCGCCGGTCGATGGTCACACCCAGGTACTTCGCCCGGGGGGACCACGCGACGTCGACTCCTTGGAACTTAAGGGGGGGTGGGACGCGCGCTGAACCTGTAACAATCGCCTGCGTCTTACCCACGTTAACCGACAGTCGCCATTTGGCGAGCCAATCGGGGAGAAGGTCGAGCGCGCGCTGCATCTTTGACGCCGCGTGTTTCGCGTTCAATGAAGTTGTAATGTATACGCGGCGTCGTCGGCGTACAGCGCGAGCGTCGACTGTGGCGTTGTTGGAATGTCGTCGGTGTAACGTGAGTAACACGCCGGCGATACGCAGCTGCCCTGCGGCACACCCGCTCGTACAGGGCGGGGGGAGGACAGCGCGCCGTCGACCACCACTCGGAAACTCCTGTTGGCAAGGAAAGATTGGACCACTTTTACGATGCGGCGGGGCGCATCTGAGGTGGCCAGTTTGTACGTGAGGCCGTCGTGCCACACGCGGTCGAAGGCCTTCTCCATGTCGAGGAATACTGCAACCGCGTACTCCTTCTTGTTCATCGTCGATGACAGCAGGTGCAGTACCCTCGACAGCTGGAGCGTCGTGCTGTGCTCCGCCCGAAACCCGAATTGTTCCGGCCTTGGTGCGATGTGGGGCTGTAGGTGTCGCAGCAGGAGTGATTCGAACGAATGAATCTGAGCGATTTTTTTTTTTTTTTTTTTTTTGTGATATGCCTCTCGCAGGTCAACCTGAGAAGATTGGCTTCTGCTTAACCGGACTTGCCTGTGAGGCCTTAATATAGAATTAAAGCCACCAGCCAGGCTTGTTTCAAAACTTACAAACTAAGCGACTACACGCTAAGGGCACCCCCTGTGGGGTACGGACCTCGGCTTAGGGCGTCGCTGAGGGGGTACAGCTAGGGACTGCTGGATCGGGCATTGGGGGCAGATTTAAAATTACAGGCTCAGCGGCGCGGGCTGGCTCGAGCAAGGGACGGGGGGGAGTTTTTTGAGAAGATCGCGGCGGGCCTCGGCGGCGAGGGCGGAACGATGGACGTCTTGTTTTTGTAGTGCTAGTATCTTTGCGACTCTCTTGTAAGAGAGTGATAGGGTCATCGGGGGTGACTAAAGTATGTCTCGGGCGGCGGATCTTAGAGATGCGGGAGGGTTCGTATCGGGCGGCCGATGCGATGAGGGGGTTGTGGTGTTTGACAGCAGTATCAAAGAAACGCTTAGTGATGCGTTTCATGAACTGCTGTATGGTAGGCAATTTGAGATCTACGTGGAGACTCTCATTGCGGACATAGTAGGGGGCTCCCGTGACCTTGCGAAGGAAACGGTTTTGGAGTGTCTGCATCCTATGGAGGTGACGAGGCTTTGCGTGTGCGAACACAGCGCAAGCGTAAGTCATGATGGGACGGATGACCGCGGTAAAAAGTCGCAATTTGCACTTAAGTGACAATTTGCTGCGGGCGGTCGTGAGACAGTGGAACCTTCCCAGTGCAAAGGCGGCGCGCGAGCGGGCTTGCCTTATATGCTCTGCGAAGGTGAGGTGTTCGTCCAGGATGACCCCCAAGTATTTAGCTTGCTTCTCCCAAGGGATCGGCTTGCCATACATGGTGATCGGACGGGGGGGAGGGGGTTTGTGTCGCGGTTTGGAATACAGGACCGCCTGACTCTTATCGGGGTTAACCTCTATTCTCCACTTCCTGAACCATCTGCCCAAGATGTTTGCGTAGGTTTGGAGAGTGCGAGCGATAGAGGTGGGATCGCGACCGGTATAGTACATGGCCGTGTCATCTGCGAAGAGTGCCAACTGAGCCTTGTTACTTTTGGGGATATCGCTGGTGAACAGCGTAAAGACTAGGGGGGATAGCACCGAGCCCTGGGGGACTCCTGCTCGGATGGGGTGAGGAGACGAGAGTGCACCCTCGATTCGATAGCGAAAGGTACGATTCGACAAAAAGTCTCGTAAGATGAGCACGAGGCGGTCTGGCACGCCGAGTTGGTAAAGCTTGTAGATTAAGCCATTGTGCCAGACCTTGTCGAATGTTTTCGCTATGTCGAAGAACAAGGCACCCGTCATCGAGCCACGCTGGAAGCCAGCGCTTAGATGTTCTACGATGCGGTGGACTTGTTGTATGCACGAGTGTTCAGTTCGAAAACCAAATTGCTCGTCGGGGATAAGTCTCTTTGCTTCAGCATAATCTTTGAGCCGCTTGTAAATAAGCCTCTCGTAGATTTTACCGAGAACGTTGAGTAGACTGATGGGACGGTAACTGGAGGGGTCAGACTTGGGCTTGCCTGGTTTGGGAATACCGATAACGGTAGCCTGTTTCCATGCTTGGGGGAACATGTTGTTGCTTAATGCGCCATTGAAGATGGCCGCCATTAGCACAATGAGTTGGGCGGGGAAGAGTTTGAACACCCTGTTGGTGATGCCGTCGGAGCCAGGGGCTTTCCTGGGCTGAAGCCTTTTTATGATATCCTCTACCTCTTCGGGAGTGACGGGAGGTAGGGGATCATCAGGGTCTTCGACTGGCGGGAGGGAAGCTCTACGTTCGACTTCAGCATCCACCATATCTAGGTGAGCTTTGTCTACTGGTTGAGAGCTGGGAGAGCATTGGGATTCTAGACTGTCGCCTAGACATTCCGCTTTGTCAGAGTTGTCGAAAGCGACACTCTTATCGGGGCGGATGAGAGGGGGCATTGTGGCCTCTTCTTTGGATCGTAATTTCCTCTGAAGTTGCCAAAAGGCGAGGTGAGTGGGCTCGAGTTCGCTTAGCGTCTTATCCCAGCGTTCGTTACGCAGCTCAGCAGTGCGTTTCTTTACAGCACGCTGCAAGCGGCGCATGTGAGCTTTGTTTGCGTCGCAGGGAAAAGAACTGTATGCACGGATGGCTGCGTTCTTCTTGGTTATCAGATTCCGTACATCGTCCGGCAGTTTCCAGCGGTGGTCTTCCGCTACTGGAATCTCCCTTGAACATTCGTTCAGGACGGATTGTACGTGATCCGTAAGCAAGTCGATTGCTGCCGTCGTGTCAGCGACTGAGGTAATGTGTTCGGGGATGGCGTCTAAGTGAGTCGATGTGGTGGATTTCAGTCTTTCGCTTACTTTCCTCCAGTCGGTAATCACTTGAGACGGGGGAGGCTGGTCGGGACCTTGCTGACCTGAGCGGGAGCCTAGGTGCATTATCACTGGGCGGTGGTCAGAATTGAGTTCGTGTAGCGCTTCTATAGATTGCAAACGGAGGTTTACATTCTTTAGCAACGCCACATCGAGGACATCAGGGTTCTGATTGGGATCGTGAGGGAAATGAGTGGGGGTCATCGGGGCGATGACATCGTAATTAAGGGATTCGCCTAGGTTGTACACTACTCTGCCTCTGGCATTAGTGGTGTTACAATTCCACGCGGAATGTTTGGCATTGAGGTCTCCCGCTAAGATAACGGAGTCACTCAAGCCAAAGAGGGTGGTGAAGTCGCTAGCTAGAGCGGTAGGGTCGTCAGGCGAGGGAGAGGAGGTCGAGGGCGGTGGGTAATAGGCGGAGATGATGGTGATCGGTTGATGACCAGTCATGCCTAGCCGACAGGCTGAGTACTCGAGCAGAGAGCTCGGTGTGAGAGGGGTTAGGGGGATGCAGTACAACTCCTTTTTATAATAAATGAGAGTGCCGCCGCCGTGACAACGCGATCTATCGTTGCGAACTATGCGGTAGTTGGCAATTTTAGGGTCGTTGCGATGGGGTTTTAGGAAAGTTTCCTGTATGAGGAGGATATCTAGCTGATGGTCGCGGAGGAATTTGGCGATCTCATCGCGTTGGTTGCTAATGCCGTTGGCATTGAAAAACCCTAGTTTGAGTGATCTGGGCCGGGTTGTGCAAATGCGTGACTTATCCATTGATAATTAGTCATCAATTGCATCCATGGCGTCCAGAGCGTCCGTAATGGACTTATAGGCGGTGAAGATCTCATGCGCCTTTCTGGTGGAGAGTTTAAGTTGACCATCGTTTCCTCTGGTCGCGTTTAACTCGTCGGACATGGCCCTCGCAGCACGGGTCATGAATAAGCTGTAGGCCTCCAGGATTGTGGGGCCTACGCCAGGGTTCTTGACCGAGCTGGTTGGGAGAGTAGGACGCGCTGGCACTATTGCTGGAGCAGCAGTGCGCTGAGGCACAGGCTGCGTAGCAATAGCATGAATCTGAGCGAGCGCGTCGCCCGTATTTATAATGTCGCCGTACATGTCAGCGGCGTAGTGTGTGTCTGTTCAGTGTAGACGAATAGGCAGCTTATTTGATCAATTTCTTAGAATTAGGTACATGGAATGCTTAAATCTAGTAACGATTCCAATAAGAATCTTATTGTACATTTTAAAGTATGTTCCTAGTTGAGATTTTATTGTCTCATAACGATTAGCATTGAATTTACATATAAAGTAGGAACTTATAACTAATTAGCGTTTAGTCAACAAACAATAATGGAAATTGGTCTTTATTAGACTTCTAAGTTAATATTAAAGAACGTATAAAAGGTAAATAGGTAAGAAAATTAGGTATAACAAAGAATATGGCAAAAGTAGGTAAACAAAAGGACTTAATCTACCTAAATAACTAGCTATTATTTACGTCTAACTTAAATGTCTAGAGCTGTTATTTACAGACATCGTGGGCAATTTTTGTGGCTATAAACATAGCCTATGACACTCACAAATAACGTGGCTTTCTATTAGTAATTTATAATCTACATGACCCCACTCCCCCCCTTGATCACCTCACGAAATAAATTAATGGCCCGAAATCCCCGCTTTTATGTCAATCAACTTGAGATTCTCCGCTTTTTGGAGAATTCTTGCTAAGCTGGCAATGCTATAGTTGACATAGCAAGACAGTGTAACATGTTCTTTTTGACCTGGCGACTGAGGCTTTTTAGTCAAGTCTTAAGTTTCTTGTAAATGAACATGTATTTGGTATTAGAATGTATATTAATTTACACAATCCAATCTCCTTGTCGTCTGTGTATGCTCCGAAGTAAAAACGGGCCAATTCAAAGTCTGTTTCTATTGCTATGTTTTTCTTTAACCTCGAGTAAGCCACATGGCACATACCACTGAGTACATTTATACTATATACTAGCTAACCCGGCGAACTTAGTTCCGCCTAACAGTCGATTCTTTAGTTTTTTTTTAAATAAACGTAGCCTAAGTTACTCCTTATTACATCAGCTACCTGCCAATAAAAGTCCCGTCAAAATCAGTCCAGCCGTTTCAGAGATAAGCCGGAACAAACAGACAGACAAAAATTGTAAAAAAAAATATTTTGGTGTATGTACCGTATAAATATTCATATATGTCGTGGATAACGATATTGTTTTAATTAAAGTTGCTCAATTGATTTATCAAGAAATATTTGACCCGTGTTTTTTCTTTTGTTAGGGCAACCAAAATTGACGAAGTTACGACGCTTTTAAAATTCTCAATACGTCACACCTTAGTATAATTTTTACTGAGTCGTGACGTCACGAGCCCCCACTCGCGAGTTTTTGATGCGTTTTATCTTTGTCAATATTCATTGATTTACAAAAACAAAAAATACGTGTCCATCATGTTTCAATACTCTAACTGACGGACTAAATAGTTTTGCAATTTGTGGATGAAGGAATCTAGCCTATTGTAGCAGAGGCTATTCTTCTTTACAAACTCGTTCCTATCCGTAGGTTGAAGCTTTATAAAATCTTAATATAAATTTTTATAAAGCTTCTTTGCACATTGTACACGTCTTCGCCGGTGTGGTTTCAGAAACATGGCATGACTTATCTTTGAGTCTTCTCTTTTGAGACAGCTGTAGAACTACTAGCGGTCACCAACTCCAAATGTACAGAACTTACAGTCATGAAATTCTACTAAGGTGGGTAAGTTGTCAAACCCCTGAGTGTACGTATGCTCCTCCCAATCTTTATGTCTCAGGGTCTAATTTCCGAACCACTAAAAATATAATTAGAGAGTCCCAATAATTGTCAATAGATAAATCCTGATTTTGTAGACTATTCAAACATTCAGTGGTAGTATCTAGCAAGGACAATCTGATTTGCAGTTGGTGTTTTGATCGCCTTTTGCCCGGTAAGTCGTTTCAACAAAGTAGGTATTTAGTAGATATCACTCGCTTATTTCCGAAGCGACTTTTCAATATATTCCACGCTTGTTCGTAGTTAGGTATTGTCCTTAACCCTTATGTTTCAGCAAGACTTCAGTTTCACCGGTAATACTTCAGATTTCAGGTATTGTAACTTCGTACCAAACTGAGCGACGTATTGTTATGCACTAGTGACATAAACAAGTCATGATAAGTGGTCCAATCATCGTAATTACCATTTAACTCAGGCAGGTGGATTCTCGGTAATTTAACTTAAGTTTGGTTAATCGTCACCGTGTTACTAATACATACTTCTCCTGGCGATGACAATGTAGAAATCATGTCCTTTAATTCTCCTTGTACACACAAGAACAAGTCTTCAATGACGTAATACAAAGCACTGGATGTTCGCACGTTGATCTTTCGGTGTTCACTTAACAATTTCTTCATGTGTTTTTTAAAGGACTGCCAATATTCTTCTATACTTTGTAATCTTGCTTGGATGTCACCTGTAGAGAATACTTATTTACAATATTGTCAGTTGACTCGCCAACGCACCACCGCACAGGCCGACAACGACTGCCCGCCCCACCACTCGTACCGGTATTTATAACCGAGCGACGTGTGCGCCCGAGGCAACGTCACAATACTGTTATCAGTTTGTAGGTAGTTCGATATATTGATATCTACATACACTACATTCCCTTCCTTGTTTTAACTAGTTGTATGTAACAAGATTTTTTTAGTAAAACATTTAGCATATTTTATTATTTTGATTAATAATTTATTGACATGTCTGGCATAACAAAATCACGGCAGAATAATATTTAAAAATAATTTTATGGTTTAATTCAATGTTTCCTTTTACCCTTCCTCTTCTTCTTCTATTTCATTTTCTGATTCGTTTATATCTTTTTCTGTGTTGATTTCTTTATTTTTTATAACTTATGTATGTGTGTGTTATTATCATAATTAATCAATCTCATTAATGAAGCAGACGTATGATAGGATTTAATGCCTTGGTTTCTTTATCATTAAAAACTTTCTACCGACGCTTGTTTACTCTCAGAGTTATTTAAAACTTTAACTTAACTCACTAGTCGTTCAGTCAATCAGCCGTTTGACAGTTCAAAACTGGCTGTTATAAATCCTTTAGGTTTGACTCGTGATTCACTAGTATTCGTGATTACCAAGTCCAAGCACCACTGAAAGTCACTAAACTCATAATTATTTGAACAAAGAAATTAAATAATCTTATTCACAGTCAACAGCTAACTCATAGCTCAGCACAACACACTTCCTATACTGGCACTTCCCCATGGGAAGAATACCGAGAAAACACTTATTTGTACCACCAATAGCTACGACAACGACACCCTGATACAGACTCCCTCGACTATATCACTCTGGGATCCTGCTATGATACCCTGGTACGCTCGCCAACCCACAGAAACAAGAACCTGGTACTTCAAACTAATTTGATGCTAACTCTTAATCTACTTCATAACATTACGTGATAATTGACCTTGGCCATCTTCCCGACAAAGAGATTTTAAAACTCACCAACCGGTAAGCTATGCACATTAGGGCCCACAAAGAGAAGAGAAACTAGGCCTGACATGTTTGTGTCTAACGTTCATGTGAAGTAGCTACTACGTACACGAATTACTACGGCAATCTACAAGCATTACGGTCATGACTGCACCGCATACTTCGAATCAATTGATTTTATTTCGATGTAACTCATAGTAGCTGAAATGTGTAACTAACAAGCAACCCGAAAGGGAAACATCTATTTAGAAATTGTAATAGTTCAGAAGTCTACACACTCTTATAGCTTTATTCAATGTCAATCAAGTTGCTATTTTAAATCGTTTACAATCGAATTTACTAACTGAATTTAGTAACTATTGTTATGTATGGAAAACTTAATTTTATAAGGTACATAATATCTATGTGCCACAATAGCCTGAAGATAAAGAGATTTACTATTTTTATAAGTATACCACGGCAGTTTCTTTCCCAAGACATGACGTTTAAAGTTGCATTTTCTAAAAGTGTTTACTATTTTTATATTTGCGTCAAATGATCCTGTTAGGTTCAAAGGTTTCTTAGTTTAATAACAATAATAGTGTTATTGCACTGGATGTTTGGTTACGAGCCTGTACTTTATTTTGTTTCATATTTTCCCAGGTTTTGTGTGTGACCAACATTATTGCATTTACCAACATCTAGAATCTACTAACATCAATCGAAAAGATTGACGTTCTCAGATCTTACTTTGTTTAGATGTATAGTTTGGTAATAGCCACACCAAAGACCTCCACTCCATCAGCTGGTGACATTTGCATTTGCTGTATTATTAAACTAACCGATCCACGCAACCTCGTCCGCGTCCGATCCGCGTCCGATCCTCCATCAATGCCTCGCTCCTATTGTTCGCACCGTGATGTTAGATCCTAAAATCTTCCTCGATAAATAGGCTACCCAACACTAGAACAGTTTCTCAATTCAAACCAGTAGCTACCGAGATCAGTGCCACACACAAACAAACCCTTCAGCTTTAAAACATTATTATAGACATTTTAGTCCACAAAATTTAGCAATTCTAGTCCACAAAATATAGGAGTGAAGCACGTTTCTTCTTACTTCTCTCGATGTCAGCAGCCATTCCAGGTAGATCGAGAGTACCAGCTTCCAACGTTCCCCTCTCTTTCCTCCTACTGATGGAGGTTCCCCCTCACAATAAAATGTGTCTATTTAATTACGTGTATATAGATAATACTACTGATCTATTTTGTCTTTGATAACTGTCAATTTAATGATCAGTAGGAATCATACCACAATTACTGTAGTTCAATGACGATTTCTCAATTAAATGACCAGTAGGTATATTCTACTGCAATTATTGTCATTCTATGATGACTTGACAATTTAATGTCCGGCAGGTATATTATACTGCAATGATTGTCATTCAATGATGACTTGTCAATTTAATGATCAGTAGGAATCATACCACAATTACTGTAATTCAATGACGACTTCTCAATTAAATGACCAGTAGATATTCTACTGCAATTATTGTCATTCTATGACGACTTGACAATTTAATGTCCGGCAGGTATATTATAC
Source organism: Ceramica pisi (assembly GCA_963859965.1). NCBI lineage: Eukaryota > Metazoa > Arthropoda > Insecta > Lepidoptera > Noctuidae > Ceramica > Ceramica pisi. Next base: position 12,831,216 of record OY982554.1, read on the forward strand.
TGCAATGATTGTCATTCAATGATGACTTGTCAATTTAATGACCAGTAGGTAATTATTCTACTGCAATTACTGTCATTCAATGATGACTTGTCAATTTAATGACCAGTAGGTAATTATTCTACTGCATAACCGTCATTCAATGATGACTTGTCAATTTAATGACCAGTAGGTAATTATTCTACTGCATAACCGTCATTCAATGATGACTTGTCAATTTAATGACCAGTAGGTAATTATTCTACTGCATAACCGTCATTCAATGATGACTTGTAAATTTAATGACCAGTAGGTAATTATTCTACTGCATAACCGTCATTCAATGATGACTTGTCAATTTAATGACCAGTAGGTAATTATTCTACTGCATAACCGTCATTCAATGATGACTTCTCAATTCAATGACCCGCAGCAATGCTGCTTAATATACGTATGCGGTTGCTTGTTGGCACAAACAAGCAACACTTCACGTTGGTCGCAACGTGCTGCTCCAATGCCGAAGACCAAGCCTGATACTTCTGACGAAGGCGTAGTACAGGTCCGCCAGTACGGCTGTGCAGGCAGGTTTGATGAGGAGCGCCAAGCCACGTCCGAAGCACAGGCAGAGCCGATCGTACGCAGACGGGAAAAGTGATGGCCGGATGAGAAGAAAGGACGTGAGCTGTATCGCTTCTTCCCGGACGTGGCCTCAGCTCCATGTGATTTAGGAAAAGATTGCATGACATTCAATGGTATTCAATTTAATGATCAGCTATGCTGCGTTACACCATATCAATTGAATTATCAGCTATGCTGCGTTACACCATATCAATTGAATTATCAGCAATGCTGCTTAGTATGGTATCAATTTAATGATCAGCGTTGCTGCTTAACATCGTATCAATTTAATGATCAGCAATGCTGCTTAGTATGGTATCAATTTAATGGTCAGCAATGCTGCATAATAATTAAACCATTTAACTATCAACCATGTTGACTTAGGTCACGTGTCAAATCAGCGTTGCTGCTAATGATTAAGTCAATGTAATGATCAGGTATAGTAAATAAATTTCAAATTAAGTTATTCGGAAAAAAACATTTTTCCACCAACCCATGTTTAGGCAAGCGGCACTTCATGGCAAGACTGGAGTCAGATTTTACTGGCCTCCGATCATCCACAACGACCTAAGTTCCACAAATGACAGCCGGGGCCTACGGCCCAACGTGCCTTGAGGCACTTTGGTCTTAACACTTACTTATGACGAAAGTGTAAAAACATATAGCCGAAATGCTTCTATCCATTATAGAAAGCAGCACTTCGTTCCTATTCTTTCCCTTTTTTTTTCTAGGAATTACTTTAACTCACAGTTTAATCCTCGTCGCCAATGTAGAGAATACTTATTTACAATATTGTCAGTTGACTCGCCAACGCACCACCGCACAGGCCGACAGTTCGACAACGACTGCCCGCCCCACCACTCGTACCGGTATTTATAACCGAGCGACGTGTGCGCCCGAGGCAACGTCACAATACTGTTATCAGTTTGTAGGTAGTTCGATATATTGATATCTACATACACTACATCACCCTTTGTTAATCGTGCCTTAGGACATTTCTTCAAATTAACTTGGGCTTTTTGCATTTTACTTGCTGTTTCTTCTAGAAGTATTAAGTATCAATTGACTGCTTGAAGTAGGTACCTACTCATTTTCGTAAGAAGGCACTTTTAATCGTTTCATTTGAACCCAAAATCACGTAATTACACTAAGTTATGGCGATGAATAACTCGTAATTTTATTAAGTCTTTACTAATGAGCTTGTTATTCACTCTTATCGCTGAGAAATGTGCGATCCTTTTGTTTTACAGTTTTTATATATCATAAAAAACAATGAATCCGGTTCGTTTGGACCATATGTTGAGCGCGTTAAGGTTCACTTTCGGTTGGCACAGAAATGGGAGTGATTAAGACATGTGTTTGCTTCAATGCTTTATTTTCAACTACTTAGTCTAATATGACATGCTCCTACATAAACAATCAACACATGACTATAAGCAGGTCTAATCATTCCTAACAACTAGTTACGTTTATTACTACGAAAATTGAAAAAAAAAAGACAAGGACCTCGCCAAGGAGTTCTTTGTGAGAAAAATGAACCTTTTCAAGAAGACTACGATGGCAAGTTTAAATATTTTCACCAGCACGTATACGAGTGTTTCTAGTTAAATAACCCTTTTGAGTAAAACGAGTGTGAATAAGAATATGTTTTGCTAAATTTCTTTTATCATTAAAACTACGCTGACATGTCTCACATTTGAAAGGTTTCTCACCAGTGTGGGTACGAATATGAACGACTAAATTATGCTTTAGATTAAAACTACGCAGACAAATATCACAACTGAAAGTTTTCTTACCAGTGTGAGTACGAGTATGGTTTACTAAATTAATCTTTTCTTTGAAACTGCGCTGACATGTATCACATTTGAAAGGTTTCTCAACAGTGTGGATACGAGTATGGCTTCTTAAATTATTCTTACGACTAAAACTACGTTGACATATTTCACATTTGTAGGGTTTTTCACCAGTGTGGGTACGAGTATGACTTGTTAAACAATTCTTACGACTAAAACTATGTTGACATATTTCACATTTATAGGGTTTTTCACCAGTGTGGGTACGAATATGACATACTAAATGATTCTTTTGATTAAAACTACGCTGACATATATCACATTTGTAGGGTTTTTCACCAGTGTGCGTACGAGTATGAATAACTAAAAAACGATTTGTACTAAAACTTCGCTGACAAATATCACATTTGAAAGGTTTCTCACCAGTGTGGGTATGAGTATGAAGTACTAAAATATTTTTTTGACTGAAACTACGCTGACAAATATCACATTTAAAAGGTTTCTCACCAGTGTGGGTACGAGTATGGCTTATTAAATGACACTTTCCTATAAAACTGCGCTGACAAATATCACATTTGAAAGGTTTCTCACCAGTGTGGTTACGAATATGATTCATGAGAACATTCTTTATACTAAAACTACGCTGACAAATATCGCAATTGAAAGGTTTCTCACCAGTGTGCGTACGAATATGATGTACTAAATTATTCTTATGGTTATAACTACGGTGACATATTTCACATTTGTAGGGTTTTTCACCAGTGTGGGTACGAATATGACGTACTAAATGATTCTTTTGAGTAAAACTACGCTGACATATATCACATTTGTAGGGTTTTTCACCAGTGTGCGTACGAATATGACGTACTAAATTAATCTTATGGTTAAAACTACGGTGACAAATTTCACATTCGAAGCGTTTTTCACTGATAGTCGCTCTTCGATACCTTTTTGTTTTCTCACTGTCAATAACTTTGTACGATATTTTACATTTATTATGATCTATGTTACTATTATTAAGCAAACTTGTACTTAAACCGGTTTTATTTATACTACCACAAAATCTATGTTGTGTTTTAATAGAGGGCTTTTTAAATTTAGTCGTCCGGTTGGACGTATGATTTCGAGATTTTGTAATTTTTTCCGAGACAGACGATAATTTTCGATTGTATTCGTTTTTCTTTTGCTCGGCTGAAATTATATCTCTTGGTTTTGATCTTCGCGTGTCCAGTTCTGGCTTACTAGCAACGGGCGTCCCTGTAAAATAATTAAATAAGTATGAATGTAATATTAACAGAAAATTGAGGATTATAGCGCTCATTACCGTTGGTACTCTCCTAGTGTTATAAAGTACAACGTTGAACATCGACGTAGACAGTAGACACCACACTCTCACATACCGTCGATCTAGGGCAGTAATTCCCACTTCGGTATCACCGGATGCGACCTACCTCCGTCGCGTAGTCGAGGCTTACTTGACGGATAGAGCCGTCATCTACCCCGGTCACCTGGCAGAGTGGAACCGGCGAGAGATGTCGAGCGGTGTTCCACGGGTTCGGTTCTGGGGCCACTCCAGTGGGACATCGGCAACGACTGGGTTCTACGCGCCGACCTCCCTAGTGAGTGGCGTAAGTATTGTATGCTACGCTGACGACACGCTGGTCCTGGCGCAGGGGAGGTCGCAGCTGGCGGCGGCCGACGCTATGACACGCGGGGTTTCGATAGTCGTTGAGAGGATCCGGCAGTTGGGTCTCGAAGTGGCCCTACACAAGTCCGAAGTCATGTGCTTTCATCGTTCTCGGAACAGGCCACCCCAAATAACGGTAGGAGGGGTTCACGTCGGCGTCTGGTCGACGATGACGTATCTGGGTCTCATGAGAAGATTTTTTCCCGCTTGCAACATTTATTTTTACTGCTCCGCTCCTATTGGTCATAGCGTGATGTTATATAGCCTTCCTCGATAAATGGACTATCCAACGCAAAAATATTTTTTCTATTCGAGCCCGTAGTTCCTGAGATTAGCGCGTTCAACCAAACAAAATTTATTATTTATCAAGCCCATACGTGTGGAGTATCAATAGATAGGTCTTCAAAAATGATGTTGAGGTTTCTAAAATCATTTTTTTCTAAACTGAATGGTTTGCGCGAGAGACACTTCCAAAGTGTTAAAATGTGTCCCCCCCCCCCTTAACTTCTAGAGAAGACAATGATAAAACTAAAAAAAATATATGATGTACATTACCATGTAAACTGCCAGCGAAAATTGGTTTGAACGAGATCTAGTAAGCAGTTTTTTTTTAATACGTCATAAATCGTAAATCGCAACTTCTGCTTATAATATTATACCTACTAGTTTGTACGGAACCCTCGGTGCGCGAGTCCGACTCGCACTTGGCCGGTTTTTTCTTCTGCATGTGATATAAGCCAGTGGTGGTTAAGTAATAGTAATAGTAATAGTTTATTTCATAATGGGATTGCAAAGTTTACAAATGTTGCATTTACATATTTTATTTCATAACAATTTACAATAAAGACGGGTGAAGTACTGTTCTCCTAGCTAGGCTAAAATTTAGCCTGTGTTAAGGAGAGACAGTGCCAGTCCCCTGATTGGCGGATTATATGAAATAGTGAGCGCTTATTATAAAAAAATTTGTAACAGCATCTGTATAATTATGACGGTAGTTACTATGCAATAGTTATTTTTACTATTATTTATACAAGACATATTATTATCTAGATTTTGTGGGTGGGTGTTTGTGTGTGTGTGTGTGTTTGTTTGATGGTATGCGTGCGTGCGTGCGTGTGTGTATGTCTGTTTATGAGATTACTTTATAAGGAATAATTCAGTGTCATCATAATCGAAGTCCAAAAGGAGTGTCCGTACAGTTTTTTTACAATTGTACAATGAGAGTTTGAAAATTGGGCATTTTGCATTTATTTTATTATAGAGAGATGGAGCAAGATATAATGAGAATCGTTTTACGAAAGAGGTACGTGGAGGCGGAATTGAGCAAATTATGTCTTTTCGACGTTTAGAGATATGTCTGTATGGTGTTCTGGAATGTTGTAGTAAAACTATTTGTAAAATGTACTGTTGTCGTATATTTAAAACGTTCCAGGATTTATAAAGTTCGATTGTTGGAAATAAGATAGGGCGAAAGGTGGCAACTTTAAGTATGGCCCTGTGAGCGATCTCTATTGGCTTTATCACTGTCTTTGCAGCTCCTCCCCAACAAGAAATACAGTAGGTGATTAGTGATTGGCAAAGAGCGAAGTATACATTCCGGATAACTGATGCGTGTGCTACATGTCGCAGTGTTTTAAAAATGTAAATGAGTTTCCGTACGCGGCCAGATAGGGTATTAACGTGTGCTTTGAAGTTTAAGTGTTGGTCAATGATAATACCAAGATATTTTATTTGATCTACTGGAGTGAGTGATGAGCACTGGCAGGTCTGCTGCGACATTAAACAACACGAGTGAGCTTTTAGGGAGATACAGGGATTTGGTTGGGAATTTGTGTTTATTGAGAAGGTAATAAAATTAGTTTTAGTGGTATTTAGGGTCAGGGAATGTGTGTAAAGCCATCCTAGTGTGGAGTTAAATCCTTTTTGCGCAATCGACTGTAGTTCCAACCATGAGTTAGCGGTAAAAGTTATTGCAGTGTCATCAGCATACGAAACTATTTGGGCATTTGGTATATCTATGTTGCAGAGGTCGTTGATGAATACGAGGAAGAGAGAGGGCCCTAAAATACTTCCTTGCGGCACACCGTATTCAATAGTAACTGTATCGCTGTTATAACTGTCCATTGTCACAAATTGTGAACGGTTTGTTAGGTAACTTTTAAATAAATTAAGTGGTTGGCCCCTTACACCTATACTTTCTAGCTTGAGTAAAAGGGTCGGAATGGGCACAGTGTCAAAGGCTTTTGTGAGATCTAAGAAAATGGTCAATACCTTTTTACTATTGTCTAAATTCTTCACAATGTGATCAATTAACTTGTGAATTGCGTCATTTGTGGATTTGTTTTTGCGAAAACCAAATTGCTGAGGTGATAAAATATTAAAATGTTCAAGATAGTTAATGAGTCTTTTATTCATTAAACGTTCAAGTATTTTTGATAAAGTACTAAGAACCGCTATGGGGCGGTAGTTATTTACGAGGCACCCATCGCCGCCCTTGAATATGGGATGAATGGCTGCCTTTTTGAATGACGTGGGAAAAATGGCTGAGTCAAAGCAAAGGTTGAAAATGTGGCATAGTATAGGTGCGAGGGTTGTGGCGTATCGTTTTAAGAACAGGGTGGAAATACCATCCCAGCCGGCTGCTGCATTTATTCGCAGCATATTTATGGTTGATATAATTTCCTCAGGGTCTGTCTTTTCCAAAACAAATGATTTATTGAAGTTAGATGTGTGGGGGAGTGAAGTGTGGGTAAATGATTGTTGGTAGTTTATACCATCTGCAAGATTCCTTCCTATACTCGCAAAAAATTGGTTTACGTCATTGCAGGACTGTATCGGAGATGATGAAGCTGATAACAACTGTGTGTACGAGTGTTTGGGTTTGGTAGTATTTATTATATTTTTAATAGTTTCCCAAAGTTTTTTAGGGTTATTCATAGCCTTATTTAATTCTAGAGAGTCGAATTTTCTTTTTGCTTTTTTTAATATTGCTGTACAATAATTTCTGTATCGTTTATAGGTGGTACTGATTACGATGTTGTCAGGCGATTGCTTTACTTTTTTATGCAACGAGTCTCGGTTACGTATACACCTTAGCAAACCTGGCGTTATCCAAGGTTTTAGGGTTTGTTTCTTTGCAGATACCTTCATTTTTGTAGTGCAGTCTTCTATGGCTGCTTTAGTTAATCTTATAAAGGTATCTGCAGCATCATTTGGATCTATCATAGACAGAACGGGTGCAAAATCTAAACCTGTCATAACTGTGTCAAGAGCATCGTAGTTTATTTTATTTATATACTTTTTGGAATTAGATTTAATAGTAATTTTGTTAAGGCAAAACAGAGAAGAATAATGATCCGTTACTGTTGATTCATAAACAAGTGTTAATGGCTTAAACTTGGAGCGAATTATAAGGTGGTCTAAACAGTTACTTCCTCTGGTAGGCTTTGTATGTGCAGGTAAGAATCCATGATAAGCCAGGGTGTTGAGATACTCATGACTTCGTGTATCTGATGAGTTATGCTTAATGTCTATGTTAATGTCTCCTGTTATGATTACAGTTTTGTAGTTAGTCAGCGACAGAAGTATTATATTGAGTGCAGAGAGGAATGTGTTAATATTATCGTTTGCGGGTGATCGGTATACACAAAGTATTGCAACATCTGGGTCTAATTTTATTATTAAACCAGAGGCAGATCCGTGAAAGTCCGGTTCTTCGTAAGCAGATACAAGAGTGGATTTAACATAGACGACCACTCCGTCGTTCTTATTTAAGTGTTCAGAGGTGTGGTAGGTAATATAATTTTGAAGACTGGGAATATGGTTGTTACTGGAGCAATTTAACCAGCATTCAGTTAGTACCAGGAGTTCACAATGAATATCAATACGGTGTAATAGGGTTTGTAGATCAGCAAAATTTACATTGATAGATCTTATGTTTTGTGAAAAGATTTTCAATTGATATGTGGATTGTTTAACATAGTTTTGTGTCTGTTCTGGGGTGCATGTGTGGGTATCCGATACAGAAAAGTGATCAACATTATCGATTAAATCATAAGTATTATTAGACATTTTTAATGTAGGTGTTTGGGAGTGGGATAGGAATAAGGCGGTAATTGCAAGGTATTAAGAAAATTATTAAATGATACGAATGAGGCCAAAGGTGTAGTGGGAATATTTGAAGTGCATGTTTGCTGAGTGTTTGAAAGTTATGTTTGTGATTGTTGTATTTTTGTGTCGTGTATAGTGTTGAGTATGTCATGTTTACAATGATAATTAGTTTTATAATGAGTTCAATAAATACAGCACAAAAACATAGACCAACTTTAGCGTAAGAAACATTATCTGGGCTAGAACTAGGGTGAAACAGGAGTACTAGTCATGCATTATTCTTTAAATTTAGTTGACTGAGTTGTAGTTCACTTTTTACAACAATAGATTGACTTTCTGGATCTTTCTTCAACATAATACGTCCATTAGATGTCCAGCAGAATTGTACTTTGTTCGCCTTAGCATAGTTTCGAGCTAGGTAGAAGAGTCGTTTGGAGGTGGCAGTCAGTTGTTCTGCTATAAATATGGGGGCATTTGGTACCATGCCCAGGCTAGCAGAGCTTAGTTTGTTGTTAGAGTGGTGTTTGTTATAAGCTTTGACAGCTGACAAAAAATTACTTTTGACGAGGGTATTTGTAAATTCGACTGTTACTGTGGAATTTTGGTTTTCTTTTTTTGAAGGTTGACGTAGCACATCGCGTATGTCTGACACTTGTATGTTGAGCTCAAGTTGTTTAGATAACTCTAGCAAGCAATTGTATAGCATCTCCTTAGTTTCATTTGGTCTTTTTGGAACGTTACGTAGCTCAACACTAGTTTTCACCATGGAACGGTCGAAAGACTCCAGCTTCTCGTCGAGCTCAGCTAACTTTGCAGCCATTGAGGTTCGTTCCTTTTCGAGACCTGTTATTTTCAACTCGAGTGCAGTTAACTGATCGGAAATAAATGTCATAGATTTTTCTATTTCGGCATTTGTTCCTTCTATGTTATTATTTATATGTTTAACTTCAAGAATAAGATGTTCTAATTGATCCATGCGAGTGTTCTGTGAGCACATCATACTATGCAACATATTCTTGATTTCCTGCTTAAAATCATCCAAACCATCATTCATATCCGTTGTTGGAGGACAACGCCGCTTACATCTTTGGGTTATGTTTGTAACGGGATTTATTGGGTGTCCTTCGTCGTCGAATAATTTTAGTAGGTCCGATTCGGAACGTGACGGAGATTGTTGCTTATTTGGTGGTGTTCTCGTTAATTTTGACATTATGAGTCAGATATTCTCAGCAATTCTAGAAATACTGCTGACAATTTACAAAAAGCCAAATGTCTCGGTCGGATTTGAACTCACGACACTCCGTTACACCGTGTAGCGCCTGAGTCGGCTAGGCTACGAACACTGTTATTTAAGTGGCGAAATTGATGGTCTTTTGGTTCTTAACACAAAGACTCGTCGATGACTTGTACCGTAACTTTAAAATCAAGGTCTTGCGGGTAGTGTCACTGCGCAATATCACAACACTTTTAACAAACTGTTCAGATTTGAAATGTTATTATTGTTTTGTTTTAAACACTTTAATGTATTTTCACAAATGATTTGAGTTTCTTGTGGCAATATAATACTCATTCGCACAAATTAGTCAGTCAAAACTTGTTGTTTACTTAAATATAGATTTTTAAACACAGACAGTACACGAACACGACCGATCGCGAGCGCGTCGAGCGGGGGGGGGGAAGAGGGAAGGGGGAAGTTAAGAGATGACCAGCCTCAACTGACGGTTGTTGTGTCTGTTGGACCACTGCCCAATAGTTGATATTCGGACAGTTGTATGTCGTGTTCAAGTCGCACTAAGAATTCTGATACTGCGATGCCGGATTTCGTTAGTAGTTCTGCTAGTGGGATAGCGAAGTGGTTACTTTTTGTAGCGATGTAGTTCTCACTATATTGGTTTTTTTTTAAATGGTATTGGGATCTATGTCAGGTCAGTCATAATCAGAAGGCCCAGGTACTCGAAGCGCCCCACAAATCCCACAATCCCCGGCAAATACAGCAACTTTGATGACTGATCCAGGAAAGCTCAAGAATTTAAAGTGTCAATTGCAAAAGCAAGCACTAAAATTATGTAAGAAGCAAGCACTAATATGTAGGTGGTACAGTATCTCATGGCGGTCGGTTTGGAGACAGCGACTGTCGCAACCCAGCGCTGGGCACGCTACAACTAGGGCACAGTAGTGAATTGGTTTAATAGTCTATGGTTTCGGTAAATGAGAATTGTCAAACCAGACGGTCAGTGCCTGCTGGGCTAGCACATATTAACTAACAAATACTTACGTTGAGTGTCACTGGCTCTCCGTTTGTTCCTCAAAACTGCAAGTTCCTCCACTTCAATTTTAAACTCCATTAAAGGCTTATCATCTTCTGAATCAGACTCAGATTGCTGTCCGGTATATGCTACATCTAAAAAGCTATTTTCCTGATTTTCCAGTTCTAGCTCTGTAAGTACACAATACAGACAAGAGTGGATTGTTTTGAAAATGGAGAAGTATAAAAAAATGAACATATAAGAAGCAAACGAGAACTTAACAATGTCTACGGAACTTAGTTTTCACTGTGCAATAAAAATTCCTAAAAACCCATCATAGCAACTGGCTTAAAACTAAGTACTTCCACATGAAACTTTAGAATCTTATACTTTTGCTACAATTTTTGTCATTGTTTATGTGACAGGTAACTATGGAGCCCTCCAATAAGTGTGGTCAGACTGACACACACTTGGCCAGTTTTGTTCTTAAATCTTACCATCATTTTGATGCTCCTTCTTTGGCTCAATGTTATCATCTAGTCTCTCACATACATCTGGTAGTAATTCTTCCTTGATAGCAATATTTTCTGTTTTGCATTCACCAACTATACTTATGAGCTCTATGGGTGATTGACTAAACCCATTACAAATCTCTGAAGTGTCGTGATTAAGTAAAGAAATTGGCTGTAAAAAGATAACCATAGTATTAAATGGGTAACCATGCGTTACAAGAGCAGGTCAATATCTGTTGAAGAAAACCTCACCTTACAATCCTCATTCATCATCTGAGCAAACCGCTCTTCAGCTTCCAGACATTGTCTCTGGAACTGGTAGCATTGCTTTAGTTTAGTGCAGCAGAAGAAACAAGCGAGCATCGGTCTGCTGTCCTCAGTTACAAACTGTAACAAAACGTGACTTAGGTACAATTTTGATTTAATGTTTGAATTACATTCTAATACACAATTGTAAGACTGTCCAAGGGGAAGTCTGAAAGTAGCACCAGGGAGCAAAGAATGTGAGGAAAACTGACAAAATATGGGCATTTGATGCAGAGGAATGAGGAACACAAACACAAGAGGAGTTTGTATTGTGAGATCGGACGTCTACTAAGACGACGCACTGACCGACCATTTCTCTGAGATGAACTTCACCATAATATAAAGTTACACTTAGGGATCAGTAGTTATCAACTTACCGGATTGTCAGTCAGCTTCTCATACAGTTCACGTAGGTTATTGTTGACGACTACATACATACGCACATTCCCCGCTAAACATACTCTACACATTGGGAGTTTTTCCATTTTTACTAAAAATTTCTAAAACAATATTAATATTATAGTGTAGATAAATAGACAATCAAATTATTATCAAACCAAAAAAGTGTATCAATAAAAAAAGTTTAAAACATTGTCTTCTGAGCGTTGCCAACAGTTGCCAAGTGGTTGCCAACAACAATATAATTATGAATGAAATTCCATTATTCCACAGACACAGACATATAAAATAGTAGCAGACCCAACAGATAATATATTTCTTTTATATGGTATGATTCTTTATCCTTTTTTAGGGTTCCGTAGCCAAATGGCAAAAACGGAACCCTTATAGATTCATCATGTCTGTCTGTCTGTCTGTCCGTCCGTATGTCACAGCCAGTTTTCACCGAAACTGTAAGAAATGCTGTTGAAATTTGGTAAGTAGATGACAATACTCCGTGAACCGCGTAAAGATTTTCACACAAAAATTGTAATAGAATACTTAGAACTGAAACTCAAAAAAAAATATTTCATCGTACCCATACGTGTGGGGTATCTATGGATAGGTCTTTAAATTGAGGTTTCTCAGATATTTTTTTTCTAAACTGAATAGTTTGCGCGAGAGACACTTCCAAAGTGGTAAAATGTGTCCCCCTCGCCTTAAACTTCTAAAATAGCAGCGTTTTACCTGAAATAATACTTAGGTACCTCACTGGAAGCTTTCATATGAGATGGCATTTCCGTTTCCCGTCCATTTCTTACCAGTTTTCGTACTTTTATCCCCTCTATACTTCCGGCTCAGTGGCGCCACCTGGAGGTTGCGGGTAGTTTTTAGTTTTCCTAAAAAAGTATCATGCCATTTTTGTTCATTGTCTCATCGTCGTTCATCAGGTAAGTATTTTAATATGCGTTTTATTTCTGGAAGCTTTCATTTGAGATCTGTTTGTTATCGCCTGGTGACGCCGCTTTGATGTATATCTAGGAAGTATGTAGTATTATATTATAGGCCAATGTGATAGGCAAGAAAGAATAGAATTAAACAAAGTTATTTTAAATAAATATGTATTAATTATTTATTTAATGTTGTTTTCTTTCTCAGGTCTCTGGAGACCCGGTCCTTTGGTAGGCGTACGAGGGGCCGAAACCAACTCGCAGAGGCCCCGTTAGAAATTTCAAATGTAATGGGGCACCAACCGGCGATTATCCCTGTATGTATTTAATGTATTATTATTGTATGTATAGGCAATTCCATGAAAGTACCTAGATAGGTTTACTTAAAAAAACATATGAATTTAAGAATTGTTCTAGGTAAACAAAATATTTATTCAGTAATGTTAATTAATTGGAATAAACAATTGTGTGACGTTTTGTGAATCAGTACTTCTCATTATTTCTCGTCTATTTTATACATATAGATCAATGGATTAGATTATTTATTCAAAATTTGTAAACAGACCAATAACTGATTTAGTAAAGTTTGTGTATTTCTTTTAGTCACAACAATGGTTGTAATATTCTATAACTATTTTTATAACTGATAAATTATCAATAAATGAGTTAATTAAATTTATAAGCAGATATTCACGATATAGGTTTACATGTTAATTATAATGTATGAAATTGAATTGATTAGGAAATATTGTGTACATGGAATGTGAAGTTTGTTTAACTGACCTAATTCCGATTGTTAGGGTTCCACCCGGTACCGTGTGCAGGGACGCACACGATATCAGGATGGTCGATTGTTAGGGTTCGCTTTTATACACATTTGCTTCATTAAATTTAAACGCAAAAAGACTAGTTTTCAGACCAGTAACTATTTGATTCGAGTATTTAGCACTGGCAACACTTTACTTTGTCAGTTGATCGTTGGATGCTTCTGATTGGCTAACCAATCAGAGGCCAGCACGATGTCATCTGCGATTGGTTGACGACATGAAGTTGTTAACCAATCGCAGAACTCTATTTTACCGCGCAAATTATCGGAAACCGGGTAGTTGGGAACAGGTCGGTTGAACATTCTGACTGGAGCTGTTGGACAAAGAGGTCTTGTGTAAGAATAAAGTTGTGTAACCTGTTTCCTGGATTTTCTTCAGCACTTCACCCATCCTGAAAGTCTAGTTCAGTCCATAGACACCTTAGTTTTTTTTATACTAATTACTAATAAATGAATAAATAAACACCTTTAAAAACTTACAAAACACGCACTTAAAACACTAAAGCACACCGAAAAGAATGTTCATGGACTACTTTCAATCGGTTTATCAACCCTCAAGCCTTTTTTTTTTTTTTTTTTAGGGATGGGAAATCATCCCATGACTCCTCCCGCTCTGGGTGTAGCGGGAGGGAGTGTCAGACTTCTACTGACTAAAACCCATCCATGTTCCTTCATTGCCCTTTGTGTTCCGGAGCCACGGTGTCTCTTGCGAATAATCCCGCGACTCCAGCAGGCGTCGGCCCTTTCGGGCCCCTCTGTGTGCTGACTCTCCTTGAGGCGCGCGTGGAACACTAACGCGCCGTCGACACGGCCTGTCGTCACTAGACGGACGGACGGCGAGCCACCCATAGCTCGCCGTCCACAGGCCCGCGCCTACGGTGGCCGGAGGTCACCGACGCCCGCGGCGTCCACCACGGCGGCTGGGACGAGAGGGTCTCCTCTCCCTCTCCGCCACGTCCTTCGCTAGCATGACTGCTTCGCAAAAGGAGGCAACGGCGTCCCATTCCGTCTCGCTCCGGACCATGGCTTGGACCAGGGCCGGACGCGAGAGGTCGCCGCCGATCGCCGTTTCGAGGACACGGCGGTGCGCCGCCCAAGCGGGGCACACCTGCACAGTGTGCTCCACCGTGTCCTCCGGTCGATCCACGCAGTGGTGACACCCGGGCGTTTCCTCCCGCCCGATTCGGTGCAGGAACCTCCCGAAACATCCATGTCCGGTGAGGACCTGCGTCAGGCGGAAGGTGAGGACGCCGTGGCGCCTCTCTAGCCACTCCTCAAAGAGGGGACTTATCGCCACTATCGTGGCGTGCCCTGCACTGGGTTGCGACAGTCGTCGTCTCCATGACGCCATGAGATCGCGCCGGAGGTCTGTCCGCTGCGCGACAATTTGCCGCGTCAGCGGAGTTTCCCCCCGGCGTAGTACCTCCACGCGCCAATCATGCAGGCGCGCGAGGACTATCGCCTCCAGATCCCATGGCGGCAATCCGGCAAGGAGACACACCGCTTCGCGCGAGATCGTGCGGTACCCTCGGGCCATCCTTAGGGCCATCACCTTTTGGGGCGCGTAGACACACCGGGGCCCCGTAGAGGGCCATGGACCGCACGACCCCCGCGTAGAGCCTCCGGCAGGAGGCGTTTGGTCCCCCCAGGTTGGGCAGGAGCCGCCTGAAAGCAGCCCCGGCCCGCTCCAGTTTGGGTGCCAAACGTCGGAAGTGTTCCACGAAGTTCCACCGGCTGTCGAGGACGAGCCCTAGGTACTTCAGCGTCAACTCGACGCCGATGGAAACCACTCCTACCGTCAGCAAGGATCCCGGCGGTGGCGCATTGCCTCGGCCATGAAAACGCATGGCCTCGGACTTGTGCAGCGCCACCTCGAGACCTAATTGCCGGATCCTCTCTACGACTGTCGCAACCCCGCGTGTCATAAGGTCGGACATCTAGTGATCCGGATGAGATTTGCAATATGTTCATGGACTACTTTCAATCGGTTTATCAACCCTCAAGCCTAAATTTGAACGAATGGCTACCCCCTAAACAGAGTAGTGACAAATGCACTCATATTACTAGCATTACGTTTAGCGAGCATCAGGTCTTGAAGTCATTGCAAGCTTTAGATTCCACTAAAGGTCCTGGACCAGATCAACTTCCCCCTTATTTCCTTAAAAATACTGCTAAGAGTATATACAGACCACTGCAAATTATGTTTAATATGTTTATATCAGAGGGCACCTTCCCTGAACAATTTAAAAGGGCTAATATAACTCCTGTATATAAATCAGGGTCCAAACAAGAAGTCGAAAATTATCGCCCCATATCTATTTTGTCTGCGCTGTGAGGTGCGCGCACGTCCTCTTTTTGCTGTGTCCCATTGTCGCACCAATGCTGGTCTGCGGGCGCCTCTACGTCGCTTGTGCAAACACTATAATGACTTTTGTTCAGAAACAACAGAATTAGACTTATTCTCAGTGTCAGCAAATAGATTTCGTTTTGCTTTGTTAAAGAAACTGAAGGATTCCGATATATAGTTATTTGATCAGTCTTGTAGTCTTACTCGCATAGATTGTTCATTAGTATAGTCATATGAATTGTATATGCTGTGGATAACGGTGTGAGTTTCACATTTGTAATATCTTTGTATAACAGTAACACATTATATCTGCGCAAATAATATAAATTATTTGCGCAGATATAATGTGTTACTGTTTGTTTGTCCCAAATAAATAAATAAATAAGTAACAGACCCCGCTGACGCCGCTAGGGAGGTCGGCGCGCAGCACCCAGTCGTAACCGATGTTCCACAGGGGCGGCCCCAGAACCGATCCCTGTGGAACACCGCACGACATCTCTCGCCGGTTCCACTCACCACTGTGACTAGGGTAAATTACTGCCCGGTCGGACAGGTAGTCCCCAACCACACGACGAAGGTAGGTCGGCACCCGATGATACCGGAGTGCCTCCCCAATGCAGCTCCAGGGCATGGTGTTGAAAGCGTTGGCAATGTCGAGAGACACCGCCAAGACAACACCACCCCGGGAGACAGCATCCCCCGTCGTGAGGGCTCTGACGCGCATGACGGCGTCCACCGTAGAGCGCCCTTTGCGGAAACCAAACTGGAAGACTGAAGATTCGGCCCTGTTCCCGCTAGGGGCCCGGCGAGGCGGTTTGCGATAACTCTTTCGAAGAGCTTGCCCACCTCGTCGAGCAACACTACGGGCCGGAATGCGGACGGCGAGTCCGCAGGGTGCCCAGGCTTCCGGATGAGGACCAGCTTCCCGGTCCTCCAAGGAAGCGGGAACTGGCCCCTCTCCATGCATGCGCTAAAGAGCCCCTCCAGTCGAGGCCCGAGAGCCTCCAAGGCCAGGGCCCAGGCTTTGCCAGGCAAGCCGTCGGGCCCTGGGGCGGTATTCTTGGCCTTGAGCCTACGTACCGCCACTCTCAGGTCTACCCCAGTCACAGCCGGGATGTCGTCGTCGTCCTCCTGTTGGTCCTCTTCTGACACCGCAGGCGGCGGAGCCATAGGCGGGGGAGGATGTTCCCCTCGCGAAGGGAACAGAGCGCTCACCACGTCTTTCACGAGCTGAGGCCGGAGACTCTGCGTCAGCGGTTTTGGTACCCCTGAAGTAGATTTATTCGCCGCTAGAACAAATAAAAAGTGTCCTAAATTTGTTTTCTGGAAATGTGACGCCGAAGCATTCACTGTGGATGCTTTTATTCTCAGTTTATTTATTTATTTTGGGAAACAATTGTACAATGTATTTTACAGTAAGTCTAACAAATTAAAATTAGCCTAATGTACAATCCACGACGTTTCCGCAGATTACTTAACTTAGAGAAACAGTGTAGTGACACAATCTAAAATTAAAAAAACATAAGTAGGGAGACAAGAATAATAATCATAAAACATGACAGGAAGAGAAGAAGCAAACTATTGTAACTAATGGCTAATGATACCTGTTTTTTTACAAAACATACACAAGAGAGCAACACAAACATTACTAGTCACACAAACGCAGACTATCCACTAAAAGTTTCTTAAATTTGTGACGGTCTAAAGCGAAAACATCTATGTTAACAAAACGTTCATTATAGATTTTAACCATTCTACGTAGAGGCGCCCGTTCACCCGCGTGTGTACGACAAGGTGTCGTAGCAAAGAGCGGGTAGTCGCGCGCCCCTCGCCGTAAAATTGTTCTGGGCACAACATAAAATAAATTACTGACAATATCGGAGCAATCAATTCTGTTGTGCAACAGATCGTGAAGCATCATGGTTTGAAGCAGGAGGCGCCTAGATTTTAACGTGAGAAGATTAAACCTATCCAAGGACTCGATGAAGCTACGTTTTATATGGCATCTAAACTGCATTGATTTCAAAAACTTGCGCTGAACTTTTCCAAGGCGTGATTATATTTGTCATAATAAGGGTCCCAGATCATACACGCATACTCAATTTGTGGTCGGATAACAGAATTAAATAGATACAGGAAAGTGGCTGGTCGCTTGAAATCTAGCGATGATATCATTACAAGATGATACATTTGAAATGCCTTAGCAATAATCTTATCAATGTGTAGATTAAGGTGTAGTTTACAGTCCAATAAAATACCCAGGTCATTGATCTGAGTCTCTCTAAGAAGTAGTTCATTGCAAAGAGAATAATTAAAACTAACAATGTTTTTATTCTTTGTAAAGTTTATATATTTACACTTAGCTATACTTAATTTTAGCTTATTTATTTTACAAAAGTCAGATAACCTATTGAGATCATCTTGTAAGAGATAGCAATCATCGACAGTTATAATTTTCCTAAAAATTTTGAGGTCGTCAGCATAAAGCAAGAAGTCACTATTTTGAAAGCAATAGCCGATGTCGTTTACTCGTTTATATAAAGTGAAAACAACAAGGGACCAAGAATCGATCCCTGAGGGACTCCGGAGGTAGCAAGAAAGGTGTCAGAATGATATCCATTACTCACAACAGTTTGATTGCGGTTACTGATATAAGACTGAAACCAGCGCAACAAATTGCCTCTAATGCCATTGAACGCGATCTCGTTCAGCAATATTTCGTGGTCAACTCTATCGAATGCTTTTTGTGTACGTTACCCCAGCAAGAAAGTATCTCCTAGAATTAAATGAGTGGAACGTATTGTTGGTGCCTTATCTGGTGTAAATGTGTGCCCCCTGTCGTTTTGAAAAAAAAAACGGAAAAAACGATTCCTGCTGGGGTAACGTTTTTCTAGCAGGAAAATTCTAAACGAATGATCGGAGAGAGAAAAATTGTGCATGGCCAGAGAGCTTACATGTGTGCCAAAATGTGCCCCCAAAAATAAAATCTGTGCCCCTTCAGATTTACGAGATATTGCATTTTTTTTTTTTTTTTTTTTTTTTTTATTCAAAACGGGGAAACTCTTGGCCCAAATCTCACCTGATGGAAAGTGATGATTAGGCCGAAGATGGAAGCGAGTTTCACCCGGAATTTAAACCATCACCATCATTTAAATCACAAATCTGGGGGCCAATTCTCGATTTTCGCCATTTATCTCGAGTTCGAGATTGTAAGTCTATCTCTATGTCTATCAAAAATATCTCTATCTCTACCAAAAAATGTCGAATTGAGCAGAATTCCGTATTTTCAGTCAAAATAGAAATAAATGTCACGAAAAGGTCGAGTCGAGTGAAGATAATCTAAAATTATGAAGAATCGCACGTTCCGTTTTAGGTAGCTATGAGTGAATAAATGATTTTGTTTTAACGCGAACTAAACCTAATTATTTAAGTATAAAACGAAACGTTTAGTGTAAAAATAATCAATTTGACAGTTGACTGTCTGTCAGTGTCAGAATTTGCGCCTTTTTTTGCGGTTCCTTCAAAACTTTTGATAAGTTTAGTTATATAGTGTTTACATTGTTTAGGTCACTAGTGGGTAGTATTTTTGTTTTTTAACATGGAGGGGAAAAAATACCCCAGTTCAGAACAAAAACGTTTACTGATTCAGGCTCGAATTTCCTTTATAGCCCGCTGCTTTGGAAGTTCGTAATTTTTTTGTAGATAGTACTCACAAATAGAAAGCTTTTTACAAAGTTTCAAGATGCGGAGAATCACGATTTACGAGATAAAATTCATTAAAGTTTCAAAAAAGTACGAAAATAGTACGCCATTTGCAAATTTTTAGGTTAGATAAATTGTCATGGTAGACGTCAAAGTTGACATTTCACGTTCCGTTGACGTTAGAAGTGTTTTTTGTTCAATTTTATGTCTTGTTTTTTTTCATAAATATAATATTTTTATATATTTAGAACCAAGTGAAGTGCCATTGGATGCAAGAGCGAGCGAAGCGAGCTCTGGACTTGCGGGCACCCCGACTCGGACAGGTTAGGTAAGAAGGGAATGGCGGGGTCGAGTGAGCGAGCGAAGCGAGCGAATAGACCCCGCTATTCCCTTCGTGGATTTTTTTATAAACTACTCAGAAGTAGGAGCCCCGCGAAGCGGGGCTCCGTCGACTGGGCCTCCGGACTGAATATAAAACTTTTTGAGGTTAGGTTACTATAATTAGTTTTTCTCAAGAACGGTCTGTCGCCTTTACATGGGAGTGGTGCTAGGGCATAGGGGGCACCTCCCTGTCCCTCCTCCTGCTAAACGATACTCAATTTTACCTGTTTTTCTAACTCAAATGCTATTCTAACCTCAAAACTTTAACCATGGACATCTCCATAACCGTGGCGCTCCGGGGGGTGGGGGTGGTGCAAAGGGCACCCCCTCCCCCCCACCTCCTCCCGACCCTTAAATCAGCGGGCTATAAAGTAAATTTTAACCCTGATCCAACTCGTTGAAGCAGACCCGGAATTGAGGGGAGGTAAATTCTCCTCCAGTTTCACTAAAAAGGAAGCAGAGAGAAGATGGCAAGCTATCGCTCAACAATTGAATGCTGTGGCCGGAGCCAAAAAACCTACCTACCAAAGAATAGAAAGAATTTGGTGCACATAAGTAATTTAGGTACCTATTTTAGGGTGTGCAATTAGTATTTTTGGTGGGTTAGTTTAGTGAACAGTTATAGGTACATGAGTAATAAAGTTATGAAGCAGACAATTATTTACCTTCGTTTTCAGGTCTATTTTCGTGGTTTCCTGAATTACAGGAGCCAATAGATCTATTAGAACCCTTATTAAATTTTTATTTAGTCTGAAGTTTTTAACGACTTCTGTTTCGCTCAAGTCGTAAATATCGACGGCGGGATAAGCGCGCTGTTGTCGCCGTGTATTGGCCAGTTGCTCGCCACTTTCCAACAACTCCGAGATAAAAATGCTAATAAACTCGTCCATCTTTCAGTGGTTTCAAATCCAATCATGGGTACACAAATTACAGAGTCTATTATTTGCGCGAAGGTCGTCGTTTCAAGAAAACACAATGCACAATTCAAAGAGGTTATATTGAATTTCCAGTAGGTATGAGACGCCAAGCCGGATTTTATTTAAAAACTAAAGAAAAGAAAACAGTGTAAAATCCAAAACTCAACGAATTCACTCAAAAATGACGTATCTCTACAATCGACATGACATCTCTACTGCTCAGAAGCACTCGACATGAACTCTAACGTTAGCCTTCGACAAATGTCGAATTCGACATCCCCAGAATAGCAACTTTTAAAATTTGTCGAAAAAATGACGTCATTAGAAACTTTTGTCGAGTTCGACACCATCTCTAAAACCGAGAATTGGCCCCGTTTTTCATCTAAGTCTAAAAGTATTCATAGACGATCGAACTTGGTGCGGTCCGGACCACGAACCGTACGGTGCGGTCTACACAACAGACAAGCGCACCAGACTCCGAACCGTCCAGTCGGTTATTGTGCTAGCATTGCGTGAACACGTCTCTTCGACATGCCGCCTATTCTATCAAAACAGGCCAAAATGGCAAATTTGCCAAATTTCTATCAAAACAGGCCAAAATGGCAAATTTGCCAAATGCCAAATTTCTAAAAGTATTTGAAATGCTTGATTGCGTGCATCTTTATTACAATAAAGGCTATGCCCGGTATTCCACAAACATGGGAAGTCTTTATACAACTCCAAACAGCTCTATAACAGCTTTTTTCTCGGTATTAACGATGTCTTCTTGGTGCCGCTCCGAATCCATGTCTGTGAACACGCTGCGACGTGTTGCGCGTACGGTGGCACAATAGCGACTGGACCAACATTTGGTTCGGTGCGCCGTCCACACGATCGGTTCGGTTCGGAACGCACCGCGTTCGATGTGCGAGCGCTCCGAACCAGCCGTACCGATATTAATAATAATAATGTCCAGCGGACCGTGCGCCACACGATTGAATTTGGTTCGAAGCGCACCATGTTCGTGGTCCGGACCGCACCAAGTTCGATCGTCTGTGAATACTATAACATTTAATTAGTAAAGGAGAAGGGGACTTCTGGGCCCAGCAGTTAACTACTTGAAATGTATATTAAAAAAACCGTTAGATCTGAAATAAAATATTATAAAGAGGTAAAATTTGTTTGTTAGTTTGTAAGTTTGTATGTAGGGGGTAATCTCAGGAACTACTGGTTCGATTTGAAAAATTCTTTCAGTATTAGATAGCCCTTGTATTGAGGAAGGACATAGGCTACATATCATCACGCTAAGACCAAAAGGAGCCGAGCATTAATGGAAAATGTGACGCAGACGAAGTTGCGTGGGTCAGCTAGTTTGAAATATTTTTTTTTTTTTTTTTTTAAACGAAATCACAACATATGGTACCATGTTTCTATTTAGGAAGCGAGAAAACTTAAAATTCTGAAACTAAATATCAGAATACGTATGAAGGTAGAGTGACATGTTTTTTTTCGTGGAATCGATTCATAGCGAATCGAATTCTTTTAATTTTTCTTCCGGCCTAACACTTCTGCCTGACATCAGTCAATCACCGACTAACAGATGTCACTCGTTCGTTTTCTTTCGTTCTGAGCACAGAGTACTTATTTTCCATATTTTGTTGTTAGGTTTGGTTAACTACAAGGTTGTAATATAACCTCACTTTTACTATAGGTAGGTACTTCATATATATAACTTGATTCCAGGATAGCCAAATTTCACCAAATTTTCAGTGAAACCTTGTTATTATATCCTCTTACAAATAAGGCTAGTTTGATTCAGTTAACACCTGGGCCCAGGAATGTATGGAGTCATTCCCTTCTCCTTTGCATCACAAAAAATCACAGATCAGTATTAGGTATAAGTATAATATTTTTTTTTTCCTCAGAGGAGTTTGGCTTCGCACATCTTGTGCATTTGCTAGAGTCAAGTAAAAGTATAATATTGTTTAAAAAAAATATTAAATTTGAAATCGCAGATAAATATATAATTTTCTAACGAGTAATTTGCTTATACATAGATTCAGATAAAATGTGTTAGAACCTATAGTTAACCGCATGAAGACATAACTGTAAACATCGAATGTGCACAAATTATCTGATGGCATTTGGCTATAAATAATCATATTTATCATATATACGTAACAACATTATCACCTGACTGTGGGATGTCACTTATATATCTAAAACGCCATCAAATCAAAATTATGTGACCCTACATAATCAGCTTATAATCGTTGATTAATAATTATAAATCCCTCATAGCTACGTAATACGACATACAAAATGGAAACACATTGTTGCAACATAGATCATTGTGCGGTTGACAATAGGTATACCTACCCTAAATAAAACGTAGACAGAGTACCTATTCTAATAAACTATCAAAACTGTAGGTACCAAAATTTATTTGGTTATGGTGAACACTCCAACCAACCCGCGAAATTCAAATTATCTTACGTTTTTTGCAATTTGCACGCCAGTGCTAGGTTTTATGTTGATAAAAATATTATTAAGAAGTATAATCATCAAAATCACCAATACAACCCTCAAAGTTCATAAAGGCGTTACAAATACGGGCGTTTTATTGATTTACAAAAAAGAGCTACCTCTTTTTAATATTAGGTAGGTGTTCATCACACATTTCATGAACTATATTTTTTTTTAAATATCGGGACCAATCAAATTTTGGGTCAAAGACCTGACAAATGGCATATATCTGGATATACTTATTTCTTTCGTTCCCACATAAATTACTGCCGGTCGATTCTGTTGACATCTCACCGTGATCACTTAGGTGGAGTGAACGACAATTGAGCTGTCATGCCATCTTGTTTGTATGGTTTGACAGCTCACTCGTCGTTCACTTCGCCTAAGTGTTCGCTTCGACATGTTTACAGAATCGCACTGCTGAATGTATTTAATAATTAAGAATGGAGAAGATAGCTTACCTTGGAATAGCACTTAGGCATTAGGCTACTATTTATAATGTACTTAATCATGTGTAAGGTCATAGAAACGTAGCTAGTAGAATATAATCCAATAACAACTTTATTTTATTTCTTATTACTTTTCTACTTCAGTGTACTCAGGCACAACACGTGTGAACCGGTTAGTGAGTAAAGTAAAGAAGGTCATCGATATGTATGAATCCATCGCTTTTTAGTAGTCATTCAATTTTGGTCGGATAACCAGCCGTTGATTACATATTTTGGTTTTTTGTCCGGTGGCTACCGGGCGGTTCACATGTGAACCAGTAGGTACAAATCGCATTTGAGCCCCGCTGGTTCACATGTGAACCGGCACACCGCGACTGATATAAACTTAAATACTGTGTAAACTAAGCTTTAGAATCGTTTGCGAATGAATGTACTCTATGGCAGATAAAATTTGCCAACCATAAACACAAACAGATACTAAAAATATGACAGCCGACATTTCAAAAACTCTTGTCAAAAGTTTCTACGTCACGGTGATTTCGCGCGCATGTGGTGCAGTGATTTTAGTGAATTTTGTGTGGTTTTAGTGTGATATACTAGGGTAAGTGGATAAATAATCATTTATCACTATTTCCTACAAGTATGTAGCTAGTTTTTTGCATGAAATAACATCACAAAACTTGTTTTGTTGAGCCAACAAAAGTTACGTAGTTCCGAGTGTTCGCCAAGGTCAACATTGTTATTGTTTGGTTTTTGTCAATTTTTACAAATAAAGTAAGTATATTTTAACGATTTATGGTTAACAATGCGTTGATGAATATATAGGCAGTAATTTACAAGCTTTTCCAATTGGAATCTGTTTGATATAACTCTGATAATCGTCATCAAAATAGCGCATTGAATTACGCAATAAAAAACAACAAACGGCGAGGCACTTTATGAAGTTTGAGCTTGAATATTGCTATAATCGGCTATAGAACTCATATAAAAGATAATTGTCATTAGATTACTCGTCTTTTCATAAGCTAGTTCCCAAATTTTGGTGTAAATTGATCCAATAGTTTTGTCAGAAATAACATAAACAGCAACATAACTACATTCAGCAAGTTCTCTCATTTCAATAGGATATATTTATTTCTCGAGTACTAATAAGACTCTTGTCAGTGTTTTATTTCATGACGACATAATTAACGAACCCAAAACCATTTCAAGTGCGAGGATACAAACTACACAAACGCTGCGATAACGTTTTTTATGGCCGGTGTCAGATTTCACTTCAGATAAGCAGCCGCCCGCGGCGCTGCGGGCCGTCAAGGATTTGGTTAATATTTACTTAATGCAAAACATTCCAAGCTGAATATTTTCACCATATATTTTTGACTAAAGGCACAAGATTTTGGTTTACACCTACACATCTGGGATTGAGCCGGTTCCTTGTATTTTGCCGTCAAAATTATGACACCATTGTTTTGACTTTTAGCAAGATTATTCAAAAACGCATACATCAACAGCTTTGAAACTTTGTATGGTTATTATTAGCGTCAAGAAGGACCGAATACAGTTTTCAGCGAACTTATACCTTGTCTCATTTAGGCGCTGCGATGTTTTATCGGGTTTTCATAAAACCGCGATAACTTGAAAACTATAAATATTTTCTTAAATCTAATTTGGGGCACATAGGGGCACACATTAAGAGCTACCCGTGTATGTTTATTCTACATGGGCACATGCAATGGTTTTAGAGATAAACGATTCATCAAAACGTTACTCCAGCAGGAAATGCAATATCTCGTAAATCTGAAAGGGCACAGATTTTATATTTGGGGGCACATTTTGGCACACATGTAAGCTCTCTGGCCATGCACAATTTTTCTCTCTCCGATCATTCGTTTAGAATTTTCCTGCTAGAAAAACGTTACCCCAGCAGGAATCGTTTTTTCCGTTTTTTTCCAAAACGACAGGGGGCACACATTTTTTATGTGGTGGCACATTTACACCAGTTAAGGCACCAACTATACGTTCCACTCATTTAACTCTAGGAGATACTTTCTTGCTGGGGTAACGTACACATGCTTTTTTTAAATCTGTGTAAATCGCGTCCGTTTGAGCTCTAGCATCCATATTTTTAAACAGGTGATTCGTAAATATCATTAAATTAGTAGCAGTAGATTTATTTTTGACAAAACCGTGTTGTTGAGAAACCAATTGTTGATGAATGAGAGGATAGATTTTGAGATGGACTAGTTTTTCGAATAGTTTAGACAAAGCACAAAGTAGGGAAATGGGCCTATAATGCCCAGTTGGGCAGATATATTTTTCTATGCATTTCCACCCTTTTCATTATTGTTAAAATGTTTATATAAGATACAGAGAGATAAAGCCACTGGAATTTTAGTTTTCCCTTATTGGCCATCACAACCATGGTTCCCACTAATAAAATCCTTGTCCTCTGAGGATCTCATCGTTTTTAGTCTTAACAAGAGTCTGTTGTCATCCCCTTTCAGAGAATACCATCCCCTGCACCATCAGCTTACCCTGGCTGCAGGGCTGCTGTCAGCCAAGCACTTATAAGGCCAGGAACACCACGCTCAGCACTAAATGTGATGTTAAACTCACTCTCAATAAATACAATCAAACAGTATGATTCACCCCTAAAATTATGGTGGATGTTCTGCAGGGAGCACAGTTTAGACACTTATCAGGCATCTATTCCATACATTTTGAATTTTTTAACCAAATGCTATGAAAATGGAGCGTCATAATATGGAACAATTAACACTACCCGGTCCGCACTATCCCTCCTGATGGGACCCAGAATTGGATCTGATGACAGGATAAAGCGGTTGATTAAAGGAATCTTTCGGTCAAGACCACCAATGCCGAAATATGACAGAACATGGGATCCAGGAATAGTACTAAATCATCTAGCGGAGTTCTACCCAAACGAAGAGGTAACACATGAAAAATTAACCAGAAAATTGGTCACTTTGGCATTAACTACTGGGCATCGAGTCTAAACTTTGTCAATGATTAAGATATCACATATGAAATTCAGTGACAGTGGTGTAGAAATATACATACCTGATTTAATAAAAACATCCAGAAGAGGTAGCATACAACCAATGTTCCATTTGAAAGCTTTCATCCATAAAACAGAAATTTGTCCTGTCAACACCATTAAATCTTATATCAATCAGACAAGTTGTAATAAGAAAGAGTACAGACGAATTGATTCTTACATTCAAGAAACCTTATAGAAACGCATCAACGCAGACTATAAGCCGTTAGATCAAGCTGACGTTGAAAGAAGCAGGAATTGATGTCACCATCTTTATAGCCCATAGCACCAGACATGCGTCCACGTCTGCTGCAAACAGATCCGGCGTCAGTATTGATCTAATCAGAAAAGCTGCAGGGTGGTCTCAACATTCTGCCATCTTTGCCAGGCATTACAATAGACCTGTTAATCAAGATCCAACCCAGTTTAGTAGGGCAATATGTAATACTGTTATTAACACATAATTTCTTGATTATTTTCCTTGTATTGTTACCAATTAATGTAATGTTATAATTTTATTATTGATTTTTTTAACTACCATAAGGAGCTAATTTAATATATAATATTTTTTATTACTAAATCTGGTTATTCACAACCTAACTTCAAACATCTACACGTTAAACCGTCTCGAACAAGGAGAGAGTATAATTATAAGATTAAACGAACTTACCTTAAAAGTTCTATCTTAATAAAGCATTCAGAGTTTTTCTTATACGCTGACGACCTTAAATTAGCCAGAGCAATCAAGTCACCATTGGACTCAGTTCTCCTGCAAGAAGATCTCGACAGACTCTCTGTTTGGTGTGACAAAAATGAAATGACACTTAACACCGAAAAATGCTTTCATATAAAATTCCACAGAAATAAATCTGCGCTACACACCAAGTATAGACTAAATGACAGGATTCTTGCAGAAGTCGACAAAATAAAAGATCTTGGAGTTGTTTTCGACAAGGGCCTTAAATTTAACTTGCATATTGACAGAATGATAACCCGACAATTCAAAACGCTTGGTTTCATCCTGAGGAATTGCAAGGAATTTAAAAACCCCTCAACAAAAATTATGCTGTTCCAATCCCTTGTCCGCAGTGGCTTGGAATACTGTAGCTCAATATGGACCCCAAATTATGACATCTACAAAAAAAATATAGAAAAAGTACAGAAGCGTTTTCTCTGGCACCTGTCATACAGCTGTAATTTAGCCAAAAAAAATCCCAGATATTCTGATCGCCTGAAATACTTCAAATTGGTCTCCTTAAGCGATAGGCGACGGCTTCTTAACCAAATGTTTTTGCGCAAACTTATCAATGGAGAGGTCGACTGTTCAGAGTTAGTGTCAAAAATACTAATAAATGTCCCCGCAAAATACCCTCGGCCAAGTAAATACAACCTTTTCCGCTCACGACAGAGCAAAACTAACTTGGGGAAATACTCCCCTCTGAACAGAATGTCGGCCGAGTACAACATCATCGCTAAGGTCTGCGCCGTCGACATTCTTCATGATAAAAAACAGAATTTTAAAAAAGCTAGGTATCTTGTCGTGTGCCCAGGGTGGCCAAAACTGAATTTATTAAAACTTCTTTTTGTAATAATTGTTATAAAATTTTGTTTGTTTGTAATTATTAATATTCAATTTAATTTAATTTTTAATTTAATATAATTTAATTTTTATTTCCACCAAATTTAATTTCAATTTGACATGACATTTTTAAATTTTTCTCTGACATTTTTAATTATTATTATTGTTTATTTGTAATTTTTAATTTGCAATTTATTTTATATTCTGACATTGTATTTATAATTATTTCTTATTATCAATTTACAAAATTCACATGTCGTCATGCGATACTTGTTATTGAATGCTGTGATTATCTGTAAGTGTTGCTGCACTATACGATTTTTGTAAAAAGTGCTTGTTATATTTTAATGTGCATGCAATGTTGATGATCCTAATTAATAAATAAATAAATAATTATACGAAGCTCCTTGTCCGAGACGGCAGTCCCAAAAACCTTCCCACTAATACCGAGTACCGAGTATTATCCCAGTATTAGGGTTGTTCATAAACCTGTCTTCAAACGTAATGACAAGTAAATAGGGATGTGACACGAGGAAACTAACTTTTTTTTTTATAGCTTTAAAGTTGTGACTTGGCGCTGGTACAAACAGCTTAAATATGTTATTATTAAATTTATATTATGTTGAGCGAGTTAAAGTTCACTTTCGGTTGGAGCAGCAATGGGAGTGATTAAGACGTATGTTTGCTTCAATGCTTTATTTTCAACTACTAGTCTGATATGACATGCTCCTACATAAACAATCAACACATACTTAACTATAAACAGGTTTAATCATTCCTAACAATTAGTTACGATTAATACTACAAAAATTGAAAAAAAAAAACTTTTTACAAAAAAATACAACAGACTTTCAAAAAAAGGAATTCGGTTGTATTTTTTTGTAAAAAGTTTTTTTATTTTTTACTTTTTAGTGGTACCCCACACCTTACAACACCACTGCAAAATCGCAGAAAAGCAAAATACGCAATTTCGATTACATGGATGACATAAAACTATCATCCAAGTAGACGAATTCCAGCTATTTCGGTTTAAAATCCAAAGATCGTAACCGATTTTCGTACAATTTAAATGGGACCAATCTGCAAGTATACCCTTTCAGATAAAACAAGAATTTTTCAAATCGGTTCAAAAAAAAAACATACAACCGAATTGATAACCTCCTCCTTTTTGGGAAGTCGGTTAAAAAAGAAAGACAAGGACCTCGCCAAGGAGTTCTTTGTGAGCAAAATGAACCTTTTTAAGAAATGATAAATGATATTTTCGACACATTTGATCATAATAGTTATTTATGATACAAGAGCGGTAAGTTGGTCTTTACAAACGAGTAAGTAGACAATTAATGTAAGCCCGAGACGAAGTCGAGGGTTTACCATAGTCTCGAGTTTGTAAAGACCAATATCCGCTCGTGTGTCATACAACGTTTTTCGACACATTATATAAATAGATTTTATATAATGTGTCGAAAATTATTATATTAAACAAACTTTTTTGTTCGCGCCGCTACATTGGCGCTCCTTTATTTTAGGTATAGTTTTCATTCTACCCGCTTTTTACTTTATATTTTTGATTTTCGCTGCTTGGTTTTGCACTGAGGTCAGATGGACGACCGACACCGCCGCCGCCGGTTGGTCGTGTCCGTGCCGCTTCATTTCTTGTACATCCAGCATCAACAATTTTGGATTAAACCGCTTTGAGGTCGTTTCGCGCCGTGCACGACCCTCATATCGTCCTAACATCAAGAAGACCGAGAAGAGCGCATCAAGGTCACAGCAGCGTTGGCACGTGGAGCGAGGCCCTGAACCGGACCGCCCACCGTGGTGCTAAGGTTAGTCAACTTTCTTTCCTTTGTTGCGAGACCAGCAGCTTTTCTCAATCTTATGTTCTTTTGCCTTTTTCTGTTTTTAATAAAACCTATGGAGATACAACCACTAGCCAGCTAGTACCCACCCGCGCACATTTTTTTTTGGCCTTCGAGCCGCACTTTACATACTTTTCGGCCTTAAAGCCGTATTATATCACATTTTTTGTTCGAAAAGTATACCGCTATTTGTTTTTCCGCTTAGTTTTATTAACTAGTTATTCTTTCCGCTTAGTTACGAAGGTAATTTACCTACTGTAATTACCTACCTACCCGCTATAATTTATCAGTATCATTTATTCGTGTTCCATTTTCAAACGGATAAATTTCATTCCCTTTGGTAAATAAGTATCTAATCGCATCTATGTTGCAGTGAGTAACGCTGTTTCGGGTATTTTTGACTTAAATATTTTTAACAAATCTCATCATGGCTCCGGGTTCTAAGGAAGAAGAGAAGCATAATTTAACCATTAAAAGGCTCATGGGGAAACGCGAGGAAGTTTATACTAGGCTTCAGAGAATTTATGACTCAAGAAATGAAATGATTACGGACCCTAGTGATAGTAAGGTGGAGAATTTTCTCTGCAGCATGTTCACCATTGATACTATGCGTGACGAATTCATAAAAATTGTCGATGAGTTGAATGCGCTGAATTTGATGTTAGATCCGGATTTCATACCTAACTATCAAAGTTTGTCTACATTTGAGGACTTATACTGTCGTTGCAAATATGAAGCCAACAAAATATTTGCTAGTCGTGATAGGCCCAAAGTTGAAAAATTATCTTCATCTTCCAGTAACAGTAATAAAAAATCTAACTTGAATCTGCCCAAATTAGAGTTAGTGAAATTTTCCGGTTCACCCGCAAATTGGTCGACCTTTTACGAAACATTTAAGACTACTATACACGAGAATATTGATCTTACTAATAACGAACGTATTCAATATTTAATGGGTCAGTTATCGGGCCGGGCACTTGCTACTGTGTCGGGAATTACACCGAACGCTGATAATTATACTTTGATATGGACCACGCTGGTCAAGAAATATGAAGATAAACGTTATTTAGCTACCGCGTATTTGGATCAAATGTTTGAA
The DNA here is from genome assembly GCA_963859965.1 of Ceramica pisi. Taxonomy (NCBI): domain Eukaryota; kingdom Metazoa; phylum Arthropoda; class Insecta; order Lepidoptera; family Noctuidae; genus Ceramica; species Ceramica pisi. Next base: position 12,862,514 of record OY982554.1, read on the forward strand.
TTCAAATCTTTTTCCGTTGCTAACACTAAGAATTTAGACTCGTTTTTAGAACATTTTGCGTCTGCCGTGTCGAGTCTAAAAACGTTAAAACTTAGCAACTTGTCCGATTTTATTCTTCTTTATCTCGCTTTAAAGAAAATAGACCCGGAGACCGCTCGCGCTTTTGAAATGTTTAGGCGAGAGACTGCTTTGCCTAGCTACGAGGACTTGATCACATTTCTGCGTGAACAATCGAAAATATTAGATCGCACTTCGGCAAACGCTATGACGAAGCGCGTCGGTACCGACATAAACAAAAATGTTTCTAAGTCTACCCATTCCTTTGTAGGTACTAGCGCGCCGTTACAGATAAAAGATAAAATTAAATCTTGTCCGTTTTGCGACTTGGCAAATCATTTCAACTTGTTTAAATGTTTTAAATTTCAAAAATTACCGCTCGATGACAAATTTAATTTTGTCAAAACTCGTAATGGATGTACGAACTGCCTCAGTTTGTCTCATAACAACGTCGCTTGTAAATCGGAAGTACGTTGCCGCTATTGCGATTGTAAGCACCACTCACTGCTTTGTAGAAAACAACAGCTGACTCCCCCCGCGCCCGCCTCAGCGCCCGCGCATAATGTTACTCCGCCGCCGCCGGCATCTACCTCCCAGCAGGTGCATACCACTGCTTTATCAGCCCTGTCGTTGCCAACTCCGGTGCAAAACAATAACCGACGTGATAATAATGTTACCTGTCTTTTAGGCACGGTTCAAGTTTTAATACCTGACTCTGCGGGTGTGTTGCACAATGCTCGCGCGCTTATTGATTCCGGATCGCAAAACAATTTTATTGCAGCGACATGCTTAGCAAAACTTAAATTAAATTTTAATCGAATAACGCGCGCTGTTGTAAAGGGGATCGGTTCATCGCCTAATCCGATTAAGGGTTCCGTTAGCATTGATTTGTTTTCGAACAATAAAAATATTTTACTCACACTGGACTCTTACGTCATTGATAAAATTACGGATAATTTGCCTTCTGCTCGTATCGAGCCCGCTTCGCTCAGTTATTTAAACCACGTTCAGTTAGCTGACAGTAGTTTCCACTCGCCTGGGGAAATTGACATCCTCATCGGTGCACCACAGTTTGCCGAAATTTTACTGCCGGGACGCGTAAACGGTCCACCCGGGTTACCTACCGGTATTGAAACGATTTTTGGTTACATAATCGTAGGAAATTGTCCTATTAGTAATCCGTCTACTGAGTTCGTTTCTTTATGCTCGTTTGTACAGAATGAGCCTCCGTTATCAAATATGCTAGAACGGTTCTGGCAGCTCGAAGAAATAGCGTCGAAGCGCCCGCTGAACGCCGCGTCTAGGGAGTGCGAGAAGCTGTTTATCTCAAGCGTGTCACGTGATGACACAGGACGTTATAGTGTGGCGTTACCTTTTGCGCGCGACTCCTCTGAGCTCGGTGACTCATACAAAACTGCTATGCGTCGTTATATGTACTTGGAGCGTAAGTTAACCGCTACCCCAGAGTTGCGTTTGGAATATGACGCGATTATTAAAGAATACCTATCGAAGGGTTATATCTCCTTACTTGACGATGCTGGTTCGCTACCTACGGGTTTTTATATACCACATCATGCCGTTGTTAGGCAAGATAAAGTAACTACAAAGGTGCGAATGGTTATGGACGCCAGCGCCAAAACTGATTCGGGTAAATCACTCAATGATTTGTTACATCAGGGTGAGAATTTACAAAACGACTTGTTTTTAATTTTACTTGACTTCCGTTTATATCCCGTGGCTTTTACCAGTGACATACATCAGATGTTTTTACAGATTTTAGTTAACGAAGATCACAGAATGTTTCAAAAATTTTTATACCGCTTTGATCGTTCTTTACCGCTTGATACCTATCAATTTAACCGCGTTTGCTTTGGATTGCGCTGTAGTCCTTTCCTCGCCATGCGAGTTTTAAGACAACTTTGTGACGACGCACGCGCATCCTACCCGCGCGCCGCGGATGTTGTTGTGCATAATTGTTACATGGACGATATTTGTTACTCCGTTCCCACCGTCCAGGACTCCTTGCGGCTCAAGGATGAACTGTTAGGATTGTTTACGGCCGGGGGCTTTAACCTTATGAAATGGTCCAGTAACTCAACAGAGTTACTCGAATCACTGCCTGATACTCACCGCTATTCTTCCAAAGTAAATTTCGATGAACCTAATCAAAGTCTAAAGGTTCTTGGCCTAGAATGGTCTCCAACCACAGATGTTTTTTCCTTTTCTGTCACTCTTGTCAACCGTCCGTGTACCAAGCGCAACATCTTATCGGTTATTGCTCGCCAGTTTGATGTTCTAGGATTGATCGCGCCGACTATTCTTTATGCGAAATTAATCTTACAAAAGCTCTTTGTTCTCAAGCTGGAATGGGATGACATGCCGCCCCAGAATGTAATGATCCTTTGGGAGAATTACCTTCACGAATTGCCCGCATTACGGGACCTAAAGATAAAGCGTCATCTTGAGGTGTTTAGAAATTACCTCGTCACTATTATTGCATTTTCCGACGCGAGTGAACGAGCTTATGGAGCCGCCATATATGTCAAAGTCCAGCAGGATCCCCACTCCCCAGCGGTCGTCAACCTGGTGTGCGCGAAATCTAAAGTCGCCCCTCTCAAAACGATATCGGTTGCCAGACTTGAGCTCTGCGGCATTTTACTTATGTCCAAATTGGTGCAACGAGTTAAGAATGCTTATGAATCGCGTCAAAAAATTGAGAATATATTTTGTTTCACCGATTCAATGGTCGCATTATATTGGATTCATTCTGATCCCCAAACTTTAAAAACATTCGTCGCTACGCGTGTTACAAAAATTTTAGATTGCCTTCCCGCGGAACATTTCTTTCACGTTCCAGGTACCGACAACCCTAGCGACTGCTTATCGCGAGGTTTGTCTCCTAAGCAATTGTTGTCGCACCCGATGTGGTTCAGTGGACCGTCGTGGCTTCAACAGAGCGTCGATACGTGGCCTGTTACCTCTGTCGACACTAGTGCCATCGATGTACGATTGCCGGAAACCAAGGTGGTTTCATTGCCGGTTGTAGCAGATGTAGGTGTAGACCCGCATCCACTTCTTGCATTGTCACATCGCGTTTCTAAGTGGACGGTGCTGCTTCATTCCGTTATCTACGTTTACAAGTTCTTAGGTAAACTGCCACGATCTAAGCCGGTTACCGCATCAGATATGATTTTTGCTGAAAGGATGTTAATTACCGCGTTACAAGAATTTTACTTTTCTGACGAAATCGCACGGTTAAAAGCAAACGGAAATTGTCGCACCGCGTTAAGACGCCTCTCGCCCTTTATCGATAGCGAGGGCTTATTGAGAGTCGGCGGTCGACTCCGTAACGCTGATTTGACCAATGAACAACGGCATCCGTTGCTGCTTCCGCATAAAGACCGTATCACCGATTTGATCGTGTCGCACTATCATCGCCACAACTGTCATACTGGTCCGGTGGCTCTTATGTCAATATTGCGGCAAAGTTATTGGATACTGTCTTGTCGTAATGTCGTGCGTCGTATCGTGCATAAATGCAATTTCTGTTTCCGCGCTAAACCCAAGGCTGTGCATCCCTTCATGGGGGACTTACCCACGTGCCGCGTAACGGAAGCTAAAGCCTTTACACGCACGGCTGTTGATTACGCGGGCCCTATAAGTATTGTCCCGCAACGTAAACGTGGCGTTCGCTCTATTAAGGCATACCTATGCATTTTCGTGTGCTTAGTCACTCGCGCTGTTCATGTCGAGTTGACTACCGATCTTAGTACGAGTACCTTTCTCTCAGCGTTTAAACGATTTCTAGCGAGACGGGGTGCTGTACAAACTATGTACTCTGACGCAGGAACTGTCTTCGTCGGTGCGAAGAACGCTCTTTCGGACATCTACGCTTTAGTAAATTCTGATGAGTATCAAACCGCGTTGTCTAACGAGTTGGCCGAGCAAAAAATAACGTGGAAAATCAATCCGCCGCGCACTCCACATTTCGGCGGACATTACGAGATATTCGTTAAGGGCTTCAAAACTCATTTATATAGGACTATAGGTTCTCAATTGCTGACCTACGAAGAGATGTTAACTGTTTTAACACAAATTGAATGCGTTTTAAATTCGCGTCCGCTCACACCCCTTAGTGAGGATCCGTCTGAGCTAAGCGCGTTGACTCCATCGCATTTCCTGATGTCTACGCCGCTAAAGAGTTTACCCGCTTGCGAAGCTACCGGTGATAACACAAGTTTAAAGAAACGATACGCTTTGTTAGATCAATTAGTGCAATCATTCGCAAAACGATGGAAACATGAATATCTTCACCTTTTGCAATCCAGAGGGAAATGGAACACTCATTCAGATCCTATCAAGGTAGGTAGCGTCGTGGTTGTAGTTACTGATAACGTTGGACCTCTATCTTGGCCATTAGGTATAATACTTGAAACCTATCCCGGTAAAGATGGGATCAGTAGAGTCGCTCTTATCAAGACGGCGACCGGGATCTATAAGAGACCTGCCGTCCGCCTCTGCCCTCTACCCTCGCAATAGCATCTCTTCCGCTCCCCGGCTTATAGTTTAGTGTATTTTTAAAACCGATGGTTTTAAAGCCGGGAGCATGTTCGCGCCGCTACATTGGCGCTCCTTTATTTTAGGTATAGTTTTCATTCTACCCGCTTTTTACTTTATATTTTTGATTTTCGCTGCTTGGTTTTGCACTGAGGTCAGATGGACGACCGACACCGCCGCCGCCGGTTGGTCGTGTCCGTGCCGCTTCATTTCTTGTACATCCAGCATCAACAATTTTGGATTAAACCGCTTTGAGGTCGTTTCGCGCCGTGCACGACCCTCATATCGTCCTAACATCAAGAAGACCGAGAAGAGCGCATCAAGGTCACAGCAGCGTTGGCACGTGGAGCGAGGCCCTGAACCGGACCGCCCACCGTGGTGCTAAGGTTAGTCAACTTTCTTTCCTTTGTTGCGAGACCAGCAGCTTTTCTCAATCTTATGTTCTTTTGCCTTTTTCTGTTTTTAATAAAACCTATGGAGATACAACCACTAGCCAGCTAGTACCCACCCGCGCATTATCTATTAAAAAATATTGTTTATCATTAAATAGCGTTCTCGCGACTTTGGCGGCAAGAGACCATTTTCTGCAATTGGCGCCTCATTCAAGATGTCAGGTGGAGTAGATTCCATATATAATATGTGATTCCTCGCTTGAACACAAATTCTAATTAATATTATAATTAAAAGTCGCAACTATCTTTGACGTTTCTAATTGAAAATGGCGCGAATTTGCAAATGGGGAGTGTGTGTTTGGAGTAGTGTGCGTTTTTAAAATAAGAACGCGCTTCCATTTGCGTTTGTGTCTGCGTGAAACATTTTAGTAGAATTATATATATTGTAAATTGTATTATATATTGTACCAATCGGATTTTTTTGACAAAATCATTCAAAATTCAAAAATTCAAAAAATTCAAAATTCAAAATTCAAGCATTTATTTCAATTAAACCATTTACAGGCACTTTTGAATTGTCAAGGTCGGTCGGTCCAAAAAGTTGAAGCTATTTGCACGTTCCAAAGCGTAGATCTCTATGGAGAAGAACGTGCAAGAAACTCCACGGACACTCTTTTAAAAATAATATTTTTTTACAAAGATTTATTTACATCGGGTTGAAATTATACATACATGTGAGAACGATGTAAAAGACGAGCAGGATAAAAGCGTCCGGAATAAAAGAGGAACAATTCAAAGAAATAATTAAAATTAACCATGGCAGCTAAGAAATGACCAGTCCCGACTGACGGCGCCCGTTCACGAACATGACGCATGCGCCAGCACCATTCGGCTCAACCATTTTGAAGGGAGCCAAATGATCCAACGCATACGCCACCATCAGTTAGACTTTTGAGTGAGCATGACACTCCCAACCGCCAGGGTACATTCAAGTCAAAAACATACCTAAAACTGATAATTAAAGTTAAAGGTACACAGTACTCACACATGTGCTGTTAATGGCTGAAATTATACAATGCTAAGTAAGTTGATTCTAACAATGCAAATTTTTCTTACAATCTTCAGCCGGTCCAACAATGTTTCCGAACTATTTACAGATTAGTTTGGGCTCCCTAGTGGCTGTGGAGCAGGACCAGCATTCAGCCAAGCATTTTTATCTTCATTAGAATCCCCCAACTTATAATATGCTTGCCTGCATAGTGTGCGTTTAATACAAGACTTGAATTTCGTCTCATTTAGTTCTAATATATGGGGAGGTATCTTATTATAACATTTTAAACAGTACCCCATGAAAGATGAGGCTACTTTAGCCAGTCTGAAGCCTGGTTGAACTAACTGGTCCTTAATTCTAGTACCATAATCATGTCTCTCGCCTCTTTTACTAAAAAGATGTAAATTCTTTCTGACATACATGATGTTTTCGTAAATGTATTGACAAGGTACCGTCATGATGTTAATAATCTTAAACAGTTCCCTGAAGAGAATCGCGCCGGCGGAGATTATATATCGCTTTGATGGCTCTTTTCTGCAGAATAAAAATAGACTCGATGTCTGCAGCCCGTCCCCATAGTAAAATACCGTAAGACATGATACTGTGAAAGTAACTAAAATATACCAGTCTCGCGGTATCGACATCCGTTAGTTGGCGGATTTTTCTAACAGCATATGCTGCTGAACTTAGCCGTCCGGAAAGAGATGTTATATGAGGGCCCCATTGTAGCCTGGGGTCAAGCGTAATTCCCAGGAAAACCGTTTTATCGACGAATTCTAGTTTTTCCTTGTTCAATAATATGTCACAATCACTGCTTTTGACATTAGGTAAGGCAAATCTTATGCACTTTGTTTTCTTTTCATTTAGAACTAAATTATTCGCCGTGAACCAATTTTGGACTTGCATTAGGGCATTATTTATGTCATTAACATTGTTCGTCCTTATATTTATCTTAAAAACTAGCTGTCCCCCGCGACTTCGCTCCCGTTTAACCCGCATAGTTCCCGTTCCCGTGGGAAAAAAAACCTATCATATGTCCGTCTCCTGGTTCTAAGCTACCTCCCCACCAATTTTCAGCCAAATCGGTTCTGCCGCTCTTGAGTTATAAATAGTGTAACTAACACGACTTTCTTTTATATATAACTAGCTGTCCCCCGCGGCTTTGCACCCGTTTTACCCACATCCCGTTCCCGTGGGATTTCTGGGATAAAAACTATCCTATGTCCGTCTCCTGGTTCTACGCTACCTCCCCACCAATTTTCAGTGAAATCGATTCAGCCGTTCTTGAGTTATAAATAGTGTAACTAACACGACTTTCTTTTATATACATATAAAGACTAGCTGTCCCCGCGGCTTCGCTCCCGATTCACCCGCATAGTTCCCGTTCCCGTGGGATTTCCGTGATTAAAAAATATCTATCCTATGTCCGTCTCCTGGTTCCAAGCTACCTCCCCACCAATTTTCAGCCAAATCGGTTCAGCCGTTCTTGAGTTATAAATAGTGTAACTAACACGACTTTCTTTTATATATATACTAGCTGTCCCCCGCGGCGTCGCTCCCGTTTAATCCGCATAGTTCCCGTTCCCGTGGGATTTTCCCGTTTCCGTGGTATTTCTGGGATAAAAACTATCCTATGTCCGTCTCTTGGTTCTAAGCTACCTCCCCACCAATTTTCAGCTAAATCGATTCAGCCGTTCTTGAGTTATAAATGGTGTAACTAACACGACTTTCTTTTATATATATAGAAGATTAAAGAGGTATCGTCAGCAAACAACACCATATCAAGATTTTGTTGCAATAAATAAGGTAAATCATTAATATAAACCAAAAATAAGAAAGGACCCAAAATAGAGCCTTGGGGGACGCCCATTTTTACGTTTAATCCCGACGAATTGACACCGTTTATGTGAACTAATTGTGAACTAATTGCTGTCTATCATTCAAATAAGATTTGACTAAGTTTAACGCTGTAGGAGTTCGCGAGCTTCAGGAGTAATGTATCGTGATCAACACAATCAAACGCCTTAGAGAGATCACAAAAGACACCTATGGCATCCTGTGCGTCCTCCCACGCATTAAAGATATGCTTTAGTAAGGTGACACCAGCGTCAGTTGTACAACGTCCTTTGGTGAAACCATACTGTTTATCATGTAAGATGTTATTCGTGTTAAAATGACTGAGCATCTGATTTAGCATTACTTTTTCAAATACCTTACTAAACACTGGCAACACGGACACTGGTCTATAATTATTGGTGTCTTTACTATCCCCGGATTTAAAAAGTGGTATCACTTTACTGAATTTCATTAGGTCCGGAAAGACTCCTTGATCGACACACAAATTAAATATTAAAGCTAAGTACGGCGCTACAGTCTCGATAATTGAGGTACAAACCTTGATAGACAATCCCCATAGATCTTCGGTCAATTTAATTTTGATTTGTTTAAAAGCTTTTATTACTACTATGGGGTTTATATGTTTAAAATTAAATTCAGTCGCGCAGGCTGATACGTTTGCCTGTAATAAATCAAAAGCAAGCGAAGGCGAGGAATTTAAGGCTTCAGTAGTTTTAACAGGGATACTTGTAAAGATATTTACAAATTCTTGAGCAACTTCTTTGTTATCGCTAATAAGTCCGTGAGGCGTCTGCAATCTGTAATCAGTGTTATGTTTTTTGTTCCTATTTGTTTCATTATTTATAATTTTCCAAACCGTTTTTATTTTATTGTCTGCTGTTTTTACCTTATTGCTTATGTATAAAGCCAAGTATTTTTATAAATTTTGGAGTAGGTAGTTACATACTTATTAAAAGTTTCAGTGTTAATAAAAGGCTTAAGGCCATACAACTCATAAAGTCTATCCCTACTTTTTCTGAGTCCTTTAGTTGCCCAGTCACTAAATAAAAACTTAGGGCAGATAGTTTTAGTTTTATTTTTAAAAGTATTATTGAATTCTGTTTGGACTAAAGAAAAAAATCTGTATATAAAATATTAGCACTGTTCACTGTACAGTTCCAATCACTTAACTTCCCAATTAAAGTACGGTTAAATTTATTTAAATTACCGGATGTTATTGGTCTGGTTTGTATTTGCACTTGTTGAATTGGTATTTTGGACTCAAAAGATACCAGTAGCCCGCTGTGATCAGAAGGGAGGTAATTTACAATGGCTTTCTGTAAGTAGTCGCCAGAACAAAAAACATTATCAATACATGTAGCAGTAGTTGTAGTTGTACGGGTTGGTTTCTATGAACACATTAGACAAATTGAACGATTTAAAAAGATTTAATAATCTACAGCTATCTGAATTGTTTTCTAAAATATTTATATTAAAGTCTCCACAGATAATTACTAATTTATTACCAGTCGCAAGTTTTGCCAATACAATGTTCCATCACTGACTCAAATATAGAGTAGTTCAGATAATTAGGGGGTCTGTAAACGCACACTATGACATGCTTATCTAGCTCAACACAGGATAGTTCAATGTTATGTTCAACAGACAAGCTAACTATGTCTTTACGAGTTTTAAATTGAATACACTTTTTGATTAAAATTAGTGAGCCCTGTCGCGGCGCGTCGCCTTCAAGGGAACGCGCTCGCGTCTTGGGCTCCTCGCGTAGTATTAACCGGCGGGAGTCGGGACGGACGATCTGGCCAGGATCGACGCCCCGCTCCCAGCACTGCAGTGAGCAGAAAGAGAGAGAGAGAGAGCGAGAGCACGAAACGCGTCGGCGACGGCGGCGGCGACGCGACGCGACTTGTATAGAGTTGTTTAAACTCCGTAGTTAGGGAGATATTTATTTACCTGGGTCTATTGTTTGAGATTTGGTTTTCCGAGAAGAATCTTCAATAGTTAGGGAGGTTTGCTTCGCATATATATATCGGCTGTTAGTTCTTACTAGCTCACACCATGGATTCAGCTCACCATCTGTTGGTTAAAATTTAAATTGATTCCTACCATTCTATATAATTTGAAATATATAACACATAATCGTTTCTGGTATCTCTGTTTTAGATTTGGAGTCCCAGCCCAGAGATGTTCTACACGCACATATCTGGCTAGGACTAATTCATTTACATGCACTACTAGGCTCTCTTATAGTATGTTAGTTATTAAAGCGGATGATAAGATATTGACTCCTCTGGAGCTGCAGCTTAGAGCATGCTAATCGACTCCTTTGGAACTATAATCTACTAGGTATGAAAGCGACATCAAGACGACCTTGATTCTCTTGGAGCAGCCGCCTTTATGCGTGCTCATCGATCCCTTGGAGCAGCCGCTTTTATGCGTGCTCATTGATCCCTTGGAGCAGCCGCTTTTATGCGTGCCAATCGATCCCTTGGAACAGCCGCTTTTATGCGTGCCAATCGATCCCTTGGAACAGCCGCTTTTATGCGTGCCAATCGATCCCTTGGAACAGCCGCTTTTATGCGTGCTCATTGAAACTGGAACAGCAGCTTCGAGCTGCTGATTAACTCCCTTGTGGAGCCGCAGCTTCGAGCCTGCTAATGAAACTGGAACAGCAGCTTCGAGCTGCTGATTAACTCCCTTGTGGAGCCGCAGCTTCGAGCCTGCTAATGAAACTGGAACAGCAGCTTCGAGCTGCTGATTAACTCCCTTGTGGAGCCGCAGCTTCGAGCCTGCTAATGAAACTGGAACAGCAGCTTCGAGCTGCTGATTAACTCCCTTGTGGAGCCGCAGCTTCGAGCCTGCTAATGAAACTGGAACAGCAGCTTCGAGCTGCTGATTAACTCCCTTGTGGAGCCGCAGCTTCGAGCCTGCTAATGAAACTGGAACAGCAGCTTCGAGCTGCTGATTAACTCCCTTGTGGAGCCGCAGCTTCGAGCCTGCTAATGAAACTCTTTGCTTTACCTCTACCGTATGTACCCATCAATGTTATACATACAACAGCGGATCATTTGTGTTAACGAGAGTGAGCATCACAGAACCATAACGGGTTAAATTCTTAGAATCTAAGTAATTAGGTAGGGAATCACTGCGCTATTTTCAAGCGCTACCACTTAGCTTTATTTATCTCTGATGAGTCGCTACCAAGCTGGACGCTCCCATCAGCACCAAACACTTTGCTTCTTTACCAGAATATATCAGTTACACTATTGCACTCACATTGAACTAAACACCTCGCCATTTTGTCGTCATACCCGTCTACTTTGCCGCCTTTACTAGCGTAAAAGGCGGCAAAGAACCACAGATTACCTATTGATACTAAGTGAGCGTCATAACCATGAACTAAAGTGCTCTATCTGTGACGGTCTCTTTGGGTTCGGTGTTGCCAGTAAATCGCTTCATGCTGACTAGTTTGTTACATGTTTCGCCCTAATAATATTAATTTTACTCAGTTACCTGTTTAATTCGCCGACTACACGTCGCGACAAGCCCCCACGTAACATTGACTTTCGGTTAAAAGAACTTCCCACACTATAATTCTCGTAATTAATCAACATTTCAAAATCCTTTAACCAATGCTCAGTGAAACAAACTATGTCAAACATTGTTTTTTCTAAAAATAACTCAATTTCCAGCTGTTTTGAAGAAAAACCTTGAATGTTCTGATGGAATAATTTCAAGGATTTCTGCTTAGCCCCTTTATTGCAATTAGCTATGTGAGAGCAAGAAGATACCTGGTTTACGGTAGATGTAACTATACTGATATTGGTATCCTCTGTTGTCGTACAAACTAGTTTAAAGGAACATCCGGAGTGAGCCCCACGTCTCCCATGCCATCACTAGGCACCAAGATCTTGCTACTTGCAGACTCCACATTAAAAGAATTGTCCATAGTGACACACGGATTCTCCTTCGTACAATTATTGTAAATAATTATAGCATTAGTGCTACAGTTAACAATGTCCACCTGTTCATTAGTATTATTACTAATATTTGCAGTGTTAATTATAGTAGAAGACGTTGACATACTACTTATGTCTGAGTTTATATAATATGCTAATAGGCTTGCTATTTGATGTCTAAACCTAATAGGCAGATACACTGTATCCCTAGTCGACTTTAACTTATCAACATATAAGTTAATGTCCAAAAAAACAAGTTTGTCACTGTAATGACTAACTAAGAAATGTAAATGCTTGTTAAGCATGTGAATATAATTATTTTGTCTATTTGACAATTTTTCAAAATATGGGAAAGCACACAGTATTATTTTGTTGCAATTTAACTTTAACATCTCAGTTACAGAGTCAGTTATTTGTTCTTTTTTTAAATTTGAACTGTTACCTATAAACACAGTAATATTGGTTTCTGGTTTATATACATTTATTTAATAAGTTACCTACATTTTTAAATTGTCTCTTCGAGCCTTTATATTGATACCCCACTCGATAGTTTAAAAAAGCTGAAGTCAATAAAATGGCACAGAAGCTCAGATCAGTATCATTCTCACTATTTAGACGAATCTAAAGACACCTTTCAAGCTAAAATCTATCAAGCCACAGGGTTAGGCTACAGTGTGCCAAAGAAATATGACATCATACATAAATACACTCGAAAAAAACTTAAGTGTAACAGTCGGGTAATTAGAACTACATCTACTGTCTCATTTTTTCTTCAATATTAAAGTGCGACAAACTGTGAGCAAAAAGTTCTTCGCAGAAAAAAACGCGTATGGAACGCTTCCGGAACGGACGCAGACGGAAGCATTTTTGGCTGATGGATGCAGACCTGACATCTGACCGGCTAATTCATGTTATCATTTTTATTTCGGATAACATGGCTTCGTATTTTAATAATTAATACGCACACATAATGTTTTGTTATGGTTTTGCCGATGGAAACGCGGCTGCGGCTCGGCGAGAATACCAACGCCGCTTTCCCGATCGTCGACTTCCCCACGTTACTGTTTTCGGGAGCACCTATCGACGATTGTCTGAAACTGGCAGTGTTCAGAGAGCACAAGTCAACGCTGGCAGACCTCGACGGCACACAGCTGACGAAGAGGACACCAATCTTCAGTGTTTTATTGATGACCCAAACACCCCAACGAACATTGTTGCAAAGCAGCTCGGTATGTCCCAGTGGAAAGTGTGGTCGGTAGTACATTTATCAGGTAGACACCCGTACCATTATCAACCTGTCCAAACATTGCACCTTCGGCTTCGCCCGAGACCGCGACCGAAAGTGGACGTGTTTCATAATTAGAATAAATAAAATAAAAAGAAGAATGAGCAAAATGGTACCCGGCTCCAATAGATATGATTGTAGTGTCGTTTAAAATGTCTTACCAAGAGGAACAATTTTTACTATAGCCGCCACTCTCAAATCTGATTGCGTTTGAAGATAAACGACAGTCTTACTAACTAATAAAAACCCTGTTCCTTCAGTTTCCCTTTGCTTTCCAGGGCCACAGTAACCTGTTTAGACAGTCTCGTGGCCCCGGCAATAAACATACATATACGAGTATATTAGTTACCACTTATTTATGTAAGAAAATGAGTACCAAGGTAATATTTTCGGCATTTCCGTTCATGTTTTCTATTAATAACGTTTTTACGTAAGACTTTGCCATGCACTCCTCATTTTAACTCGAGTCCCGTTGCTCCTGAGCGCGGGGTGTGCGCAAGAGCAGCGGGGGAGGGAGAGGAGGGGATCGACTGACACCAGACGTGTTCGCGTCCTGCGTCAGTCGCTCGTTCGTTTTGCGCTCGTGACGACGTTTAGCTGCTGTTTGAGTTTCTTTTGTGCTTTCATAACTCGGTTTTATTAACTACTGACCCCTGCGCTCCTACTGGACTTGTTACCCGCTCTAATTAACGCTGACCTGTGCTAGTGTTGTGGACTATACTGATTTGCTTTTCGAACTGGAATATCGCAATGGAACGTCTCAACTGTGTAATGTGTCGGCGAGCTTTATATACCAGAAGATACCAACAACATGTTTTGACAACTAATCTGTCAAGAACGCGCCCTGAGTTCGCTGCGTTTATTCATGAACATGCTGTTCTGGAGGTAAGCACTTCCATTATTATAATCAAGGTGTGGTTTTATTTCATCATCCCTTCGTCCGTGCCGTTTCTATTCTTAATCTAAGTATAGCACAGGTGCTGCCACTTAAGACGGTCATTACCAATAACAATAGATAATGGTTAGCAGTACAAAGAAAAGGGCTTATCCTTTCTAACTCGATATTAGCTACCTGGACACTGTGCGCACGTGTGGAGTCATCGGACCTTCGAAAGTCACTTTTATTATTCCAATGCCCTATTATTTTGCATTAGCGTTCCATAAGCTTTATAAGTGCAAGCAAGATGGACATAGAGAAATGATTTATGGCCCGACGACTTTGTTGAATCTGCGCTTACTATAACAAAAGTGTTGTTAGGTTACGATCGACACTTTAATATTTTGTATTTACGTGACGTTGTTTTCTCAGTTTTTTAGCTTAGTTCCAAAAAAATATATATTAAATCATATTTTTACTACTTTCAGGTGGTATTCGATGGCACACGACGTGTGTGTCACCGATGTTGGCAGTCCGCTGATAATGCAGTGAGAAGACATGCGAACCCTGCCGTGCCCGTAGCAATGCCTGAAGCAATGCCAGATGCAGTGCCAGAAGCAATGCCGGATGCAATGCCGGAAGCAGTGCCGGATGCAATGCCGGAAGCAGTGCCGGAAGCAGTGCCGGAAGCTGTGCCGGAAGCTGTGCAAAATGTTCAGGAATTTCAAGTTTCAGAGTATACACGTGCTCCAAACACACCACGGCATTGTATATTTAACAACTGTCCAAACGCAACTCGCCATCGAATCCCAATAACAATTAAAACTCACATCTTTTGTGAATATAAGCTTTATATTCCAAATGGTGCAAGAGTGTGTACACAGCACTTAGAGAACAACGTTTGGGATGAGCTACCTCAAACATGTAATGTCACTCATGATTTTAATACAGAACAGTTTACTGACATTTGTGACATGTTAAGAATGGCCTTACAACGTGGACCTCGGCTAGACTTCAACACGAGAGGCGCTTTAACCAACGAAGAAATGCACTTTTGGACAGGACGCAAGTGCAAAGAGTTTGATAATATATTGGTACAAACACCTGCACTAAATGAAAGATGTAGAGAGCCGAGAACTGCATTAGGTATTTATCTAACAAAACTGCGTTCTGGGGAGCCAAATGAAAGACTTGCGACATTATTTAACATGTCACGACGAAAGCTCGAACGTTTATTGGTTATTGTGAGGGAGTGTCTCAGTAACAATTATGTCGGGCTGCATTTGGGAGTGGATCACATTGACAGACAACAATTATTGGAAAAAAATCTAACTATACCAAAAGCATTATTTGGAAATGAAAATAATGATAAGTTATTATTGATTGGTGATGGTACTTACATTTACATAAATAAAAGCTCGAACTTTTTATTCCAAAGATTATCCTACAGTTTACACAAGTTTCAGAATCTACTGAAACCTTTCCTACTTGTATGTACTGATGGATATATATTGGATGTAATGGGTCCATACGCTGCAACAAAAACAGATGCGCAAATAATGGGCGATATTATGAATGATGGACAACATCCATTACATTGGTTACTCCGAACAAACGATGCTTTTATATTAGATCGAGGTTTTAGAGACAGCTTGGACCTCATTGATGAATGTGGGTATGAATCCTATGTCCCACCAACAAAGAACCGCCAAGAGACACAGCTGACCACTGAACAATCCAACGAAGCTCGATCGGTAACGCTATGCCGGTGGGTTGTGGAAGTGGCAAATGGCCGGTTTAAACGTGATTTTAAGCTCTTGCGGCAAAAATATTTTAATAAGTCACTGCCCAATATGTTCACTGATTTTAAGATTGCCGCAGCTATCACGAATCACTTCCACCAACCCATCGTGGATAGCGTACACGCAGACGAATTCGTCCATATAATAAGGCAGAAAATAGATACCCCGAATCTTCTGCATATGTATGTAGAGAGAAAACGGCTTAACCACAGAAGAGTAGATTTTCAGAGGATGGAAGCGAGCCAGATTGAAAACTTCCCTTCAATGACGGAGGAGGATATAATTCTATTAGCGCTAGGTACATACCAACTCAAGCTGGCAAGATCTTACTGTGCCGAGCATTTATCAAATGGTCTATATATAATTGAAACGTACAGAGAGGGAGCACTTGATGATCTGCCAGACTATGGCATACACGAAGATGCCTGGCTTTTGCGTGGACGAATCCAGTCGCGACATGTCCGTGTAAAAACATATTTTTGTTATATATTAATCAGCAGTGCAAATAATATTGTCCAACAGTATTGCACATGTTTAACCGGGCGACGTACGATCGGCACTTGTGCACATATAGTGTCCATCGTATGGTACTTAGGCTATGCGAGGCATACGGGATTTACTGCTCCGGCATCTTTCCTCAATGCTGTTATAGTTGATACCGATATGTAATGTTTTAAATCTACTCACTTATTGATAAAATATATGTTTTGTATTTAAAGAATGCTTGTTTTCTTACTTCTTTTAATAATAGAATCCTAAATGTGTTATATCATGTTATTCTAGCTTTATTTTACTTATATAAGTAGTTTGTAATAAATTCTTCATCATTTATAAAACACAAGCTGTTCCCCGTGGTTTCACCCCTGCTGCTCGGCTCCTTTTAGTCGTAGCGTAGCGATGATATATAGCTTATAGCCTTCCTCAATAAATGGGCTATCTAACACTGAAAGAATTTTTTAAATCGGACTAGCAGTTCCTGAGATTAAAGCTTTATAATAATAAGTATAGATAGTGAGATTACTGCTTTCCAAACGTGAATAGGGACAGGCGCCATGGTAGACGTTTTTCTGCATCAAAATGTCTATTCAATGATATATTAATGAGGACTATTGGAGCGGGTACCACGTTCCATACATTTTTGCCCATTGTCCTTTTGCATTCCTAACGCTTACGGGATTGTAACCTATAAGTGAATACGATAAGTGGACAAAGTCAGAGTTAGTGTCTGCTGATCACCAAGCCTACGGAGTGCTCTAACCGCGCCCCGCCTTCACCTCTGCGAGAACAGCATACCCTCCATAATTGCTATCCCGCCTGCACACCGACTGCGCGAGCAGTGACTCACAACCAACCGCTACGTACTACACCGCTTCAAGAGAGCTACGTGCACACGTCGGCCGCACGCTTCAAGCACAGCAGTGCTATTCTCTAAAAGACAATTTCGTGGCTGTAAGCTGCGACGAGCTCGTTGACGAGCCAGCCTTGAGATCGACCGAGCGCGTAGCGCTGATTCAAACTGTATTCACTAGCGTCGCTGTGCTTGTCGACGAACTTTAAGCTGTAGCCTCTCGTCGCTGTTTCGTAGACGAATTAGTAGGGCCTTGAATCAAATTCTTTTAATCATAATCGATCAATCTCGACTGAGAATTTTCATGTACATCAGAACGTTCGGCCAGTCGAGATAGGGAGCTGGCTGCTACTCCAGTTTTTAGTGACGATTATGTGACGCATAAAGATACCAGCCAAAGAATTTGTGACAGAACGGATCGAAAGTTAGAAGCATTTATTTATGGCCGAATGAACTGATATCAGGACGTTCGGCCAACCTGAATCTCCATAATTGAGGACCTCAGAGAAACTGTTACTGAATAAAGATTTAGTGACGATTTGGTGACAAACAACCAATGCTTTAGTTTTACTCGTAATGCCACCGGATAAAAATAAAATGAATTTTGGTTCCTGGAACATCAGGACGTTCGGCCAACGTAATCTGCATAACTGAGGATCTGAGAGAAACCGTTAATGAATAAAGATTTAGTGACGAGACTGAAACTAATTATAATTGCTTTATTTTTTTTTGTGACGGCTCCTTTAAATAGTAAAATGAAAATTTAACATATAACCTCAAAACATTGGGATTATCGATTACTCCACAAGGAAGAAGCCTAGAGAAACCGATAATGAATAAAGATTTAGTGACGAGACTGAAACTAATTATTATTGCTTTATTTTTGTTTGTGACGGCCCCTTTAAATAGTAAAATGTAAATTTAACATATAACCTCAAAACATTGGGATTATCGATTCCTCCACAAGGAAGAAAGCTAGAGAAACCGTTAATCAATAAAGATTTAGTGACGACACTGAAACGAACTTTTATTGTTTTATTTTTTTTTGTGACGGCCCCTTTAAATAGTAAATTGAATATTTAACATTATAACCTCAAAACATTGGGATTATCGATTACTCCCCAACAAGTGTTATTATAATATAGATGAATTTTTGAATGACACGATTTGACATTTATTATTTCATTAAGTTTTAATTTATGTGACATTTTGACTAATTATGTATTTCACTGACATCTTTTTACTTGACATTTTTATTTTTATCATTAATTTTTGTGACATTGTATGTTTACTTATTTTTCCCTGACTGTCTTCTTTGTTTTAATTATAAGTATTCATTTTATTTTGTAATTTTTATAAATTTGTACGCCTTTTGGGTGAAACATGACGAAACATGAATAATTGTGTCATCCTGCATGCTTAATTCGCATGTATACGCATGTTTTCACAAATAAAATTATCTTTATCTTTATCTTTATCTTTATCTTTATCCCCAATGAAGAAGCCTAGACGACTCGTAAAACCCCTGATGTGTTATAGATTTTCAGTTTCAGTGCAATGGTGTCAGTATTTTTGTTGATTCAAGATTAATCTATAAAAATGCACTATGGCGGATGGCGACTGAAATAGGGTGACCATGTATTCCAACGAAACAAGTATTTATCGAGTAAGTGCTTTTTTATCTACTGAATGAAGCATATCACGTCGAAATAGTTATAAGGTGACGATGTAGGTATTGCAACAAAATAAATATATACGTGGACGGAGGAATATGAGGAGTGCAGATAACTAAAATTTTATATAGGTTTAATATGCATTAGAAATAAAAAAATATAAAAAACATTACACACACACCATGCGTTATGATGTGGCCTCTTTGCTTCTACTTTTTACTATTTTTCTGTGTCTGTCACTATCACATGAATAAAAAAAAATGAAACTATCGACCGAATTTCGACCAATAGGATACCACTAGTTTTCTTATCAATTTCTGCTATAGTACCTACCAAGGGATCTCTGCACCCGCGTGGAATGCGTTCCTTCCCCCGCAACTTTCCGGCGCCTTACTGTCTCTCGCTCGCCAAGTCGCCAGTCATGTCACTAGTGTGATGTCATCGAGGTCGGGTGCAGAGATCCTTTGGTACTATAATAGAACCACACAGGACTATCGAAAATGGGTAGCTTAAGTTCTGGCTGACCTTACCGGAAAGAAAGCCGTGATGCTGTCGACTAGTATTTTTAAGAGTTCATTTGGTGTAGTTATTGTATTATCTTACTGTGGTTCATCTATAGAAATGTTATTTCATTTTAAAAATGTGTAATCTAGTTTATCAAACTAGTAATAATATTGTCGGGCCACCACCGAAAGAAATCCGATTTGACAAGTTTCAAGTCAGTCATCGAGCAATAAACACAGGAAGCTGTCAAATCGATCTATCTTCTCTCGTGGTGAATCAATTTAACGTGCCAGCCGTATAAGAACCCATTGGCCTGGCACGCGACGATGGCAAAAGACCGGACGGTATGTCTTTATTTCAATGGAAGATGGGTAGGCCTTTAGTGTGGGACGCTACTAAACTTGTGTCGATACTCTTGCGCCATCCCATCTTCCTAGCTCGTCGTGCTGTGCTGGTTCTGCGGCTTCGGCTGCTGAAAACCTCAAACGGCAGAAATATTGCCTTATGGCAACTACATTTTTGAGCCGTTTGGGGTTGAAACTCTTGGACCGTGGGGTCCGAGGGCTCACGTCCTATTCAAAGATCTAGCAAAACGCTTAGTTGACGCTTCGAATGACCCAAGAGCTGGCTTTTACCTTGGACAGCATTGCCATACAACGTGGCAATACAGCCAGTCTTTTGGGCTCCAGTTGATAGCGATGGGGTGGGGACGAATTCTTTGACGCCATATTTTAGTTAGGAGTTTTTTTTTTCTATTGTAAGTGTAGGTACCTATATAGTTTGTTCTTTAAATAAATAGTTATTATTTAACTGTAATTCTAAAAAGTACAATTTATTATGTACTTACCTAACTACCTACCGCTTTTTTTGGATGATTATAAATAAAGCATTTTTTAATTTGTGTGCCCATTTATTTAAGTATTTTTTTTATGCGAAACGGGGAAACTCTTGGCCCAAATCTCACCTGATGGAAAGTGATGAAGTATTCTTGTACTTCAATTTTTCCAATCTCCAATGTCAGTCACCTTTCCACTTTTGTTTAATTTTAGCCAAAATAGACACGACTAATATAACAAAAACTTCATAAGTGGACACTGGTATGCAGGCATCAGCTCAACGTTGCTTGTACCTGTATAATTTTTAATATTACGACGTGTTTTGCTTCATTCACTCACTTGATAAATACTTCGATGGAATACATGGTCACCCTATTTCAGTCGCCATCCACAATAGTGCATTTTTATGGATTAATTTTGAGTCAACAAAAATACCGACACCATTGCACTGAAAACCTATAACACATCAGGGGTCTTACGCGTCGTCTAGGCTTCTTCGTTGTGGAGGAATCAATAATCCCAATGTTTTGAGGTTATATATTAAATTTACATTTTACTATTTAAAGGGGCCGTCACAAACAAAAATAAAGCAATAATAATTAGTTTCAGTCTCGTCACTAAATCTTTATTCATTATCGGTTTCTCTAGGCTTCTTCCTTGTGGAGTAATCGATAATCCCAATGTTTTGAGGTTATATGTTAAATTTTCATTTTACTATTTAAAGGAGCCGTCACAAAAAAAAATAAAGCAATTATAATTAGTTTCAGTCTCGTCACTAAATCTTTATTCATTAACGGTTTCTCTCAGGTCCTCAGTTATGGAGATTACGTTGGCCGAACGTCCTGATGTTCCAGGAAACAAAATTCATTTTATTTTTATCCGGTGGCATTACGAGTAAAACTAAAGCATTGGTTGTTTGTCACCAAATCGTCACTAAATCTTTATTCAGTAACAGTTTCTCTGAGGTCCTCAGTTATGGAGATTCAGGTTGGCCGAACGTCCTGATATCAGTTCGTTCGGCCATAAATAAATGCTTCTAACTTTCGATCCGTTCTGTCACAAATTCTTTGGCTGGCATCTTTATGCGTCACATAATCGTCACTAAAAACTGGAGTAGCAGCCAGCTCCCTATTTCGACTGGCCGAACGTTCTGATGTACATGAATTTTCGGGGTTAAGAATTTAAAATACATGCCTATCTTTAAGTATTAGAATATAGTAAAACTATCTACTTGAGTTTTTAGTTTCAAATATTATATGAAACGAGTATTGTAGCTATGGTAAAATTTAACGTTACGTTACTGTATGTCAATAATATTCGTGCTGGTCTCTCTTAACCTAGACAGGAGATAGTATAAGAGACACGACTATCATACCTACAGTTATCTATAGTTATCTAGCTGTTTAAATCATTAGTATCCTTCCTTATCTTTCACCTTTCTACTGATTAGCTACCTACTGCAACTACTTCCTCCTTGTAATTGTACAGTAACCCACCACCAGTGTCAACGAACAGCTGTCTATTCGTTGACAGGGCACACAGCGAGCTGAAAAGAAGTACCCCGTGAAAAGACGCTTAGTCGAAAGAACGTTTCTTTAATTTTTATGGTCAACGTTGTTCAGTTGTTCAGCAGCATGAGTTATCAATTTGAGTATTGTGAGAAATAATCGTAAAGAAACAAGCATGTTAGAAGCTACTGGAGGCAGCCACTCGGAAAAAGAACAAAATATGCTCAGCTGTCGGGACACGTGAGTGAGCGCGAGCTAGTGCCGCTCGCTCTGCTATGCTATTTCCTAAAGATTCAGCCTTGCGTACAGCGCTGCCGCGGCGGTGAAACTCGTCGACAAGCACAGCCACGCTAGTGAATACAGTTTGAATCAGCGCTACACGCTCGGTCGATCTCAAGGCTGGCTCGTCGGCGAGCTCGTCGACGAGCCAGCCTTGAGATATAGCTTTGAGAACGAATCTTTTAATCATAATCGAGCAATCTCGGCTGAGAATTTTAGGGGTTAAGAATTTAAAATAGGTAAATGCCTATCTTAAAGTATTGTAAAGAATTTACTGCTTATTAATTGTTACATTTTAAGGCTGAATGGCGATTCTTTTGCCTATTTCGAGCAACGCAACGCGACGACGAAAACGAACGTAAACAAAAAAAACAACAGACGTGACTCGCTAACTTAACTACTTGAGTTTTTAGTTTCAAAACTTTTATTTGTGTCAGTATCAGCAGATATTTTTTTGAAAGTTTTAGATAGTTCTGTGACCAATCGGATAAATAAATAACCCTACTGAAATGTGAGTATTACGAAAAGTATTTTCACTGTTTATGTATCAAATGTGGCTATTACATATAAGTTGGACAATTAATATTTTACGATAGGTACATGAGATATTAATAAAATTACGTTACTAGAGGTATTGTTTTATAATATAATGCTTGTTCTGACGGAACATTGTGTATTTTAAGCATAGGTACCAGTGCGTTCCCCTCCCGTGCACAAAGAGAGATACCTATAAGGTTAGTTAGAAGAGAGTTTGGAGCGACAAATCGTCACTTTTCTTAGCTTCTTCTAATAAATGAAGCTTTATAATCAACCGAGCTGCTATTTTCATATACTTTTAAGTAAAAAAAGTTGAAAATAAGAGTCGAACGCGCGATTTTTGTAGCTTTTGGATTTGACAGTTCGAAACGAGGCTGTGGGCGAGGCTGTAAGCGACTTCGTCGCTGTTTTTTCGTAGGGAATACCAAAATGTATGAAGAACTGTCAAAAGTGTCAATTTGCTCGTTCGTTGGGAAGTTTTAACTCACGGCCGTCACAGCCTTGAGCGCTAGTGTAGCTTTACGCGGCTTAGTGAATACAAAACTGAGTTTCACCGCTGCGGCAGCGCTGTGCGCAAGGCTGAATCTTTAGAGAATAGCATAGCAGTACAGATCAAGGTATTACGAGTTAAGTTACACAACAATACTATTATGAAGCGTACGCCACCTCAATTGCCAGCTACGTTCATAGCCAGTGACTCCGAGACTCCTCATGTGAGAAACCCAACTATTTCACAATCCGGATCTGTTCCAAACTTAAGCAGCGGTGATGTTAATGTCACGTCGCGCAATAAACGTAAACGCGAGGATGAAATGATCAGTTTTATGCAAGATATACGAGACCTGTTACAGTCGTCTGCCGCTCAATCAGAAACTAAGTTTAAAGCACTGCAAGAATCAATGACTGAAATAATAGCACAGAACTCGGAAATGAAAAAATCCCTAGACTTCGTCAGTAAACAGTACGATGACATATTATTACTATGTCATCGTACTGTTTACTGATTTCGTACTGTTTATTTGATTAGATACTATCGAAAGAGAGCGAAACATTGATCATGCCTATATAAATCAGCTGGAAGACAAGGTTGCGAATCTGGAACGCACATTATGCCTAACAAAAATAGAAATGAGAAATATTCCAAAAAAGGAAGGTGAAAATAAAGCGGATCTGCATGGAATACTATCAGAAACAGCTAAAGTTCTAGAAATCCCCTTTGATCAACGTGATGTTAGGGATATATACCGTATAAATAAGAAAGGTGGAATGCCATCCATTATGGTCGACTTTATATCACTAACAAAAAAGGAAAGTATTCAGAAAGTGCGAAACTTCAATCGCAATAACGCCAAGTCTAAATTAAACACATCCCATTTAAACATATCAGGCGAAATTAAACCTATCTATATATCAGAGTGCTTAACTTTGAAAGGACAATGCTTGTTCTATCTTGCGAGGAAATTTGCGAATGAGAACGGGATCAAATTTTGCTGGGCCTCATTTGGAAAGGTCGTCCTTCGACGAAAGGAAGGGGATAAACACGTTCACATAAAAAATTAAGCTGATCTGAAACCTGACGGGCCGTCACAATGACTGGCCAGACAATATGCAAGTCTCACTTATACCCACCTACATGTTTTGTTATTTTTTTATCGGCAATTGCTCTCTTATTGTAAAACATATAAACATAAATTAATCGCATACACACAATCAAAACCAGTTTGCATAATTCGCAACATACATAAAATTTGTTTTCGAGTGGACATACTCGTACATACCATCCATTTTGCACTTCTTATTTTCATCAACATTTGCATCATTTCTATCGTAGGTATACGCACCCTAACATGCACCAAAAAATGTAAACGGTTTCTCAATGGCTAATACGGACACCAATATTTTATCACAGATAGAAAGCTTTACAATGGCATCGAATCTTCTCATCACTGTGATACAGAAGCTTGTAACGAAATTATGAAAACCTGTAAAGTATCGCTAAAAATAATAACACAAAACAATCGAAGTATTTACAAAAATTTTGATAGTTTCCAGGCTCAGTTGGCAAGGCTTTCTTGTGAAATGGACATTATAATCCTGACAGAGTGTTGGATAAATGATGACAAACCGATACCGACTATGGAAAATTATGTCACATACTCCAGCAAAAAATGTCTTCATCAAAACGACGGCATTAATATACCTACGTTAAAAGCAATCTCCACTGTACGGTAGAAGAACCCGACCCAATAGGTGCTATTTTCTACTATGTAGTCGGGGTGAGTCAGTTTGAGTGAAAGGGTTTTATTATTGGCATAAACTTTGTTTTGTAAAATATAACTGATACACGTTCGATCCAGAATTACAATTCCGCCATACTCTGTATGACCACACACTAAAAACTAATAAGAATCTGCCAACATAACAAACAGCCAATCAGTGGCTACAATTGTGACAGCTCGGCTGTCATAGGTCGGCGCAAAACGCATGAGCCAAAGTGCGTTCGGATATGCACTAGGGTGAGTATCGTTCAGGCGCCTTACCTCTACCCATGCGACCAGGGAGACGTTTGGATACATCCGCTATAACTATTAAGAATAGCTTCAGAAACTTGTATTTTGGCTTCCTATAGATCTCCATCTACATATTGTACAGATAGCTTCCTTAACTCCCTGGAAAATATCTTAAGTAATTTAAAAGCTAAAAATATAATTCTGCTAGGAGATATCAACATTGACATAAAGCCTAATAGTATAGATAGAAATAAATCCTCATATCTAAATCTTACTGCAGAAGTGGGTCTCTTACCGGGACATACCCATCCTACAAGACTGCATAACTGCCTCGATCACGTTATGATTAGTACCACTACTTCTGCAACAGTCATGGTTATGGATTCCACCATCAGCGACCACGCCTCTGTAATGTTATGTCTAAGTAACCCCTCCCCTAAAAATAGGAATCAAGAAAAGATGTACTACAAAAGTAAACTATGAGGGCGCTGTTGAACAACTAAAAACCACCGATTTTACTTTTATTACACGCAACTGCGATGCAAATTCAGCCGCTACACGGTTTGTTGAATACCATATGGACACGGTATCTCAGCACTCAAAAGTAACGAACGTCTCAAACCGTAAGGCAGTTCTTAAGCCCTGGATCACACCTGGCCTCTTACGATGTATTCGACACAGGGATAAACTCCATCGAATATTCCTAGCCGATCCAAAAAATGGAATTGTCGAACTGTCGTACAAAAGGTATCGAAATCATTGTAATCTCTTACTCAGAAAATTAAAAATAAACCACGAAAGATCAGCTTTGAAAACTTCCAGAGACAGTAAAGAAACATGGAATATTATAAAATCCATAACCAACAAAGTCAGCATCAGCTGACAAACTCCTACCTGCCCCTGAAGATGCACATGCACCGAAAGCCATAGAGCAAATAAATCATTATTTTTCGAACATCGGAAAGCAATTGGCAAAAAATATCATCAAAATCCAAAATTCCCTACGTGCCACTAACAAAATTGGAACACCCCGTGTGCGGGACTCAATGGTCCTTCTTTCTCCTGACGAGGCCGAAGTACAGACAGTCATTGATAATCTAAGAACCGACTGTGCCACAGGGTGGGACTTTATTCCGGCTAAACTCATCAAACTGGGCAAAAAGGTACTAGTTCCACCTCTTACAAAGCTCATCGAAGTCTGTTTTGAGCAGGGCGTTTTTCCCCGAATCTTTAAGAAAGCGTTGATCACACCTGTTCACAAGGGAGGGACCAAGACGAGATTAAAAATTATAGACCTATCTCAGTTTTGCCAGTACTGTCAAAAATACTGGAAAAACTGCTGAACCGAAGACTTATGAAATATCTAGAGAACAACAAAATAATATCGAACGCGCAATTTGGTTTTAGGTGTGGAAAAAGCACCACAGATGCAGTTAACCAACTTGTTGATTATGTTACTGAAAAAGTTGATGCTAAGCAAAAATGTCTTGGTGTTTTTCTGGACCTGGCAAAGGCGTTCGACACTGTCAGTATTCCTACCCTTGTAAGCAAGCTAGAGCATGCTGGAATCCGGGGGAGGGCCCTAAGTTTATTTACAGACTTTCTTTACGACCGAACACAAAATGTTAAGATTGGGGAAGAAATTAGCAATTAAGCAAGAGTTGACTATGGTGTGCCTCAGGGTAGTTGCCTGTCCCCGAGCCTCTTCCTGCTCTATGTGAATGACCTATGCCAGAAATCTCTTGCAAATGGTCAAATATTCAGTTATGCAGACGACACCGTGCTAGTATTTTATGGAGAGAGTTGGGAGGCGGCACCTCAAGCTGCAGAGACAGGTTTACGTAAAATAATCCTCTGGCTGGAACTGAATTTACTAACGCTCAATATCTCGAAAACCGCATTTCTGCGGTAACAAGCATCAAAGCACACTCCTGTGATGACCCCAAAAACAGTATTCAATGCTCATGTGTTCCAATTACACAACAAAAGTCGATAAAGTACCTGGGTGTAATTCTGGATGAAAAGCTTAGCTGGCGTCCCCATATTGAACTGACTGCCTCTCGGGTTAGAAAACTTATATGGGCGTTTAAGAAACTTCGACAGGTGTGCGACTTTGAGCTACTCCGTACAGTTTATCTTGCACTGGCACAGTCAATCGTAGGCTACTGTATCACGGCATGGGGAGGTGCCTGTAAAACCTATATGATATATCTCGAGAGAGCCCAAAGATCTCTGTTAAAAGTCATGACCTTCAAACCCTACCGGTACCCAACAAAAAGCCTATATGAAATCTGTCAAGTACTTACAGTAAGACAATTATATCTCCAAAATCTGATAATGAAACAACATGAAATTACACCAGTAAATCACGCAAACAAACTTAAAAGAACCATCGGTAATGTATGTCACACAATTAAATGTAAGACTGCATCCGCTCGACGGCAACACTTATACTTAGCTATTTATATATATAACAAACTAAACCAAATTCTCAACTTCAACCCACTAACTAAAAAGAAAACTAAGATGAAACTAAGCACATGGCTTAAAACACTGGATTACTCACAGACAGAAAACATAATTAAAGAACAATACTTTTAACAACATAATAGTAGTAATGAAGGCAAACGTCTCCGATAAAAGCCCAGAACCACCAAGCACAGTAATTCAGACAATCACACACACACACACACACACACACACCACTTAAGAGCAAGCTGCAAACGGGTGAAGGCACTGACTCCTGTAACAGAGGTACCACCTCGCTCAGGAGTCAGGGCTCCAACTCAAAATGTAACCTTCTTTGTGTCAATAAACTATTTTATTTTATTATTATTATTGCACGAGGGAGATCCTGCCAGGCGACTCAAATTTTCTCGGTTTATGTTAAACGCTGGCGCTTGCGCTGACCAGGAACATTTCCTAAGAAATATTTTGTGGACTGACGAGTCAAAGTTTGACCGGGATATGACCGGGATGGTATAACGAATAACCATAACTTAAATTTTTGGGCACCTAAAGCAGGCAGGAATCCGAAAAAACTAAAAGAAACTGCGTCGCAAATGAGATTTTCCCTGAACGTATGGATGGGTGTCCTTGATAATTATTTGCTTGCCCCAAAATTTGAACGGCGAAAATTACGAGTTTTTGAGAAACAAACTAGACGATTTGTTGGCGGATGTTCCCGAAGAAATAAAAACAACCTCATGTTTCAACATGATGGTTGCCCAACACATAACCGGATTACTGTCCGACAGTGGTTAGACGAGAGATATCCAAACCGATGGATTGGGAGGGGAGGGCCAATTCCGTTGCCAGCACGAAGCCCTGATATCACACCACTTGATTTTTACGTTTGGGGTCGGAAGGAATTACTTTATGTGACCCCAATAAATTCAGTCGAAGAACTTCAACAGCGAATAATAAACGCGGCGCAACAGATGAGAACAACGTTCACATCAAGAGTGGCGAAAACCGAAGTTAAAAAGAGAATTCGAACCTGCATTCGTAATCGAGGGGTTTGTTTTGAACAAGATGTAAAATTTTTAATAATATTTGACGTACATGTTTCAATGCATTTTATTTCATACAAATACAAATGACCCTTTCTCTCCCCGCGCCAATTCAAATACATGCCATGCCACCAATTATGTATTTTGAAATTGACTGGTGAAGGCGTGTAAATAGCCTACACCTTTGTGCGGGTTTTAGAACCTAAGTTTTATGTGTAATGGCGGACCTCAAAATAATTTAATTTCCATAATGATGAATCCTCAACAAACCACCACCAGAGAATTATTAGCAGCAAAACATGCCCACGTACCTTGGCAATCCAGAGATCCCACTCAGACCCAGGAAGATGTGAATTCTCTCGTTCATGCGCGTGTGATCACTTGGGCTACCGGCCGGCGAGCCAAATCTTCTTAAATCCACCGGTGGGATGGTTGAAACTCCAAAAATCAACACTGCACTATAATTTATCAATGAAGCACAGAATAAATGGACCTGCAGGTCCATTTATTTTACGAATATCGTCAAGCTTTCACCAAAAAAGGAATTTTTAAAGCGGAGCGCGTAAGCGCGCTATGACCGACATATTCGAACGGTAACAGGTAACTGTCCACACTCGCTAACGCCATCCATTGGCCCTTGCGAGAAAACTCAAGAAAGTTTCAGATACATGGGCGCTGCATCAATAAAGGTAGTGCGAGGATTCATCAATTGAGAAGTTAAAATATTTAATATGAAATACTAACATATTCTATTATATGGAGAAATCCTAAATTATTGTTATTTTATTTTTTTATATTGAAAAGGCATTGACGCTTCACCATTGACTTTTATACCTTTTTGAAAAGCTTACAATAAATAAATAAATAAAATAAAATATTCTTTATTTCGGATAACAAAAATCCATAGTACTCACATGGGAAATGTAATAAAAAAAAACGGAAAAATTAAACAAAAAATTAAAATTAAATTACTCTCCGAATTAAGGACCTCCACAATGGGGATGAGATCCTGTCCGCTACAGTCATCAGGATTTTATTGCGGCTGCCACGCACTCTGCGGATCAGGGATGTCGTTTTTTTGCGAATTACTGCATGAAAGCCATCAGTGTGATACAGCGCGAACATCCCTGATGCACTACAGAAACGAGGCAGCCCCAACATCATCCTGAAAATATTATTATACTGGATACGCAGGTTATACAGCGACCTTTTGGTGTGACTGGTCCACAGATTCCCAGTGTAGATGCTCTGACAGTATGCCTTAAAGAGCGTAACCTTAACTTCTTCAGAGCATCGGTAGAATCTGCGGGCCAGCATGTTACCTCTGACCGCTAAACACCTGCGCTCCCTCTCGATGTCTACATCGTCCTCAAGGCCGTCGGTAAGGAAATGCCCCAGATATTTAAATTTCGCGATACGATTAATATTAAAGCCATTCAACGTTATATTACGTGAGTGTTCGGGACATCTACCGGCAGCCTTAAAGACCATCCCCTCACAAAGTTGGTCTGGTTGCTATACCAATACTTAAACACATTGAGCACGGCTCGGCACACCCCTGTTCCTCAACTTTCCCCAGAGCACATCGTACGACACAAGATCGAAAGCCTTGGAGAGAGGTCAAGGAAACAGGCATATACCGGGTCCTACGGTCAGTATAGGACTGGACAGTATGCTTGAGACTCAAGATCGCGCTTTCAGTGGATAGCCCAGGCCGAAACCCAAACTGAGCGTCATGCAATGTTATGTATTTACCCAAACAAATATCAAGCATACCGTCCAAAACCTTAGCAATCGCAGTCGCTAGAGATATGGGACGGTAGTTCCCCTTGTCCGAGATGTCCCCGGTCCTGTTCTTCACAATAGGCACCACAATGGTTTTCATTAAGTCGTGCGGCAAATAGGAGTGAGAGTGACTCATGCACACTGCGAAAAACATGGCCAGAACCCTCGGCAGGTGAACCCCCGCATACCTCAAGTGCTCAACACTAATACCATCATGACCGGGAGACTTACCGCCTGTCATTTTCTTTAAGAAAAGTCTTACTTGACTGGCAGTAAAATGTACAGTCGACTCACCTCCCGCACGTCCAGCCTCAGAGCTAATAGACGACACTGAAGGGCCCAGTGGGGAGCGCACCTTAAAATAATCACTGAACATATTTGCAATATGGGCTGGTTCACTTTTCCCATCTACACTCACCGGAAGGCCTAATCCCAAGCTTCTTAGTAGCCTTCCAAAATTTTCTGAAATCTTTTGCTGATCTATGTTTGGCCAGCATATCCATTTTAAGCTGTTCCTGGTTATACATATAGAATAGGCAAGTTGTTTTAGTTATTATAATTATATACAGAATAGGCAAGTTGTTTTAGTTATTTGTATTGTACGATTAATATCATAGAAATTTTTGTGAGGAGACAACATTTTTGAAGCGTAAAATGAAAATATTGGTAAGATATTATTCTTATATTGCTCATTATTTTAATTATTTTGTCAAATTAAGTAATTTTAATGATGTCCATAGCTCTTTTAAGTGTCAGCTACAACATCATTTTTAATGGTACCCATTCAAATATGTAGTTTTTTATTTATTTGGAATTAAATGTCAAATTTTGGGTAAATATCGAAAAACCCTTAAACTTCAAATATCTCGAAAACTATTGAATTTCGGCCATACATATGGGGGGTACAATTTGTTGCATTTTGGCCCCCTTATCAGCCCCTGAGGTGTA
The DNA here is from genome assembly GCA_963859965.1 of Ceramica pisi. Lineage (NCBI taxonomy): Eukaryota > Metazoa > Arthropoda > Insecta > Lepidoptera > Noctuidae > Ceramica > Ceramica pisi. The sequence continues at coordinate 12,893,788 of OY982554.1, forward strand.
TACGTCGAATTCCCGGTAACCCTGTTTATTGTGTCAAAACACGTTGCATGACACACGAGCGGATTTTGGTCTTTACAAACTACTGACTATGGTAAACCCTCGACTACGTCTCGGGCTTACATTTGTCTACTCGTTTGTAAAGACCAACTTAACGCTCTTTTATCATAAACTAGCTGACCCGCGCAACTTCGTCTGCGTCACATTTTCCATTATTGCTCCGCTCCTATTTGTTTTAGCGTGATGATATGTAGCCTATATCCTTCCTCGATACATGGGCTATCTAATACTGAAAGAATTTTTCAAATCGGACCAGTGGTTCCTGAGATTACCCCCTACATACAAACTTACAAACATACAAACTTACAAACACACAAACTTACAAACAAATGTTACCTCTTTATAATATTAGTATAGATAACTATTATTCTGTAAGTAGGTTGTAAATAACACTTTTACACGTCAATCTTTTTTGGTCATTTTAAACTAGATGAGGCCGGCGTTTCCTAGCTGACTGCTCTGAGAAGAAACGCCGAAACAAACTCAGAGGTCAAAGTCTCTTTTAAAGTCCAGTCCATACAATCGTACTGGTCTAGATCATATGAGAACCATGTAGGTCAATGTCTGAAGTGGTATTTTGAGGAAAGTACCACACAGATTTGAGTGGACCTGTCCAGACAGTGCAAGCATTTGCCTTGTTATCGTGTAGCTCAAACTTAGAACTTTAAGGAGCTCAACGACCTGACGAACAATACCAAAGTAAGGACATTTGAGGAGGCCGCATAAAGAACTCAAACCGCCAGACTAACATTAGGTAGATGCATTTCATCAGTCACCTCTAACAATATGAGGACCATGCAGATCAGTGTCTAAGATGGTTTTTTGAGGAAAGAACCATACAGATTTGAGTGGGCCTGTCCAGTCAATGCAAGCCTTGGTCAGCAGTCGATAAGCTCAACTAAGAACTAAAAGGAGCTCAACGACTCGACGAACAATGCCAATGAAAGGACATTTTCAAACTGCCAGACAACGTTCAAAATATTTTGAAGAGAACAAAAGAAAATAAAAACCCACATATTCCCCATATTCACAATAGTGAATTAAATAAATAATAATGATAATACTTTACAAAGTATTCATGTAGAAAAAATGAATAAAAATAAAATAAAAATAATACATATATTTATTTATTTATAGATTACTATAAAAAGTTAACATTCATGTCAAAGAACACAATAAATGAGAATATAAAAATGTCAATGTGTAAAAATATTAAAATTATATAGGACAAACGAGAAAAAAAAATGAATCATTGGGCCTTGTACCTACATCATTGAAGCAGCTCAATCCCAAGCACTTTTGTCCTCAAGATATATAGTCTTTAAATGTGTAAAAAGCTTTCTGGCAAAGCTTGCGTTTGAATTTATTAATGCTAAGTTCTTGGATGTGGCTAGGAAGTTTATTATAAAAATGTATACCTACATCGAATATATTGGCATCGAAACGAACCACCTATTTTTAACCGACTTCCCAAAAAGGAGGAGGTAATCAATTCGGTTGTTTTTTTTTATCTTTGTTACCTCATAACTCCGACAATTATGAACCGATTTAAAAAAAAAATGTTTTATCTGAAAGGATATAAGTACTTGCAGATTGGTCCCATTTAAATCATATCAAAATCGGTTACAAACTTTGGATTTTAAATCGAAATCGCTGAAATTTGACTATATTTAGATGATTCTTTGATAATCGAAATTGCGTATGTTGCTTTTCTGCGATTTTGTAGTGTTGTTAGGTGTGGGGCACCACTAAAAAGTGAAAAATAAAAAACTTTTTACAAAAAAATACAACCGACTTCTAAACAAAAAAACACTACAAAGTAAAAAATAACTTTAAATTCGGAAGTCGGTGTCAAAATACGAAGAAACTAACAAAAACACCAACTGCCGAATTTAAAGTTATTTTTTACTTTGTAGTGTTTTTTTGTTTAGAAGTCGGTTGTATTTTTTTGTAAAAAGTTTTCTTCAGTCTGGTCTTAGGAACGACAAAATTGGGTTTATTTCTAGTATTTATGCTATGGATATCACTGTATTCTTTAAACAGCTTAATATTTTTAAGTGCATACAAGATATTCTCATAAATATACTGGTGTCACTGACTCTGGCAGAGCCACCATCAGGGATTTTCATTTTGAAAACACAAAAAAATTGTCGCTAATTAGTCGAAATTTGTCGCCAAATATCAGAATTTGTCGGTCACTGGTTCAAAAGATATAAGGGTTTATAGGTGGCCGATCTGGAGAGAGTCTCCCCAGCAGGGCCACATTTATATCTCAAAAACTAGGGCACCTAGCAAATATCTCTTTTCTCCCATAATTTGTCGCCAATTAGTCGGAATCAGTAGCCAAATATCAGAGTTTGTCGGTCACTGGTTCAAAAGATACAAGAGTTTATAGGTGGCCGATCTGGAGAGAGTCTCCCCAGCAGGGCCACATTTATATCTCAAAAACTAGGACACCTAGCGAAGATGTGTTTTCTCCCATATTTTGTCGCCAATTAGTCGCAATTTGTCGCAAAGTTACAGATTTAGTCGGTGTGTAATTAAAAAGATATTAAAGAATTCAATTTCCCCATACAGTGGTACAAGCGAGTACAAAATACTTTATGTAGTTTAATGACGTCGTATCGGGTCGGTCGCGGTCGTGTCGGTGGCGAAATGAAGAATGTAGCTGTCGGTGACGTGTCGTCGAGTAGATAGGAAGGTATCGATCGGCATAGGTATTGGTTTCAAGCAGAGTCGTCCAATGAAGAAACACCCATTGAAATTTTTATTGAGAGATATAATCCATATATAGGTACCTAACTAGCTGACCCGCGCAACTTCGTCTGCGTCACAGAGATATAGAGCCAAAGAAATAATTTTCCCCGTTTTTGCAACATTTTTCATTGAGGCTCCGCTCCTATTGGTCATAACGTCATAATATTATCGGTCATAATGTTATTAGCCTAGACTAAAAGTGAAAAAAATTTCAAAATCGGATCAGTTTTACCGGAGATTACCCCTAACATCCAAAGTCACAAACTGTATCTGTTAATAATATTGAATAAGTACCTACTTATAAATGTTACAAATACCTATTTGTAACATTTTCTGAAAGTACAATAATTTTGAGGTAATAAATCATTTTATATTTCGACAACAGAAGTTTTATTATTCTAACCTCAATTAAGATAAAATAAAAACTCAACCCGTCCATACCCACAACACAACACTCGCAATCACCTCAAAATACACACCAACACAACACACATCAAACGAACTTTATGGAAATTCATTTTTATATAATAAAATTTGATTACAATTGACAATACTTTTTCAACGTTAAGTATTTTAAACATTTTACTAAAGGTACCTACGACATTTATTTATTATTCTAAAGTTAATTAGAGCTTAACATTGTAAAGTGGTAAAACAGTTGCATGCGACTGTACATCTTTCACCAAATAGACCAAGAGCAAGGTTTAATGTTTTCAAAGAAGTTTAAGCCACTCTAACCTAGTAATTTAAAACATAAAAACATGAATTAAATTGAGAATTTATCTCTCTCGGACATTTCTAAAGACTTTAGACCGATAAAACTAGAAGTATATTACACATATTAATAGAAATATTTTTTTCTTGGTATTTTTCGTGAACTCTTCGACCTAGCTCTTGGACTATACCTTACTAATTGAACTCATTATATCTCCTAAACTAAGATCCGATTAAATCTGTGACTTGGCGACAAATTGCGACTAATTGGCGACAAAATATGGGAGAAAACACATCTTCGCTAGGTGTCCTAGTTTTTGAGATATAAATGTGGCCCTGCTGGGGAGACTCTCTCCAGATCGGCCACCTATAAACCCTTGTATCTTTTGAACCAGTGACCGACAAACTCTGATATTTGGCGACTGATTCCGACTAATTGGCGACAAATTATGGGAGAAAAGAGATATTTGCTAGGTGCCCTAGTTTTTGAGATATAAATGTGGCCCTGCTGGGGAGACTCTCTCCAGATCGGCCACCTATAAACCCTTATATCTTTTGAACCAGTGACCGACAAATTCTGATATTTGGCGACAAATTTCGACTAATTAGCGACAATTTTTTTGTGTTTTCAAAATGAAAATCCCTGATGGTGGCTCTGCCAGAGTCAGTGACACAATATACTGAGAGCACAATCATTATATATATTAATCTCTTTAAATTTGTCTCTGAGACTTAATTTATAGATCGCACGAAAAGCCCTTTTTTGTAAAATAAATATTGTCTGTATCTCGGCGCCATTTCCCCACAATAGAATGCCATATGACATTATACTATGAAAATAGCTAAAGTACACTAAACGGGATGTCTCTAAATCAGTTAAGCCTCGTATTTTTCTAACAGCATATGCTGCAGAGCTAAGTTTTTTGGACAATTTATCTATATGGGGGCCCCACTGAAGCTTTGCATCCAAAGTTATGCCTAAGAAAACTGTGGTATCTCCGGGTTTCCCTTTATTGATACGACAGTGTTCACAGTGACAGAAGACTACGATAGCAAGTTTAAATATTTTCACCAGCATGTATACGAGTGTTTCTAGTTAAATAACCCTTTTGAGTAAAACGAGTGTGAACAAGAATATGTTTTGCTAAATTTCTTTTATCATTAAAACTATACTGACATGTCTCACATTTGAAAGGTTTTTCACCAGTGTGGGTACGAATATGAACTACTAAATTATGCTTTAGATTAAAACTACGCAGACAAATATCACAACTGAAAGGTTTCTCACCAGTGTGGGTACGAGTATGGTTTACTAAATGACACTTTTCTATAAAACTGCGCTGACAAATATCACATTTGAAAGGTTTCTCACCAGTGTGGATATGAGTATGAGTTCTTAAACTTTTCTTATGACTAAAACTACGTTGACATATTTCACATTTGTAGGGTTTTTCACCAGTGTGGGTACGAGTATGGCCTACTAAATGAAACTTTTCTGTAAAACTGCGCTGACAAATATTACATTTGAAAGGTTTCTCACCAGTGTGGGTACGAATATGTTTTAGGAGACCAAACTTTCTACTAAAACTACGCTGACAAATATCGCATTTGAAAGGTTTCTCACCAGTGTGGGTACGAGTATGGCTTACTAAATGACACTTTTCTATAAAACTGCGCTGACAAATATCACATTTGAAAGGTTTCTCACCAGTGTGTGTACGAGTATGTTTTAGGAGAACACACTTTCTACTAAAACTACGCTGACAAATATCGCATTTGAAAGGTTTCTCACCAGTGTGGGTATGAGTATGAAGTACTAAAATACTTTTTTTACTGAAACTACGCTGACATATATCACATTTAAAAGGTTTCTCACCAGTGTGGGTACGAGTATGGCTTATTAAATTACACTTTTCTATATAACTGCGCTGACAAATATCACATTTGAAAGGTTTCTCACCAGTGTGTGTACGAGTATGTTTTAGGAGAACACACTTTCTACTAAAACTACGCTGACAAATATCGCATTTGAAAGGTTTCTCACCAGTGTGCGTACGAATATGATGTACTAAAATACACTTATGATTATAACTACGGTGACAAAATTCACATTCGAAGCGTTTTTCACTGATACTCGCTTTTCGATACCTTTTTGTTTTCTCACTGTCAATGACTTTATGTCGTGTTTTAGTAGAGGGCTTTTTAAATTTAGTCGTCCGGTTGGACGTATGATTTCGAGATTTTGTAATTTTTTCCGAGACAGACGATAATTTTCGATTGTATTCGTTTTTCTTTTGCTCGGCTGAAATTATATCTCTTGGTTTTGATCTTCGCGTGTCCAGTTCTGGCTTACTAGCAACGGGCGTCCCTGTAAAATAATTAATTAAATAAGTATGAATTAATAGTAACAGAAAATTGAGGATTATAGCGCTCATTACCGTTGGTACTCTCCTAGTGTTATAAAGTACAACGTTGAACATCGACGTAGACAGTAGACACCACACTCTCACATACCGTCGATCTAGGGCAGTAATTCCCACTTCGGTATCACCGGATGCGACCTACCTCCGTCGCGTAGTCGAGGCTTACTTGACGGATAGAGCCGTCATCTACCCCGGTCACCTGGCAGAGTGGAACCGGCGAGAGATGTCGAGCGGTGTTCCACGGGTTCGGTTCTGGGGCCACTCCAGTGGGACATCGGCAACGACTGGGTTCTACGCGCCGACCTCCCTAGTGAGTGGCGTAAGTATTGTATGCTACGCTGACGACACGCTGGTCCTGGCGCAGGGGAGGTCGCACCAGGCGGCGGCCGACGCTATGACACGCGGGGTTTCGATAGTCGTTGAGAGGATCCGGCAGTTGGGTCTCGAAGTGGCCCTACACAAGTCCGAAATCATGTGCTTTCATCGTTCTCGGAACAGGCCACCCCAAATAACGGTAGGAGGGGTTCACGTCGGCGTCTGGTCGACGATGACGTATCTGGGTCTCATGAGAAGATTTTTTCCCGCTTGCAACATTTATTTTTACTGCTCCGCTCCTATTGGTCATAGCGTGATGTTATATAGCGTTCCTCGATAAATGGACTATCTAACGCAAAAATATTTTTTCTATTCGAGCCCGTAGTTCCTGAGATTAGCGCGTTCAACCAAACAAAATTTATTATTTATCAAGCCCATACGTGTGGAGTATCAATAGATAGGTCTTCAAAAATGATGTTGAGGTTTCTAAAATCATTTTTTTCTAAACTGAATGGTTTGCGCGAGAGACACTTCCAAAGTGTTAAAATGTGTCCCCCCCCCCCCTTAACTTCTAGAGAAGACAATGATAAAACTAAAAAAAATATATGATGTACATTACCATGTAAATTGCCAGCGAAAATTGGTTTGAACGAGATCTAGTAAGCAGTTTTTTTTTAATACGTCATAAATCGTAAATCGCAACTTCTGCTTATAATATTATACCTACTAGTTTGTACGGAACCCTCGGTGCGCGAGTCCGACTCGCACTTGGCCGGTTTTTTCTTCTGCATGTGATATTATAAGCCAGTGGTGGTTAAGAGATGACCAGCCTCAACTGACGGTTGTTGTGTCTGTTGGACCACTGCCCAATAGTTGATATTCGGACAGTTGTATGTCGTGTTCAAGTCGCACTAAGAATTCTGATACTGCGATGCCGGATTTCGTTAGTAGTTCTGCTAGTGGGATAGCGAAGTGGTTACTTTTTGTAGCGATGTAGTATATTGGTTTTTTTTTAAATGGTATTGGGATCTATGTCAGGTCAGTCATAATCAGAAGGCCCAGGTACTCGAAGCGCCCCACAAATCCCACAATCCCCGGCAAATACAGCAACTTTGATGACTGATCCAGGAAAGCTCAAGAATTCAAAGTGTCAATTGCAAAAGCAAGCACTAAAATTATGTAAGAAGCAAGCACTAATATGTAGGTGGTACAGTATCTCATGGCGGTCGGTTTGGAGACAGCGACTGTCTCAACCCAGCGCTGGGCACGCTACAACTAGGGCACAGTAGTGAATTGGTTTAATAGTCTATGGTTTCGGTAAATGAGAATTGTCAAACCAGACGGTCAGTGCCTGCTGGGCTAGCACATATTAACTAACAAATACTTACATTGAGTGTCACTGGCTCTCCGTTTGTTCCTCAAAACTGCAAGTTCCTCCACTTCAATTTTAAACTCCATTAAAGGCTTATCATCTTCTGAATCAGACTCAGATTGCTGTCCGGTATATGCTACATCTAAAAAGCTATTTTCCTGATTTTCCAGTTCTAGCTCTGTAAGTACACAATACAGACAAGAGTGGATTGTTTTGAAAATGGAGAAGTATAAAAAAATGAACATATAAGAAGCAAACGAGAACTTAACAATGTCTACGGAACTTAGTTTTCACTGTGCAATAAAAATTCCTAAAAACCCATCATAGCAACTGGCTTAAAACTAAGTACTTCCACGTGAAACTTTAGAATCTTATACTTTTGCTACAATTTTTGTCATTGTTTATGTGACAGGTAACTATGGAGCCCTCCAATAAGTGTGGTCAGACTGACACACACTTGGCCAGTTTTGTTCTTAAATCTTACCATCATTTTGATGCTCCTTCTTTGGCTCAATGTTATCATCTAGTCTCTCACATACATCTGGTAGTAATTCTTCCTTGATAGCAATATTTTCTGTTTTGCATTCACCAACTACACTTATGAGCTCTATGGGTGATTGACTAAACCCATTACAAATCTCTGAAGTGTCGTGATTAAGTAAAGAAATTGGCTGTAAAAAGATAACCATAGTATTAAATGGGTAACCATGCGTTACAAGAGCAGGTCAATATCTGTTGAAGAAAACCTCACCTTACAATCCTCATTCATCATCTGAGCAAACCGCTCTTCAGCTTCCAGACATTGTCTCTGGAACTGGTAGCATTGCTTTAGTTTAGTGCAGCAGAAGAAACAAGCGAGCATCGGTCTGCTGTCCTCAGTTACAAACTGTAACAAAACGTGACTTAGGTACAATTTTGATTTAATGTTTGAATTACATTCTATATGCAATTGTAAGACTGTCCAAGGGGAAGTCTGAAAGTAGCACCAGGGAGCAAAGAATGTGAGGAAAACTGACAAAATAAGGGCATGAGATGCAGAGGAATGAGGAACACACACAGACGAGTTTGTAGTGTGAGATCGGACGTCTACTGAGACGACGCACTGACCGCCCATTTCTCTGAGACGAACTTCACCATAATATATAGTTACATTTAAGGATCAGTAGTTATCAACTTACCGGATTGTCAGTCAGCTTCTCATACAGTTCACGTAGGTTATTGTTGACGACTACAAACATACGCACATTCCCCGCTAAACATACTCTACACATTGGCAGTTTTTCCATTTTTACTAAAAATGTCTCAAATAAATAAACAATAATAATATTAGTGTAGATTATTAGACAATCAAATTATTACAAAGAGTATAGTAATTATATCTGTGCCGTGCCAGCAAGTGCGACTTGCCAAAGTCAACTACCGTTACACTTCAAAAAATAGAGGCAAAAGTCACAACTCTCAACAGCCAACAATATTTAAATAAATCGATCACTACCTCAGTGACGGGTATCTGTCAATGTTACCAGAACAAAGAATACAAGACTGTTCACGTGTCTATGACAGTTATTTTTTCCTATCTCTATGATGACAGTTGACAGATGACAGATACTCGTCATTGGTACAATAATAACAATTGGATAACCTAAGTCGTGAATAATTAGTCATTAGTCTTACAACTCGGCCATCCTTTAAATAGTGAGTCCCCTCACTTCAAGAAAATTAATGTTCAAAAACAAACTTTAATACTAATACAATAACAAATCTTTAAATAATTGTTTTTTTTTTGTTTCATAATTATTAAATCAAACTTTCTAGTCAATTATTTTATAATTATTATTTTTTACCTAAAACTCTCATCTCGCATGATCCACTATGACACAATCATCTGTGCGATATCTGTGCTCGATATCATTCGTTTCTGCACTAATTGTTCATAGTCTATGCTTACAATAAAGCTATCTTATACAGCATAACTTATTTACATAATTGTGATATCATACTTTCTAATCAATTAGGTACTATTGTTTCTTTTTTTTATTTAACCGCTCAACACCCGGGGGCACGCCCGCGTGCCATAAACTGTTACAACCGTTAAAACCCGATGGCACGCCGGCGTGCCATGGCGAAATATGCGGTTTATTTAAAAACGCATGGTCTTATTTCATGTGGCAAGGTTTACACACTTGCGGGATGATATTCTCGTTCAACTAAGCTATTCCAATTTTAAAAATATATGATGGTATCATTGAAATATTTTTTTTAAAAAACAAACGCTTACTTTGTCTCTGGAACGTCGATGACGGTCGACTTTTTGTTTATACTTTGTTTGCATGTAAATTATTTTATGCTAAGTGTACGAATATTTATTTATGAGTAGCTATTACATCGTTTTACATAAATGTTTGCACGAAATACATCAAAATAATACTTTTTCGGCCATTGAAACATTACGTGTGAATGTCAGTCGCCATTCTTGCAATTAAAATGATGAAATTGTTTTTTTTTTGGAGTATAATCAACGTTTAAGTGAATAAATAGTCGTACAAGTAGTTATTACATAGTTTTGCACAATGTATTTACCATTTTACTTCATAATTTGACTTGTTTTGCCTAAGAATGTACCGTGAAAAACCGTTATTTTTTTTTAGGTGAATTCAGAGGTTTGTATCTTTATTTTTTTTCATCAAAGTGAGTAAGTATTTATACTTATATGAAATTATAGCTCAATGTTGTGTAGGTTTGATAAATATTCCAATTCTGAAACCTAATATACTATGTGAAATTAGCTAATACAAAACACATCGCCGCTTAGTTCTCTCTTCAAGGAAATCTTATCATTGTACAATTATAGTGGCATATTCTTACGACGTATAGCTAGTTTTCAATCAATAAAGGATTATGTAGTATCCTAGTAACATTTTTTTATTAGAAACTACTCAATATAACTAGGATGAGCGTTTACAAAGTCAAGCGTTTTATTACGCAATTTCATAAAAACGGCTCGACGGACGATGAAGTTTGATTATGAATATTATGAAAATTTTACATAGGACTGTCAAAAAAACGCTGTAATTAGATTATTTGTTTATTCATAATGTAATTTGCAAAATTTCGCATGGATTGCTACAGTAGTTTTATAAGAAATCGATAGAACAAGGGAACAAACAATATTTCAGCCTGTTCTCCGTTATCAACATTTATTTATAAATACCACTCTCATATTACAAGTATTGTATACATTTTATAGCATGGTCAGTTTATTCAAGAACCAAAAACAGTTTACAGTTTAAGATAAGAGCCACTCGAAACGTAAGCAAACCATTTTTTTTGTTAGCAGTCGTAGCGTGTCAAATTGCGATAAAAAGCGCCGGGCGTTGACAGATGTTGACGTTTGACGCGCCAGGGTTCTAGAGGAATCTCATCTCGCATGATCCACTATGATACAACCATCTGTGCGATATCTGTACTCGATATCATTCGTTTCTGCACAATTGTTCATAGTCTATGCTCACAATAAGAATCACATATAAAATATCTCATATAATACACACATCTTGCACGGTCTGCTATGGTCTACAATCATCTGTACGATACCAATTCGTTGATACCATTCGTTTCTGTACTGATTGTTCATAGCCTGTGCTCGTACCTATTACTATTTCATTCAGTCTCAATCTCAATCAATTCCAATTGACAATCAAATAGTAATTTTAATGTACAAGTATACGAACAAAATACAGTCAATCATTTTAATAATTAATACATCACTTTAATAACAATAGTTACGTAAAAAGTAAGTAAACATTACTTCAAAATTCATAACTCTCAATACTACTGTCAAAAACTAATCTCATAATTAATTATCAGCTTCACTGACATTACTATCACTTTCGTCGCCATCGTCACTAGAATAATCATTAAAATTAAGCCAAGGATGAATTTTATCAATTGCTATTATGTTTTCGTATCGTTTGTTTCCTTTTCTAGTTAGTGGGGTGTCTTCTACTACAAACCTATCGTTGGGTAATGCTTTTACAATTCGGTAAGGGCCCTGAAGTTTTGGTATAAGTTTTTCAGATCTACCTAGATGCTCTTTATCAATGACCGTTCTCTCAATTCTAACAAGATCTCCTACATTGTATGATTTTGGTTTCTTTCTATTCTTGTCATACCTGGCCTTCGCCTTTTCCTGATCCTTATCAATTTTCTCCTTAGCATCGGACCTCAGTTGCATTAACTCGTCGCCACTAACTAATTGAGTCGTTTCAGAAATCGCGTCTCCCAATATATTTTCTGATGTTGAAATTAATTTGAACCCGAATAATAATTCTGAGGGGCTTTTGCCCGTCGCTTTACTCACAGTCGTATTCATACCTAATTGTATATCTCCTACATAGTCGTCCCATGTATTTTCATTGTTGCCATGACATTTGGTGCTCAACGCATCTGATATAGTTCGATTAAATCTCTCGACCTGGCCTTTCGCTCTAGGAGTAGCTACCGCGTTCAATGTATGTTTTATGTTCAATTTTTCTGTAAAATCTTTGAACCTCCCACTAGTAAAACAAGAACCTCGGTCTGTTATTAGCCTGGACGGAGCACCAAAGTAGCTAAAGTACTCATGAAATATTTTAATTGCAGTTGACGTTTTTGTATCCTTAACGGCAGGTATATTTACAAACTTTGTAAATGCATCCACAATAACTAAAATATACATATTGCCCCTCCTAGAACGAACGAACGGGCCGAGATGATCCGCATGCAATGTATGGGACTTCTAATTTTGGGATAGGGTGTAATAATCCTTCCTTTTGGCCAGATGGTGCCTTATGGTGTGCACATTGTAAGCATGATGAGACATATTTTTTTGTAAATCGACGCATCTTCGGGAACCAAAATGTTGCTTTTAACCTACTCAGCGTTTTGTCGAAGCCAAAATGTCCTACATTGTCGTGGTTCATGCGCAAAACTTGCCACCTAACACCCCTCGGTACCACCCAACGAATCCCGTCGTCTAAGATACGATAAACGTAGCCACCCTTAAGCTGATAGTTCTTCCGTACATCGGCAATTAATTTTGTTTCATCGTCGAGGAGAATTTCTCGGATTCGCTTTATCTCCTCGTCATTATTCTGTACGGTCGCAATCCAATCAGTCTCTGCTTGCAACACGTCAATTACATGTGTATTAATATCGTCGGTGTGTTCAGTCACCGGAGCACGACTCAGGGCATCCACATGAGCCATACGTGACCCTGCCCTATATTCGATGGTACAGTCGTACTCCTGTAACTGAACCCACCATCGCGCAATTCTGGGTACAAGGTCACGCTTCGTCAAGGTTGTTCTTAACGCGCTACAGTCAGTCACTATCTTAAATTGCAATCCCAGCAAGTAAACACGGAATCGACTTAAAGAGGCAATGACAGCTAACGTCTCGAGGTCAAAAGAATGAAGTTTTTGCTCATCTTCTGATTTTTTCCGACTGTAGTAAGCCACAGTCCTCAACTGGCCGTCACTATCTCGCTGCATAAGAATGCCTGCGATGCCTATCTTTGAAGCATCAGTATGCAACTCAGTCTCTAATCGTGCATCAAACAAGGCTATTATAGGTCGTTCTACTAATTTCTCTTTAAGCTTGTTTAAAAGCAAATATACATTCTGCGGTCCATTTCCACTCAAATTTGGATTTTAAAAGATTCGTTAATGGGCTTGCTATTATTGCGAAATTTTTGACGAATCGTCGAAAAAAACTTGCAAGTCCTATAAAACGTCTTACATCATGTACGTTTTTGGGTACAGGGAAATTGGAAATAGCAATTGTTTTACGCAATCCGGGACGTATGCCATCCCCAGATACACAAAACCCTAGAAAATCTATCTCCTTTTGGAAAAAATGACACTTCTTTAATTTGAGAGTTAACCCTGCGTTAGCCAAATGTTGGAGGACTTCCTCTAAACGAGTTAAACCATCATTAAATGTACTAGCGGGAATCAGGATATCATCCATGTAAATAACAACGTATTTCAAGTCAGATAAAACTTTGTTCATTACTCTTTGGAAAATTGAAGGGGCATTCGCTAATCCAAAAGGCATTCTTTTAAACTGATACTGACCGTCGGGTGATACAAAGGCCGTGAGCTCTTGTGAACCCTCTGCTATTGGAATTTGGTAGTATCCAGATGCAAGATCAAGACTAATGAAAAGAGAATTGCCTGACAACCTATCTAATTGGTCGTCGAAAAGCGGTAAAGGATAGTGCTCTTTACGAGTCTTGTTATTTAGGGCTCTGTAATCAACGCAGAGCCTCTTCTCGCCCGTTTTCTTCTTTACAAGAAGTATAGGACTCGCATAGGGTGAGTTAGACTCGCAAACGATTTCGGCATCGATCATTTCCTTTACCATTGTTCGAACCAGTTCACGTTCCGGATATGAGAGTCTATAAGGTCGGTAAGCGACCGGCTTTGCGTCATTCAATTCTATCTCCATCTGTATTATGTTAGTATACCCTAAATCAGCTAAACAAGAGGAAAAACAACCCTCGTACTTCTTTAGTAGATACTTCAATCTGAATATCTCATCATCAGATAAGTGACCACCATAGTTCAGATCGGAACTCGTATCATGATGGCTAAAATCTAGCATATTGATTTCAAAACCTATTTCAGATCTATAGACTCGACTAACCAATGTATCGTTATGTAGTAAAAGTAAATGGTCGCTAAAATTTTGGACTAGAAGTGCTCCCAAACTATTGTCAAGGCAGTATTCACCTGGCAATAAGTAAAATTCCTTACCAGGCTGGCCTCTTAATGAACCCCTGACATATACAGACCCCGAGTAGCTTCTATCGGAAAAAACAGGAATCATAGTCATTTGTTTTGGTTGAATTTCAACATCCGCCTTGAGAAATAACCGCAATTTGTTCATCTCTTCCTTGCTAAAGATTAAGGAATTTGTGGTTTTCATTATAATGATTCCGGGTTTTTTTGTAAAACTATGACCAACTAACACGGGATATTTAATTATGCCATCTTCAACTACATAAACGTCAACCATCTCTACGATGTTATTAATATCGATTTTAACACGCACCATTCCTAATGGTATAACGATATTATTACCTAATCCTCTCATAACCGGTAACTCGCCTACTGACCAATGAAGTCCCAATGAGTTTGCTACGCTATGTTGTATCAATGTGCACTGACTGCCTAAATCTACATACCCTTTAACTATAATACCGTTAACCTTTAGCGAGATCATATATTTCTCATTACTTACTAGTATCATCAACATCAACTTTCATAACTTTCTTATCTGTGCTTGAAGTATCTTTACTCTTTTCGTTCGTAAGCTGCGGGCAATCGATCGTTACATGGCCAAGTCTTTTACAAATGTTACATCTCAGCAGCTTTTGAGTACACCTGTTACTAAAATGACCTACTTCTTTACAGTTGAAACAAGTTATAGACGCACTAGATTGAGGCCTAGATGGCTTTGAGTCATTCCCAACGAATTGCTTAGTATTCGAATTCGTGCTGTTTAATGGTAAAGTCTTTTTGTCTTGGCTAATCTTAGACTTATCAAAATCACGACTTTGTTTAATTGACTGAAAGTAATTAAGAACCTCTTCAGGCTCTTGACACTTGGCTGCTTTAGCACCAAATCTCAAGGAACGATCCTCAATTCCATAGAGCAAGCAATCAACGGCACGCTTCCCGAGAATCTCGCATCGATTTAACAGATTTAGCTTTTCGTAAAAATATAATTCTAACGATTCATTGTATTTCACGCGTTTATTTAGCATTTCGGTGAGTAATTCTGCATAATCGTCGCTACTAGGAAAGGAATCCATCCACTCAGGCCACGAAAATGACATTGATGGCAAGGCCTGGTACCATGTACGAGCAACACCTGCAAGTCTGGGTAATGCGTAGTGTATAACCTGATCATCACCCCAACGGTACAGCTTTGCACATTCGTCGACCTTGTTAAGCCACATGTGGACCGTCTGGCCCTTGACCATGGGGTCAAATTCAGGAATAACATTCCCTAACATCGGAAATTTATTGCCTTCCGGCTTGGCATCCGACAAAGATTTAATTAACTGGTTCAAAAATAACTGAGTCTCACTGTTAGCAAATATAGATTTGTTTACCTGAATATTTCCGCGTGGTTCATCACTTACTGCGGTGTATGATGAGCTACTTCGGTCAGACGGCCGCCTACGCCGTCCAGTTTGCCGCTGCTCGCTCCGCTTCCTCGTCAGGGTTCGGCGCGAGCGATGCTCATCTTCACAGCTACGTTTTCGACTTCGCCGACGCCGCCCATCAGTCCGTGTTCGAGGTAGAATTCTCTCGTCCTGGTCACTCGAATCGCTAGGCGTACTTCTGTGCTGCCTGCGAAGTTTCTTCTTATTCAGGCGGTTCCCATTAGCTTCATCATCGCGGCAACGCTTACGTTCCGCGCTCGCGACGGGTGGAGTATAATGGGACCGACTCCTATGCGATTGGTTACTATCACGGTCCATATTAATTGGTATTTTTCAAAACTTGTGGGTGTGTTGTATATATCACACTTCTGAGTTGTAGGAACTCAACTTCAACTCAAAAATAAAACCAAGATTGCGAAGATATTTTTCGATTTATTCTAACAGCAAAAATATCAACGTTCTGTTCAACGGTTCAATCGCTAGTGCCGTGCCAGCAAGTGCGACTTGCCAAAGTCAACTACCGTTACACTTCAAAAATAGAGGCAAAAGTCACAACTCTCAACAGCCAACAATATTTAAATAAATCGATCACTACCTCAGTGACGGGTATCTGTCAATGTTACCAGAACAAAGAATACAAGACTGTTCACGTGTCTATGACAGTTGACAGATGACAGATACTCGTCATTGGTACAATAATAACAATTGGATAACCTAAGTCGTGAATAATTAGTCATTAGTCTTACACTACCTACCCGGTTTTCAAAATTAGAAGCCGGTCTTTATCTACCTTCAATTGATGGACCCCGGGTTCGACACCTACGCTTAACTGGAAGGATATTGACCATCTTAGTCGGCTCAGGGATCCGGGACTCTTCAAGTCCCTGGCGCCCATTTAATTTAATTAATTTAGAATTTAATTCACATCCACGAAACTGGAAGGTTGTCCTTGTAGTTTACTAAGAACAAATAGTTAATTTAAATTTAGATAAATTCAACAGTACTGGGTTATCTTCAACCCCCCACTACCCAAGTTCCACCGACTGAACTTTATGCTGGCTTGCATTACCCTGACCTATACCTAAGCCTATCCTTTTGTATTTTGAGGGGGTAGTTGTCAAATAAATAAAGTTACATTCTTTAAGACAATTCGTTGTTTCTTTGCATTACAACCTCAACCCACCTTGCATCTGGGCTTTTGTTCCTACTCACTGGAGGGACAAAATCTCATATGTAACAAGACTATAATCTATCTTTGTTCTAAATTTCATTAAGATCCGTTAAGCCGTTCTGGCGTGATTGAGTAACAAACAACCAAACTTTCACATTTATAATATTACTCGTTTGGTGTAAAGCGAAATTATAACCATCTTCCCCTCGATATTATAATTATTAAAAGATATTGCAAACTGTCGTAAGCCGTTTTCCGAAGCTACTCGCTAGGCTCTAGGCGCCAAGCTAGCCGCCTGCCTGTGCGTTCGCGACCACTAAAACTCATTTTAGTGGTGCCCCACACCTAACAACACCACTGCAAAATCGCAGAAAAGCAAAATACGCAATTTCCATTATCAAAGAATCATCTAAATAGTCAAATTCCAGCTATTTCGATTTAAAATCCAAAGTTCGTTACCAATTTTGATATGATTTAAATGGGACCAATCTGCAAGTATATCCTTTCAAATAAAATAAAAAAAAATCAAATCGGTTCATAACTGTCGGAGTTATGAGGTAACAAACATAAAAAAAAAAAAACATACAACCGAATTGATAACCTTTTTGGGAAGTCGGTTAAAAATAATCCATAAAGCATGATTCAGTATTCACGCGCGATGGCTTATTAATAGCGTTTTTCATGTATAACTTTGGTGTTTCTATACCGATTTTTATGATTCTTTTTGTATGGAATAGTTAATAATGTTAACTTTTATTAATGTTAATTAGGGACGACTGAGAGTTTTATAAACGTAAGAGTAGACAAATACAATCAGAAAGCTTCGAACTGCTAAGCTATCGGGAGTTACACGTTTTATTGTTCGTCAATCATAAAAGATAGACATATGCTGTCGTTGGATATTTTTTATATAATTTTAAGGAGAACATTTCCGTCATACATGATTTCTGTGTAGCTTTCACCATTAAGGTTGCACACGCGACGGAAGCTTAAAAAATGGAGTAACTTCTCCCGTTTTCCCAACATTTCCCTTCACTGCTCTGCTCCTATTGATTGCAGCGTGATGAAAAGTATACTATAACCTGCGCAGGAGTATGAATAATAATTGTACCAAGTTTCATTAAAATCCGTCGAGTAGTTTTTGTTTCTATAACGGTTATACAGACTGACAGACAGACAGACAGACAGACAGACCGACAGACAGACAGACAGACAAAAATTGTACTGATTGCATTTTTGGCATCAGTATCGATCCCTAATCACCCGCTGATAGTTATTTTGGAAATATATTTCATGTACAGAATTGACCTGTCTACAGATTTATTATAAGTATAGATAGAAGATATAGATATAGATAGAAGATAGATAGATAGATATAGATATACCTACTATATACTATCTATACTAATATTATAAAGAGGTAACATTTGTTTGTAAGTTTGTATGTAGGGGGTAATCTCAGGAACTACTGGTCCGATTTGAAAAATTCTTTCGGTATTAGATAGCCCATTTATCGAGGAAGGTTATAGGCTTTAATATATTATCATGCTAAGACGAACAGGAGCGGAGCAATAATGGATAATGTGACGCAGACGAAGTTGCGAGGGTCAGCTAGTATACAACATATATTTTTTTTTAGTTTTATCATTCTCTTATTTTAGAAGTTACGGGGGGGGGACACAATTTACCACTTTGGAAGTGTCTCTCGCGCAAACTATTCAGTTTAGAAAAAAAAATATATTCGAAACCTCAATATCATTTTTGAAGACCTATCCATAGATACCCCACACGTATGGGTTCAATGAAAAAAAAATTTTTGAGTTTCAGTTTTAGTATGGGGACCCCCAAAATTTAGTGTTTTTTTTTTCTATTTTTGTGTGAAAATCTTAATGCGGTTCACGGAATTCATCTACTTACCAAATTCCAACAGCATAGTTCTTATAGTTTCGGAGAAAAGTGGTTGTGACATACGGACGGACGGACAGACACGACAGACATGACGAATCTATAAGGGTTCCGTTTTTGCCATTTGGCTACGGAACCCTAAAAACCCGCCCTTAAAGTCCATACAATCGTACTGGTCAAATCATATGAGAACCATGTAGGTTGATGTCTGAAGTGGTATTTTGAGGAAAGTACCACACAGATTAGAGGGGACCTGTCCAGACAGTGCAAGTACTTGCCAGCTATCGCGTAGCTCAAACTTAGAACTTAAAGGAGCTCAACGAACTGACGAACAATACCAAAGTAAGGACATTTATGTAGGCCATATAAAGAACTCAAACCGCCAGACTAACATTAAGTGAAATAAGCCCCTAAGATAGCAATCTACATGGTCCTCATATTCACAATACGTTATACATATGAGGACCATGCAGATCAGTGTTGCAAGGGACAGAGAGAAGTGGAAGGAAGAAAGGCCTTTCGTTCTGCAGTGGGACTGCAGGCTCGTAAAACACATTACACACACACACACACACACATTTAGTTTAAACTGAAAACAAACGGATTTTGGACAATTCGGACTTTTCTTTTACTTGTGTTGTAAGATCTAGTTTCTTGACAAAATTTACTGGCCTCTTTAGATCCCCTGATATCAACAAAAACAAATTCTACTTTTGTAATTCTTCTTTTTAAAGAGCTTGAAGGTTTGACCGGACCAAGCAGTAATAATCCTGAAGGGTTAGTTATAACCGGACCAGAAGTTATAATTTGATCTTGGTCAGGTAGGCCGAGCCAACAGTCAACTATTAAGTTGTGTTTTCACTGGTTTCAGGTACCATTTCACCACCACACGAGGACGTGTGATAGTCAGTTTTGGCCGTGTCGTGGATAAAGATATCATTTAAGAATTAGTTGCTGATTTGAGTATTGTAGTAGTGGGTAGTGGTAAACGCCGTGACGTCAGTTGTAATGGCGGCACGTGGACAGAGTCGTATTGGAGAGTGGGGACTTAGCCGAGCGCACTTTTGCTCGAGACACCGACTAGGACACTCGTCCTGAACAAAACTGTCGGTTTACCTATTTTAATTAAATTAAACAGACTTCTTTAATAATGTTATAAATGCGAGTTCTTCTAAATCAAAAGACAGATGTGTTGCTATGGAGTTTGTTGGCCACGTCTTCTCCATAGCTAAAACACTAGGATGTGGTAACGGGCGGGCGTTTTGGGGGACTGTCTATTTGTAAAGTACATACTAGCACTCAGCCACAGTTAATAAAGAGAGCTTAGTACTGTATTGAGTGTTTTATTCTACAACTAGCTGACCCACGCAACTTCGTCTGCGTCACATTTTCCATTAATGCTCGGCTCCTTTTAGTCTTAGCGTGATGATATGTAGCCTATATCCTTCCTCGATACATGGGCTATCTAATACTGAAAGAATTTTTCAAATCGGAAAAGTAGTTTCTGAGATTACCCCCTACAAACTTACAAATTTTACCTCTTTATAATATTAGTATAGACAGAACAATTAATTTTTAACCGACTTCCAAAAAACGAACATTCTTCTTATATTCGGTACACTGATTACTCAGAGGTTTTTGATTCGATTTTTTTTTTTAGTTCGATGCGGCATACTTGCCATTTGGTCCCGTAAAACTTAATTTAGTTTCGCTCAGTAGTTTTAATTGTATGAGCATATTTGCGTCGTCCAAGTATCACCACTTTTCACTTCGTACGCGTTCCCGTGGGATAAAAAATAGCCTATGTGTTATTCCAGACCATAATCTATTCCTGTTCCAAATTTCACCCCGATCCCTTCAGCCGTTTTGACGTGATTGAGTAACAAACATACACACAAACTCACTCACAAACTTTCGCATTTATAATACCGCTGCGTAGGGAGCCGACCTACAGACCTCGCGTCTGACCCGCGCGGGTACAATACAACCTACGGGTACCTTACTCTAGATCTACCTTAGTAGATCTAAATTACTGTCCCGCACGCACACCCTTGGTGACGCCCACTTCGCAACTCCGTGCAGCAGAAATCGTAATATTTTAATTTCGCCATTACTTTAAAACCAAACGTCCAATTTTAATCATTCAAAGACCAAATATTATCTACATAAACTGTACTTAGTGATGAAATATTTCATTTTGATAAGGATTAATAGAATGAGTAAAATAAACGCGTTTAAATGTAGTCCAAAAAAAAAATCAAGATTTTTAAAATAAAAACATGGTTGTTGTGCCTCACTCGACATAGATAGGTATAGTGTGTCGCGTACTTTTTTGTAGATATTTATAAGATCTATAATTAATTAGAACATTTTATGATTCTATATTTTATAGTTTAGGCAGCGTACGCAAAATAAGTAACTTTTCTGGTTGCTTTTTTACACCTTGTGTCCGAAAAACCCAAATATCTTACGGAACCCTATGTTTTTCCAAAATAAAATATACCCTATGTTACACGTGGATAATGTGGCTTTCGAATGGTGAAAGAATTTTTAAAATCGGTCCAGTAGTTTTTGAGCCTATTCATTACAAACAAACAAACAAACATACAAACAAAGTTTTCCTCTTTATAATATTAGTGTAGATGATCCTGATACCACCGAACCCAAACGATGATGGCGCTATCGCTCAGCCGTCGCTGACGCCTTCAGAATTTATTCCGAATCTATTTCCGAATTTATTTTATACTTTAAATAGTTAGTGAAATTAAATCTTACCAGGCGGATAAGTGTGATCATCATGTTTCCTTTTCTGAGAGTGCCTGTGATCATGATTCTGATCTACATCTGAAAAAAGAAATGTATACGTACATTAGTTTTCTTTAGATATGTGGAAAGGCCCATTTTAAATGGGTGATAGAAAGGATGAATCATGTTGGACGGAAGCTAGCTTCTGCTCGCTACGTCTTACATATTCCGTTTTCCCGTTCCCGTAGGAATTTCTGCGCTCTTATTGATCTCACTGCTTTTATAGGCCAAATTTTTTGGGAGAGGAATATAGCCTTTTTTCACATTTTTTGGGAGAGGAATATAGCCTTTTTTCACATTTTTTGGGAGAGGAATATAGCCTTTTTTCACATTTTTTGTTTTTAGGGGATACTGTGTAGTTAGTAGTTCCAAGTAAATGATATAAATGGTAATAATTCCTAGCATTTTTAACTAATTTATGTTATGTTAGTTTTAGTTTATTTTGTGTTATTCTTAGCGAAGGTGACCGACCATGATTTCAACCGTTAACAACCAACATTTAACATTCACAGCATGAACTCTTCAACATCAAAACCGCCATCCCCATCAAAACAGAAGCGTAAAAGAAAATCGCAGGTGCGGCCTTTAAAAATGCTCTTTTCTGATTTTTTCCTTTAATTATAGCCTAAGAACTATCTTTACACCAAATTTGAACTATCTAGCTTGATTGAAGGTGCCCCATAATTTTATTTAGTCAGTCAGTGAGTCGGTAAAAAAAACTTCACTTTTTGATCCCCTGTAAGTAACTTCTCATCGGTTTAACCTAATGTTTTGAAACTTGTTAGTTTTCTTGGTTAGAGAAATAAATGGTTTCAACAAGTTGCGATTATTACAAGCAAAGTTATAAGAGGGGTAAAAACTGCTCGAAACATTTTATTTTTTTGTTGGTCTGAGATACACTGCGTGCGTTAGGCCGGAACTTGGCCTGGCGCACTGCCGTGCGCCTGTATAAAACTCAGACTGGCCACGAAAACTTGGGTCAGTGGGTCGTGGCTACTCTCCCGCGCCGCAGCAGGCGAACCGGGTGTCGGCGGAGGGCGGACTACGCCCTCTTCCAGCCCCCATAGAAAGGTCCGGAAGGACGGTGGACTCGGGGTCGACCGCCGCCCCCCATCCAGCAGGACCCGAGACAGCGGCGCGTAATGTTCCACACGCGCACCTATTGGACGTCGCAGGGGAAGACCCCTCACTCCTACCACGGGCCTGAGGTGGCCCGCAGTGGCGGGCCGGCACTAGCCGGGGATCGTAGAAGGCGCACTAGTTCTCACGATCCTTGGTACAAATGTGAGAAGGAACACCGAGTGTTGAATTATTTTTAGCAAAAACAATGATTGACATTCTATGTTTTTTTATACACACTATAATTTTCATAACTAATTAGCATTGAGATGCTATGAAAATTATAGTGACTAAAGTAAAATTATACAATTATAGTGTGGGGAGTTTTTTAAACCGAAAATCTATGTTGCGCGGTGGTTCTCTCATCTTAGTTAAAAAAATGTTTAAAATTTAAGCAACGTAATGACATTGTTAGCTTGTCAGTGGAACATTGCATCGAACTGTCCTGTGGTGAGCAAGATAAGCATGTTATAGTGTGCGTGTACAGACCCCCAATCCCTCAAAACTTTACGTTATTTGAAACCACAATGGAAGATATCCTTGCGAAACTTGTAGCAGGTAACCAATCCGTAATTATTTGCCGAGATTTTAATATTAATATTTTAGAAAATAATTTAAATATCAGTAGATTTTTAAGTCTTTTTAAATCATTCAATCTGTCTAATGTTTTTACAGAACCAACTAGGGTGACACCAGCTTCTTCAACCTGTATTGATAACTAGCTGACCCGCGCAACTTCGTCTGCGCCACATTTTCCATTATTGCTCCGCTAATATTTCTTAGAGCGATGATATATAACCTATAGCCTTCCTCGATAAATGGGCTATCTAACACTGAAAGAATTTTTCAAATCGGATCAGTTCCTGAGATTAGCGCGTTCAACCAAACAAACAAACAAACTCTTCTGCTTTATAATATTAGTAGGTATAGATTACTTCAAAGTTTTAACATTTTGAAATTCAGATGAACAAAAGTTTGTTGTAAAAAAAAACCCACCATATTCGAGTCGATTCTTGACTTGAGCTATTTGCCTTTACAAACCCTTGTTCCATAGTTATAACGACGAAAGGGCAGCAAGTACAATCGAACGTTAAACTAAGGGCGGGTTGTTTCAACTACACTTAACGCACGCGTAAACGTTAAAAATGGTGCTAACTATCGTCAAATCAAAAAAATTGGGTTGTTTCACAAAATGTCAGCGTTAACGCACGTAAAATATAACGTTTACGTTAACAGATGGTCTGAGCACTGGTTAACGTAACTTTAGTTGCATCAAATAGAACAATATTGTGACATTTCTTTTGAATTCCTCAATACCAGTTCTTTTGATGACACAAATAAGTGGTGGAATGCAAAAAAAGCTATTTAGGTAGGACCCGTGTCAATAACTTAGCTATTGGAATGAGCAGGAATTTTTACCAGAATGTTTTGAAACAACTCTTCTAAATTAACGAACGTCAAACATCGTCCGTAATCGTAACTTTTTGACGTACGTATGTTACGTTAACCAACTGTTTGATACAACCCGAGTTACGATTACAAAAGCGTGACGTCACTCGCTTCTGATAGGTGTTCGATCTATTATGGCGCATCGTAGTATTTTCATGTTTTAGTTTTACTAAAATAAAATTAATCGCTCTTGTAAATTGAAGGAAAGCTATTTTTTAAGAATCTGTCTGCCGTGTCGTGTCTTATTATTTCAAACCATAATTTCTATAATTCGTAGTGATTGTCATCATGCCTATTAGTGAGAGAGCCGGCTGCAAAAATACCTACCTCACCGGCCACCCCAATAAGCTATATTTAGATCGTTAACCGACGCTTAAACATGTAAAAAAAATCAGGTCTGCCAGAGCCAATCCTGCCGGGTCATAAAATAATCGATTTTTTTTG
Source organism: Ceramica pisi (assembly GCA_963859965.1). NCBI lineage: Eukaryota > Metazoa > Arthropoda > Insecta > Lepidoptera > Noctuidae > Ceramica > Ceramica pisi. Next base: position 12,918,534 of record OY982554.1, read on the forward strand.
ACGTAATTTTTTAGTAAAAATTACGTCATAAGATACCCGAATGAAAGTGCTGGCAGCAGTTAACCATTGATTAGTTATGTAAAAAAAAGTGGGTCTGCCATTGCGCACCCTGCCGGAAGTACTTGGCAGACCCCTAAAATATGCCCTTCTCGACACACTAAACCTACCTCATCGAGTACCCGGATGGGACCAACGCTAAATAATAACCAAGATGCCCATGATAATGGATCAAAAGGTCTGCCAGGTCTAAGCTTGCTGGAACTTAGTGTTCAAACCAATTTGAAGTAGATAGGGAGCATAATTTCACCTGAACTCAAAATAACATTATTTAAACAAATTTATGAATATCAAATATTTTTTATCAAAACAACAAGTGTAGAGATAAAAAATATATATTCAAAATTTAGCAACAATCACTAGTTCATTAACATGCTTACAATTTATATACAACTGTCAAAACTTAGTTTAAGTTTGGCATTACAATTACATGAATTCTGTTTATTTATGTGGGTTTAGGGAACTAAGTAGGCTTCCGAGTGTGTAACTTGTTATTGCGTAAATCGTAGGAACAGTCAACGCCTTATCAACCTGACCACCACCAGGATCTCTCTAGTCCACCAAAATCAGGTCAAAGTTTAAACAACAATGGTTAGGTTGACTAGCCATTTACTGTCAATACCTGAGTAGGTACGATAACTATCTAAATTTAAAAAAATACAAGCCATTAAATAACTAGCTACAATGTCGGTCAAATGACAGCACTTTAAACATAAAGATGCAAAAAAAAATTAAAATCAGTCTGATTGTACTGTACTAATGTAAATCAGTAAGAGTTTGTACAAAAATAAAATTATAACAACGTAGAATCACAAATTAATAAAAATCACTTGAACTGTCATATGACTGTCAAATATATATCAATGGACTCTACACTGAGTGGTGTTGGCTCACCTTCATACCATAGAGGTTCTAGGCGATCGTTATTCAAAACACTCCCCTATTTTTTGTATCTAGTTTTATCAGTTTACTAGCTGACCCGTGCAACGTCGTCGTCTGCGTAACATTTTTCATTACTGCTCCGCTCCTATTGGTCTTAGCGTGATGATATTAGGCTGCCTTCCTCGATAAATGGGCTATCTAATACTGAAATAATTTTTCAAATCGGACCAGTAGTTCCTAAGATTAGCGCGTTCAACCAAACAAACAAACAAACTCTTCTGCTTTATAATCTTCTATCTATACATATAATAAAATCGTAGAGTTGCCGTGTCTGTACATTGAATATTTTCGCATAAAAAATACATAGAAATGTCAGAAAAATGACATAGAACACAAAAAAGCAGTTTTTGAAATTCTTTTCTGTTTGTCTGTGCGTCTGAAAATTTAGGTACTTCAAAATATTAAGTGATAACCGGAGTAACATTTAGTGTTTATTTCATCAAAATCGACCCACAAAATCAAAAGATATCGAATTTTAAAGTTTACGAAGAAACTTCATCGAGCGCTCGATCGCAAAATAGGTTGTTTTCATTGAGACTTCAGATACTTGCAATTTATTTTTATTTTATTTTAATAAGTACAGTGACAGACTACAGACTACGACAAGTCAGCACAACTATGACAATACACAGTACATAAATCTGAAGCCCAATTATTACTGTACACAGCGTTCAATTATTATCATGCTTCATTAGTGACAATAGTGACAGTCAAGAAATGTTACTAAATTGTTCTGTTGTAATTACAATTTCAATTTAAACAGAGAATTTCTAAATTCGTTAAAACCTTCAAAAAACAAGTCTACCTTAGAACATATTGCATTATATTCACTGCACATTCTGGACAACGGGTTGTTTTCAGAAACATTATTGTTACTAGCGGGAACGCTGAATAATTGTGGAGTGCGCACAGATCGAGTTGGTATCTTGAAGTTTATCTGGCCAAGTAATTGAATGTCAAAGGATCCATTGACAATTTTATGCAGATCCTAAATCCTAATACCTAAATCACCAACCCATCTTCTTCTCTCAAGACTCTTCATGTGAAAGTGGGTGAGTCGCTGACTGTAATTGGGTATTTTACGTCTGAGGCCATATTTCGCACTTAAAAATCTAACAAATCGTCTCTGTATAGATTCAATGCGATCTATGTGAGTGTTATATATTGGAGACCACAAAGACGAGCAGTACTCCAATATAGATCCTACCAGGGAGTAGTACAGTACTAACAAAGTTTGCAGATGTTTGAATGGTTTGGTATGTCGTAGTATAAAAGACAGCAAACGGTTAGCCTTAGTGCAAATGTGATCATAGTGTGGCCTACATGATAAAACCGAATCAAACATTACACCCAGGTCACGTACCACCTTTACCCTATTGCTACTCCCCTAATATTGTAGTCATAATTAATTATGTTTTTAATATTTTTCGAGAAAGTTATAACCTGACATTTTTTGATGTTTAGTGACATAGAGTTCTCATCACAGCATTCAACAATGGTTTTAATATCTGACTGAAGAGCCTCACAGTCATGATTATTTGAGATACTCTTGAAAATTTTTATATCATCCGCATAAGCTAGGCATCCGCTTTTAATTTTACTCAGCAAATCATTTACGAATACTAAAAACAACAGCGGGCCCAGATTCGAACCTTGGGGCACTCCAGATGTTGCTACAAATGGTATAGAGTCATACCCGCTCAGAGCAACTAGTTGTGTACGATTTAACAGATAGGACGAGAGCAATCTATAAAGAGTCCCGTGAATACCGACATGATACAACTTTTTATGTAATACAAAATGATCAACCCGATCGAAAGCTTTTGAAAAATCCGTGTATATGGAGTCTACCTGGCGTTTAAGATTAAATGAATCACATAAAAATGCTGTATAGCACAGTAAGTTAGAGTTCGTTGATCTACCAGTGATAAATCCGTGCTGCCGTGCATCCAACATGTGCCTAAGGTGAGTGTACGTGTGTTCATAAACGAAACCCTCAAATATTTTAGCAAACAAGTTTAATATACAAATTGGTCTGTAGTTGGTGACGTCACTTGTAAAGAGCCTTTTTGTCTCGTCACATGCTTCCGCGTTTCTTAGTCGATTTCCGAACGCACATCTCTAGTTTTTTATTCTATAATCTGTGGTATGCGATTCGTTTGACGTTTCACTTTCCGATCTGAATCCGACAAAGAAGTAATGTTTTCAAAATTTTAATTAATCTTATGGAATCCTGATTATTTTGGGACAGTTTAACGTCCAATAAGCTTGAACAAGCTACCCAGGATGACGCTATGGAGATATTGCCGTAATTTGTTGTCTTGTTCCTAACCCCAACGGGTATATTACGAATTAAATTGTTATTTTCAGATATTGTTGTCTTTATTACAACGCACACAACCCCTATATGGAGGCGCGTGGTGATTGCGTGACGATTTTATAAGGAAACGGTAAGTTTTTGTACAAAAAGCGCACGTAGCCACGTGTTTTTTTTTATATTGGTAATTTACTGTTGGATAATCTGGTATTTTTATTTCAGCCAGCACATTTGTTTGGCGTTTCCTTTTCCTTCACGGTTTCCTTCAGTTTCCTTCCGCTTCTACGTTTCCTTCTACGTTTTCTATTTTTCCATTTTCGTTTTTCTTATGGACTGGTTTTCTACAATTGGATTTTTCATGACATGAACGGAGACGTGCTGTCATGCCAACAGGAGACTCTTCCTTTGGATTTTTCATGACATGAACTGAACCGTGCTGTCATGCCAAGAGGAGGTTAAAATTTACTTTATAGCCCGCTGATTTAAGGGTCGGGAGGGGGTGGAGGGGGGAGGGGGTGCCCTCTGCACCACCCCCACCCCCCGGAGCCCCACGGTTATGGAGATATCCATGGTTAAAGTTTTGAGGTTAAAATAGCATTTGAGTTAGAAAAACAGGTAAAATTGAGTATCGTTTAGCAGGAGGAGGGACGGGGAGGTGCCCCCTATGCCCTAGCACCACTCCCATGTAAAGGCGACAGACCGTTCTTGAGAAAAACTAATTATAGTAACCTAACCTCAAAAAGTTTTATATTCAGTCCGGAAGCCCAGTCGACGGAGCCCCGCTTCGCGGGGCTCCTACTTCTGTGCAGTTTATAAATAATTAACCACGAAGGGAATGGCGGGGTCGAGTGAGCGAGCGAAGCGAGCGAATAGACCCCGCCATTCCTTATATTTATGAAAAAAACACGACATAAAATTGAACAAAAAACACTTCTAACGTCAACGGAACGTGAAATGTCAACTTTGACGTCTACCATGACAAATTGACAATTTATCTAACCTAAAAATTTGCAAATGGCGTACTATTTTCGTACTTTTTTGAATTTTATCTCGTAAATCGTGATTCTCCGCATCTTGAAACTTTGTAAAAAGCTTTCTATTTGTGAGTACTATCTACAAAAAAATTACGAACTTCTAAAGCAGCGGGCTATACTTAAAGGAAATTCGAGCCCAAGAGGAAACTCACCTGTGGTTAACTTGATAATTTGTTTTTTATAAATAGTAATCTGGTTTCTTTTTAAATTTAAATTTATTTTCCATTTAAACATTTACATGAAGATGCAATAGTATCCATATTCAATACTATCCTTAGTAATTATTATCCATGATCAATAGTATCTAGTCTAAAACTTTAATTATAAGTTTAGTTCTATTCAGCTACCCACCGGCAGATTAAATGTTCAAACTCTTCCGATAGATACTTTCCGGCATAATTTATTTCGATGTGTTCTCTACGGCGCCCGAACTTGAATCTTAGTTTATTTTTTTATTAGGAGAACACAAGCTTTTTTTTTTCTTTACACCCACTGTAATATTAAATTTATTACAATTGTCGACACGAACAGGGATCTTGAAGTAGTTTTCTTTATAACTTTATAAGGGATATTATTGCATCATCTATTCTATTGTTTACAGGACACCTTTTTGTTCCTGAAATTAATTTATGTCATTTTGTTGTAAACAACTTAGATTGTTTAATATTTTTTGTAGACAATATTTTTCTACTAACAATATTGTACTATTGTGTTTTGTTAACTGTTATTGTTACAGCATATATCTTTCTACCCTTACAAGACCAACATAATTGTATGGTAAGACTTTTGTTTTGTAAAAGTATCTCAACAGTTGAAACTTAGTGCGGTGTTTCATATTTAACTCTTAAGTGAACTTTAGTTTTAACTTTGTTATTATACTATAAGGAATTTAAACTTATCTTGTAAGATAATATTGCATCTTTTTTCTGCTAAACACTTGATATTTTCATAAAAATAACTTGCAACTTTAAAAATATTTTAACTTAACCTCAAATATTTCACAACTTTTTGAAGTTTTTGTTTTGGTTTGTTTGCTCATTGTTTTGCTTATTCATCATGGATAAGGAAGTTCAGTTTTCTCCGCCTTTAGCTGTTAAAAACAACTTAGATTCCGACATTGCATGTACAGTTTCTAATGCTAATGCACATGTTCCTGACATGATTAATTTGACAGAAGTACATCATTCTTTTGATCATAATGACAGGGTTGCACACTATTCCTCAGCTTTAGCTACGCATGCATTACCTTCTTTTAATTCCATGAATGCTTTGGTTAATGAACATATTAAAAAGAATTTGCCTTCTGCAATTAAATTGCCAGATTTAAAAAAGAGTAGACTTAAATTTAATGGGAAAACTTGTGTTAGAGAATTTATTACTGAAATTGAAGAATATTTCTTATATAAAAACTTTGATGAGATTTTATTGGTTGGTTCATTTACAGACTTGCTTAGTGATATTGCTCTTAAATGGTTTCGCACTGTTCGTATTCGTATTTCATCATGGCACGAGCTTAAGCTTGCTTTACTTAAACGTTTTGACAGGCCGGACTTTGACTATTTTTTGGAAAGTGACCTTCGTACGAGGAAACAGAAGAGTTCTGAGTCTCTTCCTGACTTTATTACGGAAATTATGGACATGGCTAGTCGTCTTTCTTTTCCATTGTTTGATAGTTTTGGCTAGTATAATTAAACATAACATGTTACCTATTTACACACCTTTTATTTTTGGTAAGCATATTGCTTCTGTAGAACAATTTGTTGATCTTGCTAAAGAACTTGAAGTTTTTGTCAATAGAAAATCTAGTAAGGACCTTAAAACTGATAAACCCACAGTCAAGTCTAATGCAGTTTCAACAGATTTCATTTGTTTAAAGTGTAAAAAATCTGGACATCATTACAAAAAATGTACATCTATACCTGGCATTTACCAAAACCTTATCTTCCAATTCCTGGGCCATAGAAGATAGTTACGGCAGAGTGCAATGTGAGCTGGAAGGCATATCGAATGTTTGGAAGGACTATATTCAGTCCCTGTTTTTGGACAACAAGTCAGAGGAGTTTGTCCAAATTGAACCCAAGAATGAATCCGAGTTGGAGCCCGATATTCTTGAATCAGAAGTCAGAGCGGCTATAAACCATCTGAAGAAAGGAAAAGCCACAGGAAAAGATGAAATCCCGATAGAAACCATAAGAGCACTGGGTGAGATTGGTATATCCATTTTCCACAGGCTCTGTAACAAGATATGGGAAACGGGTATCTGGCCCAAAGAATGGACTCACACGGTATTAGTTCCGCTACATAAAAAGGGCTCAACAAAAAAATGCAACAACTATCGTTTAATTGCACTCATATCCCATGCCAGTAAGATTATGCTACACATTCTTAATGAACGGCTGAAAAGCTTCCTATCTAAGGAAATAGCACCTGAGCAAGCAGGATTTGTAAAAGGTAAAGGAACCCGAGAGCAGATTCTTATTGTCCGCCAGATCATTGAGAAGTCTAGGGAATTCAACAAGCCAACCTACATCTGCTTTGTTGACTTTTCGAAAGCCTTCGACTCAGTGAAATGGCCTAAACTTTGGGACACTTTATTGCTAATGGGAACACCAAAACATCTGGTGCATTTGCTTAGACGCCTCTACGAAGACGGAACCGCTTCAGTGAAAACAGACGTACTCTTCTCGGACAGCTTTCACCCTAGCGCTGGAGTCAGACAGGGTTGCATTATTTCGCCGCTTTTGTTCAACACGTATACGGAGATAATTATGCGTATAACCCTTGAGGACTGGACTGACGGTATAACGATAGGTGGATACAAAGTTTCCAATCTACGATATGCAGATGACACTACTCTTTTTGCCTCCAGTAGTACTCGGATTGAAGAACTCCTCCTGAAAATGGAACGTATTAGCCAGGAGTTTGGTTTAAAGATAAATCGCAGTAAAACCAAGATGATGATTGTCGATAGAGCTAACAAAAACTTGCAGAATATCACCAAAATAGCAAACTGTGAGGTCGTACAATCCTACATTTACCTTGGGACTCTTATCTCAAACCAAGGAGGCTGCATAGATGAAGTTAAGAGACGCATGGCTATGAGCAGAAGTGCAATGGACAAGCTCAAGAAAATATGGAGGAATAGGAACATAACGAAAGCCACAAAGGTTAGGCTCGTAAAATCGTTGGTGTTCCCCATTTTCCTATACGCCGCCGAAACATGGACCCTACGGCAAACCGAAACTCACAAGATAGACGCTCTGGAGATGTGGTGTTGGAGGAAGATGCTCGGGGTATCTTGGACCGAATTCCGAACAAATGCCTCCATCCTTGATGAACTTCTCATAAAAGAACGCCTATCTACTCAAGTGCGAAGTCGGATCCTAAAATTCTTTGGGCATGTTAGTCGGCGTAGTAACACCTCCATAGAACGTCTTGTAGTTCAGGGGAAAGTGGAAGGCACAAGACCACGGGGAAGATCCCCCATGAGGTGGACAGATCAGATGAAGGCTGCAGTGGGCGCTCCCGTGCATGAGTGTACGCGATTGTCGGCCAACAGGCAGCGGTGGCGGGACGTCGTGCGGCGAGTACTGTCTGCTGCCCAACCTGCCGGGACGTGATAACCACGACCACTCTGACAAGAGTGATACGAATAAGAAGATACCTGGCATTATTTATTTCAAATGTCAAAAGGTTGGAGTCACATCTAAGAATTGTGATGTTTGTAATGCTGATAATAAAAACTCTAGTGAGTCAAAAAACTGATTAGGTCTCATCGAGCCCCTGTTATTGATGTAACTGCGAGTGTCTCGATAAAGAAAAAAATTGCTAAATGTCACAAACCTGATGATGTTACCCGTAACAAAGAATTTGCAGACTGGTTAGATTATTTAAAAACATTCTTCAAAATTTATAGATCAGCTCCTGTTTTATTTGTTAAAGATAACGATACTAGACCTTATTTACGATTTTCCATAGGTGACCATACTTTTTCTGGTTTGTTAGATAGTGGATCCAATAGTTGTGTTTTAGGCTCAAATAGTCATAAACATATTACACATTTAGGTTATAAAATAAATTCTGTGTCTAGTGCTGCTTATACAGCTGATGGTTCTTCACAGAGAATTATTGGTACCATTGAATTACCTGTGATAATATAACTGAAAATATTAATTTCTTAATTATACCTTCTTTTCAGCCTGATTTCATTTTAGGTTTTGATTTTTGGTTAAAGTTTGATTTAGCTAAGGATTTATGGAAAAATATAACTTATGTCCAAAGCAATAAAGTTCAAGTTTGTACAATCACTTCTGCTAGTGAACTGTCTCCTTCTGAGAAACAAAAATTAAATGAAACAGTTTCACTTTTTGAGATCATTTCTTTTGAAAAGAAAGGTTTAGGTCTTACTCATCTTGTTCAACATAAAATTAATGTCACTAGTGAACCTTGCAAACAAAGATATTGGCCTTTAAGTCCTGCAAAGCAGAAAGAACTTTATGATGAAGTAGAAGTTTTATTAAAGGAAGGCATCATTCAACCTTCTAAATCACCTTGGTGTTCACCTGTCTTAGCTGTAGATAAGAAGGATGGTAGTACTAGATTATGTTTAGATTCAAGACGTTTGAATTCAGTAACTATAAAAGATTCTTACCCTCTTCCTTATACCTCTAGAATATTAGATAACCTTGGGGGAGCTAAATATATTAGTACAATTGACCTTTCTAAAGCATTTTTACAAATCGCTCTTGAAGAATCTTCTCGAGAAAAGACTGCTTTTGTAGTTCCAGGAAAAGGACTTTTCGAATTTGTTCGAATGCCATTTGGTCTCACTAATGCACCAGCTGAGTTGCAGAGACTTGTTGATAAACTTTTTGGTCCTGAATTCGATAATACTGTGTTCTGTTACTTGGACGATTTAATTTGCGTAAATTCGGATTTTAATTTACATATAGAATATTTACACAAAATTTATAATATACTGAAAGATGCTGGATTAACAGTTAATTTGAAAAAGTGTATTTTTTGTAAAGATAGACTTCGTTATCTTGTTTCTATAGTTGATAGTAATGGCTTACATACTGATCCTTCTAAATTAGATACCATCAAAAATTTCCCACGTCCTGAATCCGTTAAACAACTTCGTAGTTTTCTTGGTTTATGCTCATATTATCGTTGGTTCATTTGTAAATTTGCTGATATCGCATCTCCTTTAACTAAATTAACAGCTGGTAGTAAAAATTCTTAAAAACCGCTTTGTTGGAATGATGAAGCTGAAAATGCATTTGATGAGTTGAAGCAAACATTAATTACTGCTCCTGTTTTGCAATGCCCTAATTTTGAAAAATCTTTCTTTTTACATTGTGATGCCAGTTCTGTTGGCATTGGTAGTGTTTTGAGTCAAGAGGATGATAATGGAGATCAACATCCTATTGCGTTCTATTCTAGATCACTCAATAAATGTGAACGTAATTATAGTACCACAGAACGGGAATTATTAGCTATTCTAGTTTCCATAGAACATTTCAGACCTTATATTGAAGGAATGAAGTTTACAGTTATAACTGATCATGCTAGTTTAAAGTGGCTCTTAGGTCTTAGTAATTCTAGTGGACGTTTAGCACGTTGGGCTGCTAGAATTTCTCAGTTTACTTTTGATATACCTAGTTCATAAAAAAGGATCTTTACATTTAGTCCCAGATGCTTTATCCCGCATAGAAGTCGCCGCTATAGGAATCTCTCAGAATAGTTTAGTTTTGCCTGATGATGATATTTAAGATCCATGGTATAAAAAAGTATTTATTAATTGTCAAAAATCTCCTTGCAGATATAAGAACTTTAGAGTAGAGAATAAAACTTTATATAAATTTTGTAAAAGTAAATTTGACCCTAATAATCGTCTTAATTGGAAAATAGTTATCCAAAGAACATAATTATTTTAGATACAATTCGTTCTAATCATGATGACATTAATTCTGGTCATCTTGGTATTCATAAAACTTTAAATAAATTAAAACAACACTATTTTTGGAAAGGAATGTTTAACGACGTTCAAAAATATATTTTAGCTCGAGATACTTGTAAAGCTTATAAACATACCACTCATCCTCCTTTTGGTATTATGATTAACCCTAAAAAAGTTGATCGACCTATGTTGATGCTTTCAGTGGATATTATAGGTATACTACCTAAAACTTATTCTGGGCATAAATATATCCTCTCGGTTGTCGATGTTTTCACTAAATACTGCTGGATTTTTCCTACGACAAATGCTACTACTAGAGTAATTAATAAACTTTTTGAAAAAGAAATATTTCTTAAATTTGGTTGTTCTAAAATAATTGTTTGTGATAACGGTACACAATTCACTTCTAAACACTTCGTAGAATTTCTGAAAGGTTTTAACATAACTAAAATATTTTATAATACTTTATACACCCCTCAAAACAATCCTGTTGAGAGATATAACAAAACTGTTGAAACTTGCATATCTCGTTTTGTTAAGGATGATCATAGAACTTGGTCTAAATATTTACCTCATGTTCAATTAGCTTTAAATAATAGTGTTAATCTTGCTACAGATTTCACACCTAACTTTTTGATGTTTGGTAGGGAACTTATTTTTGATGCTTCTTTACATCGTTTAAGTAACTCTATTGATAACTTAAGTGAACTGGAAGTTACCAATAGAATTCACTATGCTGATTCTCTTAATTCACTTAGTGATATTTTTGTTAATGTTCAATCTCATTTATTAAAAGCTTATCAGCGTAATACTCGCTATTATAATAAGGGTCGGAAAGTCATTTCTTTTGATGTGGGTGATGTTGTGTGGAGAAGAAGTTTTGTTAAATCTAATGCACCTACTTATTTTTCGGCAAAATTTGCTCCTAAGTTCATTAAATGTAAAATTATTGAAAAGGTTTTGATAACGTTTATGTTTTGAAAGACCTGAAAAAGAAAGAAGAAAGAACAACTGGTCGTTATCATATTAAGGATATAATTAAATTTTAGTTTGGTTTCCAATTGTTAGTCTTGATTGACATATTTTTGTTTGGCCTTAAGATAGTGTGATGTATGTTAGGATGGAAGATAGGTTTACTGCGCTATGAATGAGATTGTATGTTAGGTAACTTCATATAAATGTATAGAATTCAATTTCTTAACATCCAAAAATATAACTTAGGACATTTTAGGTTTATTCTGAAAACTTTTCCACCCACACAATTACATTTTTCATATCAAAAGATCTTATGTTTTTTTTGTTTTTACAGTATTGTATACAATTTTTATACATTCTTATTCGTATACAATTTCTGTTTATATACATTTACCTACCTATTCTATACACTAGGTATTTTCTTTTTTTCTATGATTTGCTCCTAACTTTTTTGTGTTAGGGGATGCAAGATCTTAACTTATTTTTTTTTGTAACGCGGATCATACTGTTTTCTCTTTGTAGAAAATAGTATTGATATTTGTGTTCCTTTTTTGTCCTGTTTAGGTTGGCTTTCTGTACATTTGTACTCTAGGGATTTCGATACTTGTGTTCTTGTTCTCACTCGTGGACATATTCCTATATATATATATATATTTACATCTTGAAGGACATGTTGCGTCCTACATGGCGTTATTTACCGATGATGCTGCGTCCGACTGACTTTGTGCGTCCGGAATACGGACGCCAGATTGACCGACCCTCATTTTTAGCCCAAGGGTCCCTTATCATCCTTAGAATGCATGGGCGAAAAATTGGCTTGGACGTAATTTCATCACTACAATGCCTTTTAGCGTATAAGATAGTTCCGCCATCGTCCGACTGAAATTTGGAGGGCGCTAGTGTTCAGCGTATAATTTACCACGTATACTTTGAGTTCAGTTCACTGATCTTATCGTGTCCATTGAATATCGTACTTAATTTGTAAAGTTTTTATAATTTTTTCGTGACAACAATCTTGCGTCTCTTAAATATCCTTAAACGGGCACTAGGTACGGTGTCTGAGGGGCCCATTCGGGGTTCACGAGAGAAGCATGGCGCGGGGCGCGGGGCACGGGGCGGCGGACTTCAGCGCGTTCGCGTGCCGTGCAAACAGACATGTGCCGGCCGTGATGTAAGCTTGTCACCAAAGTCAAATATTAAATTGAAAGAGAAGGTGCAGATGGAGTTTACATTTCTTTTAAGTATATATCTAAAACAAGAATGACAACATTGGGTTGATAAAAACCCTACTGATTTCTTTTAATTTAAAATATAAAAAAATACATGTTCCATTGTAATGAAGACTGATGTTCATAATTCAGTTTATTTTGTTATTACGCAAGGCAGAGCAAATTTATGTTTATTATTATGTCAATGTTAAATTGCATTGATTTGTTGATTGAAAAGTTTTTTTGTTTAGAAACACATTTTTTGAAAAAAAAAAAAAAAAAAAAAATTAATAAGGGCCAATCTCCAGGGCCGGACGGGCTGCACAATTTCTGGATTAAATGGTTGACAAGATCGCACGCTTGCTTGGCGTCTCAATTCCAATCTGCCTTAGAGTCTGGGCCGCTACCCCAGTTCTTAACTACAGGAATAACCCACCTGCTCCATAAATCAGGTAGTACTGCGGAACCTAAAAATTATAGGCCGATCACGTGTTTACCGACGGTCTATAAAGTTCTTACATCCATTTTTAGGGCAAAGATTAACAGCCTTGTTAACAACAACAACATCATGTCTGCCTCTCAAAATGGATGTAAGAATGGGTCCCGCGGTACTAAGGAGCTACTCCTCATTGATATGGCCATTAGCCAACAGGTTCGTCGTTTCCGAAAGGATCTGTCAACATGCTGGATAGACTATAAGAAGGCCTATGACTCGGTGCCTCATACATGGCTCATGAGGGTGCTAGAATTGTACAAAATTGATGCGACGCTACGTACCTACCTTCCTGATGTCGTGTATGGGGCAATGGAGGACAGTCCTTCGCTATCCAGGATGTCGAAATATCCAGGGGAATAGCGAACCGGTAAGGATTGAGTGGGGTATATTTCAGGGCGATAGTTTCGAGTCCGCTTTGGTTCTGCCTAGCCATGAATCCTCTTAGCACACTGTTGGAGAATTCAGGGCTGGGCTATCGGTTGAGGAGAGGTGGTCAGGTTATATCTCACCGTCCGGGGGAATCAATTCGCCACATTATCTCTGGTTGTTCTCGTCTAGCTAACGGAGAATACTTGCATAGGCACAACCTTGTCGCCAGGATTATCCATCAGCAACTTGCTCTGAAACACTCTCTTGTGCAGTCGGAGGTGCCGTACTACAGATATGCGCCCGACCCAGTTCTCGGTTCGGTCCATCATCACTGACAATGCAGCCAGTCTTTTGGGCTCACTTCCAGTCGATAGCGATGGGGACGAATTTTTTGATGCCATTTTTTAGTTAGGAGTTTTTTTTTCTATTTTAAGTGTATATAGTTTGTTCTTTAAATACACTTTTAGGATTATTAAAATTAAAAAAAAAAACGATCACAATTAAAAATTGTTATTAAGGATTTTTTTTTTAAATAAATGATAATATTTGTAATGTAATAAAGTTGTGAAAAAAAAACTTTTTAAAAATAATGATTTAATCAATTTGTTTATAAAAAATTACCAACAAGTGGCGGGAATTTTTTTTTGCAAATCAATAAATATCTTGCTCCGCTTAATAAAAAAACGATAATACGATGATTAAGAAAAAAAAATTAACAACATTACTTGGATTTTTCAGTTTTTGTTCAAGTAAAAAAGTTATTATAAACATAGTATAAATATTTTTTTTAACTTTTATGGCGCGATCTTGTTAAGTATGTATGTAAGAAAGGCTCTACGAAGCGAATTTTTTTTACGACCATAATTTAAACATTTTTTTCACTTACATTAAGACGGTTGTTCGAGAAAATTTTGTTAGTTAACAATAATTATTGTTAAACTTGTCGAAAAATTTACTTTAAGTAAAATTTCCAACGGGAATAAATTATTTATAGTGTTCAAAACACCATCATTTTTTCAAATTTAAAAAAATATATTCATTGATACCCTAAATAAATTGATTGATATACCGTACTCGCTTTTGACGCCACGCGTGCAACCTAAAAATGTCGCGCGCAGACCTATTTTCAGCATTAAATTAATGTTACAAATAATGGAGATAGAGTTCCGGGAGTTAGGAGTTTTTATTGGAAATTTCCTCTTCTTTCAGAATCTTTTTTTTGAAATTTCTTAAATATTAATATTTTATGAAATATTGGCAAAAATCGAAATGGCATTTTTTTCCATCTTTAATTGTTCATAACTTTTGGCACATTTTTCCAGGCGTCATTCCGGATCCAATGAGCTATCGCACATAATTTTAAAGAGCAGTATCTCTATTTTGTATCATTTTCAACTTGTCGACTAGACTATTACCTGTTTATACATACAAACTTACCTATCACTCGTCAAAAATGATTATATTGCTTTTTTAACCGACTTTCCAAAAAGGAGGAGGTTCTCAATTCGGATGTTTGTATTTTTTTTTTTTAATGTTTGTTCGGGCATAACTCCGTCGCTTGCCAACCGATTTTAAAAATTATTTTTTTGTTGGAAAGGGTATACTTCCCAAATGGTCCCATGATAAGGAAACCAGGATCTGATGATGGTATCCCAGAGAAGTCGAGGGGAACTTTCGAAAATCGTATGGTATCGATTTTGCAGTGTCTTTGTTAGGTGTGGGGTACCACTAAAAAGTGAAAAATAAAAAACTTTTTACAAAAAAATACAACCGACTTCCAAAAAAAAACACTACAACGTAAAAAATAACTTTAACTTCGGAAGTCGGTGTCAAAATACGAACAAACTAACAAAAACACCGAGTTCCGAAGTTAAAGTTATTTTTTACTTTGTAGTGTTTTTTTTTGGAAGTCGGTTGTATTTTTTTGTAAAAAGTTTTTTATAAGATTTTGTAGACCACCAAAGAGAAAATACCTACGCTATACATAGGTATTGTCACTTTTGTATGCTAACTATTAATTATTTATTATCTGTGCCTGGAGTCAGTATAAGCCCTTAAATAGGTGGAAACCTCTTGGCTGATAAGCTGGATACAATAATTCAAAAACAGTATTCGGAACCAACCTAAATTCAATAGTAGATGGATGTAATTTAGTTATTATAATCATTATGATATATGCAGAGCATTATACGGAATTGATTTAAACATACAGTTGGACGGAGGCGATAATGTGCATGCAGTGTTTTGAACGTATACGGAGGATATTCAGTGTGCAAGAAAGATTTAAGAGTGAACGGAAGCACAAATTCAGCTAGAAATATTTAATTTGAATATCACCATTTAACGTTTAAATGAAATTTGACGTCGACTACTGATATGATACTGATTAAAAGATCTTACATACGCATTGAAAACATTAAAAATCTCACTACATTCAGTGGACGCCGCAGGGTGGTAGTTTGTAAAGGGTAGCTTCTTGCGTCTTTTGGCGGCCGGACGCGGAAACGCGCGACCGGGGACGAGTCCGCGAAGGGGAAACCCAGCGCGAAAAGCCCTCGGAAGCGTTGGAACCAACCGGAACGGAGAGCCGGAACCCTGACCGAGACGGACCCGACACCAAACGACCGACATGGAAAAGAGGGAGGGGGAGAAGGTCCGGAACTTCACACGGGGCGGACCGGGAGTCGGGAGCTGTTCTGGGCACCTCCGAGCCACAACCTGGGCCGAGCGGCTTAGGGGCGGCAAAGAGGGAACGCCCGGACGATACAGCCTCGCCAAGCACACTCCAGGGGAACCCGAAACGTGTGAGGATCCAGACCACTCAAGGGGAGCAGAGAACCTACGCGCAGGCAACAAAGGATATCCCGGCGCGGCTCGCCGTAGCGATCTGCTTCCCCCCCCCCCTCACGAGACCTGACACAAACTGAGGCGATCTACGTTCGGACTGAACTGACGAGACTCGTCCTTGAGGCTGACACGACACAACCACTCCCGGCCTTCCGCGGTTACCCCAGGGTAGCGGATGGCACTCTGCAGATGTGGTGTGAAGATGACAACGCCCTGACTTGGCTTAACCAGACTGTGCCGCAAATGAGACTCCTACACACTGATCAGACACTGACCGTCATGCGACAGGACGAGATACCGACCCGTGTCCGAGCCGCACTCTTTGTTCCCCAATATAATGGGGATATAGCGCGGCTCCATAGTATTCTGATTCGTCAGAATACTTGGTACGACATAGGGAGGTGGTCACTGTACAGGGCAACTTCGGTCGGCGGGGATAACCACGGGACATACCTGACCGTGGGAATCCCGGCCGATGAAGTCAAGAAGGTCCTGGGGCCGGAGCGGCGTATATCGTACGCCCTTGGCTCCATATACGACCGCTTCTACTCCGAGATCCAGCCCTCTGACGTCAGGACCGACACCAAGACTGACACGGAGACGAAGACGACCAAACCGACCCCGACTGACGACCGAGACATGGCACGACTGGAGGAGGAAATGGCGAGAGCAGCCATGGCCGATGCAGACGTCGACCCTGCTCCACCCACATCACCCGGGTGGTCATCGCAGCTGCTCGCATCCTCACCCACCCGCGACAACTGGCCCGGAACGGAGGAGGGAGGTGGACTATCCGATGGATCTGTCTCCTCCTAATTCCACAACATCGGCGTTGCCGCCCACACCTAACACCATCCAGATCATCCAGACAAATCTCCAGCATAGCCAGGCAGCCACGGCTAGCCTGCGCAGGGCACTGGAGGTACATCCCCGAACAATCGCACTGATACAAGAGCCGTGGATCAGAGGCGACAGGATATGCGGCCTTGGAAACATCGGAGGTAAACTAACACTTAACACGCATAATGCCCAAAAACCACGAACTTGCATTTACACCCCCAAAGACGTGACTATCGCGCCCTTAACTCAATTCTGTTCCAGAGATCTCACAG
Source organism: Ceramica pisi (assembly GCA_963859965.1). Lineage (NCBI taxonomy): Eukaryota > Metazoa > Arthropoda > Insecta > Lepidoptera > Noctuidae > Ceramica > Ceramica pisi. The sequence continues at coordinate 12,935,853 of OY982554.1, forward strand.
TGATTAGACTCCACACCGGCAGCGATACCCCGGATCTCGTACTGGCATCAGTCTACATGCCCAGCGATGACGAGAACTGTCCACCGAAGGAGATGACTGATCTGGTCCAACACTGCGAGACCGCCAATCTGCACCGACGCGAACGCCCACCACCCACTTTGGGGCAGTGAAGTATCGAATACCAGAGGTGAGACCCTAACCACATATCTATTCTCGACTACCCTTAACATCGTGAACCATGGCTCTGAACCCAATTGGGTCACTGCCAGGGGTCAAACGATTATAGACCTTACTCTAGCAACAGAAAATGCAACTAACCTTATCTCGAATTGGCGAGTATCCGACGAGCCCTCTTGCTCCGACCACAGGAGAATTCGCTTTTTATTGCCAAAACAAAAGAGCACACACCCCGGCGAAATCCGCGACGCACCAACATACCTGAATTTAAACGCCTTCTAGCCTCTTTACTAGCCAAACATCGAATACCCCAAACCTCGATAACGGACTCCTCTGAAATAGAAACCACGGTAACAAAACTAACTGACTACATAATAGAAGCGTATCACGCCTGTTGCAAACTAAAGCCAACAAACGCCAGGGATAAGGGTAACCCCTGGTGGAATGCTGAGCTTGGCAAACTCAGAAGCACATTACGCAAACAATTCAATAGAGCAAAAAACAGTAGACTTCCAGAGGATTGGGAGACATACAAAACTACCCAATACACATTCAAAAAGCATATCAGAACCGCCAGTAAAAAAGCCTGGCGGAACTTCTGCGAATCCATAGAATCAAACAATGAGGCCGCTAGAGTGCGGAAAATTCTATCAACTGAACACGACCGCACTCTCGGCGCACTGAAAAAACCATATAACTCCTACACACGAACAGATCACGAGACAAGTAGGGTGCTTCTGGAAACGCACTTCCCAAACTGTAACCTTTTAGAGGACAGGACGTGGACGGGCGACTCGGGACGGCCCCCTACTGACCAGGACTGGTCTACAGCACGTAATATAGTGACAAAAGAACGAATAACATGGGCCATAAAGACCTTTCAACCATACAAATCCGCAGGTCTAGATGGCATTCTTCCCGCCTTACTACAATGGGGGGAGAGTGTCATAACACCATGGTTGATAGCAGTCTACCAAGCCTGTATAGCACACCGATATGTACCCCTAGCATGGCGCGAGGTCAAAGTCATTTTCATTCCCAAACCTGGAAAAACAGATTACACACAACCCAAAGCATATAGACCAATAAGCCTAACATCCTTCCTACTAAAAACCCTGGAGCGGCTCTGTGATAGGTACATTAGGGATGGGCCCTTGTGCAAATATCCGCTACAGAGACAACAACATGCCTACTCCACGGGGAAATCCACGGAATCTGCACTGCACAGCGTAGTCTCAAAAATCGAATGTGCGATAAACCACAAGTGCTCTTCACTAGCTGCCTTCATTGACATTGAGGGCGCCTTTGATAAAACCATGTTTAGGAGTATTAGCGCGGCCCTTGGAAGGCACGGTGTAGACACAACCCTGAGTGGATGGATCACAAACATGCTCAAACAAAGAGCAGTACAAGTCACAATAAATAACACAACTCGGGCCATCGTGGCGAAAGGTTGCCCCCAAGGGGGCGTCCTATCGCCACTACTATGGAACCTCGTCGTTGATAATCTTATCAGAAGACTCAACGATAAAGGCTACTTCACCGTTGGCTACGCTGGCAGTGAACCCCACCAAGACTGAACTAGTTCTCTTCACCAAAAAGAGGAAGCTGCTACCACTAGCATTACCACACTTCTTCGGAACCACCCTAAGCCTCTCAACTGAAACCAAATACCTGGGAGTCTATTTGGACAAGCAGTTGAACTGGGCAAAGACTGAATTCACCACCACAAAAGCCAGTATTTGCATGTGGCAATGCAAACGCATGCTAGGTAGGAACTGGGGGATTAGCCCCAGTATCACCTACTGGCTATACACCACAGTTATTAGACCAATAATCACATATGGCTCTCTAGTCTGGTGGCCCAGGACCGACCTGAGCACGGCACAAAAAGACCTTGAAAAACTGCAACGTCTTGCCTGTGTGGCAATCACTAGTAGCATGAAAACAGCACCCACTGCGGCCCTGCAGGCCATGCTGGGACTACCACCACTGCACCGCGAGAGGTGGCGGCCCTAGCGGTCTTCAGGCTCAGCGCATCTGGAACCTTAGGTACAGACTCTAGAATAAAGCACACGCGCATCATGGAAGATGCTGTTATACGACAACCCATGATGACATCACCCAACGATAGAGTTCAAAAAACGCACCACTTTAAGAAACATTACAACATAGTCCTAGCAGAGGAATTGGACGACCACTCAGGTCCCAACGAGCTAAGAATCTATACTGACGGATCAAAGACAAGTACTGGTACGGGAGTTGGAATTTACTCCAATGACCTCAACATTAAAATATCCAGATCGCTAGGTAAGCTCAACACCGTCTACCAGGCGGAATGCGTGGGCATTATCCTGGCAGTTCATGCCATAGAGGCCAGGGAAGTCACGGACACCCACATCCGGATACTTTCCGACAGAGCCTCAGTCCTCCAATCACTAAAGAAAAGCTGCAGGCAGTCCAAGGAAGCCATGCCAAACCTGGACCGAAAACTAATCAGGCGCCTTCTGCGACTGGATAGGCGGAGCCTGCGAATGGTGACTGGGACCATCACCGGTCACTGCTCATTAAATAAACACTTGCACACGATAGGCATAACGGACAGCCCTCTATGCAGAGCATGCATGGAGGGGGAAGAAACGGTACCGCACGTACTCCTTGATTGTGAGGGCGTCGCCGAAATACGGAAGCAAACTATAGGGTCACCAAACTTGCTCACAGATATCCTGAACACGCCGAGAAAACTTATCTGTTTCTGGAGGGAGGTTGGATGGTTGGAGTGACGGCCACCATGGCTCACGTACAATGGTCCAACGTCAGGACTAAGTGCGGAAACCAAAACCCCCTAATAGAATAGAATAGAATGTACTCGGGCTCGGGAAACAGATCAGCTTTACAATGAATTGATAAAAACTAATTGTAAACCTCACTGCTTAGTAACAATAGATCTTACTGAAGACTCTTTACTAAAAAATAATAATAGTTGTTACCAAGTAAGTCAAAATAAAATTAAAAGATATGCAAAACTTAATACAATAATTTATTAATAAATGCAATAAATTCAAAAAACAAAAGAAACACTATTCCAATAATATAAAACTAAGGAAAGAACGTGTTTATTTCATTAATAAATTGAATAACTACCAAATTAAATTAGAAGACAGTAGGAATATTTATGAGATTGACACACAACGCCTACAGTCTGAAATTCAGGTACTAGAGGAGTCGCTACACTCTCTTTATACTAAGTAGGTATGTTATGTCTCAGAATCAAATAAAGGAGCATATTCTTTCTACAAATGAATTGGTGGAAATATGCAGCAAACATACAGATAGCCTAGACACGGAATCTAATGGTTCTTTGCCACGGGAATCCAATCTTGACACTCTCCAACTTCAGTCAACGATGGACCTGTCCCAGTCAGGAAGTGCTCAGGATTGTATACCTAACCCAAATGAACAGGATACGGTACTAGGTTCATCACAAGTTGTACAGTTAGACAGTAATTCTCTCCCTTGTAGTAGTTATTGCTCAATTATATTTTCAGATAGTTTAGGGAAAGGGTTAGGAAAATTAATTAGTAATAACCTGAGTCATTCTTCTCCTCAGAATTATTGTATGCCACATACTTCCTACAAACAGATAATGTCATCTATAACTAGGAATAAATATGATGAAAATGCCGCCATCACTATTTTTGTAGGTAATAGGTAGTTCTAATGTGACAAATAGATGACATCACTAACTATGTCGATGAATTATTGAAAATTTAGTGTAAGAAAATTATATTGTGTGCTTTTCCCTACTTTGAGCAGTTGTCAAATAGGAAGAATATGTATATACATAGGTTAAATAATCAAATGCATTTTTTAGCTAGTCATCATAGTGACAAACTTTTATTTTTCGACATCAACTATTTTGTTGATAAACTTAGATCAACTAGGGATACAGTGTATCTGCCCATTATTTTTAGACGTCAAATAGCGAGGCTATTAGTTTATTATATTAACTCAGACATAATTGGTATGTCGAAGTACTCTGTTATTAGCACCAAAATTAGTAATAATACTACTAATGTTATGGTTTCCGACTTGAATAATTTAAATTTAAACTAGGGAACAAGACAACAGCTGGTACCATGAGCAACTTAGCTCATTTCAACAACAATCAGGTATCTTCTAGCACTCAAAAACAAGGGGCTAAGATGAAATCCTTTAACTTATTCCTCCAAAATATTCAAGGCTTCGCTTCAAAACGGTTGGAAATAGAACTATTTTTAGAAAAAACTATGTTTAATATTATTTGCATAACTGAACATTGGTTAAAGGATTCTGAAATGTTAATTAATTATGACAATTATAGTATGGGCAGCTGTTTTAATCGACAATCAATGCTGCGTGGTGGTTCACTAATATTAATTAAAAACTGTATTAAATTTAAAACTCGTAAACAACATTGTTGAACTGTCAGTGGAACATAGCATTGAGCTGTCTTGTGTTGAGCTGGATAAGCATATCATAGTGTGCGTTTACAGACCCCCTAATTATCAAAATTACTCTATATTTGAATCAGTAATGGAAGATGTGCTGGCAAAACTTGCAACTAATAATAAACAAGTGATAGTCTGTGGTGATTTTAATATTAATATTTTAGAAAATAATTCAGACAGTGGTCGGTTATTACATCTATTTAAATCATTCAATTTGTCAAACATGTTCAAAGAACCAAACCGTGTAACTATTAATACTGCTACATGTATTGATAACGTTTTTTGTAGCTGTGACTGCATAGACAAAGCTGTTGTTAATTGTCTGCCTTCTGATCATAGTGGACTAACAGTATCTTTTGAGTCCAACATGCCAATGCAAAAAGTGCAGATACAATCCAGGCCAATGGGGTTGGCAACTGTCGAAGTGGCGCTAGCGTAGTTTGTTCCCAAAACATTGCCTTTTCATATGGTCAAATACAGAAAATAATTTCAAACAGTTACAATGACACGCTGTATTGTCTCTAAATGCTCTGAAATTGGAACGCATCAAATACCGAAGGATATAAAAATACGAAGGCTTTGGTTTATAAGCTATCCGTCGTGAAATAAATATTTACGAAAAGTACGAGGTTATGGGGTAGCTAATCACTTTGTAGAAAGTGATTATGAAATAACACGTAATACACAGGCAAGCTGATCATAAATAAAGGCTTGACTATTACTTTTTTCGATTATCCCTACACTCCTCATCCTATATTATTTCGTACCTGCCTGTGTGATTTCAATGTTAAAAATCACTTGTCCGATCAATCGAAATCTTGCCAATCAATCGCCCGTCGTTCTACAAAGATTCTATACTATGATTATGGCTTGTTTGTTGAATTTAAAAACAAAACTCCAAAATCTTTCAATAAAATCCGCTTTCTTTCCTCGTAAGGGAGCTCCACGTTTTTTAAGTTTTTCTTTCAGTTCCTTGACTCGCCAATTAGAAAACATGATGTATAATTATGTGCTCCACTTATTTTAATTGTTTTACAGTTGCCTTTCAGTTACAAAGTAAAGAATTTAGACGTTAAACTGCAACTAACACAACATAAAAAAATAACAAGGGAACAAACTATGCTAGCGCCATCTGCTTTCAGCTTGCACCGGCCAACCCCATTACAACCGGCAAATTAAATAAATTTAATAGCACTTTAATCAGTAAGTTAAGTGACCAGAGCTTCACAATGAACAACGGTAATATTTTGTACAAAGAATTTTTAATGCCACTTTTAAGCAAAAAACTAGAACTATATGCCCTAAATTTGTATTTAGTGACTGGGCAACTCAAGGAGTCAGAAAAAGTAGAGAAAGACGAACTTTATGGCCTTAAGAGTCCTATTACGAATCATACATGCTCGTTTGCAATAGACGATGTTACGTTGGTCTGCGTTAGGAGTACATCTATAGTCCGCGAAACAATTTTGATACTTACTAGTTTGAATAGGATTATAGTTTATTTGGGCGCTCGCGCGAGACTGAGGAGCGCGCGCGCTGCATTGACGCAGTATATATAGTACTTTAATTTTATTTATTATAATTTTGTTTTATTATATTGACAAACGAAAACTAATGAAACGTATTCATTGTAGATTGAAATTTTATATAATATTAATTAATTTGATAAAATTGTTTTTATTTGGAATATAATGGACGCTGAATCAAGACATTTCTGGCTTAAATTAGGCTTTCTTTACGTTTTTTTCCGTGAAAAAAACTTTTTACAAAAAAATACAACCGGCTTCCAAAAAAAAAAAACACTACAAAGTAAAAAATAACTTTAATTTCGGAAGTCGGTGTTTTTGTTAGTTTCTTCGTATTTTGACACCGACTTCCGAAATTAAAGTTATTTTTTACTTTGTAGTGTTTTTTTTTTTGGAAGTCGGTTGTATTTTTTTGTAAAGTTTTTTATTTTTCACTTTTTAGTGGTGCCCCACACCTAACAACACCACTGCAAAATCTCAGAAAAGCAAAATACCCAATTTCGATTATCAAAGAATCATCTAAGTAGTCAAATTTCAGCTATTTCGATTTAAAATCCAAAGTTCGTAATCGATTTTGATATGATTTAAATGGGACCAATCTGCAAGTATATCCTTTCAGATAAAACAAGAATTTTTCAAATCGGTTCATAATTGTCGGAGTTATGAGGTAACAAACATAATAAAAAAAAATAAAAAAATATACAACCGAATTGATAACCTCCTCCTTTTTGGGAAGTCGGTTAAAAACTCAAGGAATTTAAAGAAATTCTAGAACTCCAATAAACAATTAAAACATTCAACTTACCTTTTAGTATTATCAGCTTTTATAAGAATTGATTGCAACAATGTGAATTTGACCGTCAAAGTTCCATCGCCGACATTTTTTCTTGCAAACTGAGTTCGTAAAATATTTATAGTAAATTACACGAAAAGAATAATGAAAATGTGTAACTCTAACTTACAACAAAGAGACTGGCACTATCGTTATTCAGGATCAAATAATTAAAATATCTTACTGCTGCTGAAAATTACAGCGTCAAAAATCATGAATTTCCGTAAAAAATGTAATAGGACTCTTAAGCCTTTTATCAACACTGAAACATTTAATAAGTATGTTGCTAGTTACTCAAAATTTTTTAGGAATACTTGTAATGCAGCAAAGGCCTTATACATAAGCAACAAGGTTAAATCTGCAGAAAATAAAATTAAAACGGTTTGGAAAATTATCAATAATGAAACGAACAGGAACAAAAAACATAATAATGATTATACACTGCGGACTTCACGTGGACTCATAAGCGAAAACAAAGAAATCGCTGAAGAATTTGTAAATTTCTTTACCAGTATTCCAATCAAAACTACTGAAACCTTAAACTCCTCGCCCTCACTTTCTGTTGAATTATTGAAAGCGAACGTTTCAGCCTGCCCGATTGAGTTTAACTTTGAGCATATAACCCCAAATGTAATAATAAAGCTATTAATCAAATAAAGATCAAATTGACAGAAGATCTATGGGGTATGTCTGTAAAGGTTTGTGCCTCCATTATTAACACCATAGCGCCGTATTTAGCTTTTATATTCAATATGTGTGTAGATCAAGGGGTTTTCCCGGACCTAATGAAATACAGTAAAGTAATTCCTTTATTCAAATCCGGGGACAGTAAAGATAGTAATAACTATAGACCCGTCTCTGTGTTGCCGGTCTTCAGCAAAGTGTTTGAAAAGGTTATGCTGAATCTAATGCTCAGTCACTTTAACGAGAATAGTATCTTACACAACAAACAGTACGGTTTCACCAAGGGGCGTTGTACAACTGACGCTGGTGTAACGTTATTAAAACATATCTTTAATGCGTGGGAAGAGGCGCAAGATGCCATAGGTATCTTCTGCGACCTGTCGAAGGCGTTTGATTGTGTGAGCCATGAAACATTACTCCTGAAACTAGAGCATTACGGACTAAGGAAAACAGCCTTGAACTTAGTAAAATCATATTTGAATGATAGACAGCAGCTAGTTCATATAGACGGCAACAATTCAACAGGATTAATCGTGAAAATGGGGGTACCACAAGGCTCAATTTTGGGTCCTTTCTTGTTTCTAGTTTATATAAATGATTTGCCCTATATTTTAGAAAATAAACTCAATATGGTGTTGTTTACTGGCGATACTTCTTTGATTTTTAAAGTAAATAGACATGCAAACAATCTCGACGTTGTAAATAACGCCCTAATGCAGGTACATGATTGGTTCACAGCTAATAATTTAGTATTCAATGAGAAAAAAAAGAAGTACATTCGATTCACTTTACCAAATGTCAAAAGTAATAATTGTGACATAATATTGAACGGGGAGAAACTAGAATTCGTCGAAGAAACAGTTTTCCTGGGGATTAAGCTAGACTCAAGGCTACAATGGGGTCCTCATTTAACATCTCTTGCAGGAAGGTTAAGTTCAGCAGCATATGCTGTAAGAAAAATTCGCCAGTTTACAGATGTTGAAACCGCGAGACTAGTCTATTTTAACTACTTTCACAGTATATTTTAATTTTGCAGAAAAGAGCCATCAGAGCTATTTACCATCTCCGCCGGCGAGATTCTCTAAGGGAACTGTTTAAAGAAATTAACATCATGACGGTCCCTTGTCAATATATTTATGAAAATATCATGTACGTTAGAAAGAATCTACATCTTTTCAGTAAACGAGGCGACAGACATAACTATGTTACTAGAAATAGGAACCAATTAATTCAACCAGGTTTGAGACTTGCTACAGTAGCTAAAGCAGCAACATCTTTTATGGGATACTGTTTAAAGTGTTATAACAAAATACCGCCACATATATTAGAACTGAATGAGACAAAATTTAAAAATTGTATAAAACGCACACTATGCAAGCTAGCATATTATAAATTAGGGGAATACATTGATGATAAAAATGCTTGGCTCAATGCTGGTGCGCTCCACAGCGACTAAAGTGCCCAAACTTTGATGAACATGTGAAAACATTGTTGGACCTGCTGAAGATTGTAAGACTATCTTTGCACTGTTAGACTCATTCTCTTTTGCATTGTATAATTTTAGTCATAAATTATTTCGCAACGAATGTAACCATCATTTTGTAAACAATGACAACTGGTTTAAAAGAGTGTCCATGGAGTTTCTTGCACGTTCTTCTCCACAGGATCTACTCTTTGGAACGTGCAACTGCCGCGCTGGAGATGGGGTCGGTGGGTGTGTTATGTTGCAGAGCAACCTGCTGCTCTTGTCGCTAGCGCGGCAGGATTAGCTTCATTTATTTGACTGACAGAACTGGACTATTCAAAAGTGCCTGTAACTGGTCTATTTGAAATAAAGGATTTTGTATTTTTTTATTTTTTCAGGTAAGCTCAGAGGCACAGGTTGGTGTGAACAGGTAAGTTCGGAGTTGGACAGGTATGTATGTATTTAAAACAGGTAAGCTCAGATGCACAGGCTGGTGTGAACAGGTAAGTCCGGAGTTGGACAGGTAAGTATAAACAGGTAAGCTCAGAGGCCCAGGCTGGTGTGAACAGGTAAGTCCGGAGTTGGACAGGTAAGTATGTATTTAAAACAGGTAAGCTCAGATGCACAGGCTGTTGTGAACATGTAGGTTCAAAGATAGAAAGAGGAAGTTACATGATACGAATAATCTAATAGTAATCATATTTATGTAGGTGAACATACGGAATAAAATGCATATCGTAATATAAAACATTTGTCAAATTATTCTCAATGTACCCTACAACTGATATTATATTATTATGGCCTTGACAAGGAATCTACTACCTTGTATAATCTTACTATGCTTCACTTTTACACAACGATCGTGCGTACATGCTGTTTACCTACTATTTGTAACTTACCACGGTTATCTATTGATTATAACTAAACTTCATTTACTGAACATTTTTTTCTCAATTTAATTTATTTCCGCAGCGGCATCAATCATTATAAATCCTTGCTATTCCATAATATTAAAATTCGATAATACGAAAGACTTAATTTCTGACCTTGACCGCTTTTCCATAGCGCAATCGTCCACCTGTGATATTGATAATTGTGGAAATATTGTAACTGATCCGAATTACTCACTTAAGGTTATACATCAAAACATTAGAAGCATAACTCGCAACTCACCTGGTTTGCTCACATTGTTACAAAGATCACGGATAGATTGGGACTTCATTGTTTTAATGGAATGCTGGTTGTCTTTTGCACACAGGATTCCTTCACTTGATGGTTATAATTACCACAAAACGAACAATATCCTAACCCAAAATGAAGGGGTTGTTGTTTATTACAAAAATGATATAAGCGTAAGCATAGAGGAACCTACCATCTCGGAGTGCAACTGTCTATTAATCAAAATTAATCAAAACACAGTGATGTTAGCAGTTTATAGACCTGCTGGCTACAAAAACCTAAATAACTTTTTTTCGTCCCTCGATCTGTACTTGAAGTCTGTCTCTTATTTTAAAAACGTAATATTAATTGGGGATTTCAATGTGGATATTACAGACACGAACACAGAATCTAATTCTGCTCATTACCTTAATCTGTTAGCCTCCCACGGCATGTTGCCAGCTTACACTATCCCTACACATAATAAAACATGCCTAGATCACATTATTTTGAAAACGCGGCTGCCGGCATGTTGTTATGTAGCTCAAACCTCGATAACAGATCATAATGCGGTCATCCTTATTTTGAATTTAAATATGCCTAAAAATAAGACCTATAAAATAATAAGACGCATAAATTACAATAAATTAGACGTTGGAATGGCGCGTTCTAACTTTCATCAGTTGTATACATTTACCGATGTTGATCTTGCTGTTCAATACTTCGTTAACTCAATAAATAGTATCATTTCATCTAGTACTCAAATAGTTAGAACACCAAACCGTAAAAAAATAACAAAACCTTGGATTACGCATGGACTGTTGCGCTGTATGAGGAATCGGGACAAGCTGCACCAAAAAGTAAAAAAGAACCCTTGTAATGATATCATTCTAACAACTTATAAAAGATACAGAAATTTCTGTAACGAACTATTAAAGAAAATCCGTAAAGAATATGACAAGAGGGAACTCCTGACTGCGGCTAAAACCAATAACAAAAAATTATGGAATACAATAAAAGAAATTACACACACAAAATCAACTAAAAACGAGGCCTCGCAAGTCGCAACTAATCAACACCCTGGATCCAATTTCTACCGCTAACGAGATCAATAATTTTTTTGTGAATATTGGAAAAAACATCGCTAACGGTTGTTGCTCTGACAACGCTCTCCCGACGCCTCTGTTTAAGCCTCATCCCCACTCGATGGTCTCTCTCCCCCCACTGACTTGGATGAGATTGAGAATATCATACTTAGCCTGAAGTCTAATTGCGCTGTAGGCTGCGACAACATCTCTTCCATCGTCTTAAAGAGATACAGTCAGACCCTTATTTCACCCATCTTATTCATCTGCAACCTTGCCATTGACTGCGGCAAATTCCCTAAAGCCTGGAAAATTGCAGAGATTTGCCCCATCTTCAAAAGTGGCGACGCAGCCTGTATCAACAATTACAGACCTATCTCCATTCTGCCAGCTTTGTCTAAGGTTCTAGAGAGGATCATGAAGAAGCGACTGGTTGACTACCTTGAAACCAATTCACTGCTATCTACTTCTCAGTACGGTTTCCGTTCTGGCTTGTCGACTAGCGATGCCATACACGATTTGACTAAGTTTGTGACTGAAAAACTAGATACAAACAAAAAGGTTATAATAATCTTCATGGACCTCGCGAAGGCCTTTGACACGGTTTCCGTTCCACTGTTAATAAAAAAATTGGAGAATATTGGCGTGAGGGATGTGCAACTAAAGCTTTTTTCGGACTATGCACTAGCACATGTGTGAGTACTGTGTACCTTTAACTTAAATTATCAGTTTTTAGGTATGATTTTGACTTGAATGTGCCCTGGCGGTTGGGAGTGTCATGCTCACTCAAAAGTCTAGCTGATGGTGGCGTATGCGTTTGATCATTTGGCTCCCTTCAAAATGGTTGAGCCGAATGGTGCTGGCGTATGCGTCATGTTCGTGAACGGGCGCCGTCAGTCGGGACTGGTCATTTCTCAGCTGCCATGGTTGATTTTAATTATTTATTTGAATTGTTCCTCTTTTATTCCGGACGCTTTTATCCTGCTCGTCTTTTACATCGTTCTCACATGTATGTATAATTTCAACCCGATGTAAATAAATCTTTGTAAAAAAATATTATTTTTAAAAGAGTGTCCGTGGAGTTTCTTGCACGTTCTTCTCCATAGAGATCTACGCTTTGGAACGTGCAAATAGCTTCAACTTTTTGGACCGACCGACCTTGACAATTCAAAAGTGCCTGTAAATGGTTTAATTGAAATAAATGCTTGAATTTTGAAATTTTTGACTACCTCACTAATCGATTCCAGAGGGTCAGGATTGATGAGTGGACTAGTAAAGATCTTCCCGTCGTCCACGGCGTCCCGCAGGGCAGCATTCTTGGTCCCCCTTTATTCCTGACGGTCATCAACGAACTCTGTGAGCTCAAGTTGCCCAGTGGTAGGATAATTACCTCCGCTGATGATACAGCGCTACTGTTTGAATCCGACACCTGGCCCGAAGTTTTCAGTTGTGCTCAGATTGGGTTAAACCTGGTCCTTTCGTGGCTTGCAAACAACCAACTCGCTCTCAATGTCGGCAAAACCAAGTACATGTCCTTCTACATTAAAAAACCAACTTACTCTTTCGATAATCTAAACATTACCGCCCATTCATCGTCGTGTTTATGGTCTCGAAGTACTCATTGCTCGTGTCCCCATCTACAGCATACAGAAACAATAAAGTACCTGGGCGTCACACTAGATAACACTCTTAGTTTTCACCCGCACATAGATGCTCTTGCTTCCAGAATCCGTAAATTAATATATGTATTCAAAAACCTTCGTCATGTTGCGGATATGAGAATATTGAAAATGGTGTATTTTGCATTATGTCAATCACTCATCTCATATTGCATAACCATATGGGGTGGTGCGACAAAAACATCCATGCTTCGGATCGAACGAGCGCAGAGGGCGGTGTTAAAAGTGAGTCATTTTCTGCCGTTCTTATTTCACACCAAAGAGCTGTATGAGCGAGTTGGAGTGCTAACTGTACGCCAACTTTTCATTTGCAATACGATCTTACGCAAGCACGCTCTTCTTAGCTATAACCCAACCCAATTTGAAGGTAAACGACGTAAACATACCGTTTGTCCCACAATTCGTTATCATACGGCTTTTGCCCGCCGACATTTTGGTTTCCTGGGTAACTATTTTTTATTATTATTACTAGCCGGTACTGTCCCACTGCTGGGCAAAGGCCTCCCTCCATTCCTTCCAATTCTCTCGGTGTTGTGCCTCTTCCTTCCAATTCGTAAGGAAGACATCCAGGTCGTCCCGCCATCTCTTTTGCGGTCTGCCGCGGCCTCGTCTCGCTGTTTCAGGGTTCCAATCCAGTATTTTACGGGCCCACAGTTTGTCCGGCATGCGGCATACATGTCCTGCCCAGTCCCATTTAAGTTGGGCAGCCTTTTGAGCCACATCGACGATTTGTGTTTTGGAGCGCAGTGTAGTGTTTCGGACGTGGTCTGTCAATTTAACACCTAGTATACTGCGCTCCATAGCACGTTGGCAAACCTTAAGTTTGGACTTTTGGATGTTAGTCAAGGACCAAGTCTGTGCACCATAGGTCATGATGGGGAGAATACACATGTCCATCAGCTTGCGTTTCAGTGTCGTAGGCAAAGTGCCCTTAAATAGCTCCTTCATGGACCAGAACTCTTCCAGGCATTTTCCGTTCGCCTTGCAATTTCCTTTTTTTGCCTTGCCTGGAAAGATACTACTTGGCCCAAGTAGATGTATTCTTGGACGTATTGTATATTCTCCCCGCCTACGTGTATGTTCCTTTTGGAGCTGTTGGTCATGATTTTGGTCTTCGGGTCTTCGGGTAACTATTTGTATAAAAAAATTAATGAAGTCTTGTCAATTTATGCCCTTCCCAAGCAGATTTGCAAAAATAAACTTTCAGCCTGGTTGCAAAAGTTAGATTATGATGCCACGGAGCAATTGCTCATTGTTCCATCATAATTTGTAGGTACGTAATGTGTATGACTATCATAGCTACACGAGTACACGACACGATCACACTTTCTTACTACCACTACATTCACTTTCATTCTCAAATTACACTACACACCTAAACGACATAATTATCACGTTTATTTTATTTAGTTAGTTTATTCAAGATTTACAACGCTTAGAATATTTAATGGTATCTAAGGTTTAGTGCTATTTTCACTCTTCTCTATGTTTACCCACATTTTAGTATTATTTTATTTTATATTTTTTTTTGTTGTCATCGGAAGTTCGGGGTGAGGGCCTGGTGATCCGTCACACAGGATATCCTAGTATGGACTCCAGTCTCTCACAAAAGATCATATATGTTTCGCATTGTGTGTCATTTAATGTTTATTTTTGTAAAATTCCTTTGTGGAGAGTGAAATAAAGAGATTTGATTTGATTTAATGTTTTATTTTAAATTTTACAAAAAACATATAAAACATAAAAACTTTTCAATCAAGAAATCAATGCAATTTAACATTGACATAAAAATAAACATAAATTTGCTCTGCCTTGACTAATAACAAAATAAACTGAATTATGAATATTAATCAGTTTTCATTTCAATGGAACATGCATTTTTTTTTATATATTATAATTAAAAGAAATCAGTAGGGTTTTTATCAACCCAATGTTGTCATTCTTGTTTTAGATATCTACTTAAAAGAAAAGTAAACTCCATCTGCAACTTCTCTTTCAATTTAAAATTTTGTAATCTTTTACAAAATTTTAAATTGAAAGAGAAGTTGCAGATGGAGTTTACTTTTCTACACTACAAATGGGTATTTAAACATAAAAATCAAAAAATTTTAACTGACATTTTAACAATTTTAGAATACAAAATAATTAAACATAAATGGGCTCTGCCTTTGCCTAATAACAAAATAAACTTAATTATGAACATCAATCAGTCTTCATTACAATGGAACATGTATTTTTATATTATAATTAAAATAAATCAGTGGCTACAACTAAAAGTCTCATGCCTGGTTTCTGAGGTGCTGTTAGATATCTCTTCATTAATTATTAATTCGATAAATAGACAACCTTTTTAATTCTTTATTAACAGGGTGCATTCCGTCCACTAGCGCCGCCAATTGTTTTTTATTAATCGTGGTAAATTTATGACGCGTAGATAAAAAAATGCTCTACAGTGTTTTAAAGAAATGTATTTTTTATTTTTTGAGAGTTATGTTTTGTACTTTAGAACATAAATAGTTGCCAAAGTCGATATTTTTGCTAAAAGTGTCCACTTTTAGCAATAATTGCTGTTTTGGCTATTTAGCCATGAGTTATGTATTAAAAATAGCTCTAAAAAAATAATAGATACATTTCTTCAGAACACTGCAGAGCGGTTTTTATCTACGTGTCTTAAATTTATCACCATTAATAAAAAACGATTGGCGGCGCTAGTGGACGGAGTACACACCCTTAAGTCCTTTGTTTAAAAATGCTTTTAAAGACATTTGCTTATGTAATTGCAGTTATGTCAATAAAATCATTTTTAAACAATGTCACAGCTAAACATCAGATAAAGTTATGGAATAAATAAACAGCTGATACGGACTTCAAAAACCGGGTATTAATCATCAATTCAAACATAATTATAAGTATCTTAATCATTGGTATGCATTAACAAAGTAAAAATATTTGAAACAAAACATACTATTTTAAAACATAAATTTTCTTCTCTCATTTCTTAGCCTTAGAGTAAATATTTTGGACGAATACCTTTATTTTTAACCAGTCTTTATTCTTAAGTAAATCTACATGTTGTTCTTTTAGTTTCTCACTTTCATTTCTTTTAGGCGGTTGGTGATTTTTTATGTGAAATTTAAAGTATTTTGTAACTACGTCCTTTTGTTCCTTTGTCCAAGGTACCAACCTCCTTTTTTTTCCTTTTCGTATTTTGTTTTCGTTACCTAATTGAGACACGGGTTCATTAATAAGTTGTTGAGAATCATTTTGCATACCAGATGGTCCAGCCTGAGATAAGTCATTTAAATTACAATATGTTTGTACGTAATCAGAATTAGCATCTAAAGTAGGTTCAGGTTCAGGATTATAGTCTATGATTTCGTTGTTGTCCACGGGCTCTTCAATTAGCTCCTCATTCAAATCTAAATCAATCTCTTCGAGAGATTTTCCTTTATAAGCGTCTGCTTTTCCATCTTCCATAAGAATGAGAAGCTTTGATATCTTAGCAGTTTGGTATACGTCATCTAGCAACCTGTAAGACTTTTTATGTACTTCATTAGTATGGCCCATGAATGTAGCCAGCTGCTCCATATCATTTTCAGACATGCTAAAAATTTGTGATAAAGTGGCTAAATGTTTTCTTAGCCTTGTAGAGGATATTGCTTTAGGCTGTTTCGCCCCTGATAATTTGGCATGCTTTTCCAAAACTTTGTAGCCATAAATTGCATTGTTATAACCGGGATTACCAAACAAAAATTGATTTGGTGTCGAAGCAAAAAAAATATGCCTAATCGATAATAATAATTTAATATCATCTTGAACTTCTTTATTAAACAGAACTGGTACTCCGCGGCCGCGTTTACCTCTAATGACAACACGTTTAAATTTCTTTACCAGAATCCTTTCTGAGGCAGTAAGCGCACGATCAAACTCTTCATACTTATTATTATCATTATTGTCGCTATCTAAATAATCGTGCACTGTAATTCTTTGAAGTTCTCCAGGCCTGCGCCTATTTAATAATAAAACCCTACAATACACAGTCTCTAAAAGTTGTGTATATGTTTCAGTAGTTTGTAAGCCTTCTTTAATTTTTATAGCAGCATCCAAGGATTTTTTATTTAGGTATTCTTTAAGAATTTTTAAATCATTTGCTAAAGGCACAATAGTTATCTTATTCCACTTTTTCTTGTTTAAATCTGTTGCAGCTTGTGTAGACACATCATATTTCCAATTTGATTCAATGAGTTGAATCAAAGTTTTTAAGTCGGCTTCTATTTTGCCAGTATCTACTTCCGTGTAAGGCCCTTGCTTTTTTAATGCACACATTATTGCAATATTGCAGCATTGTTTCAAGGTGGTGGACAGATTCATTGCGAACGTAGGTGTCTCATACCTATCTTTTTCTATGTCATAATTTCCCAGTATTTTGGTTGCTTGTACAATGATATCATAATGAATTGGTCTTAAGGCAGAAAAGAAGTCATTAATGGATGGATCAATCTTTTTTAATTCTAGTAATAATTTTGCAAGCTCTCTCATTTTTCTAGACACTACGTTAACGAAATGTTTTTCTCGGTGAGTTTTTAAATATTGAGATCCGAAAGCACATATAAGGTTATCTTTTTTTGCAATAAGTGATATTTTGTCTGCCCGCATTCGGGGAAATACAGTTTCCTTAAGTTTTTCGTCGATTTTAAGATGACGTATCAGTAGATTTTGAGCCTCAGATTGAATATTTTTACTTCCTGATTTACCACTACATTTCTTTTTATGTTTACACAAAAGTTTTTTAGAATAGAATCCCAGACACTCTGTACACGGCAAATAATCAGTAAATTTGAATTTTCGCATCGGTTTAGTGACCTCTTTTGAATTTACAAGGTAGTTTCCTTTTTTACGTAGAGCTGCAATTAATTGTTTTCTATCAAGACTTTTTTTAGGTTTCGACACAATTTTTTGGACTTCAGTTTCATAAATATGGTGTCGGAGTAAATGACGAGCAAAATTTAAAACAAATGACTCACAATAAAAGCAATAATCTTTATCTCGAACCTTTGAACTTTTGGGTTTTTGCCTTTGGATAATTGTTGTACTAACATTAGAATTATCTTCTATTTGAGATTCACTATTAATATCGTAAATAATCACTTCATTTGATTCTGATTCATTGTAAGGCTGTGGAAATTCCCTACTTACAATTACATTGCAAGGAGAACTGCTTTTACAACTCATTTCACTTAAACTTATGTTATTAGGTGGCTTGAAAGAAACATTAGACGAGGAATTATTAGCATCGAGAGGTATTCCTTGATTTGGTACGAATTCATCTGCTTTATAAGGTTGAAGAAGTATCCTTTCTACAAATACACTACATGGAGAACCGCTTATGTGACTAATTTCGCTATAATTAAGATTAATAGGCTCCTTGACCGATGAATCGAAGTTCGAAACACATTCTAATGGCGTTAAGTTATTCGAAGTTCCAAATTCATTGCGAAAAGAATCATCAGAACTGATCTGCAACAAAAAAAAAGCTTATTATATTTTGTTGCACTTTACTATTGTTGCTTCGTTAATATGAAGGTAACAACTTGATTAGTGATATAAGTGTTGTCTATCCCTTGCTGAACATCAAAATAAACTATCCCCGATCTCAATCCTGAATTGGCGCTCGCAGATATTTTTAAGCCACCTAGAAGGTTACCCCACTACCTACTTACTTACACCGTTATTGCCTACTTTTCTGTTTCCTTTTTTTTTATATTTACGTGTGTGTACATAAATTGTTAAATAAATAAATAAGGTTTTTGACATGGCTTAAGGACTGCTTCGGCTTAGAGTGCTACCGCTTTTATGATAACAGCCGTTAGCATATTATTATTAACTAGTTGACCCGTGCAACGTCGTCTGCGTAACATTTTTCATTACTGCTCCGCTCCTATTGGTCTTAGCGTGATGATATATAGCCTATAGCCTTCCTCGATAAATGGGCTATCTAACACTGAAAGAATTTTTCAAATCGGACCAGTAGTTCCTGAGATTAGCGCGTTCAACCAAACAAACAAACTCTTCTGCTTTATAATATTAGTATAGATATAGTATAGATCAATTAATGAAGTATTTTAGTTAAACTTACTTCGTGTCTCGGTGGAGTGTAATTAGAACATGTCGCAGAAAAGTCAGATATTGAACCAGATTTTGAATCAGATAATTCCTGTAAACAGAGAACATACAATAAAATACATGATTAACAACACTAAAAGAAGAAATTGAAGATGAACGAGACATCATAGGTACTTTTTTCTTTTTTTAAGAGCGACTAATGTAAAGTTAATGAATAGACAGCAGTAGCTATTAAGTATTCAGCTGGGAAAAACTCGAACCAACACAGGCTGATGTGAACAGGTAAATTCAGAATTGGATAGACCTATGTAGACGTACTTACGTACGTCATAGGTAAATCAGAGACGGATTGGTAAGTATGTATAAACAGGTAAGCTCAGAGGCACAGACTGGTGTGAACAGATAAGTCCGGAGTTGGACAGGTAAGTATGTATAAACAGGTAAGCTCAGAGGCACAGGCTGGTGTGAACAGGTAAGTCTGGAGTTGGACAGGTAAGTATGTATAAACAGGTAAGCTCAGAGGCACAGGCTGGTGTGAACAGGTAAGTCTGGAGTTGGACAGGTAAGTATGTATAAAAAAATGTGTGTAGGTACGTAAGTCGTGTTTTATCTAAGTTAAAACATACGAACCTCACGTAAGGCTTCTGGTTGGTTTTCTTTTTCTTTTTGTCGCTCTGAAAACAAAACAGATATATTTGTATTATTATACAGGGTGTAAGGTACAGCCTTCCACAAATTAACAGGGTGCAATCAGCTCCTTATTTTGAATCATATTCCAGTGGAAATTTCCTCAGGATTTTTTATATTTTTTTTTCGATTTTTCATTTTTTTTTTGCTTTATTTCAATGTAAAGTTACATTATCTGTATGCAGAACTCCATTAATGTAAATAACATAGCTAAAAGGAAAAAAATTTAAAAAAATCTCATGAACGACGCATGAAATCAGCTGTTAAAACGTAGCGCGGACGCAGCTATCCTTTCGAAAGCTCGCTGCGCTGCCGTTCGCTGCGTGCGTTTTGCAGAGGTAGCGATACATTGCGAGTGAGGTAATTAAACAAATCAGTTTTATTGGATTCCCATAAAGTTCCTGAAATAATTTCATGTACCGGTCAACTTAGTACGAAATACTGAAATCACCCTATCAGTTTGAGGAGGGCTGTCCCTTACACCCGTTATATCAAAAGGGGAATCTTTATCCGGTTATGCGCTACTACCCTGGTGACCCCCTTGCTCATTATATATAATAAATCCCTACGCGAAGGTACTTTCCCAAGTCTGTGGAAGATGTCTGTGTGTGTGTGATGTGTGTGTCTGTGTGTGTGTGTGTGTGTGTGTGTCTGTGGTGTGTGTGTGTGTGTTTGTACGTTGGAAGCACACAGATACAATCTTGGATTTGCTTAATATGTACAGAAATTATATATAAAACGTCAGGGCAATTTTTTAATTGGTAACTTGATGAGTAGGTTAGTTCCGAACTGTTTATATCGAAAAAGAAACAGCAATTTTATTGTTTTCTTTCTCGGGTCTCTGGAGACCCGGTCCTTTGGTAGGCGTACGAGGGGCCGAAACCAACTCGCAGAGGCCCCGTTAGAAATTTCAAATGTAATGGGGCACCAACCGGCGATTATCCCTGTATGCACTGTGAAAGTATTCCCAAGGACAATCCCCGGTTGGAGCAAGAATATTGCAGAATATGGAAAAAAAAAAAAGATGAAACAATTTTATTATTATTATTATTTATAATATACTTTATTGTTTTAGTTGTTTACTATAGTTTTATTCGTACTATTTGTTTTTCTTGCCTTGGCTGGCACCGACTCCAAAAAATACAAATTAATTTTTAATATTTGAACAACATAAATGCCAAACAATTAAGTGTTTCCGTTTATTTTTTTATTTTTAACTTTTTAGTTTTTTTTTGAAGGCGGTTTTTTTTTTTTAAAAAAAACGTTTTTTTTTTATTTTTGAATTTTTAGTGTTTTTAACAAAAATTTAATTACAACGACTAAATATAGTCCCTACATTAAATGTTTCTAAGAAAAGTGGTTGATTTCTAAGTAAGGTTTCTAGGATAAATTAATAAGACAATAAATATTTGGGTATTGTTACAATTTTAACCACCAATAGCAGAAATTATCTGTATATGTAGTTTCTTATTACAGATACCACACACATACACTGTCACATGCAGTAGTTACAGATTTTAATTATTGGTATTGGCAATTTATTAACGTTTTTTTCCTACCTATCTGCTGAAACCCGAACGAAGGTTTTAGCGTGAAAATATTTTTTTTAACACTTTAGACATGATATTCTTATGTATCATGATGTTCTTATGTGTGTGTGTGTGTTTTTAATTATCTGCTGATCACAGCAGATAATTCAAAAAACAAACAACAACAAACAAGCAAAGCACAGTCCACAGAGCCACAGACTACATAGACCACAGACTACATAGATTTTTTTTTTTCCTTTTGTTCCCTCTGGAACAGGCTAAGGTCGGAGACCATGCTGCCTAGAGACTACATAGAGTGACATAGACTGACATAGACAGTGTTGCCAGATGATGATCTAGCATTCTCCCCAAATCTCACCCGAAATCCCCCCAAAATGTTAATGTTTTGAGAAAAAACCCCAGTAATTGGAAAAATATTTATTTATAAAAAAAAATATATATAATAATTCTGCAATTGCTTCCATGACTGGATCAGCATCTCCACTTGCGTGGTCTGCAGTTCCGTACATTTTCTCAGAGTTAAATCTCTTGCGCATCTTTGAAGTTGGTCTAAAATTAACACATCCTTCCGGCACTGAATTTCTTATTCTCAAAATGGATTCGGCCGTGTTAATGGCTAATCTGAGCCGAGTTCCGTTCCGTTCTGTCGCGGTTTGTCGCTCGGTCAGATAAATAAACAGGTTTTTGCCGCCACCAACCGCCATTGAGTGTACAACGTTGATAAAAAGCAGTGAGTGCTCCTGTGTGGTCTCTCAAGGCGCAGATGCCTTGTTGAAGATAATGGCACTGTCAAAACAAAATTATGTAAGAAAGTATAGAAAGGAGTGGGAAAGTGACCCAATATTAAAAGGTTTGTAATTCATTACTAAGAGTGATTATAATATTATAGTAGCGTTCAAATTAAGTAGTGAGTGGTTTGGTCGCGTTCAGTTATAAAACTTTTTCAAAAAAATCCTCCAATTACCTCAAAGCCAATTTTTTTTTCTCCCGCAGAACCCCCCAAAGGATTTGTCCCCCCAAAAATCCCCCCGTGGTCTGAAAATACCCCCATATTTGGGTTGAATCCCCCCCATCTGGCAACAGTGGACATAAAGGCTCAGACACTAGACAGGGCTATATAGACATATAGTTACTTTACTCTTTGGACAGGGCACTTTCATAGAGTAAAAATGTACTCTCCTAAAGTTCACATCTATTATAATTAATACATTATAATAATTATAAAACAACTATAATAATTATACAAATAATTATTGTACCTCTAGATGTAGCCACCTCGTGGCCGCACATGAGACAGCACTATAAAACTAGAAGGGCTATTTTATAGTAAACTAGCTAACTCGGCAAACATAGTTCTACCATATTTTTTTTATCAAAGAACAAATGGGGAGTGGGAGGGTAAAAAATAGTTAACTGTTCTCAGACCTACTGAATATACGAACAAAATTTCATAAGAATCGGTCAAGCTGTTTCAGAGAAGTTTTGTATCAAACAATGTCAAATAATACCATCATCGTAGAATTCACCTCGGTGCTTAAAAAAGAGGACATCATCAGCTCCATAAAAACATACAAAAAGAAGCATCATGAGCTACCTACTACTTCGAAAATCAACTTGGATGGTCCTCCGTTACCTATCTATATCTCAGAAAACTTATCTACGAATACTAAGCGTCTGTACGCCCGCGCACGCGTCTTTGCTAAGTTGAATGAATACAAGTTCTGCTGGACAGCCCACGGATGTGTCTACATACGAAAGAAGGAAGGTGACGCGGCTTGCCGTATTCTAAACGAAGACACCCTAACTAGTCTACAAAAATCATTGTGACTAGTTATAAGTGTCTGTTTTCTCTTTGCTGTGTGTATTTCTTTGTTATTGTACTGTATCCCTACTGTCAGATATTCAAATCAGGTTAGCGTATTTGTGCATGTGTCAACGTTCCATTCTCTCACTCGTGAAACTTCACTACAACATGATGTATAAAGGCTTGACCGCACTTGGCGACACTGCGCGGCAGCGGAACGCAACGGCAAAATATTCTTTGTAAGAAATTGTATGAGGTTTAACGCACTACGCAGCAGCGTGCGACGCGCCGCGACACTTCAAGTGCGAACGTTGTTACGTGTCGCATCGTTCCGCTGCCGCGAAGTGTCGCACAGTGCGGTCGAGCCTTAAGGGTAGCTACAACACATACTTACGTTATAAACCTTCACACCATACTACATACTTCTCTCATCAACACACGCACACGTCAATCACAAACTAAAACACTTAATCATATCAGCTACACATTGAGAAATGCCAGGTTCTCCTCCATATCGTTTCATAGTATGCCACTAGTCCTGCAGTGCTATTCTGTAACAACATTTTCGTGTCTCGACAGCGGAATCCGAGGTGAGTTTCAAATTCGTATAAATATACACCTTATAATGTGTGAAATAAAGCTCACTTTGTAAGCTTAGTCACTCAGGTGAAGTCGATATCGAAATGGTTATTTACAGAATAGACTAGCTGCTCTCCGCCTTGAGAACGTCCCCCGAAACAAAAGAAAACAAAATTCAACCCAGATAATATAACACATTCGCGCGCGGTGCTCACTTTTTCGAAACTTGTGATGGAGCACTGTTTTCCCCCATACATTTTTTTTTGGCGTTTATAGACGTTCATTGGTACCTCTATTTATTTGAGTAATAAACTATGCTTAGAACGACATTATACGTCGACGTATGGTGACGTTCCGCAACATATTATCATTTTTTTTTATTTTTTATTAAACACAACGTCTCGATACGTCGACGTGTAGTTACGTTCTACCACATTTTATCCTCAAAAACGTATTAAATTATACAAAACGTATGTGTACGTCGACGTACATATACGTTCTGTAACGTTATATATTTCCTAATATATTATACTACACGCAACGTCTTACTACGTCGACGTTTGGATACGTTGTGCCACATTTATTCTTTCGATACCTGTTATATTACTCGCAACGTATCATAACGTTGACGAATTAATACGTTGTGCTGCATTTTATTTTTCGTTTCCTATCATATTACACGCAACGTCTTACTACGTCGACGTATGAAGACGTTGTACCCCTTAACGTCTTTTGTTACCTATTATGTCTCGCGCAACTTCTGATTACGTCGACGTAAAGAAACGTCCCGCTTCATTTCACCTTACCCTTAGAATAATAACGCATAGAAGCCGCGTCTAGAACAAAACCCGAGCAAAATCGTGTGTCCACTTCATTTTCTTTGTGTGCGTGAGCCGAATGTGTCTACGTTCCTCTAACGCACACAGATATAGCTTTCAGTGATACCATTACCAAGCCGTTACCCACAAAATATGGGAAGACGCATTAATGCGTAGCAAAATAGTAATTACTATTTTGCTAACAAGGCAAGTATTTTATGTTGTTGGGAACTGGAAAAGGTAAACAGGATTTTTTATGTAATATGACATATTTTTTCGGAAGGTTTTAATTCAATTTATTTCAAAATAAAAGGAAATAAATCGCATAAAGAATGAGATATTGTTCAATGCGTTTAGAATGCTTGATG
The DNA here is from genome assembly GCA_963859965.1 of Ceramica pisi. Taxonomy (NCBI): domain Eukaryota; kingdom Metazoa; phylum Arthropoda; class Insecta; order Lepidoptera; family Noctuidae; genus Ceramica; species Ceramica pisi. The sequence goes on from OY982554.1 coordinate 12,960,878, forward strand.
GGTTATAATTATAATCAATGTTAAAACATCGGGTTTGATATGAATTAACAGCAAGTATTGTATTTTAAAATTACAAAAATGAAAAACATGAATGAAAGCAATGTGTGTATTTTTTTCCTCACAAATAGCAACACTGTGTTATGACAAGTTAGGTTATTAGAATTTTGTTTTATTTATCCATTTAGGTACGTAAAAATAGTGCATAGAATATGAGTACTTATTTGTGAGTGTACGTTACCCCAGCAAGAAAGTATCTCCTAGAGTTATGTGAGTAGAACGTATAGTTGGTGCCTTTTCTGCTGTAAATGTGCCCCCACATAAAAAATGTGTGCCCCCTGTCGTTTTGGAATAAAACGGAAAAAACGATTCTTGCTGGGGTAACGTTTTTCTAGCAGGAAAATTCTTAACGAATGATCGGAGAGAGAAAAATTGTGCATGGCCAGAGAGCTTACATGTGTGCCAAAATGTGCCCATAAAAATAAAATCTGTGCCCCTTCAGATTTACGAGATATTGCATTTCCTGCTGGAGTAACGTTTTGATGAATCGTATATCTCTATAACCATTGCATGTGCCCCTGTAGAATAAACATACACTAGTAGCTCTTAATGTGTGCCCATATGTGCCCCAAATTAGATTTAAGAAAATATTTATAGTTTTCAAGTTATCGCGGTTTTATGAAAACTCGAAAAAACATCGCAGCGCCTAAATGAGACAAGGTATAAGTTCGCTTAGAACTGTATTCGGTCCTTCTTGACGCTAATAATAACCATACAAAGTTTCAAAACTGTTCATGCATGCGTTTTTGAATAATCTTGCTAAAAGTCAAAACGATGGTGTCATAATTTTGACGGCAAAATACAAGGAATCGGCACAATCCCAGATATGTAGGTGTAAACCAAAATCTTGTGCCTTTAGTCAAAAATATATGGTGAAAATATTCAGCTTGGAATGTTTCGCATTATGTAAATAATAACAAAAAAACCAAAATATGTAATCAACGGCTGGTTATCCGACCAAATTTGAATGACAACTAAAAAGCGACTGATTCATACAAATCGGTGACCTTCTTTATTGGACGTATTATACCTAAGCTGTTGTCATATATTCGCGTTCAAAAGTTTTGGGGGCTAATTAAAAAATATATGAAATGGATCTTGTGACTATAATGAAACAGCTTGTTGATGTGGAAATTATTGTTTTAATTCTTAAAGTAATTATTGCATCAAATCACAGATCAAATTTCCTACCTATAAATATTAGAAATTTATTTGCACGTTGTGTAGTTACATTATTATTTAAATCACAGATCAGTTTTTCATCTCAAGTCTAACATATAATTAGTAAATATTAGTAAATTCGCATCACAAAAATCACAGATCAGTATTAAGTATAAGTAAGTATAATATTTTGTAAAACAAATGTTAAATTGGAAATCACAGATAAATAATTTTCTTACGAGTAATTTGCTTATACATAGATTCATAAAGAGTGTGTTCAAAATTCAATGTGTTAGTGTTCAGTGTGTTAGTATAGTAAACCGCATAAAGATATAACTGTAAACATCGAATGTGCACAAATTATCTGATGGTATTGGGCTATAAATAAACATATTTATCCCATATACGTAACAATATTATCACCTCATCCGTAATCCGACATACAAAATGGAATAACGTTGTTGCAACACTGATCATGAGTGCGGTTGACTATAGGTATACACTAATTACAACTCTCAAAACTGTAGGTACCAAAATTTATTTGGTTGAGGGGAATGCTCCTACGCCTTTATGAACTTGGAAGGTTGTATTGGTGATTTGTAACTACATACGTCTTACAGCCGCGAACAATGTTGTAATCAACATACAACCTAGCACTGGCCTGCAAATTGCAAAAAACGCAAGAAATTTTGATTCACGGGCTGGTTGGAGGATTCCCGTAATGATGAAAAACTAACTGTTACTCATCAATATATATATATATATATATAAATACATATAAAAAGACAAATACGGGCTTATTATATACAAAAAAGAGCTTCCTCTTTTTAGTAGTTGGTATTCATCACACATTTCATGAACTATATTTTTTTTTAAACATCGGGACCATCAAATTTTGGCTCAAAGACCTGGCAAATATCAAATATCTGGATGTATTTTTTTCGTTCACACATAAATTACTGGATGTATTTTAAGGAAATTTAGAATGGAGAAGATAGCTTACCTTGGAATAGCATTTAGGCTACTATTTATAACAAACTTAATCATGTGTAAGGTCATAGAAACAGCTAGTAGAATATAATCCAATAACAACTTTATTTTATTACTTATTACTTTTCTACTTCAGTGTACTCAGGCACAACTCGTGTGAACCGGTTAGTGAGTAAAGTAAAGAAGGTCATCGATATGTATGAATCCGTCGCTTTTTAGTAGTCATTCAAATTTGGTCGGATAACCAGCCGTTGATTACATATTTTGATTTTTTGTTAATATTTACATAATGCGAAACATTCCAAGCTGAATATTTTCACCATATATTTTTGACTAAAGGCACAAGATTATGGTTTACACCTACACATCTGGGATTGCGCCGATTCCTTGTATTTTGCCGTCAAAATTATGACACCATCGTTTTGACTTTTAGCAAGATTATTCAAAAACGCATGCATGAACAGTTTTGAAACTTTGTATGGTTATTATTAGCGTCAAGAAGGACCGAATACAGTTCTAAGCGAACTTGTACCTTGTCTCATTTAGGCGCTGCGATGTTTTTTCGGGTTTTCATAAAACCGCGATAACTTGAAAACTATAAATATTTTCTTAAATCTAATTTGGGGCACATATGGGCACACATTAAGAGCTACTCGTGTATGTTTATTCTACATGGGCACATGCAATGGTTATAGAGATATACGATTCATCAAAACGTTACTCCAGCAGGAAATGCAATATCTCGTAAATCTGAAGGGGCACAGATTTTATTTTTGGGGGCACATTTTGGCACACATGTAAGCTCTCTGGCCATGCACAATTTTTCTCTCTCCGATCATTCGTTTAGAATTTTCCTGCTAGAAAAACGTTACCCCAGCAAGAATCGTTTTTTCCGTTTTTTTCCAAAACGACAGGGGGCACACATTTTTTATGTGGGGGCACATTTACACCAGATAAGGCACCAACGATACGATCCACTCATTTAACTCTAGGAGATACTTTCTTGCTGGGGTAACGTACACTATTTGTGAAATGTTATTTTATCACATTTTTTTTATTTCCTGATGTGCTATAACATCCTTTCACGCAATAAACTCATTTTCAATTATTTACTCGCGAGATGTGTTCGACGGAACGTGACTTTGAGTACTGACGGCTAAGTTTGACGGATTGACGGATTAGGCTAAGTTTTAGTTGCCTCACTTTTTGCACTCGTACTAGGTTTCTATGCGTTATTATTCTAAGACCTTACCTTACTTGATATATTATTCGAAACGTGTCATTACGTCGATGCATGGATACGTTTTGCTTCATTTTGTCTCATCTAATCTACATATTATATTACACGCAACGTTGACTGTAATACATTAAAACAAACACTGTTCTATGTAGGTATGTTTTTATTGTTATTGAAATAAAGAAAGAGATAAAAAAATACAAAGCAGCTTCTCTTTTGTACTTACTTATAACTAGTTATATCATATTGAGACTTAATATGAGAGAGTGTCGAGTCTGAATGGCTTCATACTCTTAGTTATGAAGATCTTGAAAACTTAGTCAAAACGTAACATATACCTACTTAAACACTCAAGCTCAAAACACTACACAACACACACACACAAACACACACACACATACAACTCAACACATCACATGCACAACACATGACAAGCACACCACATCACACACACACAGCACACTCTAAAATTTTTTGTTTGTCATAACTTTTCGTTTTAATATTATTTTCTTTATTAGTTAAATATTTTTTTTTATTTTCTTTACGTTGGAGCACTGACGCTTAACCTTTTTTGTAAGGGCGTTAATGGCTGCGACACAGTTATTATTAATGCAGTCATTTTCGTACATAGTTTTTATTGTAATTTGTGTTTTAGTTTCCAATAAATATTATCTTATCTTATTATTAGTTATTTATAAAATCACAATTTTTCATATTATTATCACAATTTTTGTAATATTAATATTGTTTAAAACATGAAAGAAAGTGTTTTATTTTGACAAAATCAACATAGGTAATTAAAAAATATGAACCTTACTGAAACTAACACAACAAATGAAACAAAAAACTTTCTTCTGTGGCCTGTGTAAATTAGGAAAAAAATAACCCTTTTAATGCAATATGTATGGTTCGAACTATAACGCATCAAAGTCAAACATTTATTTCAATTAAACCATTTACAGGCACTGGTCGGTCGGTCCAAAAAGATGAAGCTATTTGCACGTTCCAAAGCTTAGACCTCTATGGAGAAGAACGTGCAAGAAACTCCACGGACACTCTTTTAAAAATAATTAATTGTTACAAAGTTTTGTTGACATCGTGTTGAAATTATACAAACATGTGAGAACGATGTGACGAGCATGATAAAAACGTCCGGAGTAAGAAAGGAACAATTCAAAGAAATGATCAATGATCTATGTTGCAACAACGTGTTTTCATTTTGTATGTCGTATTACGTAGCTATGAGGGATTTATAATTATTAATCAACGATTATAAGCTGATTATGTAGGGTCACATAATTTTGATTTTATGGCGTTTTAGATATATAAGTGACATTCCACAGTCAGGTGATAATGCTGTTACGTATATATGTTAAATATGATTATTTATAGCCAAATACCATCAGATAATTTGTGCACATTCGATGTTTAAAGTTATATCTTTATGCGGTTACCTATAGGTACTAACACACTTTATCTGAATCTATGTATAAGCAAATTACTCGGTAGAAAATTATTTATCTGTGATTTCAAATTAAATATTTTTCTTACACAATATTATACTTTTACTTGACTCTGGCAAATGCACAAGATGTGCGTAGCCAAACTCCTCTGAGGAGGAAAAAAAAATATATTATACTTATACCTAATACTGATCTGTGATTTTTTGTGATGAAAATTTACTAATTATATGTTAGACTTAGATGAAAAACTGATCTGAGATTTAAATAATAATGACTACACAACGTGCAAATAATTTCTAATATTAATAGGTAGGAAATTTGATCTGTGATTTGAATTACTTAGGGAATACCTAAATATAATAATTTCCATATCAACAAGCTGTTTTCATTAATATAGTCACAAGGTGCATTTAGTATATTTTAGCCCCCAAAACTTTTGAACGCGACTGTACGGACAACGGCTTAGGTATAATACGTCCAATAAAGAAGGTCATCGATATGTATGAATCCGTCGCTTTTTAGTAGTCATTCAAATTTGGTCGGATAACCAGCCGTTGATTACATATTTTGGTTTTTTGTTAATATTTACTTAATGCGAAACATTCCAAGCTGAATATTTTCACCATATATTTTTGACTAAAGGCACAAGATTTTGGTTTACACCTACACATCTGGGATTGAGCCGGTTCCTTGTATTTTGCCGTCAAAATTATGACACCATTGTTTTGACTTTTAGCAAGATTATTCAAAAACGCATGCATGAACAGTTTTGAAACTTTGTATGGTTATTATTAGCGTCAAAAAGGACCGAATACAGTTTTCAGCGAACTTATACCTTGTCTCATTTAGGCGCTGCGATGTTTTTTCGGGTTTTCATAAAACCGCGATAACTTGTAAACTATAAATATTTTCTTAAATCTAATTTGGGGCACATAGGGGCACACATTAAGAGCTACTCGTGTATGTTTATTCTACATGGGCACATGCAATGGTTTTAGAGATATACGATTCATCAAAACGTTACTCCAGCAGGAAATGCAATATCTCGTAAATCTGAAGGGGCACAGATTATATTTTTGTGGGCACATTTTGGCACACATGTAAGCTCTCTGGCCATGCACAATTTTTCTCTCTCCGATCATTCGTTTAGAACTTTCCTGCTCGAAAAACGTTACCCCAGCAAGAATCGTATTTTCCGTTTTTTTCCAAAACGACAGGGGGCACACATTTTTTATGTGGGGGCACATTTACACCAGATAAGGCACTAACTATACGTTCCACTCATTTAACTCTAGGAGATACTTTCTTGCTGGGGTAACGTACACGGCAACTCTTGGTAGTGTTAAATGCCTATTTCGCTTGGTCTACCCGCCCAAAAGCAACATGTCAGACTTGTTTCGATGTGTTTCGTAGCTCACTCAGACCAAATAAAAAAGGTAGACGGAGCGCGGCGCTCTCAGAGTGAAGCATGGTAAAGGAAGCCAAATTTGAAATAGGAAGCCGACCGTGTTCCAGAGCGACGCGCGACACCGAACGCACTAGACGTCATAACATTGAAATCGCAAATTGTTGTAAAATGCCTTCCTGTGTCGTAAAAGCTTGTAAACACAATTCCGTAATTTTAAAAAAACCATCTTGGATTACATTTCACAAGGCAGTGTTTCATTTGATTTAATTTGATATTATAAAATACAAAAATATTTCATAAAGCGTTTTTGCAACACAAAACCTCGCATAGTGTCGTCGGTGTGACCAGTATAGCCGCATACAAATTCCCCGAAACGCAGGCAATGTTTGGGAGTGTTTGGGATTATTAATTTTAATATTACTTTTCGTATGTAATGGTTTAGTGCTTTTAACTATTACGAAAATAAATCTATTTTGAATATCAAACATAGGTATCCCTAAATAAATAACTCGGGTTAGTATATAACGTGAATACAATATGATACGATAGCATTAAATAGCGCGTGATTATTATTATATAACGGGTGTAAGGGACAGCCCTCCTCAAACTGATAGGGTGATTTCAGTACATCGTACTAAGTTGACCGGTATATGAAATTATTTCAGGAACTTTATGGGAATCCAATAAAACTGATTTGTTTAATTACCTCACTCGCAATGTATCGCTACCTCTGCAAAACGCACGCAGCTAACGGCAGCGCAGCGAGCTTTCGAAAGGATAGCTGCGCCCGCGCTACGTTTTAACAGCTGATTTCATGCGTCGTTCATGAGATTTTTTATTTTTTCATTTTAGCTGTGTTATTTACATTAATGGAGTTCTGCATACAGATAATGTAACTTTACATTGAAATAAAGCAAAAAAAATGAAAAATCGAAAAAAAAAAAAAAAAAATCCTGAGCAAATTTCCACTGGAATATGATTCAAAATAAGGAGCTGATTGCACCCTGTTAATTTGTGGAAGGCTGTCCCTTACACCCGGTATAGTACATTATTGGGTATATTGCTGGTGCTGTCGTGCATTATTTATCAAAAAAGTTAAAATGTGAAGCTTGTCTCTCGAGACTTTAATCCATTGCCAGACATGATTTTCGTAAATTAATTTAAAATTTGTCTCTTTTATTTTATATTAAATGTACCTAACAGTAAAAATGTGTTTTATTTATAAGAATTTATTTCTCATGAATAATCATAATTATTCAATCAGAATTGGGAGAAAAAGTTTTTAGTGGCAACATTTTTTTCTTAGCACACAGACGCATGGCAAGTGTTGCGACACGAGGTCACGCACACAAGTCTGTACACGACGCTTCACTTATTTGAATGCTATTGTTGGCGTACGCTCCGTCTACCTTTTTTATTTGTTCTGAGGTAGCTCATTGTAGTTTCTCACCAGTGTGGGTACGAGTATGACTTACTAAATTATTCTTTACACTAAAACTACGCTGACATACATCACATTTGAAAGGTTTCTCACCAGTGTGGGTACGAGTATGACGTACTAAAATATTCTTTACACTAAAACTACGCTGACATACATCACATTTGAAAGGTTTCTCACCAGTGTGGGTACGAATATGAACTAGTAAATTATAATTTTCACTAAAACTTCGCTGACAAATATCACATTTGAAAGGTTTCTCACCAGTGTGGGTACGAATATGAACTACTAAATGATTCTTTTCACTAAAACTTCGCTGACAAATATCACATTTGAAAGGCTTCTCACCAGTGTGGGTACGAGTATGACGTACTAAATGATTCTTTGCACTAAAACTACGCTGACATACATCACATTTGAAAGGTTTGTTACCAGTGTGGGTACGAATATGACCTACTAAACTACTCTTTTCACTAAAACTACGCTGACATACATCACATTTGAAAGGTTTCTCACCAGTGTGGGTACGAATATGAACTACTAAATGATTCTTTTCACTAAAAGTTCGCTGACATAAATCACATTTCAAAGGCTTCACACCAGTGTGGGTACGAGTATGTCTTACTAAACTACTCTTTCCACTAAAACTACGCTGACATACATCACATTTGAAAGGTTTCACACCAGTGTGGGTACGAGTATGTCTTACAAAACTACTCTTTTCACTAAAACTACGCTGACATACATCACATTTGAAAGGTTTCTCACCAGTGTGGGTACGAATATGAACTACTAAACGATTATTTTCACTAAAAGTTTGCTGACAAATATCACATTTGAAAGGGTGTTCACCAGTGTGCGTATAAGTATGTCTTACTAAACTACTCTTTCCACTAAAACTACGCCGACATACATCACATTTGAAAGGTTTCTCACCAGTGTGGGTACGAATATGAACTACTAAACGATTATTTTCACTAAAACTTTGCTGACAAATATCACATTTGAAAGGTTTCACACCAGTGTGGGTACGAGTATGTCTTACTAAATTACTCTTTTCACTAAAACTACGCTGACATACATCACATTTGAAAGGTTTCTTACCAGTGTGGGTACGAATATGACTTACTAAACTACTCTCTTCACTAAAACTACGCTGACATACATCACATTTGAAAGGTTTCTCACCAGTGTGTTTACGAATATGTAACTTTATATTACTTTTACTATTAAAACTACGCTGACAAATGTCACATTCGAAACGTTTTTCACTGTCACACACTCTTCGATACCTTTTTGTTTTAACACTGTCAATACCTTTATTCGAAGTTTTACATAAAATATTATCTCTGCTACTATTATTACGGAAACTTGTACTTAAAGTCGTATGATTTTGAGATTTCATAGTTATTTTCGAGACAGATAATTGTTTTCGATTATATTCGTTGTTCTTTTGCTTGACTGAGATTTTATCTCTTGGTGTTAGTCTTCGCGTTTCCAGGTTTGGCTTCTTAGTGACGGGCACCGCTGTTAAATAAATAAGATTAATAAAATAACAAGAATTGATATTAACAGAAAATTGGGGATCAGAGAGGTCCGTATTGTTGCTACAAATGAGTAGTAAATTGTAATGTCATGTCATAAAGTACTAAATTGAACATCGACGTAGACACCACACACTCACATACCGTCGATCTAGGGCAGTAATTCCCGTGAGCCCCCAGCGGTCTGCACACAACAGACATACCACAAACCCCACTCCTTGGTGCAAGTGTCTTAATCAAAAAGTACTTCCAGTTTTTAGCAAAGTATTTGAAAAAGTAATGCTCAATCATTTTAACATCAATAAAATCTTACACGATCAACAGTATGGTTTTACCAAAGGTAGTTGTACGACTGACGCTGGTGCCACGTTGTTAAAACACATATATACAGCGTGGGAAGAGGCTCAAGATGCCATAGGAATCTTTTGTGACCTCTCCAAGGCATTTGATTGCGTAAATCACGCAACCTTGCTCCTAAAGCTGGGACATTACGGACTAGGTAAACTTGCACTCAGCCTAGTGAAATCTTACTTACGTGACAGACAGCAGCAATTTCAAGTAAATGGTGTCAATTCTCGGGGCTTAAAAATCAAAATGGGGGTACCACAAGGCTCAATATTGGGTCCTTTCCTATTTTTAGTATATATTAATGATCCACCCCATCTTTTAAAAAATCAACCTGAAATAGTATTATTTGCTGACGATACTTCCTTAATTTTTAAGATAGACAGGCGTTCCATAAATCTTGACGACATCAATAACGCCCTACAGCAGGTCCAAAATTGGTTTACTGCTAATTATTTAGTATTAAATGGAAAAAAAACTAAATGCATCAGATTTGCCTTACCGAATGTTAAAAGTAGTGATTGCGATATAGTATTGAACAAAGAGAAACTAGAATTCGTCGAAAATACGGTTTTCCTGGGGATCACGCTTGACTCAAGGCTACAATAGATACCGCGACGCTGGTCTATTTTAGTTATTTTCATAGTATCATGTCTTACGGTATCTTATTATGGGGACGAGCTGCAGACATCGAGTCCATATTTATTCTGCAGAAAAGAGCCATCAGAGCCATATACAATCTCCGGCGGCGCGATTCCATAAGGGAGTTGTTTAAAGATATTAACATCATGACGGTACCTTGTAAATACATTTACGAAAATATTATGTATGTTCGGAAAAATCTTCATCTTTTTAACAAGATTAGTGACAGGCATAATTTTAATACGTGAAATAGGAACAAATTAGATCAACCCCGGTTCAGATTGGCTAAAGTACACACTTCTTTTATGGGGTACCTACTGTGTTAAATTTTATAATAAAATACCAGTTGATATTCTCGAACTGAATGAGAGAAAATTTAAAGCATGCATAAAACGCACACTATGTAGTAAAGCATATTATAAACTGGAAGATTATATCCTCGATAAAAATGCTTGGCTAAATGCCGGTCCTGCTCCACAGTTACAGCTGCGGGGGTCCACTTATTAGGTGTTCAAGTCCGGAAGAGATGCTCACCCTCTTTTTTTTTTTGTATTATTTTTTATTTTTTTTTGTTTTGTACTCCTAATACAATAATTTATTAATTCTTTCCTTACAAGAATGTCTGTTTTTTTAGTAAGAATTGAATTGCTTGTATATATTTCATTACTTGGTCATTGCCAACCATAGTTTTGTGTAAAGTAGCATGGGGCCATTTACATAATATATATGTGATTAGTTATAATTTTACTTGTTGTATTGTATTGTATTTGACATGAACGAGCATGGTGATTGAGAGCATGTCATGCTTACTCAAATGTTTTGCTGATGGTGGCGTGTGTGTTGGATCATTCGGTTCCCTTCAAAATGGTTGAGCTGAATGGTGCCGATACATACGTCAGGTTCGTGAACGGGCGCCGTCAGTTGAGACTGGTCATCTCTTAACCACCACCGGCTTATTTTGATCTTTATATTATAAGTTGTTGTTTTAAGTTTTTGTTTTTATTTTGCATTGTCCTCACATGAAGAAGCAAGTACATGTAACTAAGATTTTTGTAAAACATTACATTATTTAAAAGAGTGTCCGTGGAGTTTCTTACACGTTCTTCTCCATAGAGATCTACGCTTTGTAACGTGCAAATAGCCTCATGTTTTTGACTGACCGACCTTGACATTTCAAAAGTGCCTGTAAATGGTGGTTTATTTGAAATAAATGCTTTGAATCTTGAATCTTAACACTGTACATCAGGTGGACCGTCGGCCTGCTTGCTTACCTGTTGATTTTGTGCATCCTACACTTTGATTTTAACCTCCATTAAAGGTAGATATTTTGAATGGGGTGCTGGCGTATCTTCTACATCTATATGGATAGCTTTATCTACATTATCAAGTTCTAATTTGTAAGCAAACAAAGCGTTACGAGTTTATTTATAAATATCATAACATACAAACACTGCAACCGTATTAGCCACTTATCACTATTTGCTCGCTGAGGAAAGGGACAGAAGATATAGATCTCTGGTGAGTAAAAGAGACACATACATTCATAGTTGACAGCTGGCTGTTCACACTGCCGGCAAGCGGCTCTTATCTCAAGTTGATCGCACCGACAAGTGCTGTCAAAGATTACACTCACTCAGCGACACTCGCTGGGCGATGCTCGCTGGGCGGTCAGACTCACCAACCAGCGGTAATTTCTACGTAAAGTGCGGGCCGGAGCGGGTATTTCTAGTAAAAGCCCGTCGCACAAAACTAGATTAAATCCGAGCCTCAAAACGATCAAACTTTACACTCGCTACCAGGGCTTTAAATACCGGTAAAAATTTCGTAACGTTACCTGTATTTGACAGAGTTACCGTTAATTTGAAAATAACGTTAACCGATTTAACGTTATTTTCGAAACATTTTATCGTTAATCTTTTTTACCGTTAATTGTTTTTTTTTTTTTTTTTTTTTATACAAAACGGGGAAACTCTTGGCCCAAATCTCACCTGATGGAAAGCGATGATTAGGCCGAAGATGGAAGCGAGTTTCACCCGGAATCCTCTTCCACAGAGGAACTGGCTATCATACCTCCAACTGCCGGAACACAACAATGCTGTTAACATTGTTGTTATGGCGACAGACTTAGACATGATGGTGGTAGCTTGCCAGGCGGACTTAGAAGAAGTCCTACCACCAACCAAACCGAGCAAAAAATTTGCCCCCGCTGGGAATCGAACCCGGAACTTCTGGGTCTGAATCAGGTGGTATAACCACTAGACCACGTAGGCGGTTAGTGTCACCTGTTTAGCACCACCCGGGGACCACGTGTAGGGATTCGCTCAAGGGTATTCTCCTACGGACGCGGGTGACTCGGCCCCCAAAACGTTTACGTTTCGTTTTATAACGTTAATTTTATCGTTATTTTGTAACGGTTAAGCTTGTGAGGTGGAATAAGCGTGGGGGCAGAGAGGCGATCGGCGGGCCGCCAAAGCTAAGCAAAGCCACCTTATACGCCGTTGCGTCGTGCCGTCTCGCTCGACCAAAACGTTGCCAGATTCTTACGTGTGAGACGTGCTGGTAGTACCTACAGTTAGCTGATTTAGTTATTTTGTCCAATAATTTATTTTCTTTTGTCAGTTGCTTGAGATCAATAACGGGTAGTTTTCATAGTTACAATTTTCGATATAATAATAGTGATAATTATGTCAGTACGATTTCTAGCACTGTATTCAATGAGTGTGAAAAAAGAACATCGACACAGTCCGACGCGTGAAACAGAAGATTTTGTATGGGAAATTAGCCTAACCTGGAGCGCCGCTTACGCGCGGCATTGCCAAATCGTGCAAGGCGGCGCAGGCAAGGCGGCCGCGCGCAAGAGACGGAGTCAGTTACTTTAGGGTAGAATGTAGATTCTTCGCAGTTTTTCTTTTAATTATGGATTAAAAATAATTTTGCGCGACCTTTGTGTCTGACAAAAATTGTGAAAAGACTCTTGAAATGCGTCTCGAACTTACAGCTAAGGGGCCACCAGTCCACCACGTCCTAAAATTGCTTTTACTCAAAAATGTGGTACGAAAACTACATCTTTTATGTATTAAATGGTAAGCTCTAGTTTTACGTTTTTTTTTTGTGATCCCCTATAAATAAATGTCACGAGCCGCCTCTGATAGTAATAGGAGTTAAAGTATGAAATTGACGTTTTATTGTAATAGGTACTTCGAATTGACGTAGAACCTTGAAACCAGTGAAACTTTTTTCACATCACGGTTTAAGCACCATCTCTTCCTACCAATTTGTACGCCACGATATGCGGCTGAACATGTTAGAACTTTTTGCTATACTTCATTGTTATCTTGCATGTATCATGTACACCATGTTTAAACAAATAAACTTTACTTACTTACTTACTTACTATGGTACCTATTAAGTTTTTCTTTAAAAAATGTGCACAACTGAAAGTCGACAATCGATTATCGACTTTCAGTTGTTTTTTTATTCAGCTTAGACAAGAAAGATGGATACTTCAGAAATTCGAGTAATTTTTGAATACGAGTTCCGAGTCCGACGCGGAATTAACGCGGCAGAAACGGCTCGCAATATCAATTTTGCGTTTGGAGAAGGGACTGCTAATGAACGCACCGTACGATTTTGGTTTAAACTCTTTCGTAATGGAAACTTTGATTTGAAGAACGAACCACGTGGAAGACCACCCACACAGGTGAATTAATAGGATGTTGGAAGCCGATCCGAGTCAAACTACCCATGAATTAGCGGCATGGTTTAACGTTATCTTACCAAAAATATTGATTTATTTGCGTCAAATCAATAAAATAAAAAATATGGAAAATGGGTACTTCATGATTTGACTGATCTGCAGAAAGAAACGCGTATTGAAAGTTGTGTTGCCTAGTTGAATCGATACAGAAATGAAGAAATATTGAATCGAATTATGACATGTGATGAAAAGTGGATTCTTTACATTAACCGTAAGCGAAAATTGCAATGGCAGACCCCAGGTCAAACGCTGAAACAGTGCTCTAAAGCAAAGTTTACCAATAAAAAGGTAATGGTAATTGATTTTTCTCGCTTCGGTATTTGAACGGGTAAATACACGTGAGGCTTCGAAGCAGGAAAATCTTGGAGCGAAATAATAATAATGCAGATTATTACAATTAAAATTGGGGACATTAATGTTTGTCCTTTTTTTGTGAACTTTGAATGATTAGAAGAAGACAAAAAATACTAAGAATGGACTGTGTGAAAGATTATAGCTAGAAAGGGAGTGACTACCGAAATTACGACTTGTACTTACGTGAGAAGACATGTTGCGTTATCTACATTAATTGGGGTCATTTTCATCATCATCTATTTATTTGTTTTTTTATTTATTTAACCATTTATGTACACACATTTAATAAGAACATGAGAAGGAAACAGAAAAATAGGTTTAAAGGTGATGCTTATTTTTAAAGAAATCTCTTCCAGCATACCTGCGAAAGGAGAGTAGAGTAAAAAGAGATAGCTATTTATAACTTTTGCACGTAGACATTGTGTGCAAAATTTAAAGCTAAAATGAAAATAGTATATAGTAAGTTTATATAGTATTCATAAAATATAGATATTAATACTTATATGCAACTAGGAAAGATAGTGTTCTTTCAATCTTCTTTTAAAAATAGCAAGAGTTAGGCACTCCCTAATGTCAGGCGGTAGCAAATTCCATAACAGTACCGCATGCACAGTGAATGAGTAGGAGTAAAAATCGGTAGAGTGGGGAGGGGATTTAAGGAGATTTTTAAGATGTGACCTACAAGGCGCATTCGAAGGACGGGAATAGGAGAAACGTTCTCGCAGGTAGGAAGGCGTTTTAGGGTTGTGAAGGATGTTGAATAGCAGACACAAAATCCGATTCATCATATTAGCTGAAAGACGTCCACTGATAAATATAGGAGACATAGGCCCCCAAGTGTGGTCACAACAACTGGTCCCCTGCGTCTTGCATCCATTGGCTACCTGCAACCCTCACGAGGTCATCGGTCCACCTTGTGGAAGGCTATCCAACGCTGAATCTTCCAGTACACGATCGCCTTTCTAGAACCTTCCAGCCCCATCGTCCATCTGTTCTGCAGTGCGATTGTGAGGGGCCAGACAAAGAGAGATACAATTCGCAAGGCAGTTTTGTGGCGAACTGTTGGGAAGTAGCGAACCCACGAACCTTTTCTCCCGAGAGAAGTCTTGTTCCTCATCTACGGCTTGCCTTTATTGGCTGGCCAGAGTGAATACTGTCGAGGAACAAAGCTCCCACCTCTTTCTTGCCTTAATTGGCCGGTCTGAGTGGAGATTAGCAAGAGCACACGTGCTCGGGAGAAGGATGTATAATCCAGTAAGATGCTGGTAAGGATCTTGACCGTACTTCCGGGATTGTCCTGATAGCCGTGGTATACCTCTCCACTCCTCTAGCACTTCCGTAGGCTAATTCACGTAACTAAATAAGTGCTGTTGCAGTGCAATTGAAGTTAAGTTTCGATCAAAACAACGCTTTTCGTATTCTCTACCGCTGTCAGACACGCTCGCGTCAAGTTTGCATCACGCGAGCGCAATAACGGCATTCTACTGTTGCGCGTCCTTCGGAACGCAATATGATCGGTATTCTACTATTTGTTTGACGTCCCAAAATGACAGCTTATACCTTTAAGTCTAAGTTTTAATATTATATAACGTCATATTGATTGAAATTTAATAGATTCTATTCTATTATTTAGTGAGTAATATTTTTTCTCTCCACCGTCAATAAGTTTGCTGTCGTGCAGTTGACGTGCAGTTCACGCGCAGTTTACGCGCAGTTCAATGATTAAAAGAATACCGTTTATCACTCAAACTTAAACTTAACTGCACTAAAACATAATCGTTGCGTCATAAAATTACGTGAATTAGCCCTCTGGCTGTGTTGCCTCCTTGGCGCTACGTCACTTTGTGCTAGCGACCGTTTTCGGGGGCCCATTCATTGAGAGTGCAAGTCACCCCCTGCCATCTAAAAGCCGTGTATATTGTTAGTGGTCAGGCAGGAGCCAATAGTTCTTCTATAATAAACGATTATCAGTCCACTAAACCACCCAAACCCATAGCGTTTCATCTTTTGGTTCCATACTCGGTTTCGGTTGGTGCCCCATTACATTTGAAATGTCTAACGGGGCCTCTGCGAGTTGGTTTCGGCCCCTCGTACGCCTACCAAAGGACCGGGTCTCCAGAGACCAGAGAAAGTAAAAAAAAAAAATTAATCAACATCCATTACTAAAATAATATAATATCACAATCTTGGACTCCAAGGTCAATTTAAATAAAAAACTATAATAAAATAAAATACTTTCAATTTAAAATATCTATAAACATTATTTTGTTTTTAACGTCCCATCTTGTAAGCGTCTCGCACAAACCAACTCACTGTAGGTATTACACACGACACGACTGAGGCACGGCGTCGCGGCGGCGATAGCGGCAACAGTGCATCTAAAGATCTAATAATAATAATAAAGCAGAAATCAGTACTCCTGGACACGGCGCGTATTGTGAGGCGGTTCCTCTCTCGGGAGCCCTGACCACCGGTAGCTTGGACCCTGTTCCCGATGCCGGTGGGCTACTATTTTTTATATTTTTAAATGTTTTTTTAATTAGTTTTATACAAATACAAGTATATAATAAATAATAAATAAATATTTAAAAATGTAAAAAATATGTACAGAAAATAAATAAATGAAATAATAATAATATCCTTGGACATTTCACACAACGCCATATAGTCCCAAGCTAAGCAACTTAATGTTTGTGTTATGGTAACGAAATGGCTGATAAACTACTTATATACATCTAAGCGAGTTGCACGAGGCCATGAGCGCACAAAAATGTTTACCTACGCGGAACGGCAACGCGCGGCCACAAATTCGCAATATCTCTGTACTGTACGTCGCTGGATTACGATGCCCCCTACCACTCAGCCTTCACAACGCTGCACTCGCCCAGTACGAGTCATACCTATGTTTAGACGGGGTTGTAACAGAATTAACGGTAAAATTAACGTTATTATCGTATTTTACGTTAGTGTTAAATAACGTTAAATTACTGGTAATGTTATCAAATAACGTTATATTTTTGTAACGTTAATTAGGTATCACATTGGAATTAACGTTACGTAACGGTTATTATTTTGTTAGTTGGTAACGTTAACAAGCCCTGCTCGCTACTCACTGCTCGCCGACTCGTTTCGAGTTTGAAGTTTTACTCGTTACTCGCTGACAGCCGGCCGTGAGAGCAGTGCCTCAGGAATAGTATAATTATTTATTTATTTATTTAAATTTTTCGCACAAAAAAAAGTACAAAGGCGGACTTAATAGCGGGCCATCCACTAACGTTCATTTCTTCCGACTTGTCCCGTTGTGCAAACTGTACAGAAAAGCGACGGGATAAAATAAAACCGTTGCAGCCACTAATTAAACCACAATCCTACGTTCTTTCCCCTGACTTTATCACAACACGCCAGTTCGACAGGAAAAACAATCCTTCAGTGACCATACACACGTTTTGGTACATTCCTGTCAGTTTGCATCTTTTCAGTCATACCGAGGGATTGCGTGTCTGTGGATGGTTATAATCCTATCATTTTAAGAAGATTGTTGTCATTTAAAAGGAATGATCGTCATTTTGAATTATCTTTATGGATTATTTTCATTTTGCAACAACATTTGGGGGCCGAGTAACCCGCGTCCGTAGGAGAATACCCTGCAGCGAATCCCTACACGTGGTCCCCGGGTGGTGCTAAACAGGTGATACTAACCGCCTCCGTGGTCTAGTTGTTAAACCACCTGATTCAGACCCAGAGGTCCCGGGTTCGATTCCCAGCGGGGGCAAATTTTTTGCTCAGTTTGGTTGGTGGTAGGACTTGTTCTAAGTCCGCCTGGCAAAGCTACCACCATCATGTCTAAGTCTGTCGCCATAACAACAATGTTAACAGCATTGTTGTGTTCCGGCATTTAGAGGTATGGTAGGTATCTTTGGCTAAATCATCACTTTCCATCAGGTGAGATTTGGGCCAAGAGTTTCCCCGTTTTGCATAAAAAAAAAAAAAAATTGTACCCGTACCTACTACGGGACGAAGACGAACACAAAATGATTACAAACGAGCGCTCAATCACGCCGGACAAATAAACAGGCACTAACTTGATCACAGAGCGCGTCGCGTCCTTCGCGACGGGAGGGGTCGCGGGGTTTTAATACCGTCATTCTTTCTCGCTCTTGCAAATCCACTGGCGTTCATTCCGTGAGGATTGTACATTCCGGTAGGAATGAACGTTAGTGGAAGGGCCGCTAATGCCTTAGGCATTCTCTACCAGTCGACCAAGGGTGGTGAAGAGATTAGATGGCAGGTGCTCTCTTTGAGAGGAACAATGATAAAAAATAATAATAATAAAAGATGTCATAATGATAAATAGAATGGGTACGCAGTACATAAATAAGTCATAAACTTATAATACACACACATACATATTTACTATAATATATGCCTATACTATATACATACATATATTGTATATACAAAAACAAGAGAAAGAGGTGTTAAAATAACTCTGGGCTATTTATTTAGAAAATAGCTCTGTAATTTCTGCTTAAATGCAAACCGACTGGTGGTCGTCCTGATATCAAGAGGTAGCGAGTTCCAAAGAAGAATAGACAGAATATGAAAGGAAGAATGTACAAAGTCAGAAGTATGAGAAGGACATAGTAGAAGATTGTTAGAAGAACGCAGATTCCTAGCGTGTGAAGAACATAAACAAAGGAAGTGAGACATAAGATAAGAAGGAGGAGTGGGGTGGTTCGTTCCAGAACACAAATCGCAGACGTAGGCAACACAGCCGCTAGGCATGCCACAATTCAGGCGCTAAGTCCCCTCTTTGAGGAGTGGCTAGAGCGGCGCCACGGCGTCCTCACCTTCCGCCTGACGCAGGTACTCACCGGACACGGTTGTTTTGGGAGATTCAAAGTCTTGCGAAGCAGTAATGCTAGCGAAGGAGGAAGCCAAACGCGTGAGAGAGAGGGAAAATGCACGGCCCAGCCGCCGCAACAGAAGAAGATGCCCCAGGCGTCATAGCACCGCCTGCAGGCGGTTGGACGTGGGAATCGTGCGATCAATGGCCCTGTATAGGGCCCCAATCTGGGCGGCTGACCAGACGGCAGGCACCATCGCTGTTCTGCGAAAGCCGAAGATGGTGATAGCCGTCAGAGTCATCAGGGGTTATCGCACGATCTCCTACGAGGCGGCTTGCGCACTGGCCGAATCTCCGCCTTGGGACCTGGAGGCAAAAGTCCTCGCGTCACTACATCGGTGGCGTGAGGACGCGCGGGCGCGTGGCGAGCGACTGATGCAGCGCCACTTTGAGCTGCGTCGGTCGCAGCTGCGTGAGGTTCTGGTGGCGGAATGGCGGGACAGGTTCTCACGCCCTTCCGCCGGCCTCGTCACTATCGAGGCCATCCGACCAGTGCTCGAACTTTGGCTCGGGAGAAGGCGTTTCGAGTGACACATGTTCTCTCCGGGCATGGCTGCTTCGGGAGGTACCTTTGTCGCATAGGCAGAGAGCCGGACGCTCGGTGTCAGCACTGCGTCGACTGTCGGGATGATACGGCGCGGCATACGCTGGCAGTGTGCCGTGCTATGGTCGACGGCGAGGAGTCCTGGGACGCGGTAGTCTCCTTCTGCGAAACAATTACTGCGCGGCAGGAGGCTGCGGGAAGGGAGAGGGAGATTTCGACCGCTCTCCCGGCCCGCAGCAGGCGCAACGGGCGTCGGAGGAGGGCCGCCCTCTTCCGGCCCCCTCACTGGGTCCAGGGGCGACCGACCTAGGGATGTCCGTCGCCCCCCATTCATCCGGACCCGAGGTGGCGGCGCGTGGTGTTCCCGTGCGCCCCTCTATGACGTTCTGGGGGGAGTCAAACACCTCACTCCCCCAGCTGACCCAGCGGGCCACCACGGGTCAGCGGGGGTTAACGAAAGTCGCATTAGTTCCCGCGATCCCCGACGCAGGTGGAAGATGGAACACCGGGGTGGTTTTAGTTAGTAAGAGTCTGACAGACCCCTCCGCCCGCCCCAGGGTGGAGGAAATCCATAAGAATTTCACCACGTAAAAAAAAAGGCGTCGGGAGTCGCAGGGCAATTGACGGCTACCGTAGGCGTGGGCCTTCCGACAGCGAGCGATGAGCGACTCTCCGCCCGATCAGAACCAGGCCCGGGTCGACGGTGCGCTATGTTCCACGCGCGCGTTAATGGGATGTCAGCATCGTCGTAATAGACGAGGCCCACTAGGGCCAGTGCCTGCCAGGGTTGCGGAAGTCACCGCGCCCTTGGAACGCAAAGGGCTTTAGGAGGAACACGGATGGGTTTTAGTCAGTAGGACCCTGACACTCCCTTCTGCTTTACCCAGAGCGGGAGGAGTCATTTAATGATAAATGATATTTATTTTGTAAGTAGGTTGTAAATAACACTTTTACACGTCAATCTTTTTGGTCATTTTAAACTAGATGATGCTGGATGTTTCCTAGCTGACTGCTCTGAGAAGAAACACCGAAACAAACTCTGAGGTCAAAGTCTCTTTTAAAGTCCATACAAACGTACTGGTCAAATCATATGAGAACCATGTAGGTTAATGTCTGAAGTGGTATTTTGAGGAAAGTACCACACAGATTTGAGTGGACCTGTCCAGACAGTGCAAGTATTTGCCAGCTATCGTGTAGCTCAAACTTAGAACTTAAAGGAGCTCAACGATCTGACGAACAATACCAAAGTAAGGACATTTGTGTAGGCCGCATAAATAACTCAAACCGCCAGACTAACATTAAGTGAAAAAAGCCCCTAAGATAGCAATCTACATGGTCCTCATTTTCACAATACGTTATATGAGGACCATGCAGATCAGTGTTGCAACGGACAGAGAGAAGTGGAAGGAAGAAAGGCCTTTTGTTTTGCAGTGGAACTGCAGGCTCGCAATGATTAAACACATTAGGTACACACACACACACACGCGCGCACACACACACACGCACACATTTAGTTTAAACACATCATTACGTGTTTTAACTGAAAACAAACGGATTTCGGTCAATTCGGACTTTTCTTTTACTTGTGTTCTCAGATCTAGTTTCTTGACAAAGTTTACTGGCCTCTTTAAACCCCCTGATATCAACAAAAACAAATTCTACAAATTCTAATAATAGTAATGTTCACATGAATTTGTTTTATACTTTAAATAGTTAGTGAAATTAAATCTTACCAAGCGGATAAGTGTGATCATCATGTTTCCTTTTCTGAGAATGCCTGTGATCACGATTCTGATCTACATCTGAAAAAAGAAATGTATAAGTACATTCGTTTTCTATAAATATGTGGAAAGGCCCATTTTGAATGGGCGATAGAAAGGTGATAAATCATGTTGGACGGAAGCTAGCTTCTGTTCGCTACGTCTTACATATTCCGTTTTCCCATTCCCGTAGGAATTTCTTCGCTCTTATTGATCTCACTGCTTTTATAGGCCAAATTTTTTGGGAGATTGGAATCCCTAAAAACTTTACGTTATTTGAAACCACAATGGAAGATGTCCTTGCGAAACTTGTAGCAGGTAACAAATCCGTAATTATTTGCCGAGATTTTAATATTTATATTTTACATACATTTTACATACATTACATACCTTCACAGTGGACAATGAGCACTATAATACTCATTTTTAAGAAAGGAGATAGAGCAGAAATAGGAAATTATCGTCCAATAAGTCTTATGTCAAACATCTACAAGGTGTTCTCAAAAATAATATTGAAACGTATCACCAAAAAACTTGACGAACAGCAATCAAGAGAACAGGCTGGATTCCGATCAGGATTCGCAACAATAGATCACATACATGTGGTAAAACAGCTCATCGAAAAATGTCAAGAATATGATTATCCATTATACATGGCATTTGTAGACTACAATAAAGCATTTGACTGTCTGGAACATCAGTACATTTGGGAAGCCCTGAAAAATCAAGGAATAGAAAATAAATACATAAGGTTAATAAGAAATGTATATTCTAACAGTAAAGCACGAATAAAACTAGAAGCGGAGGGGGAAATCTTCCCAATACACAGGGGAGTGAGGCAAGGAAACCCACTCTCACCAAAGATTTTTTCCTCCGTGCTAGAGGAAGTCATCAGAAAGATGAATTGGGACAATATAGGGATTAACATAAATGGAACACGTTTAAATCATTTGAGATTCGCAGATGACATAATACTTATAACAGATAACCCGGAAAGCCTTAAAAACATGCTCCAAGATTTGTCATGTGAAAGCAAAAAAGTGGGACTAACAATAAATAAAACAAAGACCAAGATAATCACAAACAGATCCCAAATAAGTGTCTCAATAGATGAGGAAGATATAGAATATGTTAATTCCTATATATACTTGGGCCAACTTATTGCCTTTAACAACCAAATGGGATCAGAGATAGAAAGACGGGTAGCCAATGCCTGGAAGAGATTTTGGTCCCTCAAAGAAGTGCTAAAAGGTAATCAATATAATGTTGCAATGAAAAGAAAAGTATACAACACATGCATACTACCAATTCTTACCTATGGATGCCAGACCTGGGCAAACACAAAAAAACAAAACCAACAATTAATTACATGCCAAAGAGCCATGGAGAGGAGCATACTAGGTTACACAAAAAGAGACAGAAAGAGAGCTGAAGAAATAAGGAAAATTACGAAAATTGAAGATGTTATAGTCAAAACCAAAAAACTCAAATGGAGGTGGGTAGGCCACATGATGAGAGAGAACAAAAACAAATGGACAAAAGATATAACCGAATGGACCCCTAGATTCCAAACAAAGAGGAAACGGGGAAGGCAGAGAAAACGTTGGTCTGACGAGATAAAAAAGCATGCGGGTCCAAGATGGCAAAGAATAGCTCAAATAAGAGCAGAATGGAGAGAGCTGGAGGAGGCCTTCGTGTCGCAAAGACACGCCGACGCCCAATAATTACGACATCATTGAATTTATAAAATGTATTATTTATAAACAAATGAAATTATAAAAATAATATTGTACATAATTGCAATAATAATGAATTTAATTTAATTTAAGGTCAATTTAATATTTTATGATAATTTTATGTGAATACAATTAATTGCATGTTAACTAATTATGGAATGATATAGAATTTGTATATGTTGGCAATAAAGGCTTAATAATAATTAAATTGTAAACTTATATTGAAATCAATTACTCCAGATGTCGATACCTATTCCAAGTTATTAAGCCACTGTCTATGTCTACCTAAAAGATTTATTCTTGTTCCAGTTACCAAAAAAAAACCGAGGTATTGAAATGAAATGAAATTTTTATTTCAAAAAGATTGAGTACAGGTTAACTTAGATACTACACCATGAGTGACGGATACAAATATTACAGTGGATAGCGGAGCAAACCCCAGTCCCGTGCTAGGAATTAACCTGTGTTACGGTCACTAGAGGTAGCTTCGACACCTCACCGAAAACATTACTTCAGACATCTGTAGTATAAAAATTATTGACTATTTGGATTCCCAAATTAGGCATGCCTGTATAGGGAATCAATATAAAATTAGGTGGGTAGTAAACAAAATATGAAGGTGCCACATTCACGACGTGCAAGGATATGTTTTTGTATGTACTGTGTGTGTGTGTGTGAGAAAGTGAGTGCTGTTGCACGTAACAGTTGCACACTCAGAAATACACCCCGTATTTCTGAGTGTGCAACTGTTATGTTTTGATTGATGAGGTTTGATTTAATTAGGCTATTATTTAAGTGAAGTGAGGCGCGGTTTTGTTTTATTAATTATACTTTTTCATAATTATTAGGAATCCATCAGTGATTGGTAACTTAAAATTTTATTAGTGTTGATTAAGGAGGTTCTCAGTTTCTGTGTAATTTAGTTTTAGAAGCTAAAGTTTTAATTTTCTTTTTGATTCCTTTTTCTTTAAGGAGTACAGGTTTAAGATTTTGTTAATATTACTGTACAGGAAAGAACTAATAACTTTGAAATGCCTTTTAGCCATTGTCGTTCTGTGTCTGATTGGGGGGCAGACTATATCCGACCGACGTTTGCGATTATAGATTGTAGGGTCATAAGTTAGCATTGCGTGTTTCCTAATTACCGTTTGCTGTATAAAGAGCTGTCTCACGGTTAGAGCTGCTGTGTCAGTATAAAGCTTAGTTGTTTGGTATCTAAAAGGCTTTTTAGTTATAACCTTGAGAACCGCTCTTTGTGCCCTTTCTAAAGGCAGGAGTATAGTCTTTGCTGCCCCACCCCATGTCGTGATGCAGTAAGATAGTAGCGATTGGCATAGCGCAAGGTAGGTCAACATAAGGGTTTCCAAATCAGCAGCATTTCGGAGCAATTTAAACACGTAGATTAGCTTCCTTACACGTGAGGTTAGGGCATTAATGTGACATTGCCATTTTAAAAATTGGTCAATCTTGATTCCAAGGTATTTAATAGTGGTGTCACAGTTAGACGACGGCTCCTGGCAAGTATGAGAGTTTATAAAGAAAGAATTTAGTGGTGGGGGAGCAGAGGATTTTAATGCGAAAGTTATGTAGTTGGTTTTACTAATGTTGAGCGTTAGTAAGTTACGCGATAACCAACACATGACCCCACTCAAAGCAGTTTCCGCATGATTTTTCACATCAGTCTATGTAGGACCGTGAATAAAAAGCGCAGTGACGTCTGCGTACGCAAATACTTGGCAGTTAGGAGATTTTAGCTCACAGAGGTCATTTATATAGATTGTGAACAACGGAGGCCCCAAAATGCACCCCTGAGGAACACCACACACCAGCCCCTCGTCCCCACTGACGCAATTTCCTATCTTTACCACCTGCGTCCTGCTAGTCAGATAATCTTCAAATGATTTGAGAGCCATTCCTCTTACGCCAATTCTCTCCAGCTTAGTGATAAGAATCGGGATGGCGGCGGTGTCGAAAGCCTTTGTGAGGTCCAAAAACAATACCAGGCACTTTTCCTTCTTATCCAGACTTTTTTTTTTTTGGGACAAGCCCGCCACACATTCCCAACCACTGCAACTCCTGAGAGCCAGAATCAACAGTGGCGACCACCAGAAAAACGCCGAGTTAATGAAACCCGACGAGTCCCGGAGAAACGATTCAACTGTCTTGGATCCCGCAACGAAATTAATCAGAAGAGTACAGCGGAGTAGGAAAAATAAATATAATTTCCACTTCCCTCCACATCAAGCAGGAGACAGATTAGAGCTAGGCCAATAGGCACCAAGGGACACATACAACTGGGTTAAGCCCAGTTGCCAAGCACCACGGATTATATATTAACATTTAAACTAATGGGTCCTAAATTGTGAGCTACTTTTGATTCCAGCCTACCTAACAAGATATTTTGACTTTTTTAATACAATCATTTATGTAGACAACTTGTAGTTTAGTACGAGTAAGCTCTTGATTTGCATGTGAAAATTGTAATTAATTCTTTTTGTATGCCTATAATAGGCTGATCATAGCGCACATTAACCTGAAACATGTCCAACCACTGTACCTATGTATCACAAATAAAATATTTATGATTATGATTGCCTACTAGGAAAATTGAAAAAAAAAAAGACAAGGACCTCGCCAAGGAGTTCTTTGTGAGCAAAATGAACCTTTTTATTAGGGTTCCGTAGCCAAATGGCAAAAACGGAACCCTTATAGATTCGTCATGTCTGTCTGTCTGTCTGTCCGTCCGTATGTCACAGCCATTTTTCTCCGAAACTATAAGAACTACGCTGTTGAAATTTGGTAAGTAGATGTATTTTGTGAACCGCATAAAGATTTTCACATTTCACTTAGAACTGAATCTCAAAATTTTTTTTTTCACCGTACCCATACGTGTGGGGTATCTATGGATAGGTCTATAAAAATGATATTGAGGTTTCTAAGATCATTTTTTTCTAAACTGAATAGTTTGCGCGACAGACACTTCCAAAGTGGAAAAATGTGTCCCCCCCCCCTTTAACTTCTAAAATAAGAGAATGATAAAACTAAAAAAAATATATGATGTACATTACCATGTAAACTACCAGCGAAAATTGGTTTGAACGAGATCTAGTGAGTAGTTTTTTTTTAATACGTCTTAAATCGTAAATCGCAACTTCTGCTTACGGAACCCTCAGTGCGCGAGTCCGACTCGCACTTGGCCGGTTTTTTAAGAAGACTACGATAGCAAGTTTAAGTATTTTCACCAGCACGAATACGAGTGTTTCTAGTTAAATTACCCTTTTGAGTAAAACGAGTGAGAACAAGAATATGTTTTGCTATTTTCTTTTATCATTAAAACTACACTGACATGTCTCACATTTGAAAGGTTTCTCACCAGTGTGGGTACGAGTAAATAAACAAATAAAATAAAATAAAAAGCCTTTTATTTCTTGCATTCCATATTACAATTTCATTAACAAGCGTGCATGCAGATTAAATTTAAAATTAATGTGATTATGATTTTCAAATAATTAGATTAATATTATATTCAAATCCATTTATTTATTTTTTTTAATATATTAGTAAAATTAATTATTGTTTATTAAATTAAATATTGTTAATATCTTATGTCAATTATAACATTAACTTCAACTTACTACTACGAGTATGGTTTACTAAATGAATCTTTGCTTTGAAACTGCGCTGACATGTATCACATTTGAAAGGTTTCTCACCAGTGTGGATACGAGTATGGCTTCTTAAATTATTCTTACGACTAAAACTACGTTGACATATTTCACATTTGTAGGGTTTTTCACCAGCGTGGGTACGAATATGACTTCTTAAACAATTCTTACGACTAAAACTATGTTGACATATTTCACATTTGTAGGGTTTTTCACCAGTGTGGGTACAAATGTGACTTACTAAATGATTCTTTTGATTAAAACTACGCTGACATATATCACATTTGTAGGGTTTTTCACCAGTGTGCGTACGAGTATGAATAACTAAAAAACGATTATTAATAAAACTACGCTGACAAATATCACATTTGAAAGATTTCTCACCAGTGTGGGTATGAGTATGACTTACTAAAATACTTTTTTGACTGAAACTACGCTGAAAAATATCACATTTAAAAGGTTTCTCACCAGTGTGGGTACGAGTATGGCTTACTAAATGACACTTTTCTATAAAACTGCGCTGACAAATATCACATTTTAAAGGTTTCTCACCAGTGTGGGTACGAGTATGTTTTAGGAGAACACACTTTCTACTAAAACTACGCTGGCAAATATAGCAATTGAAAGGTTTCTCACCAGTGTGCGTACGAATATGATGTACTAAAACATACTTATGATTATAACTACGGTGACAAATTTCACATTCGAAGCGTTTTTCACTGATACTCGCTCTTCGATACCTTTTTGTTTTCTCACTTTCAATGACTTTGTTCGATATTTTACATATATTATGATCTCTGTTACTAATAATGTTCAATAATCAATTATTTGTAAAGCTTCCGGCTTGCTCGATAGATGGCGTTGACGTCGAGTTAGAAGTCGGTATGGTTTCGTTACCGTGATTAGTATATGGGTCAAGACCAAATTTTTGACGGATATAGACACGCTGTGGTGTCCGACTCATAAATGACAAAACATTGCGTACAATACATGCCTTAAAATAATTTTGGATATTTGCTAACAATATCTTAGTATGTTATAAACAGTCTCATTCATCAAATAACTAAACTAGAAGCTTAATTTCTTCAAAATAAAATATATTACCAAGCTCGGTGCTTTTTGACGCTATGTAAAATACGCATGTCCTTGCTTGACTACCTAAGAATATTTTGCCCCTGTTTTTTTTTAACGTAAGCTAGCATTTTTAGTTTAATATTATTAAAGCCTTATAAACACCAGTAATCGTTTTTATAAATAATACCAAAATAACCATTGTTGTTTTAATTTTTACAAGTAATTTTACATACATCCCAATTTTGTTTCCGTTGTAATACTCCTGTTGTGCGACACCATACTTGCGAAACCAATAAACGTGTGTGGAAGTTTTTTGATTATTTAGTACGGCAACATTGGCTTCAAGCTGGCAACAAAATTTCGGATTCAAACCGCCATGTTTTTTTACTGTCATTTGAGATTGTGTTTGTGTCGTCAGCGCGTGTCGTTAAGATTTTCTAACTTTAGGTGAGTAAAATTGTAATATTTTTACGTTTTTCTAGAAATTGATATATATATTTATAAATCTCCTTTACCTGTATTGTTAAAAGAGATGCAGAAGTGTTCGATTAATGGTTAAATTTGTGAATTGTTGCATCTTTAAGGTTAGGTCGTGAATAATTTTCATTCCGTTGTGCGATTTGTGACACGAAATTGTGCGACGTGTCACAAGGGAAATTTATAAAGCTGTGTTTACAATCATTCTAATCTCATTAGCTACCTATGTATTTATGATTTTTAAATATATAGATTATTGTTTAAATATGTATAAAATAATTTTTTGTTTTCTATGCTAAGTGAATATAATTATTTAAAGCAATATTATGTAAACCAATGACTGATAAGCTTAATAGTAAAGATTTTTATATGTTTTAAATTTATGTTTTGTGACATTATTAATGTGAGAAAAACAAATTATAAAAACAAAGATTATTTTTTAGTTAACTGGGTATTGATTAAACACTCACAACCTTGCAGGGTTGCATTACTAACATCATAAACACCAATTTTTGTTTTATACATTTAAAAAATTCAACATAAAAAATCTGCTGATCCAGAATGATAGTTAAAGATCAGCTGTTTTTTTGTTGTTGAATTTTTAAAAGTCAAAGAATAAAAGATGTTGCTTATGATGTTAGTAAGTAAAAAAGGCCTGCAAGGTTGTTAGTGTTTTACCAAACTTTTTTGGATTCTATTTGAAAGTTTTGGTTTTGTAATTTAATATATTTTGATTTTACTACTTATTAAATATTTCTCGAAACATAGTGTTTTTTTTTTATTTATTCCACTTACCTACCTAAAATCTTACGACTATTTACACACACCCTAATAATTCTATTGTGCTACATTTATTTTCCAGTGTGACACATTCCGTTGTGATTTCCGTTGTGCGATTACGTCAAAAATTTGGTCCTGACCCATATAAGCAAAGTTTTGATTTTCAATAAATCAGCTATCGTAACAGATCAGTGCACAGTGGTTTTATTTTCAATTCTCGCTAGTGTACAATCAGGTCAACCTTCCCAATCGACGGCACTCGACGGCGTACATTGGTCGGGCGTGGACCATGTACGGGCGTCAACCCATGCTAGGTAAGCCTCATGCTTTAGCGCATTAGCACGGTTGCACTCGGCACCAAACCACGGGCGAGCTTCGCCAGACATCACTACGTCCGAGAACGGAATGTAGTACTCCATACCCTGCCGCAGCACATCTGTCACGGCGTCCGCGCACGACGATGCATCAGTTGAATAGAAGCAAGTGGGCTGCCAAGGATAACATGCGAAGAAAGATCGCATGCCATCCCAATCTGCTGACCTGTATCGCCATACCCGCCGAGTGCCTCTAGGGCTGGGATCGGGTGGGGAGTAGACGGACACAGATTTCACCAGACAGTGGTCGGAATTACCCAGCGGAGCAGAAATCGACACCGAGTAGCGGTCTGGATCCGTAGTCAGCAGAAGGTCCAAGCAATTGGCTGTGTGCGAATCAACGTCCGGCACCCTTGTTGCCCCCTGGACCAGCTGGGTGAGATTTAACGCTAGCGCTAGCTTTCGCGCCTCTCGTCCAGCATGATCTGTGTGCTGGTATGGGAAGAGCCACTCCTGATGGTGGGCATTGAAGTCCCCCAGCAACACCAGTTGAGCAGAAGGGTACCGCTGCTGAGCCACATCCACCGCCTCACTGAGGTGCTGTATGAGCTCAGTTGTCTCTAGATCACCGCTATGCGAACGGTAGACACAGGCGTAGATAATTTTATCCAGGCCAGTGTCCACTAGAACCCACAGCGTCGAAAACCTGGAGTCTTCGATAGTCGCTCGTCGATAGCCGATAACAGATGTCGTCCCGGGCGTACATACATACGCCCGCGCGTGGTTTGAAGTGGTGCTCCAGGGTAAACCCTGGGTACGACAAGTACGACACGTCTGACGGACATCTGATCTGCGTCTCGGAAAGGAACAGGAGCGCTGGTTTCTCAGTCTCGAGGTGGTGATGGACTGCGGCGAGATTTGAGTGCAGGCCTCGTATATTAGAGAGGTGCACTTTGTGTGAGAGGGAGTGCTGCCGCTGTACAGCGTTTTTCTTTCTGTTCCTGTTCATATTTAAGAGTGAAGGAAGGAGAGGAGAAGGAAGTGAAATGAGGTTCCATGCTGCTAACCCACAGGCACGCTCTGACAGGACGGCATCGTTGGAGGACTAGTCTGGAGACTGCGGGGACGCGCCCCCCCCGGGAATGTCCATCGGGCCCTCTCGTCTGGTCGCCAACCAGCACGATGGTGCATCATTCCGGGATTTTTCGACAGTTGGCGGGGCAGCCGTTCATGTGTGGCTGGCACACTACTTGGGCCCCCAACTACCTGCGGTCGGCCAGCGGCGCACCGTGCCTCGGATCCCGCTACCCTCCGCGACTAGTCTCCCGATACGCCCATATCAACACGTGCCTGATCGGTCTGCCTGCATTGGAACAACTATTTCGACCCAACTCCTCGTGAATTGGCTACACTGGGCATCGCACCGGAACGCGGCTAGGTCGCTTGGCGGTACGTCTTTGCCCAGTGGGTGGTCACAAGCCATCGGCCGAAACCTATCACTAGTTGATGTCACCTGATTAGCACCACCCGGGGACCACGTGTAGGGACTATTCTTTTAGGGTATTCTCCTACGGACGCGGGTGACTCGGCCCCCAAAAAACTTACCCGTGAGTCGTTCCCATCACCCTGACTGACATTTTTATTTATTGACAAAGAAGGTAGCACAGTAGTAACAGCTGTTTTCAAATTCACGCTGGGCAGTATCACCGATTTGTTGTCATCGCTAATATGAGTTGCGCGCGCGCAAACGAGTTCACTAACCGGCACATTCAAAACCGCGGTACCTTGTGACTGGGCCTCACCGCCTGTCGCTGTCCCGCTCTCGCCACCGCGCCTAGGACTGGACCCCTTGCTGCTTTCACACACACTGCTCGCGTTGTTCGGAACCGCCGTCCGGGCCTCCACGTGTCCACCAGTCACCGTCGCACTCGATTGCTCACGTTGAAAAGAGAGACAGGGTGCTCGTTAGCGGGCGATGATACATTCTGTGTTGGCGTTGAATGATGTTTCCCTCCGTACGACGAACATGACGAAGTATTATTGGCCTTAATAGGAACATACTGCAATCCAACCGAGCCACTGCACAGTTCATAGTAACTCTCCTGCAGACACGCTCCTCTCCTTCTATTGACAAATTGATCTTGAGATGTACATTTGTCAACAGTAATGGATGCTTGTCACAAGTATTTTTGAAACTCATCCAGCATCTCTTTTGTTAGGATGTTTTCTTGTAACAAACTGACTTCACTCCGAAGTTTCGATAAGTCTTTTAGCAGACGTGTGCAATCAATGTGATCGAAACCCACACTTGGCACTTTATGTAAGTCTTTTGCCACGAACACAGGGAAGACTTCAGCATCCATTCCTTTCATAAGACAAATTATGTCATCCAGGTCTCGTGACATTCTCTTCTTTCCATCTTTACGCCGCACATTTTTCTTGACAGGTACATAGGAGCAGACTCAAAAAACAAACATTTTGCCTGTGCGATGCTTTTTACATTGAAAGATGACGTTACTAGCTGATGTATGCTATCTTCATC
Source organism: Ceramica pisi (assembly GCA_963859965.1). Taxonomy (NCBI): domain Eukaryota; kingdom Metazoa; phylum Arthropoda; class Insecta; order Lepidoptera; family Noctuidae; genus Ceramica; species Ceramica pisi. The sequence goes on from OY982554.1 coordinate 12,993,072, forward strand.
CATATAATCAAGCATCGAACGTGCAAGAAACGCTAAAAGTTCGAACACTTCACAGTAATAGACGAGGTCATTGCCCTCAACGCGCGAGTCACCGGCAGCCACAACATGCGACCGTGCTCCGTAGTGTACGCCTGTACGGCGCGAGACTGACCTATAGCCTTCCTCGATAAATGGACTATCCAACGCAAAAATATTTTTTCAATTCGAGCCGGTAGTTCCTGAGATTAGCGCGTTCAACCAAACAATTTTTTTTTTATCAAACCCATATGTCTGGAGTATCAATAGATAGGTCTTCAAAAATTATGTTGAGGTTTCTAAAACTCATTTTTTTCTAAACTGAATGGTTTGCGCGAGAGACACAAAGTGGTAAAATGTGTCTTATGTGTAACTTCTAGAGAAGAGAATGATAAAACTAAAGAAAATATATGATGTACATTACCATGTAAACTGCCAGCGAAAATTGGTTTGAACGAGATCTAGTAAGCAGTTTTTTTTTTAATACGTCATAAATCGTAAATCGCAACTTCTGCTTATAATATTATACCTACTAGTTTGTACGGAACCCTCGGTGCGCGAGTCCGACTCGCACTTGGCCGGTTTTTTCTTCTGCATGTGAGGACAACGCAAATTAAAAAATAAAAACAAAACTTATTACAAGAACAAATACAAAGATCCAAATAAGCCAGTGGTGGTTAAGAGATGACCAGTCTCAACTGACGGTGTCTGTAGTCATGTAGTTTTCACTACATTGGTTTTTTTTTTTTTAAATGGTGTTGGGATCTATGTCATAGTCAGAAGGCCCAGGTACTATATAATATACTACGATATCCCCGGCAAATTTGATGACTGATTCAAGAAAGCTCAAGAATTCAGAGTGTCAATTGCAAAAGCAAGCACTAAAATTAATATGTAGGTGGTACAGTATCTCATGGCGGTCGGTTTGGAGACAGCTACTGTCGCAACCCAGCGCTGGGCACGCTACAACTAGGGCACAGTAGTGAATTGGTTTAATAGTCTTTGGCTTCGGTAAATGAGAATTGTCAAACCGGACGGTCAGTGCCTGCTAGCAGATATTAACTAACAAATACTTACATTGAGTGTCACTGGCTCTCCGTTTGTTCCTCAAAACTGCAAGTTCTTCCACTTCAATTTTAAACTTCATTAAAGGCTTATCATCTTCTGAATCAGACTCAGATTGCTGTACGGTATATGCTACATCTAAAAAGCTGTTTTCCTGATTTTCCTGTTCTAGCTCTGTAAGTACACAATATAGACAGGAGTGGATCATTTGAAAATGGAAAGACTTGCAAAATACTACATCAAAGCATTAAAAAATTAACATATAAGAAGCAAGCGAGAACTTAACAATGTCTACGGAATTTAGTTTTCACTGTGTAATAAAAATTCCTAACAAACCCATAGCAACAGGCTTAAAACTAAGTACTTCCATGTGAAACTTTACAATCTTATACTTTTGCTACAATTTTGGTCATTGTTTATGAGACAAGTAACTATGGAACCCTTCACTAAGTGTGGCCTGACTGACACACACTTGGTCAGTTTTGTTCTTAAAACTTACCATCATTTTGATATTCCTTCTTTGTCTCAATATTATCATCTAGTCTCTCACATACATCTGGTGATTCTTCCTTGATAGCAATATTTTCTGTTACACATTCACCAATACTTATGTGCTCTATAGGTGATTGACTAAACACATTGCAAAACTCTGAAGTGTTGTGATTAAGTAAAGGATTTGGCTGTAAAAAGATAACCATAGTATTAAATGGGTAACCATGCATTACAAGAGCAGGTCAATATCTGTTGAAGAAAACCTCACCTTATATTCCTCATTCATCATCTGAGCAAACCGCTCTTCAGCTTCCAGACATTGTCTCTGGAACTGGTAGCATTGCTTTAGTTTAGTGCAGCAGAAGAAACAAGCGAGCATCGGTCTGCTGTCCTCAGTTACAAACTGTAACAAAACGTGACTTAGGTACAATTTTGATTTAATGTTTGAATTACATTCTATATGCAATTGTAAGACTGTCCAAGGGGAAGTCTGAAAGTAGCACCAGGGAGCAAAGAACGTGAGGAAAACTGACAAAATAAGGGCATGAGATGCAGAGGAATGAGGAACACAAACACAGAGGAGTTTGTAGTGTGAGATCGGACGTCTACGCACTGACCGACCATTTCTCTGAGACGACCTTCACAACAAAACATTTAATTACACTTATGGATCAGTATTTACCAACTTACCGGAGTGTCAGTCAGCTTCTCATATAGTTCAAGCAAGTTTCTGCTGACAACTACATACATGCGAACATTCCCCGCCAAACAAACCCTACACAGTAACAGTTTTTCCATTTTTACCCACAAATTACGATTAAATAAGCAAGTGTAAATAAATAAACAGCGCCAGCGCCAAAGCGTCTGTCACAGACTACATAGAGATACTACCACAGATACTACGTATGCGTCTGTCAATAACTAAAGTAAATTAGTATAGGGTTGGGCAAAAAAAATCGATATATCAAAATATCGATATTTTTTCAGAATGTAAAGTGTTTAAAATAACAAACAGCAGTGCGATTCTGTAAAAATGTCGAAGTGAACACCAATTACCAAAAAGTACTTGGGGTGAACACATGGGTCGTCTTTAAGTATTAGTAGTTAGGTACCAACTTACCGGCTTGTGAGTCAACTTTTCATACAGCTCATGCAAGTTTTTATTGACAATAATATACATGCGAACATTCCCCGCCAAACAAACCCTACATGACAGTTTTTTGAGTTTTTCCATTTTTACCCACAAGGTACGAATTAAATAAGCAAGTGTAAATAAATAAACAACCACCAAAGCGTCTAGCTAGTGTAGAGTGTAGTGTAGTGTACTTGGTAGTGTGTGTGCAGCACAGACTACATAAGTACATAGAGATACTACGTATGACATATGGAGTGTCAGTGTGGTAGTGACTAGACTAGTAATAAACAAATAAACATTGTTTTGTCAGTGTTGCCAACGAAATTTTTGAAATTCCCTGATATCCAAGTCAAACTCTCCCATCCCATGGCCCAGTTTTAAGCGGTTATTAGACTACCCAATCTATCGGGCCCGGTAACTAAGGCGAGACTAGTGTAATAAGAAATCGGGTGTAAGGACACTGCCATCGGGCGATCGGGTGGCTCCGATCTCCCTGCTCTGTCTATCACCTAGTGTAAGTAAGAGACAGGGAGGCAGGGCCCTGCCGCAGTGGTGGCAGTGGGGAGATTGGCACCTTGGGCGGATTTGTATTCAGATATTTTCGATTGATTATTTTAGGTACTAAAATATTCGATCAAATTATCAAAATTGATTTACCTGCCTCGCGCGGTTTAAGCGCAACATGACTTTATTATCTTAGGGAATTACAAATTATACTCCAAAAAAAATGTGAAATATTATAGTTGCGATTATAGTTGCGATGCATTTTAAACTAGGTATAATATTTGTATGAATCACAATCACAAGAGTAGGTAGTTGTTAATTGACGTCTTAAGTTGGAAACAAATTATAGGCACGTCAAAAAAGCCACTTTTTTTTTTATAGACGCGACTTCGATATCTGTCTAATGAATTAAATAAAAAAAAAGAATGTACTCCTTCTTTGGACCTATACTACGCCTTCTTTGGATGTGCGAGTGAGTTGTCGTTGTCACCTTGGTGCTAGGCACCCGGGGCGGACCAGCCTCCTCCACCCCCACTTTACGCCGCCACTGCAGTTAGGGCACGATAGATTGTATAGTGTAATAATCGGCACCCTGCCGCAGGGACAGGGCGCCCTAGATATCGGGCCCGATAGATTGTGTAGTGTAATAACCGCTTTACTATTTTTTGCATGGAATAATTCCGTGATTTTTTTGAATTGATTGAAACAAGTTATAAGTATTAAATAAAATGTATTATTCTTTTTATAATTCATTATCACACTTTTCCATATTTGTATGAACATTTATGATGATAATTAAAAAAAAGCATCAGTCAATTTCCTTAAATAATCAAACAATGTTGTTTAAGTATACTGACTTGGACCTGACTTCGCTATCGACTTCCTTTATTAGGCAAGACTATTTTTGCTAGTTTTTGATGTCCCCTCCCTAAATAAGAAAAAGTTAGAATAGGCCGACTCAATCCTATTTCATATTTGTTCTTTTTTTCCAATCGTATTGTTACAGATTTTTAACCGACTTCTACGAAACGAGGTACCTACACAAACCTATAAAATAACATTTAATTTATTTATTAGGGACAAACAAACAGTAACACATTATATCTGCGCAAATAATATAAACAAAGATATGATGTAAATGTGAAACTCACGCCGTTATCCACAGGATATACAATTCATATAACTATACTAATGAACAATCTATGCGAGTAAGACTACAAGACTGTTCAAATGATACAAAACCAAAAACACTTACCTAGTAGGTTTTGGTCGATTATATTTTTCTGTGAATAATTATTTGTCATCTTACGTAAGAACTATCAAGACCTTCTCCTACCCCATGTACCTAAGAATTAGAAAGACATGGTAAACCAATCACCCCCCTAAATCGTCTTACGTTATAAATAAATGGCCCATTACTGTCTAATAAAATAAAAAAATGGCCGTTTCATATCAATCCTAAATTAACTAGAGATTTCATATACGTCAGTGGAGATTTCCCGCAGCTTGGGGAATTCTCCGCACGCCAGTTGGCAATGCTATATTAGACATTTTCAAGTGTAGCATGTTCTTTTTTTGGGGTTTTTAGACCTGGCTACTGAGGCTTTTCTCCCAAGACTTGTTTTTTTTATATAATAAAAACTAACTTCTGCCAGCGGCTTCGCCCGCGTGTTCCCTAGGGAACATATTCCCGGGATGAAAAGTAGCTTATGTGCTATTCCAGACTATAATATATCATTGTTCTAAATTTCAATAAGATCCGTCTAAGCCGTTCTGGCGTGATTGAGTAACAAACAACCAAACTTTCACATCTATCTATCTATATCTATACTTATAATAAATCTGTAGAGAGGTCAATTCTGTACATGAAATATATTTCCAAAATAACTATCAGGGGGTGATTAGGGATCGATACTGATGCCAAAAATGCAATCAGTACAATTTTTGTCTGTCTGTCTGTCGGTCTGTCTGTCTGTCTGTCTGTCTGTATAACCGTTATAGAAACAAAAACTACTCGACGGATTTTAATGAAACTTGGTACAATTATTATTCATACTCCTGAGCAGGTTATAGTATACGTTTCATCACGCTACAATCAATAGGAGCAGAGCAGTGAAGGGAAATGTTGGGAAAACGGAAGAAGTTACTCCATTTTTTAAGCTTCCGTCGCGTGTGCAACCTTAATGGTGAAAGCTACACAGAAATCATATATGACGGAAATGTTCTCCTTAAAATTATATAAAAAATATCCAACGACAGCATATGTCTATCTTTTATGATTGACGAACAATAACACGTGTAACTCCCGATAGCTTAGCAGTTCGAAGCTTTGTGATTGTATTTGTCTACTCTTACGTTTATAAAACTCTCAGTCGTCCCTAATTTAACATAAATAAAAGTTAACATTATTAACTATTCCATAAAAAAGAATCATAGAAATCGGTATAGAAACACCAAAGTTATACATGAAAAACGCTAATAATAAGGCATCGCGCGCGAATACTGAATCATGCTATAAGGATTATTTTTGTGGTCGCGAACGCACAGGCAGGCGGCTAGCTTGGCGCCTAGAGGCTAGCGAGTAGCTTCGGAAAACGGCTTACGACAGTTTGCAATATCCTTTAATAATTATAATGTCGAGGGGAAGATGGTTATAATTTCGCTTTACACCAAACGAGTAATATTATAAAAGTGAAAGTTTGGTTGTTTGTTACTCAATCACGCCAGAACGGCTTAATGGATCTAAATGAAATTTAGAACAAAGATAGATTATAGTTTGGAATAGCACATAAGCTACTTTTCATCCCGGGAATATGTTCCCTAGGGATCACGCGGGCGAAGCCGCTGGCAGAAGCTAGTTTATAATATTACTTACTCGTTTGGTGTAAAGCGAAATTATAACCATCTTCCCCTCGACAGTATATTAAAGGATATTACAAACTGTCGTAAGCTGTTTTACGAAGCTACTCGCTAGCCGAACTCCTTCGCAATGGGCTTGACCAATTTTGATGTTTTTTTCCGTGTATACTTGTAATTGTGGAATAGGTCTTAGGCAATTTTTTTTTGTTTTGTTCGGTTACGCAATGTTTGTCGAGCCGGCTGGTAAAATAATTCTATATATTATTTAGAATTTAAGTGAATTAAGTCTTTTAGATTATTATAATTACAAAGAGCATTTTGCATGTGGTGTTTGCCTGTAATTGGTTGTGCAGTTAGATTTAAGACACTATTACTAATATATTCCTATGTGTATAGTATCTGTAACAACTGTTGGTGAACCTTAATTAAATAAATTAAATAAATTAATAAATAGCAAATCAAACACGCAGAATGCGCTCGCTCGCAACTTTGTAAAAAAAAAAAAAAATTAAGATATAAATCAAAACTGTATTACTTAATAATTAAAACAAATAGAGGGGATCGGCACTGTTACTCCTTAATACAGGCTATTATTAGCCTAGCAAGGAGAACAGCACGTCACCCACTTGATTGCCAGATATTTAATACTACCCACTTTGTGAATACTGTAACATGTACTCAATCTGTGTGTTATTTATGTATAAATAAATAAATTATAAATTATGTAAATTAAATAAATAGCCTCTAGGCGCCAAACAAGCCGCCTGCCTGTGCGTTCGCGACCTTATACAAAAACAATCCATATAGCATGATTCACTATTCACGCGCGATGGTTTATTATTAGCGTATTTCATGTATAACTTTGGTGTTTCCATACCGATTTCTATTATTCTTTTTTATGGATTATATAATGTTAACTTTTTTTATTAGGGATGACTGAGAGTGTTATAAACGTAAGTAGACAAATATAATCAGAAAGCTTCGAACTGCTAAGCTATCGGGAGTTACACGTGTTATTGTGCGTCAATCATAAAAGATAGAATTATGCTGTCGTGGGATATTTTTTATATAATTTTAAGGAGAACATTTCCGTCATGGTTTCTGTGTAGCTTAAATGAAAAATATTAAATTAGAATAAATTAAATTGAATGGAATTATATTATATTGAATTGGGTTACATCGGATTAAATGAAATTGTTAGTTATAAGTTAAAATTTGTAATTGTATTATTTGTGTTTTTATTTAATTGTAATTTTAATATTGGGACTTAGTGCCTTATTAAAGAGAATTTTTTTTTAACCACACGTTGTTGCACACGCGACGGAAGCTTATAAAATGGAGTAATTTCTCCCGTTTTCCCAACATTTCCCTTCACTGCTCTGTTCCTATTGATTGTAGCGTGATGAAAAGTATACTATAACCAGCTCAGGAGTATGAAAAATAATTGTACCAAGTTTCATAATCCGTCGAGTAGTTTTTGTTTCTATAACGGTTATACAGACAGACAGACAGACAGACAGACAAAAATTTTACTGATTGCATTTTTGGCATCAGTATCGATCCCTTATCACCCCCTGATAGTTATTTTGGAAATATATTTCATGTACAGAATTGACCTCTCTACAGATTTATTATAAGTATAGAAGAAGATTGTATTTTGCATTAGAATGTGTTGTGTGTGCTTACACAAGCTTGTTAAAGTTTTGATACATAATCTGTATAATTTAAAATTCGCGCTTCCAACTATAGACATTTTTTGTATGCTGTGCTCACTACTAGGGTGGAACTTTGTAACGATAACGTGCATATTTCTCATAATTACAATAAAACTTAAGTAAATAAGTGTTTAAATCATTTTATTTTTTTCAATCTATCAATTTTTTTATTTAACACGGTGTACAAAGTTGTTTTACAGTTAGAGCATACATGTTTTGCTTATATTTAGGTTATTTTGTAAGTGGTTCCCGTCAAAAAATCTTTAATGCTGTAAAAATGATGACTGCCCAGCCATATGTACAGTTTTTTTTTTTAATAGTTTAATATTTAAAGTTTTCAATTCATTGGGAATTTTATTGAATATGCGAACACACATGGCTAAACAGCTTTTATTATATTTAGCCAGTCTTGGTAAATCATAGAAGCCTGTGAGAGTCCCGCCGGTTTCGGGGATAAACATCCTCTGGCTTTCTAAATAAGTCTTTATATTTCTTAACAAACATGCAAACTTCAAGGATATAGAGACAGGGTGGCGGTAATAAACCAAGTTCTTTAAAGATTGGCCTGCAAGATTCATCAGGTTGAAGCCCATATATCGCACGAATAATCGCTTATTTTGTGCAACAAATGCCCTGTTTTTCTCCGTACTATTTCCCCACATTACGAGCCCATAGCGTATTATTGATTCAAAATAAGCATGATAGGTAGTGATGGCAGTTTTAATGTTTGTTACATTTTTAACCTTTCTCAGTGCGTATACGAATTTATTTATTCTTTTACTTATATCATCTACGTGTGCTTTCCAGTTTATGTCCTGATCAATTATTACTCCAAGTTTGTTTGTATTACTTCATTAAGTTTTGGTATGTCAAGTTTCAAATTGTATTTATTATTGTTTGATTTATTAAATTGGATATAAACAGACTTATCTAAATTATTTTTTTAGTTATTCATGTCAAGCCATTCAATTAATTTGTCAATAGTATTGTTAATTTCTGTTTCATGGTCACAAAAAGTATTATTTTTTTTATCTGATGTCACTACAATGGAAATATCGTCGGCGAATAGTATGCATCAATAATGTCTGTGATGGAATTTATGTAAAGTAGGAACAGTATTGGGCCCAAGATACTCCCTTGTGGGACGCCATAGTTGTTGCATTTATACTCGGATGAGTATAATGTCACGACGTTGTTGTTATCTAATTTTGCAATAATAACACATTGCTGACGGTTGTTTAGATATGAAGATATCCCATCATGATATTGCAACAGGTTATGGGCCCAGAAGCCCTGTTAGTAGTAAAAAGTGCTAATAAAGTCAAGCCAGCAATTTTCCTAACCTAAGTGACACGCGGTCTGCAAAAATGTATTCCAACAATCCACTTGGATTAATTGAAAAGTTAACGGGCCGAGATAACTATTCTACGTGGAGGTTCACCGTAAAAACGTATCTCCAACACGAGGAATTGTGGGACTGTGTTGAGGGTGATGATGTAGATCCCAAGCGTGACACAAAAGCTAAGACAAAGATAATTCTTCTGGTCGATTCTACGAACTACATACATATCCAAGAAGTTGAAACTGCTAAGGCGGTATGGGACAATCTGGCCAAAGCGTTAGAAAGCTTAAAAAGACGAGCTTAAAGCCTTAGAAAGACGTTCACTGCTGGATATAGACCTCCCCCAAGTCTCCCCTGTCGCCACAACAAACGGTCCTGTCCGTTTCGCACCATCGCCCACCCGCGACCTTCACCAGGTCATCTTGGGTCACCTGGTGGGAGGCTTTCCAGTTCCAACGTTACGTCTTCCAGCACACGGTCGCCACTTCAGAACTTTTCGGCCCCATCGACCATCTGTTCTGCCCACTGCCACTTTTGTTTGGCGATCCTTCGGGCTATGTCGGTAACCTTGGTTCTCTTGCGGATATCAAGATTCCTGATTCGATCACACAAGGAAACTAAATCATAAATCATATTTATTTTTCAAAAAGGTTGTACATGTGTGTGAACTCTTTTACACGTCAAAATATTTTTGGTCATAATATTCTAGATAAGGCAAATGTTTCCTAGCTGACTACCCTGAGAGGAAATACCGAAACAAACTCAGAGTTCATAGTCTCTTTTAAAGTCCATACAATCGTGAATTTGTCAGTCATCATGCAGCTCAACTCAGAACTTTGAGGAGCTCAATGATCCGACGAACAATACCAAAGTAAGGACATTTGGGTAGGCCACAAAATGTACTCAACTCAAACTCCAAGCATTTCCCTCCCCATTGCCCTTTGAGGCTCCAGTGACTTTAAGACTTTAAGACCACGTTTCAGTTAAAACATCATATCAAATTATACTAAACGATGATGATGATTTTACTCAACCATTACTTATACTAAACTAACAAAAGACTAAAGTAGAGCATCAAAATATTCGTCCTCCACGCTGTCAGCTGGTAATGTACCCAAGAGACTGGCGGCATTGCCACGTTGAATGGCAATGCTTAATCTCTGCCCAAAGTAAAAGCCAGCTCTTGGGTCACGGGAAGTGTCAACCAGCCGTTTCGAAATTTCTTTGAAAAGGCTATGAGCACAAGGGCCCCACGGCCCTAGGGTTTCAACCCCAAACGGCTCGAAAATATAGTTACCAATAAGGTTACTATATTTACGCCGCTTGAGGTTTTCCGCAGCCGCAGCGGCAGCGCCAGCACAACACGATGAACTAGGAAGATGGGATGGCGCTTCAGTTTCATTCCAGACTTTGGTCTTGAGACACTGTCGTATGTGGGACGAGAAGATAGTACGCAACTTCCCGAATACTGCCCAGCCGAGTCGGTTAAGACTGTTGACCTCTTTCTTGAAGTTAGCTCTACCTAACTGGACCTTTTGTCCCAGGTAGATGTACTCATCTGCAACTCTTAGTGTATAGCCTCCGATCTTGATAGGAGTGGGTGCTACACGGGTATTTACCATGATCTTGGTATTGTCGTTGTGTTCATTTTAAGACCCACTCTTTCGGAACCTCTATTGAGGTCATCGAGTAATGTACTGAGGCCCTCCGTAGTCTCAGCCATGACGACTATATCTTCGGCAAATCGAAGGTGAGTGATGTAACTACTCGCCTAGCCTTCTCCAGTCCAAAACCTCGAAGAATCCTCCACTGCGGCCGTGAACAGTTTCGGAGAAATGAACCCTTCCTGTCGGGCTGACATGGTGACATTTTTTACAAAAATTTCAACACCTCGTTGTACCGATAGTCAATCTGACTCCGTTGGAGAGTGCAGCACAGCCCAAGTCTCGATAGAATCGATGGTTTTCTCGTAGTCCACAAAAACTAAGCAGAGGGGCAGATTATACTCTACGGTCTTCTGTATAACCTGCCGCAGCGTATGCCAGGATACAGGAATTGTTCGAAAGAGTTACCCGCGACCCTGGACAGCAAAAAAACTTTTTACAAAAAAATACAACCGACTTCCAAAAAAAACACTGCAAAGTAAAAAATAACTTTAATTTCGGAACTCGGTGTTTTTGTTACTTTCTTCGTATTTTGACACCGACTTCCGAAATTAAAGTTATTTTTTACTTTGCAGTGTTTTTTTTGGAAGTCGGTTGTATTTTTTTGTAAAAAGTTTTTTATTTTTCACTTTTTAGTGGTGCCCCACACCTAACAACACCACTGAAAAATCGCAGAAAAGCAAAATACGCAATTTCGATTATCAAAGAATCATCTAAATAGTCAAATTCCAGGTATTTCGATTTAAAATCCAAAGTTCGTAACCGATTTTGATATGATTTAAATGGGACCAATCTGCAAGTATATCCTTTCAGACAAAACAAGAATTTTTCAAATCGGTTCATAATTGTCGGAGTTACGAGGTAACAAACAAAAAAAAAAAAAAAGCATACAACCGAATTGATAACCTCCTCCTTTTTGTGAAGTCGGTTAAAAAGGTACTCAATTCGGCGGGTATTTTTTTGTATGTTCACCGATTACTCTGTGGTTTCTGATCCGATCTGTATGATTCTTTCTTAGTTCGTTGCGGCATACTTGCCATTTGGTCCCGTAAAATTTTAATTTGTTTGGCTTAGTAGTTTTTTATGAGCATTTTTGCTTATTTCAATTTCAGCGTAGACGAAGACGTCGTCAAAGTAAAATAAGAAAACTTTTTAGCAAATAAAAATACCCGACATCATTATTTACACATCAGGATCCATGTTTCTTGGAGACCATATTAAACTGCCTCTTGGCATACAATTTCTATGACGATCCTCACAGGTAGCCTGGTGACCTTTTTTTTAGTATGGAAATAATCAAAGACCCCTTCTATTCTGGGCGGTGCAGAAGGAAGTGTTAGACTCTTACAGTCTAAAACCCATTCGTGTTCCTCCAAATGTCCTTTGGTTTTCAGGGTCGCGCTAACTCTTTCTATTTCGCGACTCTGGCAGGCACTGGCCCTAGAGAGCCCTGTCAGGATTTAGAAACCTGTTATTATTATTGGAATCATCTAAACTAAATTCACTAATTTATTCATCGCTCGCAGAGATAGTCGATGGAGTCGAAAGGTCGACCGTTTCGGAAGACGAGGTGGTCCGATGACTTGACGAAAGCCGCAGGAAATCTGTGGATGCGAGACGCACAGGACCAGTCGATGTGACGACACGAGGCCTATGTCTAGGAGTGTAATTCTTTCGGCTGAAATGACGAATGGTGAAGTTAATTAATCCACCCTTATATAAAATTAAGAAAACAACGGGTTGCACTCCGGGAGTGCCGGCAGAACATTAACGTTGTGCATTTTTGTTTTTTTATTTATTTATTTATTAGGGACAAAAAACTTAACTACTTAACTTTACTTTATTTTTATGCTTTGAATTTTAATATTACATTTAATAATTCTCCGTATTGCACCTACCACTATTCTCTGCATCACCCAAAGGTTGACTGGTAGAGAATGCCTATGGCATTAAGTCTGCCTCTGTACTCTTTTTGTGCTGAAAGTGTTAAATAAATAAATAAAAAACTTTTTACAAAAAAATACAACCGACTTCCAAAAAAAAAAACACTACAAAGTAAAAAATAACTTTAATTTCGGAAGTCGGTGTTTTTGTTAGTTTCTTCGTATTTTGACACCGACTTCCGAAATTAAAGTTATTTTTTACTTTGTAGTGTTTTTTTTTTTGGAAGTCGGTTGTATTTTTTTGTAAAAAGTTTTTTATTTTTCACTTTTTAGTGGTGCCCTACACCTAACAACACCACTCCAAAATCGCAGAAAAGCAAAATACGCAATTTCGATCATCAAAGAATCATCTAAATAGTCAAATTCCAGCTATTTCGATTTAAAATCCAAAGTTCGTAACCGATTTTGATATGATTTAAATGGGACCAATCTGCAAGTATATCCTTTCAGATAAAACAAAAATTTTTCAAATCGGTTCATAATTGTCGGAGATATGAGGTAACAAACATAAAAAAAAAAAAAAAAAAAAAAAAAAAAAAAAACATACAACCGAATTGATAACCTCCTCCTTTTTGGGAAGTCGGTTAAAAAGAGATCTGGAGGATCACAGATGTGTTTTTGTGTGTAACGGGCAACGGCCGTTCCCAATAAACTATCCATCGCCAAATTGGTCTACTAAAGATAGAAAAACTCTATCTATCATCGGTTTTGATGTCCCAATAACATACTGATGGTTATGACAACTAACCGACCTACGCTATCTATCCGTGGGAGGGGCTATCGCTTACTACTTGTAGATATTACTATGAAATTGCAAGTTTATGCGTCCCAAATGTTAATGACATAAATAATGCCCTAATGCAAGTCCAAAATTGGTTTACGGAGAATAACTTGGTTCTAAATGAAAAGAAAACAAAGTGCATAAGATTTGCCTTACCTAATGTCAAAAGCAGTGATTGTGACATATTATTGAACAAGGAAAGACTAGAATTCGTCGATAAAACGGTTTTCCTAGGAATTACGCTTGACCCCAGGCTTCAATGGGGCCCTCATATAACATCTCTTTCCGGACGGCTAAGTTCAGCAGCATATGCTGTTAGAAAAATCCGCCAACTAACGGATGTCGATACCGCGAGACTTGTATATTTTAGTTACTTTCACAGTATCATGTCTTACAGTATTTTACTATGAGGACGGGCTGCAGACATCGAGTCTATTTTTATTCTGCAGAAAAGGGCTATCAAAGCGATATATAATCTCCGCCGGCGCCATTCTCTTAGGGAACTGTTTAAGATTATTAACATCATGACGGTACCTTGTCAATACATTTACGAAAACATCATGTATGTCAGAAAGAATTTACATCTTTTTAGTAAAAGAGGCGAGAGACATAATTATGGTACTAGAAATAGGGACCAGTTAGTTCAACCAGGCTTCAGACTGGCTAAAGTAGCCTCATCTTTCATGGGGTACGGTTTAAAATGTTATAATAAGATACCTCCCCATATATTAGAATTATATGAGACGAAATTCAAGTCTTGTATTAAACGCACACTATGCAGGCAAGCATATTATAAGTTGGGGGATTATATTGAAGATAAAAATGCTTGGCTGAATGCTGGTCCTGCTCCACAGCCACTAGGGAGCACAAACTAATCTGTAAATATTTCGGAAACATTGTTGGACCGGCTGAAGATCTGAAGATTGTAAGAAAAATTTGCATTGTGTAGAATCAACTTACTTAGCATTGTATAATTTCAGCCATTAACAGCACATGAGTGAGTACTGTGTACCTTTAACTTAAACTTTAATTATCAGTTTTAGGTATGTTTTTGACTTGAATGTACCCTGGCGGTTGGGAGTGTCATGCTCACTCAAAAGTCTAGCTGATGGTGGCGTATGCGTTTGATCATTTGGCTCCCTTCAAAATGGTTGAGCCGAACGGTGCTGGCGTATGCGTCATGTTCGTGAACGGGCGCCATCAGTCGGGACTGGTCATTTCTCAGATGCCATGGTTGATTTTAATTATTTATTTGAATTGTGCCTCTTTTATTACGGACGCTTTTATCCTGCTCGTCTTTTACATCGTTCTCACATGTATGTATAATTTCAACCCGATGTAAATAAATATTTGTAAAAAATTATTATTATAAAAGAGTGTCCGTGGAGTTTCTTGCACGTTCTTCTCCATAGAGATCTACGCTTTGGAACGTGCAAATAGCTTCAACTTTTTGGACCGACCGACCTTGTCAATTCAAAAGTGCCTGTAAATCGTAGCTGTAAATGGTTTAATTGAAATAAATTCTTGAACTTTGAACTTTGAACCAATCACTGACGTATAAATCATATGGACTTGAAACGTTTGACTATAGAAATAAACAATTATACAAATATCTATCATATCGACGCAAACATGTCAAAAAGCGTTTTGTCTCTTTTTAACTAGCCAAGAGCTGCATATGAAAAAAGAGACATCTATATGTTTGCCAAGGACTAAATTTGGCAACCCATTTGTGTGACGTCAAAATTATGCCTTTGCGTGGCCGGTCGCCATTTTAGTTGCCCAAAGTACTCTGTGGTTTTATGGTAGTTGTGCTGTCAAACAGTTGTTTGCTTACAATATTTTTGTTGTTTTATAATACGTCGAAAGCTAGGTTTTTTTTTGTGTTCTGGCTTTGGAAAATAAAAGGAAAATCATGCCATCGTGTTGCATAATACAGTATGGTGCGAGGAAAAACAAAAATCAGCCTAATTTGACTCTGCACAGGTTAGTTACTAGTTTTCACTAATCCAGTTGAATATTGTAGAATTTTGTGTAATGTATTGTTACCAGATGATCTTTTTAAAGATTATTGAAACCTGTATCATATTTGTATGGCTTATAATTACGTTATTATTTTCTTAATTTCGTAGTATTGTTTACATACAATTTTTATTCGTCTTAGTTAGTGATGTGCGATGTTCGCATCGCATACGTTAAGTATCGATTTCAGACAGATTTCCTGGAAATGAAATTTTCAAAAATAAATGGATAGTTTAAGCTATTGGTTCTGAAAATATAAACCATAGACATAAAATGTGGCATATCTGCTCCCTGCACTTTGATGAATCTAGTTTTAACAGAACCCTCGATGTGATGAGGTTACATGATGGCACAGTGCCCACATTGAATATACTGGTATGTTTTTAAACAAAAATTGTATAGCAATTAGTAGGATGGTATGGATTAGTAGGATAAATTTATAATATTAGTAGGATGTAAATTATATGTATGTAAAAATAAATAAATGGTGTTGTAAATAATTATTGTTGACTTTTAATTAAAACCCTATTTCATCGGTATGTTAGAAAATATACTTAGGTGATGGAGACGTCCGTGCCGGGAGCCCATCGCGGATACAGCGTCATTTTTTTTCTTAGATTTGTTCCCTCCATCCCGTCTCGAATGTCAACCTAACGCAAGGCTTTAGAATAACACTTAGGTACATTTCATTTGAATTTTCAAAAACTTATTCGATGTACCTTGTTTCTTATCTTAATAATGGCAATAGATACATATTTAGGGGGTATGTGGTACAGAGACTTAAGTCCCGCAAACCCCCATTGAAAATTAAATATTGAAAACCTTCTCCTTTTTAGAAGTCGGTTAAAAAGATAGTGATTATCTAATTTTAGTTTAGTTATTGAACAAGAGAATCGGCAACAATGTCATTCAAACTAAACATGTACGCAAAATATTAGCCTAAATCAAAAACCGGGAAGTAGGTCAAAGATAACTTTTCAGATTTGTTCACATAGATAGTTATTTTGTTGTACAGACGCCAGCACATCAAGGTACTCGAAACTGTCAAATTATTCCAGTAAAATATCTCTTATAAAGTTGAAAAACTAGTTGTCAGATTGTTGTAGCACGATGTGCTGGCGACTGTACAAGTTAAACTGAGAAAAATGTGCTAAAAATACCCGTTGAAATTGTACCGTGACATTTTGAAAACATTCTAACAATCTTTTATCGATGTTATTGTAAAGAAATATCGACATGGGCTGCCCTATTAGCCGCCGCTATTTTACCATCCCAGCAAAGTGTAGGTAGCTAGAGCTACGTTATTTTTATAGGTATGCCCAGTCCATATGATTTATACGCATTGAGATAAAAACTTATTAATAACATTGAGTTGAATATCGATATCAGATGCGCATGTTGCTCGCAGTTACAACCCTACGAAAGGCAGCCATTTTATGTGCCCAAGTCAGTGGTAGGTAAACACGTTTTTTTTGTAGGTATGCCCAGTCCATATGATTTATACGTCAGTGGTCCCAATATAATTTTGACAGCTTTCTGTCAGTAATGTCAATACTAAAGATAACCAAATTAGTCAATCCGTCGAAAAGCAAGGTTAAGCAGGGATAAGACATATTTATTTAAAACTGCAGTGTCTTCATCATTCCTAATAATGTCTGAGACTAGTAAAAGTGATTTATCTATGTTAATGGAATTATCTGATTGGGACAGTGATTTTGAAGATGAATCCCAGAAAAACTACAAGACTTGCGTAAACTATATCGAAGGGGTATCTTGATCCGTAGGTTTCGGCTCCTATTTTCTTCCCGTAGTGTTGCCTCTTCGACGGCAGTGCTGCGACTGCGACCGACCAGATTTTTTTTTTTTCGGTCGGGCCACTCGCAGTTCACCCCATCTGAGGGACGGAGACTGCAGAACCGGTCTATAACGACTGAACCGAAATTCGGCGTGTGCGTTCGCCCAGCGGAATGTTGTTGAATTAAAAGATTTTAATTATGCAGATATTTAGTGTATGACGTCGTATAATTGTGTATGGTATAAAAAAATTTGTGCACGCAGCCATTGTGGAGAAATTCACCAAAAACTGATTCCGCTGGGCGAACGTTGTCCTGGCGGAACTTTTTTTAATCCATAGACTTTAGAAGAAAAGAGATGTGTCCAAAAATTAGTGTGTATTTGTGTGTAATTGTGTATGTATGAATAAAATTAGTGCATGCATAAACTTCGGAGAAATTCAAGTTTCCGCTACGCGAACGTTTGGCCATTACCTAGTTTTCATATAAAGCGCTTACATAGAGAGCTGTAGATTTTTACATAAGTTGTTTTGAATTTGTTTATATTTGTTTAAAAAACAGATTTAGAAAAAATCGTAGGGCTTAAAAGATAAAAATATAAACGTAAAATACGCTTATTAGGTCTTAATTCTTAAAGTATGCACTTTGGGGTCTAGATTTTCACGTTTATACAAACCTTGTAAGTGTCTGCAACATGTTGCCAAGTATCAATGATGTTCCGTTAGTAATTAAAGAGTTATAGGACAATTTACCATGAATTGATCACTGTTTACAAAGCAGTCAAATATCACGCCGTTCTAAAGGAATTGCATGGTAAAATGTATGCGAATAATTAGTGTATTCATTCAACTATTCACATGCAAAATTTCATGTCATTAAACTCAGTAATTAAAGAAAAACAATTATAATACTGACGAAGCATCGAAAACCTACATAACCCGACCAAGTTCGGATGGCTACAAAAAAGCGGCCGTGCCATATATCTTAGAAACGTTCTTAACCTTGCAATATAGTATTTATTAATATGGTACAGTTACGTACACAAGCGTTAGGAAAAAATAAAACAATTGCATTTCTTGAATGAAAATTATTTTTTTAATAATAACGCCACTATCTACGATAAAAATAAATCTTCAATTAACAAGTACTTCTCTATTTAAATATTCGAGTACAAAAATATTTTTAATTACATATAATACTTAATTATGTAAGTAGGTAATTATGATAACGTTAACAAACGCTTGCAACGACAGCAATAGACTTAAATGTGTTTTAACTAAAATAGGTTTAATAAACGATTATGAATATAAGGGTAAGTATAATATTTCGAGCTTCAATAAAAATTAAAATCACATCACATAACTAGACTATTCAGTTGTTTAGATTTGATCAACATTAAAAAAGTGCTTATTAACTAAAACATTGGTATAAAAAAGGTATTTTCAAGAAAATATTCTTAAATGAGTAGCAAATACAGTAAATAACCTCAACATACATAAGTCACTACCAGTACAATGGTATACATCAATTATTAAAAAATCGATTCAAGAAGTAGTTTTTTTTAAGTTATTAGATTGTTTGATCCACTAAAGTTGCAAAGGGGAACGCTCGTGCATGCCTAGTCCATTGGTTAAATCCTACTAATATTATAAATGTGAAAGTTTGTATGTTTGGATGTTTGTCCGTCAATCACGCAAAAACGGCTGAAGGGATTTGGATGAAATTTGGCACATAAGTAGATCACATCCTGGAATAACACATAGGCTACTTTTTATCCCGGTAAAATACATGACCTAATGGAGACAGAGGAAGAAGTGGAAGTCCAAAGTTTCTGCTACCTTAGTACTTCAGATTCAAAAGTACCAGGAGTACAGAAACATGTTGAAATTTTTTACCGGTCTAGAATTTTGTTACGAGTGCTAAAAGATTCACCAGTACCAGTAGACCAACAACATGTAAAATTATTTTTGGGAAAGATTTTTTTTATTAGCCAGAGCAGAAACGTGTCGAAGGTATTTTCGACATTGGAATTCCGAGCGCTACAGATTCACAAGTACCAGGAGAGCAGAAATATCTCGGAAGTTTTATTTGGGCTTAAATTATGAGCGCTTTAGATTCACAAGTACCAGGAGATCAGAAATATGTCGAAGCATTTTCCGCGCTGGAATTGTGAACGCTATATTTTCACAAGTACTAGGAGAGCAGAAACATGTCGAAGTATTTTCTGTGCTGAAAATTATGAACGCTATAGATTCCCGAAAATAAACAGGAGAGCAGAAACATATCGATTTTATTTTCGGGGCCGGAATTGTGAGCGGTTAAGTTAAAAAAATACCAAGAGATCAGAAACATGTCGAAGTTTATTTTCGGGCTAAATTAATGAATTCTAAAGATTCACAAGTACCAGGAGAGCAGAAACGTGTCGAAGTATTTTCGGGACTGCAATTCCGAGCGCTACAGATTTACAAGTACTAGGAGAGCAGAATCATGTCGAGGTATTCCGAGGCCGGAATGTCAAGCGCTACAGATTCACGATGACCAGGAGAGCAGAAACGTCTCAGACGCTTTTATGGGGCTTAAATTATGAGCGCTTTAGATTCACAAGTACCAGGAGATCAGAAATATGTCAAAAATTTTCCGCGCTGGAATTGTGAACACTATATTTTCACAAGTACTAGGAGAGTAGATACGTCGTACTTTGATATGTTTCACGAGTACCAGGAGAGCAGAAACGTCTCAGACGCTTTTTTGGGGCTAAAATTATGAGCGCTTTAGATTCACAAGTACCAGGAGATCAGAAATATGTCAAATATTTTCCGCGCTGGAATTGTGAACGCTATATTTTCACAAGTACTAGGAGAGCAGAAACATGTCAAAGTATTTTCTGGGCTGGAAATTGTGAACGCTATAGATTCCCAAAAATAACCAGGAGAGCAGAAACATGTCGATTTTATTTTCGGAGCAGGATATGTAAGCGGTTAAGTTTAAAAATACCAGGAGAGCAGAAACATGTAGAGGTATTCCGGGGCCATAATTACGAGCTATACCAGATTCGGCGCCGGAATTTTGAGGGGTTATGATACAAAAGTAGGTACCAGTAGAACAGAAACACGTCATGTATTTTTGGGGCTGAAATTGTGAGCGGTTGGGATTAATAAGTACCAGAAGAACCAAAACATGTTGAAGTAATTTTGAGGCTGCAAATATGAGCGCTAAAGATTCACAAGTACCAGGAAAACAGAAACATGTTAAGTAATTTTGAGGCTAAAATATGACAGAAACGTGTTGAAGTTTTTCTGCGCTGGAATTGTGAACGCTATAGAATTACAAGTACCAAGAAAGCAGACACATGTCGAAGTGTTTTCGGGGCAGGAATTGTGAGCAGTTTGGATTCAAAAGTAACAGGAGAACAGGAACATGCCGAAGTTTTTTCCGGGCTGGCATTATAGGCGCTAAAAATTAACAATTACCAGGAGACCAGAAACATGTCGCAATATTTCTGGGGCTGGAATTGTGAGCGGATAGGATTCTAAAGTACCAGGAGACAAGAAACATTTCAAAGTATTTTTTCGACAGGAATCGTGAGCGCTTAAGATTCAAGTTTAAGTACCTACCAGGAGATCACAAACATGTCAATGTAATTTCGGGGCTGAAATATTACTTTCAGCGCACCGAGGAGACTCACAATATCTGGATACCTGAATCATGAAGTTGCAGTTCCAAGGATAAGACAATGAGGCAAAAAAGTTGCGCGGCAGTTCTAAAGTCTACGCAGACGAAGTCGCGGGAAGTAGCTAGTAGTGTAATAAAAGCTACAATATGATAAATATTTACCTAAACAGTAGTAGGTACTTACATGTGGTAATTATTTAATTTCCCTAAGGGGTCTTGGGAGGGGGGGGGGGATACTTAGTTAGAATCCTGATCCGTGAAATCTTCAATAGAAATTAGTTGTATGAATTTTATTTGCCTTAAATAATAGGTATATCTAGATTATATCTAAAGTCTCAAAAGCATACTTAAATAAAGTACCTACGTAAATAGTACCTACTTTCTGTCATAGTCAAATACATTTAAAAAGTAGGTGTACAAAAATAAATGACATTATTATATCGAAACAACATTTGTGTTATCACCTATACCAATTCAATACCGATATTATACTGTAAATTTTGGGATGTTACCTAAATATATTGAACGGCCGCTTTTTTGTAGCTATTCGAACTTGGTCGGGTTATGTAGGTTTTCGATGCTTCGTCAGTATTATAATTGTTTTTCTTTAATTAACTACGGAATTTAATGACATGAAATTTTGCATGTGAATAGTTGAATGAATACACTAATTATTGGCATACATTTTACCATACAATTCCTTTAGAACGTCGTGATATTTGACTGCTTTGTAAACAGTGATCAATTCATGGTAAATTGTCCTATAACTCTTTAATTACTAACGGAACATCATTGATACTTGGCAACATGTTGCAGACACTTACAAGGTTTGTATAAACGTGAAAATCTAGACCCCAAAGTGCATACTTTAAGAACTAAGACCTAATAAGCGTATTTTACGTTTCTATTTTTATCTTTTAAGCCCTACGATTTTTTCTAAATCTGTTTTTTAAACAAATATAAACAAATTCAAAACAACTTATGTAAAAATCTACAGCTCTCTATGTAAGCGCTTTATATGAAAACTAGGTAATGGCCAAACGTTCGCGTAGCGGAAACTTGAATTTCTCCGAAGTTTATGCATGCACTAATTTTATTCATACATACACAATTACACACAAATACACACTAATTTTTGGACACATCTCTTTTCTTCTAAAGTCTATGGATTAAAAAAAGTTCCGCCAGGACAACGTTCGCCCAGCGGAATCAGTTTTTGGTGAATTTCTCCACAATGGCTGCGTGCACAAATTTTTTTATACCATACACAATTATACGACGTCATACACTAAATATCTGCATAATTAAAATCTTTTAATTCAACAACATTCCGCTGCGCGAACGCACACAAATTCGGCTCTGCTTATATACGGCCCGTCGTTACCTTACTGAGAACCGTGATTTTTGGACTCGATTCGTGTGTAATTTTTACTTTGAGCCGGAACCTTTGGAGCCTTTATTTATTGTTTTTCAAATGAAACCCTTACAATATATATATATATATTTGGATTCCTTAAACCTTATTCTATAACATGGAACACAAATTGTATCAATATCCTTACATGACAAAAAGTTTCTAGAACAAAAACCTCTAATTTTACATCATAACAAAGTTTTCATTACTTATACATTTTTGAAAATATCTCGAAAACTATAAGTCTTATCAACTTAATTCTTTCTGCAAAAGTGGTTTTGGGTCGGGACCTTTATTTTAATACCAATTTCAAAACGCTATCACTTAAAAATAAGAGGTCCAAATAAGAGGGGATACGGAACCGCTGGTCCCGGAGGACGCGCATCACCCAGCGCTCGGGGTGACACTCAGTGTGCCGCGGCCGGCGGCGCGCGCGACTGTGGCGAGCTCGCCGCCGCCACTCGCACTTGCCTCACATGAATCACCACCTCAGTGGAACTTTAGGAAAGCTGATTTCGAGCA
Source organism: Ceramica pisi (assembly GCA_963859965.1). Taxonomy (NCBI): domain Eukaryota; kingdom Metazoa; phylum Arthropoda; class Insecta; order Lepidoptera; family Noctuidae; genus Ceramica; species Ceramica pisi. The sequence goes on from OY982554.1 coordinate 13,016,010, forward strand.
GCTATATGCAACTATTGCAGGGTTATCGTGGAATGAGGTTCTCGAAACAAGTGACGTTGACAGGGCCGTAGAGGTATTTTACCAAAAAGTACACGATTGTTTGCGTTTACACGTTCCGCTAAAAAAGCAGAGGAAGCTTGGCTCGAGGTATCAATATCCAACATGGTACACTCCAGAGATAATACAGCATATACAGTTGAAGTATACGTTTCTCAAAAAGTCGAAGGAATCTTCAACTAATAATGAGTACCTACTACAAATCGATGTTTAAATATTATAGGCAATTTGTTAAATCATTGATAAAGATGGCCTACGATAGCTACATCAAGAGAGCAGAGATGGATATAAGTAGGGACCCGAAGAAATTCTGGTCTTTTGTAAGGGAGCAGCGCTCATCCCGGCAAAACTGCCAGGAGTATGAGTACGGGGGTAGAATGGTAACCGGGTCGGACGCTGTAAATGCTTTCGCCAAGTATTTTAACTCAGTATTTCTTCCCGAAAAACCCGTACTGTCTCATGAAATCGCGGAGCGCGAGGAATCTGTTGCGTCTTCATCCCGCATTGCGTTGGACAGTGTTAGCAGTAAGGATTTGTGGTTGGCTATTAAGCGCTTGAAACCCAATTCATCCACTGGACCTGATGGTATTCCTCCTTTTATAGTAAAGGACTGTATTAATGTTTTTAGGGTACCTTTGTTGTTTATTTTTAATCTCGCTGTTGATAGTGCGACTTACCCTACGTTTTGGAAACTCTCCCGTGTGACTCCCATACACAAGGGCGGCTCGAGGTCGTCTATCTCAAACTACAGGCCCATCGCCGTCCTTTCGGCCTTCGGTAAGATGTTCGAGTCTATATTGAACCGACACATAGCCAGACAGATTCGAACGCAACTGAGCGAGTGCCAGCATGGTTTCAGGGAAGGTAGGTCAACTGCAACGAATTTAGTAAACTTTGTGGATTATGCTGTCACCGAGATGGACAGCAGTAAACAAGTAGATGCAGCATACTTTGATTTTAAAAAGGCTTTTGACCGTGTCCATAATGATGTGCTATTGCAAAAATTTTCAGCCATAGGATTCACACCTAAACTTTTGAAATTGTTTTGCAGCTATTTTGATAACCGTAAGCACTACGTACAACTCGCCGGTTACCGCTCTGAACCATATTTTACACAGTCTGGTGTGAGTCAAGGAAGTACAGGGGGTCCAACCCAATTCCTTATCATGGTCAATGACTTGCCGAGGGTCATTGAGACGGCGAAATGCCTCATGTTTGCGGACGATCTCAAAATTTATATGGGTATAGGAACTGCGGCTGACTGTGATGCGCTCCAGCGGGATATCGACAATGTGGTTGCCTGGAGTAGCCGTAACCGTCTAGAATTTAATACCTCTAAGTGTAAGACGATAACATTTTCACGTAGTCGCTCACCGCACGTCTATACGTACAGCGTGTCGGGCACCCCGCTCGAGCGCGTCACGACGATCCGCGATCTTGGTGTCATGCTGGACACCGAGCTGACCTTCAATGACCACATTACTGATCTGTGTAAGCGGGCACACCAATCCCTCGGGTTTGTCTTGAGGCAGTCGGCTCGGTTCACTAGCAGGCACGCAATTGTTGCAATTTATTTCGCATTTGTCCGCAGCAAGCTCGAATTTAATTCAATTGTATGGGATCCACACGAGGAAAAGTATAAACTCCTTTTGGAGCGAGTACAGCGTAAGTTCTGTAGGTACCTATATAAAAAAATATATGGGTATTATCCCTACTTGTATCCTTCTCTGTTTGTGTCAGGAATGGTGGGTATTGATACCCTCGAGTTGAGACGTAAATGTGCACTCCTTTTGCATTTCTTTCTGCTGCTAAACGGCAAAATTGACAATCCTGCGGCTTTGTCGCGTTGTGGACTATTTGCGCCAGCCCAATACACGCGACTACGCTCACGCCCTCTGCTAGCGGCTCCCAGAGTTCGGACTCGTACCGCACAACACGCGGCAACAAACCAAGCGGTGTCTTTGCTCAACACACTGACTGCTCAGAATCCGGATGTAGATGTATTCCACTCCAACGTGCGTCAATTCTTGAAAATTTGTAAGGATTGTTTTAGTACTTAGATTATTTTGACTATTTTTTATTATTTTGATTGTTTTTTATTAATTTGTATTGACTATTTTTTATTATTTTGATTTTTTATTTTTTTTATTATTGTTTTGATTATTTTCTATTGTTTTTTTATGATTTTGATTATTTTTTATTACTTTTGATTATTTTTGATTGTTTTTTGATTAATTTTTATTGATTATTTTTAATTATTGTACCATTTTTATTATTATTTTTGATTATCCCATTGATTTTGTTGACTCTCTGCACGTGTTGGTTTTTACTGTGAGTGCAGAGAGTAATTGAATCACATTTTCAATCTAAATTTCCTTACAAACTATCAAAATTCGTTTATAAGGAAGTTTTCGTTTATTAGACTTTCATTAGACCTAATACAACACAAAAAAAACACACACGCACACAAACACACACACGCACACACACACTTTATACATAAATACAACTTATAACACTAATTAAAAGGTAATAAAGCATAATCTCATCAAATTAGTCAAATAATTATGGGAGGGCTGGATAGCTGAGCTCATCTACCGATGTCAATGGATAGTTAGACGTTACCATCACTTGTGGGACGTAAAGTAAGAATAGATAGAAGTCTACTATTTATCGTCGATAACAAGATATCGCTCACTGAGGTTAGGTTATTGGGAACGGCCGTAAGAGTATGTGGTCTATGGTGTTGAAACCTTTTAGGAATCCGGCTTGTTCGAGAGGCTGGAAGTTGTCAAACCTGCGTACGAGAAGGTTCATAATGACTCTGGAAAACAGCTTGTAGACACGGCTCAGAAGTGAGATGGACCTGTAATTCTTAAGAACGACATTGTCGCCCTTCTCAAAGAAGAGTATAGCTACACCTCTGCTCCATGCCTGTGGCGTTTTCCTCTCGAGTATGACGGAATTGAACTGTTCCTGAAGGGCCTTAAGGACCAGTTTTCCACTCGTCTTTAGGAGTTCGGCCTTATTGTTTTTAAACTGCTATAGAGCCATCCTTATCTCATACAGGCTAACGTTTAGGTCGATAGCTAGATTCGTAGCGGGTTTAGTCATTGAAGTGTATAACTGTCTAAAGTAGTAGTAATAGGTGGGGCGGCTATTTATTACAACAATGACTTTGAATATTAGGTACGTAATGAGTCTCTTCGTGAGCTCGATTTGCCGCCCCCTTGGACGTGCCGCCCGCGTGCGGTGCACGCCTTGAGCCGGGTCCAGACATGTATCATTTGCCCGATCCGATCACCGTATCCGTATCGTCGACGCGTATCATGATCGCATATGTGGACGGGTAATGATATACGTATCATGATACGGGATCTCGATACGCCGTTATGATACGGCCCGTCCCATGTCGTGTCGGTTTTTGTCCGATCATCAAAGGTGATACAGATACGGACGTGGCGTGGGTCAGTCTGGACGCGTCATTATGTGTTGAAATCTTAGGTCTCTCATCAAAGCTCTTCCTCCAAGTCGGTTTCTGTTTCAAAATAATTCTGTTTGCCACCATCGTCTCTGTTTTGGTTTTGAGGTTAGAATGTTGTGAATGACAATAAAACAGGCACATGAAATTGCTAAATTCTCGTACATTTCAACCAACTGCGACGACATGTTTGATCGAGAGCAGAAACTGAACTGGGCAATTTGATACGCGATCATGACTATTGTGAAGATACGGATACGGAGCAAATCGGAGGCGTCCACAACTTGATACGGGGCTTGATACAATACGCAGATACGGATACGGTGATCGGATACGGTGATAGGATCGGTCAAATGATCATGTCTGAACCCGGCTTTGCACGCCCGCTTACGGCGGCCCTGCCGTTAACTTAAAATTATTAACGGCGGCGTGCGTTGGCAACTAACAAGTATTGTGTGCCAACTCGCCCCGGAAACTATGACCTATCAGTGGAGCATTTTTGCGGAAATACTTATTATAAGAAAATAATTTATAAAAAACTTTTGTAGTCGGTTGTATTTTTTTGTAAAAAAAAAATATTTTTTACTTTTTAGTGGTACCCCACACCTAACAACACCACTGCAAAATCGCAGAAAAGCAAAATACGCAATTTCGATTACTTGGATGACATAAAATCATCTTAGACGAATTCCAGCTATTTCGATTTAAAATACAAAGTTCGTAACCGATTTTCATAAAATTTTAATGGGACCAATCTGCAAGTATATAATTTCAGATGAAACAAGAATTTTTCAAATCAGTTCATAATTGTCGGAGTTATGAGGTAACAAACATTAAAAAAAAAATGAAAGGTGTCAAGGGACACCCGGATGGAACGAAGTTCCTTTTATTTATTAAGTACAAAAAACCTGTATACACTCAACAAAAACACATTAGTATCTAATATCCTATGAATTTTTGACTTTGACTTTGACTTTGACCTTGACCTTGACCTTGACTTCGACTTCGACTTTGACTAACGAATTTGAATACTAGCATGCTTTCTATAAGAGAGAGAGACAGACAGAGAAACATGCGCACGCCGCACGGCTTACAATAGCAAAAAGTGTCATGCCAACTTTTCGTGAGAATTTTTTCCGTCCAGCCCCCTTTCACAACGCGCGATAAGGAACTTCGTTCCAAAAAAAAAAAACATACAACCGAATTGATAACCTCCTCCTTTTTGGGAAGTCGGTTAAAAATTGGCCTAAACAAAACCTACTATTTAGGTAAGTGTTTTTGGTTTTGTATCATTTGAACAGTCTTGTAGTCTTTACTCGCATAGGTTGTTCATTAGTATAGTTTAAATATGAATTGTTTAACCTGTGGATAACGGTGTGAGTTTCACATTCATATAATATCTTTGTTTATATTATTTGCGCAGATATAATGTGTTACTGTTTGTTTGTCCCTAATAAATAAATCATGTTTTTTAACACCGACCTCCAAAATTAATGTTATTTTAAAGGTTTGCGTAGGTACCTCGTTTCGTAGAAGTCGGTTAAAAATCTGTAACAATACGATTGGAAAAAAGTTTATACTTATTAAAACATTTTACTCTATCATTTCACATATTCATATTTCCCTTTAGATTCTACCGTAACAAATATGAAATAGGAGGAAATAGGATTGAGTCGGGCGATTCTAACTTTTTCTTATTTAAGGAGGGGGACATCAAAAACTAGCAAAAATAGTCTTGCCAGGTCTTGCCTAATAAAGGAAGTCGATAGCGAAGTCGGGTCCAGAGGCCTTAGTGTGAGTTTTTTCGACTCACGTTCGAACGCGTTCGATTGCGAGCGCGTTAGAATTTAGTATGGGAAATTAGGTTCTACGAGCGACCACCAGGTGGCACTATAACTAAATTCCCATACTAAATTCTAACGCGCTCGCAATCGAACGCGTTCGAACGTGAGTCGAAAAACTCGCACTAAGGCCTCTGGTCAGTATACTTGTTCAGTAAATTTAAATACTCATTTAAACAACATTGTTTGATTATGGAAATTGACTGATACTTTTTTATAATTATCATCCTAAATGTTCATACAAATATGGAAAAGTGTGATAATGAATTATGAAAAGAATAATACATTTTATTTTATACTTATAACTTGTTTCAATCAATGGGGTTGGCAACTGTCAAAGTGGCGCTAGCGTAGTTTGTTCCCAAAACATTGCCTTTTCATATGGTCAAATACAGAAAATAATTTCAAACAGTTACAATGACGCGCTGTATTGTCTCTAAATGCTCTGAAATTGGAACGCATCAAACACCGAAGGATTTAAAAATACGAAGGCTTTGGTTTAAAAGCTATCCGTCGTGAAAAAATATTTACGAAAAGTACGAGGTTATGGGGTAGCTAAACACTTTGTAGAAAGTGATTATGAAATAACACGTAATACACAGGCAAGCTGATCATAAATAAAGGCTTGACTATTACTTTTTTCAATTATCCGTACACTCCTCATCCTATAATATTTCGTACCTGCCTGTGTGATTTCAATGTTAAAAATCACTTGTCCGATCAATCGAAATCTTGCCAATCAATCGCCCGTCGTTCTACAAAGATTCTATACTATGATTATGGCTTGTTTGTTGAATTTAAAAACAAAAGTCCAAAATCTTTCAATAAAAACCGCTTTCTTTCCTCGTAAGGGAGCTCCACGTTTTTTAAGTTTTTCTTTCAGTTCCTTGACTCACCAGTTAGAAAACATGATGTATAATTATGTGCTCCACTTATTTTAATTGTTTTACAGTTGCCTTTCAGTTACAAAGTAACGAATTTAGACGTTAAAACTGCAACTAACACAACATAAAAAAATAACAAGGGAACAAACTATGCTAGCGCCATCTGCTTTCAGCTTGCACCGGCCAACCCCATTCCAAAAAATCACGGAATTATTCCGTGCAAAAAATAGTAACTGGGCCATGGGATGGGAGAGTTTGACTTGGATATCAGGGAATTTCAAAAATTTCGTTGGCAACACTGACAAAACAATGTTCTGTGCATGTTCTGTGTCTGTGTTTTACTATTACTTTACTAGTTTACTTTTACCGCTAGGATAATTGTGTTCTGTGACTTTTACCCACTGACGTATAAACAGTGCTTTTACCCACTGACGTTTATACCTACGTCAGTGCTTTTACCACACTACATACGTAGTATCTCTATGTAGTCTGTGCACTCCACAGAACACCACAATAAAATAACCTAACCTAGCGGTCACTACCAGCGTTGCCAGTTTAGTGATTTTGTCACTAGATTTAGTGAATTTTTGGAGTTGGACAGTGATATTTTGAAAAAAAAGTCACAGAAAAATTATTTGATGATTTTTAGTGATATTTATCGAATGTTGTGTTTTGGATCCAGTTTATAGTAAAATAAACTACTGTTTATTTGTTGATATACAACTCTGCACTTCATACAGAGCAGACGTATTGAAAATTATTTAAAATAATCAATTATTTAATTGTGACCTAGTTTGTAGTTTCGTGACTCATTCTACGATGTTAGGTACTCACATACCAAAATAAACATAAATGGAAAGCAGTCCGTTTAACAGGAGTGCGAGAACCGCTCGCACTCCACCACCTACACCAGGAGCTGCATATGCAGAGAGTCCTAAACCACCACCGGCACAAAGAGAGGAAATGGAAGTAGTCGCAACTGCTGAGATCCAGAACTGGCTTGGGAGCATTGAGAGCTGCTTGAATGATATCTGCAGTACCACAGCTGAAGGTAAGCTGAACTCAGAGCAAAAACAGAGAGTGAGCACTCTATGCCGCAAAGTCGCCCACGGAACTTCGCAAATGGCCTGCCTTTACCAGTCCTTGAAGAGCAAGGCCATCCTCGCCCAAACCACCATTAAGTCTCTGGAGGAGAAATTGGAAATATCGCAGCAGATCAAAAACCTGGAGCTAAAAATAGCGGAGGTGCCGAAACCAGCCCCAAGTAATACCTTTGCAGATATGGTGAAGAAAGGCAGCAATGACTACATCAGAGCACCAGCAAACCATAATGCAGTAGCCATCTATCCCGTGGACAAGCAGAAATCCAGTGATGAGACCAAAACACTGGTACAACAACTTATCCGCCCTGAGGAAATGAAACTACACGTAAGAGGTCTTCGTAAGACGAGGAACGGAGGAGTTATTATCAGCACTGATAACAAAGAAGATGTTGAAAAACTGAAACGCTCCGTGCAGCTTACTTCCTCAGGTTTTACGATGGACGAGCCCCAAAAAAGGAAACCGAAAGTCGTAATAATAGGTGTGCCCTCGAACATGCAGGAGACCGAAGTGTTTACTTGCTTGTTCAACCAAAATCTTGCAGACAAACTGGAGAATGCTGACCTGCAGAACTTTTTATCCGCTGTCAAACTAAGCCATAAATCAGGTAAAAAAGACTCTGAGACCTGTAACTACGTAGTAGAAGTCACTGCAGTAATACGGAAAGCCCTAATTTCAAAAGACCGCGCTTTTATTAATTGGTCATCCTGTCCTGTAAGAGATTTCACACTAGTCACGCGCTGCTACAAGTGTCAACAGTATGGCCACGCGGCCAAGTCATGTCGGGAGGCTCATCACACCTGTGGTCACTGTGGGGAACAAGGACACTCCATCCAGAACTGCCCGAAGAAAGAGGCCGAACCAAAATGCGCCACCTGTCTACACTTCAAAAAGCCAGACAACCACAAAACTGGAGATAAAGAGTGCCCAGCCAAACAGCAAGCGGAAAAGAGGTACATCAACTCAATTGACTATGGAGGCGCCTAAGAGCGCCGCACAATTAGGGTATTCTCTTTGCCTTTCTATTTTTTTTTATTTCTAATTTTTTATTTTCTTTTTATTTTTTATTGTTGATTACCATGATAAATAATTTAAATAATGAATTAGATCAATTCTCTGTTTCTGAGTCAAAATTTTGTGAGGTTGAAGAATGCAAACCATATCTTTCTTCTTACAGACATACACTAACCATTCTGACCCAAAATATACGGAGTATATTTCGTAATTATAATGATTTCAATACTTTACATTACAGCAACGACTAAACATAGATAGTGACTTTATTGTTCTAACAGAATGTTGGCTTTCTAAACAGTACAAAGTGCCACTAATGCCGGGATACAGTATTTATCAAAGTAATATTAATTACTAGCTGACCCGCGCAACTTCGTCTGCGTCACATTTTCCATTACTGCTCCGCTCCTATTTGTCTCAGCGTGATTATATATATATATATATATATATATATATTATCTCGGCAAGCGTTGCTTAACCTTGAAGATCGACGTGTTCGGCTGATATAGTTTAGCCACATTGAAACATAATACCAAATATTCATCTCTTCTGTTAGTAAAACAGTTTACTTATGGATACAGGTAACTCCGGACTCCGGAGGAGACTCTCCTCTCCTCCCAGTAAATCGAAAAACAATCTAGTAATTCAATCAAATCCATACTTCCATAGCTAATTATTTCAACATTGTACGTCTTCAAGTTAAACAACATAAAACATGGGGCTGACCTTATGCTACTGCGGAGAATCTTAACACCGCGATTCAGAAAAACGCGTCATAAGTACAACGCCATCTATCGATCTACAACGTAACTGAACTGTCTTTATGCTCATAACTACTCATAAGTTCAAACTTAGAAGCTTACACGTTACGATAAATAATGATAATGTAATAACATATAAACATTATGTGTTTAATTAAAAAATAACTCAAAAATACATTGTTTCGGGGTCTTTTCACACATTTCTTATTAAAAAATTTCTCAATAGATGGCATTGCAAGTATCTGAAGTCTCAATGAAAACAACCTATTTTAGCGCTCGATGAAGTTTCTTCGTAAACTTTAAAATTCGATATCTTTTGATTTTGTGGGTCGATTTTGATGAAATAAACACTAAATGTTGCTCCGATTATCACTTAACATTTCGAAGTACCTAAATTTTGAATCCAATCAGTGGTTTATGCGTGATGCTCCTCCAAACGCACAGACATACAGACGCACAGACATACAGACGCACAGACAAACAGACAAACAGAAAAGAATTTCAAAAACTGCTTTTTTGTGTTCTATGTCATTTTTCTGACATTTCTATGTATTTTTTATGCGAAAATATTCAATGTACAGACACGGCAACTCTACGATTTTATTATATGTATATAGATAATCAAAACGATGGACTGATAGTTTATGCAAGGAACCATCATAATATCTCGGTCGAAGAACCAAATATACATGACTGTAACAGACTGCTCATTAAATTATGCTTGGACTATGCTATTTTAGCATTATATAGACCTCTTTCTTTTAGAAATTTAAATCAATTCATCGACTCGCTGAATGATACCTTGCAAGGCTTATCTTCCTTCAAAAACATAATTTTAGTTGGAGATATTAACATTAATATTCTGCCAGGATTTACAGATACGTATGCTCAAAACTATCTTAACCTATGCTCCTTCCATGGCTTGCTTCCCACACATACACTTCCTACTCATCAAAGTGGCTCATGCTTGGACCATTATCATGCTGAAATCTAGCTTCCCTTCACTCGCGCTTGTGATTAACTCATCAATAACAGACCATAAAGCTGTCCTACTTTCAATTAATTGTAAAATACCAAAACAAGCCAACTATCGCACATTTACTAAATTAAATATAAATACACTTGAGGACGACTTACGAAACATTGATTTTGACCCGGTTTACAATTCTGCTGATCCACAGTTTGGTATGACATACTTAATAGAAAAAGTGCAACAGGCTATTCAAAATAATACAAATAATATTCGATTGAGTAATAAAAACTGTAACATCAAGCCGTGGATCACAACGGGTCTTTTGCGTTGTATGAGACACAGAGACAAACTGCACATGAAATCTAAATCTAACCCAAATAATCAAGTTTTGCAGATCACATACAAAAGGTACCGTAATTTTTGTAACAATCTTCTAAAGAAATTGAAAGTTAATTATGATAAAATGACACTAGAACAGGCTGGAAATAATAGTAAACAGATATGGAAATGTGTAAATAAAGTCGCAAACTCCACGAAACAACGTGAGTCGTCATCGGGTTTATTGCAAGCAAATACATCGCCGCTTATTACTGCTAACAATGCGAATTATTTCTTTGTTAATGTAGGAAAATGTTTAGCTGAAACCATACAGGGGCAATTGGGGCATCAATCAAACAGCACTTTTAAGAATAGCACCTCCTTGTCATCATTTGGTTTGCTTGAAACCGACGAAGATGAAGTGGAAAGTCTTATCATGAGTTTAAAAGATGACTGTGCAGTAGGATGGGACAATATACCAAATAAAATAATTAAGAACTTCAGATATATCCTGTTACAGCCGCTGACTCATATATTTCAACAATGTCTTTCAACAGGTATATTTCCCAAATGTCTTAAAAGAGCTGTTATTGTGCCAGTGTATAAATCGGGTAGGAAAGACCTAGTGACTAACTACAGGCCCATTTCCCTTCTGTCATCAATTTCGAAAATATTAGAAAAAATTATAAATACGAGGCTGATAAAATACCTAGAGGATAACTCAATCTTATCTAAGACACAGTTCGGTTTTAGGTCTAAATTGGCAACTGCTGATGCCGTACATCATCTAACTGATTATCTTGCTCAAGAACTTGATAAAGGGAATCACACTATAGGAATATTCCTAGATCTAAAAAAAGCGTTTGACACCGTTTCCATTCCTATACTGTTGCGCAAGCTGGAATCTGTAGGAATAAGAGGGAATCAACTCAGACTCCTTACAAGCTACTTGGAAGACCGGACTCAATGCGTAAAAATAGGAAATGTTGTCAGTGATGACGAGAGAACCTCATGCTACGGAATTCCCCAAGGATCCAATTTGGGACCAACACTCTTTTTGATTTACATAAACGATCTATGTAAATTAAAAATGACTCACGGCACAATCGTATCATACGCTGACGACACTGCGCTACTATTTTCTGCTGATTCGGAACATGAGGCTTGCAAGGTTGCGCAAAGTGGGTTTAACGTAGTCAATAAATGGCTTCAGCAAAATTTACTGTCGCTAAATACCGAGAAAACAAAATATATTAAATTCTCTATACGCAAGTCTACGTCAGCCCTCACTAACCTATCCTTACGTGCTCATTATTGTACAAATCCATCAGAAATTAACCACTGTACTTGTCCAGAACTTAACCGTACTAACCAACTAATATATTTGGGTATTATAATAGATGAAGGACTAACATTCAAACCACATATTGAAGCCTTAAGCAACAGAGTACGCAAATTGATATTTGTTTTCAAAAAGTTACGGTGTATTGCAGACCCAAAACTTATAAAACAAGTTTACTTTGCACTGTGTCAGTCATTACTGAGCTACTGTATAACTTCATGGGGTGGTGCTGGAAAAACACTACTACTACCCCTCGAACGAGCTCAGAGAGCGGTGCTCAAAGTTGCTACCTTTCGCCCTTTCCTCTTTCCCACGAACCTCCTCTATCAGTCTTGTAAAGTATTGACAGTTCGGCAGCTCTTTATTATGAGCATAGTATTAAAGCAGCACATATCCCTGCCCTACAACCCTGATTACATAAATAGAAGACGGAAAGACATAGTTTGCCCTCGAAACATTATTACTAGACATATTTTTACATCCAAATTCTTTGTTTTTCTTGGACCGCTACTATACAATAGACTCAATGCTCTAAGGGACGTTTATGCGCTTAAGTACAGTCGTTGTAAAGAACTCATAAAGGATGTCCTACAAAACATGGACTACGAAGAAACAGAGAAGCTATTGTTAGTTATAAAGTAATTGCGTAAATCGAGTATTCTTTATTTACGTCATTTATATCGTTATATAATTATAACATCATCATCATTTTTTTTTTGTTCATTTATTCGTTATAACTTGTTAAGTATTCCTAGTAACCAATATACAGTATAAGTGATTATTTTAAGAATGTATACAATATTGAACTTCTTCGCCTGAAACACAGGACCCTCCTAGTTCAGGCGACAGTGATATTAATACCTTTGCTATTTTATGTACTACAGTGTAATTTAGAATTAAGAAATTTAAATAAATGATTTGATTTGATTTGATTTGATTTGTATGAAAATATAAAAATTTGCACTATGAAAATTACTTATTTCAGAACTTTCTGGTTATGCTTGGGGATTTCCCGGCTAATAAATCAAACCTAACACGTATAATTTAAGGTTTGCACACAGTTACGAGCTCCCGGCTGATGTAATTACTGCTATTGGAAGCAATTTAAAATACTCTTATAAATAACAGAAGTCTGAAAAAACTGATGATCCATCTCATCCGACTACATCTGCAATAATAATCAATCAAGATGAAGAAGAAATACCAGCAGAAATATTTGATGTCGATTTTTAGTCTAGTCATGTTCATTTTTATTCATTGTATTCACAATTAAAATATTTTTTTTTTTACTTACCTTGAGATTTTATTTAGTGAATTCTAGGGATTTTTTTAGTTAAAAATATTCCTGAATCTAGTGACATTTCAGCTGCTAGTGCCCCCTGCGCCACCCTCACCCCCCGGAGCCCCATGGTTATGGAGATATCCATGGTTAAAGTTTTGAGGTTAGAATAGCATTTGAGTTAGACAAACAGGTAAAATTGAGTATCGTTTAGCAGGAGGAGGGAAGGGGAGGTGCCCTCTGTGCCCTAGCACCACTCCCATGTAAAGGCGACAAACCGTTCTTGAGAAAAACTAATTATAGTAACCTAACCTCAAAACATTCGCTCAACATTGCCCAATCAAATCAAGTCAAGTCGGGGCTACTACTTCTGAGTAGTTTATAAAAAAATAACCACGAAGGGAATGGCGGGGTCTATTCGCTCGCTTCGCTCGCTCACTCGACCCCGCCATTCCCTTCTAACCTAACCTGTCCGAGTCGGGGTGCCCACAAGCCCAGAGCTCGCTTCGCTCGCTCTTGGATGCAACGGCACTTCACTTGGTTCACATTTATTACATACTTTAAGTATGTGAATATATAATAATATTGTATTTATGAAAAAAAAAACAAGACAATATTGAACAAAAAACACTTCTAACGTCAACGGAACGTGAAATGTCAACTTTGACGTTTACCGTTTACCATGACAATTTATCTAACCTAAAAATTTGCAAATGGCGTACTATTTTGGTACTTTTTTGAAACTTTAATGAATTTTATCTCGGAAATCGTGATTCTCCGCATCTTGAAACTTTGTAAAAAGCTTTCTATTTGTGAGTACTATCTACGAAAAAATGTGATGTATGTCAGCGTAGTTTTATTGAAAAGAAAAGTTTAGTAGTTCATATTCGTACCCACACTGCTGAGAAACCTTTCAAATGTGATGTATGTCAGCGTAGTTTTATTGAAAAGAAAAGGTTAGTAAGTCATACTCGTATCCACACTGGTGAGAAACCTTTCAAATGTGATGTATGTCAGCGTAGTTTTAGTGTAAAGAATATTTTAGTAGGTCATACTCGTACCCACACTGGTGAGAAACCTTTCAAATGTGATATATGCCAGAGTAGTTTTATTCAAAAGCATCATTTAGTAACTCACATTCGTACCCACACTGGTGAGAAAGCTTTCAAATGTGATGTATGTCAGCGTAGTTTTATTGAAAAGAAAAGTTTAGTAAGTCATACTCGTACCCACACTGGTGAGAAACCTTTCAAGTGTGATGTATGTCAGCATAGTTTTAATGAAAAGAATAATTTAGTAAGTCATACTCATAGGGTACACTGGTGAGAAACTACAATGAGCTACGAAACACATCGAAACATCTGAGATGTTGCTTAAGGGCAGGTAGACCAAGCGAAATAGGCATTTAACGCTACCAAGAGTTGCCCGCGATAGTCGCTAAGCGAGCCGTGCGCTTACGTCGTGGGAAATGTCACATCTATACTAATTTTAGGGGGGGTCTGTATGTATGCTTTCACGGTTGCACAACGACACGCTTTGCTTTGCTTTGCTTGGTAGTATAGATGCAGGCCTACCTTCCCGTCTCCTTCAGAGGCGGAAAGGTGGCGTGGTCTTGAGGGGGAGCGCAACAGTCGTGTAGATCCTCAAGGCAAGTCCGGTGGTCATTCCTTCTCGAGGTTGCCACCCCGTTATTGGTCTAATTCCTTATGAAATAGACGTAACTAAAACCACCGGGCGTCCCGTAGAGTGGCGGGCTAACCACTCGATCCTCATCCCATATTCCTCTAAACCCTCTTTCCCGTCATGACCCCTCCCAACTCCCCTCCTAACTGTGACCCTTCAGTGACGAAGTGGTTACGGGCTCGGTCGTCACTAAACTCAGCTGACGGCGAGTAGGAGAGCTTAGTCACCTGCGCTAGGACCTGCGCAGTCGAGCGCCGTAAGCGGGGATGAAGGAGTCCTGGGGGGTTGAGCCGATCGGCACTGGCGGTAATGTGTCCGTGAGGCAACACGCCCCCTTTGGTCTGGATTTCAAGCGAAACGGTGGCCCTACCCTCTAGCCAGGGGTAGGGAAATGGCCACGGTGTCCCGTCAGAGGGCCACGGGCGAGGTGCGTGGGGTCTGCTGAGGTCGCCCTCGGGCGGCTGAAGCGGTAGGTGAAGGCCATGCTGACGGTGTAAGTGAGGGTTGTTTAGTTGCCAACCCAAGCGAGCACCCGATGTCGCGCTGTAAACCAGCCTTGCGCACCTATATCTTCCTGGGAATCCTAACGTTCGCACTCAGTGCGACGTTCCCAGGTGCGGGCTCCATGGAGGGTGG
Source organism: Ceramica pisi (assembly GCA_963859965.1). NCBI lineage: Eukaryota > Metazoa > Arthropoda > Insecta > Lepidoptera > Noctuidae > Ceramica > Ceramica pisi. Next base: position 13,031,380 of record OY982554.1, read on the forward strand.
GAGCCAGGAAGATGAAGTCATGATCTTTTTAGTATGGACGGCATGATGCCAACTAAAAACACCGCAGGAGTGGAGTCGGCGAAAGCTGGCAAAGCTCCTAAGCGAGATGCCCCAGGTGTCTCGCTTGCCCCTGGATGTCCTGCGGTTCACGCCGTGGGCGCCAGCGCGGGTATCGGTCCGGTTGTGGCGAAAACCGCAGCTAAGACCAAAAAGTCCCCAAAAAAAGCAAAGGAAGACGGCGCTGCATGGGACCAGTACCGTTCCTTCGAACACAAAGGCGAAATCGGAGACGGCTAATACCTCTGCCGGAAGTAGCCTTCCCAAACACCCCCCTCCTCCTCCTGTGGCTCCACAAGCCACATCCCTAGTTGCGACAGGCGGCATCGATGATGTCTTCTCGAGCGCCTGGCAGGTACATACCCGCAAGGGTAAAGGTAAGGGCAAGGGTAAAAAAACAATTCAACAAGCCCAATGCTCCTGCTCTTGTTCGGGCCCTTCAGGCCCAGCAGCTCCCGCAGACCAGGGTAAGAGGAAGGAATGGCTGACGCGTAAGGAGCGGCGCGACAGAAGCATACGAGGACAAAAGGCCTCGCAAAACAAGCAGGTTGCTGCCACCAGCTCGGTTAAACCGATCAAGCAAGGTAAGCTGAACTTCTCTGAAGGGAAGCGGTCGCAGGCTGTGGCCGGCACTAGCCGTCCATCACCCAGTGAACCACCATCTAAATCCGCAGGAGGTCCGGCTGAGGTGGTAACCACGACACAGCAACCCGATGGGAACGATCAGGCTGTGGCCAAGCGGGCCCTCAACGAGACGATATCGCCTCGTGGAGAGCATAAGCGGCCGCGGCTTGACCAGTCCCAGCGGGTTGTAAATAGAAGCTACGCCCAAGCTGCCAGTGCGTCCCTGAACGTCGCGATCACCTGCGACCAGAGGGGCATCATCAGTCAGGGAGTATCGGACCAGATCCTCGCTGCTATCCACAAGCAGATAATCAGCGAGGCCTGCTCCGCTATGCAGGACACACCAGGGCCGACCTTCAACGCGAAGCCGCTGTTCGCCGGTGGAGTCCTCAAGCTGTGGTGCGGAAATGACCACACTTTGGCCTGGCTGAAGAAGACAGTCTCCAACTTGGCTCTCCCGGCTAGCACCTCGCTAGTCGTCAAGAGCCAGTCGGAGATCCAGAAGCGGGTCCTGTGCGGCATCGCCATCCCCGACGACCAGGGAGTCTACGAGGACTCGACCTACATTGGACGAGCCCTCTGCTACCAGAATCACTGGATCGACGTGAAGAGGTGGGTAGTGCTGCACGCGGAGAAGCAGAAGGCATGCTGGTTCGTGGTGCTGGGTATCCCCGAGGACCAGGTTCCGACCCTGATGTGCGCCGATCGCCGACTTTTAATTGGCTTGGGATCGGTGTACGTCAAGTTCCAGGGTCCGACCGGGCGGTTTGTCGACGTCCCTCGGGGGTGGGACCCGGTAACGAAGCAGCTGCTGGCAGAGACAGGGGAGACCACTTCCCCGCCAAACAACCCGGAGGCAACTGTGGCTGAACCTGCTGGAGCAGCGGGGTCGGCTGCCCCTGCCGTCACCGTGGACGCCGTCCCTTCATCGGGGGGGGAGCTGGACGACGCAATGTTGTCCCCGGCTTCGGACCTGAGGGAGGACGGCTTCGACGAGGGCGACCTGTTTGCCGGGCTGCGACTGGAGGGTGACGAGGAGGGTCTCGCCTGCGATGGCGTCCCTTTCGTCGGCCTGTAAAGTCGTGCAGGCTAACCTCCACCACAGTCAGACCGCGACGGCTCAGCTCCGCAAGTGGCTGGAGGTCCAACACACGGCCATAGCCCAGATCCAGGAGCCGTGGATTAGGGGAGGCCAAATACGAGGACTATCCAATCTCGGTGGTAAGCTCCTTGTTACTACAGACCATGATCACCCTAGATCGTGCATCTATGTCACAGGTAACCTTAAAGCACAGCTCTTAAGCGACTTCTGTTGCAGAGATGTCTCTGCAGCTAGGCTGAATATACAGCGTGGAGCCACAGGGATGGCCGTCGTTTTCGCCTCGGTGTATATGCCTGAGGCGGAAGAACCGCCCCCACACAATCTTGACCGCCTCATCACACACTGCGAAGGCAGCGGAGATGAAGTGGTAATCGGGACCGACGCAAACGCACACCATCCACTGTGGGGGATGGAGACGCAGAATGAAAGGGGTAAGGCATTAGTTGACTATTTGTTCACAACTAACCTATCCCTACTAAACACAGGTTCGGAACCAACTTTCGTAACCAGACGCAGTCGTACAATCATAGACCTCACTCTGGCAACGGAGGGAGCAGCGGAACTCATCACCGGGTGGCAGGTCTCAAATGAGGCTTCCTGCTCAGACCACAGATGGATCCGCTTCGACATCCAGGTCTGTATACAACTTAAACAAACATACCGTAATAAACGGCTCCAGAGCTCGCCTCTAAGTCCAACAGAAGACGAAACGGTCTTAAAGATAACAAAGCACTCCTTCAGAGAGATTATACGTCAGGAAGTAGCAAATGCGCTCAAGGAAGCAGTGGCGGCACAGTTTAAACAAATCAGCGATTTGATCTCGGGTTTTCGTACCTCATTAGACTTCTTCAACGATAAGTATGAGGAAATGAAAGTTACTCTTGAGCAAAACTCGACTAAATTACAAGTGTTGGAAAAGGACATTACCAAGCTGCAGTCATCTAACCAAGACCTTAATAAGCGCATAAATCTTATGGAACAACACAACAGGTCCACCAACATCGAAATACAAAACGTTCCAGAAAACCGCTCGGAAAACATAGTTAGTACTATACTGCAACTCAGCAACATAACCAAGTGCCAAATTAAGGAAGAGGACATTGCCTACTGTACAAGAATTGCTAAAAAAGACAGCCAGACTACCCGACCTAGATCAATACTTGTTAAATTTAATACCCCGCGCACACGAGACTCTTTTCTTGCTGCGGCATTAAAATTTAACAAAAACAACGCCAAAAACAAGCTGAATACAAGCCATCTCGGAATCGCGCTAGACAACCCATCACCAATTTATGTGGTAGAACACCTATCGGCAGAAAATAAAGCCTTGCATGCAGCGGCACGACTTCGTGGCAAGGAGCTTGGTTACAAATATGTCTGGGTACGTAATGGAAGGATTTTTATGAAGAAGAACGACCAATCTGAGCGCATTGTAATCAGCTGTCAGGAGGTCTTAAAAACTGTCAGTTAGTCTAAAGTTCTTTTTTCTCTTTTTTTTTATTTATAATTGTTACTTTGCATGTTTATTTGTATACCATTATTATGTTCGCACTAAGTAATAGTTCTCTAAGGATATATTATCAAAATGTACGCGGTTTAAGAACTAAAACAAACACTTTTTATCATAATATGTCTCTTCAAGACTATGACATTGTTGTGCTTACGGAGACTTGGCTGAACGGCGGCATCTATGACTCGGAATTGTTTGATGACAGATACGTAATATACAGGCGAGATCGCGAGTCTAGTACATTCAGTGCGCGTAAAACTGGAGGGGGCGTTTTAATAGCTGTCGCCAGGCACATAAATTCGTGTCGAATGCCACACCTCGAAAGTCAGTACGAGGATCCATGGATCTCAGTTGACTCCCTCGGGTGTGGAAAAAACAAGACCTACATCTGTGGCGTCTACCTACCTCCCCCAATAACATTTGAAACTACCCAAACCTTCCTAGAAACGGCTCAAATTGCCCTGGACAAAGACGAACGCACACTCATTGTTGGCGACTTCAACCTTAGTAGTATAAAATGGAAAATTAGTGAGGAAAGCCAGGTGAGTCACACTACTCCTTGCACCATCCAAAACAACGACATTACCAACCTCTTTTTAGACTATATTTCTATGAATAACCTGGGCCAGTATAACTATCTTACTAACAATAAATCCAGAACATTGGACCTAGTCCTTTGTAACACCCCAATTCAAAACCTGACAAGTTGCCGCATACACTTGATACAGGAGGATCCACTACACCCCCCACTTGAGTTTTCCTTAACAATAAATGACGAGACAAAGTGTCTAAAAACTAAACCAACCACCAGACCTAATTTTTTTAAAGCAGACTACGTTAAAATCCTAACTTGCCTTATGTCTATCGACTGGGACACTTCGTTGGGTGGTTGTTCTTCAGTTGACGAGATGGTACACACGTTATATGAAATTTTGCACGACACTATCAAGAAACACGTACCACTGAAAACGATATCTGGGAAAGATTACCCGGCATGGTACACACCCACACTTAAGAGACTTTTTAAGGAAAAAAACAATTCCGCGTTAAAGTAAAAAAATACAATAACCCTCTTGACGTTGTATATTTCGAAACTCTGCGTGCCAACTGTAGTAAGCTGAGAATATGTTGCTACAGAAAATATATGGAAAGATTAGAAACCGCGGTTTTAGAAAATCCGAAAATTTTCTGGTCTTTTATAAAAAATAAAAGGAAGTCCAGCAATGCTTACCCCGCAGTTATGATTTACAAAGAAAAAACAGCGTCAACGGGCCACGACATATGTAACTTGTTTGCTGAAAACTTCGCAGATGTCTATAACAATACAACGTCACCGCAACTATCAAACCTTAACATAAATAATAATCTGCCAACTCTCTGTAGGCTAGAATTAAACGCTGGCGAAATATTCCGAGCCCTCACATCATTAGATGAACGCAAAAGTGTAGGAGACGACGGTATACCACCCGTGTTTATAAAAAGATGTGCAAAAGCGCTGGTTTTGCCTCTCAGGATTATATTTAATAAGTCCCTTAAAGATGGTATCTTCCCAGAGCAATGGAAAAAGGCACTAGTGGTGCCTATTTTCAAAGCTGGAGATAGAAAATTAGTGTCGAACTACAGACCTATTTCTATCTTAGTAATCTTTGGCAAAGTATTTGAAAAGCTAATAACTGAACGTCTCTCATCGCACGTCAAACAATTGATTTCCGCCCACCAACACGGCTTTATTAAATCCAGGTCTACTACCACTAATCTCATGTGCTATGTGACGTCCCTATCAGAATCTGTGGATAAACGTATTCCTGTGGACACCATATATACAGACTTCAGTAAAGCATTCGATAAAGTGGATCATTCCCTTCTTATAACCAAACTTCAGCATGTGGGTATAGGAGGATCAATGCTTGAGTGGTTTCGGTCTTACCTTAGAGATAGGTCCTCAAAAGTTGTCATGGGTGGTCATAATTCCAAGCCGTTCAAAGCTTCATCCGGTGTTCCGCAAGGTTCACACTTAGGTCCAATTCTTTTTAATATATTTATTAATGACATAATATACTGCTTTATTCATTCAAAATTCTATCTTTTTGCTGATGACATGAAAATAATGAAACCAATAGAAACTGAATTTGACTCTGCCTTATTACAGGAGGATCTAAATAGACTGACTGACTGGTGTACAAATAATAATATGCTTCTTAACGTGTCAAAGTGTTACTCCATGCAATTCAGCCGTAACAAAATATACAAACCTAACCTTTACACGATAGGTCGGCAAAAATTGGAACAAGTAGACCAAATACGTGATCTAGGAGTTATATTAGACAAACAATTAAAATTTGACAAACACATTCTTCAAGTGTCATCGAAGGGTTTTAGAATCCTTGGATTTATTCTACGGAACAGCAAGGATTTTAAAAAAGCCTCCACAAGAATAAAATTGTTTAACTCACTAGTACGTCCGATACTTGAATATAGCAGCCCAGTTTGGAATCCTCACTACGACATTTACAGCAAACACCTGGAAAGTGTTCAAAGGCGATTTCTATACCATCTGTGTTACAAGGATCGATTAGCCAAAACAATTTCCAGCTACAAGGATAGATTAAGGTGGCTCTAGTCGATATTTTTTCCATAGAAACTTCGGGAGGGTATTACTCCGCTGTTTGACAGAGTACATCAAAAGTTAAACATAATATCGTTTTGTCATATTATTAGTTTTGTCTGTATGGAAACAGAATGGTAAAATAAACCGCCATTAAAAAGTTATGAGCCACCAAAGTTTCGTTTTTCTTGCCAATTTTAACGCATCTTTGGGCGTAAATAAGTAATAAACACAATGTAAAATCTTTAAAACCAAGTCGGTACCGACAAAGCTCAACTATCGAAGAATTCAATAACTTTTATTTTTAATCGATATATGCAGTAGTTTTTTCATAAAACTCGATTTACGAAAGGCCTTCTCATATTTTTTTACGCGCGCGTTTTACTATGAATTATCGTGCCTCTCACTGAATAACGTTCCCCCCGGTGCGGTGCGGGGGGACAACGCTCACGCACACGTGCGTATTCAAGTTACAACTGTGTCTGCTGCGGTGTGCTGTGGCCTGTGGCCTATGTCGTTCATACGTATACGTAGGTAGACTATACTTGCGCTCTAATTTATATTGACTCATTGGCTTGATTTTTGGATTTCAACATTATATTTTATATCTGTTTGACTTCGCACTGTAGTTTGGACTCCGTATTTGCGTTTGAAATTGTTATTGTTGCTTTGAGTGGACGCTGCATAAGTACGTGACATTGTTTTGAATCATTGAAAAAGTTTAAAAAACCACATATTATAAACAATGGGTAGAAAAGTCATAATTTGGCGTCGTGACCGGGTCTTCGACACCGCGGCGCTGCCCGCGCCCGCTGCAGTGTAAAATCATCGCGGCGGGATGCTATCGCGCAATGAATTTTCAACTCTCGATGTTGAAACCAATGATATAATTATAAGTTGAAACGGTGTCTTTTTTTGACGCGTTGGGATTAACTCTGCTGAGTGCTGGGTTCTCAACGCTCGGCTGAACGGAATATTTTTACGTCCGTGCGTACGGTGGCTAAGCGTTCTTACAATCGAGCGACATGACGCCGCCGTGCCACCGCCGCCGCACGCGTCTACGACAGGGATAACTGCACGCGTCGTTGGTGGTCGTTGAAGCGCCCGTCGACAGCCAACGACAAAGGTTGCCGGCCGCCAGCGGCAACGTGTCGCTCGTTTAGTTGAGTACCTAGGTAGCAGGTAGCGAAATCCAAAGTTCAAGCCAGGGTCAATGTAATGTTTGTTACTGGGTTCATTCTATTTGCTTTCAAAATAGTTTCTTGCAATTGACAAACCTAATTTTGTGTTCGTAGGTACTTTTGCGGCGGACAAGACTTTTTTATGGATGGGAAACCAAATAACTGCTCCCGCTTTGGGCGAAACAGAAGGGAGTGTCAGACTCTTCTTGACTAAAACCCATCCGTGTTCCTCCTAATGCCCTCTGCGTACCGTACTTACCAGGGCCGCGGTAACTCTTTCGAACAAATTCTGCAACATCATAGTTTACATAGCTCTCTGCCTAATAGGTACCTACTGTTATATTAACGTAGGTAGGTACTTACATACAAGCAAAGATGCCATAAAACAAACCGTTGGCGTAGACACTAAAATTTTAACGTTAGGTAGGTAGGTATGTAGGAGCTAAGTAAACAATCTTTATGTGTCACTTGTCAGTTTGTCACAATATACTGTGCACTTGTCTGATAATTTAAAGCAATCTAATAATGAATGCAAATCTAAACACGTCTGTGTCAACCAATAGGGGTAACTAAAAGTAGAAAACCGGCCAAGTGCGAGTCGGACTCACGCACCGAGGGTTCCGTACAAATATTATAATATAAGCAAAAGTTGTGGATTATGATTTATGACGTACCTATTAAAAAAACTCCTTAGGTACTAGATCTCGTTCGAACCAATTTTCGCTGGTAGTTTACATGGTAATGTACATCATATATGTTTTAGTGTTATCATTCTCTTATTTTAGAAGTTACACGACACACACACATTTTACCACTCTGGAAGTGTCTCTCGCACTAACTATTCAGTTTAGAAAAAAATGATATTAGAAACCTCGATATCATTTTAGAACCCCTATCCATACTATACCGGCCTACAGGTTTAGGTAGGTAGTAAGTTCACAGAATACGTCTACTTACCAAGTTTAGATTTTTCGACAGCATAGTTCTTATAGTTTCGGAATAAAGTGGCTGTGACATACGGACGGACGGACAGACAGACAGACAGACATGACGAATATATAAGGGTTCCGTTTTTTGCCATTTGGCTACGGAACCCTAAAAATTAAGAAGACAGGTAGGTAAGTAAGTAATTTTGATAACAATTTATAGGATGGTACTTAGGTAGAACTAATTTCATTATTAGGTACTAGCGACCCGCCCCGGCTTCGCACGGGTGCAATGCTGATACTAAATACACTACAGAAAAACCGTGAGAAAAACTGTTACCTACCTACCTCACGTCTGAGCCGCGCGGGTACCTTACATAGATCTAAACTCCCCTCCCGCACGCGCACCCCCGCCTTGGTGACGTTCACTTCGCAACGGGCCGTGCAGCAGAAATCGTAATATTTTAATTTCGCCATAACTTCAAAACCAAACGTCCGATTTTAATCATTCAAAGACCAAATATGATCTACATAAACTGTACTTAGTGATGAACTTTATTTTGATAAGGATTAATAGCATGAGTAAAATAAACGTGTTTAAATGTAGTCCAAAAAAATATCTAGATTTTTAAATAAAAAAAATGGTTGTTGTGCCTCACTCGACATAGAAAGGTATAGTGTGTCGCGGACTTTTTTGTAGATATTTATAAGATCTACAATTAATTAGAACAATTTATGGTTGTATCTTTTATAGTTTAGGCAGCGTACGCAAAATAAGTTACTTTTCTGGTTGATTTTTACACCTTGTGTCCGAAAAACCCAAATATCTTACGGAACCCTATTTTTTTGCAAAATAAAATATAGCCTATGTTACTCGTGGATAATGTAACTTTTGAATGGTGAAAGAATTTTTAAAATCGGTCAAGTAGTTTTTGAGCCTATTCATTACAATCAAACAAACAAACAAAGTTTTCCTCTTTATAATAATAGCGTTTTTAAATAAAAAAATGGTTGTTGTGCCTCACTCGACATAGAAAGGTATAGTGTGTCGCGGACTTTTTTGTAGATATTTATAAGATCTACAATTAATTAGAACAATTTATGGTTGTATATTTTATAGTTTAGGCAGCGTACGCAAAATAAGTTACTTTTCTGGTTGATTTTTACACCTTGTGTCCGAAAAACCCAAATATCTTACGGAACCCTATTTTTTTGCAAAATAAAATATAGCCTATGTTACTCGTGGATAATGTAACTTTCGAATGGTGAAAGAATTTTTAAAATCGGTCAAGTAGTTTTTGAGCCTATTCATTACAATCAAACAAACAAACAAAGTTTTCATCTTTATAATAATAGTGTAGATGTAGATGTATCTAGTACCTACGGACATAAACTGCGATGACTATTCAAGTAAGCATCAGATCTGTCGGTGGCGGCGTGGCGGCTGCATTACCACCAAGGAAAAACTAAACATAATAACAATAGAATAAGCAATCCATATTAGGTACCTATAGGGCCGTAGAGGTATAAAACGATAACACAGTGCCTACTATTTTTAGTAAGAGTTTTTAGGTAGGTAGTAGCTGATTTCTCGGCGAGCGTCGAACGACTACGCGCAGCGGCGCGCGGTGGCGGTATGTGTGCATCGTGTAACTTCGATTTAGTTCGGAACGGTTCGGAACGATGTTTGTGTGCGTGCGAACTAGACGTGCATGAAGGCTAGCGTCTAACTGCTCATCACTGGTACTATCTCTGTCGGGCATGATGCGAGGTGAGACAGCGTGCTTTTTGGCCATGCCTACCACTGAGTTCGAGCCCGCGACTAGTTGGCCCTTAAAACACTACAACATGGTCCCTCTCGCTGACAGACGAAAAACGGCAGACCTGGTACTTCTCCATAAAATTTTCAGTGGAGACATAGACTGCAGCGAGCTTCTAGAAAAACTTAATATAAACGCGCCATCTCGTCTGCCGCGGAAGAGCAACTACAATTTATTTTATGTCCCAGGATCTAAAACTAATCTGGGACATTTCGCCACTCTCCCAAGACTCTGTAGGCAATACAACGAACTGTCCAAACGTTTGAACTTGGACATAACCCTTTCAATTTCAAAGTATAAGAGTAATATCACCGCTGTAATATAATGAATAACGTACTTTTTACCTTTTTTTGTTTTTTTTTTTATTTATTAATCTTGTAGTTTGACTTCATAACCTTCTCAGTATGAATCTTTATTTCTATTTTAAAATTGACATTTTAACAGTGTAATTGTAATTTGTAATCTAATGAAACAGCAAAATTTTAATTTTTAATTTTTATTTATTGGACCAATTTAATTTAGTATTATATATACTTGAATAATTTTAATGAATTGGAATAATTTAATCTTATTTAATTGAATGTAATTTATGCTAATATTTGGACCAATTTAATTTAGTATTATATATACTTGAATAATTTTAATGAATTGGAATAATTTAATCTTATTTAATTTAATGTAATTTAATCTAATATTTGTTTTTCTAATTCTAATTTTAATTTAATTTTATGCATATCTGATTTTTATTTTGTAGGTGTGTAAACCTAGTTATATGTGCATGCTGTGGTCTCCTATAACTGAAGGAGCACACTTGAGTGAACCACTGTATCACTGTTTTTTTATGTTAGATGTGTGTATCTTTTGTTGGAGATCCAAATAAATAAATAAATAAATAAATAAATAAACAACCTAGGCGAAATCCGCGCAATACGGATAGAGCACTATACACACGCAACCTCGCCTTAAGGCTTGCCACACACGACGATCCGGAGTCTCTTGCGGACACGGCACAGATCGACACGCAAGTTCAACAATTCACCGAATCGCTGATAAACAGCTACCACATAGCCTGCCCGGAAACGATTCCGCGCGACACACCAGGTAAACAACAGTGGTGGGGCGCGGATCTGGAGCGCAAACGTGGTAAGGTAAGGAAGACTCTTAACAGAGCCATGAACACATGTAGTGATGAGGACTGGGACGCTTATTACGCGGCCAAATCCAGCTACAAGAAATGCATCAGATTCAGAAGAACTACAGGGTGGCGTAAATTCTGTGGTAGCATTGAATCATGCCAACAAGTAAACAGGGTAAGGAAAATATTGGCGAAACAGGACACACCTGAGGTCGCCACACTCCGGAAACCCGATAACACGCTGACCACGACACCTGAAGAAGCGAAACGCCTCCTAGTTGAGACTCACTTCCCAGGGAGCGTATTCGCACAGGTAAATGAATGGCACGACGCTATCCAAACGCCATCAGAACATGAATGGCTTTATGCAAAGAAGATGATTACACTGGAAAAACTTCAGTGGGCCATCAAAAGCTTCCAACCTTTTAAGGCACCAGGTCCCGATGGTGTGCTTCCAGCCTTACTACAGTGGGGAGGTACCGCGGTTGCTACAAGACTGGTACCCTTAATGCGAGCGTGCCTGGCCTTTAGATACGTTCCTAAAGGATGGAGGGAAGTGAAAGTCATATTCATTCCGAAGCCAGGTAAAAGTGACTACACAAGCGCCAAATCCTATCGACCCATAAGTCTTACCTCGTTTTTGCTGAAGAAAATGGAAAGACTGTGTGAAAGGGAACTACGAGATGGCGCTTTAAAAGCAATACCACTGCATGGTAACCAACACGCATACAGCTCGGGTAAGTCGACAGAGTCAGCTCTTCATCTGGTGGTTAGCCAGATTGAGGAAGCGATTCACCAGAAAGGGTCCTGCCTGGGCACTTTCATAGACATCGAAGGAGCCTTCGACAAGACAAACTTTTCCAGCATTAGAGCCGCACTCTCCAGACACGGTGTAGAGCAGGTACTAACTGACTGGATTACTAATATGTTAAGCAAACGGGTAGTTCGCCTTGAGGAAGAGCAGCAGCTGGCCTTGATAGCCAGAGGCTGCCCGCAGGGAGGAGTGATCTCCCCTCTTCTGTGGAACCTGGTGATTAACGACCTAATCACCAAACTCAACGCGCTTCGTTACTACACTATAGGGTATGCAGACGACCTCGCAATCCTCGTGCCAGGAAAGGTAACTGGAACGATCTGCAACCTCACTCAACAAGCACTACGTATCGTGGAAAGATGGTGCGAAGAATATGATCTGTCAGTTAACCCCACGAAGACTGAACTAGTCATGTTTACTCAAAAGCGAGCACTAGGCCACTACCGGCTACCTAAGCTCTTTAACACAGAACTCCAGTTGTCTAACGAGTTAAAGTATCTAGGCATTATACTAGATAGCAAATTAAACTGGAGCTCTCATCTAGACTACAAACTAAACAGGGCTTGCATCACCTTCTGGCAATGCAGGAAAATGATAGGGAAGAGGTGGGGCCTATCTCCTAAAATAATACTATGGTTGTATAGCGCAGTAATTCGGCCTATGATAGCTTACGGGGCTATTGTGTGGTGGCCACGTGCAAAGCTAGTTACAGCTATAAACAAGCTACAACACATGCAAAGGCTAGCCTGCATGGCAACGACGGGCTGCATGAGGACCACTCCGACTTCGGCGCTGGAAGCCATGCTGGGACTGCCCCCGCTACACTTGTTTATACAACAGGAAGCGACGATGGCAGCACTGCGCCTTAAAACACTGGATCTCTGGGGTAAGAGAGAAACACGACACACCGTTCTGCTCAAGGAGCTCAATAATGATCTCCCCTTAACAACAGCACTAAATGACCGGGTACCCAAGCAATTTATCTTTGATAAAAAATACAAAATCCAACTACATGAGGATCATCGCTGCGAGGGTCTAAGCCCTGCAGAGCTGCGGATCTTTACCGATGGATCAAAAACAGGTACTGGCACTGGGGCGGGAATCTTCTCAGAGGATCTCAATATCCATATAGCCGCACCATTGGGGGTCCACAACACAGTGTTCCAAGCTGAATGCATGGGCATTTCTCTGGCGGCATCAGACATCCTAACCAGGGAAGTTAAGGATCATCCAATACGTATACTTTCGGACAGCATGGCCGTCCTGCAAGCTCTGAACTGCCACACAGTTAACTCTGGGCTGATTCTCGAGTGTCACCAGCGTCTCAACCAGGTTGTTAGGCACAACAAAGTAACCATTCAATGGATCAAAGGACACAGCGAATCCCGAGGCAACGATGCAGCGGACGAGCTTGCCAGAAGGGGTTCGAGTATGACACCAATTGGTCCCGAACCCTTCGTGCCGCTGCCTTTCGGGCACCTTCGCAATCTGGTAAGGAAACGCACCAGAGACAAACATCACAAGCTATGGGCTGACCATGGTGAGTGTAGGCAGGCCAAAGAGGCACTTCCCTCTATTGATGGCCGGTTCACAAAACAAGCCCTAAGACTGACTAAGCAACAGTTGCGCTCAGTCACAGCCGTAACAACTGGCCACGGGTCTTTTAATAAACACCTCTATGCTATAGGAGCCACTGACAGCCCACTGTGCAGAGCCTGTATGGAGGAGGATGAGACAGCAGCACATCTGCTTCTAAGCTGCCCGGTAGTCGCGGATTACAGGGCCAAGTACTTCGGTAACCTAGGTACCCTCTGTGAAATAGTTGGTAACATCAAGGCGTTGCTGGCCTTCCTTGGCGAGCTGGGGTGGATCGAATGACACATGTGTCCCACCTACACGCAAAATACGCGCTTAGTCGTGGAGTTGCGGAAACCAGCCCGATTTACTTACTTACTTACAAAGCAGAAGAGTTTTTTTGTTTGGTTGAACGCGCTAATCTCAGGAACTACTGGTCCGATTTGAAAAATTATTTCAGTGTCCGATAGCCTATTTATCGAGGAAGGCTATAGGCTATATATCATCACGCTCAGACCAATAGGAGCGGAGCAGTTAGGAAAAAAGAAACGCAGACGACGTTGCACGGGTCAGCTAGTTACAGATAAACAGGCAGTAAGTCAACTTGTCAATGATTGATTTTATTAAACCACATATAGAGCGTAGACGGGCTGCATTTTTCCATACAAATGTATTCCCCTATTCTCTCCCTGGATAATGCCTCTAGAGTAATCGTTTTTATTTATAAAAATCAAGGTCTATTGAAGGCATGTGAGATTTTTTTTTTTTTCAAAAAAGTTATTACAAAACAAAAATATATGGATTATGGATCATCCATAATCCATATATTTTTGTCTGTCTGTTCCTAATCTAAGCTAATCTCTGAAATGGCTGGACTGATTTTGATGGGACGACTTTGTTCACTGGCAGATAGCTGATGTATTAAGAACTAACTTAGACTACTTTTATTTTAGAAATTGTATTTAATTTTATTGAAATGTAATAAAATATTATTCCATGCGGACGAAGTCTCGGGCACAGTTAAGCTAAGTCAGTAAAAAACAATCGTGAATTTTATGAATTTAATTATAAAAAGAAAAGTTCATTTAATATTGGGGGAGCTCTATACGAGTCCGACCGATTTACAATATTGGTCTTTTCAAAATCCATTATCATCCTGAGGCGATGCTGTGCAAAGCAGAACCGAGCACAGGATGATTATGGATTTTAAAAAGACCAATAAACAGGAACACGTATAGAGCTCCCCTAATTAGGCAGTTTCGCCAGTTTCTCCTCAGCGGCGGCCACTGCGGTGCGCCAGCGCGCACATAGCGCCGCCAGCTCCCCGGCCTCCAGCTGCCGCCGCTCCTCCACGAGCTCCGGCAAACTCGGGCAAACTCAGGCGCCGATAAAATTCCAACCGCTCCGCCGTCAGTGCCCGGTTTTGCCGCAACTCGGTGGAGCGGCTTACTGGCCTTGTGATTCTGTAAAATATAAAAATAATATTGTTTTATTACTACTTTATAATAATAACTTCGAAAAAAAATATTTATCCATTCTGAGCTGCTGGCACGCTGGTATCAATTATTGTACCGGTACATACATTACCCTTCTAAAAAAACTATTATTTTTGTTACATAATTATAGTGATAACCACCCAATATTGTATGATAATTATTGATATATTTAAGTCCCATAGTAAGAATCGCTTCTTGATCTCGCAGGACAAAGTAATAAAGCTCCTGTATAGTTGTATACTATAATACTACCTATAACCATATAAGCAAATCAAACTCTACTTACACATCTTGTCTTGGCAGGAGGGGCTCAGACCTAAAAAAAAAAATGTTAATAAAATCACAATAGCAAGAATAACTTTAATTATGAAATTAACTGTAAAATAAGACCACTATAAAAAAAAAAAAACAAGTAAAATAAGTCAATAAATTTTTGTGAAGTAGGAAGGTCAACCACACACCTCCATTTGTTGCACAACTCAAAGAACTTTGTCACCCATTAGGTACCCAAAAGTATTTACTAATAAACTGGTCATACTTACTCTATGGCATCCTGTGTCTGGAGCTGGACCCCCCATCCATATGCCTGGCCGTCAGTGACACCAGGGAAGCAGTCAGCGAAGCTAAAACATAAAAGTTCACTCAAACCATGCAAGATAAAAATCAATTAGAATGATACATGCAAACTCATAACCAAATAAAAGCACAATCATTAGTTTTCCCAAAGCCTCACACATTCCATTAAACATTTTCATTTGCATGCCTAAAGCCCCCAATACATTCTGCCACACCATGTTAGTAAAACACTTCCCCACATAATCATACCGTCAATAATATAATCATCCCGTCGCCGTCGTGATCATCAGATGCGCTATTGCGCTTGTATGCACACGTCTGTAAAATAAAATCACTTGAATCTGTCTTCATTTTACCTACCTACCTCTCCAGCCCCCGCGCCCGCCCCTGAGTTCGGCTCCACGCTCACTGGGATGTGTGCGCCTGAGATATGTGAATCGGATACTGCATCTGAGAGAAGCGGTAGCAGAAATGTCAGCGTTAGATATAAACGTAGACATGGCGATGATGACATCAAGGAAATTAAAGGGTTGATCTCGTCGTTATCGTCTAACGTAGACCAAAGCTTCTTGGACCTCAAGCAGAAAAATGAAGAGCTTAAAGAAAGTTTGCAATTTATGTCAGATAAATATGACTTAATTTTTAAAACACTCCAAAACCTGCAAGAAGATAGAGCAGAAGATAAGAAGACCATCCAGAAATTGGAAGAAAGGATTGAACTTCTTGAGCGTAAAAGTAGGTGGGCTAGCTTAGAAATACGAAATGTACCCATCTGCTTACGAGACGACAGGAAATTTGAGTCGAAGGAAGACGCCAGTTTGTTACTGAAAACCTTGTCGAAAGCGGTCGAGGTGGATATCCAAGACTGTGACATAAAAGACATATACAGAATCCAAACCCACAAAGAAGGCAGTAAACCCATTATAGTTGAGTTAAACAGTGTCCTTAAAAAGGACAAAATAATGCAGGGGGTCAAGAATTACAACAAGAAGAAACCAAATGAAGAAAAATTAAATACTGGACACCTCAATATACCTGGACCTGCCAAACCTGTATTCATATCAGAAGCTCTAACACCTAACGGGCAGAAACTATTCTACGCAGCTCGACAGTTTTCAAAGGAAAATGGTTACAAGTACTGCTGGACTTCACGTGGTTCCATATTCCTGCGTAAAGCCGAAGGTGAGCCACAAATTCGAATCGAATCCGCACTTAACCTAAAGCTCTTAACAAAAAAATGACTGTCCTGTATAAACAACCTGAATGTCGTTTCTCAAAATTTATTTATTACACACTGTTTTTGTTTTAAGTTTAGGATTAAAGTAAATATTTCTGTTTTTTCATTAAATGCTGGTAGGGTGTATCTTGTCAGTATAGTTAGCCAATATTTAAATTGTATTTGTTATTTATGCCCAAAGACTGTTCTTGTAATAGCTATTTTTATTGGTTTTTCACTGAGTTATGATATGATTCAGCTAGTAATCAACCATAATTTATTTAAATTTTCATACGTAACGAAATTAGTTAATAATCACTACGAAACACAATTGCACTTCCATACTCATCACATTCACATCAAACATTACTACAAACCCCTCGCTATAAATAGGCTAAACACACTAAATTCCACATTTTTCATTACAGTACTTACACAAATGATACTCTGCAGCACATACAGAAACTGGTCATTAAGTTTTAAAGTTATAAATTCGATAAGGACAATGTAAATATATTTATTGATTCTGTAGAATCATTTAATATATCACGGTCGTATGTGAGTCGGCCAGAACAATGTTTGAAGCATATAAACACTACCCAGCCAACCTTGAACATACTACATGTTAACATCCGAAGCCTAAATCGCAACTTTGATGGTCTCAATGTCTTAATACATTCCATCAATGTTAAGTGTGATATAGTAATCCTTTCTGAATGCTGGTTAAGTAAAGTGACAGATATTCCTGTATTAACTGGCTTTACCTCAGCTAGATCCTCATTTAACAACCAAAATGATGGGGTGGTAGTTTATATAAGTTCTGATGTGACCCATAAGCTAATTGAACCGGTTTTTCAGGATGCTAATTGTCTCATCTTGAGGCTAGGTCTAGATACAGCTATTGTTGCAATATACCGTTCACCTTCGATCAAAAATATAGAAAATTTTCTTAATTCTCTAAACACTATTTTAGAATCCTTGGCGTCTTTAACAACTGTAGTAGTGATTGGAGATTTAAATATAAATATTCGATCAGATAATAATGACCCAAATTCTGAGGAATACTTAAATACAATGGCGTTTCACGGGCTCCTACCTGCCCACGTTTTCCCCACTCGCATTGAAAACTGCCTGGATCATGTATTTCTAAAAACAGATAGACCTTCCACAACTTTAATTCTAGACTCATACTTTACTGATCATGCGCCCATCTTATTTTGCACTGAACGAAAGCCTCTAAATGCTACAAAACCAAAAAGCATATTACGGCATTTGAACCTTCCAGGAATTATTAGCTGTTTAGAGAACTCCGATCTCTCAAGCGTTTTTGGTAGCACAGATCCTAATCAAAGTGCGGAACAACTCATTTGCATTATATCTGATACAATTAATCAAAACAGTACGCTAAAAAAAGTCCCTAACAGGAAGCAGACTGTTAAACCATGGATGACCACTGGCCTCCTGAGGTGCGTGCGAAATCGGGATCAACTCCATAAAAAAGCGATGCAAAATCCTAAAGACCTTACTGCTAAACTAATTTATTCTAGATACCGGAATTACTGTAACAATTTGATGAAGACTGTAAAACGCAATTTTGACCAAAATGAACTCCTGAGGGCCAATGGTAACCCCAAAGCAACTTGGGACATCATAAAATCTATCAGCTACAAAAATATCTCACCCATAAGTAAGTCAGGAGAACTTCTCAATATGTGCAGTGATCCACAGTCCTCTGTCAATTCCATAAATCAATATTTTGCAAGCGTTGGTGCAGATCTTGCTGGGCAGGTTGCACAAGGTCAGCGTGTGACTCGCGCAAACTTCGAATTTGACAGTTTAATTAATCCGCATGGTAACTCATTCGTATTACTTGAAACGACTTTCTCAGAAATAGAAAACATAATAATAGAACTAAAACATAATTGTGCAGTAGGCCACGATGGAATACCAGCCTCAGTTATAAAATCTGCCAGACATGTCCTTGTTCCAGCAATAACGCATATCTGTAATTTATGCATCACAAAAGGTATTTTCCCCAACACTTTTAAGAAGGCATTAGTCACACCAGTATTTAAGGGTGGGGATGGTGACCGTGTCGAGAACTATAGGCCTATATCAGTACTCACCACACTATCCAAAATTATGGAGAAGGTTTTGAACAAAAGATTGCTCAGCTATCTTGAATGCAACAATATAATTGCGCCAAACCAATACGGTTTTAGGAAAGGCGTATCAACAGAAGATGCTGTTCTGGAACTCACAAGCCAAATTGTTAAGAATCTTGATTCTAGGACCAAAACGATAGGTATTTTCCTTGATTTAGCCAAAGCTTTCGACACGGTCTCTACTCCCATCCTTCTTCATTGTTTAGAAAGCTTGGGAATAAGAGGCATCGCCCTAAACCTCTTCCGTGACTATCTTACAAACCGTAACCAACGAGTTAAAGTAGACAACTATATCAGTGACGATGTGAACCTAACCTTTGGCGTACCACAGGGCAGCGTGCTAGGGCCCACCCTTTTTCTTCTATTTGTGAACAGATTGTGTCAGCTGTCCATCCCACACTGCAAGATACTCGTATATGCAGATGACACTGCGCTAATTATAAGTGGAGAAACATGGGAATCTGCTCATCAAGCAGCTGAATGGGCTCTTGGCATAGTCATGGATTGGCTTTCATTGAATTTGCTAACGCTAAATGTCTCTAAAACCCACTATGTCCCTTTCTCTGCGAACACCGCTACACAGCCTAGTATGCCGGACGTTAAAGCCCATAGTTGTCACACTACACTGACCCCTTGCAGTTGCCCTACTATTCATAGAAGCTCTTGTGTTAAATACTTGGGCGTGCACATTGATAACACATTGAGTTGGCAAAAGCATATCAGTGTGACAGTTACGCGTGTTCGTAAACTAATGTTTCCTATGAAGAAACTGAGAAGAGCAGTTGCCGACCGATTGTTAAAAACTATATATTTTGCCCTAGCTCAGTCACTCCTTTCCTATTGCATATCTGTCTGGGGTGGTACACTTAAAACGTATTTACTTCGCCTTGAGAGGGCACAAAGGGCTGTCTTGAAAGTCATGCTGCACAAACCTTACCGGTACCCGACAACCCAGCTTTATAAAGACATATCCGTACTCACCGTCCGACAGCTCTGTGCACTTAACATCTTTTTACGTGTACATTCATCATTGAACTATGACCCAAAGTTACTAGAGCAAAATAAACGACGTAAGGATCCTGTTTGCCCACCTGTAACTACCAAAACTGCTCTGGCGAGGCGAAGCTACCCGTGTCTTAGCAGCCACCTTTACAATGCTATAAATGATATCTGCAATGTATATTCATTACCTAAGTTTAAATGTAAAACTGTAATTAGTAGTTTTCTTCAAAACCTAACATACGATGAGACTGAACAACTCTTTGCAAAATCAAGATACTAAAACTTCTAAAAACAGATTTTAATTGGTCCTTTATTATGTGTTTGTATACTGTAACACATACGAAACATACATACACCCACACCACACACACCCACACCATACACACCCACACCACACACACCCACACCACACACACCCACACCACACACACCACACACACCCACTCCTTGCTTTAATAAGTGTTAAGTACTTATTTTACCTTTAATAAGTGTTAAGTACTTATTTCAAATTGATTTTTAGCTAGAAAAACTCGTACCAAGTGTACCAATTGTAAGTGAACTATATGAGGAAGGCGCCTGTGTCTGTAACACAGTTTATACTAGCACAGACACAGACGTTCACTCTGTCTCAAATAATCCTTACCTAGTGATTTAATATTATGGCGTTTCTTTTTATGTTATTTGTTGAGATGGACGAATTTGTATTTGGCTTTTTGGAAATAAAGATTTTATTATTATTATTATTTTCAGATTTGAAACTTGGTGTACCTATTGTACCACGTTATAAAAGAGTACCTGTATAGGTATTTTCGAAAAGATTTCTAATGAACTTACTTGGCACACACGTTCCCCATTATTTAAAGAATATCAAGACGACCCACTGACCGTATCTCGTTTTTTCAATCTGTAATAAACAACAATTACATTATAAAACCATAGCAAACCCAAAAAATCTCCAAATAAACATTACAAGTTTACAAACTTACTTTTCGAAATTCGAACAACGACTACGAGTAGTCACAGAGTACATAGGTAGTAGGTACTAACGATGATAGAAAACTTTTTTGACAGGCAAAACTAGTTGTACCAACATTCAGAAAAAAATATCTTTGATGATTTCCTGTTTCTTTATCAACTAAGTATAGCCTAACTCTGCTGATTTATTAACTTAATCTCGTTATCAATAGGCTAATAGGTTCTTCCTTTTTTATATACATTTATTAGTTTATTATTTATTTCTAGATAAGTGTGTGTGATGAAAAGAGACATTAAAAACCAGATATAAAATAACTTGACTTCCGTTTTGTCGTAATCGTGCCGACATTTAAGTTTTTGAGAAAAGATTAAAGTAGGTAGGTACTTTGGGTAATCTTTGCAAATTAACACAATATTTTTATTTAAATTATAGCCAAATAATTTGTTCTGTTTCATTATTTTTAATCAATTATTACATAAATTTGTTACTCACCTGCATATTCGCCTCCGCTAACTTCCTTTTTCCTCACTTCTGTTAATTGTTATATTGTTTATTTGAAAATAAAAGTATGTGTAACGAAATATATAAATAAAAAAGTATTTGTAATTACATAATTATAAATCATCATCACATAGAGTAATAACTTCACAAAAAATTGTATATAAACGAGTTACCTTTACAAATGAACGTATCTTGGTTTGATTAAACCTCAATAGATGGCGTGCGTGTAGTTATTTTAATTTTATGGCGTGTTTTGTTTGCGATATACATTAATGCTTAGAGTGACGGTTTCATTTTAAGTTGGAGCATGAAGCTTGCACTAAAACTTATTACGAACAAGAAAAAAATTACCGAGTGTGGTTTATTAATAAACTATAATATAATATAATATTTATTTGGAACAGAGTCAGTTAAATTACAGAGTCTTATATCTTGTACAAGGACAGTTAATTTTTTAAACATAATTATATAGCCAGCTGTCTCCCAAACTAGGCAGAAACCTGTATCTTGGGAGACAGTATATGAGAAAGTAGGTATACATTCCTTGGTTCATAGCGCGTGTAAGACGGCGTGTACTTAGAAAATTAAATGAAAAATAAGTTTAAATTTAATAATGAAAAATAAAAAAAAAGGCTTAAAGACAAACTAAAATTAAAAATAAGATTAATATTAAATGTATAGGTTTACCATTCATGAACCTGCATGGTGTATGTGTATGTCAGTGCGTGGGAGTGTGTGTGCATGTGAGTGTTTGTATATATGTTTGTGCGTTAAACTGCGGCGCACTGCTTCTTTTTTAAATTTAGCACCGCATTAAATTTACAGGTGAAGGAGCATGCTTGTGCTGCACCAATTTATTGTCATTCAAAAGTAGTTGATATTAAGCTATACATTAATTTTAGGGAAATAAACGTAGAAAAAGGGCGCGGACGCGGTCGCGGGCGCGGTCTTGGTCGCGGAAGAGGACGTGGTGGGACCGAGACCTCTGAAGAGCAGTATCTGCTGTTTTGTGCCTGGAGCAGGGCCGTCTTCAGCGGCCGAAGCGGAGGCATATGCAGAACCCGAAGCAGGCCCTTCTTTGGAGCCGCCAGTCCCTGAAGCAGGACCGTCATGGGAGCCTGAAGCGGGAACTTCGTGGGAGCCTGAAGCGGGACCTTCGTGGGAGCCTGAAGCGGGACCTTCTTGGGAGCGTGAAGCAACACCATCTTCTCCTTTAAGGCTCCTCCCTATTGGTATGTATATTTTTACTATGTATGTCTAGAGTTTTTGCTATATTATATTTAAATCTCTAATTTTTTTTTCCAGAAGCACCCGATGATGCCGTCATCATCGAGCACAGTAAGTAATATTGTTATCCACTTCTGGGTATAAGCCACCCTTCTTTTCTGCTATATCCAGGGTGCAGCCTTTAAAAAAAAATGTTTGTTTCAGTTGATGATGATGATGCTGGATACCAGCTACATAATGGCGCTCCCAGGATGGGTACGCCATTTGCCGATACTGTCCCCAACTCACCCAGTTCCTTGGACAGCGACCCAGGTCGCTTATCGACAATGTCGAGCCAGGAAACGGCGTCACAAACTCCAAAAAAGAGAGGATTTTATATAAATGTAAAGACACGTAATATTCGAGACTGTTTTATTGAGACGTAAGGTGTGCACACAATTACAAATTGTCGAATTACCCACATAAAACCTATGCAAGTATATTACAATTTTTGCCCTCTAAGAAGTATAAAACTACACATTAAATCATACACATGTTATTGGCTTAATTAATAACGCGTGGAGGGTTAACAATAGGTAGGTAAGTGTCTCTGGTAAAATGAATATCCAACGGTACACATACACACGCTACGGCTTCAATTAAATCCAACTACAAAAATTATAAACAAAAGACAGAAATATTTTGTTTTGTTTCCCCAATTTAGCCCTCTCTAGACAGTAATTTTAACCACTTCTACTGCTTCTTATGTCTAAGCGAGTTTAAGGAAAGACAAAAATAAGAAAACATGTTTTTTTTTTTTAATTCCTTATGTTTTTATTAACAATAATCTTTCAAATTACTTATCTTCCTAGTAATGTTATTTTATAAGAAATATGACATCGGCTTGCATACCGGTACACTTAAACTTTGTAATTAGGTCTGTTTTTACGCGGCCGCAAGTTGTATCTAGGGACATCACCTGTAATATCCTCGTCTTGCTGACGAGACGTAGAAGGAACTGGGGGAGGTGGTGACCTTGAGCTCGCGTCTTCATACGCGAATTCAGCCGGCTCAGTCTCATGATAAACCTCCGGGTCCACCTCAGTTTCAGTACTACGAGTGACGTCATCCGTAGTCTCCGAGCAAACAGCCCTAGCTAACGATAGCCGATTGTTTTTACGAATGATTTGATCTATGTGTTTATTTTTTTTGCCGTCATTTGCGCGAACTTTATAAGTGACAGCACCGGTGCGTTCAGTGACTACGCCGGGCTTCCATTTAGCAATATCTTTAAAGCAATCTTTAACGAGAACCTCGTCCCCCTCCTTGACCAGTCTAACAACACCACCTGCGTTGCATACCAGCGCCTCCTGGGCCGATTCAACGAAATCAGCCGTGCGTGGGCGTAGCATGTCAAGTCGAGAACGCAGTCTCCGTCCTAGCATTGCCATCGCCGGTTCGCGCTGCGTGCTGGCGTGCGCAGTATTGCGATAATGAAACAAAAACTTACATAGGGCTCGCTTCACGTCCTCACCCTCAATGGTAGCTCTCTTTATAGCCTTTTTAACGGTTTTAACTGCGTTCTCGGCGGCTCCATTGCTGGCTGGGTGGTACGGCGCTGTGAGGATGTGCTTCACACCGTTCCCTTCTAAAAATATTTTAAAATCCCGTGAAGTGAAAGGGGGACCGCCATCCGTGACAATCTGCTTTGGCAGACCAAATCTGGCAAAACACTCACATAATTTTGGCACGACTTTGGCGGCTGATGTCCCTGTCTTCATCGAAAATACCTCGATCCATTTTGAGTGTGAATCGATAATTAGCAAATAGCTCACACCGCCAAACTCAAGAAAGTCCAGATGGAGTCTCGACCATGGCTCGGTCGGCCAGACATAGGGCACCGGCGGAGCGTGCGGGGGCGCATCGCGCACCGCGGCGCATGCCGTGCAGGCGCGTGCCAGCGCTTCGATGTCAGCATCGATAAGCGGCCACCACACGTAGTTACGGGCTATTTGTTTCATACGTACCACGCCCGGATGACCACTGTGAATCTGCAAAATCTGTGCTCGTAGTGAAATCGGAATGGCCACACGATACCCCCACACAATACAACCGTGATCTAAATGCAGGTCGTCTTTTCTGTGAAAGTATGGGTTTTTCATTTTCCACCTCGCTATCTGATGGCCAACCGCTCATTAAATACCCGTATATTTTTCTTAAAACAATATCGCATTTTATTGCCTTTGCCACATCCTTGTGACTAATGGGAAAACTATCTTCCACAAAATGTAAATAAGCGGCGTCGTCCGATTCCAAATCTTCTTTGTCTTTTTGCAATGGTAACCTAGACAAAAAATCAGCATTACCATTACGTTCCGAAGACACAAACATAATGTCGAAATCGTAAGCAGCCAACCTTATGGCATACCTTTGTAGCCGACTTGCAGCAGTTTGCGGGATACCTTTTTTTGGTCCAAAAATATGACTCAGTGCCATATGGTCCGTCTTCAAAGTGAACCGCCGCCCATACACGTACTGGTGATGACGGGTCACCCCGTACACGATGGCAAGGGCCTCTTTGTCCACTTGACTGTATTTGCGCTCAGCAGGCGACAGCGTGCGCGAGGCGCAACACACGCGCTCGCTGCTGTCCGGGTAGGCATGCGCGAGCACCGCACCCAGCCCGAACGAGCTGCTGTCCACTGACAGCATCACAGCACCAGCGGCAACGCAGACTCGTAATGCGCCAGCACCGGCTCGCGAGTCAGTACTTCCTTAACCGCCGCGTAAGTTGCATCGCATTCCCGCGACCATCGCCACCTAGACCCTTTTTTAACAACGCGTACATTGGCTGCAATATTGAACTCATGTTGGGAATAAATCGTGCATAATAGTTAATCATGCCCAAAACGGCACTAAGTTGGGATAAATTTTGCGGCGCAGGGGCCTGTGCAATAGCATTAATTTTATTTTTATCTGTATGCAAAAATGTGATTTTTTTCAAAGATGAAGTTTCATACTTATACGTATGAAACTTCATCTTTGAAAAAAATCACATTTCTTAAATTTAACTCTAAGACCCGCTTCCTGTAAACGCGATAATACAGCTCTTAAATTCGCCAAATGCGACTTCTTATCGGGCCCGGTCAGACAAATATCATCAATAAACGATACACAATTAAGGCCGCTTAGGGTCTCTTCAATTCGTTTTTGAAACATTTCAGGGAGGCATTTTAAACCAAACGGGGCCCTGCGGTAGACAAATGTCCCTATATGCGTAGTAATAGCCGTCAATGGTTGCGAACTCTCGTCTAAAATACACTGTAATAAGCATGTTTAAGAGCGTAGACGGGCTGCGCGGGAATTGAAAAATAGGTATTTGAAGAAACTATTGCCGTCGCGCTGCGCCCTAGCAAACGGGCGGTGTCAATGTGTGAGTGAATAGTCTGTATTTGTGTGCGTAGCTCAGTAGCGCGCACCTCACGCGTGCCCACGCGCCCGTCTCGCGCCAAAGGAGAGAGCCAACCAATGGGCCCCTTAGTTTTGGTACCGTGTCAAGACTATTTACTTCTCAAAAATTAAGTCGTATTTTTACATGTTCAAGCTAATTTTATCAACATTTCTTTTACCCTAGCATTGGAAAACATAATTAATATTTATTTCATTGGATTTATATCAGTTCCGCCATTAAAACTTAACCTGAATGTTGCCAGAGGACAGACTATCTCAATTAAATAATTGTAATCGATTGGAATTATCGATATTTTACTAATCCGCCGACTAACATGACCGGAGATAGACTACAATAGCTTTTCTCCCGAAATAAAGAATATAAAAGCACTAAAACTAACTAAAAAAAACACGAAGGAATTATAATTTGAGAGTGTACAGACATATAATATTATAACCAGGAGATTCTAGCGGTCTTAGCTCTACGGTACTTGAAACTAAAGTACGATCCTGAAATGATGTGAAGGTCCTCTGTCCGACAGCGAAGAACTAAGGCGGAAACAGACGCTTTGGTTAGTCTAGATAGTCTGATCAGACAATCGGAAGAGCAACCGGAGCGTCTGTGTCCGCCCATATTTCCACATACAAATTATCATGTATTTCATGTTATTTCCTACCGTCACAAATATTCTGCTACATTCATACCTGATTATTTTCTTTAAAAAACAAAAGTTAGTACCACAGACATTATTGTGGTTATTAATCAGCTTAGTAGCTCCCATTCATACCTAAATAGCGTTTATAATTATCTTTTTATGTAAATACACAAATCGATTTGGCAAATCGATTTCCAAAATATTTTACATGGTCACACTTAGATAGATCTATCTGTCAAATCAATGCATCAATCAAATTGTTTCGTGCCGTTCGTTTTGCGTCGAGTTGAATTATTCCTCCGTATTAACTGTTGTTGTACTTCTGTACGTTACAATTTGAAGCTGTCGAGTCTTAATTCGTTTGTTACTTAGCTATGAGCTCCTCTAATCTAAGGCTTTAGTCGTAGGTAAATATTTGTTTTTAACAACACTATCTACTAGTTGTGAGGGTACAGCCTACTTAACGCTGACTGCCGGCACGGCACGGCAAGGGATATTTGTTAGCGCACTTTGTACTTAACCTACATAAAAGAGAAGAAGAAGTTATGTAGTGTTTTCAAATGTTTAAAACAAAAAAAAACTTGTTTTTATAACCTCAATTTCAGCATCCGAAAATATAAGATTTCTCTTAAACTAGGGTGAAAAATTGAAATTCGATTTCAGGATATGAAAAGGTAATTCTAGGTCTACGAAATCAAGTTAAAACCATCGTGACATGCAAAGTTTTTTTAGGGGCCCAAAACTCCTAACAAAATGGGCATTCTCCTTTACTTATTTCTTAGACATTTTTGCTTTTGTTTACGGACTTGATTTTTTGCTTCACTGTTTTGACTCGGCTTGTGCATCGGATTTGAATAAGTACTATTTGTTTACGACTGTAGAAAAATCGTGAGTATTATTTTAATTGTAAGTAAATTTTATCATTCATCTGTTACTTACCCCCTTCAAATCGACAAAATATTTTAACAATATAATTATAAATAATTGAATTTTGTTAAATAATTGAATTTAGTTTGATAAAATGTCATGTAAAATGTCAATAATAGTTATAATCATACCGTAATAATTTTTGTTTCAGGTAAACCCTTTTTATTTTATAACTAGCTGACCCGTGCCCACTTCGTTGGGCGGTAAACATTTTAACTTGTGATAAAATTATGAGTGTGGTTCGGTTAGTACTGACTGCTATGATTTATTTCCTGACGGCCAAAAGGAGGGTTTTGTTTTTATTGCATAATAATATGTATGTAGCTAGGCTAGTGAGCCTCTGCGAGCGCTCAGCGCTAGACTCCCTATCCCTTGTTGCAGAGACATATTGCTGCTTTAAATCACTGAGACGCTGTGCACGTTCAGCGCTAGATTCCCGAGCACGGACCTGCGATGTTCTCCAGCTTTGGTTAGCAAGCCGCTATGAACGCTCGGAGCTAGATTTCCCAGCGCGTGCTTGCGAAATATTTTCTCTATTCCTCGAGAGGCTCTTCCGTACGGCTATTCGAGCAGAGGCCTTAGTGTGAGTTTTTTCGACTCACGTTCGAACGCGTTCGATTGCGAGCGCGTTAGAATTTAGTATGGGAATTTAGTTATAGTGCCACCTCGTGGTCACTCGTAGAACCTAATTTCCCATACTAAATTCTAACGCGCTCGCAATCGAACGCGTTCGAAAAAACTCACACTAAGGCCTCTGCTCTTGTCTCATGTCTGGGATGTCTGACGGGAAAGTTGTGATATCCTTTTAGGCATGATAAACAATCGCTGAAACTGACCGATATCCCAAAAACAGAAATATCACAGCTTCGAACTCGAAGACTGAGAACGAAGAAATATTGAAATATTGTGTTTTGAGAAACCGAGCAACCAAAACAATTTTAAAGACCAACAACATTCAACCAACTACGTACTACTCACCTACCAAACGACAAAAGTTAAATAATAACTGGAGAGGGTCATTAATCCGCGGAAAATCTTAACACCACGATTCAGAAAAATGACGTACTTAATTGCACAACGCCGTCTATGGGTAAATGTATAAAACGTCCGTACAAAGCATGTTCTAATGCGGTTCGTGAATGGACGGCGCGGGCGGCGTTTTGCGATTTAGTAATTTTATATTATCTTCGAAACTATTCAACCAATTGACATACTGTTTTGGGCAAATCGTATCTCTATGATATTCTTGTGATCAAGATAACATTTTTTTCGATAAGGTTTAATATTTTGTTGTTTAAAAAATCGTCCAAAGATAAGTACGTCGAAAAATACTTTTTTTAACACATAAAAGCTACTATATCTGCTAAAATATAAAAGATAGAAATATGGTGCCGGACTCTTTTGTAGAACTATTCTAGGCGGACCAGGTTGCCATACATTGTTTTCAATTATATACAACTGTTAAGGCAGCGCACGCAAATAACTCTGTTGTAAGAGCTATTTTTTTCCGCCTGGATAGACAAAAATTGAGATAGTTCGACTAATATGCATGATATCTTTATAATTTATAGCCTATAGCACTCACGAATAATGTAGCTTTCTACCAGTGAAACAATTTTTCAAATCGGACCAGCAGTTCCTGAGATTACCCCCTACATACAAACTTACAAACATACAAACTTACAAACTTACAAACAAATTTTACCTCTTTATAATATTATTTATTTTATAATGAGTGGAAGAAAAGGGAATAAAACTCGTCTATTCTTGAATGCTTAGAGAAAAAGACATCATTTACGTAAAACGGAAGATTCATTTTGCACCGTGTACAGTATCATCTAAGTGATTTAATTTTCATATAGTATTATGGTCAAAGGGGCGTGAGGTGGTCGATTTTCAATGACATGGCGTGATTCTACCCCAAATGTCGGCCGCTTTGTTACCAAACATGAAAAAATAAAAACATTTAAAATTAAATTTATTGGAGGTAAAAGTGTCAATTACACGGCCAGAGGTTCCTACCAAGCACGATGCTTTGGTGCGGCTCTATCATGGAACCACCGCTATACATTCACGCCTGTCAAATAAAATCCAGGGTTGTAGCCCTGGCAAATACACAAAAAAGTTCATTAAAGACAAAGGCGATCAAAAGTAGCTATACCTACAATGAACAATGCCGAAAGAGAATCGTCAACGATAGATGAGAATGGTTGAGCCGAATGGTGCTGGCGCATGCGTCATGTTCGTGGACGGGCGCCGTCAGTCGGGACTGGTTATTTCTTAGCTGCCATGGTTAATTTTAATTAATTCTTTGAATTGTTCCTCTTTTATTCCGGACGCTTTTATCCTGCTCGTCTTTTACATCGTTCTCACATGTATGTATAATTTCAACCCGATGTAAATAAATCTTTGTAAAAAAATATTATTTTTAAAAGAGTGTCCGTGGAGTTTCTTGCACGTTCTTCTCCATAGAGATCTACGCTTTGGAACGTGCAAATAGCTTCAACTTTTTGGACCGACCGACTTTGACAATTCAAAAGTGCCTTGGTTTAATTGAAATAAATGCTTGAATTTTGAATTTTGAAAAACATCATGTAAAAAACGAAAAGTTACTGGACCTGATGAAAATTACGGTCGACTAAAATTAGAGCCTGATATGCAATCAGAAATATTAGAGGAAAAGAAAAAGAGATTTGTTTCTGGGCTAGAACTATCGAAAAAGATTGCTGAAGAACTTGAACGTAGCACGATTGGCCAGAGTGGTAATGAAATGAATAGGCTAGATTTCATCATCCACAAATTGCAAAACTATTTAGTCCGTCTTCCGTCATTGAAAAGTAATGGACACGTATTTGTTGTTTTTGTAAATCAATGAATATTGACAAAGATAAAGCGCATCAAAACTTGGGAGTGGGGGCCCGTGACGTCACGACTCGTGACGTATTGAGCATTTTAAAAGCGTCGTAACTTCGTCAATTTTGGTTCCCGTCAACTTACTAACTACCCTACCTAACTAAAAAAATAATTAACAAAAATATAAAAATCGGTTCAGCCGTTCTCGAGTTATAAATGGTGTAACTAACACGATTTTCGACTTCCTATAATATAATACATAGATTTACTTTAAAAGAGCAGTCATTATTTTATAAACTCCCCAGTAAATAATGTCATGTCAAAAGCAGAATACCTATCACACTAAGCAGTAGAGTGCGAACTTTAGGTACCTACGTATTATATGGTTACGGTTTGTATTTTTGCAAGAGACACTTCGCTAAAGGTCATTTCAAATAATATTTAATTATAAACCGTAAAAACCGCTCAGAACGATTTTACCTACAAAAAACCATGAGCGATCGACGTTTCGTATTCCCCTGTTTTCTCCTCGAAATCTAGGCCGATTAAATTATATTTGGTATCAAAATTTAAAGGAAGAATAGATCTATGCCCCTATTACTTGTTTTTATCTTAAGAGTCCTATTACATTTTTTACGGAAATTCATGATTTTTGACGCTGTAATTATCAGCAGCAGTAAGATATTTTAATTATTTGATCATGAATGACGATAGTGCCAGTCTCTTTCTTGTAAGTTAGAGTTACACATTTTCATTTTTCTTTTCGTCTAATTTACTATAAATATTTTACGAACTCAGTTTGCAAGAAAAAATGTCGGCGATGGAACTTTGACGGTCTAATTCACATTGTTACAATCAATTCTTTTAAAAGCTAAAATTACTAAAAGGTAAGTTGAATGTTTTACTTGTTTATTGGAGTTCTAGAATTTCTTTAAATTCCTTGAGTTTTCACGGAAAAAAACGTAAAGAAAGCCTAATTTAAGCCAGAAATGTCTTGATTCAGCGTCCATTATATTCCAAATAAAAACAATTTTATCAAATAAATTAATATGATATAAAATTTCAATCTACAATGAATTAGTTTTCGTTTGTCAATATAATTAAACAAAATTACAATAAATAACATTAAAGTACTATATATTCTGCGTCAATTCAGCGCGCGCACTCCTCAGTCTCGCGCGAGCGCCCAAATTAACTATAATCCTTTTCAGACTAGTAAGTATCAAAATTGTTTCGCGGACTATATATGTACTCCCAACGCAGACCAACGTAACTTCGTCTATTGCAAACGAGCATTTACGATTCGTAATAGGACTCTTAAAAACTTTTCAAATTTCTTTGGTAGGCGTCTGATTACGTAGGTAAAAACGGGGCATTTTTTTAGGTTTTTAGAAGGTCATATTTATTTTTGTAATAATGTTTTTGAAAAAAAAATGACAGAGGCATGCCTTCAATAGACCTTGATTTTTATAAATAAAAACGATTACTCTAGAGGCATAATCCAGGGAGAAAATAGGGGAATATAATATAAAAATGCAGCCCGTCTACGCTCTTAAGGTCTATTTTGCTATATTGTGTTCCCCCACTAAGCGCGGCGAACAGCTGTTCTACGCGTGGCAGCGGGTAGTGAAAATCCTTTAGTACTTTGTTTAAAGTTAACTTATAATCACCACACATCCTGATGGAGCAGTCTCGTTCGACCACCGGCACTATCGGTGTACCATAGTCACTTCGCTCCACCTTATAGATCACCTGCTCGCGTTGCAGGCGCTCCTCGCGCTCCACGGGCGCTCGAAGGGCGAGTGGCAAGGGCCGGGCTTTAATGAATATCGGAGTGTTATCTTTTAAATGTAACTTTAACTTAGTTTGACAGCATCCCAAACCTGACTGAAAAACTTCTGGAAAATCTAGTTTCAGCTGCTTAATAATCGGATTAATTTCAGTTGATAAATGATGCAAACTAAGCGATTTTAAATTTAATTGTCTCATCCAGCTTCGCCCTAGCAAACACAGACTACATAGAGATACTGCTAGCAAAGGCGGACCGCCGTTGTCAATGATAAACAGCGGAAGCTGGGAGACGGTGGTGTTGCCGCTCTGCACATTTACTAAAACATAACCGAGTGGAACAATAGCCTCTCCGGTATATGAGTGAAATTTGTTATTGTCACGATTTATTGTTAAATGCGAAAGGTGATTATCATAAAATACTTTAGGTACCGTTTTCATTACATTGGACCATAACGGAAGTTGACCTAGCAGTCGTATTAAAGTGTTCAAAAAGTCTGGGAAATAATACAAGTTATCATGATGACCATAGTTAACGTCTATAAGGTAATAATCAACTTTTCGGATTCTATTGCATTATAGAACCATTTAGGACTTTTTAAAGCAGATCCTTCTTCCCGAACGCTTTCAAACGAAGCTTCCAGACCTTGGAAAGAAGAGTAGTTATAATGATTCGAAGCTCATTATTTTGTTACTATCTTCGATTTCAGAATCAACAGTCCGTGAAAGAAATCCTAATTTTTTCAGCCTATAAATTTTTGCTTCTTCACATCTTGTATTGTTACCTTCAATGTCTACACCATCATATTTACTTATGGACAATGTAATCATATCTGTGACAGTTTGTTTTAATTTGTAATAGTCGTCGCATTGCTTTAGTTCTCGCAGACATTTTATATAAAAAAACTTACCCGTTGATATTATTAAATAAAATGTAAATCGTAATGCCTACGACAAATAAAGTACGAAAATAGGATAAGCTCTTACTATGATTCGAATGCAATGCTGGCTTTATGGATTACTAGCTGACCCACGCAACTTCGTCTGCGTCACATTTTCCATGAATGCTCGGCTCCTTTTAGTCTTATACGGGTTGCAGACCAAGAGCTAAGCTAAGTTAGTTTAGCTTAGCTCGCATAGCTGACGCAGTTTTCCATACTTGTGTGCAGACCGCAAACTATGCGAACTAAGCTATGTGAGCTAACTAAAATATGCGAAGCTAAGTTAGTTGTGTATGCCGATGCGCAGCTACACGAGCTAAGCTAAGCCCCTCCCGCTACCCCGCACACCCTTTGCACATCCTTCGCCAGTGCTGTCTGAGCTTTGGCTTAGCTGTTGGTGTGCACGCTATTTATTTCTAGCTTAGCTTAGCCTAGCTTGCTTGGCATAGCTTAGTTTAGCCTTGGCATAGCTTAGTTTTCGGTCTGCAACCGGCTTTAGTCCTAAAGTTTGACAATGTGTCTTAATTTCTTTTCACACATTGCACGATAGGTTGGATTTTATGCCACTGATAAAAATCTACGTGAAAATCAAATGTTTTGCACACAGAATTTGGGGATTTTGTAATCACTGCATTACTTTCTGATAGAATTTTATCACATACCTACAGGTATGCAATGGTCGAAATAGAAATCTTTTTTTTTTTTATTGATTGGTAAATAGCTTTTCCTGACATTTTGTTTTGTAAAAGTTCACTAAGATTATCAAACACTGGATCACACGGTGACGGAAGATCATTTTTTTTCAGAAAATTAATTTTTGAACTTTGAGAAAACTGTTTTTTGGTCTTCTAACGATACTGCTAACTTTCTACCTCGTTTCATCGTGAAATCACACTATTCAATTTAACCGTATAATTCGTTATTATTATTGATACTACAATTTATTATCTATACCTACTAATATTATAAAGAGGTAAAATTGTTTGTAAGTTTGTATGTAGGGGGTAATCTCAGGAACTACTGGTCCGATTTGAAAAATTCTTTCAGTGCTAGATAGCCCAATTATTGAGGAATGCTATAGGCTATAAATTATAAAGATATCATGCATATTAGCCGAACTATCTCAATTTTTGTCTATCCATGCGGAAAAAAATAGCTCTTACAACAGAGTTATTTGCGTGCGCTGCCTTAACAGTTGTATATAATTAAAAACAATGTATGGCAACCTGGTCCGCTTTGAATAGTTCTACAAAAAGTCCGCGGCACCATATTTCTATTTTTTATATTTTAGCAGATATAGTAGCTTTTATGTGTTAAAAAAAGTATTTTTCAATGTACTTATCTTTGAAAGATTTTTTAAACAACAAAATATTAAACTTTATCGAAAAAAATGTTATAATGATCACAAGAACATCATAGAGATACGATTTGCCCAAAACAGTATGTCAATTGGTTGAATAGTTTCGAAGATAATATAAAATTACTAAATCGCAAAACGCCGCCCGCGCCGTCCATTCACGAACCGCATTAGAACATGCTTTGTGCAATTACCTACGTAATTTTTCTGAATCGTGGTTTTAAGATTTTCCGCGGATTAATGACCCTCTCCAGTTATTATTTAACTTTTGTCGTTAGGTACGTGAGTTGTTGTCTTGGCGGTGTCACTCGACATCGCCAACGCCTTCAACACCATGCCCTGGAGCTGCATTGGGGAGGCACTCCGGTATCATCGGGTGCCGACCTACCTTCGTCGTGTTGTCGGGGACTACCTGTCCGACCGGGCAGTAATCTACCCTAGTCACAGCGGTGAGTGGAACCGGCGAGAGATGTCGTGCGGTGTCCCACAGGGTTCGGTTCTGGGGCCGCCCCTGTGGAACATCGGTTACGACTGGGTGCTGCGAGCCGACCTCCCTAGCGGCGTCAGCGTCATCTGTTACGCTGACGACACGCTGGTGCTGGCACAGGGGGGGTCGTACGCGGAGGCGGCCGACGTTATGACACGCGGGGTTGCGACAGTCGTAGAGAGGATCCGGCAATTGGGTCTCGAGGTGGCGCTGCACAAGTCCGAGGCCATGTGTTTTCATGGCCGAGGCAATACGCCACCGTCGGGATCCTTGCTGACGGTAGGAGGGGTTTCCATCGGCGTCGAGTTGACGCTGAAGTACCTAGGGCTCGTCCTCGACAGCCGGTGGAACTTCGTGGAACATTTCCGACGTTTGGCACCCAAACTGGAGCGGGCCGGGGCTGCTTTCAGGCGGCTCCTGCCCAACCTGGGGGGACCAAACGCCTCCTGCCGGAGGCTCTACGCGGGGGTCGTGCGGTCCATGGCCCTCTACGGGGCCCCGGTGTGGGCGCGTTCCTTGCGGCAGCGTGCTGCCAACTATCTGAACGCGCCCCAAAAGGCGATGGCCCTAAGGATGGCCCGAGGGTACCGCACGATCTCGCGCGAAGCGGTGTGTCTCCTTGCCGGATTGCCGCCATGGGATCTGGAGGCGATAGTCCTCGCGCGCCTGCATGATTGGCGCGTGGAGGTACTACGCCGGGGGGAAACTCCGCTGACGCGGCAAATTGTCGCGCAGCGGACAGACCTCCGGCGCGATCTCATGGCGTCATGGAGACGACGACTGTCGCAACCCAGTGCAGGGCACGCCACGATAGTGGCGATAAGTCCCCTCTTTGAGGAGTGGCTAGAGAGGCGCCACGGCGTCCTCACCTTCCGCCTGACGCAGGTCCTCACCGGACATGGATGTTTCGGGAGGTTCCTGCACCGAATCGGGCGGGAGGAAACGCCCGGGTGTCACCACTGCGAGGATCGACCGGAGGACACGGTGGAGCATACTGTGCAGGTGTGCCCCGCTTGGGCGGCGCACCGCCGTGTCCTCGAAACGGCGATCGGCGGCAACCTCTCGCGTCCGGCCCTGGTCCAAGCCATGGTCCGGAGCGAGACGGAATGGGACGCCGTTGCCTCCTTCTGCGAAGCAGTCATGCTAGCGAAGGAGGTGGCGGAGAGGGAGAGGAGACCCTCTCGTCCCGGCCGCCGTGGTGGACGCCGCGGGCGTCGGGGGCCACCTGGTGACTTCCGGCCACCGTAGGCGCGGGCCTGTGGACGGCGAGCTATGGGTGGCTCGCCGTCCGTCCGTCTAGTGACGACAGGCCGTGTCGACGGCGCGTTAGTGTTCCACGCGCGCCTCAAAGAGAGTCAGCACACAGAGGGGCCCGATAGGGCCGACGCCTGCCGGAGTCGCGGGATTATTCGCAAGAGACACCGTGGCTCCGGAACACAAAGGGCAATGAAGGAACATGGATGGGTTTTAGTCAGTAGAAGTCTGACACTCCCTCCCGCTACACCCAGAGCGGGAGGAGTCATTGGATGATTTCCCATCCCTAAAAAAAAAAAAAAAGGTACGTGAGTTGTACGCAGTTGGTTGAATGTTGTTGGTCTATTGTTTTGGTTGCTCGGTTTCTCAATACACAATTACAATATTACTTCGTTCTTATTCTTCGAGTTCGAAGCCTGCTGTGATATTTCTGTTTTTGGGATATCGGACAGTTTCAGCGATTGTTTATCATGCCTAAAAGGAAATCTCAACTTTCCCGTCAGACATCCCAGACATGAGACAAGAGCAGCTCGAGTACGCCGTACGGCAGAGTCTGCTCTTGATAATCATCTGCGCCTCTCGAGGAATAGAGAAAATATTTCGCAAGCACGCGCTGGGAAATCTAGCTCCGAGCGTTCACAGCGGCTTGCTAACCAAAGCTGGAGAACATCGCAGGTCCGTGCTCGGGAATCTAGCGCTGAACGTGCACAGCGTCTCAGTGATTTAAAGCAGCATGTCTCTGCAACAAGGGATAGGGAGTCTAGCGCTGAGCGCTCGCAGCGGCTCGCTAGCCTAGCTACATACATATGCAATAAAAACAAAACCCTCCTTTTGGCAGTCAGGAAATAAATCATAGCACTCAGTACTAACCGAACCACACTCATCATTTCATCAGAAGTTAAAATGTTTACCGCCCAACGAAGTGGGCACGGGTCAGCTAGTAATAGTATATTTTTCTCATACACGAGCACATTTAAATATCGAATTAGGGAAAATTTCGCGCGTAATTGGTCATGAGTCCGATAAGTTTCTTTAGTTGTTTTTTTTTCTCAAAAAAAACCGCATAAAATGTATTTAAGTAAATGTAATTAAAAACCATTAAAACGTATATGGTAGCAATCCCGTAATTAACTATTCTAATGTTAGTGACCTTGAAAGTTTAAAACAATATAAACCATAAAAAATATTAATCAGTGCTAATTGTATTTTAAGCCTTATAAGTATATTTTCTAGTTCCTAAGAATCGATTTATGAAAATCGCTCATTTCAATAAATCAGTCGAATGAAATGAAAAAAAAAAACGATTTGCATTTAAATCGGTATGACACACGAAAATGACAAAAAAACAAAACAAAATGTTTGAACATTTTGAACACGATTTAAAGTGTTGCGGTAAAGAAATCACGTGTTATTGGATCTGTGTTTGTAAATTGCATTTAGATCCGGGGTTTTTATTGTTCTTCATGATAATTACATTATTTTCATATTTTGTAATCATATTTACATGTGAGTGGGTGATATTGTAAAACAAAAACGTAAACAAACACAGTTGGCGCGAAACTTTGAATTTAAAAATCGAAAAAACTTCATACCTATATCACTAGTAATATGAATACCTACCTACATTCGTCAAAAAATCAAATGACGAGGAAACCACTGGAGTTTGAGTGTCCGAAATCCACAATTTTCATGTTTTTAGCCTCTAACGTCGCTGTCATAAAAATTGCAACGTAAACTTAATAATTTTCTACGTTAAACGTCTAAATTCGATCATATTTTTAATTAACTTATATATGAAAAAAGACAAAACGAAGA
The DNA here is from genome assembly GCA_963859965.1 of Ceramica pisi. Taxonomy (NCBI): domain Eukaryota; kingdom Metazoa; phylum Arthropoda; class Insecta; order Lepidoptera; family Noctuidae; genus Ceramica; species Ceramica pisi. Next base: position 13,069,395 of record OY982554.1, read on the forward strand.
ACGCAATTAGAATGATTATGTCTTGTTTGAGACTTTTGGCATAATTTTTACAAGCGAGATGTTTGTTTACCTAGGTACTTATATATTTTCAGAAAATCTAAGTTGACTACCGTTTTAGAGGTGAAGTAATTCATATTTAAGACACTCAAAGAGATCTTATGATATTAAGTTATACCTAATTTAAAATATTTCCCACAAATTTATTGTATGATATAGCTAGGGAAACAATTTTTTCATAGGATATTCTATTGTCGAAATTTGATGTACCTACCTGATTCCTGAATTTGATGACGTAATTAGCAAAACCCAAAACCCCGTCGACGCAGCTCGTGTGATGTCAAAATCTTGTCGAGCAGAATGGTGAAGATTCTAAATAATTTATTATGAACGAGTGCACGGCTTAAACAACAAAGGTAAAGTTAACACAATACTTAATTTATCATGTCAATGATGGTTTATCAAATATTGCACCATTATGATTGTATTCCTAATTTGATCACGATCAATTTAAAAAACCCCGAGTTCATTTATGTTCTTATATTCCTAAGAATAAATGCGATATGTTAATAATCATAAAATTCTATAAATAATGGACTCTGACTCACGCTAGTAAGTCTGCGTCACATTTTTCTTTAATGCTCCGTTTTTCTATTGGTTATAGCGGATAGCTTACCTACCTTCCTCGATAAATGTGCTATCCAACACTTAAAGATTTGTTCAATTCGAGGCAATAGTTTCTGAGATCAGCGCGTTCAATCAAACAAACAAACAAAAAAACTCTTCAGCTTTATAATATCAGTATAGATAAAACTTTACCATGAATATCTTGAATCAAGTTGTTCATAAGTTACTAAGCGCCTACTAAAACATTGTCAGCAATAGGCTAGTTTCCATCATCCACAAATTGCAAAACTATTTAGTCCGTCAGTTAAAGTATTGAAAAATAATCGACAAAATAAGGACACGTATGTTTTGGTTTTGTAAATCAATGAATATTGACAAAGATAAAACGCATCAAAACTCGGGGTGGGGGGCTCGTGACGTCACTAACCGCTAAAAATTAAACCACGGCGTGACATTTTGAGAATTTTAAAAGTGTCGTAACTTCGTCAATTTTGGTTCCCGCAACAAAAGAAAAAATACTGGTCAAATATTTTTTGATGATCTAACTGACGGACTAATTAGATTTTTTCAGTAAACAAGCCTATTATTCTTAGAAGAAGGAAAAACGCAATCATCGTTGTACAGGCTTAATTACTTTTATCAATAACTTTTTATAGGAGCTTCCTAAAATAGCGTAAAATATAATATATGTTAAGGTAGCAAGAAGGTACTAAATATTTGCATTAACAACGCGGTTAACACAACACTAGAACTATGAGAACTCGGAAGTGGTCAGCCAACCTGACGTCAGAATGGCTGGCCACTTTATTTCTTGAATATTTTTCTAAACGCAAAGGTAGCAAATATCTCATTATAGGTAGCAAATAGGTATTAAATAATGCACAATATAGTCTCATGTAAATATCTCGCTTGGTCCAGTCATCCTGACGGTCACAAACCGGTATCCTAATAAATCCACCTCTTGCCATTTATAAGATCATACCCGTCATACAGGACAAGTTTAAGAGTTCATCTATGAACTTAATACTAGCTAAGACAGAATTAGAAAACGTTAAGGATTATCTACGTCAGCAAGAGATAATTCAACACTACCATGACGGCAAAACCAATAATCGAGGAATTACCGAATGTTACTTAGCCCTCTCAAGAAAGTATTACTGGCCCAAAATGAAAGACCAAATAACTAAATTTATCAACGAATGCATTATTTGCGGGCAAGCCAAATATGATCGGAGGCCTATTAGACCACAGTTTAATATTGTACCCCCGGCAACAAAACCATTCGAGATAGTTCATATGGATTTATTCACTGTCCAAAACGAAAAGTATATCACTTTTATAAAAATAAAATAAAATAAAATAAAATAAAAATAAAATAAAATAATTTTTTTTCAGGCAATATACCCATATGGAAATAAATTTAACATTAAAAGATTATAAATTAAATGTCACAAATCAAAATCAAAATTGTTAGCAGGAATACTGACAGCCATATACAAAGAAATAATTAGCTTCATATATGTATGTTTTTACCAAATATGGACAAGCATACCATCTCCGAGATGGCACTGGCATTAGCATACTTCAATCACTGTTACAATATTGCACCCACCATGGAGTTCCATTAACTTTAGTGACTGACAACGGAATGGAATTTACTAATCAACTGTTCCTAGAATTGACACGCCTTCACAAGATAAACCACCATAGAGTCTTACCGCATTCGCCTAACGACAACGGTAATATAGAACGCTTCCATTCAACTCTCCTTGAACATATGAGAATATTAAAGCTAAAAAACAAAGAGGAGCCCATCGTAAATCGCCTTACGCTATAATTGGCTATAATTCTTCAATACACGGCTTCACTAGATGCAGACCATTCGATTTACTAACTGGACCAGGGCTGGGCAAAATACATGCTTTGCTTTAATTGAAATACAAAATAATCTAGACCAGGGGGCCGAGTCTGCTATTGCAATAGTGTCGTAATGGTGGATCATTGATTTTTAGGGTTCCGTAGCCAAATGGCAAAAAACGGAACCCTTATAGATTCGTCATGTCTGTCTGTCTGTCTGTTTATCCGTCCGTATGTCACAGCCATTTTTTCCCGAAACTATAAGAACTATGCTGTCGAAACTTGGTAACTAGATGTATTCTGTGAACCGCATTAAGATTTTCACACAAAAAAAAAAAATCAAATTTTGGGGGTCCTGATACTTAGAACGGAAACTCAATTTTTTCTTTTTCTTCAAACCCATACTTGTGGGGTATCTATGGATAGGTCTTCAAAAATGATATTGAGGTTTCTAATATAATTTTTTTCTAAACTGAATAGTACCTACGATGTACCTAAACTTCCACCGAAAATTGGTTTGAACGAGATCTAGTAAGTAGTTTTTTTTAATACTTACGTCATAAATCGTAAACCGCAACCTACAACTTTGTACGGAACCCTCGGTGCGCAAGTCCGACTCAAACTTGGCCGGTTTTTTGCGTTTTTTTGCTGCTTTACCATTATGACACTCTCTTCTCGTCTCGCTTCGCACTCACACTCACACTTACACTCACGATCGCTAAATGATGGTGAACTGTATTTTATTGTTAAAATGTATTTTGAAGCCTCAAGTATTTGAAATACTAATTACACCTCGGCGTCAGGTATTTGAAATACGAATTACAAATTACATTTAAAGAAGTAATTGAAATACAAATAAAAAATACGTATTTGTATTTCAATTACGTATTTTAATTACAAGTAATTCAAATACTGCCCAACCCTGAACTGGACACTTTGATCCACGCGATATTCTAGACATAGATTCTACCCAACAGTCATTACAACAGTACGTTCAGAATCACAGCGCGCAAATGAAGGCAGTATACAATATCACTAACGAAACTTCTTTTACAAATCGTACTGCGCTAATTGAAAACAGAAATAAGAACCGCGAACCCGAAATAGAATACGTTCCTCAACAACAGGTATTCATAAATAACCCTTCTGCAAGCCGCCAGAAAACAGCTCCACGGTACACCCAAGATACCATTTTAGCCGATTTACCCATTCACGTTTATACATCCAAGAAACGTGGGCCCATAGCCAAAAATATAATAAAAAGAGGCCCTAATTAGGAACCTAACTTGTTACTAGATTCTACTATTGCTGGTACTCCGCGAGACCCAGTCGTCGGAGATAAAACTTGAAAGCCTGGCCAACGGACCCGGCTTATTACCGTATAAACTTGGATCGACCAGAATGACCACTCATCATCATACATTTTTTCAGTATGTGAATCTAAATGACATTGAAAATCAAATTACAGCACTACAGTATCAGATATCAGATATCAGAATACAAAAGTCGGCTTAGTAATGACACTTATACACTATTTGAATTCCAAATTAGTTATCTTACTAACAAACTTGGCAAAGTATCTAACCAATTAAAGTCTTAAGAGCCTGGTCGTGTAAAGAGAGGTCTAGTAGATAGCCTTGGATCGGTAATTAAGAGCATAACCGGAAACCTAGATTACACAGATGCCCTAAAATACGAAAACGCTATTAAAAATCTACAGATTAATAACGAAAAGTTAGCTAACGAATTTAACAATCACATCAGCCTCAGCAAAGAGTGGATGTCTAAGCATAATAGCGTTCTAATACAGTTAGTAGAAAATCAAAGCAAAATCAACAGCACCTTAGAATTACTGTTAAACAGGACCTATAAAACAGCTGATCTAATAACCTATGCAAAGTTTGGTCAACTCATGTCTATTTTAAGTGAAAATGTAGAGGACTTAAGATTAGAATTAGTTAGAATAGAAAATATGTTAGCGTTTATACATGCATCAAGCACTGTTCATTCTATGATAGATGTAGAGACACTTAGATCTATGGGAAATAGGTTAGAAAAAATATACAGTAAAGATGAGATACTAAGTCTAGAACTCAGAGAATATTACGACATTATCAGGCCCGGATCATATTTCACTGAAAAACAGATAAGTAGTTATAGTTTTTAGATTTCCTATAATTTCCAAAATTGTTTATGATTTATATAAGTTATCTATAGGTACCCAACAAAAACCATCAAGCCTTTATCCCTATCTATCCCTTAATAGCAACTAATGGAGACTCTTTCGCGTACATAGAAGCAGAATGTTCGGAGTTCAGTAACTGGTATCTCTGTGAAAAGGAAATAACCCATCAAATACGAACAAGAACCGATTGCATACAAGAACTTATCATAAACCAAGCCCTCAAGAGTTCCTGCCAATTCAGTACAGTATTTCTGGAAAAAAAAGCAATGGAAAAACTAGATGACCAGCATTACGTCCTATCGTTTCCAAAGCCAACAAAAGTGCAATCAGTCTGCGGGAGAGAAGACTTCAATTCGCTACATACAAGGATGCTATCTCGCGACTATACCCATCAACTGTTATCTCCGTACAAAGGAACTTACTACTTATAATCAATGACAACGACATAATACAAGGGCAACCTTTGAAATTAATTAACATTCCCTACGACGTGGAGACGCCCGGAGCTGCATTAACACAAGTTCATCTTAGTTCAATCGACTTACGAGGACTACACAGCATCCAGAACCAAGTCATGACGAGCCAGCCGATACAACTTAACCAGCTGAAATCAGATGTCATATATCATACCCTTCTACATTGCATTAGTAGGTGCAGGCGCACTTATCATAGCCATACTGGCCTATCGAAACAAATGGTTTTGCAAGCGCTCCGAAACACCCAACACCAAGGGACATACCTACGAGGAACCTGGGAAAAAAGAAGAGGACGCGCCCAGAAGACAAATTCCAGAAACATTTTCTCTCAACGTTCTAAAATAGTTTCTGATCTGCGGGTGGAGATGTTACGCGCAGCTGCATAAGGGGAATCGCCAACTCAGCACTCAATACTTTATTATAGAACCATACGCTGCAATTCAACGAACGACGGAAACGGCAAGCTGATATAGCACTTTTAATGCAAACCTACTAGAATAGCTAATATTGAAACCATGTAAAATTTCCATTCCATATTCATACTTCGAATAGGCACCTAGGCTAGTTTAAGATATAATTATTGTAATTCTTTTATTTTAAATTAAATTATGTAAAATCATTTTTGTTTTTTTTTTAAATCCTCCGATCGCAGCTAACGTAATTTGTCTGTTTGTTCCGGGTAATCTTCAAAACGGCTGGACCAATTAACAAAATTCTTTCACCTATAGAAAGGTATATTATTAGCGCGTAAACTAGGTTATACTGATTCCGCGGGCGAATCATAAAATAAAAAAAAATGAAGCTATTTAAAGATAAAGTTTTAAACGCCTGTTCAAATATGCACAGCAATATTTGTCTACATTTAATATTTTGAACAGAATTTTACGCGGACGAAGTCGCGGGCACAAGCTAGTCGTTAAGAAACATTGATTTTTGTACTTTCTTCGTTCTTTACCTACAAGTAGTATGTACGGAGTACGGAACCCTGGGTGCGCGAGTCCGACTCGCACTTGGGCCGGTTTTTTTTTTATTAGCTGCGCCCTGCGGTTTCACCCGCGTAAAACAGGAGTAGTTAAAAGTAGCCTAGTTAATTTTGGATATAAGCTACCTACATACTGATGATGGAGTGGTGGTCTATTCTAAGGAATCATTAATGGTCCATGTGGTAGAACCTACTTTCCAAGTTTGTATGACTAATTGCTTAGTCATCAAAATTGGTACAACTACAGCAATAATCGCTATGTATAGATCCCCTTCCGCTAGAAACTTGGACTCTTTTAATGCTTCCTTCTACTATTTATATGTCTGTGGCTTCCTTAAACCAAATTTTTCTAGACCTGCAGTGCGATTGTCTAACTTTAGTTCATGATGGTTAATGAATACGATAGTAATTAATCGTAAATACCAAATTCGAATTGTGTAAAACTGTCCATCCAATGAGTGACCGATCGTATTGGATCGTATACAAACGTATCATAAAATTGCGTTTTATTATGTAAAACATTCAGAAAATCTTTATTTTTAATGATTATTATAATATCTAATATTTTGAAAAAACCCTCTATTTTATCTTTTTTTTTTATTTACATCTCAACAATAACTTTTTGGTTGTTATAAACATTGAATTATAATGAAAAATATGTATATGCAAATGTTGCAACTCAAGTAACCAAACGCAAAAGAACGAATGAAAGAGAGCTTCGGCTACTCGGCCCTAGGTGGCGGCATAAGTTTTGTACTACTCGACACTGGGTGGCGTTAGTGGGCTGTAATTGCAAGCTTTTTATATTCTGTGGCTGTCAAGAGGACAAGTGACAAGACGAAGATTGACATTAAATCTGTCATCTTTGTAGTCTGTGATGTTGTGGTTCGTATTTTCGTAAAGAACTTTATATTTTTTTTAGCACTAATAGTTTTTAACAAAGAACACTATACTTTCCTCTCGTTGTTTCCACGACAGTCCATTTTTGGACGGGTGGGCGGTCTACGTCACATTGAGAATTGGTCCGAAAGTGGACTGTCGGACGGTCAAGCGGTAGCATACTAAAAGTAAGTAAACTTCAAAAAAAAAAAAAAAAATTCAAAATTCAAGCATTTATTTCAATTAAACCATTTACAGGCACTTTTGAATTGTCAAGGTCGGTCGGTCCAAAAAGTTGAAGCTATTTGCACGTTCCAAAGCGTAGATCTCTATGGAGAAGAACGTGCAAGAAACTCCACGGACACTCTTTTAAAAATAATATTTTTTTACAAAGATTTATTTACATCGGGTTGACATTATACATACATGTGAGAACGATGTAAAAAACGAGCAGGATAAAAGCGTCCGGAATAAAAGAGGAACAATTCAAAGAAATAATTAAAATTAACCATGGCAGCTAAGAAATGACCAGTCCCGACTGACGGCGCCCGTTCACGAACATGACGCATGCGCCAGCACCATTCGGCTCAACCATTTTGAAGGGAGCCAAATGATCCAACGCATACGCCACCGTCAGCTAGACTTTTGAGTGAGCATGACACTCCCAACCGCCAGGGTACATTCAAGTCAAAAACATACCTAAAACTGATAATTAAAGTTAAAGGTACACAGTACTCACACATGTGCTGTTAATGGCTGAAATTATACAATGCTTAGTAAGTTGATTCTAACAATGCAAATTTTTCTTACAATCTTCAGCCGGTCCAACAATGTTTCCGAACTATTTACAGATTAGTTTGGGCTCCCTAGTGGCTGTGGAGCAGGACCAGCATTCAGCCAAGCATTTTTATCTTCAATATAATCCCCCAACTTATAATATGCTTGCCTGCATAGTGTGCGTTTAATACAAGACTTGAATTTCGTCTCATTTAGTTCTAATATATGGGGAGGTATCTTATTATAACATTTTAAACAGTACCCCATGAAAGATGAGGCTACTTTAGCCAGTCTGAAGCCTGGTTGAACTAACTGGTCCCTATTTCTAGTACTATAATTATGTCTCTCGCCTCTTTTACTAAAAAGATGTAAATTCTTTCTGACATACATGATGTTTTCGTAAATGTATTGACAAGGTACCGTCATGATGTTAATATTCTTAAACAGTTCCCTGAGAGAATCGCGCCGGCGGAGATTATATATCGCTTTGATGGCTCTTTTCTGCAGAATAAAAATAGACTCGATGTCTGCAGCCCGTCCCCATAGTAAAACTTGGCCGTATACCTAATATATCTTTCCCAGAAAAGTTAATAACAACCACAAAATTGACTAGTACTTTGTGCTCAATAGAGATACCTGTAGATCTCTGCCTCGGCGCCATAAAGGGCCGGAGTTCGTCAACTAGATTCTGAAATAAACCTAGGGATAACCTGTAGTTGGCAATAAATTCACCCTCCGGGATATACCAGGGGACCGACTCTTGTCGGAGTTGAGCTCTCCTCATCTGCGAGCGTCTCATGCGCCGCTCACGTTCTATAAGGCCCAGCATGTATGCGTAAGCTGAAGTTTTGTTGTATCGCGAAAATGGCGTCATTTTCGCGATACAACAAAACTTCAGCGTTATACGATCGTCATAAGCCGAGACTCGCCGTAATCATTTGACATTAGCAATGAACTCATAGAACTTAGACAATTCGAAGTAATTGTCAAAACCCTACGAAAAATTAAAAATCATTCACTCATCGTTTAAAATAACGATTTCGATCGTATACCGTCCATGAACTTCATACACAATTCGAATTAACCGTTTGACATATGAAATCATACGTTTTAGGTTGTCAAATGAATACGATTAGCTTACACAATCGCACCTCTGAGCTCATTCAAGAATGTCATCCTAACAGGTGACATAAATATAAACATAAACTGTGATAACTGCGATGTAGGGACCCAAGAGTATCTTAATATCTGTTCTTTCCATGGTTATCTACCTGCGCACACCTTGCCTACACATAATAGTGGTTCCTGTCTCGATCATATGATCATCAAATCCAGTATATCGTATGTTACGCTTGTTACTAACTCAACAATTACTGACCATCACGCCGTTCTACTAACCCTAAATTTAATGCTGCCTAAGCTGAATCGTCCCCAGACCAAAACACAATTAAAAACAAACCGACTCGAATATGATTTATGCAATCTTGACTTTAGCCCAGTTTACAATACTGCTGATGCAAATTTTTCTTTATCGTACTTAATAAAACATGTTCAATTAGCAATATTACGTAATACTACTGTTGTTACAACAAACAAGAAACTTAATAATATTAAACCTTGGATTACTCCTGGCCTGATTCGGTGTATAAGACACAGAGAAAAACTTCATCAGACATCTATGAAGAACCCAGGTAACATTATCATTATAACCACATATAAAAGATACAGGAATTATTGTAACAATCTCAAAAGGAACTACGATAAAAATGAATTAAATAGAGTAGGAAATAATAGTAAGCAAATTTGGAAACATATTAAAAACGTCACGTATAATTATAATGTCAAAACAGGTGTCCGTTACCGCAGCAAAATAATGTCGAAAATAGTCATTTAAACCATATAGATAATTAGTTGGCCAGCTTCTGTAATTGTTGCACACATTTTTAAATTTGTTGCATTTATAGGTTTTTAGTTATTTCACAAAAACATTTTCTGCTGGGATAACGTTATTGCAGCAAAATGTTTTTCTTTTTAATGGGAATATTGAAATAAATACTAGCTATTTAATTAGTTGTCTATACGAGGTGAATTTTGCACCTTATTTTGTATTTGTTATTTCTTCGGCTGCGAAATTATTCAAGATTTTGCTGGAGTAACGTTTTTGGTTTTGCTGGATCTCTGAAACGGTTAAGCGGATTCTTATCATCTTTTGTACATGACTTCTTAGGAAGTAGTTTAATTTGTTGTGAAATAAAAAAAAAAAACAAAATATTGCACCGTTTAAAGGTTGTTCAATTAAATATAAAAACAGTTCAATAGATCCTAACACTCTGAATAAGAGCTCTAAAGGTTGGCGCAGTGGTTGAGCGATTGACTGCTGCGTAGCATGTCGCGGGTTCGATTCCCGCACGGAACAAATATTTGTACGACCTACAAGTATTTGTTCCGAGTCTGGGTGTCTTTCTATCTATAATATGTATGTATTTACAAAAAAAACATAACACAAGCATTAGGTTGCTTAGCTTGGGACTAGATGGCGTTGTGTAAAATGTCCAAGGATAATATTATTATTATTATTATTTAAAGACTTGCTTTAAGCGTTATTTGGTAGCTTGTAACTGCCTTCAAATGTGTGCGTTCGCGCAGCGGAATGTTGTTGAATTAAAAGATTTTAATTATGCAGATATTTAGTGTATGACGTCGTATAATTGTGTATGGTATAAAAAAATTTGTGCACGCAGCCATTGTGGAGAAATTCACCAAAAACTGATTCCGCTGGGCGAACGTTGTCCTGGCGGAACTTTTTTTAATCCATAGACTTTATAAGAAAAGAGATGTGTCCAAAAATTAGTGTGTATTTGTGTGTAATTGTGTATGTGTGAATAAAATTAGTGCATGCATAAACTTCGGAGAAATTCAAGTTTCCGCTACGCGAACGTTTGGCCATTACCTAGTTTTCATATAAAGCGCTTACATAGAGAGCTGTAGATTTTTACATACGTTGTTTTGAATTTGTTTATATTTGTTTAAAAAACAGATTTAGAAAAAATCGTAGGGCTTAAAAGATAAAAATATAAACGTAAAATACGCTTATTAGGTCTTCGTTCTTAAAGTATGCACTTTGGGGTCTAGATTTTCACGTTTATACAAACCTTGTAAGTGTCTGCAACATGTTGCCAAGTATCAATGATGTTCCGTTAGTAATTAAAGAGTTATAGGACAATTTACCATGAATTGATCACTGTTTACAAAGCAGTCAAATATCACGACGTTCTAAAGGAATTGCATGGTAAAATGTATGCCAATAATTAGTGTATTCATTCAACTATTCACATGCAAAATTTCATGTCATTAAATTCAGTAATTAAAGAAAAACAATTATAATACTGACGAAGCATCGAAAACCTACATAACCCGACCAAGTTCGAATAGCTACAAAAAAGCGGCCGTGCAATATATTTAGGTAACATCCCACAATTTACAGTATAATATCGGTATTGAATTGGTATAGGTGATAACACAATTGTTGTTTCGATATAATAATGTCATTTATTTTTGTACACCTACTTTTTTAAATGTATTTGGCTATGACAGAAAGTAGGTACTATTTACGTAGGTACTTTATTTAAGTATGCTTTTGAGACTTTAGATATAATCTAGATATACCTATTATTTAAGACAAATAAAATTCATACAGCTAATTTCTATTGAAGATTTCACGGATCAGGATTCTAACTAAGTATAGACCCCTTAGGGAAATTAAATAATTACCACATGTAAGTACCGACTACTGTTTGGGGAAATATTTATCATATTGTAGCTTATTACACTATTTAACCAATGGACTAGGCATGCACGAGCGTTCCCCTTTGCAACTTTAGTGGATCAAACAATCTAATAACTTAAAAAAAACTACATCTTGAATCGATTTTTTAATTGATGTATACCGTTGTACTGGTAGTGACTTATATATGTTGAGGTTATTTACTGTATTTGCTACTCATTTAAGAATATTTTCTTGAAAATACCTTTTTTATACCAATGTTTTAGTTTATAAGCACTTTTTTAATGTTGATCAAATCTAAACAACTGAATAGTCTAGTTATGTGATGTGATTTTAATTTTTATTGAAGCTCGAAATATTATACTTACCCTTATATTCATAATCGTTTATTACCATTACTATTTTAGTTAAAACACATTTAAGTCTATTGCTGTCGTTGCAAGCGTTTGTTAACGTTATCATAATTACCTACTTACATAATTAAGTATTATATGTAATTAAAAATATTTTTGTACTCGAATATTTAAATAGAGAAGTACTTGTTAATTGAAGATTTATTTTTATCGTAGATAGTGGCGTTATTATTAAAAAAATAATTTTCATTCAAGAAATGCAATTGTTTTATTTTTTCCTAACGCTTGTGTACGTAACTGTACCATATTAATAAATACTATATTGCAAGGTTAAGAACGTTTCTAAGATATATGGCACGGCCGCTTTTTTGTAGCCATCCGAACTTGGTCGGGTTATGTAGGTTTTCGATGCTTCGTCAGTATTATAATTGCTTTTCTTTAATTACGGAATTTAATGACATGAAATTTTGCATGTGAATAGTTGAATGAATACAATTATTGGCATACATTTTACCATGCAATTCCTTTAGAATGGCGTGATATTTGACTGCTTTGTAAACAGTGATCAATTCATGGTAAATTGTCCTATAACTCTTTAATTACTAACGGAACATCATTGATACTTGGCAACATGTTGCAGACACTTACAAAGTTTGTATAAACGTGAAAATCTAGACCCCAAAGTGCATACTTTAAGAACTAAGACCTAATAAGCGTATTTTACGTTTATATTTTTATCTTTTAAGCCCTACGATTTTTTCTAAATCTATTTTTTAAACAAATATAAACAAATTCAAAACAAATTATGTAAAAATCTACAGCTCTCTATGTAAGCGCTTTATATGAAAACTAGGTAATGGCCAAACGTTCGCGTAGCGGAAACTTGAATTTCTCCGAAGTTTATGCATGCACTAATTTTATTCATACATACACAATTACACACAAATACACACTAATTTTTGGACACATCTCTTTTCTTCTAAAATCTATGGATTAAAAAAAGTTCCGCCAGGACAACGTTCGCCCAGCGGAATCAGTTTTTGGTGAATTTCTCCACAATGGCTGCGTGCACAAATTTTTTTATACCATACACAATTATACGACGTCATACACTAAATATCTGCATAATTAAAATCTTTTAATTCAACAACATTCCGCTGGGCGAACGCACACCCTTCAAATGTTTGTGAAATTACATTAGTATCCTGCAAGTAATTAAAAAGTTATGATGATATTCAGTTCTCCATTTTCACGGTCACAATGCGCGCGTAGTTATTTGGCCACTGATAAACCTGTGTGTGGATATACAAACTGAATGCTATCTCAATTTTTAGTTGGTTAGTTCAGCTTTACACCTGTAAAATTTCAGCGTACTACATACAATAATTAACGAGATAATAAAATAAAAGTCATTAGGAAGTGAAAGACCGTGGTAACCCGACCAAGTTTAGGTGGTTACAAAAAAGCGAACGCGTAGTACATTTTGCTATCTTCTAAAATGTTTAGTACAATACACCTTACAAGTTCGGTACAGACGCGTACACTGTTACATAGGTACACATAATAATTTATGTCTTCAACTAAATATTATGAAAACGTTATTATTATATTTCGGCTACTTATTAAAATAGGTAGGTATCTATTATGTGCACAACTGCACATACTATGTGTTTCAACTAAGAAAAGGATGACTTTCGCCATATTGTGACGATAATAACGTTTAACAAAAATACTTTGTGCAAATTCATTACCAAAATGTTTATTTGGTATCGTTATTATCTTGGTAATGTTATTTTCACATTATTTATTTATGAGCGTGTAAGAATTAGAAAAGCGTGCATGAAGTTAGTTCTACCAATTACAAAAAAATACAACCGACTTCTAAAAAAAACACTATAAAATAAAAAATAACTTTAATTTCGGAAGTCGGTGTTTTTGTTAGTTTCTTCGTATTTTGACACCGACTTCCGAAATTAAAGTTATTTTTTACTTTGTAGTGTTTTTTTTAGAAGTCGGTTGTATTTTTTTGTAAAAAGTTTTTTATTTTTCACTTTTTAGTGGTGCCCCACATCTAACAACACCACTACAAAATCGCAGAAAAGCAAAATACGCAATTTCGATTATCAAAGAATCATCTAAATAGTCAAATTCCAACTATTTCGATTTAAAATCCAAAGTTCGTAACCGATTTTGATATGATTTAAATGGGACCAATCTGCAAGTATATCCTTTCAGATAAAACAAAAAATTTTCAAATCGGTTCATAATTGTCGGAGTTATGAGGTAACAAACATAAAAAAAAAATACAACCGAATTGATAACCTCCTCCTTTTTGGGAAGTCGGTTAAGAAGTGATGGTAATTAATGCGATTTCGCATAAATTTCATTAGCATGCGAATTCTTGAGTCTTAGCATGTTAATTTCTATCGCTATGCTATTTGCTAATATAAAGATAATTGATAATAAATAATTAAATTAATTTTTTTACTTTAAGAAAGAAAGATAATAAAGCAATTATTTGCTTAATCCCATTCTTCGTATCACCCTGCTAATAATTTTAACAAATTAAACGATCACACGTATTCATACAATATGCGACCCTAAGTACGAGCAAATCAAAGATAATAAGATATTAATTGCTTAACCCTACATTCACTTCGCACTTAACAGAATTTCACAACTCCATTTAATTTGCTAAATGAGCATTCGCATACTATGTAATAATTAATGCATCACTACAACCAAGAATCGTCGATAACACGTGTCACGGCGCTAAGTGGGACGCGGAAGGGGTGAGGCGAAGGGATACTTCAGTGTTTGCAATTCGTCTTGTAGAGTGCGTGTGCGCTTCCTTCCGCAATTCCGTTTTTTTTTATTACCATTGATCTATGATTTTTAAACGATACAAATAGATAGTAAGTAGGTAGGTAGGCATAGTGTGAACTAAATACATTCATTCTATATCTGTTATTATCTATGATTGTTATAAATTTTAATTTATATTTTTAAAGTTAACATTTATATTTTTAAAGAAAAAGTGTAAACTGTGTAAAATCATTCATTTAAAAAATAATGGAAAATACCATAAAAGCACATTTGCAATCTGTGATTGTTTGTAAGATCTAAATATATAAAAATGAAACCCGTTTTCCTTGGTCACGGCATCACGCGTGAATGGCTGGACCAATTTCACTAATTCTTTTTTTGTTGTATTTGTTATTATTAGGAGAAGGTTCTTACGGAAAAAAATATTAAGAAAATCTCTCAGAAATATTGAAAAATATACATTTAATTTTGCATATTTAAAAAAACGCGCGTAACGAATGTCAATGTCATTCACAGCCATAGACTATATTGAAAGAGCATTGTTTGTTCGGAAACGTGGTTACTTAATTAAATTCTAATTAAGTTTTGAAAATAACTCGCCACGGAATAGTTATGTATAGATAAATATTTTTAAATGATAGGTCAGCTATACAAAATAAAGTAGTGCATCATTGCTACGCTAAGGCGGTACGAAGTTCGCCGGGTCAGCTAGTTATTAATATTTTAAAAGTTCTATGTATTCAAAAATTATATTTACATTTTATTATTACAATTATGAATTTTGTTTCATTCAACGAACCAAATGTCCTGAATTTTGATGACTGATGGTCACCTCATTGGAAACTTTTATAGATTTTGGTAATCTAGCCAAAGAGAAGGCTTAAGGGTATACGACTAAAACTAAACGAATGTAACTTACTTTTCTTTATTTTTTATTTAATTTAAATTATTTCGCTACATCCATTTTTACTGTAAAAATTTACATAAGATTATAGGAGTTATTGACGCTTTTAGGTGGCCGGAACGAAATTATTTCCTAAGTATAAAACAGTAAAACTGCAACACCTACCGGTACATAATGAGGCATAGTGATATAGAATATATGTAACGCTTTCATTTTAGATTATTAACCCTAGAAAGATAAACTTATTTTTTTGTACAGAAAAGATAAACAGGCGCCTCAGAGGCGCAAAATTTTAAATACCGATTTATTTACATATTAAAATAAAAAAACTTATTTTTTATATATCAATTAAATGTTACATTATTATTAAATAAATAAAACACAAATAGGTATTATTATTTGTTTATTTTAGGGAATCATGTTCAATTTTCAAAAAAGTAACAAAAATTAGAAATTTTTATAGTGGGGGCCGAGTCACCCGCGTCCGTAGGGGAATACCCTTCAGCGAATCCCTACACGTGGTCCCCGGGTGGTGCTAAACAGGTGACACTAACCGCCTCCGTGGTCTAGTGGTTAAACCACCTGATTCAGACCCAGAGGTCCCGGGTTCAATTCCCAGCGGGGGCAATTTTTTGCTCGGTTTGGTTGGTGGTAGGACTTGTTCTAAGTCCGCCTGGCAAGCTACCACCATCATGTCTAAGTCTGTCGCCATAACAACAATGTTAACAGCATTGTTGTGTTCCGGCAGTTAGAGGTATGATAGCCAGTTCCTCTATGTAAGAGGATTCCGGGTGAAACTCGCTTCCATCTTCGGCCTAATCATCACTTTCCATCAGGTGAGATTTGGGCCAAGAGTTTCCCCGTATTGCATAAAAAAAAAAAAAAAAGTACTAACAATTTTTAAGCATTTTTTTTAAAAAATAGCTAACTTTTTATAACATTTTGTCTTACTAACTAATAAGTTACAATATAATCAGTCTCAAATCACAAAAAATACTGAAAAAATCACGAGTTATAAACATTTGTTGCAAACATCTTTTTTATGTTCGCCACGTACGGTTTTTTTTACATTTCGTAACAAGTCATCATATACATTCTCTTTTTTTTTTGTTGTACAAATGCTACAATAACGCCGCACTTTAGTTGGAGCTTCTTCATCAGCTTCTTGAGGAAGTTCTAGATTAGCCTGTGGTAGGATCTTCTCTATATTTTCTCTCAAACTTCTTTGCAAAGTAGGAATGCGCAATCTAGATCTAAAACCATTAAAATTTATTAGTTTTTTATTAAAAACCATTAAAATTAATTTAGTAATAATAAAATATCTTTATATATTTACCATAAATACGTAATAATAGGTAAAAAGTAAATAAAACAAAATCACTAATTAATGTGCAAAAGTTACACAGAAGATAAACATGCGCCTCTCGAGCGCAACGCAATGTCATAGCGGCGAAACTAAAGTACTTACCGGATAGCAGCGGTCGTCCCTCGGTCGTGTTGACCGACGACTGAGTTGGCTCGAAAACACAAGCGTAAACTCGCGCGGGTTGGAAAAATACAGCGATATATCTGTTTCGCGGGCGCCTCTGAGGCGCAGTTTATCTTTCTAGGGTTAAATATATTTAGAGAGAAATAAGTACTTGAAATTATTTCAGCCCGGCCACCTAAAAGCGTCAATAACTCCTATAATCTTATGTCAATTTCTAAAATAAAAATGGATGTAGCTAAGAAAAGAAAGTTACATTCGTTTAGTTTAAGTCGTATACCCTTAAGCTTTCTCTTTGGCTAGATTACCAAAATAAAAGTTCCCGATGAGGTGACCATCAGTCATCAAAATTCAGGACATTTGGTTTGTTGAATGAAACAAAATTCATAATTGTAATATTAAAATTGTAAATATAATTTTTGAATACATAATGAACCTATATAATATATTTTCTCCGTTTCTGGCTTCGCAACATAATCAGACAAAGATTAGTTCACAGACGCTACCACCGATTTTTAGACGGCGCCAGTGTCGCGTCATAAGTCATAACAGACATTGTTGCCATATCTACCAACTTGTAGATATATCTAAATCAAAACGTTAACTGGTGTTATTAAACTTATGCTAATATGATAATCATTATATAGGTTAATTATTACAACGATTCGTAAAAAAAGAAAGAAACACAACTCTTATTCTTTGCTATGAACTTTTTATTGCGTCTCTGCTATCTGAATCCATTGTCTATAAAATATCTAGTATAGGCAGGCTAGCACAACACAACACTACAATATTGAGAATGTCTCAAAAATATTTAAAATTAATCAATTATCAAGTCGAAATTCGAAGAAAATGTTACATACCAAACTATAGACAACAAACAGAAATTTTCAGTCACTCAGTGACGTCAGACGTCAATGTAACAGTTTTTTTTTTAATTCAACGTAGAGTATTCCTATGGCTATAGGTATTATGTTTCTGCTCTCAGTCAAACTCGATAAGATAAAATTTTGGAAAATAGGTAGATTAAAAGATTAGGGAGGTAGTCAGGTAAAGTGAGGGCAAAGTAGGTAGTGAAGGATTTATTATTTTAAAGGAAGCTTACAGCTAAATGTCAGTTAAATAATTAAACTAATGTTAACTACTGTTGCCAATCACAAGATGGTAGATATGACAACACTGTCTGTTATGATGACTTATGACGCGATACTGGCGCCGTCTAAAAATGGGTGGTAGCGTCTGTGAACTAATCTTTGTCTGATTATGTTACGAAGCCAGAAACGGAGAAAATATATTATACCTATAGGTTCATTATGTATTCAAAAATCATATTTACATTTTATTATTACAATTATGAATTTTGTTTCATTCAACGAACCAAATGTCCTGAATTTTGATGACTGATGGTCACCTCATTGGAAACTTTTATAGATTTTGGTAATCTAGCCAAAGAGAAGGCTTAAGGGTATACGACTAAAACTAAACGAATGTAACTTACTTTTCTTTGCTACATCCATTTTTACTGAAAAAATTTACATAAGATTATAGGAGTTATTGACACTTTTAGGTGGCCGGAACGAAATTATTTCCTAAGTATAAAACAGTAAAACTGCAACACCTACCGGTACATAATGAGGCATAGTGATATAGAATATATGTAACGCTTTCATTTTAGATTATTAACCCTAGAAAGATAAACTTATTTTTTTGTACAGAAAAGATAAACAGGCGCCTCAGAGGCGCAAAATTTTAAATACCGATTTATTTACATATTAAAATAAAAAAACTTATTTTTTATATATCAATTAAATGTTACATTATTATTAAATAAATAAAACACAAATAGGTATTATTATTTGTTTATTTTAGGGAATCATGTTCAATTTTCAAAAAAGTAACAAAAATTAGAAATTTTTATAGTGGGGGCCGAGTCACCCGCGTCCGTAGGAGAATACCCTTCAGCGAATCCCTACACGTGGTCCCCGGGTGGTGCTAAACAGGTGACACTAACCGCCTCCGTGGTCTAGTGGTTAAACCACCTGATTCAGACCCAGAGGTCCCGGGTTCAATTCCCAGCGGGGGCAATTTTTTGCTCGGTTTGGTTGGTGGTAGGACTTGTTCTAAGTCCGCCTGGCAAGCTACCACCATCATGTCTAAGTCTGTCGCCATAACAACAATGTTAACAGCAT
Organism: Ceramica pisi; assembly: GCA_963859965.1. Lineage (NCBI taxonomy): Eukaryota > Metazoa > Arthropoda > Insecta > Lepidoptera > Noctuidae > Ceramica > Ceramica pisi. The sequence goes on from OY982554.1 coordinate 13,088,717, forward strand.
TGTTGTGTTCCGGCAGTTAGAGGTATGATAGCCAGTTCCTCTATGTAAGAGGATTCCGGGTGAAACTCGCTTCCATCTTCGGCCTAATCATCACTTTCCATCAGGTGAGATTTGGGCCAAGAGTTTCCCCGTATTGCATAAAAAAAAAAAAAAAAGTACTAACAATTTTTAAGCATTTTTTTTAAAAAATAGCTAACTTTTTATAACATTTTGTCTTACTAACTAATAAGTTACAATATAATCAGTCTCAAATCACAAAAAATACTGAAAAAATCACGAGTTATAAACATTTGTTGCAAACATCTTTTTTATGTTCGCCACGTACGGTTTTTTTTACATTTCGTAACAAGTCATCATATACATTCTCTTTTTTTTTTGTTGTACAAATGCTACAATAACGCCGCACTTTAGTTGGAGCTTCTTCATCAGCTTCTTGAGGAAGTTCTAGATTAGCCTGTGGTAGGATCTTCTCTATATTTTCTCTCAAACTTCTTTGCAAAGTAGGAATGCGCAATCTAGATCTAAAACCATTAAAATTTATTAGTTTTTTATTAAAAACCATTAAAATTAATTTAGTAATAATAAAATATCTTTATATATTTACCATAAATACGTAATAATAGGTAAAAAGTAAATAAAACAAAATCACTAATTAATGTGCAAAAGTTACACAGAAGATAAACATGCGCCTCTCGAGCGCAACGCAATGTCATAGCGGCGAAACTAAAGTACTTACCGGATAGCAGCGGTCGTCCCTCGGTCGTGTTGACCGACGACTGAGTTGGCTCGAAAACACAAGCGTAAACTCGCGCGGGTTGGAAAAATACAGCGATATATCTGTTTCGCGGGCGCCTCTGAGGCGCAGTTTATCTTTCTAGGGTTAAATATATTTAGAGAGAAATAAGTACTTGAAATTATTTCAGCCCGGCCACCTAAAAGCGTCAATAACTCCTATAATCTTATGTCAATTTCTAAAATAAAAATGGATGTAGCTAAGAAAAGAAAGTTACATTCGTTTAGTTTAAGTCGTATACCCTTAAGCTTTCTCTTTGGCTAGATTACCAAAATAAAAGTTCCCGATGAGGTGACCATCAGTCATCAAAATTCAGGACATTTGGTTTGTTGAATGAAACAAAATTCATAATTGTAATATTAAAATTGTAAATATAATTTTTGAATACATAATGAACCTATATAATATATTTTCTCCGTTTCTGGCTTCGCAACATAATCAGACAAAGATTAGTTCACAGACGCTACCACCGATTTTTAGACGGCGCCAGTGTCGCGTCATAAGTCATAACAGACATTGTTGCCATATCTACCAACTTGTAGATATATCTAAATCAAAACGTTAACTGGTGTTATTAAACTTATGCTAATATGATAATCATTATATAGGTTAATTATTACAACGATTCGTAAAAAAAGAAAGAAACACAACTCTTATTCTTTGCTATGAACTTTTTATTGCGTCTCTGCTATCTGAATCCATTGTCTATAAAATATCTAGTATAGGCAGGCTAGCACAACACAACACTACAATATTGAGAATGTCTCAAAAATATTTAAAATTAATCAATTATCAAGTCGAAATTCGAAGAAAATGTTACATACCAAACTATAGACAACAAACAGAAATTTTCAGTCACTCAGTGACGTCAGACGTCAATGTAACAGTTTTTTTTTTAATTCAACGTAGAGTATTCCTATGGCTATAGGTATTATGTTTCTGCTCTCAGTCAAACTCGATAAGATAAAATTTTGGAAAATAGGTAGATTAAAAGATTAGGGAGGTAGTCAGGTAAAGTGAGGGCAAAGTAGGTAGTGAAGGATTTATTATTTTAAAGGAAGCTTACAGCTAAATGTCAGTTAAATAATTAAACTAATGTTAACTACTGTTGCCAATCACAAGATGGTAGATATGACAACACTGTCTGTTATGATGACTTATGACGCGATACTGGCGCCGTCTAAAAATGGGTGGTAGCGTCTGTGAACTAATCTTTGTCTGATTATGTTACGAAGCCAGAAACGGAGAAAATATATTATACCTATAGGTTCATTATGTATTCAAAAATCATATTTACATTTTATTATTACAATTATGAATTTTGTTTCATTCAACGAACCAAAAGTCCTGAATTTTGATGACTGATGGTCACCTCATTGGAAACTTTTATAGATTTTGGTAATCTAGCCAAAGAGAAGGCTTAAGGGTATACGACTAAAACTAAACGAATGTAACTTACTTTTCTTTATTTTTTATTTAATTTAAATTATTTCGCTACATCCATTTTTACTGTAAAAATTTACATAAGATTATAGGAGTTATTGACGCTTTTAGGTGGCCGGGCCGAAATTATTTCCTAAGTATAAAACAGTAAAACTGCAACACCTACCGGTACATAATGAGGCATAGTGATATAGAATATATGTAACGCTTTCATTTTAGATTATTAACCCTAGAAAGATAAACTTATTTTTTTGTACAGAAAAGATAAACAGGCGCCTCAGAGGCGCAAAATTTTAAATACCGATTTATTTACATATTAAAATAAAAAAACTTATTTTTTATATATCAATTAAATGTTACATTATTATTAAATAAATAAAACACAAATAGGTATTATTATTTGTTTATTTTAGGGAATCATGTTCAATTTTCAAAAAAGTAACAAAAATTAGAAATTTTTATAGTGGGGGCCGAGTCACCCGCGTCCGTAGGAGAATACCCTTCAGCGAATCCCTACACGTGGTCCCCGGGTGGTGCTAAACAGGTGACACTAACCGCCTCCGTGGTCTAGTGGTTAAACCACCTGATTCAGACCCAGAGGTCCCGGGTTCAATTCCCAGCGGGGGCAATTTTTTGCTCGGTTTGGTTGGTGGTAGGACTTGTTCTAAGTCCGCCTGGCAAGCTACCACCATCATGTCTAAGTCTGTCGCCATAACAACAATGTTAACAGCATTGTTGTGTTCCGGCAGTTAGAGGTATGATAGCCAGTTCCTCTATGTAAGAGGATTCCGGGTGAAACTCGCTTCCATCTTCGGCCTAATCATCACTTTCCATCAGGTGAGATTTGGGCCAAGAGTTTCCCCGTATTGCATAAAAAAAAAAAAAAAAGTACTAACAATTTTTAAGCATTTTTTTTAAAAAATAGCTAACTTTTTATAACATTTTGTCTTACTAACTAATAAGTTACAATATAATCAGTCTCAAATCACAAAAAATACTGAAAAAATCACGAGTTATAAACATTTGTTGCAAACATCTTTTTTATGTTCGCCACGTACGGTTTTTTTTACATTTCGTAACAAGTCATCATATACATTCTCTTTTTTTTTTGTTGTACAAATGCTACAATAACGCCGCACTTTAGTTGGAGCTTCTTCATCAGCTTCTTGAGGAAGTTCTAGATTAGCCTGTGGTAGGATCTTCTCTATATTTTCTCTCAAACTTCTTTGCAAAGTAGGAATGCGCAATCTAGATCTAAAACCATTAAAATTTATTAGTTTTTTATTAAAAACCATTAAAATTAATTTAGTAATAATAAAATATCTTTATATATTTACCATAAATACGTAATAATAGGTAAAAAGTAAATAAAACAAAATCACTAATTAATGTGCAAAAGTTACACAGAAGATAAACATGCGCCTCTCGAGCGCAACGCAATGTCATAGCGGCGAAACTAAAGTACTTACCGGATAGCAGCGGTCGTCCCTCGGTCGTGTTGACCGACGACTGAGTTGGCTCGAAAACACAAGCGTAAACTCGCGCGGGTTGGAAAAATACAGCGATATATCTGTTTCGCGGGCGCCTCTGAGGCGCAGTTTATCTTTCTAGGGTTAAATATATTTAGAGAGAAATAAGTACTTGAAATTATTTCAGCCCGGCCACCTAAAAGCGTCAATAACTCCTATAATCTTATGTCAATTTCTAAAATAAAAATGGATGTAGCTAAGAAAAGAAAGTTACATTCGTTTAGTTTAAGTCGTATACCCTTAAGCTTTCTCTTTGGCTAGATTACCAAAATAAAAGTTCCCGATGAGGTGACCATCAGTCATCAAAATTCAGGACATTTGGTTTGTTGAATGAAACAAAATTCATAATTGTAATATTAAAATTGTAAATATAATTTTTGAATACATAATGAACCTATATAATATATTTTCTCCGTTTCTGGCTTCGCAACATAATTAGACAAAGATTAGTTCACAGACGCTACCACCGATTTTTAGACGGCGCCAGTGTCGCGTCATAAGTCATAACAGACATTGTTGCCATATCTACCAACTTGTAGATATATCTAAATCAAAACGTTAACTGGTGTTATTAAACTTATGCTAATATGATAATCATTATATAGGTTAATTATTACAACGATTCGTAAAAAAAGAAAGAAACACAACTCTTATTCTTTGCTATGAACTTTTTATTGCGTCTCTGCTATCTGAATCCATTGTCTATAAAATATCTAGTATAGGCAGGCTAGCACAACACAACACTACAATATTGAGAATGTCTCAAAAATATTTAAAATTAATCAATTATCAAGTCGAAATTCGAAGAAAATGTTACATACCAAACTATAGACAACAAACAGAAATTTTCAGTCACTCAGTGACGTCAGACGTCAATGTAACAGTTTTTTTTTTAATTCAACGTAGAGTATTCCTATGGCTATAGGTATTATGTTTCTGCTCTCAGTCAAACTCGATAAGATAAAATTTTGGAAAATAGGTAGATTAAAAGATTAGGGAGGTAGTCAGGTAAAGTGAGGGCAAAGTAGGTAGTGAAGGATTTATTATTTTAAAGGAAGCTTACAGCTAAATGTCAGTTAAATAATTAAACTAATGTTAACTACTGTTGCCAATCACAAGATGGTAGATATGACAACACTGTCTGTTATGATGACTTATGACGCGATACTGGCGCCGTCTAAAAATGGGTGGTAGCGTCTGTGAACTAATCTTTGTCTGATTATGTTACGAAGCCAGAAACGGAGAAAATATATTATACCTATAGGTTCATTATGTATTCAAAAATCATATTTACATTTTATTATTACAATTATGAATTTTGTTTCATTCAACGAACCAAAAGTCCTGAATTTTGATGACTGATGGTCACCTCATTGGAAACTTTTATAGATTTTGGTAATCTAGCCAAAGAGAAGGCTTAAGGGTATACGACTAAAACTAAACGAATGTAACTTACTTTTCTTTATTTTTTATTTAATTTAAATTATTTCGCTACATCCATTTTTACTGTAAAAATTTACATAAGATTATAGGAGTTATTGACGCTTTTAGGTGGCCGGGCCGAAATTATTTCCTAAGTATAAAACAGTAAAACTGCAACACCTACCGGTACATAATGAGGCATAGTGATATAGAATATATGTAACGCTTTCATTTTAGATTATTAACCCTAGAAAGATAAACTTATTTTTTTGTACAGAAAAGATAAACAGGCGCCTCAGAGGCGCAAAATTTTAAATACCGATTTATTTACATATTAAAATAAAAAAACTTATTTTTTATATATCAATTAAATGTTACATTATTATTAAATAAATAAAACACAAATAGGTATTATTATTTGTTTATTTTAGGGAATCATGTTCAATTTTCAAAAAAGTAACAAAAATTAGAAATTTTTATAGTGGGGGCCGAGTCACCCGCGTCCGTAGGAGAATACCCTTCAGCGAATCCCTACACGTGGTCCCCGGGTGGTGCTAAACAGGTGACACTAACCGCCTCCGTGGTCTAGTGGTTAAACCACCTGATTCAGACCCAGAGGTCCCGGGTTCAATTCCCAGCGGGGGCAATTTTTTGCTCGGTTTGGTTGGTGGTAGGACTTGTTCTAAGTCCGCCTGGCAAGCTACCACCATCATGTCTAAGTCTGTCGCCATAACAACAATGTTAACAGCATTGTTGTGTTCCGGCAGTTAGAGGTATGATAGCCAGTTCCTCTATGTAAGAGGATTCCGGGTGAAACTCGCTTCCATCTTCGGCCTAATCATCACTTTCCATCAGGTGAGATTTGGGCCAAGAGTTTCCCCGTATTGCATAAAAAAAAAAAAAAAGTACTAACAATTTTTAAGCATTTTTTTAAAAAAATAGCTAACTTTTTATAACATTTTGTCTTACTAACTAATAAGTTACAATATAATCAGTCTCAAATCACAAAAAATACTGAAAAAATCACGAGTTATAAACATTTGTTGCAAACATCTTTTTTATGTTCGCCACGTACGGTTTTTTTTACATTTCGTAACAAGTCATCATATACATTCTCTTTTTTTTTTGTTGTACAAATGCTACAATAACGCCGCACTTTAGTTGGAGCTTCTTCATCAGCTTCTTGAGGAAGTTCTAGATTAGCCTGTGGTAGGATCTTCTCTATATTTTCTCTCAAACTTCTTTGCAAAGTAGGAATGCGCAATCTAGATCTAAAACCATTAAAATTTATTAGTTTTTTATTAAAAACCATTAAAATTAATTTAGTAATAATAAAATATCTTTATATATTTACCATAAATACGTAATAATAGGTAAAAAGTAAATAAAACAAAATCACTAATTAATGTGCAAAAGTTACACAGAAGATAAACATGCGCCTCTCGAGCGCAACGCAATGTCATAGCGGCGAAACTAAAGTACTTACCGGATAGCAGCGGTCGTCCCTCGGTCGTGTTGACCGACGACTGAGTTGGCTCGAAAACACAAGCGTAAACTCGCGCGGGTTGGAAAAATACAGCGATATATCTGTTTCGCGGGCGCCTCTGAGGCGCAGTTTATCTTTCTAGGGTTAAATATATTTAGAGAGAAATAAGTACTTGAAATTATTTCAGCCCGGCCACCTAAAAGCGTCAATAACTCCTATAATCTTATGTCAATTTCTAAAATAAAAATGGATATAGCTAAGAAAAGAAAGTTACATTCGTTTAGTTTAAGTCGTATACCCTTAAGCCTTCTCTTTGGCTAGATTACCAAAATAAAAGTTCCCGATGAGGTGACCATCAGTCATCAAAATTCAGGACATTTGGTTTGTTGAATGAAACAAAATTCATAATTGTAATATTAAAATTGTAAATATAATTTTTGAATACATAATGAACCTATATAATATATTTTCTCCGTTTCTGGCTTCGCAACATAATCAGACAAAGATTAGTTCACAGACGCTACCACCGATTTTTAGACGGCGCCAGTGTCGCGTCATAAGTCATAACAGACATTGTTGCCATATCTACCAACTTGTAGATATATCTAAATCAAAACGTTAACTGGTGTTATTAAACTTATGCTAATATGATAATCATTATATAGGTTAATTATTACAACGATTCGTAAAAAAAGAAAGAAACACAACTCTTATTCTTTGCTATGAACTTTTTATTGCGTCTCTGCTATCTGAATCCATTGTCTATAAAATATCTAGTATAGGCAGGCTAGCACAACACAACACTACAATATTGAGAATGTCTCAAAAATATTTAAAATTAATCAATTATCAAGTCGAAATTCGAAGAAAATGTTACATACCAAACTATAGACAACAAACAGAAATTTTCAGTCACTCAGTGACGTCAGACGTCAATGTAACAGTTTTTTTTTTAATTCAACGTAGAGTATTCCTATGGCTATAGGTATTATGTTTCTGCTCTCAGTCAAACTCGATAAGATAAAATTTTGGAAAATAGGTAGATTAAAAGATTAGGGAGGTAGTCAGGTAAAGTGAGGGCAAAGTAGGTAGTGAAGGATTTATTATTTTAAAGGAAGCTTACAGCTAAATGTCAGTTAAATAATTAAACTAATGTTAACTACTGTTGCCAATCACAAGATGGTAGATATGACAACACTGTCTGTTATGATGACTTATGACGCGATACTGGCGCCGTCTAAAAATGGGTGGTAGCGTCTGTGAACTAATCTTTGTCTGATTATGTTACGAAGCCAGAAACGGAGAAAATATATTATACCTATAGGTTCATTATGTATTCAAAAATCATATTTACATTTTATTATTACAATTATGAATTTTGTTTCATTCAACGAACCAAATGTCCTGAATTTTGATGACTGATGGTCACCTCATTGGAAACTTTTATAGATTTTGGTAATCTAGCCAAAGAGAAGGCTTAAGGGTATACGACTAAAACTAAACGAATGTAACTTACTTTTCTTAGCTACATCCATTTTTACTGCAGAAATTTACATAAGATTATAGGAGTTATTGACACTTTTAGGTGGCCGGGCTGAAATAATTTCCTAAGTATAAAACAGTAACACTGCAACACCTACCGGTAAATAATACTGGTACATAATGAGGCATAGTGATATAGAATATATGTAACGCTTTCATTTTAGATTATTAAATATATTTAGAGAGAAATAAGTACTTGAAATTATTTCAGCCCGGCTACCTAAAAGCGTCAATAACTCCTATAATCTTATGTCAATTTTTACAGTAAAAATGGATGTAGCTAAGAAAAGTAAGTTACATTCGTTTAGTTTTAGTCGTATACCCTTAAGCCTTCTCTTTGGCTAGATTACCAAAATCTATAAAAGTTTCCAATGAGGTGACCATCAGTCATCAAAATTCATTTTGGTTCGTTGAATGAAACAAAATTCATAATTGTAATAATAAAATGTAAATATAATTTTTGAATACATAATGAACCTATATAATATATTTTCTCCGTTTCTGGCTTCGTAACATAATCAGACAAAGATTAGTTCACAGACGCTACCACCCATTTTTAGACGGCGCCAGTATTTTCATAGCAAAGAATAAGAGTTGTGTTTCTTTCTTTTTTTACGAATCGTTGTAATAATTAACCTATATAATGATTATCATATTAGCATAAGTTTAATAACACCAGTTAACGTTTTGATTTAGATCTATCTACAAGTTGGTAGATATGACAACACTGTCTGTTATGATGACTTATGACGCGACACTGGCGCCGTCTAAAAATCGGTGGTAGCGTCTGTGAACTAATCTTTGTCTGATTATGTTACGAAGCCAGAAACGGAGAAAATATATTATATAGGTTCATTATGTATTCAAAAATTATATTTACATTTTATTATTACAATTATGAATTTTGTTTCATTCAACGAACCAAAATGAATTTTGATGACTGATGGTCACCTCATTGGAAACTTTTATAGATTTTGGTAATCTAGCCAAAGAGAAGGCTTAAGGGTATACGACTAAAACTAAACGAATGTAACTTTCTTTTCTTAGCTATATCCATTTTTATTTTAGAAATTGACATAAGATTATAGGAGTTATTGACGCTTTTAGGTGGCCGGGTTGAAATAATTTCAAGTAATTATTTCTCTCTAAATATATATTGTAATCTAAAATGAAAGCGTTACATATATTCTATATCCCTATACCTCATTATTTACCGGTATTATTTATTTGTAAGTGTTGCAGTTTTACTGTTTTATACTAAGGAAATAATTTCAGCCCGGCCACCTACAACCGCTAATGTCTCGTATGCTGTTGCGTTTTAGGATTCGATTTTGTGTTACATATGCACAAATAATAGAGTACATTCGGTCTGAAGCAAAATATTGTCAGTATCTTTTGTAGATAAGTGGTAAAGAAGGTGGCCGGGCTGAAAACGTCAGGCTGGCCCGGCCACCAAGAAGTGCTTGTAATTTCTTTTAAAAAGAGTTTAATTGAAAACGAAGGCGTTACATATGTTTGTAATAAGGAGTACATTCGATCTGTAGCCAGGGCCTGATTAACCCTTAGGCTAATTAGGCTGCAGCCTAGGGCGCGAGGATCGGGGGGGGCGCGCTGAAATCGTGTCTTCGCATGCACTAATCTAGTCTATCATTGCATCTACCCTACATATTTCAACTAGACCGAGACAACATAAACTAAATGCGCTTGAGAGTCCCTGATTTTAACAATAAATTTAGAAATTTTTAAAAGCGCGGTTGGATCAAACACTGCCTTGTTACTCGAATCGGTAGGTGGTCGAGCGAGCGAGTGGGTGAGCTGGGAACAGAGTGCTTAGTGCGAGTTTTGTTTAATCCGCCTCGCGATAACGGGCGTAAATTTTAACTTTGTTTTGTATGGGAAATTCGGAATTTAAACAGTGCAACCTAGGTAGTTCTCGCGTTTGCCGCTAAATGACTCTGTATCGTATTCTATTCTTTATCCTTTTAGGTTGCACTGTCTAAATTCCCATACAAAATAATCTTCACGTATACGCGCGTTTCTGTTCTATGAGGCGAAATAAACAAAACCCGCACTAGGCACTCGGCGCAGCTTGCCGCGCGCAATAGAACACATTGACATGGCAACGATGTGCGGGGACTCCCCGGTGCTTCGCCTTTATGTACGTTTTTTTTTTTGGGATGGTAAAATCATCAAATGAGTCCTCCCGCCCTGGGTGGGGCGGAAGGGACTGTCAGACTTACTGGCTAAAATCCACCCGTGTTCCTTCGGATGCCCTTTACGTTCTGGGGCCACGGTATCCTGTTTAGAAAATCCCGCGACCCCAGCAGGCTGCCTTTATGTACGGTCAGCATAAAAAAAATGGTTTGCCACCTTAAGGTTGAATGTCATGCAGATTAAAGGACAACTTTAATTCGCTTGCAAATCGATCTGAAAACTTTTGTAGGTATTATAAACCATGTAAAAATTTTCACACTACTACTCTACATACTACTACTCTATACACTACTTTTTAGGCCGTCCGTAATACACCTGGCGAGGGCGCGTCCTCATAATTAGCCTAGGGCGGTCAGAACTCTTGATCAGTCGCTGTCTGTAGCAAAATATTGTCAGTACCTTTTGTAGATTAGTGGTAAACAAGGTGGCCGGGCTGAAAACGTCAGGCTGGCCCGGCCACCAAGACGTGCTTATAACTTCTTTTAAAAAGAGTTACATTGAAAACGGCTGACGCACATACCTTTATGTGCGTCAGCCTGGCCCGGCCACCTGGAATCTGATAATGAGATTGGTATCAATCGAATGTACCCGTTTGTACCAATATTTGTAACACCTTCGTTTTCAATGTAACTCTTTATAAAAGAAGTTATAAGCACGTCTTGGTGGCCGGGCCAGCCTGACGTTTTCAGCCCGGCCACCTTGTTTACCACTAATCTACAAAAGGTACTGACAATATTTTGCTACAGATCGAATGTACTCCTTATTACAAACATATGTAACGCCTTCGTTTTCAATAAAACTCTTTTTAAAAGAAATTACAAGCACTTCTCGGTGGCCGGGCCAGCCTGACGTTATCAGCCCGGCCACCTTCTTAACCACTTATCTACAAAAGGTACTGACAATATTTTGCTACAGATCGAATGTACTCCTTATTACAAACATATGTAACGCCTTCGTTTTCAATAAAACTCTTTTTAAAAGAAATTACAAGCACTTCTCGGTGGCCGGGCCAGCCTGACGTTATCAGCCCGGCCACCTTCTTAACCACTTATCTACAAAAGGTACTGACAATATTTTGCTACAGATCGAATGTACTCCTTATTACAAACATATGTTACGCCTTCGTTTTCAATAAAACTCTTTTTAAAAGAAATTACAAGCACTTCTTGGTGGCCGGGCCAGCCTGACGTTTTCAGCCCGGCCACCTTCTTTACCACTTATCTACAAAAGATACTGACAATATTTTGCTTCCGATCGAATGTACTCAATAATTTATGATATAGAATATATGTCGCTTTCATTTTAGATTATAAAATATATTTAGAGAGAAATAAGTACCTACTTGAAATTATTTCAGCCCGGCCACCTAAAAGTGTCAATAACTCCTATAATCTTATGTAAATTTCTGCAGTAAAAATGGATGTAGCTAAGAAAAGAAAGTTACATTCGTTTAGTTTTAGTCGTATACCCTTAAGCCTTCTCTTTGGCTAGATTACCAAAATCTATAAAAGTTTCCAATGAGGTGACCATCAGTCATCAAAATTCAGGACATTTGGTTCGTTGAATGAAACAAAATTCATAATTGTAATAATAAAATGTAAATATAATTTTTGAATACATAATGAACCTATATAATATATTTTCTCCGTTTCTGGCTTCGTAACATAATCAGACAAAGATTAGTTCACAGACGCTACCACCCATTTTTAGACGGCGCCAGTATCGCGTCATAAGTCATCATAACAGACAGTGTTGTCATATCTACCATCTTGTGATTGGCAACAGTAGTTAACATTAGTTTAATTATTTAACTGACATTTAGCTGTAAGCTTCCATTAAAACAATAAAACCTTACTACCTACTTTGCCCTCACTTTACCTGACTACCTCCCTAATCTTTTAATCTACCTATTTTCCAAAATGTTATCTTATCGAGTTTGACTGATAGTCCAGTAGCCAGAAGACTATGCCCTTCGATAATTCTAAAGTTTTTTATTTTTGGTGAGTGGATTAGTTTAGTAAATTCATTGCTATGTACAAAAATGCTAACTGTTTAGAGTTATGCTATAGGTATTAAGTAGGTATTTCCAATTATTTCGTGTTATAACAATATTAGAAAATTTAAATTAAAATACTATACTTATGCCCGTTTTCACCAATAGCCCCTAAAATTTAAGTGTCTCCTAAACAAATTTAAGGGACTCCTAACGCAAGTTTTGATTTCACCAACGGTTAAGTGACACCTAAAGCATTAAGGGGGCCTTATACTTTAGGGGATGAATTGACGACCCCGTAACACTTAAGTGACACGTATTTTTAGGTTATTTTGTGAAGATTACTCTTATTAACGAGAAAAAATGGATAGTGACCACGATGTTTATGAAGCTTTGGAAGCAATTGAAGATATAGAATTATTGAGTAACCGAAGTTTTTTAAGGCGACCTCGTATTTACCGTGAAAGATATAAGATTTTAACAAGTATGATGTAGAATTAAAAGAATTTGTGATGGCTATCCACGCACTGTTTTTCGCCTCATTTGTGGTCCCATCTGTCTTTTTAATAACAATAGTTTCTTTGTGATGGAGCAGTAACTTAATCAACTTATCTTAACTTATCTTCATCTATCTTCGAGTGAAAAATTTTTTCCACGTCTCCTCTTTTCTGCCATTATTTATTTTATTTATTTATTTGTTTATTTTACTCAAAAACATAGGATTGTGGTACACGTTAAAATATAGTTTTACAAAATGAAAAGTACTATTTCTACAAACGTGTGGGTGAGCACTGCTCTCCTAGCTAGGTTATGAAAACCTGTGTTAAGGAGAAGCAGCCCGGTCCCCTAAGGTACAATGATGTAAAACTTACATAGTGCTTCTGAAATTACTGTTACAATTTCTAAGTATTAATAAAGTATTTATACATAGTTAGACATTTAAAAGAACTTTTTGTTATAATTAAAAATAAAAATTAAGATGAATATGTGTGTGTGTGGTGAATGTGTGTCTGTATGTGGTTGAGTGTGTGGTGTTTGTTAGCGTGTTCGTGCTTGTCGATGTACATCACCTACGTTAAGATCTTTTCAGTTTCGTCGCATGACTTACTTTGGAGGTACGATTGTACAGTCTTTTTGCATTTGTAAAACGGTAGACCGTAGATTTGACACTCTCCGTTTATTTTGTTGTAAAGAAACGGACCAAGAAAATGAAAAAATCTCTTGACAAAAGTTGAACGTACACGTGGCAGGGTGCATATCCCATCTTTTCGACGTTTACTACGTTTTTTTTTTTCTATTATTCGGTATGGGGTGCTGTGGTGCTGCAGAATAACTGTCTGTAGTATGAAGTGTTGTCGAAAATTAAGCACTTTGCAATCATTAATAACTAACTAAATTTAATTACTTAATATTTTAAGTAACAAAATGCTTACACCAAAGAAAAAGAACACGCAATCACGCAACAAAATGTCACTCAACTCAGTTGACTTCAAAATGTCACTGCGACTTTATTAGGCAATGGCATTCGCCATACAGCCAAAAAAAGTAAATTTTTAACTTTTTATTATTTATCTAATATTTAAAAGGTGCAGACCCTACTTTTTCCAAATAAACTGAGTGAAATTACGTGTTTTATCTTGTTTTTTAGGCTAAATGTCATGAAATCATTTACTCCAATAATTTATCGATAAACGTTTCTGCAGTACCTCCGCACTATACGTCACCTAACTAGGCGACTCTTATTTAAGTAGCCCTTAGGATGGTGAAACAGAATTTAGGTAAGGGGATGATTTAAAGGGTCCCCTAAGATAAGGGAACCTTACTTAGGTTACTGTTTAGGGGCTACTGGTGAAAATGGGCATTACTGTTTCTTTGTTAGTACTATCTAAAGGATATAATAGTGAAAATGCTAACAGATAGGTACTGTGGAACAATGGAAAACTGAAAATTTCCCGTAACTCATTCAATAAAAAATTAAAGTTTTTCAAATCGTTTCCTATATACTTAGAGAGATTAGTTATACCTTACAACAAAAGTTCTAACAATTCAGTAATATGGCTGCACAAGTAATTGTTTTTTTACTTTGCGATTAGCGAAATATTGAATTTAAGTTTATAAATTTGCGCCTACATATTCGTATTAATAAACTCTACTATCATACAAAAATTTCAACAGATACATGCTATGCCTTTTGTTTAATAAATAAAATACAATATTTGGATATTGAGGCGCGGTGTAGGTACGCGGCAATTCGTGCAGCTCGGTGCCGGCGCGGTAACACTCCGAAACACACTCACAAACGTAGGTACAGTACGAATAATCTAAGTTTACCCATGCGAAGTACGTCGCAATCGATTGCGCAGGATGTCAATTTGACAAGAAACATAGAAAAGCGCATGCGCGGGTACGTCGCGTATGCCGTCTCAGTCACTCGTATACGTTTGATGCATACTTGTGCCTCGCTTCCTCAATGCAATACGACTGTTGGTGCGAAAAGTGTTTTTTAAACGTTGTTATTTTTTTTATTAATTATTCTGGTTTTTTCTTACTGTTTGACTTGTATTTTGTGTTTTCTTGTAGTGTATGTGTTTGTTGTGTTACTTTGTGATCGTGTTATTGTTATTGCATGCATTTTTTCAAAATTCAAACATAACACGTACACAAAAAAAACATAATCTACGAACGTAACACTTTTTTACGCGATGGACCCTGCGCGGTCGTCACTTACAGCCAACTTCGCATGGGTAAAGTTAGAATATTCGTACTGTACCTACCTATTGAATGACTCGCGAAATCATTTCATTACTGTCACATGCACATCTCACACAAATCACTAGGTAGGTAGGTACTTACTCTGTTCCAGTCCGTGACTTCTACCTACGTGTAATTATCAGAATCCCGTCGCTCCAGTTTAAAAGAAATCTTTTTTGAAAATACGTTGTTATAGGTACTTTATTTCAAAGAATTGAATACCTACCTACCAAGATCGTAATATGTAGACTATAATTTTATTATACCTATTATGTGGCTACTTGTTAAACTGATAGAGGAACAGAGACAGAAAGTGGAGATTCCATTACAACATTTTTTTCCGGGATAGTTGTCCCGGGTTTTGGGACATCACTTAAGTAGGTACAAAAATAATTATATCAAAGCAATAAAATTATTGGATTCAATAAGTAGGTACCTGTTTTTGTTTCATTATTTTTAATGTACACTTAGTGATACCTATCCCAAAACCCGAAACAATTTCCCAAAAAAAAGTTGTATGGAAGTCACTTTTTGTCTCTGATACTATAACAAATGCTGTATACCTATTCCGATGCTTTTAAATATTCATCGAACACTATCACATTATTATTATAATCAACATACATCTTTTTAACAGTCCGTTCAACCTATTTTGACTTCTATTGCGTTGGTGGCATGACAAATGGCAGCTGCAGTAAACAGTTGGTATTATAATCACCTTTTTTGCTTTTAATGCCATCCTTATGCCTACGGAGTACGGAATAGAAGTAAAAATCGGTTGAACGGTCAGTAAAAAGTTTTGTGTGGAAGCTACACCGTATCCCGCGAAATTCAAATATTTTTGTGTTTTTTGCAATTTGCCGGTCAGTATAAAGCTGTATGTTGAACAGAATAGAGTTCGGATTCGTAAAGAACATTTATCTAAAGGATTATAACTATTGGAATCATCAATATAACCCTCTAAGTTCATAGAACTCGATTGAATGTTAATTCGTGAAAAAGTCATTCAATCGAGTTGTACCCACTGGATCTTAAACTGTGCGGCTGCAGCGGCATGTCGTGTAGCTCATGTCAAATTTCCTAACAGTGACAGAGTTACGCGACCAGCCGTACCAGCTTGGCAGTGCAGGATCGAGCGTCGTATCGGTGAGGCTAGAGCACTCATCGGCAAACTTATCTGCTTCAGGGAGGGCAACACTCGCCGTAGAGTGACCGTTTATGTCGGTACAAGCGGCGAGTGGAACGATACACTCAGAATCGCACATTCCAAAGCAATGAGAGGTGGGTTTATAGGGCTTGGAAGCGACCGGACCAAGGTGTGACTGATACGCGCCTACCGGATGATGACGCCATGTGTTCATTCTGGCGTAGCATCTGGTCGGAGCCTGTCAGTCATACCGAGGGCGATTGGACTCGGGAAGTCGAACGCGCGTGCGAACCGATACCAGAGATGGAGGCAATTACTATCAGCCTCCAAGATGTAGCTCGTGCAGTCCGTCCGTTGCCTAACTGGAAATCTCCAGGACCGGACGGGCTGCACAACTTTTGGATAAAATGGTTCCAAGGATAGCACGCTCGCTTGGTATCTCAATTCCAGTCTGCCTTAGAGTCAGGGTCGCTGCCCCAGTTTCTAACTACAGGAATAACCCACCTGCTCCATAAATCAGGTAGTACCGCGGAGCCTAAATATTATAGACCGATCACGTGTTTACCGGTCTATAAAGTTTTTACGTCCATTTTGAGAGCTAAGATGAACCATCATATTGATAGTAATACTATTATGTCTGCTTCTCAAAATGGATGTAGGAACGGGTCCCGCGGTACTAAGGAGCTGCTCCTCATTGATATTGCCATTAGCCAACAGGTTCGTCGTTCCCGACGGGATCTGTCGACATGCTGGATAGATTATAAGAAGGCCTATGACTCAGTGCCACATGAACATGGCTCATGAGGGTGCTGGAGCTGTATAAAGTTAATGCAGTTCTACGCACCTTCCTGATGTCGTGATAGTGAAGAACCGTCCTCCACTGCCCCATGGCAGTGGAGGACGGTTCTTCACTATCCAGGGTGTCGACAGACCCAGGTCAACAGCGACTCGATGAGGATCGAGCGAGGCATATTTCAGGGCGACAGTTTGAGTCCACTGTGGTTTTGTCTGGCCCTCAACCCTCTCAGTACATTGCTGGAGCGTTCGGGGCAAGGCTTCCGGTTGAGAAGAGGTGGTCAGGTCATATCGCACCTCCTTTACATGGATGACTTGAAACTATTTGCTCCTAATAAATTGCAAGTGATGAAGCTACTGAAGGTAACAGAAACCTTCAGTAGCGCCATCAGGATGGAATTTGGTGTGGATAAATGTGCGGTCATGCATGTAAAGCGAGGGGAGATTATGGAATCCGTGGGAACGCAACTCTCGGATTCCATACACCTTAGGTCCCTCTCCTCAACCGAAACTTACAAGAATTGGGTATGTCGGAAGCGTTAGGCATCAATGCTGCTGATATGAAACAATCGTTGAGAGAGCGCTTCTTGGGCCGTCTGAATAAAGTACTTAACAGTCTTTTATCAGGCGGAAACAAGGTGCGTGCCTACAGCGGTTGGGTCATGCCGGTGTTGATGTACTCTTTCGGCATACTCAAATGGACTCAGACAGATCTTGACGCCCTGGATAGAAGGGTACGCTCACTGCTTACCGCAAATCGGATGCATCACCCACGGTCATCGGTGATGAGGCTATATATCCCGCGGAAGTGCGGGGGTCGTGGCTTCTTAAATGCTAAGACCCTGCACAACCGCGAGGTATGCAGCCTTAGGGAATTCTTCCTAGAGGCCGACGTGGGTATGCATCGAGATGTGGTAGCGGTTGACAAAGGCCTTACCTCGCTCTCCTTGGTTAACGAGAACTGGCGCAAACCTGTGGTATTAGATACTAACGACCGCAGGGAGGTATGGCAGAGCAAGGAGCTTCACGGACGCTTTTATCGGGTCCTTCATGGGCCCGATGTAGACCTTTTTGCGTCTTAGCCTGGCTGCGTTTTGGTGACCTCTTTGGGGAAACCGAAAGTTTTGTCTGTGCGATCATGGACGAAGTTATGATGACGAACAACTATCGGAAATACATTGTGAAGGACGGTACAGTTGACATATGTCGGGCATGTCAGCGACCCGGGGAATCCGTCCGCCACATTATTTCCGGTTGTTCTAGTCTGGCTAACGGAGACTATTTGCACAGGCACAACCTTGTAGCCAGGGTCATCCACCAGCAACTTGGTCTGAGATACAATCTTGTGGAATCGGAAGTACCGTACTATAGGTATCTGCCCGACCCAGTTCTCGAAAATGGCAAATGCACGTTGTACTAGGATCGGTCTATCATCACTGACAGGACTATTGTTGCCAATAAGCCTGACATAGTGGTGATAGACCGACTAGAGCGTCGCGCAATGATTGTTGGCATAGCAGTCCCTCATGATGAGAACCTCGTGAAGTCTGAGAAAGAGAAACAAAGTATCTTGACTTGGCTCGCAAGGTTGTCGACATGTGGGATGTGAACACAGCAGTCATTGTGCCGATAGTCGTTACGGCCAATGGCATAATAGCCAAGAGCCTCGATCAACATCTGAAGAGGCTGTCGTTGGGCAGCTGGATCAAGGGCTTGATCCAGAAAGCAGTACTCCTGGACACGGCGCTTATTGTTAGGAGGTTCCTCTCTCGGGAGCCCTGACCACCGGTAGCTTGGACCCTGTTTATATTTTAAATGTTAGTTTTATAGAAATATTTAAAAATGTAAAATATATGTACAAAAAAATAAATAAATGGAATAATAATAATATCCTTGGACATTTCACACAACGCCATATAGTCCCAAGCTAAGCAACCTAATGCTTGTGTTATGGTAACGAGATGGCTGATAAACTACTTATAGACAATTTTTTTTTGTAAATACATACACATTATAGATAGAAAAACACCCAGACTCGGAATAAATACTTGTAGGTCGTACAAATATTTGTTCCGTGCGGGAATCGAACCCGCGACATGCTGCGCAGCAGTCAATCGCTGAATGGGTATAATTCTTTAGGTAAATATGCGTTACGGCCGCGAATCGTATTTTGTTTAACTTACAGCTTCACAACTTCACACTGACCGGCAAATTGCAAAAAACATAAAAATATTTGAATTTCGCGGGCTACCCTGGCGCTTCCTGGCGCTTCCACCTTAAATGTCTTATCTTATGGTAAATGGAGTATAGCTCCTTTGGATGCATTTGTGACTTATTTATAGTTGCACTTTCTAGTATGGCGACCATCACTCTGTTGTCAGTATCTACTGCTCTGAAGTATTACGTAATTATAATACCAACTGTTTACTGCAGCTGCCATTTGTCATGCTACCAACGCAATAGAAGTCAAAATAGATTGAACGGACTGTTAAAAAGATGTATGTCGATGTCTAATCTTATTGTGATAGTGTTCAAATTATTCAATTCAATTTTTAAGGTTATGGCTGTGATAGTGTTCGATGAATATTTAAAAGCACTATCTGTTTGACAGATCGGAATAGGTAGGTATACACTGTTTTTTCTGTTCCGTGAGTATACAGCATTTTGTTATCTTTGTGTTATGTATCAGAGACAAAAAGTGACTTCCATACAACTTTTTTTTTCGGGAAATTGTTTCGGGTTTCGGGATAGGTATCACTAAGTGTACCTACATCTATATATATAAAACAAAGACGGGTTTGCTACAACACTTATAACTCGAGATCTACTGAACCAATTTTCGTGGTTATTGATTCGTTGGATTTGTCTCCGACCCGAATAGCAGAATACATCTTAAAAACAATGAAAACTCGATATGTGCAATGAACACTTAATTGACGGGAGCGAAGCCGCGGGGGACAGCTAGTTAAAAATAATGAAACAAAAACAGGTACCTAGCTACTTATTGAATCCAATAATTTTATTGCTTTGATATAATTATTACCTACTATTGATATAATTATTACCTACTATTATTACCTATTAGTAGCTACTTAAGTGATGTCCCAAAACCCGGGACAACTATCCCGGAAAAAAATGTTGTAATCGAATCTCCACTTTCTGTCTCTGTTCCTCTATCACTATAACAAGTACCTAGCTACATAATATAATAAAATTATAGTCTACATATAACGATCTTGGTAGGTAGGTATTAAATTCTTTGAAACAAAGAACAACAAAGTATTTTCAAAAAAGATTTCTTTTAAACTGGAGCGACGGGATTTTGATAATTACACGTAGGTAGAAGTCACGGACTAGAACAGAGTAAGTACCTACCTAGTGATTCAAGTGTGAGATGTGCATGTGACAGTAATGAAATGATTTCGCGAGTCATTCAATAAGTGTGGTGGTGTTTCGGAGTGTTACCGCGCCGGCACCGAGCTGCACGAATTGCCGCGTACCTACACCGCGCCTCAATATCCAAATATTGTATTTTATTTATTAAACAAAAGGCATAGCATGTATCTGTTGAAATTTTTGTATGATAGTAGAGTTTATTAATACGAATATGTAGGCGCAAATTTATAAACTTAAATTCAATATTTCGCTAATCGCAAAGTAAAAAAACAATTACTTGTGCAGCCATATTACTGAATTGTTAGAACTTTTGTTGTAAGGTATAACTAATCTCTCTAAGTATATAGGAAACGATTTGAAAAACTTTAATTTTTTATTGAATGAGTTACGGGAAATTTTCAGTTTTCCATTGTTCCACAGTACCTATCTGTTAGCATTTTCACTATTATATCCTTTAGATAGTACTAACAAAGAAACAGTATAGTATTTTAATTTAAATTTTCTAATATTGTTATAACACGAAATAATTGGAAATACCTACTTAATACCTATAGCATAACTCTTAACAGTTAGCATTTTTGTACATAGCAATGAATTTACTAATCCACTCACCAAAAATAAAAAACTTTAGAATTATCGAAGGTTTTGTAGAAAAAATATTGTATTTTTACTGGACTATGAGAGCAGAAACATAATACCTATAGCCATAGGAATACTCTACTGCGAATTAAAAAAAAAACTGTTACATTGACGTCTGACGTCACTGAGTGACAGTGAAAATTTCTGTTTGTTGTCTATAGTTTGGTTGGTAACATTTTCTTCGAATTTCGACTTGATAGTTTATTGATTTTAAATATTTTTGAGACATTCTCATTATTGTACAGTGTTGTGTTGTGCTAGCCTGCCTATACTAGATATTTATAAACAATGAATTCAGATAGAAGAGACGCAATAAAAGGTTCATAGCAAAGAATAAGAACTGTGTTTCTTTCTTTATTTACGAATTGTTGTAATAATTAACCTATATAATGATTATTATATTAGCATTAGTTTAATAACACCAGTTAACGTTGTGATTTAGATCTACCTACAAATTGGTAGATATGACAACACTGTCTGTTATGACTTATGACGCGACACTGGCGCCGTCTAAAAATCGGTGGTAGCGTCTGAACTAATCTTTGTCTGATTATGTTGCGAAGCCAGGAACGGAGAAAATATATTATATATGTTCATTATGTATTCAAAAGTTATATTTACAATTTTAATATTACAATTATGAATTTTGTTTCATTCAACAATCCTTCGGAATGTTCCATCGGGAACTTTTATAGATTTTGGTAATAGCAAGCTAGCCAAAGAGAAGGCTTAAGGGTATACGACTAAAACTAAACGAATGTAACTTTCTTTTCTTAGCTATATCCATTTTTACTGTAGAAATTGACATAAGATTATAGGAGTTATTGACGCTTTTAGGTGGCCGGGTTGAAATAATTTCAAGTACTTATTTCTCTCTAAATATATATTATAATCTAAAATGAAAGCGTTACATATATTCTATATCCCTATACCTCATTATGTACCGGAATTATTTATTGGTAAGTGTTGCAGTTTTACTGTTTTATAATAAGGAAATAATTTCAGCCCGGCCACCTACAACCGCTAATGTCTCGTATGCTGTTGCGTTTTAGGATTCGATTTTATGTTACACTAGCTTCTGCCAGCGGCTTCGCCCGCGTGATCCCTAGGGAACATATTCCCGAGATGAAAAGTAGCTTATGTGCTATTCCAGACTATAATCTATCTTTGTTCTAAATTTCATTAAGATCCGTTAAGCCGTTCTGGCGTGATTGAGTAACAAACAACCAAACTTTCACATATAATATTACTTGTTTGGTGTAAAGCGAAATTATAACCATCTTCCCCTCGACATTATAATTATTAGGTAAAGGATATTGCAAACTGTCGTAAGCCGTTTTCCGAAGCTATTCGCTAGCCTCTAGGCGCCAAGCTAGCCGCCTGCCTGTGCGTTCGCAACCTTATACAAAAATAATCCTTAAGCATGATTCAGTATTCACGCGCGATGGCTTATTATTAGCGTATTTCATGTATAACTTTGGTGTTTCTATACCGATTTCTATGATTATTTTTTTATGGAATAGTGAATTATTAACTACTTAATTGTTAACTTTTATTAATGTTAATTAGGGACGACTGAGAGTTTTATAAACGTAAGAGTAGACAAATACAATCAGAAAGCTTCGAACTGCTAAGCTATTGGGAGTTACCACGTGTTATTGTTCGTCAATCATAAAAGATAGACAGATGCTGTCGTTGGATATTTTTTATATAATTTTAAGGAGAACATTTCCGTCATACATGATTTCTGTGTAGCTTTTACCATTAAGGTTGCAACCGCGACGGAAGCTTAAAAAATGGAGTAACTTCTCCCGTTTTCCCAACATTTCCCTTCACTGCTCTGCTCCTATTGATTGTAGCGTGATGAAAAGTATACTATAACCTGCTCAGGAGTATGAGTAATAATTGTACCAAGTTTCATTAAAATCCGTCGAGTAGTTTTTGTTTCTATAACGGTTATACAGACAGACAGACAGACAGACAGACAGACAGACAGACAGACAGACAAAAATTGTACTGATTGCATTTTTGGCATCAGTATCGATCCCTAATCACCCCATGATAATTATTTTGGAAATATATTTCATGTACAGAATTGACCTCTCTACAGATTTATTATAAGTATAGATATGCACAAATTACAGAGTACATTCGATCTGAAGCAAAATATTGTCAGTATCTTTTGTAGATAAGTGGTAAAGAAGGTGGCCGGGCTGAAAACGTCAGGCTGGCCCGGCCACCAAGAAGTGCTTGTAATTTCTTTTAAAAAGAGTTTTATTGAAAACGAAGGCGTTACATATGTTTGTAATAAGGAGTAAATTCGATCTGTAGCAAAATATTGTCAGTACCTTTTGTAGATTTGTGGTAAACAAGGTGGCCGGGCTGAAAACGTCAGGCTGGCCCGGCCACCAAGACGTGCTTATAACTTCTTTTAAAAAGAGTTACATTTGAAACGAAGGTGTTACAAATATTGGTACAAGCGGGTACATTCGATTGATACCAATCTCATTATCAGATTCCAGGTGGCCGGGCCAGGCTGACGCACATATAAGCAACTGTGTTCTTTATCAATATTTTAAGATATTTGATTGTAAATGTGTCCTATTTATAAATAAACGATTTATTATTATTATACTGAATTTCATCCAAATCTGTCCAGCCATTTGAGCGTGAAAAATTAACAAACATACAAACACACATACATACACACACACACACATACATACACACACACACACATACACACATAGAAACTTTCGCCTTTATAATATTAGTGTGAAAATTTCTTTATCGCATACATTATGTAGACGCATTCATTTTTTTTACGGGTTTATTATAATGAGCCTACCCGCAGACAATTAATACCAATGTCTTAATAAAACAATTATTGTAAGTAGTCGTGCTACTTTTTTAAATGGGTCAAAAATACATATTTGCTAACATATTAAACAAACATTCGCCTAAAAACTATAATATTATTCTGCAACTCTACGTCTTTCAATTCTTACTGTGTTCTGAGCATTGAAATGTAATACCTTGAACTACGTCTAGTTCCAAAATAGAGTAAGGACGAAATTGTCATCAAAATGTTTCTATCCTTATTGCTTAGCGCTTAGGTTTAATATTAGAATAAATATTTTTGTACTGTAAAAATGACTTTTTATTTTCAAGCGACATTTTAAATTTATTGCTTTTACCTCTTCCCGCTGACAGAAGGACTTAAATATAAATATTTTGCAATTGAAATTAAACTTTATGCTTGAGTGTCAAGGTTTCTAATGAACTGAAGTTGATAATATAATAAGATTTTTTTCTATAATAATTTGTAGCTTGTATCTAGTGGTATTATTGATCGAAGAATAATAAGATTTTGATTGTATTCTTTTGTTTTATTTCGGCCGACAATTCCGCGTAAGTGACATAAAAAAAACTTATTTTGATTTTATTTGTGATGATAAATCCGCGAAAGTCGATTTTCTAATTCATTAATGTAATATTTTACAAAACTAATGCCTACCATATTAAGACGAATATTATAATTTGACAATTTAAAAGTTTAAACAATAGAAAGTCAAGTGTTTTCGTAAATAGGTATTACGTTTTTCCTCGTTCCTGTAAAATTCACTGCACCTACCTTGCGCGGTTTTAAACACTGTTAGTTCCGCGGTTTCAGAATATCACCGACGAAATATCACATGTGAAAGGTTTCTCATCAGTGTGGGTTTGAGTATGACTTACAAAATTTTTCTTTTCACTAAAACTACGCTGACATACATCACATTTGAAAGGTTTCTCACCAGTGTGGGTACGAATATGGTTTACTAAATTACACTTGTGATTAAAATTACGCTGACAAATATCACATTTGAAAGGTTTCTCATCAGTGTGGGTACGAGTATGACATACTAAACTATCCTTTTTACTAAAACTACGCTGACATACATCACATTTGAAAGGTTTCTCATCAGTGTGGGTGCGAGTATGACTTACTAAATGATACTTTTCACTAAAACTATGCTGACATACATCACATTTGAAAGGTTTCTCACCAGTGTGAGTACGAGTATGACATACTAAAAGATTCTTTACACTAAAACTACGCTGACATACATCACATTTGAAAGGTTTCTCACCAGTGTGGGAACGAATATGAACTACTAAATGATAATTTTCACTAAAACTTCGCTGACAAATATCACATTTGAAAGGTTTCTCACCAGTGTGGGTACGAATATGACTTACTAAACTACCCTTTTGATTAAAACTACGCTGACAAATATCACATTTGAAAGGTTTCTCATCAGTGTGGGTACGAGTATGACGTACTAAACTACCCTTTTTACTAAAACTACGCTGACATACATCACATTTGAAAGGTTTCTCACCAGTGTGGGTACGAGTATGACTTACTAAAATATTCTTTTGATTAAAACTACGCTGACATACATCACATTTGAAAGGTTTCTCACCAGTGTGGGTACGAGTATGACGTACTAAAATATTCTTTTGATTAAAACTACGCTGACAAACATCACATTTGAAAGGTTTCTCTTCAGTGTGGGTACAAGTATGACTTACTAAATGACACTTCTGATTAAAACTACGCTGGCATTTATCACACTTGAAAGGTTTCTCACCAGTGTGGGTACGAGTATGTCTTAATAAATTACACTTGTGATTAAAATTACGCTGACAAATATCACATTTGAAAGGTTTCTCACCTGTGTGTTTACGAATATGTGACTTTAAATTACTTTTACTAATAAAACTACGTTTACAAATGTCACATTCGAAACGTTTTTCACTGTCACACACTCTTCGATACCTTTTTGTTTTATCACTGGCAATACCTTTGTTCGAAGTTTTACATTTAATATTATCTCTGCTATTATTATTACGGAAACTTGTACTTAAAACAGTATTATTTATACTGCCACAAACTCCATGTGTTTCAGTGAAGGGCTTTTTAAATTTAGTCTTTCGGTTGGTCGTATGATTTTGAGATTTCATAGTTATTTTCGAGACAGATAATAGTTTTCGATTATATTCGTTGTTCTTTTGCTTGATTGAGATTATATCTCTTGGTGTTAGTCTTCGCGTTTTCAGGTTTGGCTTCTTAGCGACGGGCGCCCCTGTAAAGTAATGAAATAAGTAAGAATTCATATTGACAGAAAGTTGAGGATTACAGCGGTCAAAACCTACCGTTAGTAATCTGTTTAAATACTAAATTAAAGATCGACGTAGACACCACACTCTCACATACCGTCGATCTAGGGCAGTAATTCCCGTGAGCCCCAGCGGTCTGCACACAACAGACATGCCACAAACCCCACTCCTTGGTGCAAGTGTCTTAATCTTAACGCTGTACATCAGGTGGACCTTCGGCCTGCTTGCTTACCTGTTGATTTTTGTGCATCCTACACTTTGATTTTAATCTCCATTAAAGGTAGATTTTCTGAATCTGGCTCAGCGTGGAGTGCTGGCGTATTTTCTACATCTGGATAGCTTTATCTACATTATCAAGTTCTAATTTGTAAGCAAACAAAGCGTTACGAGTTTATTTATAAATATCATAACATACAAACACTGCAACCGTATTAGCCACTTATCACTATTTGCTCGCTGAGGAAAGGGACAGCAGATATAGATCTCTTGTGAGTAAAAGAGACACATACATTCATAGTTGACAGCTGGCTGTTCACACTGCCGGCAAGCGGCTCTTATCTCAAGTTGATCGCACCGACAAGTGCTGTCAAAGATTACACTCACTCAGCGACACTCGCTGGGCGATGCTCGCTGGGCGGTCAGAACTCACCAACCAGCGGTAATTTCTACCTAAAGTGCGGGCCGGAGCGGGTATTTCTAGTAAAAGCCTGTCGCACAAAACTCGATTAAAGCCGAGCCTCAAAACTCGCTGACAGCCGGCCGTGAGAGCAGTGCCTAGGAATAGTATACTTGTTCCAGAACACAAATCGCAGACGTAGGCAACACAGCCGCTGGGCACGCCACAATTCAGGCGATAAGTCCCCTCTTTGAGGAGTGGCTAGAGCGGCGCCACGGCGTCCTCACCTTCCGCCTGACGCAGGTACTCACCGGACACGGTTGTTTCGGGAGATACCTGTTTCGAAGCGATCGCCCGGAAGACAAGACCGATTAGAACCAGGTCCGGGTCGACGGTACGCTCTGTTCCACGCGCGCGTTAATGGGATGTCAGCATAGTAGACGAGGCCCACTAGGGCCAGTGCCTGCCAGGGTTGCGGAAGTCACCGCGGCCTTGGAACGCAAAGGGCTTTAGGAGGAACACGGATGGGTTTTAGTCAGTAGGACTCTGACACTCCCTTCTGCTTTACCCAGAGCGGGAGGAGTCATTTGATGATTTCCCATACTTAAAAAAAAGTAACAGCCGCCATTCTAAAAATGGAACTTGGCTGGCCACATCTGCCGCATGTCGCAATAGAACTGGGCAAAAGTAAATATAGATTGGATTCCGAGCAACAACAACCGGCGACGTGGTAGGCCCAGGAGGAGATGGCGGGACGAGGTACTCCAGCCTGAAGGATTGGCCGAGTGTGGCAACGGACAGAGAGAAGTGGAAGGAAGCAAGGCCTTTGTCCTGCAGTGGGACTGCAGGCTCGTAATAATTAAACACATTACACACACACGCGCGCACACACATACACATTAATAATAA
This sequence comes from Ceramica pisi, assembly GCA_963859965.1. Classification (NCBI taxonomy): domain Eukaryota; kingdom Metazoa; phylum Arthropoda; class Insecta; order Lepidoptera; family Noctuidae; genus Ceramica; species Ceramica pisi. The sequence goes on from OY982554.1 coordinate 13,116,558, forward strand.
TAATCTCCTTATAATCGAGATAGTGTGAGGGTTATATACTCTATGGCCAGTGCCGTGGCCTCCTCGCTCGCCAGATTTAACCCCTCTAGACTTTTTTGTGGGGTCGTGTAAAGGACCTTGTGTACGGCCAAACCGGACATGACATTAGAAGTGTGGAAGAACTAATAAGGCGCATCAAACGCGCATTTAGGCAAGTAAAAATTGAAACGGACACATTAAATAAAGTGAAGAGACATGTACGTACGTAAACGTGCCTACATTTGTGTGCAACGAGAAGGCGGACTAGTGCAACAGTTTCGTAGATAAGTAGGTAGGGAGTGTGTAAATAACTGTAAATAAGGTGCAAGTGTTGTAAATAAGATGATTAACTTTTAAATAAGGTGCAATTGTTGTAATTATGAGGATTAACTTTTAAATAAGGTGCAATTGTTGTAAATAAGATGATTAACTTTTAAACACGCCAGGTTACTGTAATTTATCGTTATTTGATATTAATCTAAGTACCTATTGTTAAAAATTAATAAGAAAAAATTGTGATTCTTACACTAACTTGACAGTCCAAAGCCTGTTTTAAGTGTGATGGGAAGTTTATCATCTTATTTGCGTCAGTTTTTTGGAAGAATGCGGTAGCTGGCTAGCTGGTAAGTTATTGCACTTTTAAAACACATGGTGTATTATTGTATACCTAGTAGATTAGGTAGTGACGAACTAGTCAGCTGATATCAGTTTTCATTCACAGAACTAACAGGTGGAAAGAGATAGCAGTTGTTTTCATTGACAAAGCGACACATCGCGCGTAATTTGTGAACCACGTTATGCAAAGTGGAGTCAATGTTAATTTAACTACTTTATTTTCTCAAATTGAATTAAATGTTCCGGGGTACGAAAGTTCTTCACTATTATCTATCTATACTAATATTATAAAGAGGTTTTGTTTGTAAGTTTGTATGTTTGTAAGTTTGTATGTAGGGGGAAATCTCAGGAACTACGGGTCCGATTTGAAAAATTCTTTCAGTGTTAGATAGCCCATTTATCGAGGAAGGTTATTTTGTATGTTTGTAAGTTTGTATGTAGGGGGAAATCTCAGGAACTACGGGTCCGATTTGAAAAATTCTTTCAGTGTTAGATAGCCCATTTATCGAGGAAGGTTATAGGCTATATATCATCACGCTAAGACAAATAGGAGCGGAGCATTCATGGAAAATGTGACGCAAACGAAGTTGCGCGGGTCAGCTAGTACATGGCGTTGTGCAATTTCGTCATTTTTCTGGTTCGGATTAATGACCCTCTCCAGTTATTATTTAACTTTCGTCGTTAGGTAGGTGAGTTGTACGCAGTTGGTTGGAAGTTGTTGGTCTTTAAAATAGTTTTGGTTGCTCGGTTTCTTAAAACACAAATACTACTTCGTTCTCATTCTTCGAGTTTGAAGCTGTGGTATTTCTGTTTTTGGGATATCGGACAGTTTCAGCGATTGTTTATCATGCCTAAAAGATAATCGCATCTTTCCCGTCAGACATCCCAGACAAGAGCAGCTCGAGTACGCCGTACGGAAGAGTCTGCTCTTGAAAATCATCCTGGTGCCTCTTGAGGAATAGAGAAAATATTTCGCAAGCATGCGCTGGAGAATCTAGCTCCGAGCGTTCACAGGGCTTGCTATCCAAAGCTGGAGAACATCGCAGGTCCGTGCTCGGGAATCTAGCGCTGAACGTGCGCTGAGCGCTCGCAGAGGCTCGCTAGCCTAGCCACATATCAATAAAAACGAAACCCTCCTTTTGGCAGTCAGGAAATAAGTCATAGCACTCAGTACTAACCGAACCACACTCATAATTTCATCACAATTTAAAATGTTTACCGCCCAACGAAGTGGGCACGCTAGTAATCTATAAACACAATATCCACCTACCATTAAATCCGTGGCAGATATTTTTATAGCACCTTATATAATTTTTTAAAGTGAGTCAATAAAACTTTACCAAGTTCACCGGTAGTACTTTAATTTATTGAAAAAAATATTAGGGTGGAAAAACTTAAATCCATTTTCATGCGGACGAAGCCGTGCAGGGCAATTTTTAGGGTTCCGTAGCCAAATGGCAAAAACGGAACCCTTATAGATTCGTCATGTCTGTCTGCAGATGTCTGTCAGTCTGTCCGTCCGTTTTGTCACAGCCACTTTTCTCCGAAACTTTGTATGTATGTAAATCGGGCTGGTTTCCGCAACTCCACGACTAAGCGCGTGTTTTGCGTGTAGGTGGGACACATGTGTCATTCGATCCACCCCAGCTCCCCAAGGAAGGCCAGCAACGCCTTGATGTTACCAACTATCTCACAGAGGGTACCTGGGTTACCGAAGTACTTGGCCCTGTAATCACCGTGGCCTACCGTCAGCTTAGAAGCAGGTGTGCTGCTGTCTCATCCTCCTCCATACAGGCTCTGCATAGTGGGCTGTCAGTGGCTCCTACGGCATAGAGGTGTTTGTTAAAAGACCCGTGGCCAGTTATTACGGCTGTGACTGAACGCAACTGTTGTTTTGTTAGTCTTAGGGCTTGTTTTGTAAAACGGCCATCAATAGAGGGAAGTGCCTCTTTGGCCTGCCTACACTCACCATGGTCAGCCCATAGCTTGTGATGTTTGTCTCCAGTGCGTTTCCTTACCAGATTGCGAAGATACCCGAAAGGCAGCGGCACGATGGGTTCAGGTCCAATCGTTGCGATGCTCGAACCCCTTCTGGCGAGCTCGTCTGCTGCATCGTTGCCTCGGGATTCGCTGTGTCCTTTGATCCATTGAATGGTTACTTTGTTGTGTCTACCAACCTGGTTAAGACGCTGGTGACACTCGAGAATCAGCCCAGAGTTCACTGTCTGGCTGTTCAGGGCTTGCAGGACGGCCATGCTGTCCGAAAGTATGCGTATTGAATGGTCCTTAACTTCCCTGGTTAGGATGGCAGATGCCGCCAGAGAGATGCCCATGCATTCAGCTTGGAACACCGTGCTGTGGACCTCCAATGGTGTGGCTATGTGGACGTTGAGATCCTCTGAGAAGACTCCCGCACCAGTGCCTGTACCTGTTATCGATCCATCAGTGAAGATACTCAGCTCTGCAGGGCATAGGCCCTCGCAACGATGAGCCTCATACAATTGGATTTTGTATTTTTTATCAAATATAAATTGCTTGGGTACCCGGTCATTGATTGCTTTCGTTATGGGGAGTTCAATATTGAGCTCCTCGAGCAGAGCGGTGTGTCGTGTTTCTCTCTTACCCCAGAGATCCAGTGTTTTAAGGCGTACTGCTGCCATCGTCGCTTCCTGTTGTATAAACAAGTGTAGCGGGGGCAGTCCCAACATGGCTTCCAGTGCCGAAGTCGGAGTAGTCCTCATGCAGCCCGTCATCGCCATGCAGGCTAGTCTTTGCATGTGTTGTAGCTTGTTTATGGCTGTAACTAGCTTTGTGCGTGGCCACCACACAAGAGCCCCGTAAGTTATCATGGGCCGAATTACTGCGCTGTACAACCATTGTATTATTTTGGGAGACAGGCCCCACCTCTTCCCTATCATTTTCCTGCATTGCCAGAAGGTAATGCAAGCCCTGTTTAGTTTGTAGTGTCTAGATGCGAGCTCCAGTTAATTTACAATCTAGTATGACGCCTAGATACTTTACCTCGTTGGACAGCTGGAGTTCTGTATTAAAGAGCTTAGGTAGCCGGTAGTGGCCTAGTGCTCGCTTTTGAGTGAACATGACTAATTCAGTCTTCGTGGGATTAACTGACAGATCATATTCTTCACACCATCTCTCCACGATGCGTAGTGCTTGTTGAGTGAGGTTGCAGATCGTTCCAGTCACCTTCCCTGGCACGAGGATCGCGTGGTCATCTGCATATCCTATTGTGTAGTAACGATGTGCGTTAAGTTTGGTGATAAGGTCATTAATCACCAAATTCCACAGAAGAGGGGAGATCACTCCTCCCTGCAGCAGCCTCTGGCTATCAAGGCCAACTGCTGCTCCTCCTCAAGGCGAACTACTCGTTTGCTTAACATATTAGTAATCCAGTCAGTTAGTACCTGTTCTACACCGTGTTTGGAGAGGGCGGCTCTAATGCTGGAAAAGTTTGTCTTGTCGAAGGCTCCTTCGATGTCTATGAAGGTGCCCAGGCAGGAACCTTTCTGGTGAATCGCTTCCTCAATCTGGCTGACCACCAGATGAAGAGCTGACTCTGTAGACTTATCCGAGGTATATGCGTGTTGGTTACAATGCAGTGGCATTGCTTTCAAGGCACCATCTCGTAGTTCCCTTTCACACAGTCTTTCCATTGTCTTCAGTAAGAACGAGGTCAGACTTATAGGTCGATAAGATTTGGCGCTTGTGTACTCACTTTTGCCTGGCTTCGGAATGAATATGACTTTCACTTCCCTCCATCCCTTAGGAACGTATCTGAAGGCCAGACACGCTCGCATTAAGGGCACCAGTCTTGTAGCAACAGCGGTACCTCCCCACTGTAGTAAGGTTGGAAACACACCATCGGGACCTGGTGCCTTAAAAGGTTGGAAGCTTTTGATGGCCCACTGAAGTTTTTCCAGTGTAATCATCTTCTCTGCATAACGCCACTCATGTTCTGATGGTGTTTGGATGACGTCGTGCCAATCACTATTACCTGTGTGAATACGCTGCCTGGGAAGTGAGTTTCAACTAGGAGGCGTTTCGCTTCTTCAGGCGTCGTGGTCAGCGTGTTGTCGGGTTTCCGGAGTGTGGCGACTTCAGGTGTGTCCTGTTCCGCCAGTATTTTCTTTACCCTGTTTGCTTGTTGGCATGATTCAATGCTACCACAGAATTTCCGCCATCCTCTAGTCCTCCTGAATCTGATGCTTTTCTTGTAGCTGGATTTGGCCGCGTAATAGGCGTCCCAGTCCTCATCACTACATGTATTCATGGCTCTGTTCAGAGCCTTCCTTACCTTACCGCGTTTGCGTTCTAGATCCGCGCCCCACCACGGTTGTTTGCCCGGTGTGTCGCGCGGAATCGTTTCCGGGCAGGCGATATGGTAGCTGTTTATCAGCGATTCGGTGAGTTGTATAACCTGCGAGTCGATCTGCACCATGTCCGCAAGAGAACCCGAATCGCCGTGTATTCCAAGCCGTGAGGCGAGGTTGCGCGTGTATACCGCTCTATTCGTGTAGCGCGGATTGCGCCTAGGTTGCTTAGGTGGTACCTACGCAGACCTGGATGTCGAAACGGATCCACCGGCGTTTTTTAAATCGGTTGATAATTGTCGGAGTTATGAGGTAACAAACATAAAAAAAAACATACAACCGAACTGAGAACCTCCTCCTTTTTGGGAAGTCGGTTAAAAAACAATAAATTTTTGGGGGTCCCCCATATTTAGATTTGAAACTCAAAAATTTTTTTACATCAAACCCATACGTGTGGGGTGTCTATGGATAGGTCTTCCAAAATTATATGGAGGTTTCTAATTTCATTTTTTTCTAAACTGAATAGTATGCGCGAGAGACACTTCCAAAATGGTAAAATGTGCCTCCCCCCTTAACTACTAAAAAAAGAGATTGATAAAACTAAACAAAAATGATGATGTAAATTACCATGTAAACTACCTATGTGTGAAAATCTTAATGTGGTTCATAGAATACATCTACTTACCAAGTTTCAACACCATATGGACGGACAGACAGACAGACATGACGAATCTATAAGGGTTCCGTTTTTGCCATAGAAATAGTTGTCAAATGGGTTTTGGTAAATGTGACTTGTCAAACCGATTGGTAAGTGTCTGCTAGCACATATTGACTAACTAATACTTACGTTGTGCGTCACTGGCTCTGCGTTTGTTCCTCGACACTTCATGTTCCTCCACTTCAATTTCAAACTCCATTGCAGGCTTATCATCTTCTGAATCACAGTCAGAATGCTGTACAGTTTCTACACCTAAAAAGCTGTTTTCCTGATTTCCAAGTTCTAGCTCTGAAAGTACACAAAACAGACAGGAGTGAAATGGGAAGATTTGCGAAATACTATATCACAGCATGAACTGATGAACATTTAGAAGCAAAAGCAAACTTAACAATATCTGTAAAGTTTGGTTATAACTGTGCAGTAAAAAACTAAGTGCATTTGAGGCTTTGCAATATTATACTTTTGCTACTAATTTTTCATGGTTCATGTGACAGGTACCTACGGAACCCTTCACTAAGTGTGGTCTGACTGACACAAACTTGGCCAGTTTTGTTCTTAAAACTTACCATCACTTTTATGTTCCTTCTTTGTCTCAATATTATCATCTAGTCTCTCACATACATCTGGTAATTCTTCCTTGATAGCAATATTTTCTGTTTCACATTCACCAATACTTATGTGCTCTATAGGTGATTGACTAAACCCATTACAAATCTCTGAAGTGTCGTGATTAAGTAAAGGATTTGGCTGTAAAAAGATAACCATAGTATTAAATGGGTAAACATGCGTTACAAGAGCAGGTCAATATCTGTTGAAGAAAACCTCACCTTACAATCCTCATTCATCATCTGAGCAAACTGCTCTTCAGCTTCCAGACATTGTCTCTGGAACTGGTAGCATTGCTTTAGTTTAGTGCAGCAGAAGTAACAAGCGAGAATCGGTCTAGTGTCCTCAGTTACAAACTGCAAAAAATCATGAGTTAGGTACACAATTTTGTTGTTTGAATTACATTCAAATACACTACTGTAAGACTGTGGTCAGTGGGTCGTCTTAAGTAGGTATTAGTAGTTAGGTATCAACTTACCGGCTTGTCAGTCAACTTTTCATACAGCTCATGCAAGTTTTTATTGACAACTATATACATGCGAACATTCCCCGCCAAACAAACCCTACACAGTGACAGTTTTTCCATTTTTACCCACAAGGTTCGAATTAGATAAACTTTACCCACAAGGTTCGAATTAAATAAACAAGTGTAAATAAATAAACTAACCACCTAAGCGTCTGTAGAGTGTAGAGCAATGTTCTGTGGTGTAGAGCACAGTGTAGAGTGAACTAGAGTGTAGTACATAAGTACACAGAACACAATGGGGTTGGCAACTGTCAAAGTGGCGCTAGCGTAGTTTGCTCCCAAAACATTGCCTTTTCATATGGTCAAATACAGAAAATAATTTCAAACAGTTACAATGACGCGCTGTATTGTCTCTAAATGCTCTGAAATTGGAACGAATCAAATTGTAGAGCAATGTTCTGTGGTGTAGAGCACAGTGTAGAGTGAACTAGAGTGTAGTACATAAGTACACAGAACACAATGGGGTTGGCAACTGTCAAAGTGGCGCTAGCGTAGTTTGCTCCCAAAACATTGCCTTTTCATATGGTCAAATACAGAAAATAATTTCAAACAGTTACAATGACGCGCTGTATTGTCTCTAAATGCTCTGAAATTGGAACGAATCAAATACCGAAGGATATAAAAATACGAAGGCTTTGGTTTAAAAGCTATCCGTCGTGAAAAATTTATTTACGAAAAGTACGAGGTTATGGGGTAGCTAAACACTTTGTAAAAAGTGATTATGAAATAACACGTAATACACAGGCAAGCTGATCATAAATAAAGGCTTGACTATTACTTTTTTCAATTATCCCTACACTCCTCATCCTATAATATTTCGTACCTGCCTGTGTGATTTCAATGTTAAAAATCACTTGTCCGATCAATCGAAATCTTGCCAATCAATCGCCCGTCGTTCTACAAGGATTCTATACTATGATTACGGCTTGTTTGTTGAATTTAAAAACAAAACTCCAAAATCTTTCAATAAGATCCGCTTTCTTTCCTCTTAAGGGAGCTCCACGTATTTAAAGTTTTTCCTTCAGTTCCTTGACTCGCCAGTTAGAAAACATGATGTATAATTATGTGCTCCACTTATTTTAATTGTTTTACAGCTGCCTTTCAGTTACAAAGTAAAGAATTTAGACGTTAAACTGCAACTAACACAACATAAAAAAATAACAAGGGAACAAACTATGCTAGCGCCATCTGCTTTCAGCTTGCACCGGCCAACCCCATTATCATACGTAGTATCTCTATGTAGTCGCCTCTATGTGGTCTGTGCACTGACGTGTATTCAATAAATAACATGGCGGGTGTGTGCCGCACGCACACCTAAATAACAGCTATCGACTTCCTATACTAGTCAAGACTATTTTTGCTAGTTTTTGATGTCCCCCTCCCTGATTAAGAAAATGTTAGAATAGGTCGATTCAATTCTATTTAATATTTGTTACGTTAGAATCTAAAGGGAAATATGAATTTAAGCATGTTTGGTTTGTTAACGTGAAATGATAGAGTAAAATAAATACAAATACAAAAAATACAAAATGCAAATACAAAATCATTATTTGTGTATGTCGGCGTCAGCGACAGCTGAGCGATAGCGCCATCATCGTTTGGGTTCGGTGGTATCAGGATCATTGTAGAATAAAACACTGAATACAGTACTAAGCTCTCTTTATTAACTGTGGCTGAGTGCTAGTACTTTACAAATAGACAGTCCCCCAAAAACGCCCGCCCGTTACCACATCCTAGTGTTTTAGCTAGGGAGAAGACGTGGCCAACAAACTCCATAGCAACACATCTGTCTTTTGAGTTAGAAGAACTCGCATTTACAACATTATTAAAGAAGTCTGTTTAATTTAATTAAAATAGGTAAACCGACAGTTTCGTTTGGGTCGAGTGTCCTAGTCGGTGTCTCGAGCAAAAGTGACCTCGCCAAAGTCCCCACTCTCCAATTTATACGTCTCTGTCCACGTGCCGCCATTACAACTGTCAACTGACGTCACGGCGTTTACCACTACCCACTACTACAATACTCAAATCAGCAACTAATTATTAAATGATTTCTTTATCCACGACACGGCCAGAACTGACAATCACACGTCCTCGTGTGGAGGTGATAATATGGTACCTGTAACCAACGAAAACACAACTTAATAGTTGACTGCTGGCTCGGCCTACCTGACCAAGATCAAGATCATAAAATCATCAATTAAGAATTATAACTATACTGGTCCGGTCAAACGACCCTTCAGTTTTAATCTTCTGGTCCGGTCTCACGACCCTTCAGAATTATAACTACTGGTCCGGTCCTACGACCCTTCAGAGTTATAACTACTGGTCCGGTCAAACGACCCTTCAGTTTTAATCTTCTGGTCCGGTCTCACGACCCTTCAGAATTATAACTACTGGTCCGGTCCTACGACCCTTCAGAGTTATAATCTCCTGGTCCGGTTATAACTAACCCTTCAGGATTATTACTGCTTGGTCCGGTCAAACCCTTCAAGCTCTTTTAATTCTTTTTTTCTTTTGTTTTCCTCCTTTTTTTTCTCATCAGTATTAAAACTGGAGACGATTGTGCTAGACTGGAATATCCCTTTAGCCAGTGCTAGACCGGATATTGGTCCCTATAGCCAAACATGCTAGACCGGATTGCAATCCCTTTAGCTGAGTCATTGGACCGGATTTTCCCTTCAATGACTCTTTCCTACATTTTTTACTTCCTACATTTTTTTTATGTTAATTCTCTCATTTTTTGTCCCACATTTTTTTATCCTACATTTTTTTATTATGTTACTTCTCTCATTTTTTGTCCTACATTATTTTCACTTTTTTTTCTGTTTTTTTTTTTTTTCTTTTTAAACATTGCCCCAGCCCAGGAATCTATCCTGCACCGGAAGCGCGCTCACAAATACCCAAACTCACCCGCACTAACACTATCTATTTTTTTTTATTTTTTTTTCTGTTCGGGTCAAGCCCAACTTTCTGCGCCAACCGTCTCGTGTCTTTCAAATTAAACTATTTCCGAATTTGCTAGTCTGGACTGAACTTGTCCCTGTAGCTTATAAAATCAATTGTTGGAGTTCATTAATTTTTGTTTTTCTATGTATCAAAGTACTTGTCACAGCGTTAATTGAATAAAACCCTTCCGATGATGTACTACATTTTCTACTCAGTTACTACTTCAGTACGGCCAAATAGCCATGATATGTTCTCTATTGTTCAGTGGAGGTACTCTCCTAATCGTCTTCTACGTTAAACTTGTTAGAAACACTACTGAGAGGAATCTTTGGTATGTGATCGTGGGCATACTTATACGTTATTTTACTATTTATGGATTTCAAAAGATAGCGACCGATATCAACTAATTCTAAAATTCTATCGACTCTCACTAACGGACTTTAGCATCCACATCGCTACACCAATAATAACGGTCTCGCAATTTTTCGAATTCTAAAAAGAAAAAAAAAATAATAATCGGAAAGCTCTACAAATAAGACCATTTTCTTTTTTTTAACGCACCGTGTTGCGAGCTCTACTCTACCGATTGCGTTTCGCGACGATTTGCCACCCTTAAACTCTACAGCAATTCTCTACCAACTCTTATTACGTGGAGCTATTCTTTATCTCCACTCTACTGACAAGTCAGTCATTCAGTCAGGCTTCTGACAGTTCTAAAGCGGCTGTAAACTCTAATTGAACTAAATGCCACGTACCACTCCATCGAACAAATAAAACAACAGGTCATCTTATTTCCAGTCGACAGCCATCTCATAGATCAGCAAAACAATTGATACACTCGCACTTCCTCATGGGAATGCCGAGTAAACACTCTTTATTACACTACCTAGAGCTACCGTAACGAAACCCTGATCTAGACTCTCCCGTCTATGCCATCCAGAGCCGCCGGATACCTTGGTACAGTCACCGACCCACAGAACTCAGAACCTGTCACACAAACTAAATTGTTGCCAACTCATCATCTACTTCATAACTTCACAACGTCAAGTGATACTTGGCATCGAGCATCTTCTCGACAAAGAGATTTTAAAATATACCGACCGGTAATCTATGCACATCGGTGCTTACGAAAACAAGAACAACTTGCCTGCTAATTTTTGCGTCCTACGTTCCTGTGAAGAAGCTACGTTCACGAATTATCTACTCTTCGTTATTCTAAGAACATTGCGGTCACTGAATCAATCTTATTTTAATCTCACTAGGCTCGTTTTACCTTACATACCTAGTAGGCAACCCAGTAGTGGAAAATGAAAAGTCTATTTAGAAATTATGAAAGCGTTGAGTTATTATCTGTACCAGTCAATCAATGTCAATAAAATCAAGTTATGTTATTATGCAAGGAAAACTGTCGTTAACACGTTAACATAAACGCCTAGGTCTAATTTTTCACTGAAATTGAAAAAAATCTAAGTCGAAACAAAACATGACCTTGTGGCAATCTTGCCTTACGATATCGGATTCAGAATTTCGCACTGAATATCATTTTGAAACTATTACCACCAATGGGAAACTGTAATTGCTATAGCTTCGTACTGAGTATATCAAAATTACCTAGCAATATCAATCTAACCACTGAAATGATTTGAAGATCTTTAAAGCTTTGAAAATCACAATTAAAATTAAATGGCAGCGGCTCACCGGGCACTTCAGTCGGCCTTGAACGCTTCCAACTCCACAGATGTTGACATGATGTACAGCTACTGCAGCCTTCAAAGCAATAGCTGCATGCAAACTTCTAGCGCCATGTGCTGGCTTCATCCAAGGTGATAGGATATCTGAAAACTGAAAAACACCACGAGAGTACAAGTCCAATCCAAGCTTTGGCAGGAGTGTAGGCTTCAGATAAGCGTAGCAGCCACACTATCCAAATTAATTAAAATCTGAAACTAATCAGAACACTGCCACTAGCAAGAAAGTTTATGTCCAATAGTGGACAACCGCCCCTAAGATGACCCACTGACCCAAAGTTGGGCTATACATGGTTGTGATGAATGAAAATATTGCATTTACAATCATCTTAATTTTTAAATTGAACTGTTAGGTTGGTACGGTCCTGTAACTGTATCGCTCTAACGTCCAACAATAGCTCTGAACTGGTACTGGACTACATTACACAACCAGCGATAGCAGAATAATACCGCGTGTATCTGACATCGACGCACAAACGATTTCCATGGGTCCGGGGCATGATTCTGGACACCCTAGACTTAGAATTTTTCGTCGGCTTTTTTCTCATTTTTTATTTTTTTCAAGGGTTTTTTTTTACTTTAGACTGCTCATAATCGTTATTCTGACCTAACCCAATGAGAATTTTTAATCAAAAATTATTAAATAACTACTTTCACTAAAAAGAGCAATCTGAATAAAGCCACAAATAATATCAGCTCAGCTGAGCGGATACTTTGTAGTACTCTTAAAAAAAATCAGAAAAGAACCGACGAAAAATTCCAACACTGGGGTGTCCAGAATCATGCCCTGGACCCATGGAAATCGTTTGTGCGTCGATGTCAGATACACGCGGTATTACCGCTTCATCAGCGTTATTTAAAACGCCTTTCTACCGATTACTAACGCTTAACTAGCAACACTTAAGCTATAGCGCCTGAACTATTACTTCACTAAATCGATAGCGAACGTGAAAATAATAGCCACACTTTAGTATAGAGAAACAAAGCGATGAATCAATTAGCTAAAATGGATTATGGCTAATCATGAGAGCATAGCCCTTTGTAGTCTGTCTCCACAGCATAAAATGTTCCTAGTGAACAATTTTTTTTATTATTTTTTTTTTTTTTAAACAAAATAGAAAAATGTTAACGAACGAGCACATCAGTTTCACAGCAATAACAAAATGAAAATGACTCACCAGATTAACGTGAAGATCCTCACACACATTATCACACTTCCCCATGACCTGGCCAGCTGTTTTGAAGTTGCTTGCCTCCGTTCCGAACTAGTTTTTCATTGTTCAGGTTGATGAGGGTAGCCGCATAAAACCCGACGAGTAGGAATTTGACCTTGGAATGCATCTTTAATTGGCCACACGTTGAACTCTGATAGGTTATCTATCATAGGCATGTAGGCACGATGCTCTTCAGAGCCCGCACAACACTCGAGTCCTCGACGAAACATAGCACCGCGGTGACGCACAATGACCGCGCGTCGATCTTAGGTTTATTGGATCGATTTTCACGGCACACATCGAGTTTTAGGCGTCTGGATAAACACACGCGTTTCGAACACGAACCACAATTTTCACTATAACTGTCACTACGTATTTTGCATTTGAAAAGGAACCCGTCACGTAAGTATTTCACTAGCATTGCCACGAATCTTCATGTGGGCCACTTGAGTTGCATCACACTTCTGATGTCGGCGTCAGCGACAGCTGAGCGATAGCGCCATCATCGTTTGGGTTCGGTGGTATCAGGATCATTGTAGAATAAAACACTGAATACAGTACTAAGCTCTCTTTATTAACTGTGGCTGAGTGCTAGTACTTTACAAATAGACAGTCCCCCAAAAACGCCCGCCCGTTACCACATCCTAGTGTTTTAGCTAGGGAGAAGACGTAGCCAACAAACTCCATAGCAACACATCTGTCTTTTGAGTTAGAAGAACTCGCATTTACAACATTATTAAAGACTAGCTTTTGCCCGCGACTTCGTACGCGCATATCCCGTTTTCTCCCGTTCCCGTAGGAATTTCGGGAAATCCTCTCTTAGAGCTCCCCTAAACTCCCCAAGGACCCTACGTGCAGCTTCATACGATCAGTCAGTAGTCTTGGTTGTGTTGTTGCGTTATCTGTCAGTCATTCACTCAGTAACGGAAGAATTTTATAAACCAAATGAAAATAAAACTAATACCTATAAAAAAGTGAACGTAAATTAGCCAAAACTTATAAAGCTATCGGTATCTAAAAATCTATGCGTACTTCACCTAAAAAGAAATAAAATGTAAACTATTAATAATTTATAGTTTGAACGAATATTTAATTAAACACTACCAAAATAACTTATACCTATTTTATAAAATAATAACAAAAGGAATCTTAAAATAAATTATCAAAGACTAAATTATGTATTGTCTGTCAATAAGGTCGAACGCTCTGAACGTCAATTCGCATCAACTGGCAAAAATTGTATGAAGCTCGCGCTTTTGGCCTCTCGCAGGTCAACCTGAGAAGATTGGCTTCTGCTTAACCCGACTTGCCTGTGAAGGCTTTAATATAGTAATAAAGCCTCCAGCCAGGCTTTGAAGCTCGCGCTCGGACGCCCCGCCTTTTTATACCTTCGGCCGCGAGACGCGTCGAGCGCGGCGACCACAGGCGCGACCGATTCTCGAACGTTCGCGACCGGCCGCACTGCGCGCTTGGCGCCTAGCTGCTAGGGCGGTCGCGAACGTTCGAGAATGTTCGTTTTACGAAGCTACTCGCTAGGTGACTCGCTAGCCTCTAGGCGCCAAGCAAGCTGCCTGCCTGTGCGTTCGCGACCTTAGACAAAAATAATCCTTATAGCATGATTCAGTATTCACGCGCGATGGCTTATTATTAGCGTATTTCATGTATAACTTTGGTGTTTCTATACCAATTTCTATGATTATTTTTTATGGAATAGTTAACAATGTTAACTTTTTATTTAGGGATGACTGAGAGTGTTATAAACGTAAGAGTAGACAAATATAATCAGAAAGCTTCGAACTGCTAAGCTATCGGGAGTTACACGTGTTATTTTGCGTCAATCATAAAAGATAGACATATGCTGTCGTGGGATATTTTTTACATAATTTTAAGGAGAACATTTCCGTCATACATGATTTCTGTGTAGCTTTAACCATTAAGGTTGCACACGCGACAGAAGCTTAAAAAATGGAGTAACTTCTCCCGTTTTCCCAACATTTACCTTCACTGCTCTGCTCCTATTGATTGTAGCGTGATGAAAAGTATACTATAACCTGCTCAGGAGTATGAAGAATAATTGTACCAAGTTTCGTTAAAATCCGTCGAGTAGTTTTTGTTTCTATAACGGTTATACAGACAGACAGACAGACAGACAGACAGACAGACAGACAGACAAAAAAATTACTGATTGCATTTTTGGCATCAGTATCGATCCCTAATCACCCCCTGATAGTTATTTTGGAAATATATTTCATGTACAGAATTGACCTCTCTACAGATTTATTATAAGTATAGATAGAAGATAGAAGAAGATAGAAGTCTGTTTAATTTAATTAAAATAGGTAAACCGACAGTTTCGTTTGGGTCGAGTGTGCTAGTCGGTGTCTCGAGCAAAAGTGACCTCGCCAAAGTCCCCACTCTCCAATTTATACGTCTCTGTCCACGTGCCGCCATTACAACTGTCAACTGACGTCACGGCGTTTACCACTACCCACTACTACAATACTCAAATCAGCAACTAATTATTAAATGATTTCTTTATCCACGACATGTACAAAAAAAAAAACAAAACAAAAACAATGACAACAACAAACAACAACAACAATGTTTTAATAAACATAAACTTTTTCTCCAATCGTATTGTTACAGATTTTTAACCGACTTCTACGAAACGAGGAACCTACGCAAACCTATAAAATAACATTAATTTTGGAGGTCGTTATTAAAAAACATGATTTATTTATTTGGGACAAACAAACAGTAACACATTGCTAAGACGACCCACTGACCCATTGTATCTGCGCAAATAATATAAACAAAGATATTAGGTATATAAATTTGAAACTCACACCGTTATCCACAGGATATACAATTCATTCTATACTAATGAACAATCTATGCGAGTAAGACTACAAGACTGTTCAAATGATACAAAACCAAAAACACTTACCTAGTAGGTTTTGTTTAGAAGTCGATTATATTTTTCTGTGAATAATTACTTATTTGTCATCTTACGTAAGAACTATCAAGACCTTCTCCTGCCCCATGTACCTAAGAATTAAAAAGACATGGTAAACCAATCACCCCCCTTAATCGTCTTACGTTATAAATAAATGGCCCATTACTGTCTAATAAAATAAAAAAATGGCCGCTTCATATCAATCCTAAATTAACTAGAGATTTCCCGCAGCTTGGGGAATTCTCCGCACGCCAGTTGGCAATGCTATATTAGACATTTTCAAGTGTAGCATGTTCTTTTTTTCTCTGGCTACTGAGGCTTTTCTGTCACGACTTGTTTTTTTTTTATAATAAAAATTGTATTTTGCAAATGCGTTAAAATTACACAAGCTTGTTAAAGTTTTGATACATAATCTATGTAATTTAAATTTCGCGCTTCCAACTATAGACATTTTTTGTAAAAGCTGTGCTCACTACTAATCAGTGGAACTTTGTAACGATAACGTGCTTATCTACATCTACACTAATATTAAGAGGAAAACTTTGTTTGTTTGTTTGTTTGATTGTAATGAATAGGCTCAAAAACTACTGGACCGATTTTAAAAATTCTTTCACCATTCGAAAGCTAAATTATCCACGAGTAACATAGGCTATATTTTATTTTGGAAAAAAATAGGGTTCCGTAAGATATTTGGGTTTTTCGGACGCAAGGTGTAAAAATCAACCAGAAAAGTTACTTATTTTGCGTACGCTGCCTAAACTATAAAAGATAGAACCATAAATTGTTCTAATTAATTGTAGATCTTATTAATATCTTCAAAAAAGTCCGCGACACACTATACCTATCTATGTCGAGTGAGGCACAACGACCACTTTTTTATTTAAAACTCTTGATTTTTTTTTGGACTAAATTTAAACGCGTTTATTTTACTCATGCTATTAATCCTTATCAAAATAAAGTATTTCATCACTAAGTACAGTTTATGTAGACGATATTTGGTCTTTGAATGATTAAAATCGGACATTTGGTTTTGAAGTTATGGCGAAATTAAAATATTACGATTTCTGCTGCACGGCCCGTTGCGAAGTGGACGTCACCAAGGCGGGGGTGCGCGTGCGGGAGGGGAGTTTAGATCTATGAGTAATGTAAATTGTAAAGTGTCCTCCACACTATTCCGAAGTTGCACGAGGCGAAGTGCTCTCCGAAGTTGACCGAAGTCCGAAGGTGTCCACACACTCGAGCAACATCGCGAGGAGCTCAGTCGCCCGTTCCCCCTGTTCCCCTCACGATAGACAACGTAGGATACGATAGGATAACGTTCATGTGGCAACTGCCGTTGCAATGTGTACTCTCACATAATAAAAATACGTGCGTATTTACTATGGCTGACACGAACCGAAGTGAGCCGAGTAGTGTGGACAGACGCTTCGTGTTCGAACTTCGAGTCCTTTGACTCGGGCGCAAAAACCGACAACAACTGGAAGTCGCCCGGGGCGAAGCGAAGTTGCACGAGGCGAAGCGAAGTGCCCTTCTACACTATCGTATTCGCTCAACTTCGATCAACTTCGGGAATAGCGTGGAGGCTACTTAAGGTACACGCACGGCTCAGACGTGAGGTCGGCTCCCTACGCAGCGGTTGTGCGCAAAGTCTAATAATTTTCGTGCGATTTTTTTTAGAAAACTACACCTACGCAAAAGTTCTTCTCAGAGCTAAACAACAGTTCTTCTCAGAGCCAAACGACAGTTCTTTTCAGGGCTAACCAACAGTTCTTTTCAGGGCTAACCAACAGTTCTTTTCAGGGCTAACCAACAGTTCTTTTCAGGGCTACACAACAGTTCTTTTCAGAGCTAGAATATTTTACACTTTTGTGTTTATTTTACACTTACACGCTTTTAACATTTTCTTAAACATTTGAAAATGCCTAAGAGAGCCAGGTCTCAACTTACTAAACATAGTTCTCAAGCACGGGCAGCAAGAATACACCGTATGGGAGAATCTTCACCGGAACGTTCACAACGCCTTGCTGAACAAAATCAGAGAAAATCTCAGGTAATACGCGCACGAGAGTCGAGTGTCGAACATTCGCAACGCCTTGCACAACAAAATCTGAGAACCTCTGACTCTGAGTTATATTATAAAGCAGAAGAGTTTGTTTGGTTGAGCACGCTAATCTCAGGAACAACTGGTCCGATTTGAAAAATTATTTTAGATAGCCCATTTATCGAGGAAGGCTATAGGCTATATATCATTAAGCTAAGTCAAAAAGGAGCGCAGAATTAATGGAAAATATGACGCAGACGAAGTTGCGCGGGTCAGCTAGTTTTTTATATATTTATGGCAACTGAGCCGGTTCCGACTATTCTGCCAGTGTCACGGGGTGAACAATAAAACGTAAATTATTCAACGGTTGATTTTAGCGAGTGATCTTGACAACTTGACAGTCAGTAAGTCAATCCAGTAACAGTGAACGTCAACAAAGTGTTCCCCGCCCACTGACGTATACGTCAGTGTCCCCACCACGTTCAGGACGGAAAATAAATAACGAATAAATAAGAAATATTTTAGTGCGTTGTATAATTAATATATTTGTAATACGGTGGAAACAAAATAATTTTTAAACATAGTATGTAATGTCGTATGGTTTAGTTTTAGATGTAATTGAAAAAAAAAAATGTTTTCTATGAATGTAATATAGGTACATAGACAAAGGCGGACAAAGGTGTAACACCAACACCGTGGTGTATTGTTGAAAAATGTATGAAACTAGGGCTCAACTTCGTTTTAGCAACTGTGGGTTTGGAGCTTGATTATTTTTTTGGGTAGAGTAATCTTCTTGTAGAACACTATCACAAAGTTTTATAGCGCGCAACCACACAGTTTTAGAGAAAAAAAATTCCTAAAAATTCAATTTTCTCTAACCTATTTACGAAAAAATATCATAATTTGCCACAGATAACTTAAAAAAATCGGTCCAAGGTCGTTTCGTTTTACGGTCAGACTAAGTGACCACACATTTAAATGTTTTTTTTTATTGAATATTATAGTTTTTTACTTTATTTTATTTTTAAATAGTTGCGCAAGTATTGTTTTCAAATAAAAAGCAAATAATAAAATTAATTAAATAAAAAAAATAAAAAAAATCGCGATTGTGGGTAACGAAACGTAATTTCAAAATATTTTATGTAAGCGACGTTTATGTTTGACAGTTGTCATTCATCGTTTGTACTCACAGTCGAGAGCGTCTATCATACTCCTCTTTGTTTCAACGATTGAGTGACACCATGGCGTCTCCGAAGTCCCCGGCTTCTGATACGTCATCTCGCGATCCTGAAGTGCTAAGTGTTGTGCAAGTGTTGGACTCAAGTGAGCCACTTGTGCGTGCTACACCAAGGATTGCGTCTTCGAGTGTGTGTTCTTCGAGTCTTCTACATTAAGAAGTG
Organism: Ceramica pisi; assembly: GCA_963859965.1. NCBI lineage: Eukaryota > Metazoa > Arthropoda > Insecta > Lepidoptera > Noctuidae > Ceramica > Ceramica pisi. The sequence continues at coordinate 13,135,674 of OY982554.1, forward strand.
GGTAACATTTCGAAGGACTCAAAATGCAAGAGCGAGCGGAGCGAGCTCTGGACTTGGGGGCTCCCGGACTCGTTTTTTTTATAAACCACTCAGAAGTAGGAGCCCCGCGCAACGGGGCTCCGTCGACATTTTCTTTCAAATTAACATTTTTGAGAGGTTCGAGTATGACCTTGAGTATATTCTTGACGTTGGAGTTTGATAGAGGGCAATATTCTACGATTTTAGGCATATTTTGACCTTGACCTTTACGAGTTTGACCTTGACCTTGAAGATGCCCCTGACCTTAATTTAGATTAAAAGCTTATATAGAGTCGCCACGTAATCTTCCCCACCCTTAATACTCCCACTATCCCACCAATCCCGAATGAAAGTTTTGCGCGTTTTAGTACTTTCAAATATAGAAAAGGTGCATTCTACCCAAAAAAAAATACCTACTATAAAAAACGGCTGTTAACTAATCCGAAGTCCTTCCTTTTGATGATTATACCTTCTTAATAATATTTTAATCAACATACAACCTAGCACTGGCGATGGCGTGCAAATTGCAAAAACCGTAAGAAAATTTGAATTTCGCGGGTTGGTTGGAGCGTTCACCATAACCAATTAAATTTTGGTACCTACAGTTTTGATAGTTTAATAGAATACTCTGTCTGCGTTTTATTTAGTGTATACCTATTAGCGCCCTCCACACGTAAAGTTCGGACCGCGGGAAACAGCACGCGCCGCTCCATCCCTCGCTCCGAACAGTACCTACGTGTAGATGTGCGGGACTGACTAACAGTCCGATCTGGCATATCAACGTAAGCGCACATCTCACAGTTTTACGCGCGCATCACGTATAAAAGTAAATTACAAAAATGGCGGTTTGGAGCGTCGAAGCTATCACAGAGATCATTCGTTTGTTCCGTGAACATCCGTGTCTCTGGAAGATAAAAAGTAAGGAGTATAGTATCAGGAATATGAGAAACAAAGCATATGACGAGCTCGTTGAATTTTGCAATTCAGTAGGTTTTGTTTCAGCTGACCGCGATTTCTAACTAACTACAAACTAAACTAACTACGATTTAAAACTAACTACAAATCCAGCTAACGCGATGACCAAACGATCGTCCATTTTTCTTACTTCTGCGTAAAAAACTTTTAAAAGTTATAACGTTCCACGCGCCAGTCCAAACTGCAGTCCAAACGCTTGAAAATCAATTTACACGCACAGTTCGGAACGTTTGTCTAGATTATGTAAGTTTCGTCGGCAATCCAAACCGTGAATGCATTTTTTATCGTAATTAGCACAACAGTTTGATCCGCAGTCCAAGATGCGCGGTCCGAACTTTATGTGTGGAGGGCGCTAATGTCAACCGTACAATGATGTGTGTTGCAACAACGTGTTTCCATTTTGTATGTCGTATTACGTAGCTATGAGGGATTTATAATTATTAATCAACGATTAAGCTGATTATGTAGGGTCCACTGACGTATAAATCATATGGACTTGAAACGTTTGACTATAGAAATAAACAGTTATACAAATATCTATCATATCGACGCAAACATGTCAAAAAGCGTTTTGTCTCTTTTTAACTAGCCAAGAGCTGCATATGAAAAAAGAGACATGTACCGTAAAATGGGGTGAATAGAAATCGCGGGGTGAATAGAAAAAAAATTGGAAGTTTTATAAAGTTGTCTCTAGTGGGTCTATAGGCTATTGGCGAATATTAATTTCTACTTTTATTTACACGGCAACATTTTACCTTTATGCTGGCTACCCACAAATTACCGTCAAGTGTAATGACATAAAGAAAAAAGCGTTAATTGAACGTGTGCAAACGTTGATTGTGTGATTTTAGGCTGTGTAAAACTTTTTGCTAAACTTATGTTTTTCAGTGTTATCTCCTAGCAAATTTGTATATTTAAATAGTTAAGTTTATCATATTTTACGGGATAGAAAGGTTAGCGTCAATATTCAAATGTATCTTTCTTATTTCAAGTAAAATCAGAATGCTTTTACTTTTGCCTGAATTCGAAGTGAATGGATACGAGTGAGGGGTGATTAGAAACGCCTTTAGGGTGAATAGACACGAAGAAAGGGGTGAAAAGATACGAATGAGGGGTTAATAGCAACGAAAGAGGGGTTAAAAGAAACATGATTTTTAGGGTTGTCAATCGGTTGTCACTTAAAAAAATAATCATATTAATACTACAAACATATACGTTTACCTTTCGGGCTTTTTTTTTTTTTTTTTTTTTTTTTTTTAGGGATGGGAAATCATCCAATGACTCCTCCCGCTCTGGGTGTAGCGGGAGGGAGTGTCAGACTTCTACTGACTAAAACCCATCCATGTTCCTTCATTGCCCTTTGTGTTCCGGAGCCACGGTGTCTCTTGCGAATAATCCCGCGACTCCGGCAGGCGTCGGCCCTTTCGGGCCCCTCTGTGTGCTGACTCTCTTTGAGGCGCGCGTGGAACACTAACGCGCCGTCGACACGGCCTGTCGTCACTAGACGAACGGACGGCGAGCCACCCATAGCTCGCCGTCCACAGGCCCGCGCCTACGGTGGCCGGAGGTCACCAGGTGGCCCCCGACGCCCGCGGCGTCCACCACGGCGGCCGGGACGAGAGGGTCTCCTCTCCCTCTCCGCCACCTCCTTCGCTAGCATGACTGCTTCGCAGAAGGAGGCAACGGCGTCCCATTCCGTCTCGCTCCGGACCATGACTTGGACCAGGGCCGGACGCGAGAGGTTGCCGCCGATCGCCGTTTCGAGGACACGGCGGTGCGCCGCCCAAGCGGGGCACACCTGCACAGTGTGCTCCACCGTGTCCTCCGGTCGATCCTCACAGTGGTGACACCCGGGCGTTTCCTCCCGCCCGATTCGATGCAGGTACCTCCCGAAACATCCGTGTCCGGTGAGGACCTGCGTCAGGCGGAAGGTGAGGACGCCGTGGCGCCTCTCTAGCCACTCCTCAAAGAGGGGACTTATCGCCACTATCGTGGCGTGCCCTGCACTGGGTTGCGACAGTCGTCGTCTCCATGACGCCATGAGATCGCGCCGGAGGTCTGTCCGCTGCGCGACAATTTGCCGCGTCAGCGGAGTTTCCCCCCGGCGTAGTACCTCCACGCGCCAATCATGCAGGCGCGCGAGGACTATCGCCTCCAGATCCCATGGCGGCAATCCGGCAAGGAGACACACCGCTTCGCGCGAGATCGTGCGGTACCCTCGGGCCATCCTTAGGGCCATCACCTTTTGGGGCGCGTTCAGATAGTTGGCAGCACGCTGCCGCAAGGAACGCGCCCACACCGGGGCCCCGTAGAGGGCCATGGACCGCACGACCCCCGCGTAGAGCCTCCGGCAGGAGGCGTTTGGTCCCCCCAGGTTGGGCAGGAGCCGCCTGAAAGCAGCCCCGGCCCGCTCCAGTTTAGGTGCCAAACGTCGGAAATGTTCCACGAAGTTCCACCGGCTGTCGAGGACGAGCCCTAGGTACTTCAGCGTCAACTCGACGCCGATGGAAACCCCTCCTACCGTCAGCAAGGATCCCGACGGTGGCGTATTGCCTCGGCCATGAAAACACATGGCCTCGGACTTGTGCAGCGCCACCTCGAGACCCAATTGCCGGATCCTCTCTACGACTGTCGCAACCCCGCGTGTCATAACGTCGGCCGCCTCCGCGTACGACCCCCCCTGTGCCAGCACCAGCGTGTCGTCAGCGTAACAGATGACGCTGACGCCGCTAGGGAGGTCGGCTCGCAGCACCCAGTCGTAACCGATGTTCCACAGGGGCGGCCCCAGAACCGAACCCTGTGGGACACCGCACGACATCTCTCGCCGGTTCCACTCACCGCTGTGACTAGGGTAGATTACTGCCCGGTCGGACAGGTAGTCCCCGACAACACGACGAAGGTAGGTCGGCACCCGATGATACCGGAGTGCCTCCCCAATGCAGCTCCAGGGCATGGTGTTGAAGGCGTTGGCGATGTCGAGTGACACCGCCAAGACAACACCACCCCGGGAGACCGCATCCCCCGTCGTGAGGGCTCTGACGCGCATGACGGCGTCCACCGTAGAGCGCCCCTTGCGGAAACCAAACTGGTTGTCCGCAAGATCCGGCCCCGTTCCCGCTAGGTGCCCGGCGAGGCGGTTTGCGATAACTCTTTCGAAGAGCTTGCCCACCTCGTCGAGCAACACTACGGGCCGGAATGCGGACGGCGAGTCCGCAGGGCGCCCAGGCTTCCGGATGAGGACCAGCTTCCCGGTCCTCCAAGGAAGCGGGAACTGGCCCCTCTCCATGCATGCGCTAAAGAGCCCCTCTAGTCGAGGCCCGAGAGCCTCCAAGGCCAGGGCCCAGGCTTTGCCAGGCAAGCCGTCGGGCCCTGGGGCAGTATTCTTGGCCTTGAGCCTTCGTACCGCCACTCTCAGGTCTACCCCAGTCACAGCCGGGATGTCGTCGTCGTCGTCCTCCTGGTCGTCTTTCGGGCTGTCTGTCTGTTACGCTCTATTAAACTGCTTTACCAAATTTGATGAAATTTGAAATGGAGCTTGAACACGAAACAAGGACATCGGCTACTTTTTATCAAATTGGTTATCACGCATACATACGAAGTCAAAGTCAGACAAAATGTAGCCTATGTCCTTCCTCGGGGTTCAAGGTTACTCTGTACCGAAATTTCATCAAAATCGGTTCAGCAGATTAGCCGTGAAAGCGTAATAGAGAGACAGACATACAGTCAGATAGATAGAGTTACTTTCACATCTATAATATTAGTATGGATTTGTGTCTTTAGTTCAGCGAATACTTGATATTTATTTTTAACAGGAACACCGCATTGCGCTGTTGTACTTACTACAACTTACCTACTTACAATAAAAATAAGTTTTGACAGCCCTAGCGTTTTATGTCTATTCACCCCTCTTTCGTATCTTTTGACCCCAGTTTCCAGGTAAATAGAAACGACCTACATTTTCCTAAATAACTAATAAATAACGTGTTTTTACATATTTTAAACATTAGTATTTGGTAGATTACAACGCGACTCGCAATTACACAATGCTATAATAACAGCATGGATAGAAAATATGTAAGAAAATCAGCTTGGAACTTCAAAGTTGTGTCTATTCACCCCATTTTACGGTATATGTTTGCCAAGTACTAAATTTGGCAACCCTATTGTGTGACGTCATAATCATGCCTTTGCGTGGCCGGTCGCCATTTTAGGTGCCCAAAGTACTCTGTGGTTTTATGGTAGTTGAGCTGTCAAACAGTTGTTTACTTTTATTATTTTCGTTGTTTTAAAGATAAATACGTCGAAAGCTAGGTTTTTTTTTGTGTTCTGGCTTTGGAAAATAAGAGAAAAATCATGCCATCGTGTTGCATAATACAGTATGGTGCGAGGAATAACAAAAATCAGACTAATTTGACTCTGCACAGGTTAGTTACTAGTTTTCACTATTCCAGTTGAATATTGTAGAATTTTGTGTAATGTATTGTTACCAGATGATCTTTTTAAAGATTATTGAAACCTGTGTCATATTTGTATGGCTTATTATTACGTTATTATTTTCTTAATTTCGTTGTATTGTTTACATAAAAAATTTATGTCTTAGTTAGTGATGTGCGATGTTCGCATCGCATACGATAAGTATCGATATTATTATATTGATAAAGTGTGTAAAATACATTGCAATGCTATTAACCCACAGATTTCCTGGAAATGAAATTTTCAAAAATAAATGGATAGAAGAAAAATATAAACCATAGACATAAAATGTGGCATTTATCTGCTCCCTGCACTTTGATGAATCTAGTTTTAACAGAACCCTCGATGTGATGAGGTTACATGATGGCGCAGTGCCCACATTGAATATGCTGGTATGTTTTTAAACAAAAATTGTATAGCAATTAGTAGGATGGTATGGATTAGTAGGATAAATTTATAAAATTAGTAGGATGTAAATTATATGTATGTAAAAATAAATAAATGGTGTTGTAAATAATTATTGTTGACTTTTGATTAAAACCCAATTTCATCGGTATGTTAGAAAATATACTTAGGTGATGGAGACGTCCGTGCCGGCAGCCCATCGTGGATGCAGCGTCATTTCTTTTCTTAGATTTTGTTCCCTCCACCCCGTCTCGAATGACCTAACGCAAGGCTTTAGAATAGCGCTTAGGTACATTTCATTTGAATTTTCAAAAACTTATTCGATGTAGGTACCTTGTTACTTATCCTAATAATGGCAATAGATACATATTTTGGGGGGTATGCGGTACAGAGAGACATGTCCCGCAAACCCCCATTGATATAATAATATTAAATATTGAGAACCTCCTCCTTTTTAGAAGTCAGTTAAAAAGATAGTGATTATCTAATTTTAGTTTAGTTATTGAACAAGAGAATTGGCAACAATGTCATCCAAACTAAACATGTACGCAAAGTATTAGCCTAAATCAAAAACCGGGAAGTAAACTTAATCTTTTCTCACAGTTGAAAATCCAGTAGGTACAGAAATTTGTCAGATTGTTGTAGCACGATGTGCTGGCGACTGTACAAGTGAAGCTGAAAATGTGCTAAAAATACCCGTTGAAATTGTACCGTGACATTTTGAAAACATTCTAACAATCTTTTATCGATGTTATTGTAAAGGAATATCGACATAGGCTGCCCTATTAGCCGCCATTTTATCTATATATGTTTTTTTTATAGGTATGCCCAGTCACTGGGCATACCTATAAAAAAAACGTAGCTACCGACACTTTGCTGGGATGATAAAATGACGGTCGAGAGCGTCTATCGTACTCCTGTTTGTTTCAACGATTGAGTGACACCATGGCGTCTCCGAAGTCCCCGACTCAGAATGTAAGAGCAAGCGGAACGAGCTCTGGACTTGGGGGCACCCCGACTCGGATAGGTTAGGTTAGAAGGGGATGATGCCATCCCCTTCGAGGTTATTTTTTTATAAACCACTCAGAAGTAGGAGCCCCGCGCAGCGGGGCTCCGTCGACATTTTCTTTCAAATTAACATTTTTGAGAGGTTCGAGTATGACCTTGAGTATATTCTTGACGTTGGAGTTTGATAGAGTGAGAGAAGTGTTTGACCTTGACTTTTACGAGTTTGACCTTGACCTTGAAGATGCCCCTGACCTTAATTTGGACTAAAAGCTTATATAGAGTCGCCATATAATCTACCCCACCCTTAATACTCCCACTATCCTACCAATCCCGAAAGAAAGTTTTGGCGATTTTTTTTTTTCAGCCCCTATGGTTTTGCGCGTTTTGGTAATTTCAAATTTACTATAGAAAAGGTACATTCTACCGAAAAAAAAATATACCAATGTTTGTGTATGGTGTCAAAGCTCTTTACACATGAGGCGTGCTCACTCCCTTCCAGAGGGCCCTGAAAGACACCTCATATCTGAAAGAATTTCACCACGAGATGTAAGTATTCGATTACCTACATTGAAATGACGCTGGCGTCCACAGATTAAAATAATGAAATGTTTTTTTTAATCACTGACGTATAAATCATATGGACTGGGCATACCTACAAAAAAAACGTGTTTACCTACCACCGACTTGGGCACTTAAAATGGCTGCCTTTCGTAGGGTTGTAACTGCGAGCAACATGCGCATCTGATATCGATATTCAACTCAATGTTAAAGGTTTTATCTCAATGCGTATAAACCATATGGACTGGGCATACCTATAAAAAAAACGTAGCTACCTACACTTTGCTGGGATGATAAAATGGCGGCTAATAGGGCAGCCTATGTCGATATTTCTTTACAATAACATCGATAAAAGATTGTTAGAATGTTTTCAAAATGTCACGGTACAATTTCAACGGGTATTTTTAGCACATTTTCAGCTTCACTTGTACAGTCGCCAGCACATCGTGCTACAACAATCTGACAAATTTCTGTACCTACTAGATTTTCAACTGTAGGTATAAGAGAAAAGATTAAGTTTACTTCCCGGTTTTTGATTTAGGCTAATACTTTGCGTACATGTTTAGTTTGGATGATATTGTTGCCGATTCTCTTGTTCAATAACTAAACTAAAATTAGATAATCACTATCTTTTTAACCGACTTCTAAAAAGGAGGAGGTTCTCAATATTTAATATTATTATATCAATGGGGGTTTGCGGGACATGTCTCTCTGTACCGCATACCCCCCAAAATATGTATCTATTGCCATTATTAGGATAAGTAACAAGGTACCTACATCGAATAAGTTTTTGAAAATTCAAATGAAATGTACCTAAGCGCTATTCTAAAGCCTTGCGTTAGGTCATTCGAGACGGGGTGGAGGGAACAAAATCTAAGAAAAGAAATGACGCTGCATCCACGATGGGCTGCCGGCACGGACGTCTCCATCACCTAAGTATATTTTTTCTAACATACCGATGAAATTGGGTTTTAATCAAAAGTCAACAATAATATTAATCAATAACAATATTTACAACACCATTTATTTATTTTTACATACATATTATAATTTACATCCTACTAATTTTATAAATTTATCCTACTAATCCATACCATCCTACTAATTGCTATACAATTTTTGTTTAAAAACATACCAGCATATTCAATGTGGGCACTGCGCCATCATGTAACCTCATCACATCGAGGGTTCTGTTAAAACTAGATTCAACAAAGTGCAGGGAGCAGATAAATGCCACATTTTATGTCTATGGTTTATATTTTTCTTCTATCCATTTATTTTTGAAAATTTCATTTCCAGGAAATCTGTGGGTTAATAGCATTGCAATGTATTTTACACACTTTATCAATATAATAATATCGATACTTATCGTATGCGATGCGAACATCGCACATCACTAACTAAGACATAAAATTTTTATGTAAACAATACAACGAAATTAAGAAAATAATAACGTAATAATAAGCCATACAAATATGACACAGGTTTCAATAATCTTTAAAAAGATCATCTGGTAACAATACATTACACAAAATTCTACAATATTCAACTGGAATAGTGAAATCTAGTAACTAACCTGTGCAGAGTCAAATTAGTCTGATTTTTGTTATTCCTCGCACCATACTGTATTATGCAACACGATGGCATGATTTTTCTCTTATTTTCCAAAGCCAGAACACAAAAAAAAAACCTAGCTTTCGACGTATTTATCTTTAAAACAACGAAAATAATAAAAGCAAACAACTGTTTGACAGCTCAACTACCATAAAACCACAGAGTACTTTGGGCACTTAAAATGGCGACCGGCCACGCAAAGGCATGATTTTGACGTCACACAATAGGGTTGCCAAATTTAGTACTTGGCAAACATATACATGTCTCTTTTTTCATATGCAGCTCTTGGCTAGTTAAAAAGAGACAAAACGCTTTTTGACATGTTTGCGTCGATATCCTACTAATATTATAAATGTGAAAGTTTGTATGTTTGTATGTTTGTTCGTCAATCACGCAAAAACGGCTGAAGGGATTTGGATGAAATTTGGCACATATGTAGGTCACATCCTGGAATAACACATAGGCTACTTTTTATCCCGGTAAAATATATGACCTAATGAAGACAGAGAAAGAAGTGGAAGTCCAAAGTTTCTGCTACCTTAGTACTTCAGATTCAAAAGTACCAGGAGTACAGAAACATGTCGAAATTTTTTACCGGGCTAGAATTTTGTTACGAGTGCTAAAAGATTCACAAGTACCAGGAGACCAGCAACATGTCAAATTATTTTTGGGAAAGATATTTTTTATTAGCAGAGAGCACAAACGTGTCGAAGTATTTTCGGGACTGGAATTCCAAGCGCTACAGATTCACAAGTACTAGGAGAGCAGAAACATGTCGAGGTATTTCGAGGTCGGAATGTCAAGCGCTACAAATTCACAAGTACCAGGGGAGCAGACACATCTTGGACGCTTTTTTGGGGCTTAAATTATGAGCGGTATAGATTCACAAGTACGAGGAGATCAGAAATATGTCGAAACATTTTCCGCGCTGAAATTGTGAACGCTATATTTTCACAAGTACTAGGAGAGCAGAAACATGTCAAAGTATTTTCTGGGCTGGAAATTGTGAACGCTATAGATTCCCGAAAATAACCAGGAGAGCAGAAACATGTCGATTTTATTTTCGAGGCCGGAATTGTGAGCGGTCAAGTTTAAAAAATACCAAGAGAACAGAAACATGTCGAAGTTTATTTTCGGGCTAAATTAATGAATTCTAAAGATTCACAAGTACTACGAGAGCAGAAACATGTCGAAATATTTTCGGAGCTGGAATTTGTGAACGCTATAGATTTTCAAGTACCAGGAGAGCAGAAACGTGTCGAAGTATTTTCGGGACTGGAATTCCGAGCGCTACAGATTCACAAGTACTAGGAGAGCAGAAACATGTCGAGGTATTCCGAAGCCGGAATGTCAAGCGCTACAGATTCACAAGTACCAGGAGAGCAGAAACATCTCGGACGCTTTTTTGGGGCTTAAATTATGAGCGCTGTAGATTCACAAGTACCAGGAGATCAGAAATATGTCGAAACATTGTCCGTGCTGGAATTGTGAACGCTATATTTTCACAAGTAGGTACTAGAAGAACAGAAACATGTATTTTCTGGGCTAGAAATTGTTAACGCTATAGATTAGCGAAAATAACCAGGAGAGCAGAAACATATCGATTTTATTTTCGGGGCCGGAATTATGAGCGGTTACCTAAGTTTAAAAAATACCAGGAGAGCAGAAAGATTTAGAGGTATTCCGGGGCTATAATTACGAGCTTTACAGATTCACAAATACCAGAATAGAATAGAATCACGAACATTTCAAAGTATTTTCGGGGCTGGAAATTGTGAACGCCATAGATTCTCAAGTACTAGGAGTGCTGAAACATGTTTAGGTATTCCGTGGCCATAGTTACGAGCGCTACAGATTAACAAATACCAGGAGAGCAGGAACATATCGAAGTTTTGTGGGGCTGGAATTATGATCGCTATAGATTCACAAGTACCAGGAGACCAGAAACATGCCCAAGTTTTTTCAGGGCTGGAAACAGTTCACAAGTACCCGGAGAGCAGAAACATGTCGAGATATTTTCGGCGCCGGTATTATGAGCGCTGAAAAAATCAAAATTACCAGGAGATCAGAAAATGTCAAAGTTTTTCTGGGGGTTCAATTGCAGACCGTTAGGATTCAAAAGTTCCAGAGGACCAGAAACATGCCGAAATTTTTTCCAGGCGGGAATTATAAGCGCTAAAGATCAACAATTACCAGGAGACCAGAAGCATGTCGCAATATTTCTGGGGCTGGAATTGTGAGCGGATAGGATTCTAAAGTACCTACCGGGAGACCAGAAACATTTGAAAGTATTTTTTCGACAGGAATCTTGAGCGCTTAAGATTCACAAGTACCTACCAGGAGATCACAAACATTTCGATGTAATTTCGGGGCTGAAATATTACTTTCAGCGCACCGCAAAGACTCACAATATCTGGATACTTGAATCATGACGTTGCAGTTCCAAGGATGAGACAATGAGGCAAAAAAGTTGCGCGCGCGGCAGTTCTAAAGTCTACGCAGACGAAGTCGCGGGAAGAAGCTAGTGATAGATATTTGTATAACTGTTTATTTCTATAGTCAAACGTTTCAAGTCCATATGATTTATTCGTCAGTGTTTTTAATACACTTTATGTCTTTGGTAAATATAGTGACTTTTTATAGATACTGGATGGTAGCCTAGTATGCTATTCATGTTGGGTTCGAGCAAGAAACATTCTTCAGGAACATAAAAAACTTTTTACAAAAAAATACAACCGACTTCCAAAAAAAAACACTACAAAGTAAAAAATAACTTTAATTTCGGAAATCGGTGTTTTTGTTCGTTTCTTCGTATTTTGACACCGACTTCCGAAATTAAAGTTATTTTTTACTTTGTAGTGTTTTTTTTTGGAAGTCGGTTGTATTTTTTTGTAAAAAGTTTTTTATTTTTCACTTTTTAGTGGTGCCCCACACCTACCACACCACTGCCAAATCGCAGAAAAGCAAAATACGCAATTTCGATTATCAAAGAATCATCTAAATAGTCAAATTCCAGCTATTTCGATTTAAAATCCAAAGTTCGTAACCGATTTCGATATAATTTAAATGGGACCAATCTGCAAGCATATCCTTTCAGATGAAACAAAAATTTTTCAAATCGGTTCATAATTGTCGGAGTTATGAGGTAACAAACATAAAAAAAAAAAAAAAAAAAAAAAAAAAAAAAACATACAACCGAATTGATAACCTCCTCCTTTTTGGAAAGTCGGTTAAAAATGGAGGCAATCGTGAAGAGACTTCTTCAGGAATTTTAAATACTTGCGTATGGTGTCTTTGCTCTCTTAACCGAAGACGAAGGCATTCATTACCAGAAGGACCTGAACGGAATTAAATAATTACAAGAATTTATCCCAGAGAGGTAGCATTTCGTTGTTTTTCAACTATTTGTTATAGCTGTTAGCATTACCACTGAATATATGATTACCTATTTGATTTAAAGATGATCATAATAAAGATATTTTTTTGTTTGGTCCAGATTCAACCAGGTGGACGTGTATGCTATGCGTGCTGGGTCTCTGCACGCAGAAATGTGCAAAGATCTGCAAACATTGATGATAGGCGTGAAACATGATTATCTACACATGCCCTTCTCTGCACAACCTGCTGGACGCAAACAAGGGACAATGTGCAGGCTATGCAAGAAAATGAGCCAGTGCCGCAACCAAGAATGGCAACAATGGAACTTGATGGTTTCACCCACACAACGAACTCTAGCGGAAATTGTTTTGTGCCTTTATGCACTCGTTCTGAAAGGTTGCGTGTGCCAGACTACATTCGTAAACGAATCCTCACTTCTCAAAAAGTATTTGTAACAGAAAATTTAAGAATTTGTAATGAACACAAATCAGTACCTATATAATTGGGAGTTTTTAGATCAGCATGAGTTTTCCAATAGTTTTACCAAAAATGAGATGGAGTCAATGCTGAATCTAAGCGTCCAAGAAATAAATCAACATTTTGATTTCGGAAACATTAATTCAATTGATGATAATATTTTTGTGTTCTGGACTGGCTTATCAAAAGAAAAATATTTTAACATTTTTAATGTAATAAGTCCAGCATTGACTTCATGTAAAAAACCACAAACTGCATTGGGAGTTTATTTAATAAAAGCTCGAACTGGAGACTCCCATGAAAGAATCTCCTCCCTGTTATGTCTGAGTAAATCCTCAATTACACGCTTGTTGAATGCAGCAAGAGAGGCACTGTTAAGTTTATTTGTGCCTCTACACTTGGGTATAAATCACATTTCAAGAGAACAATTAATTATTAGAAATCTAATCATACCAGAGGGTTTATTCGGCAACAGAGAGGAGAGAGTACCAATTGTTATTTGTGATGGTACTTACATATATCTCCAAAAATCATCAAATTACTTGTTTCAAAAAAAAAACATATAGTTTGCACAAATACCGCAATTTAGTAAAACCATTCTTGCTTGTGGCCACTGATGGACATATAATTGATGTATTTGGGCCCTACCCAGCAACTGAGTCTGATTCAGACATCATGAAGGCCTTGTTCCAAAATGAAAATAGGGACTTGAGAAGGTTTTTCAGAGAAAATGATGTTTTCATTTTGGACCGAGGCTTTCGTGATGCAATCCCATTTTTAGAATCTTTGGGATACAAAGTGTGTAAGCCAGAATCCCTAGAACAAGGAGAGACTCAGTTGCCAACTATCAAGGCCAACAAATCAAGATGTGTTACTTTGTGCAGATGGGTGGTAGAAGTAGGTACCTAGTAAATGGTCGGTTCAAAAGGGATTTTAAATTATTCCGCCAAGAATATTTTAATCTAGCTGCCACCCATCTGATGGATGATATTCGGATTTGTGCAAGCATTATTAATGCTTTTCATCCAGAAATTGTCAATAGGCCGGATGCTGAAATAATTTTAAATCGAGCAATTCAAAGAAAAGAAATGCCCAATACTTTGGCACCACTAATAATAAGCAATAGGATAAACCGATTCCGAGCCCAGTTTACCAACATTAATGCTCATCTTCCAGAGTTAGATATTTTTCCTGAAATGACCATGTCAGACCTAATAATATTTGCACTGGGCACCTACCAAATTAAGCAAGCCCGAAGCTATTACGGTGAACATGTGAGGCAACGTGGGTCATTTCAGGTAGAAATATCTGACCATCTGGAAGAAGTGTCGCAAGCAACCTCATCCCAACAGAACCCCCTATTAATTAGGGGTCGTCTAAAGTCTCGCCATCATTCCGGAAAGACTTATTACACATACATACTGATGGCGAGACAAGGAATAAGTTGGGATGAAAAAATTATTAGTTATTACTGCAGCTGTATATCTGGACAGCGGACAGTAGGTTGCTGTGCGCATACCATGACTATTGTTTGGTTTTTGGGTTGGGCTCGGCATGAGGCCACTATTGCAGCACCGGCATCATTTCTGGATGATATATTAGTAAGGGAAGATTTAGATGAGTAATTCATGTAAGGGAAGATTTAGGTGTGAAGTAAATAAATGAATATATTAAAACTTAACTTGCTGTTTTATTTATTTGCCTACATCTCTTTCTTAACATTAGTAATATATTTACACACTAGCTTCTGCCAGCGGCTTCGCCCGCGTGATCCCTAGGGAACATATTCCCGGGATGAAAAGTAGCTTATATGCTATTCCAGACTATAATCTATCTTTGTTCTAAATTTCATTAAGATCCGTTAAGCCCTTCTGGCGTGATTGAAGAGCAAACAACCAAACTTTGGTGTAAAGCGAAATTATAACCATCTTCCCCTCGACATTATAATTATTAAAGGATATATTGCAAATTGTCGTAAGCCGTTTTACGAAGCTACTCGCTAGCCTCTAGGCGCAAAGCAAGCCGCCTGCTTGTGCATTCGCGACCATGATTCAGTATTCACGTGCGACGGCTTATTATTAGCGTATTTCATGTATAACTTTGGTGTTTCTATACCGATTTCTATGATTCTTTTTTATGGAATAGTTAATAATGATAACTTTTTTAATTAGGGATGACTGAGAGTGTTATAAAAGTAAGAGTTGACAAATATAATCAGAAAGTTTCGAACTGCTAAGTTATCGGGAGTTACACGTGTTATTGTGCGTCAATCATAAAAGATAGACATATGCTGTCGTGGGATATCTTTATATATAAAACAAAGACGGGTTTGTTACAACACTTATAACTCGAGATCTGCAGAACCAATTTTCGTGGTTATTGATTCGTTGGATTTGTCTCCGACCCGAATAGCAGAATACATCTTAAAAACAATGAAAACTCGATATGTGCAATGAATACTTAATTGACGGGAGCGAAGCCGCGGGGGACAGCTAGTTTTTTATATAATTTTAAGGAGAACATTTCCGTGATACATGATTTCTGTGTAGCTTTCACCATTAAGGTTGCACACGCGACGGAAGCTTAAAAAATGGAGTAACTTCTCCCGTTTTCCCAATATTTCCCTTCACTGCTCTGCTCCTATTGATTGTAGCGTGATGAAAAGTATACTATAACCAGCTCAGGAGTATGAAAAATAATTGTACCAAGTTTCGTTAAAATCCGTCGAGTAGTTTTTGTTTCTATAACGGTTATACAGACAGACAGACAGACAGACAGACAGACAGACCGACAGACAGACAGACAAAAATGTTACTGATTGCATTTTTGGCATCAGTATCGATTCCTAATCACCCCCTGATAGTTATTTTGGAAATATATTTCATGTACAGAATTGACCTCTCTACAGATTTATTATAAGTATAGATATAGATAGATGACATAATTTGACTTTTAGCACACTTTTATGCATATAAATAGTTAAAATCGAAAGACTGCTACAGTACTTCTACCTTCTATCAGAGTTCTTCTCAAATACTACTATGTATTCGGATTACGGTTAGGTTTTCATTATTAATTACTTAGTTCTTTGATATTATGAGTTATTTTAATGGTCAGCCAAAAGGAAATAAAGGATACATTCTGGGTAATTGAGATTTACCAACGCACCGGGGTGGGTCTTTATTTATTTATATTCATTTAAAGAGAATGACTAGGAACGTCAATCATTTACGACTTCACAGACAGTAAGGCCCGTATTAATAAACGTCTCTCAACAACGTACTCAAGTGCGTTATCATTTGATACGCCATTATGACGTCATCAGCATCTCAAGATTATTCCTTACTAGCTTCTGCCAGCGGCTTCGCCCGCGTGATCCCTAGGGAACATATTCCTGGGATGAAAAGTAGCTTATGTGCTATTCCAGACTATAATCTATCTTTGTTCTAAATTTCATTAAGATCCGTTAAGCCGTTCTGGCGTGATTGAGTAACAAACAACCAAACTTTCACATTTATAATATTACTCGTTTGGTGTAAAGCGAAATTATAACCATCTTCCCCTCGACAGTATATTAAAGGATATTACAAACTGTCGTAAGCTGTTTTACGAAGCTACTCGCTAGCCTCTAGGCGCCAAGCAAGCCGCCTGCCTGTGCGTTCGCGACCTTATACAAAAATAATCCTTAAAGCATGATTCAGTATTCACGCGCGATGGCTTATTATTAGCGTATTTCATGTATAACTTTGGTGTTTCTATACCGATTTCTATGATTCTTTTTTAAGGAATAGTCAATAATGTTAACTTTTTTAATTAGGGATGACTGAGAGTGTTATAAACGTAAGAGTAGACAAATATAATCAGAAAGCTTCGATCTGCTAAGCTATCGGGAGTTACACGTGTTATTTTGCGTCAATCATAAAAGATAGACATATGTTGTCGTGGGATATTTTTTATATCATTTTAAGGAGAACATTTCCGTCATACATGATTTCGGTGTAGCTTTAACCATTAAGGTTGCACACCCGACGGAAGCTTAAAAAATGGAGTAACTTCTCCCGTTTTCCCAACATTTCCCTTCACTGCTCTGCTCCTATTGATTGTAGCGTGATCAAAAGTATACTATAACCTGCTCAGGAGTATGAATAATAATTGTACCAAGTTTCATTAAAATCCGTCGAGTAGTTTTTGTTTCTATAACGGTTATACAGACAGACAGACAGACAGACAGACAGACAGACAGACAAAAATTGTACTGATTGCATTTTTGGCATCAGTATCGATCCTTAATCACCCCCTGATAGTTATTTTGGAAATATATTTCATGTACAGAATTGACCTCTCTACAGATTTATTATAAGTATAGATAGATTAATAGACACATAAATACGGTATCTCAGTTACCAAGATCAGCTCCTCATCTAGCTGTACCTACTTGATGCCTTGATCGCGTGAACGATGACGTCACATTGACCGAAGTTTTGAATGAGACTTGTCGCATTTCGTTATTGCCATATTATTAGATGTTAAATTTTTGATTTAAATACTTTTATTTCATTAAATCTTTAATGAATAGCGGTAATAGGTACACGTTATAAATTTATAAAGTTAGTTTCTACCCAAGAAAGCGTTAAATGCGAAAGTTTGTGGGTATGTATGGATGTTTGTTACTCTTTCACGCAAATACTACTGAACCAATTACGATGAAATTTGGTATGTAGGTACCTGAAGACCCAGAGTTCCGAGGGATTGGGATTTGCACGGGAATAACGAGAATTTATACGCGGACGAAGTCGCGGGCGGCCTCTAGTATGACATAATATTGTTGTACGTGACGGTGGACGCTCGACACCCCGATTCTCCGTTAACGGGCACTAACGCAATGTAGCATCAGTGTCAAAAAAGGAACGCCAAACATTTGTTTACATTGTTTACTAACACGAACATCGCACGAATATAAATAAATTACATGTGATATAGGTAAGTACATATATTAGGAAGTAGGACCTACCTAAGTATCATGAATGATACTTTTTAGGGTTCCGTACCCCCAACGGTAACCAACGGAAGCCTATTACTAAGCCTGTCTGTCTGTTAGCGGGCTGTATCTCATGAACCATAATAGATTTTCACAGTGTGTTATAACAACAAATAATAAAAATGAAATTAAAAATTACTTAATACAAGAAACGTGTTTTTTTTTTGTTTATGGTACGGAACCCTTTGTGTGAGAGTCCGACTCGCACTTGGCCGGTTTTTATTTTATTTTCACTAGGTAACTCAAAAGGATTTGAAGAAGCCCAAACGTTTGGTAAACGAAATCGCAAAGGCCACAAAATATCGACAGAGTTATCTTCATCGTAATAATTAATTTTACTTCAATATTTTCAAACTCCATGTTTCGCGCCACGCTGATCACTCCTCAAGTCACGGTCTATCTGCACTCACGATATAGCATCTCAGCAACCCGCGCTCGTGGGCCGAGTTTCGTTTATTAATCAGTCCATCACTCAGTTGATGACGTACGCCTAATCCACAACTTGAGAACATTAAGGACGCTGTTACATTTTCGAAGGACTCAAATTTAGGTATCCAAGTCGCACACAGCCACATCACGCGTACACACACATAGAACCGCTGCCTGAGCGCTCGATTTTATACTTCACTTATTAATCTTGATCCTTGATATTATTTTTTTATTTTATTGATTCTGGAAAATTAACTGGAACTTTGAAAATGCATTATGTAACTGTTACTTAGTACCGTCGTCGGGAGATAAGTACCCAAGTCAGTATTTTCAACAGACTTCATAAAAAGAAGGTGCTCGGTTCGACCCGTATGTATCCGCGATATTCTCTAAAACTGACTACTGATCCGATATCGTTCAGGTTTTCGTTGATAAATGCATATGTTTTCAGGGAAGATTTTATTGTATAACTGGCTGATGCCCGCGGCTTCGCACGCTGTCGGTTATCGCGACCAAAAGTAATCATGAAATTTTGATCCCGTTCCCGCAGCCCATGTGTAACGAGCCTTTTTGTCTCGCCACATGCTTCCGCGTTTCTTAGTCGATTTCCGAACGCACATCTCTAGTTTTTATTCTATAATCTGTGGTATGCGAGTCGTGTCGTTTGACGTTTCACTTTCCGACCTGCCTTTGTATTAAGATGTCAGGTTTTGGACTTTTCGTTGGTAGTGGTAAAGGTATAACACGTGCTTTTGTCAGTGCTACGAATATTTTCGATTTAAGTGAACTTTTCGGGTGTGAAACTCGATCGAAAGTGTTCCTTGTGTTTGTGTTCTTGGTGTAAGGTTTGTTTTTCGTTGTAAGTGTCCTTTTTAACAATAGTTATTCGAGATGAACTCTAAAAAGCCCCCTGATCCTGACCCCCCGGATGAATTATTTGATCTCTCCCCCGGACTAACAATTACCCTCCCCCATGACATCGTAATAACCCCACAGGACCCGATAATGGATACGGATACCCCTAGTCGCAAGAGGGCCGCTAGTTCGCCCCCAGTTTCTTCCAATGTCAAACCCAAGATTGCGAAAAATGTATTAGGCAGGCTTTCTTACACAGCTAGAGACAATCCACCATATATTGTGAATGTTTCGCTCAAAGACGAACAAACCTCAGGCACTGTGCTACAACCTATCAAGTTTGGTATGTTTTTGACGATAAATAACGTGAATAACGTACGTCTCGATGGGATCAAACGTATAGGCAGAAATCGTGTGTCAGTTGAGTTCAAGTCGCACCAGGATGCAAACAGTTTTCTCAACAATAAAATTATTTCCCAACACAATTACATGGCTGCCATTCCACAATACAACATAACAAGAATGGGAATTGTTAGGGATATACCAGTTGAGTGGTCAGAAGAGGAAATCATTAAAAATATCCAGGTTCCAGAGGGATGTGGCTCAGTTATCAAAGCCAGAAGGATGAACCGGAAGGTGTCCTCTTCTGGTGTGACTGAATGGAAGCCCACACAGACTGTTGTATTAACTTTTGACGGACAAATACTACCTAAGCGTGTGTACAGCTTCTATTCGGCTCTCCCAGTTGAGCGTTACACTTACCCAACGGTTCAGTGCTATCATTGTTGTCGCTATGGACATACCCGCACACTTTGATGATCGAAACCTAGGTGTTTTAAGTGTGGTGAAGATCATCCAGGTGATGGATGTGAAGTCACCCGTGAATTGAGTTTCTGTGTTTCGTGTAGTGGCAACCATTTCGCAAATGACAGTGCTTGTCCTGAATTGGGCCGACAGAAGAGCATAAAAGCTCTGATGGCGGATAAATCGATCTCGTATGCGGAGGCAAGTCGGGTCTTCCCACCTGTTTCCAGATCATATGCTGAAGTCTCCAAGTCTTTCCCACGTAACAAAGTAACTGCAAATAAATCGCAATCTCAGTCCTCAAGTCCCATCCCAGTAACCCAAAATTCATACCGTAAAACGGTATTTTTGAAACCCAAACCCCATATCTCCCTTTCACCCGGTTATGATAGACAAGCTCACCTGAACCTCACCCAAAATTACTCCTTTTCCCCATCACAAAACGGCTGTGCCCTTCCAATGGAAGCTACAGAGCCAATGCTTCACAGACAGAATACCTCAACGAATATTTTAAATTTAATTACTGACATGCTAATGTCTGCTCTTGCAAACCCATCCCAAGCTATACCTGACCACGTTGCATCAAAATTGACCACTATCCTAAACTATATCCACAACATTCCATCCCCTGACATTTCTCCAGTGGAACGTGAGGAGTATTACTCCCAGAAAGCCTGATCTTTCTTTTTTAATTAATAAGTTTAAACCATCAATCTGCGGCATTGCTGAGACATGGCTCTTGCCTGGAAGCAATTTCAGGTTGCCGTGTTTTGCCAGTGTACGCCATGATAGATCTGATGGATACGGAGGATGTGCCTTGCTCATCAATAGCAAGGTATCATTCTCTCAGATTCCTCTAACCTTTGTTGGCGATGACATAAATGTTGTTGCTGTGAAGGCTGAGGGTATAAATATTTTTTCTTTTTATATTGCGCACCCACATCTAGAATATCTTTCAGTTATTAGGAATTTATTAGGCAGTGTTAGCGGTCCAATGCTTGTCATGGGTGATTTTAATTGTCACCATTATCGTTGGGGATCAGATACTTGTGATAACTTTGGCATTGGCTTGCTGGATATATTGGATGAACTCAATCTTTCCCTTATCAACGATGGCAGTGCTACGCGTAGATCTGCACCTGGTCAGAATAATAGCTGCATTGATTTAACATTCTGCTCATCCAATATAGCTAGCCTTCTCATTTGGCGTCGCTTGGATATGACCTATGGAAGTGATCACTACCCCATCATGATTGAATTTCCTACCAAGAATATCCCTTTTAAAGTTTCCCCCCCTCTTTTAAAACACCAATTGAACTCTGCAGACTGGGATTTATATGCTAAAATTCTGGACCTAAGAATATCTTCCCTTCCAGAAGTTAACAGGGATAACGCCCAGGATTGTTTCTTGTCCTTCTCCTCCACCATTGCCTCCACTGCTGATGATTGCTTCCCGTCCAAAAAACCCAATTCTGGTAAACTTCCTTCCCCGCCATGGTGGGATAGGGAATGCACTAACATGGTCAAGGCCAGGAATGAGGCTGAAAAGACAGTCAACGGCAATATGAACCTGGATAACCTTATTGCCTTCAAACAGATACTAGCTAAGTCTAGGAAATTCCTTAAAAGGAAAAAACGCGAAGGTTGGTCAAAATATTGTAGTTCGCTGAGTCCCTCCACCCCGGTTTCCGTGGTTTGGCGAAAGGTGAGACGTTTTAGGAGCAGTTTAGCACCTGCCTCCTCTAACAACCTCACGGAAGAACTGGGACACCATTTTTTCTCAAAAATCGCTCCAGCTTATGTTCCAAGTGTTGAGGAAACCAGTGTTGACATTTATGATGCAGACAACATTGACGAACCAATGAACATGCCTTTTAGCTTGGAGGAGCTAAAAACTGTGCTATCCCACGTCAAGGACTCCGCGCCGGGAGTGGATGGATTCCCGTACTCCTTTATTTCTAAAGCTGGTCCAAAAACTCACAAATATTACCTGGACCTGGCTAATTTCTGTTTTATCTCTGGCTACATTCCCACAGAGTGGAAGGTTCAAGTTGTCATTCCGATCCTAAAACCAGGCAAAGATCCTAGTGATCATTGCTCATACAGACCTATTGCCTTATCGTCCATACTCATCAAACTTTTGGAACACTTAATTAAAAATCGATTAGTGTGGTTGGTGGAAAACAGGAAACTGCTCCCAACGACTCAATTCGGCTTTAGGAAAGGTCTGGGCACAGCTGATAGTGTGGGTATCCTCACGTCAGAGGTCCGGCTGGCCCTTAGTAGGAATGAGTCTGTGGTTGCTGTCTTTCTGGATATATCAGCTGCCTATGATTCGGTTCTCCTCCCTAATCTCAGGCAAAAGCTGCATGAGCTGAGAGTCCCGGCTAGGATTTGTCGTATTATTGGTAGCATTTTTACCAATCGCACAATTCAATTGAGAATACCAGGGGGTGACTCTGAACAAAGATCGGCCTGGAGAGGATTACCCCAAGGATCAGTTCTCAGTCCCCCATTATATAACATTTATACAGCCAACTTGCCCTCTTCCCTTAATTTTGACTGTAAAATCCTTCAGTATGCTGACGATATTGCACTAATGGTATGTGGCAGTTCCATTCAGGATGCCGCTCTTTCGATGAATGTCTCTCTGGCCTCATTAAACCAATGGCTGCTTGACAATGGTTTTTTTTTTTTTTTTTTTTTTTTTTTTTTTTTGGTTTGGCAGGAGTGGGAAATCCTCATGGACGAATCGGCCGCCCACTCTGTGAGACGACCGAGACAGTGCCGGACTCTTACCGGCTAAAACCCACTCCTGCCACGCTTGTGCTCCCCTGAAAGTGTCAGAGTCTGTTTTCGACTTATGCATGTGTTTGTAGACTTATGTTTGATAACTGGCGTTGGTGTATGAAGTTACTTCGTTCTGTTTTATTCTATTGCTTCTACTGCTTTTTACTGCTTTACAATTAGGAGGTAGGTAGATATTTGTATTTTCTCTTGCATTCACTACATTACATTTAACTACTTTAACACAGATTAATAAGGTGGATCTTAGTTTATTTTTAAGTTAACATTAATTATTATTTTATTATTCTTTAAGATTTTTGCTAAATTTTACTTTATACGACTATTTAATTCTTTTCTATTGCTATGCTAGCCTCTAATATACTACACTATATTATGCTAGCATATTTACTTATTCTTTATATATTGGTTCATCACTCTTATTTCAATTAATTTACAACGTTTTAGGACAATTTTAGCTTTTTTATTTCTTAACTCCTTAGTTTTTTCTTTCTGTTTCAGGGACTTCGCTATGATCTTCAATTTTCGGATTTGGGCGACACAGTGGATACTTCGGTTCATGGTAGCTACAACTCTTTTTAAGTCGGTACGTCTCCCGAACCACCACGGCAAGTTTAGTTCCTCTTTGACTATTTTGGCTACTTCGGGTTTGATATCTTTAATCAATTGGTCAGGTTTCTCATGAAACTTGGTACAATTGACTTTTTTGGTGTACAATTTAATTTCTTTATGTTTTTCTTTTTTGACTGCTGTGAATTTAAAATAAATTTTCAAATGGCCAATTTTCTCATGAAGCTTGAACCATTTTACTTTTTTGGAGTTGTAATATTTGGTGGTATGGTAAATTTTTGTGTCTATAAATATCTGTGAGAGGATTTTAAAAGCAGTGCCATAATGATCCGAGTTCGTCACTTCGTCGTAAATACTCCGGTCGTCTATCCACTTTAGTATTTCGAGTGAGCAAGCGGTATTGTGAACGTGACCGCTGTACTGCTTCCCTACCCGAATGTTACCAAATGTCAGAATTATCCCCTGGTACACTGTATGTCTTTTTGAGATGCCCTTAGCAGTATGCAACGGTCGATCTGGCTATGTCATCCCATTTATGCCGCACTGGACAGTCGTGGCTAAATGCGTTGTGTGGCGTAACGTTGTCGATATTTGCCTTCGCACAGTTACGACAGACGGGTGATGAGCCTGACAGCCAATCCGAACACTCTGCCCTCATGTGAGGACCGCCGCAATGGCCACACAGGTCTGCAGGCTCCTTGCAGAACCGCTTACCGTGACCAAAACCTAGGCAGCGGGTGCACTGAACAAGCGGGGTCTGATCTTCGACCCGGACACGCTGGAGATCTATGTGTACGGTGCCAATATCCAGTGCTCGTCGCCAGATGGTGGGCGAGACGCTAACAATGACATGCCCAGTATGAGGGTTTCGTGTCCGTCTTCGATATTTGACCACTACTCTGCTTTCCTCACTGTCGAGACCGTTAAAAACACTCCGGTTCTGGTTCCTAAGTGCTGTGAGGACGTCTTCGTCGGTATTTGCTACCAAGACGTTCCTAAGAACCAGAAGCGGGTCCTTGTTTTGGACTTCCTCGACAGTGAGGTTGGCCCCTTCTTTTTGTAGTCGATCCCTTATTTTGCTCCTTTCTTCTTTTGTTTCCAGTCCAATTATAATTTTTCTATCTTTGGCCTTTCTTACTTTTTCGACCTTTATCCACCCATCCTTAGCGTTAATAGCCTTTCGGACTCTACTTAGGACCTGGTCACCGGTCTCATGTTCGTCCTTGGACGTGACCACAACCGAGTGTAAAGTACTGCACTTTGGCAGTGACTTCACACCCTGAGCCGCGGCCACGCTCGCGTATGAGTTTCCCTGCTCTTGGAGTTTACTCTGGTGGTCTAAGGTCTCCTTCAGCTCCTCCATCTTTTTGTTACTTTCGACGAGGAGCTTTGAGTGTTTCTCGATTGTGAGGAGCACTTCACTCGTGTTGAAACTTTGGCAAGGCGTTGGTTGTATGACGACCGGTTCTGACTCCGTCCTTTCAGATTCCTCCCTGACGGTTTTCTGATTTTCAGCTTTCAGCTCTGCTTCAATTTCTTTTACGAGTTGGTACAACCTCTCAGCGGCTTGTATAACAGCATGTTTTATGTCGTTTTTGGTGTTTTTCGAGCTGTTTAGCTGTAATTTCGCTTTGCTTGACAATGGTTTGTCCTTAAGTGCTCCAAAGAGTAAAGCTGTCATTTTTACACGCAAGCGTTCTGTGCCTCCAATAGATATTAACATTAATGGTCAAAGCATTCCAGTCGAAGATAAGGCCAGGTTTCTGGGAGTAACTCTAGACTCAAGACTGTCTGGGGTCGATCACATCAACAACACGGTCAAAAAATGTGAACGTTCTGTGTCGGTCCTTAAGGCTTTGGCTGGGGTATGGTGGGGAGCTCACCCCTACACCCTTAAACTGGTCTATAATGCGCTGACCAGAAGTGCTATGGATTACTGCAGCTACCTTCTTGAGCCCTGTAACAAAGAAGCGCTTAAACAATTAGATAGCATACAGTCCAAATGCCTAAGAATTGTCGTTGGGGCTATGAAATCATCTCCCATAAATGCGCTGCAAGTGGAATGTGCAGACCCACCCCTACACCTTAGGAGACAGTATTTGGCAGATCGCTTCCTAACTAAGGTATTTTCCCTCTCATCCCATCCCTTGATCCCAATTTTAGAACTAATTGACCTTTCCTTTAATAATTCTTCCTATTGGAACCATAAAGTGGTTCCCCTATTGTTAAATAGGTACAGAGAGCTTAAACAACTCTCCGCGCCTATTTGCCAATACCCAACTCTTCCGGTCTTCTCCGCCGCATACGAGGCGATTCATTTCGAACCAAAAGTCGTTTTGGGATTAGGTTTATCTAGGAATTCTCAAGACGCTAGACATGACTTTGAGTCAGCTGTCAAACGTTATTGGGAAGGATGGAATTTCTTTTTCACGGATGCTTCAAAATTCTCTGAAACCGAATGTACTGGTGTGGCAGTTTATTTTCAAAATTCCAAAATAGCTTTACTTTTTCAATGCCCACCAGAAGCATCAGTCTTTACAGGAGAGTGTATTGGTATTTTAGAAGCCATACACTATATTAAATCTCATCAGATAACAAGGTCAGTAATTTTCTCAGATTCCCGTAGTAGCATTCAGGCCCTTAAACAAAATCAACTTCACAGTAAAATTAATAGTCAAATCATTATAGATATAAAGAACTAGTTATTTGATTGCTCCCAAAACGGCTTGGACATCGAGATAACCTGGATCCCCGGTCACTCGGGTATTGTTGGCAATGAGTGCGCTGATTCGTTAGCAAAGTATGCCACATCGAATCCGGTTGATCAAAAGCACTACGTAGCGCATAACTACGATTTGCGGAATGGTGCCAAACCCAAGTTATTTAACTCGTGGACTGAAACATGGAAGACGACTTCTAAAACCAAGGGCCTCTACTACGCTGCCATACAGCCTGAAATCCAGCGTAGGCCTTGGTTTTTTAAATATCCTAAATTGTCGAAGAGAACTGTTTCGTCCCTCTGTAGACTCCGACTCGGACATTGTTGTAGCCCTGTGTTCCTGAACAAAATCCACGTCCGGGATAATTCCCTGTGCGAGTGCGGCCTTGCGGATGGTACTTTAGACCATATTTTCTTCTGTTGCTCCCTAAATAATAAATCCTTTGACCTATATAATAAAATTTCCAAACTTAACATTCCCCTCCCAACCAACTTTCATACCCTCCTTTCCCACTTCTCCCCTAAACTAATCAACATTTTGGCCACATTCATTAACGAGAATGACTTAAAATTTTAATTAGTGCGTAACGTGTGTGTAAATAGTCTGTAAATTATATAAACTAGTAGTGTTGTAGTGTGCTTGTAAATTAGATTATATGTTTTACTAACCCATGTGTTCGTTTCAGCTACACTAACACCTACCACGAAGTAAAACGGAAAGTTTGACGGACTGCCTCTCTGTGCTACCGTCACCACGTGACACTGGCAGAATAGTCGGAACCGGCTCAGTTGCCATAAATATAAAAAAAAAAAAAAAAAAAGATGTCTGGTTTTCAAAATTTTAATTAATCTTATCGAATCCTGTTTATTTTGGGACAGTTTAACGTCCAATAAGCTTAAACAAGCTACCCAGGATGACGCTATGGAGAAATTGCCGTAATTTGTGGTAAGATAGAATTCTTCTAGACGAAATGTCTTGTTCCTAACCCCAACACCCATATTACGAATTAAATTGTTATTTTCAGATATTGTTGTCTTTATTACAACGCACACAACCCCTTATATGGAGACGCGTGGTGATTGCGTGACGATTTTATAAGGAAACGGTAAGTTTTTGTACAAAAAAAAAGCGCACGCGGCCACGTGCAGAGCACATAAGTTCGGTACGCTCGCGTGCCGCCTTCGCTCTCGGTAGGCTCCATTCCATGCTGAATGCACGCAGCAAGCTATCTCTTAAATGCAAACTGCGCATTTACACTACGTGCATACGTCCGATTATGACTTAATGCGTGTGCCACTTTCGCACACACTAAGCCACGTCATATCCATAGGATGCAGACACTTCAGAACCACTTTCTCCGTCGGGCCACGGGTGCCCCGTGGTTCGTTAGGAACGATCGGCTTCATGTCGATCTCAAAATTCCGACTATCCAGCAATTCATGAAACGACTTACTAAGCGTTTCATCGAATCTGCGGACAAGCATCCAAACTTCCTCATTGCATCGGCTTCCCGATACACCCCCTCTCAGATTAGTAGGATTCGCCGGCCACGGCACACCCTCACAGATCCCGACGATCCCATCACCCTCCTCCAAGAAAGTTGTAGGGAAACGAGCACCTTAAATAAACACAAGCACAGACCGCGATCCGTATTCCGACCTCGCCGCCGAGGTCCAGCGCGACGACCCTGTAAATCTCCCCCCCGTCTTTTGCCAAATGAGCCAGCCCGCGAAGCTGAGCCTATAGCTTTAAACTCCCCAAATAATGGAAATATGACCCAGCCAGTCCCTTGCTGCCCTCCCCCAAACGATGCCGCTGAGTCGAGGTCTGTACCCCACAGGGGGTGCCCTCAGCGAGCGGAGTTTTAGTATATTTTATATAGCCTTGGCTGGGGGCCTTAAATTCACCTAGGCCACCACAGGCAAGTCCGGTTAAGTAGCTGAGGCTCTCTAGAGTCGTTAGCTGCGAGAGGCCATAATCCAAAAAAAAAAAAAAAAGCGGCCACGTGTTTTTATATTGGTGAACTTCTGGTGGCTAATCTGATATTTTTGTTTCAGCCAGCACATTTGTTTGGCGTTTCCCTGTTTCCTTGTTTCCTCGTTTCCTACGTTTTCTTTTCCATCTACGTTCCTTTTTCCATCTTCGTTTTTCTCATGGACTGGTTTTCTACAATTGGATTTTTCATGACATGAACGGAGACGTGCTGTCATGCCAACAGGAGACTCTTTCTTCCTGTGGATTTTTCATGACATGAACTGAACCGTGCTGTCATGCCAAGAGGAAACTCACCTGTGGTTAACTTAATAATTTTGTTTTTATAAATAGTAATCTGGTATGTAATTTAAATTTATTTTCAATAACATTTACACGAAGATGCAATAGTATCCATATCCAATACTATCCTTAGTAATTATTATCCGTAATCAATAGTATCTAAAACTTTAACTATAAGATTAGTTTTAAATCTTACAAAGCCCTGTAATTAGGAAGCTACTGGCTTATGAATAGAGAAAGACAAAAGAGTTTAATTTGTTTTATTTTTCTATTCAGCTACCCACCGGCAGATTAAATGTCCAATCTCTTCCGATAGATACTTTCCGGCATAATTTATTTTGAAGTGGTCTCCACGGCGCCCGAAATTGAATCTTAGTTTATTTTAGTTTATTTTTTTTTTATTAGGAGAACACAAGCCTTTCTTTACACCCACTGTAATAGCATATTTGTTACAATTGTCGACACGAACAGGGATCTTGAAGTAGTTTTCTTTATAACTTTATAAGGGATATTATTGCATCATCTATTCTATTGTTTACAGGACACCTTTTGTTCCTGAAATTAATTTGTCATTTTGTTGTAAACAACTTAGATTGTTTAATATTTTTTGTAGACAATATTTTTCTACTAACAATATTGTACTATTGTGTTTTGTTAACTGTTATTGTTACAGCATATATCTTTCTACCCTTACAAGACCATCATAATATTGTATGGTAAGACTTTTGTTTTGTAAAAGTATCTCAACAGTTGAAACTTAGTGCGGTGTAACTGTGTTTCATATTTAACTCATAAGTGAACTTTAGTTTTAACGTTGTTATTATACCATAAAAAATTTAAACTTATCTTGTAAGATAATATTGCATCTTTTTTCTGCTAAACACTTTGATATTTTCATAAAAATAACTTTCAACTTTAAAAATATTCTAACTTAACCTCAAATATTTCACAACTTTTTGAAGTTTTTGTTTTGTTTGTTTGCTCATTGTTTTGCTTATTCATCATGGATAAGGAAGTTCAGTTTTCTCCGCCTTTAGCTGATAAAAACAACTTAGATTCTGACGTTGCATGTACAGTTTCTAATGCTAATGCACATGTTCCTGACATGATAAATTTGACAGAAGTACAACATTCTTTTGATCATAATGACAGGGTTGCACACTCTTCCTCAGCTTTAGCTACGCATGCATTACCTTCTTTTAATTCCATGAATGCTTTGGTTAATGAACATATTAAAAAGAATTTGCCTTCTGCAATTAAATTGCCAGATTTGAAAAAGAGTAGACTTAAATTTAATGGGAAAACTTGTGTTAGAGAATTTATTACTGAAGTTGAAGAATATTTCTTATATAAAAACTTTGATGAGATTTTATTGGTTGGTTCATTTACAGACTTGCTTAGTGATATTGCTCTTAAATGGTTTCGCACTGTTCGTATTCGTATTTCATCATGGCACGAGCTTAAGCTTGCTTTACTTAAACGTTTTGACAGGCCGGACTTTGACTATTTTTTGGAAAGTGACCTTCGTACGAGGAAACAGAAGAGTTCTGAGTCTCTTCCTGACTTTATTACAGAAATTATGGACATGGCTAGTCGTCTTTCTTTTCCATTGTTTGATACAGTTTTGGTTAGTATAATTAAACATAACATGTTACCTATTTACACACCTTTTATTTTTGGTAAGCATATTGATTCTGTGGAACAATTTCTTGATCTTGCTAAAGAACTTGAAGTTTTTGTCAATAGAAAACCTAGCAAGGACCTCAAAACTGATAAATGCACAGTCAAGTCTAATGCAGTTTCAACGGATTTCATTTGTTTAAAGTGTAAAAAATCTGGACATCATTTTAAAAAATGCACATCCATACCTGGCGTTATTTGTTTCAAATGTCAAAAGGTTGGAGTCACATCTAGGAATTGTGATGTTTGTAATACTGATAATAAAAACTCTAGTGAGTCAAAAAACTGATTAGGTCTCATCGAGCCCCTGTTATTGATGTAACCGCGAGTGTCTCGATAAAGAAAAAATTTGCTAAATGTCACAAACCTGATGATGTTACCCGTAACAAAGAATTTGCAGACTGGTTAGATTATTTAAAAACATTCTTCAAAATTTATAGATCAGCTCCTGTTTTATTTGTTAAACATAACGATACTAGACCTTATTTACGATTTTCCGTAGGTGACCATACTTTTTCTGGTTTGTTAGATAGTGGATCCAATAGTTGTGTTTTAGGCTCAAATAGTCATAAACAATTTACACATTTAGGTTATAAAATAAATTCTGTTTCTAGTGCTGCTTATACAGCCGATGGTTCTTCACAGAGAATTATTGGTACTATCGAATTACCAGTTACTTGTGATAATATAACTAAAAATATTAATTTCTTAATTATACCTTCTTTTCAGCCTGATTTCATTTTAGGTTTTGATTTTTGGTTAAAGTTTGATTTGGCTAAGGATTTATGGAAAAATATAACTTATGTCCAAAGCAATAAAGTTCAAGTTTGTACAATCACTTCTGCTAGTGAACTGTCTCCCTCTGAGAAACAAAAATTAAATGAAACAGTTTCACTTTTTGAAAATATTTCTTATGAAAAGAAAGGTTTAGGTCTTACTCATCTTGTTCAACATAAAATTAATGTCACTAGTGAACCTTTCAAACAAAGGTATTGGCCTTTAAGTCCTGCAAAGCAGAAAGAACTTTATGATGAAGTAGAAGTTTTATTAAAGGAAGGCATCATTCAACCTTCTAAATCACCTTGGTGTTCACCTGTCTTAGCTGTAGATAAGAAGGATGGTAGTACTAGATTATGTTTAGATTCAAGACGTTTAAATTCAGTAACTATAAAAGATTCTTACCCTCTTCCTTATACCTCTAGAATATTAGATAACCTTGGGGGAGCTAAATATATTAGTACAATTGACCTTTCTAAAGCATTTTTACAAATCGCTCTTGAAGAATCTTCTCGAGAAAAGACTGCTTTTGTAGTTCCAGGAAAAGGACTTTTCGAATTTGTTCGAATGCCATTTGGTCTCACTAAT
Organism: Ceramica pisi; assembly: GCA_963859965.1. Lineage (NCBI taxonomy): Eukaryota > Metazoa > Arthropoda > Insecta > Lepidoptera > Noctuidae > Ceramica > Ceramica pisi. The sequence continues at coordinate 13,167,120 of OY982554.1, forward strand.
GCACCAGCTGAGTTGCAGAGACTTGTTGATAAACTTTTTGGTCCTCAATTCGATAATACTGTGTTCTGTTATTTGGACGATTTAATTTGCGTAAATTCGGATTTTAATTTACATATAGAATATTTACACAAAATTTATAATATTCTGAAAGATGCTGGATTAACAGTTAATTTGAAAAAGTGTAATTTTTGTAAAGATAGACTTCGTTATCTTGGTTATATAGTTGATAGTGATGGTTTGCATACTGATCCTTCTAAATTAGATACCATCAAACATTTTCCACGTCCTGAATCCGTTAAACAACTTCGTAGTTTTCTTGGTTTATGCTCATATTATCGTAGGTTCATTTGTAAATTTGCTGATATCGCTTCTCCTTTAACTAAATTAACAGCTGGTAGTAAAAATTCTAAAAAACCTCTTTGTTGGAATGATGAAGCTGAAAATGCATTTGATGAGTTAAAACAAACATTAATTAGGTACTGCTCCTGTTTTGCAATGCCCTAATTTGGAAAAACCTTTCTTTTTACATTGTGATGCCAGTTCTGTTGGCATTGGTAGTGTTTTGAGTCAAGAGGATGATAATGGAGATCAACATCCTATTGCGTTCTATTCTAGATCACTCAATAAATGTGAACGTAATTATAGTACCACAGAACGGGAATTGTTAGCTATTTTAGTTTCCATAGAACATTTCAGACCTTATATTGAAGGAATGAAGTTTACAGTTATAACTGATCATGCTAGTTTAAAGTGGCTTTTAGGTCTTAGTAATCCTAGTGGACGTTTAGCACGTTGGGCTGCTAGAATTTCTCAGTTTACATTTGATATAGTTCATAAAAAAGGATCTTTACATTTAGTCCCAGATGCTCTATCCCGCATAGAAGTCGCCGCTATAGGAATCTCTCAGAATAATTTAGTTTTGCCTGATGATGATATTTATGATCCATGGTATAAAAAAGTATTTATTAATTGTCAAAAATCTCCTTGCAGATATAAGAACTTTAGAGTAGAGAATAAAACTTTATATAAATTCTGTAAAAGTAAATTTGACCCTAATAATCGTCTTAATTGGAAAATAGTTATCCCTAAAGAACATATTTTAAATACAATTCGTTCTAATCATGATGACATTAATTCTGGTCATCTTGGTATTCATAAAACTTTAAATAAATTAAAACAACACTATTTTTGGAAAGGAATGTTTAACGATGTTCAAAAATATATTATAGCTTGTGATACTTGTAAAGCTTATAAACATACCACTCATCCTCCTTTTGGTATTATGATTAACCCTAAAAAAGTCGATCGACCTATGTTGATGCTTTCAGTGGATATTATAGGTATACTACCTAAGACTTATTCTGGGCATAAATATATCCTCTCAGTTGTCGATGTTTTCACTAAATACTGCTGGATTTTTCCTATGACAAATGCTACTACTAGAGTAATTAATAAACTTTTTGAAAAAGAAATATTTCTTAAATTTGGTTGTCCTAAAATAATTGTTTGTGATAACGGTACACAATTCACTTCTAAACACTTCGTAGAATTTCAGAAAGGTTTTAACATCACTAAAATATTTTATAATACTTTATACACCCCTCAAAACAATCCTGTTGAGAGATATAACAAAACTGTTGAAACTTGCATATCTTGTTTTGTTAACGATGATCATAGAACTTGGTCTAAATATTTACCTCATATTCAATTAGCTTTAAATAATAGTGTTAATCTTGCTACAGATTTCACACCTAACTTTTTGATGTTTGGTAGGGAACTTATTTTTGATGCTTCTTTACATCGTTTAAGTAACTCTATTGATAACTTAAGTGAACTGGAAGTTACCAATAGAAGTCACTATGCTGATTCTCTTAATTCACTTAGTGAAATTTTTGTTAAAGTTCAAACTCATTTATTAAAAGCTTATCAGCGTAATGCTCGCTATTATAATAAGGGTCGGAAAGTCATTTCTTTTGATGTGGGTGATGTTGTGTGGAGAAGAAGTTTTGTTCAATCTAATGCACCTACTTATTTTTCGGCAAAATTTGCTCCTAAGTTCATTAAATGTAAAATTATTGAAAAGGTTTCTGATAACGTTTACGTTTTGAAAGACCTGAAAAAGGGAACAACTGGTCGTTATCATATTAAAGATATAATTAAATTTTAGTTTGGTTTCCAAGTGTTAGTCTTGATTTTGATATTTTTGTTTGTAGGGCCTTATGATAGTGTGATGTATGTTGGGATGGAAGATAGGTTTACAAGCCTTTGAATGGAAATGTATGTTAGGTAGCATCAAATAAATTTATTGAATTCAATTTCTTAACATTCTAAAATATAACTTAGGACATTTTAGGTTTATTCTGAAAACTTTTCCACCCACACAATTACATTTTTCATATCAAAAGATCTTATGTTTTTTTTGTTTTTACAGTATTGTATACAATTTTTATACATTCTTGTATACAATTTCTGTTTATATACATTTACCTACCTATTCTATACACTAGGTATTTTCTTTTTTTTGGATCTGCTCGCTAACTTTTTTGTGTTAGGATGCAACATCTTAACTTATTTTTTTGTAACGCGGATCATACTGTTTTTTCTTTGTAGAAATAGTATTGATATTTGTGTTCCTTTTTGCAGAACTGCTAACTCCTTTTTAGGTTGGTTTTTCTGTACATTTGTACTCTAGGGATTTCGATACATGTGTTCTTGTTCTCACTCGTGGACATATTCCTATATTTTTTTGCGGATCTCGGTATATTTTTTTTCCCTTGATTTCGTTCTTTTTTGCTACTGTGCCCGGAAAGTCGGTGGTGTTGTTTCGATCACAGTATGCAGTTTTGTTTTGCTACTGTGCCCGGAAATTCGGTAGAGTTGCTCCGATCACAGTATGCAGTTTTTTCCGCTATTGTGCTCGGGAAGTGGGTGGAGTTGTGCCGATCACAATATGCGTTTTGTTTTCGAAGGTGTTTGTGCTCGGAAAATTGGTGGTGTTATGCCGATCACAACATTCTTCTTTAAATTTCTTCATCCTTAGAGATGTAAAATTTGAAACTGATAAATACAGTCATAATTATAATTTGTTCTTGCTAGTCAGTGGCGATGGTGCCTAACTGTACTCATGGAGACATTTTTGGATTATTCTTGTAAGACAGCGGCAATTGTGCTTAACTGTACTCAACTTTGCATTTTATTTTGCTTTAAACTTGTTAGTCGGTGGCGATGGTGCCTAACCGTACTCATATTGGTTTTTTTGTTTTCTTTTTGTTAAGATATACCTTGTAAGTCGGTGGCGAAGGTGCCTAACCGTACTCAAATTACTCAAATTGTATATTTTTTTTCTTTTTTAATAGTCCTGCACATATAGGACAGCGACGGTTGCGGTTAGCTGAACTTTTAATATTTCTTGGATTTAGCTAGTTAGTCAGTGGCGATGGAGCCTAACTGCACTCATGTTGGTTCTTTTTGTATTATAGGTCGGTTATTCTAGTGACTTAACTGTATTTTTTTGTTATTTTGGACGTATGTTTTAAGGAGTTATATATTCTTGCGATTTTCCATGACTGTTCTTAAGATGTGGTTGGTTGATGATGGACTTAGCAGATGTTTTCCTTGCAGTCTAGTAATTATCCTAATCATTTCTAGGATTGGAATCGTTGTTTTTTGTTTTTGGAATTTCTATTTCTTTTTCAAGAAGATTTTTTTTTGCTTTTCTCTTTTGTTTTAGGCATAAAAGAAATTGCTTTCTTTTATTTTTTCGGGGAGGGATGTAATGTAACGAGCCTTTTTGTCTCGCCACATGCTTCCGCGTTTCTTAGTCGATTTCCGAACGCACATCTCTAGTTTTTATTCTATAATCTGTGGTATGCGAGTCGTGTCGTTTGACGTTTCACTTTCCGACCTGCCTTTGTATTAAGATGTCAGGTTTTCAAAATTTTAATTAATCTTATCGAATCCTGTTTATTTTGGGACAGTTTAACGTCCAATAAGCTTAAACAAGCTACCCAGGATGATGCTATGGAGAAATTGCCGTAATTTGTGGTAAAATAGAATTCTTCTAGACGAAATGTCTTGTTCCTAACCCCAACACCCATATTACGAATTAAATTGTTATTTTCAGATATTGTTGTCTTTATTACAACGCACACAACCCCTTATATGGAGACGCGTGGTGATTGCGTGACGATTTTATAAGGAAACGGTAAGTTTTTGTACAAAAAAAAAGCGCACGCGGCCACGTGTTTTTATATTAAATTAAAATTAAATTAAATAAAATAAATCTTTATTTCAGACTATTAGTCCATAATTAAGTTAGTATTTTGGTGTTAGTAACAATGGCGCTTACGAAGTAGGTTAGTATTGTTAGTTTATATAAAATATTTATTTATTTATACCTAAGACTGTCCCCACCCAGTGTCCCTGGAAGGGACAGTCCGGTCTGGCAGCTATCATTTTCAGGATGCTGTTGTCACTACCGTGCAAGCGCTGTAGTAAGGAGGCCGCTTTCTTTCGCATGATGGCATGAAAACCATCTGTGCGAGCCTCCGCGAACATTCCTGAAGCACTACAACGCCATGGCAGTCCCAACAGCATCCTAAAAGCATTATTAAATTGGACACGCAGCACGTTGTAGGCTCGGCGCGTGTATGATACCCACAGGCCACTCGTGTAAAAGGATTGACAGAACGCCTTAAAAAGGGTAACTTTGACGTCTGTAGTACAACGAGCGAACCTGCGGGCAAGCATATTGCTCCTCACCGACAACGCCCTGCGCTCCCTCTCTATATCTAAGTCATCCCTTAGGTCGCTCGTGACAATATGGCCTAGGTACCTAAAACTATTCACAACTTTCAGTGCTACGCCGTTGAGACTTATGGGAGGAACACTGCGCGGCTGCTGCTGAGGTGCCTTAAATACTAAAATTTCACTCTTTTTCGAGTTGTATAATAAGCCATGCTCCACCGCATAGGCCTCGCAGGTCGACAGCAACCTCTTCAATCCGCTCATCGAGGGACTGAGAAGCACCATATCATCTGCATAACTGATATTGTTGACACTCGTTCCGTCAATGTGGCATCCGACATGTGTTCCGCTCAGTCGCTCGATGAGCCGATCGATATAGAGGTTAAATAGTAGAGGGGAGCTCAACCCCCCTTGTCTGACACCGCATTCCAGCCTGTACTCGTCCGACATAGTGCCCATCCACCTCACCCGGTTCTTTTGGTTGGAGTACCAATATTTGAGAAGGGAGGTGTACTCCCCCGACACACCCGCGTCCCCCAACTTGTCCCACAGTATGTCATATGCGACAAGATCGAATGCTTTTGACAAGTCGAGGAAACACGCAAGTACCGGGGTCCTCCTCGCTGTGTAGTACATGACAGTCCGCTTCAGACTCAAAATAGCGCTCTCAGTTGAGACTCCTGCTTTGAACCCAAACTGGGCATCGTGCAAGTCAACCTGTGCTGTAAGGCGACTATTCAGCAGACTGTCAAGAATCTTGGCTGCTGTGGTAGCGAGTGAGATGGGTCGGTAATTACTGATGTCGGACGTATCACCCGTCTTATTTTTAACTATAGGAACGACAATGGTCCGCATTAGCGGTTCCGGCAAATACGAGTGACCTATGCACAGACTGAAAAACATTGACAGTACTCGTGGCAAATGATCTCCCGCAGATTTATAATGCTCGATACTGAGCCCATCGTGACCAGGCGATTTTCCACGCTGCATTTTTTTAATAACGTTCGCCACAGTCTTCGCAGGTATCTTTAAATTCTGCCCCGTCATGACAGGCTCAACACCGCTCACGGTTCTGGACGAGGGACCTAAGGGTGACCGCACAGTAAAATGCTCTCTAAACGCCTCGGCAATGTCATTATGGCCAGCCAAGCCGCTGATACTCAAGGGGAAACTAGGCCTAACGTTCATTTTGTTTGTTTGCTTCCAAAAGCTTTTAAAATCTTTAGAGGAATGGTCGGACGCAAGGATGTCCATTTTAAATTGTTCTTGACGATCCTGACACCACTTCAATTTAGCCTTAAAATGTTTCCTCGCCTCCGACATCTCATTAAAGATTCGACCATTAATTGGTCGCCCAGCTTGATTCCACAATTGAAACCTAAGCCTAGCCTCCCGGTGAGCGCCCGCTACGTGCTTATTCCACCCAATGACATAACCTCCCTTCCTGTGACATTTTTTTCTATATGTTTGAATGGCTGCTCGAGATAATGTATCAGTAATTTGCAAATATAAATCATCAATTACTGAGTGATGTTCCCCGTTGTTACAAAAACCATCACAACATTCACTCAATTTCTGCGGAAAATCTATCAACCGTAGCTTAGAATGACAAATATCGTGGTATTGATCAATTTGTTGTTCCTTTCTGTCACCCCACACGACACGGTTCATAGGTTTTTCCGCCACCAAATTATTTACTTTAGGCTTAAGCTTATTTAAATTGCATTCAACCACCAGTGGATAATGGTCCGACCAATACACGTCGTAGCGCACAGACACACTAACAACTGAATCCCGTGCTGACTCTGTGACAATGCAGTGGTCCAACCATCTGGTACAGCCATGAGCTTCACTATAAAATGTATAGGTAGTTTCAGGACACATTTTTACATCTATACAAAGCCAGTCAAGATCCATACAAAAGTCCTACATTTCATTATAAAACAACTCATTCGGGTGGGCATTAAAGTCGCCCAGTACATAAAAGGCCTCAACCCCATTGTTCTCCTCCACTTCAATTACCGAACGAATCACACCCAAACACGAGGTAAACTCAGGTAAGTTGTCGTAAGAGTTTGTAGGCATATATACACTAAAGAGCACTGCTGACGTCCCACGCACATTTACCTTTATCGCACAGACCCGCACATTACTACAATCTATCACGGACACAGACTCAAACGCACTCTCACGCCACAACAGCGCCACACCACCATATGGCCGCCCGCCGAGTAAACCCGCCGTAGTGTCGACCGCAGACGTGCCGGTGCAACCGAAATTGTCATCGATCGTATTGAGCAGCGGCAGGTCATGCGGCAGCAGCCAGGTCTCTTGGAGGGCTACCACATCGGCTGTTTGACATAACTTTCTGATTCCTTCCAAAGATCTCTTCATAGACTTACAATTAAAACTTATTATTTTGCTGTATTTATCCATCAACTGTTATTATTAAGTCTTTCCGTACTAAACACTACTTTCAAGCAAGGGCCTTGGCCTTTTTTCTGTGCTATCATAAAGGTTAACAAAACGCCTGAACGATATGCCTGCCGGCCACAACTTATCATCCAGGAACGTTCCGATTTTATGCTTTATAACATAAAGTTTGTAAGCATTGTAGTTCCTTTCTTTTTTCATTTTGATTTTTACTAAAGAAACTGTTTCCCGCGTTTTCTCGTGTATGTAATTAATTATATCCTGTTCAGCAACATCCTTATGCACGTTTGATATAAATAGTGGCACTTTCGTGTCTGCTGCCTTGAACCTGGCGCTATTCTCACCAGAATCCGTAACCGCACTACCTTTCTGACTAATCAAACGATTTCTAAATCTCTGTCTCTGTACCACCTGCCAAGCCTCACCCTTCTCTGTCATCTTCCATTCACCTTTTCTCTGAGTTACCTCGGCAAAAGAGACATGTTTCAGCGGAGACATTCCACTATTATTAGTTAAATTGTTAGTCTCCTTATCGCCATCAACAACAGTATTTACCAACCTGCTTGAGTGAGCGCGCTCAACAGCTGATCCATTCATTGTAGCTAGAACCGAAAACTGAACTTCTGGTGGCTAATCTGATATTTTTGTTTCAGCCAGCACATTTGTTTGGCGTTTCCCTGTTTCCTTGTTTCCTCGTTTCCTACGTTTTCTTTTCCATCTACGTTCCTTTTTCCATCTTCGTTTTTCTCATGGACTGGTTTTCTACAATTGGATTTTTCATGACATGAACGGAGACGTGCTGTCATGCCAACAGGAGACTCTTTCTTCCTGTGGATTTTTCATGACATGAACTGAACCGTGCTGTCATGCCAAGAGGAAACTCACCTGTGGTTAACTTAATAATTTTGTTTTTATAAATAGTAATCTGGTATGTAATTTAAATTTATTTTCAATAACATTTACACGAAGATGCAATAGTATCCATATCCAATACTATCCTTAGTAATTATTATCCGTAATCAATAGTATCTAAAACTTTAACTATAAGATTAGTTTTAAATCTTACAAAGCCCTGTAATTAGGAAGCTACTGGCTTATGAATAGAGAAAGACAAAAGAGTTTAATTTGTTTTATTTTTCTATTCAGCTACCCACCGGCAGATTAAATGTCCAATCTCTTCCGATAGATACTTTCCGGCATAATTTATTTTGAAGTGGTCTCCACGGCGCCCGAAATTGAATCTTAGTTTATTTTAGTTTATTTTTTTTTTATTAGGAGAACACAAGCCTTTCTTTACACCCACTGTAATAGCATATTTGTTACACATGGGAACCTATTCCAGGGATAAAAGTAGCCTATATCTTATTCCAGGCTTTAATATATCCCTGTGCCACATTTTAGCTTTTATTTATTCAAGTTTCCGGTCTAATGTGGGTTCCGGTTTCATGTCTAATTTTTCATTATTTTTGAATTATACATGACTTCACCACGGGTCAGTCAAAACGATGCATTTGATGTCAGCCATTTTGATATCTGAACGTTGCCAAACGGTTTAAAGTGATAAGACGTGTTGTTTATCGTAATAAGTATTGGTAATTTTTAACAAACAGATCACACTGAAGTGGTCTCGTACAAATAATATCAAAGACGATTTTGTAGTTTTGTTTTTAAATCAAAATAAGCTGAATTTTGTTTACTTGGACGATGTATTTTGTCATCCAAATAAATGAAAATGCGTATTTTGCTTTCCTGCGGCTTTCTATTGGTATTGTTAATATGGAGTAGGTACCACTAATAAGTGAAAAATAAAAAACATTTTCCCAAAAAAAAAAAAAAAACAGCCAAAAACATTGGCTTCCGAAGTTAGTTACTTTATAATTTTCAGTGTTGTTTTTTTTATTTGGAAGACGGTTGTATTTTTTGTGAAAAGTTTTTTTTTCTTTTATTTTTAACTTTTAATAAGCAAGTTTCTATTTAATACTTGAAAAGAAACAAAATTTAGGCGGTCTTATAATCAGTTTGAACACATCATTAAGAAAAACAATTAAAAACGGAAAACGAAAAGAAAACGGGTTTTAATTTTGGCCATTTTTGCACTGACTTGTGTATAATAAACTAAAAAAGCCAACAAATGCGATCATACTCCTTATGCCTGGACAAAAGCCTGGAGGTCTAGTTAAAATTTTTGGCGTATTTAATCTCAACTCCCGAATGATCATTGAAACTGTGGTATCAGCATTTTCGGTGAAAGTTAAAACATAATTATGGAAGTAGGTAGTAAATATATACCGCGTGTATCTGACATCGACGCACAAACGATTTCCATGGGTCCAGGGCATGATTCTGGACACCCCAGTGTTGGAATTTTTCGTCGGTTCTTTTCTCATTTTTTTCAAGAGTACCACAAAGTATCAGCTCAGCTGAGCTGATATCTATTTGTGGCTTTATTCAGATTGTTCTTTTTAGTGAAAGTAGTTAATTAATTATTTTTTTTATTAAAAATCTCATTGGGCTAGGTCAGAATAATGATTATGAGCAGTCTAAAGTAAAAAAACCCTTGAAAAAAAATAAATGAGAAAAAAGTCGACGAAAAATTCTAAGTCTAGGGTGTCCAGAATCATGCCCCGGACCCATAGAAATCGTTTGTGCGTCGATGTCAGATACACGCGGTATAATATAAAATGAATCGCTGAATGTGTTGCTAAGCGCAAATCTCGAGAACAGCTGAACCGATTTTGCTAATTCTTTTTTTGTTGTTTTTTATTATGAGGAGAAGTTTTTTATGTAAAAAAATAAGAAAGTTGCTAGTAGACGGGAGCGAAGCCGCGGGGGATAGCTAGTCTATAATATATTTAATGAGGTAAACAACCGCGGCGGCCACAACTGCGTAAATAAAATTGACACCCATGACGAAAATGTTTTGTTTTGATTTTGGTTTTGATCCCATATTCGAACATATCATCGACCCCAAAACATGCAAATGACACCCATGACAAATGGTTGTATAATTTTTATCGGTGCTATCTTGGATTTTGGTTTTGACCCCATATTCGATATCAACGACCCAAAAAACTATGAAAATTACACCCATGACGAAAAGTTGTAAATTTTTTGCTGTTGCCATCTTGGATTTTAGTTTTGGCCCCAAATTCGATATCAGCGACCCCAAAAACTATGAAAATGATACCCATGACGAAAATCTGTAAAAATTTTGTCGGGGCCTTCCGGATTTTGGTTTTGACCCCATATTCGATATCAGCGACCACAAAAACTATGAACGTGATACCCATGACGAAAGTTGTAAATTTTTGCCGTTGCCATCTTGGATTATAGTTTCGGCCCCATATTCGATATCAGCGACCCCAAAAACTATGAAAATGATACCCATGACGAAAAGTTGTAAAATTTTTGTCGGGGCCTTCCGGATTTTGGTTTTGACCCCATATTCGATATCTGCGACCCTAAAAACTATGAAATTGACACCCATGACGAAATGTTGTAAATTTTTTGCTGTTGCCATCTTGGATTTTAGTTTTGACCCCACATTCGATATAAGCGACCCCCAAAACTATGAACGTGGTACCCATGACGAAAAGTTGTAAAAAATTTATCGGTGCCATCTTGGAATTTGGTTTTGACCTCATATTCGATATCAGCGACCCATGACAAACAGTTATCTAATTTTTGTCGGTGACATCACATCTCACCCCAAAAATCGTGAAAATGTCACCCTTGACGAAGTTTTCAAATTTTTGTCGGTGATATCTTGAATTTTGGTATTTATCCCATTTTTGATATTAGCGACCCCAAAAACCACGATAATGGCACCCGTGACGTAAATTTTGGTGCGCGCTATCTTGGATTATGGTTTTTACTCCAGATTCGTTATACTTATGTAACAAAAAAAAAAACGGTTAAAATCATAATCCTCCTCCCTCCCATCCACTTACAAACCTCACAGCCGACAACGTGAACTTACCCAAATCCTAAGCAGCTTAACCCCACCCATCGATTTCTCAACCATGTCAACAACTGCTTAACCCCACCCATCCATATCCCGCCGATCTTACCCAACAGATTTCTAAATCATATTCAAGTAATGAAAGTATGATACTCGTACTTAATTTTATTTTTCTCCGAAAAAGTATCAACTCTTTCCTATCCGAAAAACGACTACGTACGACCCGCCACGGTCTCACACGTATACACACTAGAATCTTTTCTATTTGATTTTCGTATTTATTTTTCGCAAGAGAGCGATACACCCGTGCTTCCACAAGCGCTTCTGAGCGCGGAATGATAGACCGCGCGTGCAAAATGTATGAAGAATTCGACAAGTGTTTTTATTTTTGCTAATAATTAAAAAATATAGATATTTAGATAAAAAAAAAAATAGCTGGAACTATGAAGGACTATTTATACCGCAATTTTTTATAAGTTTGAAGATAAAATGAGCTGTTAATTTATCTGAAATGGTACATATTCGGACCATACTTTTTAAAATTTTCTGCGATTATTGTGATGGGAAAAACGTGTTTGTTCGAAAAATTTGTATCACGACCTAATTTTTTTTTTAATTTACTTCGAGAGATTAATATGTTATCTATAAATTAAGCCCATGATATCTTTACTTTTGTAATTGCTCATACATTGAAATGGTACCTGAAAATCACTATTATTTGTAGAAAAATGTAATAGAATCACGTTTATTAATACGATCAGCATCTCAACATTCAAATCAAGTGCGATCTCACGGGCTGAGTAACGTTTATTAATACGGGCCTTAGACTGTAAGAGTACCAACACTCAATCCATCGCCATGTCGCTTGGTCCTTATTACATTTTGACATACATTCTTTCTTTGGAACGTAAAACCCATAAAACACATACTCTTCTGGTCGTTCTGGCCACTAGTCGTGGTCGTGGCCTCGTAGTGCTCGAGGTCCATTATTTATTATCGAATCAAATGTTGGTAATGAAATCCCATAGAAACTCATTGGAATCATAGCACTAAGTGAGGCATAATACTACCGTGAGTTCGCACATGTACTCTGTGGTTCGCACAAAGAGTATAATAAAGAAACGGGTCGCGAGTCAACCATCAACCTCCACAGAAATAAACATGTCAATGTCAAAGTTGTTAACGTCATTAATCAATCGAAATGACAGCTTGCCGCCATGATAAGTTTTTGTTGTGTGTTGCAATTTCAAGTGTAGTTAGTTTCTCGTACTTTACCAGCAAACAAAGCCGTTCTAAAGAAATTGGACTATTGAGAACTGTTCTAAATGTTTTTCCCTATTTTTTAGTATACTGTACAAGGACCTGGCCCAGGCTCCATACATTTTGAAACATCTCCTTTAATATTTTTTTTACACAATAATTTATACTTATACCTAATACTGATCTGTGATTTTTTTGTGATGCAAATTTACTAATTATATGTTAGACTTAGATGAAAAACTGATCTTTGATTTAAATAATAATGACTATACACAACGTGCAAATAATTTCTAATATTTATAGGTAGGAAATTTGATCTGTGATTTGAATTACTTAGGGAATAAAAATAATAATTTCCACATCAACAAGCTGTTTCATTAATATAGTCACAACGTGCATTTAGTATATTTTAGCCCCCAAAACTTTTGAACGCGACTGTACGGACAACGGCTTAGGTATAATACGTCCAGTAAAGAAGGTCATCGATATGTATGAATCCGTCGCTTTTTAGTAGTCATTCAAAGGAGATGGCAGTTTTTGGCATTACTGATTTTGGAAGTGTGCGTTCGCCCAGCGGAATGTTGTTGAATTAAAAGATTTTAATTATGCAGATATTTAGTGTATGACGTCGTATAATTGTGTATGGTATAAAAAAATTTGTGCACGCAGCCATTGTGGAGAAATTCACCAAAAACTGATTCCGCTGGGCGAACGTTGTCCTGGCGGAACTTTTTTTAATCCATAGATTTTAGAAGAAAAGAGATGTGTCCAAAAATTAGTGTGTATTTGTGTGTAATTGTGTATGTATGAATAAAATTAGTGCATGCATAAACTTCGGAGAAATTCAAGTTTCCGCTACGCGAACGTTTGGCCATTACCTAGTTTTCATATAAAGCGCTTACATAGAGAGCTGTAGATTTTTACATAAGTTGTTTTGAATTTGTTTATATTTGTTTAAAAAATAGATTTAGAAAAAATCGTAGGGCTTAAAAGATAAAAATATTAACGTAAAATACGCTTATTAGGTCTTAATTCCTAAAGTATGCACTTTGGGGTCTAGATTTTCACGTTTATACAAACCTTGTAAGTGTCTGCAACATGTTGCCAAGTACCTATCAATGATGTTCCGTAAGTAATTAAAGAGTTATAGGACAATTTACCATGAATTGATCACTGTTTACAAAGCAGTCAAATATCCCGCCGTTCTAAAGGAATTGCATGGTAAAATGTATGCCAATAATTAGTGTATTCATTCAACTATTCACATGCAAAATTTCATGTCATTAAATTCAGTAATTAAAGAAAAACAATTATAATACTGACGAAGCATCGAAAACCTACATAACCCGACCAAGTTCGGATGGCTACAAAAAAGCGGCCGTGCCATATATCTTAGAAACGTTCTTAACCTTGCAATATAGTATTTATTAATATGGTACAGTTACGTACACAAGCGTTAGGAAAAAATAAAACAGTTGCATTTCTTTAATGAAAATTATTTTTTTAATAATAACGCCACTATCTTCGATAAAAATAAATCTTCAATTAACAAGTACTTCTCTATTTAAATATTCGAGTACAAAAATATTTTTAATTACATATAATACCTAATTATGTAAGTAGGTAATTATGATAACGTTAACAAACGCTTGCAACGACAGCAATAGACTTAAATGCGTTTTAACTAAAATAGGTTTAATAAACGATTATGAATTTAAGGGTAAGTATAATATTTCGAGCTTCAATCAAAATTAAGATCACATCACATAACTAGACTATTCAGTTGTTTAGATTTGATCAACATTAAAAAAGTGCTTATAAACTAAAACATTGGTATAAAAAAGGTATTTTCAAGAAAATATTCTTAAATGAGTAGCAAATACAGTAAATAACCTCAACATACATAAGTCACTACCAGTACAACGGTATACATCAATTAAAAAATCGATTCAAGAAGTAGTTTTTTTTAAGTTATTAGATTGTTTGATCCACTAAAGTTGCAAAGGGGAACGCTCGTGCATGCCTAGTCCATTGGTTAAATAGTGTAATAAGCTACAATATGATAAATATTTACCTAAACAGTAGTAGGTACTTACATGTGGTAATTATTTAATTTCCCTAAGGGGTCTATACTTAGTTAGAATCCTGATCCGTGAAATCTTCAATAGAAATTAGCTGTATGAATTTTATTTGTCTTAAATAATAGGTATATCTAGATTATATCTAAAGTCTCAAAAGCATACATAAATAAAGTACCTACGTAAATAGTACCTACTTTCTGTCATAGTCAAATACATTTAAAAAGTAGGTGTACAAAAATAAATGACATTATTATATCGAAACAACAATTGTGTTATCACCTATACCAATTCAATACCGATATTATACTGTAAATTTTGGGATGTTACCTAAATATATTGCACGGCCGCTTTTTTGTAGCTATTCGAACTTGGTCGGGTTATGTAGGTTTTCGATGCTTCGTCAGTATTATAATTGTTTTTCTTTAATTACTGAATTTAATGACATGAAATTTTGCATGTGAATAGTTGAATGAATACACTAATTATTGGCATACATTTTACCATGCAATTCCTTTAGAACGGCGTGATATTTGACTGCTTTGTAAACAGTGATCAATTCATGGTAAATTGTCCTATAATTCTTTAATTACTAACGGAACATCATTGATACTTGGCAACATGTTGCAGACACTTACAAGGTTTGTATAAACGTGAAAATCTAGACCCCAAAGTGCATACTTTAAGAACTAAGACCTAATAAGCGTAATTTACGTTTATATTTTTATCTTTTAAGCCCTACGATTTTTTCTAAATCTGTTTTTTAAACAAATTCAAAACAACTTATGTAAAAATCTACAGCTCTCTATGTAAGCGCTTTATATGAAAACTAGGTAATGGCCAAACGTTCGCGTAGCGGAAACTTGAATTTCTCCGAAGTTTATGCATGCACTAATTTTATTTATACGTATACAATTACACACAAATACACACTAATTTTTGGACACATCTCTTTTCTTCTAAAGTCTATGGATTAAAAAAAGTTCCGCCAGGACAACGTTCGCCCAGCGGAATCATTTTTTGGTGAATTTCTCCACAATGGCTGCGTGCACAAATTTTTTTATACCATACACAATTATACGACGTCATACACTAAATATCTGCATAATTAAAATCTTTTAATTCAACAACATTCCGCTGCGCGAACGCACACATTTTGGAAAGGTACAGAATTCAAAGCTATTTCAAAAATTAACGCTTATTTTTATGAGTTAATAGCCAGATTAACTTTATTTTTGACAGTGGAAATAAAATCTCGATATTAAGAGTGGATAACTTGATTTTATTTAGCACAGAGGCGGTCTTTATTTCTAAAGCCATGGGATACGAGGCTTTTTAGCACTGTCATAACCATAACTATTTGATAGTTTTGTTTGTCATTGAAAAATATAAAAAAAACATTAAATTAATTTGCATAATGTTTTAATTAATTGTGTATACATAATTAAAACAACTAAATCACAAAAAAATAAATACAAAAAAACTATGCGAACAGTTTACGAGGACTTGATCCAGCAAAGAAATGTTTATTGCTTATTGGCAACACTAAGCGTGTCACATTTGTTGTGACATTCCACTGAATACCTACGTCAGTGTGACATTCGCGATTCCGATTGTTCATGTTCACATTCAACATATCAAATAAAGCAATCTCGCTCCTATTATGGAGAGCACGTAAGGGCAAATGGCACCTATATTATAGAAGTATGCAGGGAGGTTGACAGGAGTCTACTGGAAGAGCTGTCAACATCAAACACATCTTGGATTTTACGGGGAAGAATTAGGTCTAGACATGTAGGAAGAAAAATATACTTTGTTTATATTTTGATTGACAGCTCTCTAAGTGGCCGGGAAGCCATAAAGCAATACTGTTGCAATTGCATTGTTGGACGAAGAACAGTAGGATGCTGTGCCCATATCATGTCAATCATCTGGTATTTGGCATGGGCACGGCATCAAGATAGCCTGTCTCCCCCTGCACCATTCTTAGATAATATATTGCTGATATATGATGATGACCATGAATAAAATATAATACCTACAATACTTAAGAGTTTTTAATTTTACCTTAAATAATCCTGTTATCCTTAACAGGATTATTATTCCTTATGTGCTTAGATTCTTAGATATGAGTCTCTTAAAAACTCTCCTGAGTTTCCTGTGACTACCTACATAAAGCTGACGGAGTAGGTAGGTACACTTACCTAAACTGTCATTAAGTAAATGATCAGTGTGTAGGTAAATCATTGAACTAAACAAACTTCAACAAGTAGTTTTCAAGTCATTAGAAAGCATAATTAGCAATATGTTATGTATACAATAAACATTTATGCGTTATGATAGAAATAGAGTTGAAAGACCCTATAAATGTACAATCATTAACGCACTTAACCTCACTTTTACAAAAATTACGATTTCTCTTTAACCCTATTATTTTAACGTTTTAATTATTTTTTAATAATAGCTTATAATATTCCCTATCAAACCATGCCACTTTGATTTCTGTAGAAACTTAAAAAGTTTAATGCCAGCGTTCTATGAACTTCTGCCATTCTCCTTTGGTCGGATAACCAGCCGTTGATTACATATTTGGTTTTTTGTAAATACTTATTTACTTAATGCGAAACATTCCAAGCTGAATATTTTCAACATATATTTTTGACTAAAGGCACAAGATTTTGGTTTACACCTACACATCTGGGATTGAGCCGGTTCCTTGTATTTTGCCGTCAAAATTATGACACCATCGTTTTGACTTTTAGCAAGATTATTCAAAAACGCATGCATGAACAGTCTGAAACTTTGTATGGTTATTATTAGCGTCAAGAAGGACCGAATACAGTTTTCAGCGAACTTATACCTTGTCTCACTTAGGCGCTGCGATGTTTTTTTCGGGTTTTCATAAAACCGCGATAACTTGAAAACTATAAATATTTTCTTAAATCTAATTTGGGGCACACAGGGGCACATATTAAGAGCTACTCGTGTATGTTTATTCTACATGGGCACATGCAATGGTTTTAGAGATATACGATTCATCAAAACGTTACTCCAGCAGGAAATGCAATATCTCGTAAATGTGAAGGGGCACACATTTTATTTTTGGGGGCACGGCACACATGTGAGCTCTATGGCCACGCACAATTGCTCTTAGCGAATGAACCCTTTTCTCAGTTTTAGGAACATTTTTTTTGCTGGCATCAGTTTCATGTTTAATTCTGCCTGATATCTCCAAACACTTAGGGCAAACATCGGTCTGCGGTGACCCAAACCCAATATTGTATTTGTTGTTGAAAATTTTTTTTACATTCAGATGCGAATATTCACTTCTTTTGTAAACGTCAGAGTTTTGATAAGTTCAGATCGCAAGACAGATATTTTCTTTCTGTGTGCTTTGTTTTGCGACAGTAATGTGTTTCTACACATTGAAGATTTCTAATAAAATTGTGGATTGATTGTTTCTGTTTCTTGTATTTATTTTCTTTGTGGTTTCCACCACGCCATTCATCAGCAAATTCACCAACAAAAAAAAACCTTCGCATAACGTACGCCACCCGGTTCTTAGTTATGTCAAATATTTTAAGAAAGAACTTTTGGCATATGGGCACTTTTCGTTTGTCAATGTGTACTGCGTATTTAATGCTTGTCTGTTTTTTTTCCCTTTAAAACCTTGAAGTCATAATATATTACACCCAAAGGAGATAAAAGAAATTATAGCAGAAACGGCGACTTTGGTGGAACTTGGAAATGATTGTCCGATTTTAGATTGGAGGGATTCAGTTAAAAACGTAATAAAGCCGACATCTTGGTCAATACAGTTCAAGAAATGTAAACGGTTTATAGTGAAACGATCTAAAAAAATTGGCAATGTACTTGTTAGAGGTGAACTATTTTACAAAAGTGACGTGGCAAAACCAGTAAACATTTGCAAACGGCAAAAAAATATTGATATGATTGAGGCGCAAGTTTTGCCCTCAGTTGTGGCGATAAACAAAAATAAACTTGCAGACGTTATTAAGTTGCTGTGCAAGCAATTTGGGGCCGGGTAGATGGAGCTGCAAATTTTAACATTTCATAAAGAGTTACTCAGCTCACAAGAAACACTGAAACAGTTTCACCTGTAGGTAGTACAAGATTTTTGTGAGGAACCATTGGAAGATGGTCACGACTTACGGATTTTAGACAAACGAAAAAGAAAGATTTTTTTAAATGTTTATAAACTGACTAGCTGACCCGCGCAACTTCGTCTGCGTCACATTTTCCATTACTGCTCCGCTCCTATTTGTTTTAGCGTGATGATATATAGCCTATAGCCTTCCTCGATAAATGGGCTATCTTACACTGAAAGAATTTTTCAAATCGGACCAGTAGTTCCTGAGATTAGCGCGTTCAACCAAACAAACAAACAAACAAACTCTTCTGCTTTATAATATTAGTATAGATGTGATTAATTTTGGTTATTATAATACTTTTAGTTACCTACTTTCTCTTTACTTTTGTACACGCGTCGTTTCATTATTTTCGTTTAACTTAAAATTGTGTGCGTTCGCCCAGCGGAATGTTGTTGAATTAAAAGATTTTAATTATGCAGATATTTAGTGTATGACGTCGTATAATTGTGTATGGTATAAAAAAATTTGTGCACGCAGCCATTGTGGAGAAATTCACCAAAAACTGATTCCGCTGGGCGAACGTTGTCCTGGCGGAACTTTATTTAATCCATAGACTTTAGAAGAAAAGAGATGTGTCCAAAAATTAGTGTGTATTTGTGTGTAATTGTGTATGTATGAATAAAACTAGTGCATGCATAAACTTCGGAGAAATTCAAGTTTCCGCTACGCGAACGTTTGGCCATTACCTAGTTTTCATATAAAGCGCTTACATAGAGAGCTGTAGATTTTTACATAAGTTGTTTTGAATTTGTTTATATTTGTTTAAAAAACAGATTTAGAAAAAATCGTAGGGCTTAAAAGATAAAAATATAAACGTAAAATACGCTTATTAGGTCTTAGTTCTTAAAGTATGCACTTTGGGGTCTAGATTTTCACGTTTATACAAACCTTGTAAGTGTCTGCAACATGTTGCCAAGTATCAATGATGTTCCGTTAGTAATTAAAGAGTTATAGGACAATTTACCATGAATTGATCACTGTTTACAAAGCAGTCAAATATCACGCCGTTCTAAAGGAATTGCATGGTAAAATGTATGCGAATAATTAGTGTATTCATTCAACTATTCACATGCAAAATTTCATGTCATTAAACTCAGTAATTAAAGAAAAACAATTATAATACTGACGAAGCATCGAAAACCTACATAACCCGACCAAGTTCGGATGGCTACAAAAAAGCGGCCGTGCCATATATCTTAGAAACGTTCCTAACCTTGCAATATAGTATTTATTAATATGGTACAGTTACGTACACAAGCGTTAGGAAAAAATAAAACAATTGCATTTCTTGAATGAAAATTATTTTTTTAATAATAACGCCACTATCTACGATAAAAATAAATCTTCAATTAACAAGTACCTACTTCTCTATTTAAATATTCGAGTACAAAAATATTTTTAATTACATATAATACTTAATTATGTAAGTAGGTAATTATGATAACGTTAACAAACGCTTGCAACGACAGCAATAGACTTAAATGTGTTTTAACTAAAATAGGTTTAATAAACGATTATGAATATAAGGGTAAGTATAATATTTCGAGCTTCAATAAAAATTAAAATCACATCACATAACTAGACTATTCAGTTGTTTAGATTTGATCAACATTAAAAAAGTGCTTATTAACTTAAACATTGGTATAAAAAAGGTATTTTCAAGAAAATATTCTTAAATGAGTAGCAAATACAGTAAATAACCTCAACATACATAAGTCACTACCAGTACAATGGTATACATCAATAAAAAATCGATTCAAGAAGTAGTTTTTTTTAAGTTATTAGATTGTTTGATCCACTAAAGTTGCAAAGGGGAACGCTCGTGCATGCCTAGTCCATTGGTTAAATCCTACTAATATTATAAATGTGAAAGTTTGTATGTTTGTATGTTTGGATGTTTGTCCGTCAATCACGCAAAAACGGCTGAAGGGATTTGGATGAAATTTGGCACATAAGTAGATCACATCCTGGAATAACACATAGGCTACTTTTTATCCCGGTAAAATACATGACCTAATGGAGACAGAGGAAGAAGTGGAAGTCCAAAGTTTCTGCTACCTTAGTACTTCAGATTCAAAAGTACCAGGAGTACAGAAACATGTTGAAATTTTTTACCGGTCTAGAATTTTGTTACGAGTGCTAAAAGATTCACCAGTACCAGTAGACCAACAACATGTAAAATTATTTTTGGGAAAGATTTTTTTTATTAGCCAGAGCAGAAACGTGTCGAAGGTATTTTCGACATTGGAATTCCGAGCGCTACAGATTCACAAGTACCAGGAGAGCAGAAATATCTCGGAAGTTTTATTTGGGCTTAAATTATGAGCGCTTTAGATTCACAAGTACCAGGAGATCAGAAATATGTCGAAGCATTTTCCGCGCTGGAATTGTGAACGCTATATTTTCACAAGTACTAGGAGAGCAGAAACATGTCGAAGTATTTTCTGTGCTGAAAATTATGAACGCTATAGATTCCCGAAAATAAACAGGAGAGCAGAAACATATCGATTTTATTTTCGGGGCCGGAATTGTGAGCGGTTAAGTTTAAAAAATACCAAGAGATCAGAAACATGTCGATGTTTATTTTCGGGCTAAATTAATGAATTCTAAAGATTCACAAGTACCAGGAGAGCAGAAACGTGTCGAAGTATTTTCGGGACTGCAATTCCGAGCGCTACAGATTTACAAGTACTAGGAGAGCAGAATCATGTCGAGGTATTCCGAGGCCAGAATGTCAAGCGCTACAGATTCACGAGTACCAGGAGAGCAGAAACGTTTCAGACGCTTCTATGGGGCTTTAATTATGAGCGCTTTAGATTCACAAGTACCAGGAGATCAGAAATATGTCAACAATTTTCCGCGCTGGAATTGTGAACGCTATATTTTCACAAGTACTAGGAGAGCAGATACGTCGTACTTTGACATGTTTCACGAGTATCAGGAGAGCAGAAACGTCTTAGACGCTTTTTTGGGGCTAAAATTATGAGCGCTTTAGATTCACAAGTACCAGGAGATCAGAAATATGTCGAAGCATTTTCCGCGCTGGAATTGTGAACGCTATAGATTCCCGAAAATAAACAGGAGAGCAGAAACTCGATTTTTTTTCGGGGCCGGAATTGAGAGCGGTTAAGTTTAAAAAATACCAAGAGATCAGAAACATGTCGAAGTTTATTTTCGGGCTAAATTAATGAATTCTAAAGATTCACAAGTACCAGGAGAGCAGAAACGTGTCGAAGTATTTTCGGGACTGCAATTCCGAGCGCTACAGATTTACAAGTACTAGGAGAGCAGAATCATGTCGAGGTATTCCGAGGCCGGAATGTCAAGCGCTACAGATTCACGATGACCAGGAGAGCAGAAACGTCTCAGACGCTTTTATGGGGCTTAAATTATGAGCGCTTTAGATTCACAAGTACCAGGAGATCAGAAATATGTCAAAAATTTTCCGCGCTGGAATTGTGAACACTATATTTTCACAAGTACTAGGAGAGCAGATACGTCGTACTTTGATATGTTTCACGAGTACCAGGAGAGCAGAAACGTCTCAGACGCTTTTTTGGGGCTAAAATTATGAGCGCTTTAGATTCACAAGTACCAGGAGATCAGAAATATGTCAAATATTTTCCGCGCTGGAATTGTGAACGCTATATTTTCACAAGTACTAGGAGAGCAGAAACATGTCAAAGTATTTTCTGGGCTGGAAATTGTGAACGCTATAGATTCCCAAAAATAACCAGGAGAGCAGAAACATGTCGATTTTATTTTCGGAGCAGGATATGTAAGCGGTTAAGTTTAAAAATACCAGGAGAGCAGAAACATGTAGAGGTATTCCGGGGCCATAATTACGAGCTATACCAGATTCGGCGCCGGAATTTTGAGGGGTTATGATACAAAAGTAGGTACCAGTAGAACAGAAACACGTCATGTATTTTTGGGGCTGAAATTGTGAGCGGTTGGGATTAATAAGTACCAGAAGAACCAAAACATGTTGAAGTAATTTTGAGGCTGCAAATATGAGCGCTAAAGATTCACAAGTACCAGGAAAACAGAAACATGTTAAGTAATTTTGAGGCTAAAATATGACAGAAACGTGTTGAAGTTTTTCTGCGCTGGAATTGTGAACGCTATAGAATTACAAGTACCAAGAAAGCAGACACATGTCGAGTATTTTCGGGGCAGGAATTGTGAGCAGTTTGGATTCAAAAGTAACAGGAGAAACAGGAACATGCCGAAGTTTTTTCCGGGCTGGCATTATAGGCGCTAAAAATTAACAATTACCAGGAGACCAGAAACATGTCGCAATATTTCTGGGGCTGGAATTGTGAGCGGATAGGATTCTAAAGTACCAGGAGACAAGAAACATTTCAAAGTATTTTTTCGACAGGAATCGTGAGCGCTTAAGATTCAAGTTTAAGTACCTACCAGGAGATCACAAACATGTCAATGTAATTTCGGGGCTGAAATATTACTTTCAGCGCACCGAGGACTCACAATATCTGGATACCTGAATCATGAAGTTGCAGTTCCAAGGATAAGACAATGAGGCAAAAAAGTTGCGCGGCAGTTCTAAAGTCTACGCAGACGAAGTCGCGGGAAGTAGCTAGTAGTGTAATAAAAGCTACAATATGATAAATATTTACCTAAACAGTAGTAGGTACTTACATGTGGTAATTATTTAATTTCCCTAAGGGGTCTTGGGAGGGGGGGGGGGGGGTACTTAGTTAGAATCCTGATCCGTGAAATCTTCAATAGAAATTAGTTGTATGAATTTTATTTGCCTTAAATAATAGGTATATCTAGATTATATCTAAAGTCTCAAAAGCATACTTAAATAAAGTACCTACGTAAATAGTACCTACTTTCTGTCATAGTCAAATACATTTAAAAAGTAGGTGTACAAAAATAAATGACATTATTATATCGAAACAACATTTGTGTTATCACCTATACCAATTCAATACCGATATTATACTGTAAATTTTGGGATGTTACCTAAATATATTGAACGGCCGCTTTTTTGTAGCTATTCGAACTTGGTCGGGTTATGTAGGTTTTCGATGCTTCGTCAGTATTATAATTGTTTTTCTTTAATTACTGAGTTTAATGACATGAAATTTTGCATGTGAATAGTTGAATGAATACACTAATTATTGGCATACATTTTACCATACAATTCCTTTAGAACGTCGTGATATTTGACTGCTTTGTAAACAGTGATCAATTCATGGTAAATTGTCCTATAACTCTTTAATTACTAACGGAACATCATTGATACTTGGCAACATGTTGCAGACACTTACAAGGTTTGTATAAACGTGAAAATCTAGACCCCAAAGTGCATACTTTAAGAACTAAGACCTAATAAGCGTATTTTACGTTTATATTTTTATCTTTTAAGCCCTACGATTTTTTCTAAATCTGTTTTTTAAACAAATATAAACAAATTCAAAACAACTTATGTAAAAATCTACAGCTCTCTATGTAAGCGCTTTATATGAAAACTAGGTAATGGCCAAACGTTCGCGTAGCGGAAACTTGAATTTCTCCGAAGTTTAAGCATGCACTAATTTTATTCATACATACACAATTACACACAAATACACACTAATTTTTGGACACATCTCTTTTCTTCTAAAGTCTATGGATTAAAAAAAGTTCCGCCAGGACAACGTTCGCCCAGCGGAATCAGTTTTTGGTGAATTTCTCCACAATGGCTGCGTGCACAAATTTTTTTATACCATACACAATTATACGACGTCATACACTAAATATCTGCATAATTAAAATCTTTTAATTCAACAACATTCCGCTGCGCGAACGCACACCTTAAAATTGTATCGCTTTTTTTTAACTATTGCTTCAGGTATGTTGAATATTATCTTTTGACATGTTTCATTTTCTTATATTATTTTTCATCATAATGTCATTTTATATCAATTGAAATGAAAAATAAACAATATTTCGGTAACATGAAAATTTAAATTATACGCCCGTGGACTTTATTAAAAAACTAATTTTATGTGTGAAACTTATTTACGTACATAATATTTTGAATTAAAGTATAATAATTTACATTTGTATGTTATTGACAACCCTTTGGTATACCTCAGTTTTGTTAGAATCAAATATGGCAATCTGACATTGAGTTGGGATCAAATATGGATATCTGCAATAGGCTTAACATCAAATATGGCTATCTTCAATGTATCAAAACCGGCAATCTGAAATAAAGATTCATCACTTATTTCTTTGATATTAACTTCACCTCGTTTTTTGTGCGTTTTCTAATAGCATCAATAAATAAAGATACCTAAACAAATAATAATTATTTATTAAATATCCAATAATTAAGTACAAACGTTTTTCTTCCATTGCCACTATTTAGTCAAAATGCAGATATCCGCTTTTGATTCTATAGGACTCAATCACACTTGAAAGGTTTCTCACCAGTGTGGGTACGAGTATGAATTACTAAATTACACTTTTGATTAAAACTACGCTGGCATATATCACACTTGAAAGGTTTCTCACCAGTGTGGGTACGAGTATGAATTACTAAATTACCCTTTTCACTAAAACTACGCTGACATACATCACATTTGAAAGGTTTCTCACCAGTGTGGGTACGAGTATGAATTACTAAATTACACTTTTGATTAAAACTACGCTGACAAATATCACATTTGAAAGGTTTCTCACCAGTGTGGGTAAGAGTATGACTTACAAAATTATGCTTTTCATTAAAACTACGCTGGCATATATCACACTTGAAAGGTTTCTCATGGGTACGAGTATGATATACTAAACTACTCTTTCGATTAAAACTACGCTGGCATATATCACACTTGAAAGGTTTCTCACCAGTGTGGGTACGAGTATGAATTACTAAATTACACTTTTGATTAAAACTACGCTGACAAACATCACATTTGAAAGGTTTCTCATCAGTGTGGGTACAAGTATGACTTACTAAATTACACTTTCGATTAAAACTACGCTGGCATATATCACACTTGAAAGGTTTCTCACCAGTGTGGGTACGAGTATGTCTTAATAAATTTTTCTTTTCACTATAACTACGCTGAC
The DNA here is from genome assembly GCA_963859965.1 of Ceramica pisi. NCBI lineage: Eukaryota > Metazoa > Arthropoda > Insecta > Lepidoptera > Noctuidae > Ceramica > Ceramica pisi. Next base: position 13,192,856 of record OY982554.1, read on the forward strand.
ATACATCACATTTGAAAGGTTTCTCACCAGTGTGGGTACGAGTATGTCTTACTAAATAATAATTTTCACTAAAACTTCGCTGACAAATATCACATTTGAAAGGTTTCTCACCAGTGTGGGTATGAGTATGTCTTAATAAATTTTTCTTTTCACTAAAACTACGCTGACATACATCACATTTGAAAGGTTTCTCACCAGTGTGGGTACGAGTATGTCTTAATAAATTACACTTGTGATTAAAACTACGCTGGCATTTATCACACTTGAAAGGTTTCTCACCAGTGTGGGTACAAGTATGACTTACTAAATTTTTCTTTTCACTAAAACTACGCTGACATACATCACATTTGAAAGGTTTCTCACCAGTGTGGGTACGAGTATGTCTTAATAAAATACACTTGTGATTAAAATTACTCTGACAAATATCACATTTGAAAGGTTTCTCACCTGTGTAAGTACAAGTATGACTTACTAAATGACACTTTTGATTAAAACTACGCTGGCATATATCACACTTGAAAGGTTTCTCACCAGTGTGGGTACGAGTATGTGTTAATAAATTTTTCTTTTCACTAAAACTACGCTGACATACATCACATTTGAAAGGTTTCTCACCAGTGTGGGTACGAGTATGTCTTAATAAATTACTCTTGTGATTAAAACTACGCTGACATACATCACATTTGAAAGGTTTCTCACCAGTGTGGGTACAAGTATGACTTACAAAATTTTTCTTTTCACTAAAACTACGCTGACATACATCATATTTGAAAGGTTTCTCACCAGTGTGGGTACGAATATGGTTTACTAAAATAATCTTTTGATTAAAACTACGCTGGCATATATCACATTTGAAAGGTTTCTCACCAGTGTGGGTACGAGTATGAATGACTAAATTTTTCTTTTCAATAAAACTTCGTTGACATAAATCACATTTGAAAGGTTTCTCACCAGTGTGGGTACGAATATGGTTTACTAAAATAAACTTTAGTTTAAAACTACGCTGACATACATCACATTTGAAAGGTTTCTCACCAGTGTGGGTACGAATATGGTTTACTAAAATAATCTTTTGATTAAAACTACGCTGACATACATCACATTTGAAAGGTTTCTCACCAGTGTGGGTACGAATATGGCTTACTAAAATATTCTTTTGATTAAAACTACGCTGGCATATATCACATTTGAAAGGTTTCTCACCAGTGTGGGTACGAGTATGACTTACTAAATGACACTTTTTATTAAAACTACGCTGACAAATGTCACATTCGAAACGTTTTTCACTGTCACACACTCTTCGATACCTTTTTGTTTTATCACTGGCAATACCTTTGTTCGAAGTTTTACATTTAATATTATCTCTGCTACTATTACTACGGAAACTTGTACTTAAAACAGTATTATTTATACTGCCACAAACTCCATGTGTTTCAGTGAAGGGCTTTTTCAATTTAGTCTTTCGAATGGTCGTATGATTTTGAGATTTCATAGTTATTTTCGAGACAGATAATAGTTTTCGATTATATTCGTTGTTCTTTTGCTTGACTGAGATTTTATCTCTTGGTGTTAGTCTTCGCGTTTCCAGGTTTGGCTTCTTAGTGACGGGCACCGCTGTTAAATAAATAAGAATTGATATTAGGTAACAGAAAATTGGGGATCAGAGAGGTCAGTATTGTTGCTACAAATGAGTAGTAAATTGTAATGTCATGTCATAAAATACTAAATTGAACATCGACGTAGACACCACACTCTCACATACCGTCGATCTAGGGCAGTAATTCCCGTGAGCCCCCAGCGGTCTGCACACAACAGACATGCCACAAACTTCACTCCTTGGTGCAAGTGTCTTAATCTTAACGCTGTACATCAGGTGGACCGTCGGCCTGCTTGCTTACCTGTTGATTTTTGTGCATCCTACACTTTGATTTTAACCTCCATTAAAGGTAGATTTTCTGAATCTGGCTCAGCATGGAGTGCTGGCGTATCTTCTACATCTGGATAGCTTTATCTACATTATCAAGTTCTAATTTGTAAGCAAACAAAGCGTTACGAGTTTATTTATAAATATCATAACATACAAACGCTGCAACCGTATTAGCCACTTATCACTATTTGCTCGCTGAGGAAAGGGACAGAAGATATAGATCTCTGGTGAGTAAAAGAGACACATACATTCACAGTTGACAGCTGGCTGTTCACACTGCCGGCAAGCGGCTCTTATCTCAAGTTGATCGCACCGACAAGTGCTGTCAAAGATTACACTCACTCAGCGACACTCGCTGGGCGATGCTCGCTGGGCGGTCAGAACTCACCAAACAGCGGTAATTTCTACCTAAAGTGCGGGCCGGAGCGGGTATTTCTAGTAAAAGCCTGTCGCACAAAACTCGATTAAAGCCGAGCCTCAAAACTCGCTGATAGCCGGCCGTGAGAGCAGTGCCTAGGAATAGTATACTTGTTCCAGAACACAAATCGCAGACGTAGGCAACACAGCCGCTGGGCACGCCACAATTCAGGCGATAAGTCCCCTCTTTGAGGAGTGGCTAGAGCGGCGCCACGGCGTCCTCACCTTCCGCCTGACGCAGGTACTCACCGGACACGGTTGTTTCGGGAGATACCTGTTTCGAAGCGATCGCCCGGAAGACAAGACCGATTAGAACCAGGTCCGGGTCGACGGTACGCTCTGTTCCACGCGCGCGTTAATGGGATGTCAGCATAGTAGACGAGGCCCACTAGGGCCAGTGCCTGCCAGGGTTGCGGAAGTCACCGCGGCCTTGGAACGCAAAGGGCTTTAGGAGGAACACGGATGGGTTTTAGTCAGTAGGACTCTGACACTCCCTTCTGCTTTACCCAGAGCGGGAGGAGTCATTTGATGATTTCCCATACTTAAAAAAAAGTAACAGCCGCCATTCTAAAAATGGAACTTGGCTGGCCACATCTGATGCATGTCGCAATAGAACTGGGCAAAAGTAAATATAGATTGGATTCCGAGCAACAACAACCGGCGACGTGGTAGGCCCAGGAGGAGATGGCGGGACGAGGTACTCCAGCCTGAAGGATTGGCCGAGTGTGGCAACGGACAGAGAGAAGTGGAAGGAAGCAAGGCCTTTGTCCTGCAGTGGGACTGCAGGCTCGTAATAATTAAACACATTACACACACACACGCGCGCACACACATACACATTTAGTTTAAACAAATCATTACGTGTTTTAACTGATAACGAAATTCGAACTTTTCTTTTACTTGTGTTCTAAGATCTAGTTTCTTGACAAAGTTTACTGACCTCTTTAGACTCCCTGATATCAATAAAAAGAAATACTATTTTTGTTTAATAATATTAATGTTCACATGAATTTGTTTTATACTTTAAATAGTTAGTGAAATTAAATCTTACCAGGCGGATAAGTGTGATCATCATGTTTCCTTTTCTGAGAATGCCTGTGATCATGATTCTGATCTACATCTGAAAAAATAAATGTATAAGTACATTCGTTTTCTATAAATATGTGGAATACCCATTTTAAATGAATGATAGAAAGGTGATCAATCATGTTGGACGGAAGCTAGCTTTTGTTCGCTACGTCTTACATATTCCGTTTTCCCGTTCCCGTAGGAATTTATTCGCTCTTATTGATCTCACTGGTTTTATAGGCCAAATTTTTTGGGAGAGGAATATAGCCTTTTTTTACATTTTTGGTATATATGATACTAGCTGACCCACGCAACTTCGTCTGCGTCACATTTTCCATTATTGCTCCGCTCCTATTTGTCTTAGCGTGATGATATATAATGAAAAAGTACTGGTGTCTTATACGAATATGTGGATCTATATAATAATATTATGTAGACTGAGTATGTATGTAGATATTTTCAAGCTTGATGATTTTGCCACGCTAAATAAAAAAAGATATTTTAAAGCACTTCTGCGTACACGACATTTTTAGTTAAATTGTCTTGTAGTAGAAGGACATACTGGTTTTCTCCGCAACCTGATCTTGATAACGCCACATATAGTTGTCCGTGTGTAAAACAGTCTTGACGTAAATCAATTCCTACGTGCTTAAATGTTTGTCCCTGTGCTTTATTAATTGTAACGGCAAATGATACCTTAACGGGAAATTGAATTCTCTTAAAGCTAAATGGCAAATCATTGGGAATCATAGGAATGCGAGGTATTAGTACCGTTTGACCAACTGCTGGACCAGTTAAAACTATAGCGACGATCACATTGTTGCGAAGAAATTTAACTTGGAGACGGGTCCCGTTACATAAATTTGGTAGTTTAAGATTCCTCAACAAAATTATTGGAGTTCCAATTTTTAATTTTAGGGAATGTGGCGGAAGGCCACTTGGATTTAGAGAATTAAGAAATTCTAGCGGGTAATGAACGACGTCTTCTTGATCCATTACATTATCAATAGATATGTAATTAATGCTGTCTCCTGGGAGTTTACTTAAAATCAAATCATTAATTTCATCGACACTACTGTTTCTAGCCGCCAGTATAGCCCTCTGGCACATCCACTCATAATCTTTATTTTCTAATAAAAACAACATCCGGGTAGACTTTGGAAATCAGGTCTTCAATACTTGTCACTTTACTACCCAAATCGTCATCAATTACTATTTTGGATTCAAAATGAGGTACTTTTCCGTCTCCTATTGAAATTAACTTTGAAGGGAAATTTGAACTGCCTCCACCCAAATGTGCTCTCATGTTTGTAAATAGTTTTAGGGTGTGAACGAATTTCCATAACGGAGAAGTTTTTAAGCAAGACTTCACAATATCAGCTCTAGTTCCCCTTACTATCACTGGTAACGTTTGTCGAAAGTCACCAGCAAACATGACTGTAATACCACCCATGATTTTGTCACAGTTTCTAATATCTCTAAGAGTCCTATCTAAAGCCTCTACATGAGCTCTATGAATCATGGACTGAATCTTGCAAAACTTTTCCCAAAGGGCCGTTTTTACGGATAGGTCACACGCTATCTTTCTCCAAAGAAACAGTAAGAGGCAGTTTAAAAGTTGAGTGAGCAGTGCGTCCACCTGCTAATAGAGTCGCAGCGATACCGGACGATGCAACGGCCAAAGCTAATTTACCCTGAGACCTTACTTTTGCTAATATCAAATTAGTAACGAACGTCTTGCCGGTTCCACCTGGAGCATCCAAAAAGAATATCTTTCCTTAGTTAAAACTAACACTGTTTAAAACACAATTGTACGCTGTAAGCTGGTCATTTACTAATTTAGGTTGATTTTCAGAAATATATTCATTTAATGTATTTAAATCATATGGTTTCCGCAAAGCTGCTTCCAACGGATCCATATTATTATTTGTTTGATTATTTCTATTCGATGCTGGAAGTCAAAAATCAGTTAAAGATTTATCACACATCTCATGAATCTTATCTTCAATCATTATAAGTCCTTCATTGTATATATCATCATTATATTCTAATGTAACTTCCTGATTGTCATTACGAATTCTGTTTAATATATCGTCACACAAATCATTACGAAATTTGCTCCATAGCTCGAAGGGGTCAGATGGCTGACAAAATATGAGTATGATAGTAAATAATTCTCTTAACTTTATGGCTGACTCTGATATAACTGCATCTGACAAAGTATTCTCCCAATGTTGATCTCCTTCCAGTAAACCTAATCTCTTGCAAGCTCCTTGATAAGTCTGTGAAATAATACCATTCACGGTCCTAAGATCTTCAAATGACGTTGGACCGCGAACATGTTGTAGTAAAATTCTCAAATAATAGCATTCAGTTTGAGTCGGATGGACATTGTACACACGACCTAAAGCTGTATCTTTTTTCACACCTGGGAATCCATCAACTTCTTGCCCACGTTTCCTCCTGGAAAATGTATTTCTTTCCCATGTGTAATATTGAGGTACTTCGCGATACAAAAGTGTTTTTGCAAATTCATCTCTTCTACACAGATCGAAAAATGCTGTAAGCGTTGTCGAAGGAGGATTGTTAACCCGATGTTGAAGATTTTCACTACTAAAATAAATTCTTTGTCCGTTTTCCAAATGAACTGCCAAATGAACTACAGTTGGGAAACGTTCATGAATAGAAAATTGAAAAAGTCTCCAAAGAGCTTCTGAAGTACTAATATAGCGACCATTTAGGTATTTTTCAACTTCATCATTAATATTCTGCAAAGAAAATGTAGCTTGATCAGAACCTTTATGAATGTATTTACATACTAGCTGACCCGTGCCCACTTCGTTGGGCGGTAAACATTTTAACTTGTGATGAAATTATGAGTGTGGTTCGGTTAGTACTGACTGCTATGATTTATTTCCTGACGGCCAAAAGGAGGGTTTTGTTTTTATTGCATAATACTATGTATGTAGCTAGGCTAGCGAGCCGTTGCGAGCGCTCAGCGTTAGACTCCCTGTCCCTTCGCTGTGCACGTTCAGCGCTAGATTCCCGAGCACGGACCTGCGATGTTCTCCAGCTTTGGTTTGCAAGCCGCTGTGAACGCTCGGAGCTAGATTTCCCAGCGCGTGCTTGCGAAATATTTTCTCTATTCCTCGAGAGGCTCTTCCGTGTGGCGTACTCGAGCTGCTCTTGTCTCATGTCTGGGATGTTGTGATATCCTTTTAGGCATGATAAACAATCGCTGAAACTGTCCGATATCCCAAAAACAGAAATATCACAGCTTCGAACTCGAAGAATGAGAACGAAGTAATTGTGTATTGAGAAACCGAGCAACCAAAACAATTTTAAAGACCAACAACATTCAACCAACTACGTACAACTCACCTACCAAACGACAAAAGTTAAATAATAACTGGAGAGGGTCATTAATCCGCGGAAAATCTTAACACCACGATTCAGAAAAATGACGTAATTGCACAACGCCGTCTAGTGCGGTTCGTGAATGGACGGCGAGGGCGGCGTTTTGCGATTTAGTAATTTTATATTATCTTCGAAACTATTCAACCAATTGACATACTGTTTTGGGCAAATCGTATCTCTATGATGTTCTTGTGATCATTATAACATTTTTTTCGATAAGGATTAATATTTGGTTGTTTAAAAAATCGTCCAAAGATAAGTACGTCGAAAAATACTTTTTTTAACACATAAAAGCTACTATATCTGCTAAAATATAAAAGATAGAAATATGGTGCCGCGGACTTTTTTGTAGAACTATTATAGGCGGACCAGGTTGCCATACATTGTTTTCAATTATATACAACTGTTAAGGCAGCGCACGCAAATAACTCTGTTGTAAGAGCTATTTTTTTCCGCCTGGATAGACAAAAATTGAGATAGTTCGACTAATATGCATGATATCTTTATAATTTATAGCCTATAGCACTCACCGATAATGTAGCTTTCTACCAGTCAAACAATTTTTCAAATCGGACCAGTAGTTCCTGAGATTACCCCCTACATACAAACTTACAAACTTACAAACAATTTTACCTCTTTATAATATTAGTATAGATATACTTAATTGCTTTGACCGACTGGCAAAATTCTACGTTTATGTGTGCATTGAAACTTCGTGAAAGGACTGGATTATAAGGAACAACCCACCTATTATCCACGTTCATGTCTGTTCCTTTGACACGAACAACTCCTGTGTTTCCACCATTATCTGGAGATCTGCGTCTGTAGGTTGGGTAACCGTCACCACCGGTTTGTGTTTCAGAAATAAAAGATCTAGGGTACTTTTTAGAACAATTTTCTTCTTTCATACACGGTGACGCAGGATTATGAAATCCGCAAGGACCATGTATCATGTTTTTATGACGATATTATGAAGTATGGGATCTTGTTGTTTGTCAGGTATTTCAGCCGATATTATTTTGTCTATAGAATCCAGCTGTACTTTGTTTGCTAGCCATAATAAAATGTGGGCATGAGGTAAACCTCTTTTTTGCCATTCTACGCTGTAAACAAAGGCGTTAGTTGGTCCAAAGATATGTTTCTTTGTCAATAGTTCTACCATTTTCTTAAGTTTTAAATGAAATACTCTGGAAACCAAGTCATGTCTGTCGTAAGATTTTTGATCGGGTAATAATTCAATTTTTATTTCTGTCCATTCGGGATTGCAGGTGAATGTAATGAAGAGATCTGGTCTTCCAAACTTTCTGACGTATGTCATGGCATCTTGACTTTTTTCATTCATATATCTCGGTGATCCTGTAAATGACGATGGCAATATAACACGCTGGCCAATATTAGAGGCGTCTATATTACCATCATTAGTCACGGCATCTCTTAAATGAATGTATTCTTCAGCCCTCAATTTTTTTTTATTTCTTTTGATAAAATCAAGCCTCTCAGATATCATTTTTGCCGCCATATCAACACAATATTGGTTGAATAATCCTTTGAAATAATGTAAGCTGTTAAAATCATCAATTCTCACCATGAGTCTAAAGGCGTAAAACTGCATACATGATACAGTTTTAGATCTGGCAGCAACATCCTGTTGTAGAATGTTTATGCAATATCCGTCATTACCATACGGAAACAGTAAAGGATATTGAAGTGGGGATCATAAGATCTGTGAAGCTCAGAAACTCGTTGAAGTTGGCCATCTCTCGCATTCAACACAATATCTCGGGGACCTTTATCCTCGTCTATCAAAAGGACAGCCACTTCGTCTACTACTGGCGCATTATACCGACCTCGATGATCGTTGGGAGGTTTTACATCAGCATGGATAATAAGTTTTAAATCACTCATTGGTCTATTTTCGAGATTGTATTTAAAACTTTGAATATACGTATTATGATCGTGAAGATATTTTTGTAGAGCATCGATAAGATCTATTTGCAAGGACGGGTTTAAATTGGAACGCAAGGATACCTGAATTGCATGAGAAACAAAATATATTTGCAAAAACTCTGGTCGTGCACCTTCAGCTGGAAGCAAATTACCAATTAAATGATAAACTTGCCCCTGCACTTTAAAAGTGGGCATAAAATTCCCCTCTCTAATTTCTTTGGCACCAAATGAAGTCATCTGTAAAAGTGTATTATATTGTCTTGAATGATTTAAGAAATGTTTTGAGGATGGATGTGAGCCTGATATCAGTTCTTTTAAAACTGATGTTGGTTCGGGAATTTTAGGTATATTTACTTTGCCACCACTACAACATAGCCCAGGAGTTTCAGCTTTCCATTTCTTTGCTTGGCATTTGTTGCATATTTTATCCATTCTACCAATATCAACATCATTTAGTACAGAATAGTCAAGGTTACAGTCATAAGCAAAGGCAGAATTCAATAAATTGTATTGCCTGCGAGTTCTATTCATTGCTGATCGTGCATTTTGCTGAGCTAATCGGTGGGAACGTTCAGCGCTTGACTCCCGTTCGCGGTTTGCCAAAGTTCGAAAATTCTGTGATTCCGAACGCTGAGAACGTTCAGCACTTGATTCCCGTTCGCGGTTTGCCAAAGTTCGAGAATTTTGAGAGGCCAAACGGTGATACCGATCAGCTCTTGATTCCCGTTCACGGTTTGCTAAAGTTCGGACATTCTGTGAGGCCAGACGATCAGAACGTTCAGCGCTTGATTCCCGTTCGCGGTTCGCTAAAGTTCTCGAATTCTGTGAAGCCAGACGGTCAGAACGCTCAGCGCTTGATTCCCGTTCACGGTTTGCTAAAGTTCGGGAATTCTGCGTGGCTAAACGATGACTACGTTCAGCACTTGATTCCCGTTCACGGTTCGCTAAGGATCGGGAATTTTGTGAAGCCAAACGGTGGCAACGTTCAGCGCTAGATTCCCGTTGCCTTTTTGCCGAAGTTTGATAATTTTGTGAAGCCAAACGCTGCGACCGCTCAACGCTTGATTCCCTAGCACAGTTTTGTTCATTGATTACTCGTTGATTAGCCAACCTATGCATGTTTTCATCTTCTGTTTCATTGCTGCGCAAAAGCCGCAGCCACTTTGCTGTAGCAGATTGCCGAGAAAGCTGAGTTCTTTTTCTAGGCATTTTAGAGAAAAAAAAACAATCATAAAAAATTAGTGAAACAATTCCCAATAGAAAATGACTACAAAATCAAATTCTAAGTATAGACAAACTTTTCTTAATCAAGAAATAATAAAAAGAAATCAGAAATGACTACAAAATCCAATAATATGTACTAGCCCTTGTTACACAAGGCATCCATGTTGTCAGAACGCTATCGTAATTGATTAATTATTAAGTCTAGCTGCTTGTTCTGACTAAAAAGTAATTATTATCGCATTTTATGTTTACTGGGCAATAGATTTCAGCCAAAACATAAACAAAACAAACGAAATTTACGTTATGATTAGAATTTTTGTTCCGTGGGTCGGAAGGTAAACAATGGAAAATGGCGGGAAATGGCTAATGTTTGGTGGTAGATTTTTTTTTTTTTATATATGTTTTTGTACGGTGGAGTATGTTCTTTGTTATTTATCGTTTTTAGATATAACCCAGCTACCCATACAAGTCATAAAATATATATGTTATCGATTTACTTTTTAAATTATTCCTGTTCAAAGTTCACATAATGTGTTTTTTTCACCAATATTCAATGTTTACAAATTAGTTAAAAAATATAGAAACTAACCGTTATCATACACTTAACGTAACTATAAGGAGCCGTTTCTCAGCTATACAAATAACAATACACTTGAGTGGTAGCTGTAATAGGAGGCCACTAAAAAATGTTTACGTAAACATAAACATCTGGCGTGCAGCTGCCCGCGCTTTGATATTTGGCGCCTGTGCGCTCGACGTCATCACGTGACTCATGCTCGCCGGTGGCCAAGCGGTTAAATAAAGCACAACTGTTCCGAAGGGAGCCGCGCGGCATGGTACCTCGCAGAGCTATCGGCGGGCGTCAGGCGCTCCCCCCTCACGCTCCGCCCGCGCACCGAGTATAATATTTTGTTGCGAAGTTATTTTAAAACTATGATATCTCTCAAGATATTCATTGGAATTAAATAATGTCAATGGCAATTTTGTTCAAAATTAAATACTTATCATGATTAACGTATTTATTTGGATAAGGATTAATACCATGTTAATAAAAACTTCCTCGCAAATAATGGATTACTTTAGAACAAATTTGATTTCCATAATAAGGGTTATAGTGAGTTAATCTTAAGGGATAGACATATGCTGTTGAGGACTTTTTTTTTGAATTTTTAAAGAGGGATAATTTCGTAATACTTTGTTTTTGCGTAACTTAAACCGTTTACGCAGCGCACGCAACGGAAGATTTTTTTCCCGCTTGCAACATTTCTTATTGCTGCTCCGCTCCTATTGGTCATAGCGTGATGATATATAGCCTATAGCCTTCCTCGATAAATGGGCTATCTAACACTGAAATAATTTTTCAAATCGGACCAGTAGTTCCTGAGATTAGCGCGTTCAACCAAACAAACAAACAAACAAACTCTTCTCCTTTATAATATTAGTATAGAAGTATAGACTATGTCATTTTCCAAGTAAATGATAGAAATGGGAATAATTCCCAGCATTTTTAATTAATTTATGTAATGTAATTAGGTTTCCGTAGCCAAATGGCAAAAACGGAACCCTTATAGATTCGTCATGTCTGTCTGTCCGTCCGTATGTCACAGCCACTTTTCTCAGAAAGAATATGAACTAAGCTATTGAAATTTGGTAAGTAGATGTATTCCGTGAACCGCATAAAGATTTTCACACATAAATAGAAAAAAAAAAACAATACATTTTATTTATTTTGTGTTATTCTTAGCGGAGGAGGACCGACCATGATTTTAACCGTTTAACTTTTAAAAAAACCGGCCAAGTGCGAGTCGGACTCGCGCACCGTGGGTCCCGTACAAACCTGTAGGTATTATATTATAAGCAGAAGTTACGATTTGCGATTTATGACGTAGGTATTTAAAAAAACTCCTTACTAGATCTCGTTCAAACCAATTTTCGGTGGTAGTTTACATGGTAATACACATCATATATTTTTTTAAGTTTTATCATTCTCTTATTTTAGAAGTTACGGGGGGGGGGGACACAAACGTTTTACCACTTTGGAAGAATCTCTCGTGCAAACTATTCAGTTAAATGATATTACAAACCTCAATATCATTTTTGAAGACTTATCCATAGATACCCCACACGTATGGGATTGATGAAAAAAAATATTTGAGTTTCAGTTCTAAGTTTAGGGACCCCCCAAATTTAATGTCTAGAAAAGTTGCACGTATGAAAACCAAATTAATATACAAATTATTTGCTTATTTTTACAAGCTTTTCACTTCAGGAATTTTGTTTTCGTATCCGGAATTATGATTTTAAGATAAACAGTAAATTAACGATTGCTAGGTCTACGTCGGATACGTACAGATTGAAGTGTGGAGTAAGGCAAGGAGGCTTAACCTCGCCTCGTCTCTTCAATTTGTACGTGAACGGACTCATTGAGAGGCTCAGCAACACCAGTGTCGGATGTTCTGTTGACGGGACATACGTCAACAACATTAGCTACGCGGACGATGTGGTGTTGCTGGGCCCCTCCATAAGCGCTGTTCGAAAGCTGCTTGCTATATGTGAGGAGTATGCCGCGGCTCATGGGCTCAGGTATAATGTAAAAAAGAGCGAGCTCTTGGTTTTCCAATCACCTGGCCATAAGGTCACGCACGTACCACCCGTCTATTTAGATGGTGTTTCGCTACCCAGAGTTTCTCGTTTCAAGTACCTGGGCCACTGGGTCTCGGATGACCTCTCTGACCACGAGGATATTGAGAGGGAGCGCCGGGCGTTGGCTGTCCGATGTAATATGTTGGCTCGTAGATTTGCGCGCTGTTCCAGGGCTGTAAAATTAACCCTGTTCCGGGCGTTTTGCCAATCTTTTTACACGTGCAGTCTATGGGTCAATTATACTCAGAAGACTATCAACGCCCTACGTGTTCAGTATAACAACGCTTTTAGGATGCTGATGCGGCTGCCTCGGCACTGTAGTGCATCTGGCATGTTTGCCGAAGCGTGTGTCGATGGCTTTCATGCAATCCGCCGAAAGAGAGCTGCATCCCTGCTAAGTCGTGTCCGTGGGAGTGGCAACAGCATTCTGAGCGTTGTGGCTAGCCGGACTGACTGCCCAATACTATGGCATTGTGTGCAGTTACACGTCAAGTCTGGGTTTTAGTTTATTGTATTTGTATTATATTATTATTTCATTCAGTTTTCATTTTAAATTTATGAATCTTAATTTTAATTTATTCTTTATTTATTTATGAATTTGAGTTGATATTTATGATTTTCATTGTATTTGTTTTCATTTTATTGTGTAATGTGTACTATGATCCTTTGTTGGTCGAATTAAACGTTATTTATTTATTTATTTTTTTAATATTTCCGTTCATTATAGTCATGATGGACGTTTCGTTCTCTTCATTTGTACGAGTCACATACGTATGAGCCTTTAGGTACATAAAAACATCACGAAAATGATATTAAACTCATAAATAGCTAATCATAACGTAGGTACTGTATATGTATTTCATAGTTCCGTTGTGAAAATATTTATTTTTGTGTTCCGTCTCACGCAAATGCAACTGTCAAGGCAGATGACAGACGTACCGGTAGGGATGGCGATTATTCCTAAACAAGATCGATTTTTAAATCTATCCAAATCGCAGGAAATAATCGATTCAGCAATAAATTGACTTCTGATAGATCAATTTCCAATCGAGATAAATTCGTTGGTTACCCTCAAAGTACTGAATCCTAAAAAACAACAAAACAACTTTTTTTTCAACCTACCGTAGGTTGACAAAAAGTTGTTTTATTTCGATAATGTCACATCAACGCTGCGAGGCCATAAAAAGCACGTTATTCACGTTTTTTTTTCAATAAGCAGCTGTTCTTTTATTTTGTTTTTAACTAACTTTGTTGTTTTGTACCTACATGAGTGATCTGTGGTCATTTTAAGTTGCGAGTAGTTTAGACACAATTTTTAGGTTATCTCCGAATTTGTTTAATTACTATAAAACTCGGATACTTGTATGAAAATGAACACTTTTAATTAACAGTATATACATCGTAGTCTCTAATAAATAAAGATTTATTGTGTTTGAACTTAAAGACGGATTCCATACATCGTTGGTCATGATCCTTTGTACTACCTATCTAGCTTGATTGGAGGTGCCGCACAATTTTAATGAGTCAGTATCTTCAGTTTTTGGTACCCTGACTAACTTCTCAACGGTTTAACGGTGGTTTGAAACTTGTTAGTATTATTCAACTTGGTTAGAGAAATAAATGGTTTCATCAAGTTGCGATTATTACAAGCAAAGTTATAAGAGGGGTAAAAGATGCTCGAAACAAACCCCCTAATAGAAGAATAGATAGAATACACAGTTGAAATGTTCACAGATGAAGTAGGTAACATTGTGCAATCTAAATGCCTATTCACACTTCCTGTGCCACCAAGACCACACTGTGTCTAGTTTGGGGCCCATGGCCAAATCCTATGATTAACTTGTGTGAGCCAATAAATAAATAAAATAAAAATAAGATAAATTTCTGATGCTTCTAAAACAACAAATACTAAACAATTGAATAAAATAAATATTAAATATGGTGTGGCGTGTAAATAGCCTGCACCTTTGAGCGGGTTTTAGGACCTAAGTTTTATGTCTGGTTTGAGATCATTTATTCTCATAAGAATTACAATTCACTTACATGAGAATATAACTGGACATATCATAAAAAAGACTAAATGTTCGACGTATTACAAAAACTAGGCGTTAATTATAATGTTTAAAGGGTAGGTTACAAATAAATATGAACAAGTGTTAGTTCGATACACAAAATACATAAACAAGTTTCCGTACAATACAGATGTACTACAGTGACAGTTACTGGATGTGGCTCGACACTATTGTAGGGAAAGTGAGTTTTTTATTATAAAGCGTTTAAGTAATTTTTTAAATGTAGTTTTAGATTTAGATTCTATGATGTCTCTCGGTAATTTATTAAATAGCTTAGATCCTTCATACAGAATCGTTTTTCTTCCGTAGCTTGTTCGGGTTGGTTGTAGTTGTAAAAAGTTTTGTTCACGTCTGAGTTTCATTTTGTGTTTTTTATGTTTTTAGTGAAGGTTATGTTTGTGTGTATATTTTTATTTAGTATTTTCCGAATTAGTATGCATGTATTATACATGTATATTTGTTTTATGTTCATTACTTTAATTTCTTCGTAAAGAGTTTCTGTTGGAGTCAGGTAGTCATAATAAAATAACGTTTTTAGTAATTTATTTTGAGCAGTTTGTATTAAGTTAATATGTGTTTTAGCTGCGGTACCCCATATTTCAACTAGGTAGTCAATATGTGGCTTAACAAGGGAGAAGTAGTTCGTGAAACGAACTTGACGTGGTAAGCAGCGAACGATACCTCTTAGGGTACCCGTGAGTGACTGTAATTTTGTTTTTATTTTTTGAATATGTGGAAGCCAGGTCAGCTTACCATCTAAAATCAACCCTAAATATTTCTCCTGATCTACTTTGTTTATGATTTGGTTATTTATTTTTAGTGGTGTATAATTGATTTTGTTTTTATTTTCTGAATATATGGAAGCCAGGTCAGCTTACCATCTAAAATCAACCCTAAATATTTCTCCTGATCTACTTTGTTTATGATTTGGTTATTTATTTTTAGTGGTGTATAATTGATTTTTTTATTATTTTTTGCTGTGAAAATCATAATAGTTTGTTTTAGCAGTATTAATAGTGAGTAGATTTGGTTGAAACCATAAGTTCAGTAAGTCCAAATCGCTCTGTGCTTGCTTAACAATAGAATCGATTGAGTGGCCAAAGTAAAACCAACATGTGTCATCTGCATATAATGTGAAATCACCTTTTAAACCAATTTTGTGGACACTATTTATATACAAGAGAAATAATAAGGGAGCCAGATTTGAGCCTTGGGGCACACCGTATGTTATAATTCTGGGATTACTCTGAGTGTCACCAATTTTAACTACTTGGTATCGATTTGACAGGAAAGATCTAAAAATGTCAAGGGCAGGGCCTGTTATCCCGATTTCAATAAGTTTTTTTTAACAATAACTCATGACTGACCGTGTCAAATGCCTTCTTTAGATCGATGAAGACACCCAAGGCCACTTTCTTTTTATCAATGTTTAGTTTTATAGTTGTCACAAGGTCTATTTGTAGCTGAGAGTGTATTTGATTTCGGTCTAAAACCGTATTGCTTTTCATAAATTAAATTTAAAGTAATTAGGTATTTTTCAAGGCGATCGTATAAGACCCTCTCAAAGATTTTTGAAAGCACGGGAAGAACCGAAACAGGACGATAGTTGCCCGGGTCTGATTTAGTTCCGGATTTATAAATTGGCGTAACTTTTGCAACTTTAAGACCTTGGAAATGTACCCGATTTCATACACTTGTTTATGCAATTTGTGAGTTCGTCAAGAATTAGGTTTGCAACACATTTCAATGATTTTGTGGTGATACCATCCAAACCTGAACTAGTGTTATTATTTAAATTATTAATAATTTTTAGGATTTCGTCAGTTGTGGTTGGTTCTAAATCACTAAGAGAAGACGAGCTAGATCCAGAAGAACTTGCCAAGGCACTACCTGATGGGTGATATTTTATGGGAATTTGATTTGCCAGTATCGAACCAACACTTGCAAAGAAAACATTGAAACATTCGCAGATGTCCTTTAAGTCAGTAACAGTGCCCTTTTGTGATTGAAGTTAAAGAAGGCCACCGCACAAGAGCCCCGTAAGTTATCAAGGGCCGACTTACTGCGCTGTACAACCATAGTATTATTTTGGGAGATAGGCCCCACCTCTTCCCTATCATTTTCCTGCATTGCCAGAAGGTAATGCAACCCCTGTTTAGTTTGTAGTCTAGATGCGAGCTCCAGTTTAATTTACAATCTAGTATGACGCCTAGATACTTTACCTCGTTAGACAACTGGAGTTCTGTATTAAAGAGCTTAGGTAGCCGGTAGTGGCCTAGTGCTCGCTTTAGAGTCAACATGACTAATTCAGTCTTAGTGGGATTAACTGACAGATCATATTCTTCACACCATCGCTCCACGATGCATAGTGCTTGTTGAGTGAGGTTGCAGATCGTTCCAGTCACCTTCCCTGGCACGAGGATTGCAAGGTCATCTGCATACCCTATTGTGTAGTAACGATGTGCGTTAAGTTTGGTGATAAGGTCATTAATCACCAAATTCCACAGAAGAGGGGAGATCACTCCTCAGCCTCTGACTATCAAGGCCAACTGCTGCTTCCTCAAGGCGAACTACTCGTTTGCTTAACCATCAGAATCATCTTATGCATGAAAGCGTCTTTTGTATGGCTACACGAATCTTTAATAATATTCCGGGGCCTATCAGAATAATTACGGAAATGAAAAAAAATAAAAAGAGTCTCCATGATCTGTTAGTAGATAAGTGTTACTACTCTATAAAAGACTTCTTATTGGACAAATCACTGCTCCAATATAATCCCCCTCAGTCATGATGTGTTTCAGTGACCTGTTTGATCCGTACCTATACCGACCTTTCGTTTTGTTTGGTTTTTTTTAGTGTTTTTTTTTTGTGAAATATTAATAATTTGTTAAATAATTTACCTATATTCCCACATGACTATTGTATGCCCAAAGGGCGGGACATAGCTGATCTATTCTATTATTTTAAGACCTGTATTATGTACAAACCTATGATCCACAATAAATAATATATTGAATTGAATTAACATATTAGTAATCCAGTCAGTTAGTACCTGTTCTACACCGTGTTTGGAGAGGGCGGCTCTAATGCTGGAAAAGTTTGTCTTGAAGGCATGTCTATGTAAGTGCCCAGGCAGGAACCTTTCTGGTGAATCGCTTCCTCAATCTGGCTGACCACCAGATGAAGAGCTGACTCTGTCGACTTATCCGAGCTATATGCGTGTTGGTTACCATGCAGTGGCATTGCTTTCAAGGCACCATCTCGTAGTTCCCTTTCACACAGTCTTTCCATTGTCTTCAGTAAGAACGAGGTCAGACTTATAGGTCGATAGGATTTGGCGCTTGTGTAGTCACTTTTGCCTGGCTTCGGAATGAATATGACTTTCACTTCCCTCCATCCCTTAGGAACGTATCTGAAGGCCAGACACGCTCGCATTAAGGGCACCAGTCTTGTAGCAACAGCGGTACCTCCCCACTGTAGTAAGGCTGGAAACACACCATCAGGACCTGGAGGCCTACCATGACCTAATTAAGATTCAAAAGCAAGGCATTTCAGTTATGGTCCCTAAACTGCCTCGTTTCATATTGGTACCATGACGTCCAAAGCACTCTGCAGAGTTTAGATCGTTGTAAGTGAATGACAGATCGCAATTTGCGGCTGAACCGCGTTTTTGGTGAAAAAGAGACGACGCTATTAATTTCAGATAAGTTTATTTCGCTCATACTTTACTGTTAGACACGTTCAGAAGCAAGAAACAATTATTTTTTCTCAACTGAGGATCATTACTTTAATGTCTCTAAACACTAAACAGTCGTTTTAAAGAATTTAAGTTAATGTTTAAAAAAAGTCTTTGTTTAACAAAGATATTTATTTATCTTTTGCTATTTATTTACGAAAAAACATGATTTATTTCGACGTAATGAAACGATGTTTTATATTTTTCGTTTTGGAACGTACCACAGTAAAAAGTTGGTTGAATTTGATTTATACGTCAGTGGTTGAATTGTCACTGTCAGTGTCAGTTTGACTAGATCAGTGTTACCAACTACGTGGATTTTCCACAAAAAGTGATGGTTTCAATCTCCTCTTTAGTGGTGAAATTGTTCTCTACAAGTGGTTGGTGGATTTTTCTAGCGGTTCATTAATATTTATTTATTTATTTAATATTCTGTTAACTGTTTACACTTTAAATTACTTAGTGAACATATTAAAAAGAATTTGCATTCTGCAATTAAATTGCCAGATTTAAAAAAGAGTAGACTTAAATTTAGTGGGAAAACTTGTGTTAGAGAATTTATTACTGAAGTTGAAGAAAATTTCTTATATAAAAATTTTGATGACATTTTATTGGTTGATTCATTTACAGACTTGCTCAGTGATATTGCTCTTAAATGGTTTCGCACTGTTCGTATTCGTCTTTCATCATGGCACGAGCTTAAGCTTGCTTTACTTAAACGTTTTGACAGGCCGGACTTTGACAATTTTTTGGAAAGTGATCTTCGTACGAGGAAACAGAAAAGTTCTGAGTCTCTTCCTGACTTTATTACAGAAATTATGGACATGGCTAAACGTCTTTCTTTTCCATTGTTTGATACAGTTTTGGTTAGTATAATTAAACATAACATGTTACCTATTTACACACCTTTTATTTTTGGTAAGCATATTGCTTCTGTTCTGTGGAACAATTTCTTGATCTTGCTAAAGAACTTGAAGTTATTGTCAACAGAAAACCTAGCTAGGACCTCAAAACTGATAAATGCACAGTCAAGTCTAATGCAGTTTCAACAGATTTAATTTGTTTAAAGTGTAAAAAATCTGGACATCATTTCAAAAAGTGTACATCTATACCTGGCGTTATTTGTTTCAAATGTCAAGAGGTTGGAGTCACATTTAGTTTCCATAGCACATTTCAGACCTTACATTGAAGGAATGAAGTTTACAGTTATAATTACACTGATCATGCTAGTTTAAAGTGGCTTTTAGGTCTTAGTAATCCTAGTGGACGTTTAGCACGTTGGGCTGTTAGAATTACTCAGTTTAAAATTGTTATAGTTCATAAAAAAGGATCTTTACATTTAGTCCCAGATGCTTTATCCCGTATAGAAGTCGGCGCTATAGGAATCTCTCATAATAATTTAATTTTGCCTGATGATGATATTTATGATCCATGGTATAAACTCAGACCAAAAAAAAAAGAAAGACGGCGCACCGCGAACAAACAAGTGGAGCCACCTAACAGTCACAAAACTAAGCCGATGCAAGTAAACACACAGGCTCACGCACACACCTGCACTAAAACTAAGCTAATCGCTCTTAGTACGTCACGAGTCGTCGTCTAGTGAACATACTATAAAAAAAATAGAATTATGCCTTCCTGTGTAGTGAAATTTTGTAAAAATACCAGCATTTCACAGAAAAAGTCTGTCAGGTGGTCAGTAAGTACTTCAAATAACATCGTTTCTTAAGTATTATACTATGAATTTTAGGTTACTTGGAACTAAAAACCTCAACGAACTAAAGCAGTGACATTGAGTGTGAGGGTTGCCATTATATGATTTAAAATTTCCCCATTCGATTAATCAATATAAAATACTAGCTTCTTCCCGCGACTTCGTCTGCGTAGACATTAGAACTGCCGCGCAACTTTTTTGCCTCATTGTCTCATCCTTGGAACTGCAACTTCATGATTCAGGTATACAGATATTGTGAGTCTTTGCGGTGCGCTGAAAGTAATATTTCAGCCTCTAAATTACATTGACATGTTTGTGATCTCCTGGTAGGTACTTGTGAATCTTAAGCGCTCACGATTCCTGTCGAAAAAATACTTTGAAATGTTTCTGGTCTCCCGGTACTTTAGAATCCTATCCGCTCACAATTCTAGCCCCAGAAATATTGCGACATGTTACTGGTCTCCTGGTAATTGTTAATCTTTAGCGCTTATAATTCCAGGCCGGAAAAAACTTCGGCATGTCCCTGTTCTCCTGTTACTTTTGAATCCTAACTGCTCACAATTCCAGCCCCGAAAAAAACTTGGACATGTGTCTGCTTTCTTGGTACTTGTAATTCTATAGCGTTCATTCCAGCCCAGAAAAACTTCGACACGTTTCTGTCATATTTTTAGCCTCAAAATTACTTAACATGTTTCTGTTT
This sequence comes from Ceramica pisi, assembly GCA_963859965.1. Taxonomy (NCBI): domain Eukaryota; kingdom Metazoa; phylum Arthropoda; class Insecta; order Lepidoptera; family Noctuidae; genus Ceramica; species Ceramica pisi. Next base: position 13,213,721 of record OY982554.1, read on the forward strand.
TCCTGGTACTTGTGAATCTTTAGCGCTCATATTTGCAGCCTCAAAATTACTTCAACATGTTTTGGTTCTTCTGGTACTTATTAATTCCAACCGCTCACAATTTCAGCCCCAAAAATACTTGACGTGTTTCTGTTCTTCTGGTACCTACTTTTGTATCTTAACCGCTTTACATTCCGGCGCCGGCAATACTTCAACATGTTTCTGATCTCCTGGTAATTTTGATTTTTTCAGCGCTCTTAATACCGGCCCCGAAAATACCTCGACATGTTTCTGCTCTCCGGGTACCTACTTGTGAACAGTTTCCAGCCCTGAAAAAACTTGGGCATGTTTCTGGTCTCCTGTTACTTGTGAATCTATAGCGCTCATAATTCCAGTCCCACAAAACTTCGATATGTTCCTGCTCTCCTGGTATTTGTGAATCTGTAGCGCTCGTAATTATGGCCACGGAATACCTCGACATGTTTCAGCTCTCGTAGTACTTGAAAATATATAGCGTTCACGATTTCCAGCCCCGAAAATAATTTGACATGTTCCTGCTCCCTGGTATTTGTGAATCTGTGTATAGCTCGTAATTATGCCCCCGGAATACCTCTACATGTTTCTACTCTCCTGGTATTTTTGAACTTAACCGCTCACAATTCCGGCCCTTAAAATAAAATCGACATGTTTCTGCTCCCCTGGTTATTTCCGGGAATTTATAGCGTTCACAATTTCCAGCCCAGAAAATACTTCGACATGTTTCTGCTCTCCTAGTACTTGTGAATACATAGCACTCATAATTTAAGCCCCAAAAAAGCGTCCGAGATGTGTCTGCTCTCCTGGTACTTGTGAATCTGTAGCGCTTGACATTCCTGCCTCGAAATACCTCGATATGTTTCTGCTCTCCTAGTACTTGTGAATCTGTAGCGCTCGGAATTCCATTCCCGAAAATACTTTAACACGTTTCTGCTCTCCTGCTACTTGAGAATCTTTAGAGTTCACAATTTCCAGCCCCGAAAATAGTTCGACATGTTTCTGCTCTCCACTCGTGAATTTTTAGAATTAATTAATTTAGCCCGAAAATAAACTTCGACATGTCTGTTCTCTTGGTATTTTTTAAACTTAACCGCTCACAATTCCGGCCCCGAAAATAAAATCGACATGTTTCTGCTCTCCTGGTACTTGATAATCTATAGTGTTCACAATTTCCAGCCCAGAAAATACTTAGACATATTTCTGCTCTCCTAGTATGTAAAAATATAGCGTTCACAATTCCAGCGCGGAAAATGCTTTGACATATTTCTGATCTTCTGGTACTTGTGAATCTAAAGCGCTCATAATTTAAGCCCCCATAAAACTTCCCAGATATTTCTGCTCTCCTGGTACTTGTGAATCTGTAGCGCTTGTAATTCCGGCCCCGGAATACCTCGACCTGTTTTTGTTCTCCTGGTACTTGTGAATCTGTAGAACTCGGAATTCCAGTCTCGAAAATACTTCGACACCTTTCTACTCTGCTAATAAAAAAAATGTTTTCCAAAAATAATTTGACACGTTGCTGGTCTCCAAGTACTTGTGAATCTTTTAGCACTCGTAATAAAACTCTAGCCCAGTAAAAAATTTCGACATGTTTCTGTACTCCTGGTACTTTTGAATCTGAAGTACCAAGGTAGCAGAAACTTTAGACTTCCACTTCTTCCTCTGTCGCCATTAGGTCATGTATGTTACCGGGATAAAAAGTAGCCTATGTGTTATTCCAGGATGTGACCTAAATATGTGCCAAACTTCATCCAAATCCCTTCAGCCGTTTTTGCGTGATTGACGGACAAACATCCAAACATACAAACTTTCACATTTATAATATTAGAATTATGATTTTTTACTTCCGAGTTATTTTCCTGTTTTGTTTTTTATGTATTTAGAGAAATTAGTAATAAAATTGTTGATTGTTATAAGGTTCACTTTGGTTTATATGGGATTTTAATAAGAAAAGACGTGTGTTCTACTGCAAGTGTATTTAGCGACTAAATTAGTTTAAAGAACTGTCTATTAAATAAATATACTTGACTCACACATAGATATAACTAATAACGTATACGCGTTGAACGTAATACGTCACAACATACCGCCCACCAAAAAGCCTATAGGTCTTTTAAGAAACAATTACCAAAATATATGAACTAAACAACGTTATATAAATCTTTAGGTGGGGGTGGATAATATTAATATCTACCATGCATGAAACAATTTAGTATCAACAAACTAATAAGCCTATTCTAAAAACAAATCAGTGTGAGTCGACAAATAATAAATACAAATATTAGGTTCCATTGATAGGCAATGGACATAACTTTGTAACAGTTCTTTTTGTTACGGAACTACCACTTTTGACACTATACACCCTCGTTAGACCGTCTGGACCAAGATGCTTATCGACGATTCGTCCAAATGACCATTTTCCAGGTGGCAAGTTATCAGTTTTTATCAAGACGACATCTCCGATCTTAAATTCGTCTTCTATTTTATGCCACTTGGGACGCTGTTGAAGTCTGGATAAATATTCATCCTGCCATCGCCGCCAGAAGTCTTGAACAATTTTCTGTGTATGTTGCTAGCGAGCTAAGCTGGACAGTCTTATGTCCTTCATATCAGGTGATGGTACAACAATAGGTACCTCTCCAATTAAGGTCCTGAGGTGTGAGTGGGTTCGTGTTGTCTGGATCAGTGTCGTTCATGGGACATAACGGACGGGAATTCAAGCAGGCTTCCACTTGACAGAGTATCGTCGTCATCTCTTCATATGTCAGGTGAGTTGTTATAATTCTTTTCAGGTGAAATTTTATAGATTTGACCCCGGCCTCCCATAATCCACCGAAAGAAGGGCTGTAAGCGGGAATAAAATGCCATTGAGTACCTTCTGTGGCTAGTGTTTCTGCAATTTCTCCAGTAAACTCTAAGCTTGCTTCTTTCCAGGCATCTCGCAGCTCTTTGTTGGCTCCCACGAAGTTACGTCCTTGATTACTCCACGGGTGACTACATTTGCCTCTCCTGGCAACAAAGCGTCTAAAAGCGCCGATAAACGCTTCTGAGCTAAGATCACTTACAAGCTCAATATGAATTGCCTTCGTGGACATACAGATGAAGATAGAAACGTAAGCCTTTGATGTCCTGTTTCCTCGGCCTTTAGATAGCAAAATCTGAAAGGGTCCCGCAAAGTCTACACCACTATTCAAAAATGGCCTTGAGGGAGTCAGTCTCTGATCGGGTAAATCTCCCATAATTTGAGCTCTAGTAGTAGCACTAAGTCTAGCGCAAATGAGGCATTTGTAAACATATTTCTTAGCCATTGATTTTGCCTTTAAAATCCAGTATTTTGAACGTAGATAACATAACATCAGTTGAATTCCTCCGTGAAGTGTCTTAAGGTGTGCGTCAGCTATAATCAGAGGCGTCAATGTATTTTTATTTCCGAGAATAATTGGATGTTTTTTTTCATCAGGTAAGTTTGCGTGTCTGAGGCGACCGCCCCCCCTAAGGACACGTCTGTTATCAAGATAAGGGTTGAGGAATCGCAGCGGACTTCTCCTTTTCACTTGTTTATTTTTCTTTAATCTTTCTATTTCTTCCGGGTATTCCTCTTCTTGAGCTCTTTTTATACAAATGGTCAGTGCTTCTTCTAATTCTTGCGTAGTAATTTCTTTATTTATGTTCACGTTGACTTTGCAGTTCAAGAACCTTTTGCAGTAACAAACAACCTTCAGTAATTCTGATAAGTTGTTGAAATTCTCAAATTGTGTAGTTATGGATTTTTCTTGGTTTTCCGTGCAGAGGTGAGTAATAAGTTTCTTTGTTTTAATTTCTATCTCTGTTGTCATTACTTCTGGTTTACTAATTTTTATTTCTTTTTCAGATAACCATCCTGGGCCTCTCCACCACAAGTCACATTTCTTTAGTTTGGACAGCAACATTCCTCGAGAAGCTAAGTCTGCGGGATTATCATTCGATTGTACATGATACCAAAGATTGTGACTTAGGTTTTCTACAATTTCGACGACGCGGTCGGCAGTAATCTAAAAGCTTTTCCAATTGGAATCTGTTTGATATAACTCTGATAATCGTCATCAAAATAGCGCATTGAATTACGCAATAAAAAACAACAAACGGCGCCGCACTTTATGAAGTTTGAGCTTGAATATTGCTATAATCGGCTATAGAACTCATATAAAAGATCATTGTCATTAGATTACTCGTCTTTTCATAAGCTAGTTCCCAAATTTTGGTGTAAATTGATCCAATAGTTTTGTCAGAAACAACATAAACAGCAACATAACTACATTCAGCAAGTTCTCTCATTTCAATAGGATATATTTATTTCTCGAGTACTAATAAGACTCTTGTTAGTGTTAGGCATTCGGTAGAGTTTCTCCGAACACAGTATGCAGTTGGAACGAAGTTCCTTATCGCGCGTTGTGAAAGGGGGCTGGACGGAAAAAAATCTCACGAAAAGTTGGCACGACACTTTTTGCTATAGTAAGCTACTGTAAGCCGTGCGGCGTGCGCATGTTTCTCTGTCTGTCTCTCTCTCTCTCTCTCTTATAGAAAGCATGCCAGTATTCAAATTTGTTAGTCTAGGTCAAGTCTAGGTCAAGGTCGAGGTAAAGGTCAAGGTCAAAGTCAAAAATTCATAGGATAATAGATACTAATGTGTTTTTGTTGAGTGTATACAGGTTTTTTGTACATAATAAATAAAAGGAACTTCGTTCCATTCGGGTGTCCCTTGACACCTCTCAACTTTTTTTTTTTTCGCTATTGTGCTCGGGAAGTTGTTGGAGTTGTGCCGATCACAATATGCGTTTGTTTGTTTGTTTGTTTGTTTGGTTTTTGGCGAAGGTGCCTAACCGTACTCAAATTGTCTTTTTTTTCTCTTTTTTTAATAGTCTTGCACATATAGGACAGCGACGGTTGCGTCTAGCTCGACTTGTAATATTTTCTTGGATTTAGCTAGCTAGTCAGTGGCGATGAAGCCTAACTGCACTCATGTTGGTTCTTTTTGTATTATAGGTCGGTTATTCTAGTGACTTAACTGTATTTTTTGTTATTTTGGACGTATGTTTTGTTAAGGTGAATGTTCCAACCGACCGTCCATACATTTTTGTCTCGGATTATACACTAAACACAGACACTCATTCTTTAAAATTAATCATTTTATCACTTCTGTACAGTGAAATGTGTACGCGTGTGACCTTTTTTGGCAATAACTTACATTATTTACTGAGAAAAACAATAGTGAAATCCCGGCAAAATTTGTCACTTCTTTAGTAGTGTGCGTGGCTTTTGACAACTATTGACATGCAAACCAAACGCGTTGTTTAGACTAGACTCACACTAGATGGCGTGCAGACGATCTTAAAATTCTGATAAATCAATATCTTAAATTCAATAATTGGTTATTCATTTCCTTTCCTTCCGTTCAAAAAAAAAAAAAAAATATAAAACTGATGACCTTAGACATCAATGTTTTGTTTTTTTTCTTACATAATAATAATATTGTTGTGTGGCAACATAAATACGAATAGTCGTAATTCGTAGGTAGGTTTTATGCAACGTTGCCGTTCTTACAACATTGCAATATGATGACGAAAAAAAAGCGTTGCCAAACATCATTCGCTTGTTTTCAGGAGGGCAATCGCGCTAATAAAATTCGGCTGGAACGCAACCGAACTGTAGCCATTTCACAACTTTTTTAAACATTCCGTATCGCGCTAAACGTTTGACAGAAACTTGGAACGCAACTGCATCACAACTGTAACGTTACCGCTGTCAAACAAAAAGGTGAAACAGTGCTACTTTTTCTTGACTTTTTCTCAATCGTTCGCGTTGTGTTGTTTGGATTTTGAATGAAAATATTTGTAAAATTGTGACAACGCAATTTTGGTTGAAGTTTAAACTTTAGCGCGATACCAAATTCCTTACAGGTGAATCGAAACTAGATCATAACCAAAACAGGAGGTCTACTCTCTTTCTCTGAAACGAAACTTCGCAAACGAACGAAATTTAAACGAAGTTTCGTTACTGTCGCTACTCTATTTTGTTTTCGGACAACCAGACGAACTTCGGATCCATAAACAATTTTCGTGAACGATTGGAATGAGCAATATTGTGTGGGTCTTTTATTATGTCATCTAAAGTAAGTTACGTTTTTAATTTAACTTAAAATCTACAAACTATTTTGCTTTATTTTTAAATTTTACAGTGGTTTAATTAATATTTCATGTAATATTCATGCAGAAAAGATAAATATACAGATTTTTTTTTAATTGCCTGCGAAATTCACCGATACATTATAAAAAACCCTTTCACGTTTATGGTTAACCAACTAAATTGAAGACTACTATTTCATGCCCACGATGGGTGGTAACTAATGACTACCAAAATTATCCGTGTATTCACACGCGTTCGCGCAATCTGAATAATAACATGTCAACTTGAGTTTTTTGTTTGAATTCTTTAAAAAGTTTTCTTAAGTTTGTTTCTCAAGTATTTTGTTAATTAATCATGTTTTCAAGTGCTTTTTTACATACTTCGCAATCGCGATACACATTCCGTCAGAAACTTTCAAGCCATACTGTGTCGCAGTCTGCATTTTGGGTCTTCACAAGTTTTGTTTTGGTTTTAAAAACTTTGTAAGTAACACACATAATATTATACCTACTACTAATAATTTATGTTTTCTTTATAAATATCGCCTTTTTAAGTAGTAATGTTTAAGTAAATGTGTATTACATTTACTTAAACATCTATTCAGTTTAAAATGGCTCCACATACGGGTTCGGCCACTTCTGATCAAATCGACACCCTTCTCGATTTCTTGGACAAGCAAGGATCGAGCTCGCGGGAGATTGAGGGGTGCCGAAGGAAATGCCAAGGCAAAGAGGCTGTGGGAAGAATTGTGCAAAACGCTCAATTCCATGGGCGGTTGTACTAAAACAATTCAGCAGTGGCAAAAGGTACCAACCAATGTTTTGTTAATAAATAAATGTTAATTGTGTTTTGTTAATTTAATACCTATTTGATCTGTGCCCACTTCGTTGGTATATATAATTATAGCCTATGTAAGTACCTATGACACACATACATAACATGGCTTTCTTTCTGGAGGATCTGGAAAAAGATGAGGATTGTGAACAGTGAAATGCTTTATTTATTGAAGAGAATGATAATAAAAAATTCCTTCAACGGGGGGGGAGCTGGACGACGTAATGTTGTCCTCGGCTTCTGACCCGGGTGGGGACGGTTTCGACGAGGGCGACCTGTTTGCCGGGCTGCGACTGGAGGTTGACGAGGAGGGTCTCGCCTGCGATGGCGTCCCTTTCGTCGGCCTGTAAAGTCGTGCAGGCTAACCTCCACCACAGCCAGACCGCGACGGCTCAACTACGCAAGTGGCTGGAGGTTCAACACACGGCCATGGCCCTGATCCAGGAGCCGTGGATTAGGGGTGGCCACATACGAGGACTGTCCAATCTCGGTGGTAAGCTCCTTGTTACTGCAGACCTTGATCACCCTAGGTCGTGCATATATGTCACAGGTAACCTTAAAGCACAGCTCTTAAGTGACTTCTGTTGCAGAGATGTCTCTGCAGCTAGGCTGTATATGCAGCGTGGAGCCACAGGGATGGCCGTCGTCTTCGCCTCGGTTTATATGCCTGAAGCGGAGGCACCACCAGGTCCACACGACCTTGACCGCCTCATCACACACTGTGAAGGCAGCGGGGATGAGGTTGTCATCGGGACTGACGCAAACGCACACCATCCACTGTGGCGACGCAGAATGAAAGGGGTAAGGCATTAGTTGATTATTTGTTCACAACTAACTTGTCCCTGCTAAACACAGGTTCGGAACCAACTTTCGTAACCAGACGCAGTCGTACTATCATAGACCTCACTCTGGCAACGGAGAGAGCAGCGGAACTCATCACTGGGTGGCAGGTCTCAAATGAGGCTTCCTGCTCAGACCACAGGTGGATCCGTTTCGACATCCAGGTCTATATACCACCTAAGCAACCTAGGCGCAATCCACGCAACACGGATAGAGCGGTATACACGCCCAACCTCGCCTCACGGCTTGCAATACAAGACGATTCGGGTTCTCTTGCGGACACGGCGCAGATCGACTCGCAAGTACTACAACTCACCGAATCGCTGATAAACAGCTACCATATCGCCTGCCCGGAAACGATTCCGCGCGACACACCAGGCAAACAACCGTGGTGGGGCGCGGAGCTAGAACGCAAACGCGGTAAGGTAAGGAAGGCTCTGAACAGAGCCATGAATACATGTAGTGATGAGGACTGGGACGCCTATTACGCGGCCAAATCCAGCTACAAGAAAAGCATCAGATTCATGAGGACTTCAGGATGGCGTAAATTCTGTGGTAGCATTGAATCATGCCAACAAGCAAACAGGGTAAGGAAAATATTGGCGAAACAGGACACACCTGAAGTCGCCACACTCCGGAAACCCGACAACACGCTGACCACGACGCCTGAAGAAGCGAAACGCCTCCTAGTGGAAACTCACTTCCCAGGCAGCGTATTCACACAGGTAAATGATTGGCAAGACGTCATCCAAACACCATCAGAACATGAGTGGCGTTATGCAGAGAAGATGATTACACTGGAAAAACTTTAGTGGGCCATCAAAAGCTTCCAACCTTTTAAGGCACCAGGTCCCGATCCCGATGGTGTGTTTCCAGCCCTACTACAGTGGGGAGGTACCGCTGTTGCTACAAGACTGGTGCCCTTAATGCGAGCGTGCCTGGCCTTCAGATACGTTCCTTAGGGATGGAGGGAAGTGAAAGTCATATTCATTCCGAAGCCAGGCAAAAGTGACTACACAAGCGCCAAATCCTATCGACCTATAAGTCTGACCTCGTCCTTACTGAAGACAATGGAAAGACTGTGTGGAAGGGAACTACGAGATGGTGCCTTGAAAGCAATGCCACTGCATGGTAACCAACACGCATATAGCTCGGATAAGTCGACAGAGTCAGCTCTTCATCTGGTGGTCAGCCAGATTGAGGAAGCGATTCACCAGAAAGGTTCCTGCCTGGGCACCTTCATAGACATCGAAGGAGCCTTCGACAAGACAAACTTTTCCAGCATTAGAGCCGCCCTCTCCAAACACGGTGTAGAACAGGTACTAACCGACTGGATTACTAATATGTTAAGCAAACGAGTAGTTCGCCTTGAGGAAGAGCAGCAGTTGGCCTTGATAGCCAGAGGCTGCCCGCAGGGAGGAGTGATCTCCCCTCTTCTGTGGAATTTGGTGATTAATGACCTTATCACCAAACTCAACGCACATCGTTACTACACAATAGGGTATGCAGACGACCTCGCAATCCTCGTGCCAGGGAAGGTAACTGGAACGATCTGCAACCTCACTCAACAAGCACTACGCATCGTGGAGCGATGGTGTGAAGAATATGATCTGTCAGTTAATCCCACGAAGACTGAATTAGTCATGTTCACTCAAAAGCGAGCACTAGGTCACTATCGGCTATCTAAGCTCTTTAACACAGAACTCCAGTTGTCTAACGAGGTAAAGTATCTAGGCGTCACACTAGATTGTAAATTAAACTGGAGCTCGCATCTAGACTCCAACTAAACAGGGCTTGCATTACCTTCTGGCAATGCAGGAAAATGATAGGGAAGAGGTGGGGCCTATCTCCCAAAATAATACTATGGTTGTACAGCGCAGTAATTCGGCCCATGATAACGTACGGGGCTCTTGTGTGGTGGCCACGCACAAAACTAGTTACAGCCATAAACAAGCTACAACACACGCAAAGGCTAGCCTGCATGGCGATGACGGGCTGTATGCGAACTACTCCGACTGCGGCACAGGGTCCTTAGACAAAGTAACATCACTTCGTACCGAAACGATATCTAAATTCGTCATCGTCTCTGAGATAACGACAAACATTTCATAGCCAATGTAACACTATGGTCGCGATCGTTGTGTCGAAGTCTTTGTTCGTTATAAAACGAAAATATTGTACTCTAGGGCGGAACTTCCATAGAAAAAACGGATGTATGAAACGTAATACAGTTAAAGTATTAGATTAAGAATAATAAGACAGTGAGTGTTGCGTTTAATTGTTTTTAAGTTATAATAAAAACGATATTATTACAGTGGTAAGTGAAAAGTGTTATTACTTTTAGATCGTCTCCAAAACTTAATGATAATTAAAATAGACTCATTTCTAAAAGTGACTGGTGTTCAAACGTTAATGGAGTAATCTATTTTAATTTTTAGTGATAAAACATGGAATCAAGAGTGCGAGCAAGTCCCAAACAATAATAATTGTCAACGCTGCCTGAGTATATGGAAACGTAAGTAAATCCAAGTTTTATTCATGAGTATGTAATGTAAACAATGACGCGATCTTAACAATGAAGTACTTATATTGAATCTTTGTTTGTTTATGTTACAGTCATGGTGACCTGGCGAGGCCTCTTGCTGGATCACAAGGTCGGGTACGGTCAGACCGACTGTGGACTGAACTCCCAGGCGTTCTCATTGTGTGCAGCCCACAATAAACGTAGAGAATGCATTTTATAATGTATTTGATCTGCAGTAATGCCTCTAACACAGAATAAATACTAAGAGTATGTCATCAAACAGTGTCAAAAATCAGCTGCCGAATGAAATCCGGCCATATTGTTTCGATAACTACAACGTTTTAACATTCGTTTCGTTATCTTTTTTGGCGATCACGATCGAGGCGAAGGCGAACACTGAAAGTGCTGCTTGTCTACGCATTTGTATGGGATAAACACGTACTTTATGGTTTCGTTATGAAATATAACATTGTCTACCAAATTGCGATAACGATGTCGATTGACCACGTGACTTAACGCGGCTTATGTCAATCCCATACATTTTAGTCTTTTCTAACTTCGTTATCGTTTTTAAATTGTTACTTTGTCTAAGCCCCCTGGAAGCCATGATGGGACTGCCCCCGCTACACTTGTTTATACAACAGGAACCGACGATGGCAGCAGTACGCCTTAAAACACTGGATCTCTGGGGTAAGAGAGAAACACAACACACATCTCTGCTCGAGGAGCTCAATAATGAACTCCCCATAACTAAAGCAATCAATGACCGGGTACCCAAGCAGTTCTTATTTGATAAAAAATACAAAATACAATTGTATGAGGATCATCGTTGCGAGGGCCTATGCCCTGCAGAGCTGAGAATCTTCACAGATGGATCGAAAACAGGTACTGGCATTGGTGCGGGAGTCTTCTCAGAGGATCTCAACGTCCACATAGCCACACCATTGGGGGTCCACAACACAGTGTTCCAAGCTGAATGCATGGGCATTTCTCTGGCGGCATCAGCCATCCTAACCAGGGAAGTTAAGGACCGTTCAATACGCATACTTTCGGACAGCATGGCCGTCCTGCAAGCCCTGAACAGCCACACAGCGAACTCACACCCTATCACACCTAACACCAGGGCGTTACTGGCCTTCCTTGGGGAGCTGGGGTGGATCGAATGACACATTTGTCCCACCTACACGCAAAATACGCGCCTATTCGTGGAGTTGCGGAAACCAGCCCGATTTACATACATACATACATATTGGTAATTCAGTTGGTTAATCTGGTAATTTTGTTTCAGCCAGCACATTTGTTTGGCGTTTCCAACCCAGTTTCTTTCTCAGTTTCCATTTCCGTTTTTTTTTCAGGACTTGTTTTCTTCAATTGGATTTTTCATGACATGAACGGAGACATGCTGTCATGCCAAGAGGAAACTCATCTTCTTCCTTTGGATTTTTCATGACATGAACTGAACCATGCTGTCATGCCAAGAGGAAACTCACCTGTGGTTAACTTAATAGTTATTTTTGTAAAACTTAACCTAGTAACCTGGTATGAAATTTAAATCTATTTTCAATAACATTTACAACATGAAGATGCAATACTATCCTTATCCATTATTATCCCTATAGTATCCATAAAGTACCTAGTCTAAAACTTTAACTATAAGATTAGCTTTGAATCTTGCAAAGCCCTGTATTTTGGAAGCTACTGGCTACTATTCAGCTACAGCTACCCACCGGCAGATTAAAGGTTCGACTCTTCCGACAGATACTATCCGGCATAACTTATTTTGATGTGGTCTCCAAGGCGCCCGAAATTGAATCTTAGCTTATTTTTTTTTTATTAGGAGAACACAAGCCTTTCTTTACATTTTTATTTTGTTAGTCTACCTACAAGTAGCAGTGACACACCCACATATCCCACACATATCAAACCTTTTTTTAATATTACATTTGTCACACCCACTTTATATTTTTTTATTACAAAGGGTTTCGTTTTTGCCATTTGGCTACGGAAACCTAAAAAGATCTTTAGAAATAGTTGTCAAATGGGTTTTGGTAAATGTGAGTTGTCAAACCAGTTGGTAAGTGTCTGCTAGCACACTATATTGACTAACTAATACTTACGTTGTGCGTCACTGGCTCTGCGTTTGTTCCTCGACACTTCATGTTCCTCCACTTCAATTTTAAACTCCATTGCAGGCTCATCATCTTCTGAATCACAGTCAGAATGCTGTACAGTTTCTACACCTAAAATGCTGTTTTCCTGATTTCCAAGTTCTAGCTCTGAAAGTACACAAAACAGACAGGAGTGAAATGGGAAGATTTGCGAAATACTATATCACAGCATGAACTGATGAACATTTAGAAGCAAAAGCAAACTTAACAATATCTGTAAAGTTTGGTTATCACTGTGCAGTAAAAAACTAAGTGCATTTGAGGCTTTGCAATATTATACTTTTGCTACTAATTTTTCATGGTTCATGTGACAGGTACCTACGGAACCCTTCACTAAGTGTGGTCTGACTGACACAAACTTGGCCAGTTTTGTTCTTAAAACTTACCATCACTTTTATGTTCCTTCTTTGTCTCAATATTATCATCTAGTCTCTCACATACATCTGGTAATTCTTCCTTGATAGCAATATTTTCTGTTTCACATTCACCAATACTTATGTGCTCTATAGGTGATTGACTAAAGCCATTGCAAAACTCAGAAGTGTCTTGATTAATTAAAGGATTTGGCTGTAAAAAGATAACCATAGTATTAAATGGGTAACCATGCGTTACAAGAGTAGGTCAATATCTGTTGAAGAAAACCTCACCTTATAATCCTCATTCATCATCTGAGCAAACCGCACTTCAGCTTCCAGACATTGTCTCTGGAACTGGTAGCATTGCTTTAGTTTAGTGCAGCAGAAGTAACACGCGAGCATCGGTCTACTGTCCTCAGTTACAAACTGCAAAAAAAAACGTGAGTTAGGTACACAATTTTGTTTTAATGTTTGAATTACATTCAAATACACTATTGTAAGACTGTGGTCAGTGGGTCGTCTCGGGGGCGGATTTTGGGTCAGTAAGTCTTAGGGGCGGTTTTTGGGTCAGTAAGTCTTAGGGCGGTTTTTGGGTCAGTAGTTCGTCTTAAGGGTTGTCCAAGAGGAAGTCCGAAAGTGGCATCGGGGAGATAAAAATGTGTGGAATTCTGAGTAAATATCGGCATTTGAGAGGAATGAGGAACACACACAGAAAAGAGTTTGTAGTGTGAGATCGGACGTTACTAAGACGACGCACTGACCGACCATGGTTAAAATTTACTTTATAGCCCGCTGATTTAAGGGTCGGGAGGGGGTGGAGGGGGAAGGTGGGGGGGAGGGGGTGCCCTCTGCACCACCCCAACCCCCAGGAGCCCCACGGTTATGGAGATATCCATGGTTAAAGTTTTGAGGTTAGAATAGCATTTGAGTTAGAAAAACAGGTAAAATTGAGTATCGTTTAGCAGGAGGAGGGACGGGGAGGTGCCCCCTATGCCCTAGCACCACTCTCATGTAAAGGCGACAGGCTGTGCTTGAGAAAAACTAATTATAGTAACCTAACCTCAAAAAGTTTTATATTCAGTCCGGAGGCCCAGTCGACGGAGCCCCGCTTTGCGGGGCTCCTACTTCTGAGTAGTTTATAAAAAAATAACCTCGAAGGGAATGGGGGGGTCTATTCGCTCGCTTCGCTCGCTCACTCGACCCCGCCATTCCCTTCTAACCTAACCTGTCCGAGTCGGGGTGCCCACAAGTCCAGAGCTCGCTTCGCTCGCTCTTGCATCCAATGGCACTTCACTTGGTTCACATTTATTCCGTACTTTATGTATGTGAATATATAAAAATATTATATTTATGAAAAAAAACAAGATATAAAATTGAACAAAAAACACTTCTAACGTTAACGGAACGTGAAATGTCAACTTTGACGTCTACCATGACAATTTATCTAACCTAAAAATTTGCAAATGGCGTACTATTTTCGTACTTTTTTGAAACTTTAATGAATTTTATCTCGTAAACCGTGATTCTCCGCACCTTGCTACTTTGTAAAAGGCTTTGGAAGGACTTCGGATTAGCTAACTGCCGTTTTTTATAGTAGGTATTTTTTTTTGGGTAGAATGCACCTTTTCTTTAGTAAATTTGAAAGTACCAAAACGCGCAAAACAATAGGGGCTGAAAAAAAAATTCGCCAAAACTTTCTTTCGGGATTGGTGGGATAGTGGGAGTATTAAGGGTGGGGAAGATTACGTGGCGACTCTATATAAGCTTTTAATCTAAATTAAGGTCAGGGGCATCTTCAAGGTCAAGGTCAAACTCGTAAAGGTCAAGGTCAAACACTTCAAGGTGAAAATATGCCTAAAATCGTAGAATATTGCCCTCTATCAAACTCCAACGTCAAGAATATACTCAAGGTCATACTCGAACCTCTCAAAAATGTTAATTTGAAAGAAAATGTCGACGGAGCCCCGCTGCGCGGGGCTCCTACTTCTGAGTGGTTTATAAAAAAATAACCTCGAAGGGGATGGCGGGGTCTATTCGCTCGCTTCGCTCGCTCACTCGTCCCCGCCATCCCCTTCTAACCTAACCTATCCGAGTCGGGGTGCCCCCAAGTCCAGAGCTCGCTCCGCTCGCTCTTGCACTCTCGAAGACGCAATCCTTGGTGTAGTACGCACAAGTGGCTCACTTGAGTCCAACACTTGCACAACACTTAGCACTTCGGGATCGCGAGATGACGTATCAGAAACCGGGGACTTCGGAGACGCCATGTCAATCGTTGAAACAAACGGGAGTACGATAGACGCTCTCGACTGAGAGTACAAACGATGAATGAATGACAACTGTCAAACATAAACGTCGCATACATCAAATATTTTGAAATTACGTTTCGTTACCCACAACCGCGATTTTTTTTATTTTTTTTATTTAATTAATTTTATTATTTGCTTTTTATTTGAAAACACAATACTTGCGCAACTATTTAAAAATAAAATAAAGTAAAAAACTATAATATTTAATTAAAAAAAACATTTAAATGTGTGGTCACTTAGTCTGACCGTAAAACGAAACGACCTTGGACCGTTTTTTTTAAGTTATCTATGGCAAATTATGTCATTTTTTCGTAAATAGGTTAGAGAAAACTGAATTTTTAGGATTTTTTTTTCTCTAAAACTGTGTGGTTGCGCGCTATAAAACTTTGTGATAGTGTTCTACAAGAAGAGTACTCTACCCAAAAAAATAATCAAGCTCCAAACCCACAGTTGCTAAAACGAAGTTGAGCCAAGGCTTTCTATTCGTGAGTACTATCTCCAAAAAAAATATGAACTTCCAAAGCCGCGGGCTATAAAGGAAATTCGAGCCCCGACCATTTCTCTGATAGCCGGTTTACACTCCCGCGCGGAGCGGTTAGGCGAGCGGCGAGACGAGCGAGTGTAAACGGTGGCTCGTTGCTCGCCTCGCAGCTCGCCTCGGAGGCGGTTTTTTGGGCAAGCGTAGTGTTTACACTCGCGCTCTCGTTTTAGTTTGTTTACGGCGCCCTTCCGTGCTGTTGTGTTGTTTTGGTCGCTGCAGTTCTAGGAACTCTATCAGGCCGAGCGAATAATTTGGGATCCAAAACATATCATGCGTTGCTGGCTCAACGCATAGACTACTATATATATACGCTCAACGCAAACTGAACGCATCGCGAGAGTGTAAACAAGCACTTGCTACCTCGCAACAACACGCGAGCTGTGAGGCAAGGCGCGAGGCGAGAGTCTATACCCGCTATGAGACGAACTTCACGACAAAAGGTTTTCAACTTACCGGATTTTCAGTCAGCTTTTCATACAGTTCACGCAAGTTTTTCGTGACAACTACATACATGCGAACATTCCCCGCCAAACAAACCCTACACAGTGGCAGTTTTTCCATTTTCACCCACAAGGTACAAATTAAATAGGCAAGTGAAGTGTTCCTAATAACCAAAATATCCACCAAAGTCACAAACACAGACTACATAGAGATACTACGTATGTCACAAACACTGACGACGTCCAAAGTGTCTGTTGGTGTCTGTCAGTGTCAGTAGGAAAAGTTTACATACTCTATGGTCTGTAGCACAGTCTGTAGTCTGTAGTAAAGAATGAAATGAACCCGCCGGTTTGTTTTTGTTCGACGTAAAATTATGTCAAGAGTATTTTATAAACCGCTTAATTAAAATCAAATGTTCTCTAAAATGTAGTATTGTAATGCTCAAAAGGCGTTCTTCAACTTAGCAGCTTAATAGTCGATAAAAAATAGAGGCGTCAGTCAAGTGCGGCTACGAAGAGCACCATTACCCGTCTTTAGGTCACCGTAACTGGATATCCACTTTAATATGAGCGTCCTCCACACTATTCCGAAGTTGCACGAGGCGAAGTGCTCTCCGAAGTTGACCGAAGTCCGAAGTAGGTGTCCACACACCTCGAGCAACTTCGCGAGGAACTCAGTCGCCCGTTCCCCCCGTTCCCCTCACGATAGGCATAATGGATAACGTTCATGTGGCAACTACCGTTGCAATGTGTACTCTCGCGTAATAAAAATACGTGCGTATTTACTATGGCTGACGCGAACCGAAGTGAGCCGAAGTGACCCGAGTAGTGTGGACAGACGCTTCGTGTTCGAACTTCCGAGTCCTTTGACTCGGGCGCAAAAAACCGACAACAACTCGAAGTCGCCCGAGGCGAAGCGAAGTTGCACGAGGCGAAGCGAAGTGCCCCTCCACCCTATCGTATTCGCTCAACTTCGATCAACTTCGGAAATAGTGTGGAGGCTACTTGATACGCAATACCAATGTTATGAAATTCTCAGTTGTCATCAAAGTGCGGTGTACAACTGAAGCCAGTTAGTCACTGAGGATGAAAAAGATAGCCAATAGCCCTGCTGATGACTAGGCAGCATGGTCTCTGACCTTAGCCTGTTCCACAAGGAACAAAAGGAAAAAAAAAATTGTCAACATAATTATGAATTTATGACATAGGTACATTCTAAAGTTGCTTGTTTGAATTATTTCACAGACCGCTACTCGCAGTACTCGCTAGGTTATTGTGTTCTGTGCTATGTTCACAGACCACATAGAGGCAAATTATTTGCTGATCGCCTTTGGTGGTTAGTTTATTAATTACACTTGCTTATTTAATTCGTACCTTGTGGGTAACAATGGAAAAACTGTCACTGTGTAGGGTTTGTTTGGCGGGGAATGTTCGCATGTATGTAGTTGTCAAGAAAACCTTGCGTGAGCTGTATGAAAAGCTGACCGACAATCCGGTAAGTTGATATCTACTAATTTAAATCTTTTGTCGTGAAGTTCGTCGTAGAGAAATGGTCGGTCAGTGCGTCGTCTAAGTAGACGTCCGATCTCACACTACAAACTCTCTTCTGTGTGTGTTCCTCATTCCTCTCAAATGCCGATATTTTCTCAGAATTCCACACATTTTTCGCTCCCCGATGCAACTTTCGGACTTCCTCTTGGACAACCCCTAAGTAAGACGACCCAAAATCCGCTCCTGAGACGACCCACTGACCACAGTCTAACAATAGTGTATTTGAATGTAATTCAAACATTAAAACAAAATTGTGTACCTAACTCATGTTTTTTTGCAGTTTGTAACTGAGGACAGTAGACCGTTGTTCGCTTGTTACTTCTGCTGCACTAAACTAAAGCAATGCTACCAGTTCCAGAGACAATGTCTGGAAGCTGAAGAGCGGTTTGCTCAGATGATGAATGAGGATTGTAAAGTGAGGTTTTCTTCAACAGATATTGACCTACTCTTGTAACGCATGGTTACCCATTTAATACTATGGTTATCTTTTTACAGCCAAATTCTTTAATTAATCAATACAATTCAGAGTTTTGCAATGTGTTTAGTCAATCACCTATAGAGCACATAAGTATTGGTGAATGTGAAACAGAAAATATTGCTATCAAGGAAGAATTACCCGATGTATGTGAGAGACAAGATGATAATATTGAGACAAAGAAGGAACATCATAGTGATGGTAAGTTTTAACCGGTTAGATGCGGAGGGGGAACCATTGACGCAATTGGTTTTATACTTTATTTTTTATGACATAACAATTTATATCAGTGACGTCAAGTGGAACCGAAGGTTCCACTTCGGGCGCAACCGGTTAAGAACAAAACTGGCCAAGTGTGTCAGTCAGGCCACACTTAGTGAAGGGTTCCGTAGGTACCTGTCACACAAACCATAAAAAAATAGCAGCAAAAGTTTAATATTGCAGTCTTAAATGCACTTAGTCTTAAAAGCCAGTTGCTATGGGATTATTAGGAACTTTTACTGCACAGTATAACTAAACTGTCTGTTTTGTGTACTTTCAGAGCTAGAACTGGGAAATCAGGAAAACAGCTTTTTAGATGTAGAAAATGTACAGCATTCTGAGTCTGATACAGAAGATGATAAGCCTGCAATGGAGTTTAAAATTGAAGTGGAGGTACTTGAAGTGTCGAGGAACAAACGGAGAGCCAGTGACGCACAACGTAAGTATTAATTAGTTAATATGTGCTAGCAGGCACTTACCAACTGGTTTACAACTCACATTTACCAAAACCCATTTGACAACTATTTCTAAAGATCTTTTTTAAAACGCCTCACACAGGTGATTTTTTTTTATATAATTATATCCTGCTTAGCACAGTGATCTGTTTACACATTTAGCTGCTAATTTTTCTGATCAGAGTCTGGGAATGTCATTTAGGTTTGAAGAGAATCCATTGACCTCTCTCACTATAGTATGGTGAATCAGTTTTTAAGGCTTCAAAAAAAAAACAAAATCACCCAAAACAAAGCAAAATGACCTAAAGATGGTGTTATTTGCTGATGACACATCATTGATATTTAAGATAGAACAATGGTTACAAAATGAACTTGATGATGTCAATAACTCTATTCATTAAGTTCAAGATTGGTTTACGGCAAACAGCTTAATACTAAATGAAAAAAACAGCAAATGTATTAAATTTACTTTACCAAAATATGTTAAAAGTGAAATGGACATAAACTGGAATTTATTGATCAGACGGTTTTCCTGGGAATCACTTTAGAAGAATAACTGCTATGCCAAACGGCTATAACATCTCTTGCGTTGCGGCTAAGCTCGGCCGCTTATGCTGTTAGAAAGATAAGACAGTTAACAGATGTAGAAACTGCATGTTTGGTCTATTTTAGTTACTTTCACAGCATTATGTCTTATGGTATTTTGCTGTGGGGTCGGGCTGCTGACATTGAATCCATGTTTATTTTACAAAAGAGTGCTGTCAGAGCCATTTATAATCTACGTCGACGCGATTCTCTTAGGAAAGTCTTTATAAAGATTAATATTATGACAGTCCCTTGTCAATTAATTTATGAAAATGTTATGTATGTAAGGAAAAATCTATATCTCTTTAGCAAAATTAGTGATAGACATAATTTGAATACTAGAAATAGAAATAAATTATATTTATATATTAGCCAAAGTACGAACATCTTTCATGGGATACTGTATTAAATTTTACAACAAAATAGCTTGTGACATATTAGAATTAAATGAAAGATAATAAAAATTAAGTATGTTAAAAGCAGCACAGAAAACACAATAAAAGACCTGATGGAAGTCGATTCAGATTTGGACCTAAGTGTAAAATACAAAAAAAATGAGAATAAGCTTAAGCAGGCAGGAAAACAATCAAACAAGAGTAAAGAAAACATTTTCAGTGAAAGAACGTCAAAACTAATTGAAGATAGAAAGTTGTTAATAAAAAAGGATAAAAAGGAGAACCAACAACAAATATCTAACCTTAGCAAACAGATTCGTGAAAATATGAGGAAGGACAGAAAAATCAGAAGAAACACAATTTTAGAGAATCACATCAACAAAACGGGAGGCACGAAAAAAGCGCTTAAGGAACTTCGTGAAAAAGGGAAAGAATGGATACCAACGTTAAGAGAAAAGGAAAAAGAACAGCCAGCTACTACTCGGAGTTCAATCCAAAATATAGCAACGAATTATTATCGGTTACTGTATTCAAATCAATCTAGCTTTAACACACAAAATAGTGGTTACAAACAGATGCATGTGACTGAAGGAAACGAAGACATACCAGAAATATTAGTATCGGAAGTAGAAAAAGCAATAAAAAGCCAGAAAATGGATAAAGCACCCGGCCCCGACAGGATCACAAACGAACTTATGAGAGGGACAATCACTAAACTAAGTCCGCTTCTAAGAAAAATCTTAAACGAGATTCTACATACTGGTAACATCCCTAGTCAATGGGCAGAATCTCCACACTACTTCCATAATACTTCTCCACAAGAAAGGTCCTAAAGACGATATAGGAAACTACAGACCCATTTCTCTCATCTCAAATGTATATAAAATTTTCGCCAAAATCATTTTGGACAGAATCTCAATCAAACTCGACGAAAATCAACCTGTGGAACAAGCGGGTTTCAGGAAGGATTTCAGTACAATAGACCATATTCACACTATCAAACAGCTTATAGAAAAATATAATGAATATAGAAAAACAATTTACATTGCCTTTATAGACTACGCCAAGGCTTTCGACAGCCTTAGACATGAAGTTGTATGGCAAAGCCTAAAAGAGCAGGGCATCCAAAACACCTACATCAAGATCATCAAAAGTATTTATAGCGACAGTACAGGCAGGATAAGACTGGAATCTATAGGAGATGCTTTTCCAATCAAAAGAGGTGTCAGGCAAGGTGACCCACTTTCACCAAAGCTGTTTACAGCAGTATTAGAACAAATGTTCAGGAAGTTGAATTGGGAGCATCTAGGTCTAAACATAAATAGATCACGATTAAATCATCTCAGATTTGCTGATGATCTGGTCCTATTGGAAGAAGATCCAAAACTACTGGAGTCCATGATACAAAACCTGGCAGAAAAAAGCAGAGAATTAGGCCTAGAAATGAACTCCAGCAAAACTAAGGTGATGACAAATTCAATTCCCGTAGACATAACAGTAAAAGGACAGAAACTGGAATATGTAGAAGAATATGTATATCTTGGCCAGATAATATCGCCTAACGACCAGATGTCGAAAGAAATAGAAAAA
This sequence comes from Ceramica pisi, assembly GCA_963859965.1. Classification (NCBI taxonomy): domain Eukaryota; kingdom Metazoa; phylum Arthropoda; class Insecta; order Lepidoptera; family Noctuidae; genus Ceramica; species Ceramica pisi. Next base: position 13,235,219 of record OY982554.1, read on the forward strand.
AGGATTGCAACAGGATGGAAAACCTACTGGGCTTTGAAAGAAATTACAAAAAGCAAAGAAATAGGCATTAAAATCAAGAAGAAGACCTTTGATACATGTATTTTACCCTGCATTACATATGGCTGCGAAACCTGGGCTCTGACAAAACACCATAGGGATAAACTTGCAAGATGTCAAAGAAGTATGGAAAGAAGCATGCTAGGTTTAAAACTAAAAGACAGAGTAAGAAGTACAGACATCAGGCACAAAACCAAACTAACTGATATCCTGGCTCGTATTGACCAACTTAAATGGAGGTGGACTGGACATATGCTCATGTGTAAAAAGGAGAAATGGAGCAAACAGGTGACAATCTGGTACCCAAGAGATGGCATTAGGAGTCGAGGTCGCAAAAAGAGAAGATGGGAGGATGACCTGAAAATGACTTTGGGTCCGCTCTGGACAAGAGTGGCGGCAGACAGACATCAGTGGAAAGAGTTGGAGGAGGCCTTTGCCGTAAGGCACACCGAACTGAGAGACCTTTTATAATATGATGTGTATCACGTTTTTAACCAGCTGTTAATCTATTTATTTAAGCAAAATCTATGTTTGTTAATGAAAAACTGTCAAAGTTCGGAAATAAAGGTTTTATTATTATGTTAAAAGCACACTATGTAAACAAGCATATTACAAATTAGATTTATTATTTTCAATATTATTTTCAAGATAAAAATGACTATCTAGGGTGTAGTTAACAAAGTCAAACTTGTTGATATTGTTTGTATTAATATATTAAGTATATCTATAGATGTCTTTAATGACTTTTATATTTAATTTAACTCACACACTGATCCATTGCTGTTAATAAGATAAATCAATAGTACCAAAATGTATAAATATGTGTGTGTTTGCATTGTATAGAGACTCAAGTACCCTGGCGGTTGGAAGTGTCATGCTCACTCAAAAGCCTAGCTGATGGTGGCATATGCGTTAAATTATTTGGCTCCATCAAAATGGTTGAGACGAATGGGCCTGGCGCATGTCATGGCGCCGTCGTCGGTTGGGACTGGTCATTTCTCAGCTTATTTTTAAAGTAGTGTCCGTGGAGTTTCTTGCGCGTGCTTCTCCATAGAGATCTTCGCTTTTGGACCGACCGACCTTGACAATTCAAGAGTGCCTGTAAATGGTTTAATTGAAATAAATGTTGGAGTCTTGAGTCATTCCTCCTCAGTCTTGAGTATATAATACTACCAGTGCCTGTGAGGTTTGTTGCTAAAGCATTTACATGTTCTGATAGCTGGTTTTGGTATTTCAGATTTCTGATGGATATTTCTTGCTTACTGATGTGAGTTTTAGATCTTGCAGGATGTATTTGTTACTGATACATTTTGGGATATTGAATAGGATCTCAAGGTTTTTGTTTGGAATCTTTCCAAGATTTCAATGTTGCTGTTGGAGGCTGTGCGCCATAGTTCTATTCCATATGTCCACAACGGTTTGAGTATAGTCTTGTAGATCATCATTTTGATTTCGTTAGATAAATGAGATTTCCTCCCAAGTAGCCAGTACAGGTTTCTTAACTTTGAATCAAGTTGCTTCCAAACACAGGTGAAATTAACTTAAAATAGTCTTTTGTCTGTCTAACATATTAATTACTGTGTGTCTTATGAAAAAAATTGTCCTGCATGGCTTCGTCAGCATGAAAGTGGTGTTAATTTTTTCCTCCCTAATATTTTTGGTGAACATCTGGTCAAAATCAGTGCAACCATCTTGGTAAAAAATTATTACTCACTTTAAAGATATACATAGTATAATTAACTAGCTGACCCGTGCAACGTCGTCTGCGTAACATCTTAACTGCTCCGCTCCTATTGGTTTTAGCGTGATGATATATAGCCTATAGCCTTTCTCGATAAATGGGCTATCTAACACTGAAAGAATTTTTCAAATCGGACTAGTAGTTCCTGAGATAAGCGCGTTCAACCAAACAAACAAACAATCAAACAAACAAACTCTTCTGCTTTATAATATTAGTATAGATAGTATAGATAAAACCGGCCAAGTGCAAGCCGAACTCGCGTACGAAGGGTTATGTACCATTAGAAATATAAAACAATATAATGAATATTTATTTTATTCTAGTTTTTAGTATTTATTGTTAGAGCAGCAACAGAAATACATCATTTGTGAAAATTTCAACTGTGTAACTATCATGGTTCGTGAAATACAGCCTGGTGACAGACGGACAGCGGAGTCTTAGTAATGGAGTCCCGTTTTACTTTGGAGTGTAGCCTTTGGGGGCACTATGGGGCGAGGACTTGGGGTCATTTTATTGCAGTTTCGGGTTAACCTTGACCATTAAAACCATTTAAGTTCTGAGATGCATAGCCCTTAGAATAATAACGCATAGAAGCCGCGTCTAGAACAAAACCCGAGCAAAATCGTGAGTCCACTTCATTTTCTTTGTGTGCGTGAGCCGAATGTGTCTACGTTCCTCTAACGCACACAGATATAGCTTTCAGTGATACCATTACTAAGCCGTTACCCACAAAATATGGGAAGACGCATTACTATTTTGCTATCAAGGCAAGTATTTTATGTTGTTGGGAACTGGAAAAGGTAAACATGATTTTTCATGTAATATGACATATTTTTTCGGAAGGTATAATTCAATCTATTTCAAAATAAAAGGAAATAAATCGCATAAAGAATGAGATATTGTTCAATGCGTTTAGAATGCTTGATGGGTTATAATTATAAACAATGTTAAAACATCGGGTTTGATATGAATTAACAGTAAGTATTGTATTTTAAAATTACAAAAATGAAAAACATGAATGAAAGCAATGTGGGTATTTTTTCCTCACAAATAGCAACACTGTGTTATGACAAGTTAGGTTATTAGAATTTTGTTTTATTTATCGATTTACGTAAAAATAGTGCATAGAATGTGAGTACTTATTTGTGAAATGTTATTTTATCACATTTTTTTGTTTTCCTGATGTGCTATAACATCCTTTCACGCAACAAACTGTTATTTTCAATTATTTACTCGCGACCTGTGTTCGACGGAACGTGACATTGAGTACTGACGGCCTGGCGGCTAAGTTTGACGGATTAGGCTAAGTTTTAGTTGCCTCACTTTTTGCACTCGTACTAGGTTTCTATGCGTTATTATTCTAAGGCATAGCCCTACGACGCACCGTTTCCAATTTTTTTTTTTTTTTGTATAAAACGGTCTATATTTCCAAAATGGTAGTTCGGATGGAAATCTTTTCTGGAATGAAAAGGACAAAAATAAACGATAATTTGTCCTCGCGCCAAATTTCCGCTAAGGCTACACTCCAACCCCCACTCAACTTAACAAGACCCACTTTTTTTGCCGAGATGGAAAATCCTCGTGTATGTCCTTTGCGTGGGGTGGGCGAAGGGGTCTGTCCGACTCTTACTGACTAAAAACGACCCCGGTGTTCCTTCTCACACTTGTACCGAGGATCGTGAGAACTAGTGCGTCTTCTACGATCCCAGAACTAGTGCCCGTCCGGCCTGAGGTGGCCACTGCGGGCCGGCGGTAGGAGTGAGGGGTCTTCCCCTGCGACGTCCAATAGGTGCGCGTGTGGAACATTACGCGCCGCTGTCTCGGGTCCTGCTGGATGGGGGGCGGCGGACGACCCCGAGTCCACCGTCCCTCCGGACCTTTCTATGGGGGCTGGAAGAGGGCGTAGTCCGCCCTCCGCTGACGCCCGGTTCGCCTGCTGCGGCGCGGGAGAGTAGCCACGACCCACTGACCCAAGTTTTCGTGGCCAGTCCGACTTTTATACAGGCGCACGGCAGTGCGCCAGGCCAACTTCCGGCCTAACGCACGCAGTGTATCTCAGACCAACAAAAAAATAAAATGTTTCGAGCAGTTTTTACCCCTCTTATAACTTTGCTTGTAATAATCGCAACTTGATGAAACCATTTATTTCTCTAACCAAGTTGAAGAATACTAACAAGTTTCAAAACATAAGGTTAAACCGTTGAGAAGTTAAGTTACAGGAGACCAAAAAGTGAAGATTTCTGACTGATTGACTCATTAAAATTATGCTAGCTAATTATGCTCCAATCAAGCTAGATAGTTCAAATTTGGTGTAAAGATAGGTCTATAATTAAAGGAAAAAATCAGAAAGAGCATTTTTTAAAGGCCGCACCTGCGATTTTCTTTTACGCTTCTGTTCTAATGGGGATGGCGGTTTTGATGTTGAAGAGTTCATGCTGTGAACGTTAACGGTTAAAATCATGGTCGGTCACCTTCGCTAAGAATAACACAAAATAAACTCAAAATAACATTACATAAATTAGTTAAAAATGCTAGGAATTGTTACCATTTATATCATTTACTCGGAAAATGACATAGTATTCCCCAAAAACCAAAAATGTGAAAAAAGGCCATATTCCTCTCCCAAAAAATTTGGCCTATAAAAGCAGTGATATCAATAAGAGCGAAGAAATTCCTACGGGAACGGGAAAACGGAATATGTAAGACGTAGCGAACAGAAGCTAGCTTCCGTCCAACATAATTGATCACCTTTCTATCATTCATTTAAAATGGGCCTTTCCACATATTTATAGAAAACTAATGTACGTACATTTCTTTTTTCAGATGTAGATCAGAAACATAATCACAAGCAATCTCAGAAAAGGAAACATGATGAGCACTCTTATTCGCCTGGTAAGATTTAATTTCACTAACTATTTAAAGTATAAAACAAATTCAAAAAAAAGAGGGCGTATTCCGTCCTCTAGCGCCGCCAATCGTTTTTTAGTAATTGTGGTAAATTTAAGACACGTAGATAAAAAACCGCTCTGTAGTGTTCTGAAGAAATGTATTTATTATTTTTTGAGAGTTAAGTTTTGTACTTTAGAACATAAATAGTTGAAGTCGATATTTTTGCTAAAAATGGCCACTTTTAGCAATAATTGCCGTTTTGGCTATTTAGCCATGCCTTATGTATTAAAAATAGCTGTCAAAAAATAATAGATACATTTCTTCAGTACACTACAGAGCGGTTTTTTATCTACGTGTCTTAAATTTACCACAATTAATAAAAAACGATTGGCGGCGCTAGTGGACGGAATACACACTCTTAATGTGTGTATTGTGCGGTGTGTGTGTGTGTGTATGTGAGCGCGCGCGCGCGTGTGTGTGTGTGTGTGCGCGGGTGTGTGTGTTTGTGTAATGTGTTTAATTATTATAAGCCTGCAGTCCCACTGCAGAACAAAGGCCTGTCTTCCTTCCACTTCTCTCTGTCCATTGCAACACTGATCTGCATGGTCCTCGTAGAACGTTTCTATACTTCTATACTAATATTATAAAGCAGAAGATTTATCGAGGAAGGTTATAGGCTATATATCATCACGCTAAGACAAATAGGACCCTTCAGCGAATCCCTGCACGTGGTCCCCGGGTGGTGCTAAACAGGTGACATTAACCGCCTCCGTGGTCTAGTGGTTAAACCACCTGATTCAGACCCAGAGGTCCCGGGTTCGATTCCCAGCGGGGGCAAATTTTTTGCTCGGTTTGGTTGGTGGTAGGACTTGTTCTAAGTCCGCCTGGCAAGCTACCACCATCATGTCTAAGTCTGTCGCCATAACAACAATGTTAACAGCATTGTTGTGTTCCGGCAGTCAGAGGTATGATAGCCAGTTATTCTGTGTAAGAGGATTCCGGGTGAAACTCGCTTCCATCTTCGGCCTAATCATCACTTTCCATCAGGTGAGATTTGGGCCAAGAGTTCCCCGTTTTAAATAGGAACGGAGCAGTAATGGAAAATGTGACGCAGACGAAGTTGCGCGGGTCAGCTAGTTGTGAATATGAGGACCATGTAGATCGCTATGTTAGGGGCTTATTTCACTTAATGTTAGTCTGGCGGTTTGAGTTCTTTATGCGGCCTACACAAATGTCCTTACTTTGGTATTGTTCGTCAGTTCGTTGAGCTCCTTTAAGTTCTAATTTTGAGCTACACGATAACTGGCAAATGCTTGTACTGTCTGGACAGGTCCACTCAAATCTGTGTGGTACTTTCCTCAAAAAATCCACTTCAGACATTAACCTACATGCAGAGCTGGGCAAAATACATGCTTTGCTTTTATTGAAATACAAATTACAAAATACTAGTGTTGGGTAACTCAGCACATGTGCTAGCACAGTTGTAGCTACTCACTTGGCTAAAAAGAGTCACTCACTCTTTTTATTTTGATGTGCTAGCACACACCACAGATTAGCTACACCACAGAACATTTTTACGTGTTGTGAGTTTTTAAAAACGAACGAGTCACTCACTCTTGCCTCGCCATTTGAAATCTTTTCAATCGAAACTATAATCAAATTTCTGTTTCATTGTAACGTAATAAAGCCGAATTTCCAGTAATGAAATCTCTCAGCGACTCCGTCCGATCATTGCCGAAATGCCGATTCGTGAGGGAGCGAGCGAGACAGAACAGCGGTGAGCCGGTCAGCCGGCGAACACACACGATTTGACACGAGTGTCTGTGCTCAACTGTGCTGTGCGAGTCTCCACGCCTCGCGGGCTCGCGGCCCTCAGCCTCGCCTCAAGTGTGCTAGCACAGTGTGCTAGCACACTTGAGAAAAAGAGTGCCTCGCACGATACTCTTTATAAATGTGTGTGCTACCCAACTCTACAAAATACTGTATCGCAAGTAATTAAAATACGTTATAAAAAATATCTTGTATGGTATTTGTAATACATTTGGTATTCCGCTACTAATATAATACCAATGGTTTTCCAGTGACATTCCATTGAACTGCTATCGGAATATTTGCTAGTCTGCTCATCAATCGTGTTACAATTGTAAATCGATTGTGGTCTTTATCGGTGTTCTACTCTTATTTGACATTTATATGAATGGACACTCAATTGAATCTTAGGTCCCTCGTCCACGGCGACTTTTGACTGCATCTCTTCTAACGCGTGTTAGTCGCATTTGCAACGCGCTACAATAGCGATGTCAACGCGCTACTGCATCGCGATTGTATCGATACAAACGCGCGACCGCGTCGGACGACATCGGTAGAGAGAACGGAGGGGGAGTGGGAACCGGCATCAGTGCAACACAGACAGGTCCAGAGTGCGTGCTGTCGTCCGTCACAGGCGTAAATGGAGTCATTTGACACTGAAACGTTTATTACGGCAATTCAGGAGCGTCCTGTAATATGGGACTCACGTCTTCCTGAGTATTCGAAAAATATTGCAAAAAGAAAGGCCTGGGAAGAGATAAATGAATTATTTAATGCAGAATTTTGAGATAAAACCAATAAAGAAAATAATGATTGTGGTAAGTTATTTATTTATTTAACTTTAGTATTAGGGCCTCCGCACACACAAAATGTGTTACAATGTACTTGAGTCGGACTTTGCATACCGCGTGTATCTGACATCGACGCACAAACGATTTCCAGGGGTCCAGGGCATAATTCTGGACACCCCAGTGTTGGAATTTTTCGTCGGTTCTTTTCTCATTTTTTTTTTTTTTTTCAAGAGTACCACAAATAGGTATCAGCTCAGCTGAGCTGATATCTATTTGTGGTCTTATTCAGATTGCTCTTTTTAGTGAAAGGAGTTAATTAATTATTTTTTTATTAAAAATCTCATTGGGTTAGGTCAGAATAACGATTATGAGCAGTCTAAAGTAAAAAAAACTTATAAAAAATGAGAAAAAAGCCGAGGAATATTTCTAACTCTGGGGTGTCCAGAATCATGCCCTGGACCCATGGAAATCGTTTGTGCGTCGATGTCAGGGGGGCTACTCTCTAAGCCCGAAGTCCGTAGTTTCGGGCTTAGTTGCGGGCGTATTTTACTCTGTATCACCTACGGACTTACGATTAGTCCTGAACCCGAACTAAAAATTAATGACAACACGATTTGACAGTAACTTTCGAATTTTGTTGTCATTAATTCTTAGTGGTTAGATTATACGGAGTAGAATACGCCCGCAACTAAGCCCGAAACTACGGACTTCGGGCTTAGAGAGTAGCCCCCCAGATACACGCGGTATGTTTTCCATCTATTGCTCCAATTATGTTAGGAAAATTTGCATGTTTCATAAACCCTTCAGCGGTTTTTAAATGTGATTCGTCTGTTGGTTCTGGCATGGATATGACTTTTAATTTATTCCATATTACTTCTACGGTTTCTTTATCAATTCTACGTGCAGTAGTATGTCCACATTTAAAATCTATATGAAGATATGTGAAATTACATCCAGTTGCTAAATACCTGAAAAAGAATATAAATCATTAAAGATTACATTATATTTATGGCCTGGGTCTAATTTTACGAAAGTTACATGCTACAAAACTACAAGTGTAAAGTGGCAATACTGTCATATCAGCCAATCACGTCGTGCGGTCCTGCAACGTGATTGGCTGATATAACTGTGTTGGCACTTTACAGTTGTAGTTTGTTACATTCGTCAAATGAGGTCCTGTTGATTAAACTTTTATATATTTTTTCAGCTGTGGAACTCCAGAAAAAATGGAAAAGTTAAAAAAAATCCTACAACAGAGAACGGGCAAAGGAAAAGAACTGTTCCAGTGGGTCCGGGGCTAAACCGAGAAAACAATATGTGTACTCTAAATTATTGTCATTTTTACAACCTTTGACCGAAATCAGACTGCCAAGTCGATCTACAGTTACTGAGGGAACCGGCTTCGAAGACTGTTTGGAATCTTTTGTAATACCAAAATCAAAGAAGCTTAAAACAAGTGATGATGCACAAAACAAATTATACGAAACTCCGACTGAAAAATTGAACAAAGTCACGCCAACCATTCAACATCCAGATCAACATTTTTTACTTTCTCTTTTTCCACATTTTCATTCCATAAAGGAAGAATATAAACTCGATGCAGAAGCCGAAATGATACATTTTCTTCGCAAATATAACAATATGGCACAGACGTCTGCATTCGTCTGTCACTATGGATATCAGTCTGGATACCAAAGCTACGACACAACAGCTCGTACCTACAAGTACTGAAAGTAGCGTTTCGCAATCGCAACTAATAAGTAACAACAACAAGTTCCCAACGCCTGCTAGTACCAACATCATAATTACATTAATGATGATTCTACACAAGATTCTATTATCACAAATCTATAATCATCGTAAAGTAAAAATTAAGAAATTACAAACCTGTTTATGTTTTTTTTTTTTTTTAAATGTGGACAACACCACATACGTAGGTGCGTTTTTAAGTTCGCGGAATGAGAGGGTTGGAGGGGGGTGATTAGGCTCATTATGATCGTAACGTGTTCAGTGACTCATAATTAGTATAAATACGAGATTTCATTGTTATTAGAGCTATCGTCAACCAAGCAACATAATCAGGAATGAAAAGTGAAATATTAAAAAATCGAATGTCGTGCCGTTATAAAGTTCCTTACCAAGCAAGGAAAATCAGTTGCGACCATAATGGATGAGATGTCGTCGATTTACGGTGACTCTTGTCCAGGGAAAACCATGGTGTACCAGTGGCACAGTTTGTTTAAAAAAGGGAATCCTTTGAAGACGACCCGAGGCCGGGAGGATACAGGAGCATCGAGGTGCCCACGCCAGAACTTATCCAAAAAAGTCGTAAAACTTGTACTCGACGATGCTCGACTAAAGAAGAAACAAATCGCAGAAATGGTTGGAGTATCCGATACAACCATTTTTAAAATCCTGCACGATCATCTTCGCATGACTAAGGTCAGCGCAAGATGGGTACTGAGAATGCTCACGCCGCCGCAAACACAACAACGCGTAGAGTGTTCACGTGCATTTTTGGACCTCTGCAATGAAGAAAAGGATGGTGTATTGAGTCGAATTGTTACTGGAGACGAAACTTGGGTTCATCATTATGAACCTGAGTCGAAACAAGACTATGCAGTGGCATAAAAAGGGCACAGCACCCTCCAAGAAGTTTAAGGTGTCACAGTCAGCTGGGAAACTCATGGCAACGGTCTTTTGGGACTCAGAAGGAATATTATTGATCGATTATAAAGATAAAGGTGTTTCCATAACCGGAGAATACTACGCTTCAATATTAGAGCGACTACAAGAAGCCATTAAACAGAAAAGACGGGGAAAATTGACGAAAGTTGTGCTGCTTTTGCACGACAATGCGCCCGTCCACAAGAGCCGCGTTGCGTTGGCTGCCCTGCATAAAGTGGGCTTCGATATTTTGAACCACCCACCCTACAGCCCAGACCTGGCCTCGAGTGATTATTACCTCTTTCCAAAAATGAAAAAAGAGCTGCGGGGTAAAAAATTTACCGCCGATGATGAAGTTAAGGAGGCAGTTTCAGCGTATTTTGAGGACAAAGACAAAACATTTTTTTATGAGGGTATAAATAAATTAATTGAAGATCTGAAAAATGTTTCCGTCTTGCAGGTGAATATAGATATTAAAAAGGAAAAATGATTTGGTTTTTTTATTTCAATTCTGCGAACATAAAAACGCTCCGTCGTACATTATAACGGGTGTAAGGGACAGCCCTCCTTAAACTGATAGGGTGATTTCAGTATATCGTACTAAGTTGACCGGTACATGAAATTATTTCAGGAACTTTGTGGGAATCCAATAAAACTGATTTGTTTAATTACCTCACTCGCAATGTATCGCTACCTCTGCAAAACGCACGCAGCAAACGGCAGCGCAGCGAGCTTTCGAAAGGATAGCTGCGCCCGCGCTACGTTTTAACAGCTGATTTCATGCGTCGTTCATGAGATTGTTTTTTATTTTTTTTTATTTTTTCATTTTATCTGTGTTATTTACATTAATGGAGTTCTGCATACAGATGATGTAACTTTACATTGAAATAAAGCAAAAAAAAAAAATGAAAAATCGAAAAAAAAAAAAAAATCCTGAGGAAATTTCCACTGGAATATGATTCAAAATAAGGAGCTGATTGCACCCTGTTAATTTGTGGAAGGCTGTCCCTTACACCCTGTATAATATACTAGCTGTCCCCCGTGGCTTCGCTCCCGTCAATTAAGTATATCTTCTAATAAGTAGTATTCTGCTATTCGGGTCGGAGACAAATCCAACGAATCAATAACCATGAAAATTGGTTCAGCAGATCTCGAGTTATAAGTGTTGTAACAAACCCGTCTTTGTTTTATATGTATAGATTGAAAGTTGTATTTTTTATTGTGATTAAAATTCTGATTAAAGTTGTGATTATCACGATAATCACAACTTTCAGTACCACTGTGCAAAACCATTAAAAGATAATAATATAATATTTGGTTTTTCTTACTTTAAAGTTATGGTTAGTCGTTCTTCAGCTGATTTTTTACAATGGAAAGCAATTCACTTTTTTTTATTTTTTATTCAAATACACAAAACGTAGTTAGGTACATACATTCTGCCAAACTGCATAACAGTTTGTCGGCAGTTGATCTCGTTCACAATTCTTAAAAAATGGTTTTTACAAATATGTGTGTGTTACTTTTTCATTAAATTACTAATTTATACAATTTTAATTTTGAAAATTAAAATTGAACAGATAAGTAGTGTTTTTTTATGATTTTCATAAGTTGGTATTTGTGTTTTACACTTGTTATCAACCATGTCGAATATGACATTCTATAACAACTTTTGAATTTAAGATCATAATTTTTGAGTAATTTGAATGTTGTTACATGATGTCCACAAAGTAATCTCTGGGTATTAAATGGAAACATCCAATATTGGCGCTGCTTCCGTTGCCTACGCTTCGGCTGCTTACGTAAAAGCAGCACCAAAGACAACGTGACCAATGTTGCCTCAACGGAGTCCATCTTGCAACTGTACTGATCCAAGGTATTTTTGTATCGTAACTGCATCGCGACCGAATCACGTTTGCATCCCGACCGAATCGCGTTTGCATCGCGACCGAATTGCGTTTGCATCGCGACCGAATCGCGTTTGCATCGCGACCGAATCGCGTTTGCATCGCGACCGAATCGCGTTTGCGTCGCGACCGAATCGCGTTTGCATCGCGACTGAATCTGGTCCCGTGGGCGCGGGCACACAGCTAGCGACTGCTTCGCGTCTGTATCGATGCTACGCGCGAGAGCATCGCGACTACATCGCTACAAAAAGTCGCCCGTGGGCGAGGGCCCTAAGTTCTAAGTTTGAGCTACACGATAACTGGCAAATACTTGCACTGTCTGGACAGGTCCACTCAAATCTGTGTGGTACTTTCCTCAAAATGCCACTTCAGACATTAACCTACATGGTTCTCATATGATTTGACCAGTACGTTTGTATGGTCTTTAAAAGAGACGTTGACCTCTGAGTTTGTTTCGGCGTTTCTTCTCAGAGCAGTCAACTAGGAAACGCCGGCCTCATCTAGTTTAAAATGACCACAAAAGATTGACGTGTAAAAGTGTTATTTACAACCTACTTACAAAATAAATATCATTTATCATTTAGCGACTGCTTCGCGTCTGTATCGATGCTACGCGCGAGAGCATCGCTACAAAAAGTCGCCCGTGGGCGAGGGCCCTTAGTGTCAATTTCACTGTTGAAGTACAGACACCAGCACATCAAGTTACAACAATCTGTCACATTTCTTTATTCGATTTTCAACTTTATTGCCAAGGAATTGGGTTCAAATTTAATTGAGAAATTTGGGAAAATTTGACAGTTTCGTATAGCGTGATGTGCTGGCGCCTGTACGATTGTGCATCAATAGATAATCTTATTATTTTACAAGTCACTCAACGAAAAATATTTAAAAAAAATACTGAAAAGATGCAGCGGTTATAGTTACGTACGATGGCGTATTCTAGCATTAGCTAATGCGCAAGATCGCCGACGTCACCTTTTGGCTCAACGCCGTAAAAAGCGGGCCTCGATGAGGGCAACGGTGGATGCCGTCGAAGATTTACCCGATGCGGAATTTATTCAAACATTCCGCCTTGGAAAAGAGGAAGTGAGGGCCCTGACAGTTAAGCTCACACCTTTGCTACCACGACCACGGAGGAAAGATGCAATATCACCTAATTTGAAGGTTATTAAAGTGTTATAATATTTCTTGTTTTTTTTTTAAATACTTTATTAAAGGCCTCTTTAGTAAAGGTACCTAATGTAAAACTTCGATTGCAGATACTTATTGCTCTGGCATTCTATGCCACAGGCTCGTACCAGAGCCTTGTTGGCCAGAGTGTGTTTCACAATGTGTCTCAGACCACTGTCTCAAGGGCTGTTAGGCAAGTAACTGAGGCACTCAACCAAATCCTTCTGCAATATGTCGTCTGGCCAAAGCAGGTTCAAGAACGAAATAAAATTAAGGCGCAGTAAGTAGGCATCTTACTATGGGGGATTTCATTTACTTACTTATTTGTGTTTACTATACCTACCTAAGTGATATTTTATGTTATAGGTTCTCTAAATTTGGGATTCCCGGAGTATTGGGCTGCATAGACGGCACTCACATAGGCATCTTGAGACCAGTTTTACATGAGGAGCGATATTTAAGTAGAAAGAGATACCATTCCCTTAATGTTATGATTGTAAGTTATACTACAATGTATTCATACCGATAAGCAATAACATTCATTTTGAAAGCCACATTCATAACCTCAAAATTATCTTCTACAGATTTGTGATGCTGAACTTAACATCCTGTATGTGGATGCAAGCAGCCCCGGGTCAGCCCATGACTCTAGTGTATGGCAGAGTAGTCCAATTTGTAATCACATGAGAGAGTTATGTGATGCTGGGGAGCATGTTTTTTTATTGGGTAATATAATATATTAATATTGACTTCCAATGATGAACAACAACAACTTAGTTTTGATATAATTTGTAAACATTTTTTTTAAAGGTGATAGTGGATATCCTTTACGGACGAACATGATGACCCCAATATTGAACACAGTAGAGGGCACGCCTGAACACCATTACTACCAGCTCCATGATACTGCCCGTAACACAGTAGAGCGCTGCATTGGAGTACTGAAAGCTCGATTTAGGTTTTGTATTTCAATAAATCTATACTAATATTATAAAGAGGTAACATTTGTTTGTAAGATTGTATGTAGGGGATAATCTCAGGAACTACTGGTCCCATTTGAAAAATTCTTTCAGTGTTAGATAGCCAATTTATCGAGGAAGGTTATAGGCTATATATCATTACGCTAAGACAAACAGGAGCATTAATGGAAAATGTGACGCAAACGAAGTTGCGCGGGTCAGCTAGTATAATATAAATTCAAAACAATAAATGGTGATGCAAAGTGATAAAATATAATGTTATTTACTAGGTGCCTGCTAGCTGCGCGAGCCCTGCACTATGATCCAGTTACTGCTGGAAAAATAGTCAATGCTTGCTGCGTGTTGCATAATATTGCAAATAAAAATAGACTGCCACTTACACCTCTCACACCTGAGGAAGCCCTTGTAGAGAGGCAACAACAGCATCAAGTAAGTCTTCACACCTTATTCCCATGATGCAGTCGCTGAAGAGAATAGGCAGTTACTGATTTAGCTATGAGTATTATTGTGTGGTGCAAGTCCTAAAATATTGACATAGTTGTTAGAGAAAAGAGTGCCCTCCTTGACAGGTTATGTGGCAGGTCCAAGAACAATTCAAAGGCAGCCAATCCGCATTTGGACTGTACTCCATCTTTATGACGAAAGGCCTGTGCCTGTGTGTGTGTGATGTGTTTCTTATGCTGATAATGACGATAAAAAAATAATAAAAAATAAGTAAAAAATAAATAGATAATAATAATAATTTAAATTACGACTATTGTTACAGATTGAAAGAGAAATTAGTGCAGCATCAGCACAGGGACTATTGGAAATGGAACCTAACCATCGTGACAACCCTGATCTCCATCGAGGGAGAGTTTTACAAAGAGCACTTGTTGAGAGATTGTGGAGGGATCATAATAATATTAATAATTGAACTCAGACCTTGACACCCTGGATAGAAGGGTACGCTCACTGCTTACCGCAAATCGGATGCATCACCCACGGTCATCGGTGATGAGGCTGTATATCCCGCGGAAGTGCGGGGGTCGTGGCTTCTTAAATGCTAAGACCCTGCACAACCGCGAGGTATGCAGCCTTAGGGAATACTTCCTAGAGGCCGACGTGGGTATGCATCGAGATGTGGTAGCGGTGGACAAAGGCCTTACCGCGCTCTCCTTGGCTAACGAGAACTGGCGCAAACCTGTGGTATTAGATACTAACGACCGCAGGGAGGTATGGCAGAGCAAGGAGCTTCACGGACGCTTTTATCGGGTCCTACATGGGCCCGATGTAGGCTTATTAGCGTCCGTAGCCTGGCTGCGTTTTGGTGACCTCTTTGGGGAAACCGAAGGTTTTATCTGCGCGATCATGGACGGAGTTATGATGACGAACAACTACCGGAAATACATTGTGAAGGACGGTACGGTTGACATATGTCGGGCATGTCACCGACCCGGGGAATCTATCCGCCACATTATTTCCGGTTGTTCTAGTCTGGCTAACGGAGACTATTTGCACAGGCACAACCTTGTAGCCAGGATCATCCACCAGCAACTTGGTCTGAGATACAATCTTGTGGAATCGGAAGTACCCTACTATAGGTATGTGCCCGACCCAGTTCTCGAAAATGGCAATTGCACGTTGTACTGGGATCGGTCTATCATCACTGACAGGACTATTGTTGCCAATAAGCCTGACATAGTGGTGATAGACCGACTAGAGCGTCGCGCAATGATTGTTGATATAGCAGTCCCTCATGACGAGAACCTCGTGAAGTCTGAGAAAGAGAAACAAAGTATCTTGACTTGGCTCGCGAGGTTGTCGACATGTGGGATGTGAACACAGCAGTCATTGTGCCGATAGTCGTAACGGCCAATGGCATTATTGCCAAGAGCCTTGACCAACACCTCAAGAGGCTCTCGTTAGGCAGCTGGATCAAGGGCTTGATCCAGAAAGCAGTACTCCTGGACACGGCGCGTATTGTGAGGAGGTTCCTCTCTCGGGAGCCCTGACCACCTAGTGGGCTACTATTTTTTAAATTTTTAAATGTTTTTTTTATTAGTTTTATACAAATATTTAAAAATGTAAAAAATATGTACAGAAAATAAATAAATGAATTAATAATTAACATTTAATAAAAAAATACTGTATTATAAATCTTTTTATTAATAATTATTAATTTAAAATCAGAATAAATAATTCGGTTTCTCCCTCTATGGTGTGTACCTGAAAACAAAGAATATCTATACTAATATTATAAAGCAGAAGAGTTTGTTTGGTTGAACGCGCTAATCTCAGGAACTACTGATCCAGTTTGAAAAATTCTTTCAGTGTTAGATAGTCCATTTATCATGTATATCAGAACGTTCGGCCAGTCGAGATAGGGAGCTGGCTGCTACTCCAGTTTTTAGTGACGATTATGTGACGCATAAAGATGCCAGCCAAAGAATTTGTGACAGAACAGTTCGAAAATTAGAAGCATTTATTTATGGCCGAACGAACTGATATCAGAACGTTCGAAAAACTGTTACTGAATAAAGATTTAGTGACGATTTGGTGACAAACAACCAATGCTTTACTTTTACTCGTAATGCCACCACTTAAAAGTAAAATGAATTTTGGTTCCTGGAACATCAGGACGTTCGGCCAATGTGATCTCCATAACTGAGGACCTGACAGAAACCGTTAATGAATAAAGATTTAGTGACGAGACAAACAATTTTTTTTTTCTCTCCATATAATTCTATTTGCAATCGGTCGTCATCTATTTTGTTTTTTAAAATAAAACTATTTTTTATTGCTTTATTTTTTTTTCGTGACGGCCCCTTAAAATAGTAAAATGAAATTTTAACAAATAACCTCCAACCATTGGAATTATCGATTCTCCACTAGGAAGGAAGAAGCCCAGAGAAACCGTTAATCAATAAAGATTTAGTGACGACACTGAAACGAACTAATGTTTTTTTTTTTTTTGTGACGGCCCCTAGTAATTAGTAATAAAATAATAGTAGTTAATTCAATATTTAACATGTAACCTAAAGGGATTATCGATTCCTCCACAATGAAGCAGCCTAGAACACTCGTAAAACCTCAATGTGTTATAGGTTTTCATTGCAATAGTGTCAGTATTTTTGTTGATTTTTATTTATAGCGGATAAATCTATAAAAATGCACTATGGAAGATGGCGAATGAAATAGGGTTACCATGTCCAACGAAACAAGTAGGTATTTATCGAGCAAGTACCTATTTATCTTCTGAATGAAGTAAAACGCATCGAAATAGTTGAAATAAGGTGACGATGTAGGTATTGCAACAAAATAAATAAATACGTAGACGGAGGAATATGAGGAGTGCAGATAACTAATATTTTATATAATACTAGTCTACTACTCCATTACTGCTCCGCTCCTTTTGGTCTTAGCGTGATGATATATAGCCTATAGCCTTCCTCGATAAATGGGCTATCTAACACTGAAAGAATTTTTCAAATCTGACTAGTAGTTCCTGAGATTAGCGCGTTCAACCAAACAAACAAAATCTTCTGCTTTATAATAATACTAGCTTCTGCCAGCGGCTTCGCCCGCGTGATCCCTAGGGAACATATTCCCGGGATGAAAAGTAGCTTATGTGCTATTCCAGACTATAATCTATCTTTGTTCTAAATTTCATTAAGATCCGTTAAGCCGTTCTGGGGTGATTGAGTAACAAACAACCAAACTTTCACATTTATAATATTACTCGTTTGGTATAAAGCGAAATTATAACCATCTTCCCGTCGACATTGTAATTATTAAAGGATATTGCAAACTGTCGTAAGCCGTTTTCCGAAGCTACTCGCTAGCCTCTAGGCGCCAAGCTAGCCGCCTGCCTGTGCGTTCGCGACCACAAAAATAATCATTATAGCATGATTCAGTATTCACGCGCGATGGCTTATTATTAGCGTTTTTCATGTATAACTTTGGTGTTTCTATACCGATTTCTATGATTCTTTTTTTATGGAATAGTTAATAATGTTAACTTTTATTAATGTTAATTAGGGACGACTGAGAGTTTTATAAACGTAAGAGTAGACAAATACAATCAGAAAGCTTCGAACTGCTAAGCTATCGGGAGTTACACGTGTTATTGTTCGTCAATCATAAAAGATAGACATATGCTGTCGTTGGATATTTTTTAGATAATTTTAAGGAGAACATTTCCGTCATACATGATTTCTGTGTAGCTTTCACCATTAAGGTTGCACACGCGGCGGAAGCTTAAAAAATGGAGTAACTTCTCCCGTTTTCCCAACATTTCCCTTCACTGCTCTGCTCCTATTGATTGTAGCGTGATGAAAAGTATACTATAACCTGCTCAGGAGTATGAATAATAATTGTACCAAGTTTTCATTAAAATCCGTCGAGTAGTTTTTGTTTCTATAACGGTTAGACAGACAGACAGACCGACAGACAAAAATTGTACTGATTGCATTTTTGGCATCAGTATCGATCCCTAATCACCCCCTGATAGTTATTTTGGAAATATATTTCATGTACAGAATTGACCTCTTACAGATTTATTATAAGTACCTATAGAAGATACTAGCTGACCCGTGCCCACTTCGTTGGGCGGTAAACATTTTAACTTCTGATGAAATGATGAGTGTGGTTCGGTTAGTACTGAGTGCTATGATTTATTTCCTACTGCCAAAAGGAGGGTTTTGTTTTTATTGCATATGTATGTAGCTAGGCTAGCGAGCCGCTGCGAGCGCTCAGCGCTAGACTCCCTATCCCTTGTTGCAGAGACATGCTGCTTTAAATCACTGAGACGCTGTGCACGTTCAGCGCTAGATTCCCGAGCACGGACCCGCGATGTTCTCCAGCTTTGGTTAGCAAGCCGCTGTGAACGCTCGGAGCTAGATTTCCCAGCGCGTGCTTGCGAAATATTTTCTCTATTCCTCGAGAGGCGCAGATGATTATCAAGAGCAGACTCTGCCGTACGGCGTACTCGAGCTGCTCTTGTCTCATGTCTGGGATGTCTGACGGGAAAGTTGAGATTTCCTTTTAGGCATGAACAATCGCTGAAACTGTCCGATATCCCAAAAACAGAAATATCACAGCAGGCTTCGAACTCGAAGAATGAGAACGAAGTAATATTGTAATTGTGTAAGTATTGAGAAACCGAGCAACCAAAACAATAGACCAACAACATTCAACCAACTACGTACAACTCACGTACCTAACGACAAAAGTTAAATAATAACTGGAGAGGGTCACTAATCCGCGGAAAATCATAACACCACGATTCAGAAAAAATACCGTCAAACGGGGTGAATAGGCACAGAATTGAACTTTCGGTCAATTTATCACTAACTAAGACTGAAAATATTATATTGATTTTGGTATCAAAACTTGAGTCGCATCCTGAAGATTCTTAAGGACTTTACACTAAATCTTGTAAAGCACCCAGTTTTACATATTTCTTCAAAATATAGGTCGTCCCTATTTAAACACGAAATGGGGTTAATAGGGACGGTGAAGGCACTATAGGGAAAAACCGTCAGGGCTGTCACACTTTGGTAAAATAGTAAGTACCTACCTAGGTACTAGGTACCTACTTAGATAGGAATTATGATTAAAAAGGGAATTAAGGTAAGTAGATAGGTATGTAGTGTAGGTAAGTATAGTTTTGAGTAAAAACTAGTATTTTATGAACTTTAGGTACATATTAAATTAATATTTTTATTACCATGGAATAGTCTCTTTTAATGTGCGTTCCATAACTCAGGTTGCAGATGTCGGAGAAAAAACGCATCGAAATCGGTCCATCGACTTGGGAGCCACAATGGCACAGACATAAACACAAATAAATAAATGTTATGCGTATTTTGTGTTTGTGCTTCCAACTTTTAACACGTTAATTTTTACATCGGGGGCAATAAATTAAAAATCTTAATAATTACATCGGGAATAAGTGATTTAAATTACTTCATAAATCAAGTGACAACCCTGTCCCTATAGTCCCTTTACTGTCCCTTGACATACTGCATCGTCCCTATTTATTAAATATCCCGTCCCTATTGACCCCCCAGCCGTACCTAAAAACCCCCGACGTGTACCGAATGACCTCTTGAAATGTTAAAAAATTACAAGCCTTATTAAAATATACTTTTATGAATAAAAAAGTATTTTAATTGTACTTACATTACTATATATAGATTCCTGAATAAACACGCTACTCGCAGATAGTTGTTTTGATACAAATTTTACCACAAAAACAATGTTACTCGATAAAGTTACAGGCACTTCAATAGCAGGTAATTCAAACAAGCAACTTTGGAATGTTGTTTTGACAATTTATATCAACTTTTGTGTCAAATAAGTGTTTCCAGTTCAAAAAGTAACTATTCTACCACACATTCTTGCCATTTTATAGGCTATGGTTAGAAGATTTTCAGAGTTATTACCACGATTATTTCAATCCCGATTTTTTCCCTATTCACCCCTCGATTCCTATTCACCCCGTTTGACGGTACGTAGTTGCACAAAGCATGTTCTAATGCGGTTCGTGAATGGACGGCGCGGGCGGCGTTTTGCGATTTAGTAATTTTATATTATCTTCGAAAATAACAAACCACTTGACATACTGTAGTGGGCAAATCGTATGGGGGGCGGCGGACGACCCCGAGTCCACCGTCCCTCCGGACCTTTCTATGGGGGCTGGAAGAGGGCGTAGTCCGACCTCCGCCGACACCCGGTTCGCCTGCTGCGGCGCGGGAGAGTAGCCACGACCCACTGACCCAAGTTTTCGTGGCCAGTCTGACGCACAAGTTTTCGTGGCGCACGGCAGTGCGCCAGGCCAAGTTCCGGCCTAACGCACGCAGTGTATCTCAGACCAACAAAAAAATAAAATGTTTCGAGCAGTTTTTACCCCTCTTATAACTTTGCTTGTAATAATCGCAACTTGATGCCATTTATTTCTCTAACCAAGTTGAAGAATACTAACAAGTTTCAAAACATAAGGTTAAACCGTTGAGAAGTTAAGTTACAGGGGACCAAAAAGTGAAGATTTCTGCTACATACTTACTGACTGACTCATTAAAATTATGGGGCACCTCCAATCAAGCTAGATAGTTCAAATTTGGTGTAAAGATAGGTCTATAATTAAAGGGAAAAACAGGAAGAGCATTTTTAAAGGTCGCACCTGCGATTTTCTTTTACGCTTCTGTTTTGATGGGGATGGCGGTTTTGATGTTGAAGAGTTCATGCTGTGAATGTTAAATGTTGGTTGTTAACGGTTGAAATCATGGTCGGTCACCTTCGCTAAGAATAACACAGAATAAACTAACAATAACATAACAAATTAGTTAAAAATGCTAGGAATTATTACCATTTACTTATATCATTTACTTGGAAAATGACATAGTATCCCCCAAAAACTAAAAATGTTCGTGAATGAGCAAGGTGAGAGTACCTACTTTACCGCACGCTCCAATGTATGGTCCGTGTGTGCGTTACCCAGGCCAGATGTTGTCGAAAATGGTCATTTGAATCTTATAGATAATTAGTTTTGCGGATTCTGTAATTGTTGCGCACATTTTTAAAGGAGAATGCCCACGGCACTATGGACAAATGTACTCAATTCAACATTGTTGTGTCTTCATAAAATCATCTTTAAAATACTTGATGGCATGTCTCAATACTACCTCAAAAGATTTAACACAAACTACAATGGCATTTCTGAGATATTTACGAAAATGAAATTACTATTTTGAGGTTATGTTGACCAAAAATTAGTTGAAAAAAGCTATTTAAAAGGGTCTGAATGGGTTTACGGGTGAGCTTGGTATCTTTGAAGCATAATTTGTGTAAAATCTGTAACGTTTTACCTCACCAAGTCTTACTGATTATTATTGCTCAGTGTTACTGTCTAGATCCTACTCAAATCTTAGATGTGGTAGGTATCATGAAATGGTCTTTGTAAGTAGAGAGAGAAGGTAAAACACACAACACCAAATACAACAAATAAAAGAACGATTATTTCTTAAACTTGTATTTTATTCTTCTAAAATTATGTTATCCAAAAATAGTGCTGGAACACTAACATTGTCATAACGTGCCCAGCTCAAATACCACACTATGCACATTTCATGCACACAGCAACCTACAGTTCTTTTTCCCACAAGGCAAGAACAATAGTATCCTACTATAGCGCCTAATGTATCTCTTACATTTTCATCTTTATTTACTAAAATATAACTATAATATGTTCTACTAGACACATGCCTCGATTTTATTCTTCCTCTTACTAAATAATTATTAGTTCCAAATACTAAAATTCTGTGCAATTGCAATCTTACATGATACTACACACAATTCACTCATATCCTCGAATACAAAGTGATTAAAAAAAAATCCTAGTAAATAAGTTAGTTATTACCAACACATCAGTAGAAGGTTTCTACCTATATAGGCTATGTTACAATCCAGTAACCCAATGTTGAGGTGAAGAACTAACACACAGACATGGATTGTACTTGTGTCCTCTAAGATTTGTTATATGGTACGTAAACATAAAGCGCAGTTCTTAACTAAAAAAATCCTACTACGTTAAAAATACAATATGCATTCTTACCGGTGTTGGTGAGATCCAGACTCGTAAAATGTCCATGATGTTATTCGGAATCTCCGACAACATGTGTCTGCGCCTAAGTGGCGTTAATCTCAAAGAGCAGTTGAGACATTGCATCACAGTCGCACTCGCCATGATCACAACTCAAAACGTCCGGCTTTTAGTAATAAACAATACACACGGTGCAGTGGCGTTAAAAATATGTTTATTTTCAATGGGTTGGCAGCAGTAATGGAGTAACTAATAGGCTCGACTCGAAGCACAACGTACCAAAACCAGCAGAAATAACAGTATTCTAATGCAAAAATATGACGGACGCGCAATAAACGTCAAATAAGGTTGTACCCATACTGATGAAATATCGATTTTTGATCGATTTTCGTAAACCAGCCAGTGGTATTTCACAAATACAACTTAGCACCGATGTCGCCGTTTACAACCACTGATATTGATAATGCCAGCAACTACTTGTGATTTAGAACTCAGTTATTACTTTACAATAAAATATTGAACAATCAATACAAAATCGATATCATTTTATTTTATGTAGGTAGGTACGCACATTACCCGCAATAGAAAAAAATGGTCATCCCTAGTATTGACAGTCGGTAGTAAAAATGGCGTACTATAACGTCGGAAACATAAAAGTACTAATTATTTTTCAAAAAACTATCCCATTTTAAATATCAATCAAAATCTTTTTTAAAAATATATTTTTATTTTAAATATTTCATGCCGTTAAAGGTTTTGAGACACAAGTAATTTATCAAGAGTACTGTTCATGGGCAATCTCTTTTGTTGCGCTTATAGTTTTTTAATTATTTCACAAAAACATTTCCTGCTGGGGTAACGTTACCCCAGCCAGACCTTTTTCTTTCTAATGGGAATATTTAAATAATTACTAGCTATAAAATTAGTTGTCTAGATGAAGTAAATGTTGTGCCTTATTTTGTATTTGTTCTTTCATCGGTTGCGAAGTTATTCGAGATTTTGCTGGGGTAACGTTTTTGGTTTTGCTAGATCTTTGAAATGGTTAAGCAGATTCTTATCATATTTTGTACATGGCTTCTTGGGAATTAGTTTAAATTTGTTCTGCAATAAAAAAACCAAAATAATACATAGCATAAAGGTTATTTCATTAAATAGAAAAACAGTTCAATTGGTCCCAGCACTCTCAATAAGAGCTCTAAAGACTTACTTTAAACGTTTTTTTAAAGCTTGTAACTGCCTTCAAATGTATGTGAAGTTTCATTAGTATCCTGTAAGTATTTAACAAGTTATGATGATATTGAGTTCTTCACGAGCACGGTCTTGATGCGCGCGGTGTTATTTGGCCACTGGATTGGATATAAAATATGAACTGAATGTTATGTCAATTATTAGTTTTTTAGTTCAGTTGTATATCAGTAAAATTTCAGCTCAGTACATTGGATAATTAATGAGATAATACGATTAAAGTCATTAGGAAGTGAATGACCGTGGTAACCCGACCAAGTTTAGGTGGTTACGAAAAAGCGAAAACGCAATACATTATGGTACCTTCTAAAATATGTAGGATAGTGTTACAAATTTAGTACAGACATGTACACAAGTTTAAAAAAAAACTACGTGATTATTAAATAATTTTTATTGACAGGTAATATAATCATTTCAATTGAACTTTTAAAGTATTATTAAACTTATACTTAAAAACAATCACAGATTAAAATTACAGATAGTAATTATGCTTTTTTGAAATTTTCTATTATTTTTTAATTAAATTATAGATTTCAGTATACACAGTACACAGTTACAGTTTTTATTTAAATATACACATATTGGACTGTGTAATGATCACAGACAATAAATAATATACAATGGTTTTTTTCAGTTAACACTAAATTTACGGTGCGTACAAACTATATAACATAACATGTTATATAACATTTTTCATAGTGTGGTCATGGTATTTAACATTGTTGTATAACATTTTACATAGATTTGTAGTGTTATATAACATGTACCATGGTCTGTACGCACCTTTACGTATGTCTACTAATACCTACTTATATCAATTAAAATCACAGATCAATGGTAATATTAAATGACATCACAATGTAGTAAAATTCTCACAGTTAGTCCTACTGTTTTGTTGTCTCATTTCAAATATCACATTTTTTTCCTTAGTTTAAAATCACAGATCAAAAATAATAAAATTAAGTAATATTAAACTGCAGTCAAATAATTATGTAAGTATTACTTTTAACTCATTACAATCTCAAAAATTCGACGTGTAAAGGCACATTCTAAAACTGTTGGTTTTTGTATAAAAATATCACAGATCATTTTGTAAAATGAGTATCCAAATACGTAAGTAACTTTGTGAAACAAAAGTTGTCATAAACAGAGATCTAGTTGGCGCTCTAGAGAGACCATAAGCGTAGGCAGATTTTGTTGATTCTTACGTCAGTCGATGAAATGGTCATGATTTAGGTCCGCAAATATTGGTCGATGAGAAGATTGCCATTCCATCGTACATCGGTCATCAGAACATCTATAACAAAACAAAAAAATTAACTGTTAATATAACATAAAGTTTTATTTACAGCTAAAGGGCTGTCGAATTATAATATGAAAATAGAGGAAAAAGAACAGAGATTCAAAACAATATTGTACCCAATAAATGCCTAGACAAAAAAATAGGTACATTATCAACAAACTTATAACACCCCTCTTTTTGCGTCTGGGGTTAAAAATTATATGTTGTCGTCGTCACTATCAGCTAACAAAACTGCTTTTCCTGGTATCAAATTAAAAATTTCACCTAAAAAATATACTTAAGTAACACTATTATAACAACTCGTAACAGAAACTCATAATAAAAAAACGTACAATTTTGTATACGCCCGAGACGTAAACGGGTTGCGGGGGGCAAAAGTCCGAGTAACACACCAATCGCGCGCGATTGGCGCTACCTCATAAAAACGACTTTTGCGAATCTAACAACTTTTGCCAAGTTACGTGTCGGGGACTGTAATAGCGCACGTATTTAGAGCATTTTTATTTACCTACACATTACATTTGTAATAATCTATTTAAGTCATGATCCATAGTAATAAAGATTGAACAGTGGCCAGCAGGTCAACCTACCTAAATCGTAGTAATATATACCTAGCTAGATATAAGTATGTACTCACCGTAGATTGAGAGTTTTACAGACGTAGAGGAGAACGTCAAACGATATTTTTTATAACTTCACCACGCAGCCATAGTCGCCACCACACCCATACGTAGGTATTATGTCGCCATCACCGCGTCCATCATCGCGGCCCACGGCTATTGCTATGTTGCCATTCTGTTTATGCCTACAATAAAAACAAAGAGTACATTTTTTTTGTCTGAATCCTTTAATGGGGTTTCAATTGTAGTTTTGCTACCTACATATTTGAAACTCGAATCGTCATCTATTTGCGAGTTTATATCAACGCGAGTGTCGCAACAAGGTAATTATGGATTTCTTAAAGTCTACGTGTCCAAGGAGTTTGTGGAAATAAATAAATACCTACCTGTTGCGGTTGTCCCGACTCCCGACATTGATAACGATAAAAATCGGTCGCTAAGTCATGAATTTCATTAATCATGTTTCAAGTCATATTTTGACAATATACCTAAACACAAAAACATTCCATTTGAATCAATCTATCTATTAAAAAAAACTGATTCAGAATCCGTTGCGTAGTTTTAAAGATCTAAGCAAACAGGGACAGACAAACGGGAAGCGACTTTGTTTTATAGGTACTATGTAGCGAAGGATAAATATGTCGTTATCATTGTTGAGAATTCCAGTCTAGGTAATAATTAAGTACGAAAGAAAAGAAAATAATAAGTTCCTAAATTTAAATATTTAAGCCTTAAAAAAATACAGTTTTAGATAAGTACCTAACAACATGTACATATTAATAATAATTTTGCTACTATTTCTGTAGTTACATTATACAAGCTTACCTTGTTCGTGAATTCATCAAGCAGCCTGCACCATAACTATGATCATCAATAGAAGCACTCCACATTAGCATGAGTAATTCGCTCTCACGCACTCTATAAATATTTGCAAAAACAGGAAACGGAACTGCCGAAACGCATGCGCACTCTACAAGATGAATTATGTGATTACGGAGCATGTTTAGTATGATATGCAAACAATGCGCCCCTTCACCCCACCCCTTCCGCGTCCCACCGAACGACATGTTATTTTCATCAGTGATTTTTGATAAGTTTGTGCAACTGGAAGATAATAATAATGTTTTCATAGTACAGATATTATTATATTATTAATGTATTTAACAGTGTACGCGTCTGTACCGAAATTGTAAGGTGTATTATACTAAACATTTCAAAAGATAGTATAATGTTCTGCGTTTTCGCTTTTTCGTAACCACCTAAACTTGGTCGGGTTCCTGATGACTTTAATCGTATTATCTCATTAATTATCCAATGTACTGAGCTGAAATTTTACTGATATACAACTGAACTAAAAAACTAATAATTGACATAACATTCAGTTCATATATCCAATCCAGTGGCCAAATAACACCGCGCGCATCAAGACCGTGCTCGTGAAGAACTCAATATCATCATAACTTGTTAAATACTTACAGGATACTAATGAAACTTCACATACATTTGAAGGCAGTTACAAGCTTTAAAATAACGTTTAAAGTAAGTCTTTAGAGCTCTTATTGAGAGTGCTGGGACCAATTGAACTGTTTTTCTATTTAATGAAATAACCTTTAAGCTATGTATTATTTTGGTTTTTTATTGCAGAACAAATTTAAACTAATTCCTAAGAAGCCATGTACAAAATATGATAAGAATCTGCTTAACCATTTCAAAGATCTAGCAAAACCAAAAACGTTACCCCAGCAAAATCTCGAATAACTTCGCAACCGATGAAAGAACAAATACAAAATAAGGCACAACATTTACTTCATCTAGACAACTAATTTTATAGCTAGTAATTATTTAAATATTCCCATTAGAAAGAAAAAGGTCCGGC
The DNA here is from genome assembly GCA_963859965.1 of Ceramica pisi. Classification (NCBI taxonomy): domain Eukaryota; kingdom Metazoa; phylum Arthropoda; class Insecta; order Lepidoptera; family Noctuidae; genus Ceramica; species Ceramica pisi. The sequence continues at coordinate 13,262,855 of OY982554.1, forward strand.
TGGGGTAACGTTACCCCAGCAGGAAATGTTTTTGTGAAATAATTAAAAAACTATAAGCGCAACAAATTTAAAAATGTGCGC